>OX352762.1:68970388-70254175 GCA_947095585.1 Nephrocerus scutellatus
CGGCTAAATACTCTTTTGAAATTCGAATTGTTTGGGTTTCAAAATGTGAACACGTATTTATAGATCTTGCACTCGAATCCCCGCGTTCTGGCTGGCTTCGAGTGCATGGGAGTTTTCCGATTGTAAAACATTCGTACTGGCATTTACATTTTGTGATCGCAAGTTATTATTGTATTGTCTTTTACGGCATTCATCGATTACATGCCCGTTATTTTTACAATAATTATAAAACTTGTTTACTCTTTTAACAAAAGAAACTTCAGTGCGATTATTATTGAATTGGAAATTCGGATTATTAATAAAAACATTAATTAATCGCGGTGGATTATTATTATTAAAAGTGTGCACATATTGCCGCCTATAGTAATTCGTAGCTAAATGACCTGATTTGTTATATATAGAACATTTAGATTGGACAGAATTATTTTAGTTGTTCGAGCTATTTGGGTAAGAGAATGCACGTCTCTGTGACACGACAATTTCCTCTTCTATAGCAGCATTTATAGCTTCCTTAAGAGTTTTGAACCGTGAAGCTTTAATTACAAGCTTTATTGGTTCACGCAGTCCTTCTTCAAATGATTTTAAGGCTGTTCCTGCATTTAGGTTTCTAATAACTTTTGCAGCATCCATACATTCACGTTTTATACAAGAACTATCCAGCATGGATAAAAAAAATTCCAATCTATTAGCAAATGCGCGTACATCTTTTGTCTTCTCTCGGCTTACACTAACGAGTTCATAAGTGAGCGATTCCACCGATTTCGACTCCCCAAATTGAGTGATTAACTCTTTCTTTAATTCGTCGACCTTTTTTACGCAGCGACTTCCCTTCATGGCGCGCGAACCGTAGAGCGTAATGAGGGGTACTATTATATATCAGAATGAACACACGAGCGTCCAAATGGGAGCGCGTCATTTGCAATACATAAATTAAATTAATGAATTTAGGAAAGGAAATCATGGATCGTATTGATTCTTTCTTTCTTTTTGCAACAAATATAAAAAGAATCCATTATTTTGAACTGTATTCATCTTGAATAACCAAACTAAACCAACAAGCATGACCAGCAAAATATGCTGTCGCGCGGTCAAAATGCAGCTTGTGTGACAACAACGAAATTTTCTCCGGGCGCGCGACGTTTTTGGAGCTCGTGTGGCATTAGCCTTTATTATTAGATCAATTAAATTGATAATGCTAGCCAATTGCAACTAACTATGAGCGTCACCACGAGTGAGTACAAGCTCACAAGAGAACGAAACTACAACTGTATTTTTCTATCACCGTTGTGCCTAAGTACATTAAATCGTATGCCTTTAAATATATATATATTTTTTTTATGTATATAATATGCGTATTAATTGAAAATATATTAAAGTTGTACATACGGGAAAAAATTAAATGTAAGCTATATACAATATAAAATATATATAATGAAATTATTTTATGTAGAGCTGCTTGCCTTGTTTGATTACTTCCTCTAATATTGAAGAATCTTGAAGCTGAAGCTGCGTTGAAAATGTTTTTGTTGCTTGTTGAATGATGAAATTTTATTTACAGGGTTTATTTGCTGTTTCCAACGTGCTCTACATATTCCGCTGGTCGTGGATGATTGGAGTGTCACTTGTGCATGCATGAGTTTTGAAAAGAGTGTTGAAAGTATGTTGAATACGGTTCAGTCAGCATCGAGCGCTTAACACGAGCACATCATATAAAGATCCCGCACCAGATCGCTCAGCTACCTGCTACGGGAAAAAAACCCTCACACCAAAAAGCGAGCATTTCGCTACCTGCTACTTTTTTAAAAAACATATATAACTTCACTAATTACTTTTTAATTTCAGGCATATATTTTTAATTAATAGTTATTTAATTACAGATAATTTTTTTTCATTTTCCGGCCCTATAAAATGGGGGAAAAACAAGAACGAAAGGAAAAGGTTAATGAGGTATTAACCTTAATCAGACAAGAAGTCTCCACCCATGGTGGTGACTTCCTAGTCTCCTTGTATGAAAGGCTGGATGAAGTCAACCAGCTGTGCGAAGACTCAGCTTCCTCTGAAGAGGAGAACATGAGTCTTGGCGAGTTATTGGACAATGATGCGTCCGAATACAGCAGCAGAAATGGAACGGAAAATGCTAACGAAGAAGACAGTCGCAAAGAGCGGTCTTCTCCCATGCCAATAGAGGCAAAAAGAAGGAGGTTGTCTGAGAATTCCAGACCAGCATCGCCACCAACATCATCTTCTCCTGCATCTTCAATAGCAGCAAATCGGTCGTTACGGCCATGAACAAAGACAGCCACCAGCGAATTCGGTCCTTCCAACAGTCTGGAAAGACTTAATTCAACACCTATACCGCTAAGGAGGACAGGAAAGAATTGTTGGTCCTTAAAGGTATTCACCACTCTTTTGACACTCAGGATGTCAAGGAAGCGTTGACGGCGGAGGGTGTCCCTGTAGTGGAGGTCCAACCCTTCAAATCGCAGAGGAATGACAGGAAATTTAACTATTTCATTGTCGAACTTGAGAAGAACTGCGATAAGGCAGCAGTTTGCTCAAAAACCCTCCAGATGAACCAGCTGGTGCGTTGGGAAAAGCTAAAACCAGCTGGCATTACCCAATGCAAAAATTGCCAAGAGTTTGGACATGTCGCAAGCAATTGCGGCATGAAATACAGATGCGTTAAGTGCAAGGACGAACACTTACCTGGACAATGCCCGAGAAACGCAGACAACAAGAAAGACGACAACGTTTTCTGCACAAATTGTCAAAAAACTTGACATCCTGCAAAATATCGAGGATGTCCTAAATGTAAAGAAAAAATGGCGGAAAAAGTAAAAACCGCCCATAAGATGTTGGAATAGCATAAGTTCGCCCAGAAATCTACTGCAAAAGCCATAGTGAAAGGAGTTAGCTTTGCTAGTATAGCTGCGATGGGGACTGCTAGCAAGCCAGGAACAATCAAAAGAACACCACCAACTATCCAAGCAAGCAAAAAACCAGTAAGTAAGCTAGCTCCAAAACTGGCACCATCTACTGGAAAATCCAACATCTTTGACGATACGGAAAGGCTATTTGGAGCAGACCTTTTCACAATTTTGCAGAAAACAAGAGAAGTCGGGCCTGCTAATTATAGCAGTCTTGATTACAGGTCCAAAACAACCGTTTTGGGTCGACTTATTTGTGAACTATGTTCACAATAAGCAGGATAAGTGTATTCTCATATAATGTGAACTCTATTTATTCGTTAGCTAGGCGTATCACACTTAAATTATTTATTAAAACTAATAAACCTGACATTATTCTTTTACAGGAAACTAATCTCACAAGGAGGAACCAATCCAGTCCAGACGGATACAACATCCACAGGGTCGACAAAAGCAGTGATTGCTCTGGGACGGCGGTCCTTATCAGGAACACTATGGCGAGCGAAAAGGTGCAAATCAGTGGTTTGCGTAGCATGGAAGCAACAGCTGTCAGCATCAAAGTTAACGAGGTTGAGACCTTGTTGGTAATATCAGTGTACAATCACTGTAATGCATCGAGGGAGAACATTCAGCGAGATCTGCAAACTGTCTGCGGCATCTCCTCTGGACACACATACCTTGTGGTTTGAGAGGATTTTAACGCTAGGCACATCCGATGGCAAGATGAAGTGTGCAACAATCAAGGAAAGGCCATTGCAGATTGGCTGGATTCAAACCCTCAGCAGCATACTATGGCTGTTGTTTCACAGCCCGGAAGACATATCCTCGGACACTATCCACGCTGGATTTCTTCTTGGCAACGACAAATTTCGTCAACGTTCTGCCAGAATTAAGGAATTATTGCTGTTTGGCACATGATAGTGATTCGGATCATTTGGCCATAGAGCTTCGAGTGAGGTTGAATCAGCGAATTGTGCAAGTTACCCCAACATCTGAACTACACATCAACTTTACGAAAATAAACTGGAACCGGTTTAGATCAGAAGTCGAAGCTGGACTACAAATTCCAGCGGCATGTAGAAATCTGGAGAATAATGATGAAAATTGATGATGCTATCAGAAATTTCGAGACTTCAGTGAACACAGCCATAGATCGGCAGAAAACTGTTCGCTCTAGCAGGGATCGCTTTCAACATCTAACTGAGAATATCCAGGCAATATATGCTCACAAGCAAAGGCTAAGGAAACGCCTTCAGAGGATCTTCAACAGGACTTTCAACACTGTTAATGACGAATATCAGTCTGTATTTTCGCAACTGCGTTGTACAGTAATCATGCTTCGTCAAGCTGTGCGAAGTTACCAGGAAGATGAACTGACCAAACGACTTCAGAACATCAAACCAGGCCCGGATGCTTTTAAAAAGCTGAATTCTGTGATCGGAAAACGTATTTCTATTCCAGAAAGTATCATGTTTGGAGAACAACTAGCATCCAGTCCTGTTGAAAAAGCCGAAGCCTTTGCCTGTCATTTCGAAAGGAGCTTAACTGACCGACCGCCAACTTATCTTCCAGAATTCGTAGAAGAGGTTGAAATTCTTGTGGAAGATACCACTTCCCCATTATGAAGTGCAATTCAGCGATGACAATCCCGCAAATGCACCCGTAGACGTGGATATGTTTACCGGGACAGCTGTTGTCAGTAATATAATTATGAGTGGAAACTCTAAAAAATCATCGGGCATTGACGGAATTTCAAAATTTTTGCTTAAAAAGCTGCCGGGTATGGCAATTTTGATGTTAACCATCATATTCAACAATTGCCTTAACAATGGATACTTCCCAGACAACTGGAAGGTAGCTAAAGTAGGACCAGAACCGAAGAAAACCGACCGCTCCAGTGTAACTGATTACCGTCCCATAGCTTTACTGTGTTGTATCAGTAAAGTATTGGAGTCTTTGTTCCGTAAAAAGATCAATGCCTATTGTTCGGAAAGAAATCTAATTCCTTCCTTTCAGTTCGGCTTTCGAGAAAAGCACTCTACGCTGCACCCTCTGATGAAGCTTCACAGTAACGTCACTCGAGGACTGAATGTCAAAAGTAGTACAGTAGCCTGTTTGTTAGACATCGAAAAAGCTTTCGATAGCGTCTGGACAAACGGGCTTCTGTATTTGGTTTCCCCATTTATATTGTGAAAATAATTAAAAATTTCCTTTTTAAAAGGGTCTTTTTTGTACAGGTGTATGGCAGCCCATCGACAAGGAAAATGATTAAAGCTGGAGTTTCCCAAGGCTCCAGACTTGCACCAGTCCTATTTAGCATTTTCACGGCGGATCAACCCACCAATACAGCCGGAACAAGGACCATGCTTTTCGCGGATGATTCCATCACGTATGCCTTTTCCCGCTCTCCTGAGATAGCTGCCCGAAGAGTGGAGGAACACCTCCGAAATCTTTGGGAGTACTACTTGAAGTAGGTTGGGGGATCAACGCCAACAAAACGGTACTCGTCTGCTTCCGAGTAGCAGCAACCGAAACAAGGATAAGAAAAATCGCAAGCCGATGCAGAGCCTTAAAAATCACCCTTCCGGATAACACGACAATAAACACCAAGTCAGAGACTAAGTACCTGGGAATCAACTTTACTGAGAGGCTTAAGTTTAACTCTCACATCGATAAAACAATGAAAAAAGCGAACTACGCTCTTCATTTGGTGCACCCGCTACGAAACGGACTGTCTAACAACACCAGGCTGATCATCTACAAGCAGCTCATCAGGCCAGTGATAACCTATGGCTATCCCATATGGTTCACCGTCTCACCAACAATGATGAAGAAGATCTCCCTATTTGAAAGGAAGGTACTTAGGATCTGTACAGGACTCTGGAGGGAGCCAAAAAGCTATAAGTTTGTGTCAACTGCAAGACTTTACGACGCGGCTTAACGGACCACTTGTTCCAAATGGCAAGGACTGAGAATCGAGGAAATCGAGCCAAGCCACCGCTATATAAACATCAGAGGATTCACAGATGCTAGATTTGACGACATCTTTAATAATCAAGACGTGTTCTTCTACGAGAAGGCCAGCAATCAACATTACAGAGGCTGAAGATCGCCTCTTATATTTTTTTTCATTTTTATTTTATTTTAAAATTTATTGTTTAAAATTAAATTGCTTTAAATATAACATGTAGTAGATTAAGTAGTAAAAAATATTGTTTAATTATAAGCAATACAAAATAAATTAAAACAATGTAACTACGTCGGGCCCCTATTGTTGAGCCGACACTTATTAATAATAGTTATAAGTTTAGTTTTAAGTCAAAATTGTATATTACTTAAATGTTTAATAAAATATCGTAATCTTAATCTAAATCTTAAGTTGAATATGGTATGTTAAAATTGTTGCAATTTAATGATTGGAGTGGCATGAACTCGAGCCTCCACGTGTATGAGTGCTGAAGGTTATGCGGTTATAATAAGTTAATCATCGGTAACCATTGGAATACCATTATTACTGGTATTTTTTGATGATTTATTGTTGAAAGAATTTTAATTGAATGACGCTGGACTGAATGCGTTTTCACGGCGTCCGATCACAAAGGATTTATACACCACTTTTTTTTGGGGTTAAATCCCACCGCTGCCACCAATGTTGTGTAAAAACCGTCGTGGAGCTCCAACGCGAGAACGACCAATCCACAATAAATGAAAGATTTTGTAGATAATTTCTACACATATATTTTATTTAATATATTTTAACTATTCACATGTATATTTAATATTACACAATATATAATTATATTACACACATGTTAAGCATGTCACTGATTAAAAAAAAATGAATATATGCCGAAAATTCGGTTGCCGGGCTCGCCATTTTTCATTCGTCTACCATTTGTATGTAGTTATTATATTAGGTACCAGGGGCGCTATGAACTCAAAGGAGAATAGTGTGAAGTATCAACAACTTCTCTCTGCACCGGTCTCTGCGGTTCTTATTTTGTCCGGTGATTGGATAAGATGCCTTGATAGCCTCTATAATGTTTTCCAAATCTGCCTCTTGTTGCGTGCTTAGTATTTCATCCAGTTGTTTTTATAGGGAAGAGCGTTAACATTTTCCAAAACAATTTAAAAAGAAGCTTTATATTTCTGATCTCGTCATTTTCGTTGTTTTTCATTGGAAAATTTATAACTATTGGTAGATGATCTGAGTATGGCACCTGTTCAACTTTTAAATCTGTTACATGCGAATTCCATTCTCCACCAATAAGTTCATAATCGATCACTGACGTTCCTTGATGACTTACAATAGTATATTACATAACGAGCAAGGAAAGTGGAGTTTATCGTGCGAGGTTTATCTAACGAGCACGACGATCACTTTTCTGCAAGTCATGTACGCTATTTTTCACGCGTCCAAACCGGTTTTTTTTTTGCTAAAACGAGAGAGAAGCAGAAATGTGAGAATGTGTGTTCGCTGTGACTGCAGTGAATAACAAATAAATGAATTTTTCACGCGTCCAAACCGGTTTTTCTGCTAAATCGAGAGAGAAGCATAAATCACAAACGACAAACAAAAGAGAATTCTTGCTCATGCGCAATGTGTTCGCTGAGATTGTAGTAAATAACAAAAGACGTTTATATCATAACATAACTAGTGTTGTTATGGGCTACTTTCGAGGCTAGTTTATAGCGTACGAAACAGTCACTTTCGTCTATGGGCGTGTGAAAAAGTATATTCCCCACTCTTATCAGACTCACTAGTTCCATTCAAAATCTGCAGTCCAAAAGATTGGCAGAATTCTAGAACTTTCATGCCTCTGGTGTTACGCAAATCATCTTTTGATGCACGAACTATTTCGGCGCTAGTGTTTTCAGATCCAGCTTCAGTGGCAGTTCTAGCATTCAAATCACCTATCACCATTATATTTGTATTGTGTTTGAACTGTGTTATACTTTGCAGTTTATCAAAGTCACGTTCCCAATAGTTGCAGTTGACGTAGGTTGGGATTATCCTTATTTTCAAAACTAACATTTGCGTAGGTAGAGCCCTTTACTGTATTAATTTCACATATAATACCTCTGATATCCCTTTTATAGCCAAAGTAACAGCCACCACTTCCTCTTCCCAATCTATGTATTTGCGTTGCAGGTATCCATTTGTACTTGTAATTCGGAAACTTATTCTCTAAATAATCTTCATTCTCTTTTTTGTCTATTAGAAAGGTCTCGAATAGAAAAACTAACTCAAATTGATTAATAAAACTAAAAAATTCTGGGTATAACGATATGTTACGTAAACCCGCTACATTGTATGATATTTTAAATTTAATTACATTTAGTTAATTAACTAACTTTTTATTACTATCGTGGCAGACGACTTTATATTTAAAAATGTTTCTTGGAACTGCATACTCCCCCATAATGATGATCCACAACAATTCCATTGCCCTCTGTGATTGGCGCGCGGCACTCACTGCTGTCGCTGCGATGGCTTGTGTTAGCACCATAAGTGGATCTTTTGGAACCTGTTCCAGCTGTCGTTGTTACATTCAATTTGTCTATTTTGTTGTATAATATCCTTTTTTAATTCAAACAAATGTTTCCTGCGTTGGCGGGCCCTCGCAGTGTAGTCAACGTGCATACTTATGCCTGTGTTCTTTAATGTTGTTTTGGCGTTTAGAATTCTGCCCATATCTTCACTATTTTGCATTTTAACCACAACATTCGTGACCTTCTCCCCAGCATAAATTGTTCTAGCTGCTGTTATTTGAGACGCGTCCGCTGACTCCAGTAAGTAATTTTGTGTTGGGATATGCACAACGACATTTTTTTCATTTGCTTTTCTTTCCATTTATTCGACTTGTCGTTCAAGATCGTTGCATCTCTCCTTCACTTGATTCAGTTGGTCTTGCAGTATTTTGTTGTCATTCTTCAATGCCTGACCTCTACGCTGATCCCTTCTATATCCGCCTTTGTGGGCATATTTTGGAGTTTTGTATCTAGTACAGCAGTCATTGTTGATTCAATCATTATTTTCAAATCAATGATCTGCATATCTCCTACTGCTCCCCTAGAAGTTGGTTCATTGTTGGGTTGGTCGTTCTTTTTTGGGGAAATTTCTATCAATCCTGTTTTTGACATCGGTGTTGTTATTGTTGTATTTTCTTATTTGTATGCCTTGGTGTTCGACGCACGCTCATGGCGTTTGTTGCTTATTTTAATTTTTTAGCAATTATTAAGCAACTCACCTTGATTTTTTTTTACTCTTCACAATAATATTATGGTTGCACTTTTGTGGTGGCGACCGCAAATAGAAAAAAAAATAAGCACCCGTTATCCACTAACATAATGCTCCTGTAGTGGAAATAGCGTAGTGCAAGAAACATTTTGTTCGTTACAAATTTGAAGTCCCATTAAGAGCGCATACCCATACGCCTTACTAAGTTGCCTGAGAACAGATTCCAATTATTGGAATTTTTGTTAACCAACTGAATATTTCCATCGGCTCGCACACGAAATTTATTTCGACACCTTAAATAATGTCGTCGTAATATTTCTATACCATGAGTATTGCGTTAGAAAGTTTCTTTATTTTTCGACTCATCGTTTCGGTTGTTGTGCGCTTTTCGCCAAGGAAGGAAGTGTTTTTTTACTTGTGGATGGTGGTTAATCATGGGAAATACGAATCAAGCTCGGTAGTGTAAAACAATAAAATCTTTTTTTTTTTTGCTTTAAACTGGCGGTTTTTGAGGTTTGGGAGCGCGCATTGAATGAAATTATTTCCTAGAAAGTAATATAAAGTTTTGGAAAAGATAACAAATTTTGGTGTTTTGCGGATTTACAAGTTAAAAATGGCAATCCACCATGTTTTCCCGTAATTGTTAAAAGATTTACGAGGTTTTTCCAATTTTGTGTTTTGCGCATTTACAGATAAAAATGGCGGTCCACCATGTGTTCCTGCAAGGCTAAAAGAATTAAAGATTGTTACCAAATTTTACTTGTGCATCTATAAGTTAAAAATGGCGGTCCACCATGTGTTCCTGCAATGCTAAAAGAATTAAAGATTGTTACCAAATTTTACTTGTGCATTTATAATTTTAAAATAGCGGTCCACCATGTGTTCCCGTAATTGTTTAAGGACTTAGGAGATTTTTAACTAAATTTTGCAGTGCGCATCTAAAATTTAAAATGGCGGACCACCATTTGTTCCCGTAATTGTTAAAAGATTTACGAGGTTTTTCCAATATTGTGTTTTGCGCATTTACAATTTAAAAATGGCGGTCCACCATGTGTTCCTGCAAGGCTAAAAGAATTAAAGATTGTTACCAAGTTTTACTTGTGCATCTATAAGTTAAAAATGGCGGTCCACCATGTGTTCCTGTAAGGCTAAAAGAATTAGAGATTGTTACCAAATTTTACTTGTGCATCTATAAGTTAAACATGGCGGTCCACCATGTGTTCCTGCAATGCTAAAAGAATTAAAGATTGTTACCAAGTTTTACTTGTGCATCTATAAGTTAAAAATGGCGGTCCATCATGTGTTCCTGTAAGGCTAAAAGAATTAGAGATTGTTACCAAATTTTACTTGTGCATCTATAAGTTAAAAATGGCGGTCCACCATGTGTTCCTGCAATGCTAAAAGAATTAAAGTTTGTTACCAAATTTTACTTGTGCATTTATAATTTTAAAATAGCGGTCCACCATGTGTTCCCGTAATTGTTTAAGGACTTAGGAGATTTTTAACTAAATTTTGCAGTGCGCATCTAAAATTTAAAATGGCGGACCACCATTTGTTCCCGTAATTGTTAAAAGATTTACGAGGTTTTTCCAATATTGTGTTTTGCGCATTTGCAAGTAGAAAATGGACGTTCCCCCTGTGTTTCTGCAAGGCTAAAATAATTAAAGATTGTAACAAAATTTTACTTGCGCATTTACAAGTTAAAAATGGCCTCATAAACGTTCACGCACCAACAGAGGATTCCCCAGATAATAAAAAAGGAGAATTCTTTGAAGCAGTCGAACGGAAACTCCATGCCTGCCCCTAGTATGATGTAAAAATCATTCTGGGGGATATAAATGCTAAAATAGGTAGGGAGCCAGTATTCAGGCAGAACATTGGCACCCATAGCTTACACGAGAACACTAATGACAATGGACAACGAGTCATAGTGATGGCAGCAAGCAATAATTTGGTCGTTGCGAGTACAAGGTTTGCGCGTAAAATATCCACAAAGCCACCTGGGTATCTCCTGATGGAGCCACTCGCAACCAGATAGACCACGTGTTGATAGACCGCCGCCACAACCCGAACCTGATGACGGTACAAACGTACCGAGGTGCCAACGTCGACTCGGACCACTATCTTGTTGGTATTGTGCTCCGAGCGCGGATTGCATTATCACGAAAGACTGCATCCGCGAATCAGATTCGAGTCAACACGGCTGCTCTTCGCAACGAAGAGACCAGAAACAACTACGGTCAAGCGATAGGACTCGATCTTAATGCTGGGAGAGTAAGTCCTGAGGCTGAGATGCCGGGCGTAAAAGAGAAATGAACGACTGGTTCGATGACGAATGTAAGCGAGCGCCTGAACGTAAGAATGTTGCGTACCGAGTAATTCAACAATATCATAGAACGCGGACACGCGAAGATGAATATAAAGAGCTCAGAAGATATGAAAAAACAGTTCACCGGCGAAATAAAGCATCCTGGGAGAAGACTCTCATCAGTTAACTGGAACAGTACAGAGAGCAAGGACCGCACTAGGCGCGGAAGTTCTACCAAAGAGTCCGCGTTATGACGCAATATATACCGCGTTGCACATGCTGCAAGGACAAAGAGGGTAATCTGATCGCCGATCTTAAAGACATCTTAGAGCGATGGGAAGAGCACTTGAGAGACTTGACTTGAGAATGAGTTGCTAAATGGCCAGCTAACTGAGGAATTAGAGGATCCACCAATGACCGAAGATCATAGTATGCTGCCGCCACCAAGCATAGACGAAGTAAGCAGAGCGATAAATGGGCTCAAAAATAATAAGGCCCCGGGATCTGATGGGATGCCAGCGGAATTGATAAAAATAGGAGGCCCCACATTACATCAAGCAATTCATGAAATAATAGTGCAAGTATGGGAAGAAGAAGCTATGCCAGAAGACTGGCGAAGAGGCATCCTGAGCTCCATACATAAGAAGGGAGATATTACAAAATGCAGCAATTATCGTGGTATAACGTTGTTGAGTACCGCGTTAAAGATTTTCTCCTCTATCCTTCAAGACAGGATAGCCCTATACGCTAAAGTCATTATTGGTCCATACCAGTTTGGCTTCATCCCTGGCAATTCAACAACTGATCAGATTTACACCCTAAGGCAGGTGATGGAAAAATGTCTAGAGTTTCAAAACTCACTACACCATCTTTTTATAGACTTTAAAGCCTCCTATGATAGCATAGCCAGAGCAGAACTTTATAAAGCCATGAGAGAATTCGGCATCCCAAATAAACTGACACGACAATGTAGGTTGACCATGACCTCAATTCAAATAGTGGAGCGCGAATTTGAAGTAGTGCAATCCTTTAACTATCTCGGGTCAACTGTAGCAGCCGATAACAGCATGGAACCAGAAATACGCGCACGGTTGCTTAAAGCCAACAAAGCCTACTATAGTCTGTCAAGACTCTTCATATCCAGGAACTTAACCATAACATCCAAGCTGCTGATATATAAGACAATGGTCATACCAGTACTTACATATGGATCCGAGACTTGGGTGCTTAGCAAAAAGCATTCTGACCTCTTAGCCGCGTTCGAGAGAAAAGTCTTACAGAGAACTGTTGGCCCCGTATGTGAGGAAGGACGATTCCGGAGACTCTATAATGATGAGATCTACGAGCGTTACCTCGACTTCGACATTGTGAAGAAAATTAAGCGCGGTAGGCTCCGGTGGGCAGGACACCTAGCTCGCATGGAACCTGTTCCAGCTGTCGTTGTTACATTCAAACGGTCACCCACAATCTGCTGCAAAACTGTCATTGCATTATCAGCAACACTTTCACACATAAGACTGTTGTTTTTGTCGAAATAAAATGTCTTATTCTCTACTTCAAGTTTTTGACCACGAATTTGAACCTGAACTTCTATTTTGTTGTATAATATCCTTTTTAATTCGAACAAACGTTTCCTGCGTTGGCGGGCTTTTCTTTCCATTTATTCGACTTGTCGTTCAAGATCGTTGCATCTCTCCTTCACTTGATTCAGTTGGTCTTGCAGTATTTTGTTGTCATTCTTCAATGCCTTGACCTCTACGCTGATCCCTTCTATATCCGCCTTTGTGGGCATATTTTGGAGTTTTGTATCTAGTATAGCAGTCATTGTTGATTCAATCATTATTTTCAAATCAATGATCTGCATATCTCCTACTGCTCCCCTAGAAGTTGGTTCATTATTGGGTTGGTCGTTCTTTTTTGGGGAAATTTCTATCAGTCTTTTTTTTGACATCGGTGTTGTTATTGTTGCATTTTCTTATTTGTATGCGTTGGTGTTCGACGCACGCTCATGGCGTTTGTTGCTTATTTTAATTTGTTTTTTAGCAATTATTAAGAAACTCACCTTGATTTTTTTTACTCTTCACAATAATATTATGGTTGCACTTTTGTGGTGGCGACCGCAAATAGAAAAAAAAATAGGCACCCATTATCCACTATCATAATGCTCCTGTAGTGGAAATAGCGTAGTGCAAGAAAAATTTTGTTCGTTACCAATTTGAAGTCCCATTAAGAGCGCATACCCATACGCCTTACTAAGTTGCCTGAGAACAGATTCCAATTATTGGAATTTTGGTAACCAACGGAATATTTCCATCGGCTCGCACACGAAATTTATTTCGACACCTTAAATAATGTCGTCGTAATATTTCTATACCATGAGTATTGCGTTAGAAAGTTTCTTTATTTTTCGACTCATCGTTTCGGTTGTTGTGCGCTTTTCGCCAAGGAAGGAAGTGTTTTTTTACTTGTGGATGGTGGTTAATCATGGGAAATACGAATCAAGCTCGGAAGTGTAAAACAATAAAATCTTTTTTTTTTTGCTTTAAACTGGCGGTTTTTGAGGTTTGGGAGCGCGCATTGAATGAAATTATTTCCTAGAAAGTAATATAAAGTTTTGGAAAAGATAACAAATTTTGGTGTTTTGCGGATTTACAAGTTAAAAATGGCAATCCACCATGTTTTCCCGTAATTGCTAAAAGGTTTACGAAGTTTTTCCAATTTTGTGTTTTGCGCATTTACAAGTTAAAAATGGCGGTCCACCATGTGTTCCCGTAATTGTTAAAAGATTTACGAGGTTTTTCCAATTTTGTGTTTTGCGCATTTACAGATAAAAATGGCGGTCCACCATGTGTTCCTGCAAGGCTAAAAGAATTAAAGATTGTTACCAAATTTTACTTGTGTATCTATAAGTTAAAAATGGCGGTCCACCATGTGTTCCTGCAATGCTAAAAGAATTAAAGATTGTTACCAAATTTTACTTGTGCATTTATAATTTTAAAATAGCGGTCCACCATGTGTTCCCGTAATTGTTAAATGACTTAGGAGATTTTTAACTAAATTTTGCAGTGCGCATCTAAAATTTAAAATGGCGGACCACCATTTGTTCCCGTAATTGTTAAAAGATTTACGAGGTTTTTCCAATATTGTGTTTTGCGCATTTACAAGTTAAAAATGGCGGTCCACCATGTGTTCCTGCAAGGCTAAAAGAATTAAAGATTGTTACCAAGTTTTACTTGTGCATCTATAAGTTAAAAATGGCGGTCCATCATGTGTTCCTGTAAGGCTAAAAGAATTAGAGATTGTTACCAAATTTTACTTGTGCATCTATAAGTTAAAAATGGCGGTCCACCATGTGTTCCTGCAATGCTAAAAGAATTAAAGATTGTTACCAAATTTTACTTGTGCATTTATAATTTTAAAATAGCGGTCCACCATGTGTTCCCGTAATTGTTAAAGGACTTAGGAGATTTTTAATTAAATTTTGCAGTGCGCATCTAAAATTTAAAATGGCGGACCACCATATGTTCCCGTAATTGTTAAAAGATTTACGAGGTTTTTCCAATATTGTGTTTTGCGCATTTGCAAGTAGAAAATGGACGTTCCCCCTGTGTTTCTGCAAGGCTAAAATAATTAAAGATTGTAACAAAATTTTACTTGCGCATTTACAAGTTAAAAATGGCCTCATAAACGTTCACGCACCAACAGAGGATTCCCCAGATAATAAAAAAGGAGAATTCTTTGAAGCAGTCGAACGGGAACTCCATGCCTGCCCCTAGTATGATGTAAAAATCATTCTGGGGGATATAAATGCTAAAATAGGTAGGGAGCCAGTATTCAGGCAGAACATTGGCACCCATAGCTTACACGAGAACACTAATGACAATGGACAACGAGTCATAGTGATGGCAGCAAGCAATAATTTGGTCGTTGCGAGTACAAGGTTTGCGCGTAAAATATCCACAAAGCCACCTGGGTATCTCCTGATGGAGCCACTCGCAACCAGATAGACCACGTGTTGATAGACCGCCGCCACAACCCGAACCTGATGACGGTACAAACGTACCGAGGTGCCAACGTCGACTCGGACCACTATCTTGTTGGTATTGTGCTCCGAGCGCGGATTGCATTATCACGAAAGACTGCATCCGCGAATCAGATTCGAGTCAACACGGCTGCCCTTCGCAACGAAGAGACCAGAAACAACTACGGTCAAGCGATAGGACTCGCTCTTATTGCTGCTCTTAGCCGCGTTCGAGAGAAAAGTCTTACGGAGAATTGTTGGCCCCGTATGTGAGGAAGGACGATTCCGGAGACTCTATAATGATGAGATCTACGAGCGTTACCTCGACTTCGACATTGTGAAGAAAATTAAGCTCGGTAGGCTCCGGTGGGCAGGACACCTAGCTCGCATGGAACCTGTTCCAGCTGTCGTTGTTACATTCAAACGGTCACCCACAATCTGCTGCAAAACTGTCATTGCATTATCAGCAACACCTTCACACATAAGACTGTTGTTTTTGTCGAAATAAAATGTCTTATTCTCTACTTCAAGTTTTTGACCACGAATTTGAACCATTAAACTTCTATTTTGTTGTATAATATCCTTTTTAATTCGAACAAACGTTTCCTGCGTTGGCGGGCTTTTCTTTCCATTTATTCGACTTGTCGTTCAAGATCGTTGCATCTCTCCTTCACTTGATTCAGTTGGTCTTGCAGTATTTTGTTGTCATTCTTCAATGCCTTGACCTCTACGCTGATCCCTTCTATATCCGCCTTTGTGGGCATATTTAGGAGTTTTGTATCTAGTATAGCAGTCATTGTTGATTCAATCATTATTTTCAAATCAATGATCTGCATATCTCCTACTGCTCCCCTAGAAGTTGGTTCATTATTGGGTTGGTCGTTCTTTTTTGGGGAAATTTCTATCAGTCTTTTTTTTGACATCGGTGTTGTTATTGTTGCATTTTCTTATTTGTATGCGTTGGTGTTCGACGCACGCTCATGGCGTTTGTTGCTTATTTTAATTTGTTTTTTAGCAATTATTAAGAAACTCACCTTGATTTTTTTTACTCTTCACAATAATATTATGGTTGCACTTTTGTGGTGGCGACCGCAAATAGAAAAAAAAAAAGGCACCCATTATCCACTATCACAATGCTCCTGTAGTGGAAATAGCGTAGTGCATGTAAAATTTTGTTCGTTACCAATTTGAAGTCCCATTAAGAGCGCATACCCATACGCCTTACTAAGTTGCCTGAGAACAGATTCCAATTATTGGAATTTTTGTTAACCAACGGAATATTTCCATCGGCTCGCACACGAAATTTATTTCGACACCTTAAATAATGTCGTCGTAATATTTCTATACCATGAGTATTGCGTTAGAAAGTTTCTTTATTTTTCGACTCATCGTTTCGGTTGTTGTGCGCTTTTCGCCAAGGAAGGAAGTGTTTTTTTACTTGTGGATGGTGGTTAATCATGGGAAATACGAATCAAGCTCGGAAGTGTAAAACAATAAAATCTTTTTTTTTTGCTTTAAACTGGCGGTTTTTGAGGTTTGGGAGCGCGCATTGAATGAAATTATTTCCTAGAAAGTAATATAAAGTTTTGGAAAAGATAACAAATTTTGGTGTTTTGCGGATTTACAAGTTAAAAATGGCAATCCACCATGTTTTCCCGTAATTGTTAAAAGATTTACGAGGTTTTTCCAATTTTGTGTTTTGCGCATTTACAGATAAAAATGGCGGTCCACCATGTGTTCCTGCAAGGCTAAAAGAATTAAAGATTGTTACCAAATTTTACTTGTGCATCTATAAGTTAAAAATGGCGGTCCACCATGTGTTCCTGCAATGCTAAAAGAATTAAAGATTGTTACCAAATTTTACTTGTGCATTTATAATTTTAAAATAGCGGTCCACCATGTGTTCCCGTAATTGTTTAAGGACTTAGGAGATTTTTAACTAAATTTTGCAGTGCGCATCTAAAATTTAAAATGGCGGACCACCATTTGTTCCCGTAATTGTTAAAAGATTTACGAGGTTTTTCCAATATTGTGTTTTGCGCATTTACAATTTAAAAATGGCGGTCCACCATGTGTTCCTGCAAGGCTAAAAGAATTAAAGATTGTTACCAAGTTTTACTTGTGCATCTATAAGTTAAAAATGGCGGTCCACCATGTGTTCCTGTAAGGCTAAAAGAATTAGAGATTGTTACCAAATTTTACTTGTGCATCTATAAGTTAAACATGGCGGTCCACCATGTGTTCCTGCAATGCTAAAAGAATTAAAGATTGTTACCAAATTTTACTTGTGCATTTATAATTTTAAAATAGCGGTCCACCATGTGTTCCCGTAATTGTTAAAGGACTTAGGAGATTTTTAACTAAATTTTGCAGTGCGCATCTAAAATTTAAAATGGCGGACCACCATATGTTCCCCTAATTGTTAAAAGATTTACGAGGTTTTTCCAATATTGTGTTTTGCGCATTTGCAAGTTGAAAATGGCGGTTCACCATGTGTTTCTGCAAGGCTAAAATAATTAAAGATTGTAACAAAATTTTACTTGCGCATTTACAAGTTAAAAATGGCCTCATAAACGTTCACGCACCAACAGAGGATTCCCCAGATAATAAAAAAGGAGAATTCTTTGAAGCAGTCGAACGGGAACTCCATGCCTGCCCCCAGTATGATGTAAAAATCATTCTGGGGGATATAAATACTAAAAAAGGTAGGGAGCCAGTATTCAGGCAGAACATTGGCACCCATAGCTTACACGAGAACACTAATGACAATGGACAACGAGTCATAGAGATGGCAGCAAGCAATAATTTGGTCGTTGCGGGTACAAGGTTTGCGCGTAAAATATCCACAAAGCCACCTGGGTATCTCCTGATGGAGTCACTCGCAACCAGATAGACCACGTCCACGACCACCGCCGCCACAACCCGAACCTGATGACGGTACAAACGTACCGAGGTGCCAACGTCGACTCGGACCACTATCTTGTTGGTATTGTGCTCCGAGCGCGGATTGCATTATCACGAAAGACTGCATCCGCGAATCAGATTCGAGTCAACACGGCTGCCCTTCGCAACGAAGAGACCAGAAACAACTACGGTCAAGCGATAGGACTCGCTCTTAATGCTAGGAGAGTAAGTCCTGAGGCTGAGATGCCGGGCGTAAAAGAGAAATGGACACGCCTTAAAAATACTGTCATTAGTACTGCTGACTCCATCATAGGCAGTAGTCGTAGAGATCGGAACGACTGGTTCGATGACGAATGTAAGCGAGCGCCTGAACGTAAGAATGTTGCGTACCGAGTAATGCAACAATATCATAGAACGCGGACACGCGAAGATGAATATAAAGAGCTCAGAAGATATGAAAAAACAGTTCACCGGCGAAATAAAGCATCCTGGGAGAAGACTCTCATCAGTTAACTGGAACAGTACAGAGAGCAAGGACCGCACAAGGCGCGGAAGTTCTACCAAAGAGTCCGCGTTATGACGCAATATATACCGCGTTGCACATACTGCAAGGACAAAGAGGGTAATCTGGTCGCCGATCTTAAAGACATTTTAGAGCGATGGGAAGAGCACTTTCATGAGTTGCTAAATGGCCGGCCATCTAACTGAGGAATTGGAGGCGCCACCAATGACCGAAGATCATACTATGCTGCCGCGACCAAGCATAGATGAAGTAAGCAGAGCGATAAATCGGCTCAAAAATAATAAGGCCCCGGGATCTGATGGGATGCCAGCGGAACTGATAGAAATAGGAGGCCCCACATTACATCAAGCAGTTCATGAAATAATAGTGCAAGTATGGGAAGAAGAAGCTATGCCAGAATACTGGCGAAGAGGCATCCTGTGCTCCATACATAAGAAGGGAGATATTACAAAATGCAGCAATTATCGTGGTATAACGTTGTTGAGTACCGCGTAAAAGATTTTCTCCTCTATCCTTCAAGACAGGATAGCCCTATACGCTAAAGTCATCATTGGTCCATACCAGTGTGGATTCATCCTTGGCAATTCAACAACTGATCAGATTTACACCCTAAGGCAGGTGATGGAAAAATGTCTAGAGTTTCAAAACTCACTACACTATCTTTTTATAGACTTTAAAGCCTCCTATGATAGCATAGCCAGAGTAGAACTTTATAAAGCCATGAGAGAATTCGGCATCCCAAATAAACTGACACGACAATGTAGGTTGACCATGACCTCAATTCAAATAGTGGAGCGCGAATTTGAAGTGGTGCCGATAACAGCATGGAACCAGAAATATGCGCACGGTGTCTTAAAGCCAACAAAGCCTACTATAGTCTGTCAAGACTCTTCATACCCAGGAACTTAACCATAACATCCAAGCTGCTGATATATAAGACAATGGTCATACCAGTACTAACATATGGATCCGAGACTTGGGTGCTTAGCAAAAAGCATTCTGACCTCTTAGCCGCGTTCGAGAGAAAAGTCTTACAGAGAACTGTTGGCCCCGTATGTGAGGAAGGACGATTCCGGAGACTCTATAATGATGAGATCTACGAGCGTTACCTCGACTTCGACATTGTGAAGAAAATTAAGCTCGGTAGGCTCCGGTGGGCAGGACAGCTAGCTCGCATGGAACCTGTTCCAGCTGTCGTTGTTACATTCAAACGGTCACCCACAATCTGCTGCAAAACTGTCATTGCATTATCAGCAACACCTTCACACATAAGACTGTTGTTTTTGTCGAAATAAAATGTCTTATTCTCTACTTCAAGTTTTTGACCACGAATTTGAACCATTAAACTTCTATTTTGTTGTATAATATCCTTTTTTAATTCGAACAAACGTTTCCTGCGTTGGCGGGCCCTCGCAGTGTAGTCAACGTGCATACTTATGCCTGTGTTCTTTAATGTTATTTTGGCGTTTAGAATTCTGCCCACATCTTCAATATTTTGCATTTTAACCACAAAATTCGTGACCTTCTCCCCAGCATAAATTGTTCTAGCTGCTGTTATTTGAGACGCGTCCGCTGACTCCAGTAAGTCTAAGCATAGTGATTTTGCCTTCTCTACTGCGTTTATGCAATTTTGTGTTGGGATATGCACAACGACATTTTTTTCATTTGCTTTTCTTTCCATTTATTCGACTTGTAGTTCAAGATCGTTGCATCTCTCCTTCACTTGATTCAGTTGGTCTTGCAGTATTTTGTTATCATTCTTCAATGCCTTGACCTCTACGCTGATCCCTTCTATATCCGCCTTTGTGGGCATATTTTGGAGTTTTGTATCTAGTATAGCAGTCATTGTTGATTCAATCATTATTTTCAAATCAATGATCTGCATATCTCCTACTGCTCCCCTAGAAGTTGGTTCATTATTGGTCGGTCGTTCTTTTTTGGGGAATTTTCTATCAGTCTTCTTTTTGACATCGGTGTTGTTATTGTTGCATTTTCTTATTTGTATGCGTTGGTGTTCGACGCACGCTCATGGCGTTTGTTGCTTATTTTAATTTTTTAGCAATTATTAAGCAACTCACCTTGATTTTTTTAACTCTTCACAATAATATTATGGTTGCACTTTTGTGGTGGCGACCGCAAATAGAAAAAAAAAGCACCCGTTATCCACTAACATAATGCTCCTGTAGTGGAAATAGCGTAGTGCAAGAAAAATGTTGTTCGTTACAAATTTGAAGTCCCATTAAGAGCGCATACCCATACGCCTTACTAAGTTGCCTGAGAACAGATTCCAATTATTGGAATTTTTGTTAACCAACGGAATATTTCCATCGGCTCGCACACGAAATTTATTTCGACACCTTAAATAATGTCGTCGTAATATTTCTATACCATGAGTATTGCGTTAGAAAGTTTCTTTATTTTTCGACTCATCGTTTCGGTTGTTGTGCGCTTTTCGCCAAGGAAGGAAGTGTTTTTTTACTTGTGGATGGTGGTTAATCATGGGAAATACGAATCAAGCTCGGAAGTGTAAAACAATAAAATCTTTTTTTTTTGCTTTAAACTGGCGGTTTTTGAGGTTTGGGAGCGCGCATTGAATGAAATTATTTCCTAGAAAGTAATATAAAGTTTTGGAAAAGATAACAAATTTTGGTGTTTTGCGGATTTACAAGTTAAAAATGGCAATCCACCATGTTTTCCCGTAATTGTTAAAAGATTTACGAGGTTTTTCCAATTTTGTGTTTTGCGCATTTACAGATAAAAATGGCGGTCCACCATGTGTTCCTGCAAGGCTAAAAGAATTAAAGATTGTTACCAAATTTTACTTGTGCATCTATAAGTTAAAAATGGCGGTCCACCATGTGTTCCTGCAATGCTAAAAGAATTAAAGATTGTTACCAAATTTTACTTGTGCATTTATAATTTTAAAATAGCGGTCCACCATGTGTTCCCGTAATTGTTTAAGGACTTAGGAGATTTTTAACTAAATTTTGCAGTGCGCATCTAAAATTTAAAATGGCGGACCACCATTTGTTCCCGTAATTGTTAAAAGATTTACGAGGTTTTTCCAATATTGTGTTTTGCGCATTTACAATTTAAAAATGGCGGTCCACCATGTGTTCCTGCAAGGCTAAAAGAATTAAAGATTGTTACCAAGTTTTACTTGTGCATCTATAAGTTAAAAATGGCGGTCCACCATGTGTTCCTGTAAGGCTAAAAGAATTAGAGATTGTTACCAAATTTTACTTGTGCATCTATAAGTTAAACATGGCGGTCCACCATGTGTTCCTGCAATGCTAAAAGAATTAAAGATTGTTACCAAATTTTACTTGTGCATTTATAATTTTAAAATAGCGGTCCACCATGTGTTCCCGTAATTGTTAAAGGACTTAGGAGATTTTTAACTAAATTTTGCAGTGCGCATCTAAAATTTAAAATGGCGGACCACCATATGTTCCCCTAATTGTTAAAAGATTTACGAGGTTTTTCCAATATTGTGTTTTGCGCATTTGCAAGTTGAAAATGGCGGTTCACCATGTGTTTCTGCAAGGCTAAAATAATTAAAGATTGTAACAAAATTTTACTTGCGCATTTACAAGTTAAAAATGGCCTCATAAACGTTCACGCACCAACAGAGGATTCCCCAGATAATAAAAAAGGAGAATTCTTTGAAGCAGTCGAACGGGAACTCCATGCCTGCCCCCAGTATGATGTAAAAATCATTCTGGGGGATATAAATACTAAAAAAGGTAGGGAGCCAGTATTCAGGCAGAACATTGGCACCCATAGCTTACACGAGAACACTAATGACAATGGACAACGAGTCATAGAGATGGCAGCAAGCAATAATTTGGTCGTTGCGGGTACAAGGTTTGCGCGTAAAATATCCACAAAGCCACCTGGGTATCTCCTGATGGAGTCACTCGCAACCAGATAGACCACGTCCACGACCACCGCCGCCACAACCCGAACCTGATGACGGTACAAACGTACCGAGGTGCCAACGTCGACTCGGACCACTATCTTGTTGGTATTGTGCTCCGAGCGCGGATTGCATTATCACGAAAGACTGCATCCGCGAATCAGATTCGAGTCAACACGGCTGCCCTTCGCAACGAAGAGACCAGAAACAACTACGGTCAAGCGATAGGACTCGCTCTTAATGCTAGGAGAGTAAGTCCTGAGGCTGAGATGCCGGGCGTAAAAGAGAAATGGACACGCCTTAAAAATACTGTCATTAGTACTGCTGACTCCATCATAGGCAGTAGTCGTAGAGATCGGAACGACTGGTTCGATGACGAATGTAAGCGAGCGCCTGAACGTAAGAATGTTGCGTACCGAGTAATGCAACAATATCATAGAACGCGGACACGCGAAGATGAATATAAAGAGCTCAGAAGATATGAAAAAACAGTTCACCGGCGAAATAAAGCATCCTGGGAGAAGACTCTCATCAGTTAACTGGAACAGTACAGAGAGCAAGGACCGCACAAGGCGCGGAAGTTCTACCAAAGAGTCCGCGTTATGACGCAATATATACCGCGTTGCACATACTGCAAGGACAAAGAGGGTAATCTGGTCGCCGATCTTAAAGACATTTTAGAGCGATGGGAAGAGCACTTTCATGAGTTGCTAAATGGCCGGCCATCTAACTGAGGAATTGGAGGCGCCACCAATGACCGAAGATCATACTATGCTGCCGCGACCAAGCATAGATGAAGTAAGCAGAGCGATAAATCGGCTCAAAAATAATAAGGCCCCGGGATCTGATGGGATGCCAGCGGAACTGATAGAAATAGGAGGCCCCACATTACATCAAGCAGTTCATGAAATAATAGTGCAAGTATGGGAAGAAGAAGCTATGCCAGAATACTGGCGAAGAGGCATCCTGTGCTCCATACATAAGAAGGGAGATATTACAAAATGCAGCAATTATCGTGGTATAACGTTGTTGAGTACCGCGTAAAAGATTTTCTCCTCTATCCTTCAAGACAGGATAGCCCTATACGCTAAAGTCATCATTGGTCCATACCAGTGTGGATTCATCCTTGGCAATTCAACAACTGATCAGATTTACACCCTAAGGCAGGTGATGGAAAAATGTCTAGAGTTTCAAAACTCACTACACTATCTTTTTATAGACTTTAAAGCCTCCTATGATAGCATAGCCAGAGTAGAACTTTATAAAGCCATGAGAGAATTCGGCATCCCAAATAAACTGACACGACAATGTAGGTTGACCATGACCTCAATTCAAATAGTGGAGCGCGAATTTGAAGTGGTGCCGATAACAGCATGGAACCAGAAATATGCGCACGGTGTCTTAAAGCCAACAAAGCCTACTATAGTCTGTCAAGACTCTTCATACCCAGGAACTTAACCATAACATCCAAGCTGCTGATATATAAGACAATGGTCATACCAGTACTAACATATGGATCCGAGACTTGGGTGCTTAGCAAAAAGCATTCTGACCTCTTAGCCGCGTTCGAGAGAAAAGTCTTACAGAGAACTGTTGGCCCCGTATGTGAGGAAGGACGATTCCGGAGACTCTATAATGATGAGATCTACGAGCGTTACCTCGACTTCGACATTGTGAAGAAAATTAAGCTCGGTAGGCTCCGGTGGGCAGGACAGCTAGCTCGCATGGAACCTGTTCCAGCTGTCGTTGTTACATTCAAACGGTCACCCACAATCTGCTGCAAAACTGTCATTGCATTATCAGCAACACCTTCACACATAAGACTGTTGTTTTTGTCGAAATAAAATGTCTTATTCTCTACTTCAAGTTTTTGACCACGAATTTGAACCATTAAACTTCTATTTTGTTGTATAATATCCTTTTTTAATTCGAACAAACGTTTCCTGCGTTGGCGGGCCCTCGCAGTGTAGTCAACGTGCATACTTATGCCTGTGTTCTTTAATGTTATTTTGGCGTTTAGAATTCTGCCCACATCTTCAATATTTTGCATTTTAACCACAAAATTCGTGACCTTCTCCCCAGCATAAATTGTTCTAGCTGCTGTTATTTGAGACGCGTCCGCTGACTCCAGTAAGTCTAAGCATAGTGATTTTGCCTTCTCTACTGCGTTTATGCAATTTTGTGTTGGGATATGCACAACGACATTTTTTTCATTTGCTTTTCTTTCCATTTATTCGACTTGTAGTTCAAGATCGTTGCATCTCTCCTTCACTTGATTCAGTTGGTCTTGCAGTATTTTGTTATCATTCTTCAATGCCTTGACCTCTACGCTGATCCCTTCTATATCCGCCTTTGTGGGCATATTTTGGAGTTTTGTATCTAGTATAGCAGTCATTGTTGATTCAATCATTATTTTCAAATCAATGATCTGCATATCTCCTACTGCTCCCCTAGAAGTTGGTTCATTATTGGTCGGTCGTTCTTTTTTGGGGAATTTTCTATCAGTCTTCTTTTTGACATCGGTGTTGTTATTGTTGCATTTTCTTATTTGTATGCGTTGGTGTTCGACGCACGCTCATGGCGTTTGTTGCTTATTTTAATTTTTTAGCAATTATTAAGCAACTCACCTTGATTTTTTTAACTCTTCACAATAATATTATGGTTGCACTTTTGTGGTGGCGACCGCAAATAGAAAAAAAAAGCACCCGTTATCCACTAACATAATGCTCCTGTAGTGGAAATAGCGTAGTGCAAGAAAAATGTTGTTCGTTACAAATTTGAAGTCCCATTAAGAGCGCATACCCATACGCCTTACTAAGTTGCCTGAGAACAGATTCCAACTATTGGAATTTTTGTTAACCAACGGAATATTTCCCATCGACTCGCACACGAAATTAATTTATTTCGACACCTTAAATAATGTCGTCGTAATATTTCTATACCATGAGTATTGCGTTAGAAAGTTTCTTTATTTTTCGACTCATCGTTTCGGTTTTTGTGCGCTTTTCGCCAAGGAAGGAAGTGTTTTTTTACTTGTGGATGGTGGTTAATCATGGAAAATACGTATCAAGCTCGGTAGTGTAAAACAATAAAATCTTTTTTTTTTTTAAAAAAAACTGGCGGTTTTTCAGCGCGCATTGAATGAAAAAAATTATTTCCTAGAAACTGATATAAAGTTTTGGAAAAGATAACAAATTTTGGTGTTTTGCGCATTTACAAGTTAAAAATAACAATCCACCATGTTTTCCCGTAATTGCTAAAAGGTTTACGAAGTTTTTCCAATTTTGTGTTTTGCGCATTTACAAGTTAAAAATGGCGGTCCACCATGTGTTCCCGTAACTGTTAAAAGATATACGAGGTTTTTCCAATTTTGTGTTTTGCGCATTTACAGATAAAAATGGCGGTCCACCATGTGTTCCTGCAAAGCTAAAAGAATTAAAGATTGTTACCAAATTTTACTTGTGCATCTATAAGTTAAAAATGGCGGTCCACCATGTGTTCCTGTAAGGCTAAAAGAATTAGAGGTTGTTACCAAATTTTACTTGTGCATTTATAATTTTAAAATAGCGGTCCACCATGTGTTTCCGTAATTGTTAAAGAACTTAGGAGATTTTTAACTAAATTTTGCAGTGCGCATCAAAAAATTAAAATGGCGGACCACCATTTGTTCCCGTAATTGTTAAAAGATTTTCGAGGTTTTTCCAATATTGTGTTTTGCGCATTTACAAGTTAAAAATGGCGGTCCATCATGTGTTCCTGCAAGGCTAAAAGAATTAAAGATTGTTACCAAATTTTACTTGTGCATCTATAATTTAAAAATGGCGGTCCACCATGTGTTCCTGCAATGCTAAAAGAATTAGAGATTGTTACCAAATTTTACTTGTGCATTTATAATTTTAAAATTAAAGAGTGTTACCAAATTTTACTTGTGCATTTATAATTTTAAAATGGCGGTCCACCATGTGTTCCCGTAATTGTTAAAGGACTTAGGAGATTTTTAACTAAATTTTTCAGTGTGCATCTAAAATTTAAATAAAAGATTTACGAGGTTTTTCCAATATTGTGTTTTGCGCATTTGCAAGTTAAAAATGGCGGTTCACCATGTGTTTCTGCAAGGCTAAAATAATTAAAGATTGTAACAAAATTTTACTTGCGCATTTACAAGTTAAAAATGGCCTCATAAACGTTCACGCACCAACAGAGGATTCCCCAGATAATAAAAAAGGAGAATTCTTGGAAGCAGTCGAACGGGAACTCCATGCCTGCTCCAGTATGATGTAAAAATCATTCTGGGGGATATAAATGCTAAAATAGGTAGGGAGCCAGTATTCAGGCAGAACATTGGCACCCATAGCTTACACGAGAACAATAATGACAATGGACAACGAGTCATAGAGATGGCAGCAAGCAATAATTTGGTCGTTGCGAGTACAAGGTTTGCGCGTAAAATATCCACAAAGCCACCTGGGTGTCTCCTGATGGAGCCGCTCGCAACCAGATAGAACACGTGTTGATAGACCGCCGCCACAACCCGAACCTGATGACGGTACGAACGTACCGAGGTGCCAACGTCGACTCGGACCACTATTGTTGGTATTGTGCTCCGAGCGCGGATTGCATTATCACGAAAGACTGCATCCGCGAATCAGATTCGAGTCAACACGGCTTCCCTTCGCAACGAAGAGACCAGAAACAACTACGGTCAAGCGATAGGACTCGCTTTTAATGCTGGGAGAGTAAGTCCTGAGGCTGAGATGCCGGGCGTAAAAGAGAAATGGACACGCCTTAAAAATACTGTCATTAGTACTGCTGACTCCATCTTAGGCAGTAGTCGTAGAGATCGGAACGACTGGTTCGATGACGAATGTAAGCGAGCGCCTGAACGTAAGAATGTTGCGTACCGAGCAATGCAACAATATCATAGAACGCAGACACGCGAAGATGGATATAAAGAGCTCAGAAGATATGAAAAAACATTTCACCGGCGAAATAAAGCATCCTGGGAGAAGACTCATCATCTCATCAGTTAACTGGAACAGTACAGAGAGCAAGGACCGCACAAGGCGCGGAAGTTCTACCAAAGAGTCCGCGTTATGACGCAATATATACCGCGTTGCACATACTGCAAGGACAAAGAGGGTAATCTGATAGCCGATCTTAAAGACATTTTAGAGCGATGGGAAGAGCACTTTCATGAGTTGCTAAATGGCCGGCCAGCTAACTGAGGAATTGGAGGCGCTACCAATGACCGAAGATCATACTATGCTGCCGCCACCAAGCATAGACGAAGTAAGCAGAGCGATAAATCGGCTCAAAAATAATAAGGCCCCGGGATCTGATGGGATGCCAGCGGAACTGATAGAAATAGGAGGCCCCACATTACATCAAGCAATTCATGAAATAATAGTGCAAGTATGGGAAGAAGAAGCTATGCCAGAATACTGGCGAAGAGGCATCCTGTGCTCCATACATAAGAAGGGAAATATTACAAAATGCAGCAATTATCGTGGTATAACGTTGTTGAGTACCGCGTAAAAGATTTTCTCATCTATCCTTCAAGACAGGATAGCCCTATACACTAAAGTCATCATTGGTCCATACCAGTGTGGCTTCATCCCTGGCAATTCAACAACTGATCAGATTTACACCCTAAGGCAGGTGATGGAAAAATGTCTAGTTTCAAAACTCACTACACCATATTTTTATAGACTTTAAAGCCTCCTATGATAGCATAGCCAGAGTAGAACTTTATAAAGCCATGAGAGAATTCGGCATCCCAAATAAACTGACACGACAATGTAGGTTGACCATGACCTCAATTCAAATAGTGGAGCGCGAATTTGAAGTAGTGCAATCCCTTAACTATCTCGGGTCAACTGTAGCAGCCGATAACAGCATGGAACCAGAAATACGCGCACGGTTGCTTAAAGCCAACAAAGCCTACTATAGTCTGTCAAGACTCTTCATATCCAGGAACTTAACCATAACATCCAAGCTGCTGATATATAAGACAATGGTCATACCAGTACTTACATATGGATCCGAGACTTGGGTGCTTAGCAAAAAGCATTCTGACCTCTTAGCCGCGTTCGAGAGAAAAGTCTTACAGAGAACTGTTGGCCCCGTATATGAGGAAGGAAGATTCCGGAGACTCTATAATGATGAGATCTACGAGCGTTACCTCGACTTCGACACTGTGAAGAAAATTAAGCTCGGTAGGCTCCGGTGGGCAGGACACCTAGCTCGCATGGAACCTGTTCCAGCTATCGTTGTTACATTCAAACTGTCACCCACAATCTGGTGCAAAACTGTCATTGCATTATCACCAACACCTTCACACATAAGACTGTTGATTTGTCGAAATAAAATGTCTTATTCTCTACTTCAAGTTTTTGACCACGAATTTGAACCATTAAACTTCTATTTTGTTGTATAATATCCTTTTTAGTCAACGTGCATACTTATGCCTGTGTTCTTTAATGTTGTTTTGGCTTTTAGAATTCTGCCCACATCTTCACTATTTTGCATTTTAACCACAAAATTCGTGACCTTCTCCCCAGCATAAATTGTTCTAGCTGCTGTTATTTGAGACGCGTCCGCTGACTCCAGTAAGTCTAAGCATAGTGATTTTGCCTTCTCTACTGCGTTTATACAATTTTGTGTTGGGATATGCACAACGACATTTTTTTCATTGCTTTTCTTTCCATTTATTCGACTTGTCGTTCAAGATCGTTGCATCTCTCCTTCACTTGATTCAGTTGGTCTTGCAGTATTTTGTTGTCATTCTTCAATGCCTGACCTCTACGCTGATCCCTTCTATATCCGCCTTTGTGGGCATATTTTGGAGTTTTGTATCTAGTATAGCAGTCATTGTTGATTCAATCATTATTTTCAAATCAATGATCTGCATATCTCCTACTGCTCCCCTAGAAGTTGGTTCATTATTGGTCGGTCGTTCTTTTTTGGGGAAATTTCTATCAGTCTTCTTTTTGACATCGGTGTTGTTATTGTTGCATTTTCTGATTTGTATGCGTTGGTGTTCGACGCACGCTCATGGCGTTTGTTGCTTATTTTAATTTGTTTTTTTAGCAATTAATTAGCAACTCACCTTGATTTTTTTTTACTCTTCACATTCGTGTGCTTCACAATAATATTATGGTTGCACTTTTGTTGTGGCGACCGCAAATAGAAAAAAAATAAGCACCCATTATCCACTAACATAATGCTCCTGTAGTGGAAATAGCGTAGTGCAAGAAAAATTTTGTTCGTTACAAATTTGAAGTCCCATTAAGAGCGCATACCCATGCGCCTTACTAAGTTGCCTGAGAACAGATTCCAACTATTGGAATTTTTGTTAACCAACGGAATATTTCCCATCGGCTCGCACACGAAATTAATTTATTTCGACACATTAAATAATGTCGTCGTAATATTTCTATACCATGAGTATTGCGTTAGAAAGTTTCTTTATTATTCGACTCATCGTTTCGGTTGTTGTGCGCTTTTCGCCAAGGAAGGAAGTGTTTTTTTACTTGTGGATGGTGGTTAATCATGGGAAATACGAATCAAGCTCGGTAGTGTAAAACAATAAAATCTTTTTTTTTTGCTTTAAACTGGCGGTTTTTGAGGTTTGGGAGCGCGCATTGAATGAAATTATTTCCTAGAAAGTAATATAAAGTTTTGGAAAAGATAACAAATTTTGGTGTTTTGCGGATTTACAAGTTAAAAATGGCAATCCACCATGTTTTCCCGTAATTGTTAAAAGATTTACGAGGTTTTTCCAATTTTGTGTTTTGCGCATTTACAGATAAAAATGGCGGTCCACCATGTGTTCCTGCAAGGCTAAAAGAATTAAAGATTGTTACCAAATTTTACTTGTGCATCTATAAGTTAAAAATGGCGGTCCACCATGTGTTCCTGCAATGCTAAAAGAATTAAAGATTGTTACCAAATTTTACTTGTGCATTTATAATTTTAAAATAGCGGTCCACCATGTGTTCCCGTAATTGTTTAAGGACTTAGGAGATTTTTAACTAAATTTTGCAGTGCGCATCTAAAATTTAAAATGGCGGACCACCATTTGTTCCCGTAATTGTTAAAAGATTTACGAGGTTTTTCCAATATTGTGTTTTGCGCATTTACAATTTAAAAATGGCGGTCCACCATGTGTTCCTGCAAGGCTAAAAGAATTAAAGATTGTTACCAAGTTTTACTTATGCATCTATAAGTTAAAAATGGCGGTCCACCATGTGTTCCTGTAAGGCTAAAAGAATTAGAGATTGTTACCAAATTTTACTTGTGCATCTATAAGTTAAACATGGCGGTCCACCATATGTTCCTGCAATGCTAAAAGAATTAAAGATTGTTACCAAATTTTACTTGTGCATTTATAATTTTAAAATAGCGGTCCACCATGTGTTCCCGTAATTGTTAAAGGACTTAGGAGATTTTTAACTAAATTTTGCAGTGCGCATCTAAAATTTAAAATGGCGGACCACCATATGTTCCCGTAATTGTTAAAAAATTTACGAGGTTTTTTCAATATTGTGTTTTGCGCATTTGCAAGTTGAAAATGGCGGTTCACCATGTGTTTCTGCAAGGCTAAAATAATTAAAGATTGTAACAAAATTTTACTTGCGCATTTACAAGTTAAAAATGGCCTCATAAACGTTCACGCACCAACAGAGGATTCCCCAGATAATAAAAAAGGAGAATTCTTTGAAGCAGTCGAACGGGAACTCCATGCCTGCCCCCAGTATGATGTAAAAATCATTCTGGGGGATATAAATGCTAAAATAGGTAGGGAGCCAGTATTCAGGCAGAACATTGGCACCCATAGCTTACACGAGAACACTAATGACAATGGACAACGAGTCATAGAGATGGCAGCAAGCAATAATTTGGTCGTTGCGAGTACAAGGTTTGCGCGTAAAATATCCACAAAGCCACCTGGGTATCTCCTGATGGAGCCACTCGCAACCAGATAGACCACGTGTTGATAGACCGCCGCCACAACCCGAACCTGATGACGGTACGAACGTACCGAGGTGCCAACGTCGACTCGGACCACTATTGTTGGTATTGTGCTCCGAGCGCGGATTGCATTATCACGAAAGACTGCATCCGCGAATCAGATTCGAGTCAACACGGCTGCCCTTCGCAACGAAGAGACCAGAAACAACTACGGTCAAGCGATAGGACTCGCTCTAAATGCTGGGAGAGTAGATCCTGCGGCTGAGATGCCGGGCGTAAAAGAGAAATGGACACGCCTTAAAAATACTGTCATTAGTACTGCTGACTCCATCTTAGGCAGTAGTCGTAGATATCGGAACGACTGCTTCGATGACGAATGTAAGCGAGCGCCTGAACGTAAGAATGTTGCGTACCGAGTAATGCAACAATATCATAGAACGCGGACACGCGAAGATGAATATAAAGAGCTCAGAAGATATGAAAAAACAGTTCACCGGCGAAATAAAGCATCCTGGGAGAAGACTCTCATCAGTTAACTGGAACAGTACAGAGAGCAAGGACCGCACAAGGCGCGGAAGTTCTACCAAAGAGTCCGCGTTATGACGCAATATATACCGCGTTGCACATACTGCAAGGACAAAGAGGGTAATCTGATCGCCGATCTTAAAGACATTTTAGAGCGATGGGAAGAGCACTTTCATGAGTTGCTAAATGGCCGGCCAGTTAACTGAGGAATTGGAGGCGCCACCAATGACCGAAGATCATACTATGCTGCCGCCACCAAGCATAGACGAAGTAAGCAGAGCGATAAATCGGCTCAAAAATAATAAGGCCCCGGGATCTGATGGGATGCCAGCGGAACTGATAGAAATAGGAGGCCCCACATTACATCAAGCAATTCATGAAATAATAGTGCAAGTATGGGAAGAAGAAGCTATGCCAGAATACTGGCGAAGAGGCATCCTGTGCTCCATACATAAGAAGGGAGATATTACAAAATGCAGCAATTATCGTGGTATAACGTTGTTGAGTACCGCGTAAAAGATTTTCTCCTGTATCCTTCAAGACAGGATAGCCCTATACGCTAAAGTCATCATTGGTCCATACCAGTGTGGATTCATCCTTGGCAATTCAACAACTGATCAGATTTACACCCTAAGGCAGGTGATGGAAAAATGTCTAGAGTTTCAAAACTCACCACACCATCTTTTTATAGACTTTAAAGCCTCCTATGATAGCATAGCCAGAGTAGAACTTTATAAAGCCATGAGAGAATTCGGCATCCCAAATAAACTGATAGGTTGACCATGACCTCAATTCAAATAGTGGAGCGCGAATTTGAAGTAGTGCAATCCTTTAACTATCTCGGGTCAACTGTAGCAGCCGATAACAGCATGGAACCAGAAATACGCGCACGGTTGCTTAAAGCCAACAAAGCCTACTATAGTCTGTCAAGACTCTTCATATCCAGGAACTTAACCATAACATCCAAGCTGCTGATATATAAGACAATGGTCATACCAGTACTTCCATATGGATCCGAAACTTGGGTGCTTAGCAAAAAGCATTCTGACCTCTTAGCCGCGTTCGAGAGAAAAGTCTTACAGAGAACTGTTGGCCCCGTATGTGAGGAAGGACGATTCCGGAGACTCTATAATGATGAGATCTACGAGCGTTACCTCGACTTCGACATTGTGAAGAAAATTAAGCTCGGTAGGCTCCGGTGGGCAGGACAGCTAGCTCGCATGGAACCTGTTCCAGCTGTCGTTGTTACATTCAAACTGTCACCCAAAATCTGCTGCAAAACTGTCATTGCATTATCAGCAACACCTTCGAACATAAGACTGTTGTTTTTGTCGAAATAAAATGTCTTATTCTCTACTTCAAGTTTTTGACCACGAATTTGAACCATTAAACTTCTATTTTGTTGTATAATATCCTTTTTTAATTCGGACAAACGTTTCCTGCGTTGGCGGGCCCTCGCAGTTTAGTCAACGTGCATACTTATGCCTGTGTTCTTTAATGTTGTTTTGGCGTTTAGAATTCTGCCCACATCTTCACTATTTTGCATTTTAACTACAAAACTCGTGACCTTCTCCCCAGCATAAATTGTTCTAGCTGCTGTTATTTGAGACGCGTCCGCTGACTCCAGTAAGTCTAAGCATAGTGATTTTGCCTTCTCTACTGCGTTTATGCAATTTTGTGTTGGGATATGCACAACGACATTTTTTTCATTTGCTTTTCTTTCCATTTATTCGACTTGTAGTTCAAGATCGTTGCATCTCTCCTTCACTTGATTCAGTTGGTCTTGCAGTATTTTGTTATCATTCTTCAATGCCTTGACCTCTACGCTGATCCCTTCTATATCCGCCTTTGTGGGCATATTTTGGAGTTTTGTATCTAGTATAGCAGTCATTGTTGATTCAATCATTATTTTCAAATCAATGATCTGCATATCTCCTACTGCTCCCCTAGAAGTTGGTTCATTATTGGTCGGTCGTTCTTTTTTGGGGAATTTTCTATCAGTTTTCTTTTTGACATCGGTGTTGTTATTGTTGCATTTTCTTATTTGTATGCGTTGGTGTTCGACGAACGCTCATGGCGTTTGTTGCTTATTTTAATTTGTTTTTTAGCAATTAATTAGCAACTCACCTTGATTTTTTTTTACTCTTCGCATTCGTGTGCTTCACAATAATATTATGGTTGCACTTTTGTGGTGGCGACCGCAAATAGAAAAAAAATAAGCACCCATTATCCACTAACATAATGCTCCTGTAGTGGAAATAGCGTAGTGCAAGAAAAATGTTGTTCGTTACAAATTTGAAGTCCCATTAAGAGCGCATACCCATACGCCTTACTAAGTTGCCTGAGAACAGATTCCAACTATTGGAATTTTTGTTAACCAACGGAATATTTCCCATCGACTCGCACACGAAATTAATTTATTTCGACACCTTAAATAATGTCGTCGTAATATTTCTATACCATGAGTATTGCGTTAGAAAGTTTCTTTATTTTTCGACTCATCGTTTCGGTTTTTGTGCGCTTTTCGCCAAGGAAGGAAGTGTTTTTTTACTTGTGGATGGTGGTTAATCATGGAAAATACGTATCAAGCTCGGTAGTGTAAAACAATAAAATCTTTTTTTTTTTTTTAAAAACTGGCGGTTTTTCAGCGCGCATTGAATGAAAAAAATTATTTCCTAGAAACTGATATAAAGTTTTGGAAAAGATAACAAATTTTGGTGTTTTGCGCATTTACAACTTACAAAAATAACAATCCACCATGTTTTCCCGTAATTGCTAAAAGGTTTACGAAGTTTTTCCAATTTTGTGTTTTGCGCATTTACAAGTTAAAAATGGCGGTCCACCATGTGTTCCCGTAATTGTTAAAAGATATACGAGGTTTTTCCAATTTTGTGTTTTGCGCATTTACAGATAAAAATGGCGGTCCACCATGTGTTCCTGCAAGGCTAAAAGAATTAAAGATTGTTACCAAATTTTACTTGTGCATCTATAGGTTAAAAATGGCGGTCCACCATGTGTTCCTGCAAGGCTAAAAGAATTAGAGATTGTTACCAAATTTTACTTGTGCATTTATAATTTTAAAATAGCGGTCCACCATGTGTTTCCGTAATTGTTAAAGAACTTAGGAGATTTTTAACTAAATTTTGCAGTGCGCATCAAAAATTTAAAATGGCGGACCACCATTTGTTCCCGTAATTGTTAAAAGATTTTCGAGGTTTTTCCAATATTGTGTTTTGCGCATTTACAAGTTAAAAATGGCGGTCCATCATGTGTTCCTGCAAGGCTAAAAGAATTAAAGATTGTTACCAAATTTTACTTGTGCATCTATAATTTAAAAATGGCGGTCCACCATGTGTTCCTGCAATGCTCAAAGAATTAGAGATTGTTACCAAATTTTACTTGTGCATTTATAATTTTAAAATTAAAGATTGTTACCAAATTTTACTTGTGCATTTATAATTTTAAAATAGCGGTCCACCATGTGTTCCCGTAATTGTTAAAGGACTTAGGAGATTTTTAACTAAATTTTTCAGTGTGCATCTAAAATTTAAATAAAAGATTTACGAGGTTTTTCCAATATTGTGTTTTGCGCATTTGCAAGTTAAAAATGGCGGTTCACCATGTGTTTCTGCAAGGCTAAAATAATTAAAGATTGTAACAAAATTTTACTTGCGCATTTACAAGTTAAAAATGGCCTCATAAACGTTCACGCACCAACAGAGGATTCCCCAGATAATAAAAAAGGAGAATTCTTTGAAGCAGTCGAACGGGAACTCCATGCCTGCTCCAGTATGATGTAAAAATCATTCTGGGGGATATAAATGCTAAAATAGGTAGGGAGCCAGTATTCAGGCAGAACATTGGCACCCATAGCTTACACGAGAACAATAATGACAATGGACAACGAGTCATAGAGATGGCAGCAAGCAATAATTTGGTCGTTGCGAGTACAAGGTTTGCGCGTAAAATATCCACAAAGCCATCTGGGTGTCTCCTGATGGAGCCGCTCGCAACCAGATAGAACACGTGTTGATAGACCGCCGCCACAACCCGAACCTGATGACGGTACGAACGTACCGAGGTTCCAACGTCGACTCGGACCACTATTGTTGGTATTGTGCTCCGAGCGCGGATTGCATTATCACGAAAGACTGCATCCGCGAATCAGATTCGAGTCAACACGGCTGCCCTTCGCAACGAAGAGACCAGAAACAACTACGGTCAAGCGATAGGACTCGCTCTTAATGCTGGGAGAGTAAGTCCTGCGGCTGAGATGCCGGGCGTAAAAGAGAAATGGACACGCCTTAAAAATACTGTCATTAGTACTGCTGACTCCATCTTAGGCAGTAGTCGTAGAGATCGGAACGACTGGTTCGATGACGAATGTAAGCGAGCGCCTGAACGTAAGAATGTTGCGTACCGAGCAATGCAACAATATCATAGAACGCAGACACGCGAAGATGAATATAAAGATCTCAGAAGATATGAAAAAACATTTCACCGGCGAAATAAAGCATCCTGGGAGAAGACTCATCATCTCATCAGTTAACTGGAACAGTACAGAGAGCAAGGACCGCATAAGGCGCGGAAGTTCTACCAAAGAGTCCGCGTTATGACGCAATATATACCGCGTTGCACATACTGCAAGGACAAAGAGGGTAATCTGATAGCCGATCTTAAAGACATTTTAGAGCGATGGGAAGAGCACTTTCATGAGTTGCTAAATGGCCGGCCAGCTAACTGATGAATTGGAGGCGCCACCAATGACCGAAGATCATACTATGCTGCCGCCACCAAGCATAGACGAAGTAAGCAGAGCGATAAATCGGCTCAAAAATAATAAGGCCCCGGGATCTGATGGGATGCCAACGGAACTGATAGAAATAGGAGGCCCCACATTACATCAAGCAATTCATGAAATAATAGTGCAAGTATGGGAAGAAGAAGCTATGCCAGAATACTGGCGAAGAGGCATCCTGTGCTCCATACATAAGAAGGGAGATATTACAAAATGCAGCAATTATCGTGGTATAACGTTGTTGAGTACCGCGTAAAAGATTTTCTCCTCTATCCTTCAAGACAGGATAGCCCTATACGCTAAAGTCATCATTGGTCCATACCAGTGTGGCTTCATCCCTGGCAATTCAAAAACTGATCAGATTTACACCCTAAGGCAGGTGATGGAAAAATGTCTAGAGTTTCAAAACTCACTACACCATCTTTTTATAGACTTTAAAGCCTCCTATGATAGCATAGCCAGAGTAGAACTTTATAAAGCCATGAGAGAATTCGGCATCCCAAATAAACTGACACGACAATGTAGGTTGACCATGACCTCAATTCAAATAGTGGAGCGCGAATTTGAAGTAGTGCAATCCCTTAACTATCTCGGGTCAACTGTAGCAGCCGATAACAGCATGGAACCAGAAATACGCGCACGGTTGCTTAAAGCCAACAAAGCCTACTATAGTCTGTCAAGACTCTTCATATCCAGGAACTTAACCATAACATCCAAGCTGCGGATATATAAGACAATGGTCATACCAGTACTTACATATGGATCCGAGACTTGGGTGCTTAGCAAAAAGCATTCTGACCTCTTAGCCGCGTTCGAGAGAAAAGTCTTACAGAGAACTGTTGGCCCCGTATATGAGGAAGGACGATTCCGGAGACTCTATAATGATGAGATCTACGAGCGTTACCTCGACTTCGACATTGTGAAGAAAATTAAGCTCGGTAGACTCTGGTGGGCAGGACACCTAGCTCGCATGGAACCTGTTCCAGCTGTCGTTGTTACATTCAAACTGTCACCCACAATCTGGTGCAAAACTGTCATTGCATTATCAGCAACACCTTCACACATAAGACTGTTGTTTTTTTCGAAATAAAATGTCTTATTCTCTACTTCAAGTTTTTGACCACGAATTTGAACCATTAAACTTCTATTTTGTTGTATAATATCCTTTTTTAATTCGAACAAACGTTTCCTACGTTGGCGGGCCCTCGCAGTCAACGTGCATACTTATGCCTGTGTTCTTTAATGTTGTTTTGGCTTTTAGAATTCTGCCCACATCTTCACTATTTTGCATTTTAACCACAAAATTCGTGACCTTCTCCCCAGCATAAATTGTTCTAGCTGCTGTTATTTGAGACGCGTCCGCTGACTCCAGTAAGTCTAAGCATAGTGATTTTGCCTTCTCTACTGCGTTTATACAATTTTGTGTTGGGATATGCACAACGACATTTTTTTCATTGCTTTTCTTTCCATTTATTCGACTTGTCGTTCAAGATCGTTGCATCTCTCCTTCACTTGATTCAATTGGTCTTGCAGTATTTTGTTGTCATTCTTCAATGCCTGACCTCTACGCTGATCCCTTCTATATCCGCCTTTGTGGGCATATTTTGGAGTTTTGTATCTAGTTTAGCAGTCATTGTTGATTCAATCATTATTTTCAAATCAATGATCTGCATATCTCCTACTGCTCCCCTAGAAGTTGGTTCATTATTGGTCGGTCGTTCTTTTTTGGGGAAATTTCTATCAGTCTTCTTTTTGACATCGGTGTTGTTATTGTTGCATTTTCTTATTTGTATGCGTTGGTGTTCGACGCACGCTCATGGCGTTTGTTGCTTATTTTAATTTGTTTTTTTAGCAATTAATTAGCAACTCACCTTGATTTTTTTTTACTCTTCACATTCGTGTGCTTCACAATAATATTATGGTTGCACTTTTGTTGTGGCGACCGCAAATAGAAAAAAAATAAGCACCCATTATCCACTAACATAATGCTCCTGTAGTGGAAATAGCGTAGTGCAAGAAAAATTTTGTTCGTTACAAATTTGAAGTCCCATTAAGAGCGCATACCCATACGCCTTACTAAGTTGCCTGAGAACAGATTCCAACTATTGGAATTTTTGTTAACCAACGGAATATTTCCCATCGGCTCGCACACGAAATTAATTTATTTCGACACCTTAAATAATGTCGTCGTAATATTTCTATACCATGAGTATTGCGTTAGAAAGTTTCTTTATTTTTCGACTCATCGTTTCGGTTTTTGTGCGCTTTTCGCCAAGGAAGGAAGTGTTTTTTTACTTGTGGATGGTGGTTAATCATGGAAAATACGTATCAAGCTCGGTAGTGTAAAACAATAAAATCTTTTTTTTTTTTTTTTAAAAACTGGCGGTTTTTCAGCGCGCATTGAATGAAAAAAATTATTTCCTAGAAACTGATATAAAGTTTTGGAAAAGATAACAAATTTTGGTGTTTTGCGCATTTACAAGTTAAAAATGGCAATCCACCATGTTTTCCCGTAATTGCTAAAAGGTTTACGAAGTTTTTCCAATTTTGTGTTTTGCGCATTTACAAGTTAAAAATGGCGGTCCACCATGTGTTCCCGTAATTGTTAAAAGATTTACGAGGTTTTTCCAATTTTGTGTTTTACGCATTTACAGATAAAAATGGCGGTCCACCATGTGTTCCTGCAAGGCTAAAAGAATTAAAGATTGTTACCAAATTTTACTTGTGCATCTATAAGTTAAAAATGGCGGTCCACCATGTGTTCCTGTAAGGCTAAAAGAATTAGAGATTGTTACCAAATTTTACTTGTGCATTTATAATTTTAAAATAGCGGTCCACCATGTGTTTCCGTAATTGTTAAAGAACTTAGGAGATTTTTAACTAAATTTTGCAGTGCGCATCAAAAATTTAAAATGGCGGACCACCATTTGTTCCCGTAATTGTTAAAAGATTTTCGAGGTTTTTCCAATATTGTGTTTTGCGCATTTACAAGTACAATAAAAAAGGAGAATTCTTTGAAGCAGTCGAACGGGAACTCCATGCCTGCTCCAGTATGATGTAAAAATCATTCTGGGGGATATAAATGCTAAAATAGGTAGGGAGCCAGTATTCAGGCAGAACATTGGCACCCATAGCTTACACGAGAACAATAATGACAATGGACAACGAGTCATAGAGATGGCAGCAAGCAATAATTTGGTCGTTTCGAGTACAAGGTTTGCGCGTAAAATATCCACAAAGCCACCTGGGTGTCTCCTGATGGAGCCGCTCGCAACCAGATAGAACACGTGTTGATAGACCGCCGCCACAACCCGAACCTGATGACGGTACGAACGTACCGAGGTGCCAACGTCGACTCGGACCACTATTGTTGGTATTGTGCTCCGAGCGCGGATTGCATTATCACGAAAGACTGCATCCGCGAATCAGATTCGAGTCAACACGGCTGCCCTTCGCAACGAAGAGACCAGAAACAACTACGGTCAAGCGATAGGACTCGCTCTTAATGCTGGGAGAGTAAGTCCTGAGGCTAAGATGCCGGGCGTAAAAGAGAAATGGACACGCCTTAAAAATACTGTCATTAGTACTGCTGACTCCATCTTAGGCAGTAGTCGTAGAGATCGGAACGACTGGTTCGATGACGAATGTAAGCGAGCGCCTGAACGTAAGAATGTTGCGTACCGAGTAATGCAACAATATCATAGAACGCGGACACGCGAAGATGAATATAAAGAGCTCAGAAGATATGAAAAAACAGTTCACCGGCGAAATAAAGCATCCTGGGAGAAGACTCTCATCAGTTAACTGGAACAGTACAGAGAGCAAGGACCGCACAAGGCGCGGAAGTTCTACCAAAGAGTCCGCGTTATGACGCAATATATACCGCGTTGCACATACTGCAAGGACAAAGAGGGTAATCTGATCGCCGATCTTAAAGACATTTTAGAGCGATGGGAAGAGCACTTTCATGAGTTGCTAAATGGCCGGCCAGTTAACTGAGGAATTGGAGGCGCCACCAATGACCGAAGATCATACTATGCTGCCACCACCAAGCATAGACGAAGTAAGCAGAGCGATAAATCGGCTCAAAAATAATAAGGCCCCGGGATCTGATGGGATGCCAGCGGAATTGATAAAAATAGGAGGCCCCACATTACATCAAGCAATTCATGAAATAATAGTGCAAGTATGGGAAGAAGAAGCTATGCCAGAAGACTGGCGAAGAGGCATCCTGAGCTCCATACATAAGAAGGGAGATATTACAAAATGCAGCAATTATCGTGGTATAACGTTGTTGAGTACCGCGTTAAAGATTTTCTCCTCTATCCTTCAAGACAGGATATCCCTATACGCTAAAGTCATTATTGGTCCATACTAGTGTGGCTTCATCCCTGGCAATTCAACAACTGATCAGATTTACACCCTAAGGCAGGTGATGGAAAAATGTCTAGAGTTTCAAAACTCACTACACCATCTTTTTATAGACTTTAAAGCCTCCTATGATAGCATAGCCAGAGTAGAACTTTATAAAGCCATGAGAGAATTTGGCATCCCAAATAAACTGATAGGTTGACCATGACCTCAATTCAAATAGTGGAGCGCGAATTTGAAGTAGTGCAATCCTTTAACTATCTCGGGTCAACTGTAGCAGCCGATAACAGCATGGAACCAGAAATACGCGCACGGTTGCTTAAAGCCAACAAAGCCTACTATAGTCTGTCAAGACTCTTCATATCCAGGAACTTAACCATAACATCCAAGCTGCTGATATATAAGACAATGGTCATACCAGTTCTTACATATGGATCCGAGACTTGGGTGCTTAGCAAAAAGCATTCTGACCTCTTAGCCGCGTTCGAGAGAAAAGTCTTACAGAGAACTGTTGGCCCCGTATGTGAGGAAGGACGATTCCGGAGACTCTATAATGATGAGATCTACGAGCGTTACCTCGACTTCGACATTGTGAAGAAAATTAAGCTCGGTAGGCTCCGGTGGGCAGGACAGCTAGCTCGCATGGAACCTATTCCAGCTTTCGTTGTTACATTCAAACTGTCACCCAAAATCTGCTGCAAAACTGTCATTGCATTATCAGCAACACCTTCACACATAAGACTGTTGTTTTTGTCGAAATAAAATGTCTTATTCTCTACTTCAAGTTTTTGACCACGAATTTGAACCATTAAACTTCTATTTTGTTGTATAATATCCTTTTTTAATTCGAACAAACGTTTCCTGCGTTGGCGGGCCCTCGCAGTGTAGTCAACGTGCATACTTATGCCTGTGTTCTTTAATGTTGTTTTGGCGTTTAGAATTCTGCCCACATCTTCACTATTTTGCATTTTAACCACAAAATTCGTGACCTTCTCCCCAGCATAAATTGTTCTAGCTGCTGTTATTTGAGACGCGTCCGCTGACTCCAGTAAGTCTAAGCATAGTGATTTTGCCTTCTCTACTGCGTTTATGCAATTTTGTGTTGGGATATGCACAACGACATTTTTTTCATTTGCTTTTCTTTCCATTTATTCGACTTGTAGTTCAAGATCGTTGCATCTCTCCTTCACTTGATTCAGTTGGTCTTGCAGTATTTTGTTATCATTCTTCAATGCCTTGACCTCTACGCTGATCCCTTCTATATCCGCCTTTGTGGGCATATTTTGGAGTTTTGTATCTAGTATAGCAGTCATTGTTGATTCAATCATTATTTTCAAATCAATGATCTGCATATCTCCTACTGCTCCCCTAGAAGTTGGTTCATTATTGGTCGGTCGTTCTTTTTTGGGGAATTTTCTATCAGTCTTCTTTTTGACATCGGTGTTGTTATTGTTGCATTTTCTTATTTGTATGCGTTGGTGTTCGACGCACGCTCATGGCGTTTGTTGCTTATTTTAATTTGTTTTTTAGCAATTAATTAGCAACTCACCTTGATTTTTTTTTACTCTTCGCATTCGTGTGCTTCACAATAATATTATGGTTGCACTTTTGTGGTGGCGACCGCAAATAGAAAAAAAAAGCACCCATTATCCACTAACATAATGCTCCTGTAGTGGAAATAGCGTAGTGCAAGAAAAATGTTGTTCGTTACAAATTTGAAGTCCCATTAAGAGCGCATACCCATACGCCTTACTAAGTTGCCTGAGAACAGATTCCAACTATTGGAATTTTTGTTAACCAACGGAATATTTCCCATCGGCTCGCACACGAAATTAATTTATTTCGACACCTTAAATAATGTCGTCGTAATATTTCTATACCATGAGTATTGCGTTAGAAAGTTTCTTTATTTTTCGACTCATCGTTTCGGTTTTTGTGCGCTTTTCGCCAAGGAAGGAAGTGTTTTTTTACTTGTGGATGGTGGTTAATCATGGAAAATACGTATCAAGCTCGGTAGTGTAAAACAATAAAATCTTTTTTTTTTTAAAAAACTGGCGGTTTTTCAGCGCGCATTGAATGAAAAAAATTATTTCCTAGAAACTGATATAAAGTTTTGGAAAAGATAACAAATTTTGGTGTTTTGCGGATTTACAAGTTAAAAATGGCAATCCACCATGTTTTCCCGTAATTGCTAAAAGGTTTACGAAGTTTTTCCAATTTTGTGTTTTGCGCATTTACAAGTAAAAAATGGCGGTCCACCATGTGTTCCCGTAATTGTTAAAAGATTTACGAGGTTTTCCAATTTTGTGTTTTGCGCATTTACAGATAAAAATGGCGGTCCACCATGTGTTCCTGCAAGGCTAAAAGAATTAAAGATTGTTACCAAATTTTACTTGTGCATCTATAAGTTAAAAATGGCGGTCCACCATGTGTTCCTGTAAGGCTAAAAGAATTAGAGATTGTTACCAAATTTTACTTGTGCATTTATAATTTTAAAATAGCGGTCCACCCTGTGTTTCCGTAATTGTTAAAGAACTTAGGAGATTTTTAACTAAATTTTGCAGTGCGCATCAAAAATTTAAAATGGCGGACCACCATTTGTTCCCGTAATTGTTAAAAGATTTTCGAGGTTTTTCCAATATTGTGTTTTGCGCATTTACAAGTTAAAAATGGCGGTCCATCATGTGTTCCTGCAAGGCTAAAAGAATTAAAGATTGTTACCAAATTTTACTTGTGCATCTATAATTTAAAAATGGCGGTCCACCATGTGTTCCTGCAATGCTAAAAGAATTAGAGATTGTTACCAAATTTTACTTGTGCATTTATAATTTTAAAATTAAAGATTGTTACCAAATTTTACTTGTGCATTTATAATTTTAAAATAGCGGTCCACCATGTGTTCCCGTAATTGTTAAAGGACTTAGGAGATTTTTAACTAAATTTTTCAGTGTGCATCTAAAATTTAAATAAAAGATTTACGAGGTTTTTCCAATATTGTGTTTTGCGCATTTGCAAGTTAAAAATGGCGGTTCACCATGTGTTTCTGCAAGGCTAAAATAATTAAAGATTGTAACAAAATTTTACTTGCGCATTTACAAGTTAAAAATGGCCTCATAAACGTTCACGCACCAACAGAGGATTCCCCAGATAATAAAAAAGGAGAATTCTTTGAAGCAGTCGAACGGGAACTCCATGCCTGCTCCAGTATGATGTAAAAATCATTCTGGGGGATATAAATGCTAAAATAGGTAGGGAGCCAGTATTCAGGCAGAACATTGGCACCCATAGCTTACACGAGAACACTAATGACAATGGACAACGAGTCATAGAGATGGCAGCAAGCAATAATTTGGTCGTTGCGAGTACAAGGTTTGCGCGTAAAATATCCACAAAGCCACCTGGGTGTCTCCTGATGGAGCCGCTCGCAACCAGATAGAACACGTGTTGATAGACCGCCGCCACAACCCGAACCTGATGACGGTACGAACGTACCGAGGTGCCAACGTCGACTCGGACCACTTTTGTTGGTATTGTGCTCCGAGCGCGGATTGCATTATCACGAAAGACTGCATCCGCGAATCATATTCGAGTCAACACGGCTGCCCTTCGCACCGAAGAGACCAGAAACAACTACGGTCAAGCGATAGGACTCGCTCTTAATGCTGGGAGAGTAAGTCCTGCGGCTGAGATGCCGGGCGTAAAAGAGAAATGGACACGCCTTAAAAATACTGTCATTAGTACTGCTGACTCCATCTTAGGCAGTAGTCGTAGAGATCGGAAAAACTGGTTCGATGACGAATGTAAGCGAGCGCCTGAACGTAAGAATGTTGCGTACCGAGCAATGCAACAATATCATAGAACGCAGACACGCGAAGATGAATATAAAGAGCTCAGAAGATATGAAAAAACATTTCACCGGCGAAATAAAGCATCCTGGGAGAAGACTCATCATCTCATCAGTTAACTGGAACAGTACAGAGAGCAAGGACCGCATAAGGCGCGGAAGTTCTACCAAAGAGTCCGCGTTATGACGCAATATATACCGCGTTGCACATACTGCAAGGACAAAGAGGGTAATCTGATAGCCGATCTTAAAGACATTTTAGAGTGATGGGAAGAGCACTTTCATGAGTTGCTAAATGGCCGGCCAGCTAACTGAGGAATTGGAGGCGCCACCAATGACCGAAGATCATACTATGCTGCCGCCACCAAGCATAGACGAAGTAAGCAGAGCGATAAATCGGCTCAAAAATAATAAGGCCCCGGGATCTGATGGGATGCCAGCGGAACTGATAGAAATAGGAGGCCCCACATTACATCAAGCAATTCATGAAATAATAGTGCAAGTATGGGAAGAAGAAGCTATGCCAGAATACTGGCGAAGAGGCATCCTGTGCTCCATACATAAGAAGGGAGATATTACAAAATGCAGCAATTATCGTGGTATAACGTTGTTGAGTACCACGTAAAAGATTTTCTCCTCTATCCTTCAAGACAGGATAGCCCTATACGCTAAAGTCATCATTGGTCCATACCAGTGTGGCTTCATCCCTGGCAATTCAACAACTGATCAGATTTACACCCTAAGGCAGGTGATGGAAAAATGTCTAGAGTTTCAAAATTCACTACACCATCTTTTTATAGACTTTAAAGCCTCCTATGATAGCATAGCCAGAGTAGAACTTTATAAAGCCATGAGAGAATTCGGCATCCCAAATAAACTGACACGACAATGTAGGTTGACCATGACCTCAATTCAAATAGTGGAGCGCGAATTTGAAGTAGTGCAATCCCTTAACTATCGTACGTTAACGTAAGAATGTTGCGTACCGAGCAATGCAACAATATCATAGAACGCAGACACGCGAAGATGAATATAAAGAGCTCAGAAGATATGAAAAAACATTTCACCGGCGAAATAAAGCATCCTGGGAGAAGACTCATCATCTCATCAGTTAACTGGAACAGTACAGAGAGCAAGGACCGCATAAGGTGCGGAAGTTCTACCAAAGAGTCCGCGTTATGACGCAATATATACCGCGTTGCACATACTGCAAGGACAAAGAGGGTAATCTGATAGCCGATCTTAAAGACATTTTATAGCGATGGGAAGAGCACTTTCATGAGTTGCTAAATGGCCGGCCAGCTAACTGAGGAATTGGAGGCGCCACCAATGACCGAAGATCATACTATGCTGCCGCCACCAAGCATAGACGAAGTAAGCAGAGCGATAAATCGGCTCAAAAATAATAAGGCCCCGGGATCTGATGGGATGCCAGCGGAACTGATAGAAATAGGAGGCCCCACATTACATCAAGCAATTCATGAAATAATAGTGCAAGTATGGGAAGAAGAAGCTATGCCAGAATACTGGCGAAGAGGCATCCTGTGCTCCATACATAAGAAGGGAGATATTACAAAAAGCAGCAATTATCGTGGTATAACGTTGTTGAGTACCGCGTATAAGATTTTCTCCTCTATCCTTCAAGACAGGATAGCCCTATACGCTAAAGTCATCATTGGTCCATACCAGTGTGGCTTCATCCCTGGAAATTCAACAACTGATCAGATTTACACCCTAAGGCGGGTGATGGAAAAATGTCTAGAGTTTTAAAACTCACTACACCATCTTTTTATAGACTTTAAAGCCTCCTATGATAGCATAGCCAGAAAAATGTCTAGAGTTTTAAAACTCACTACACCATCTTTTTATAGACTTTAAAGCCTCCTATGATAGCATAGCCAGAGTAGAACTTTATAAAGCCATGAGAGAATTCGGCATCCCAAATAAACTGACACGACAATGTAGGTTGACCATGACCTCAATTCAAATAGTGGAGCGCGAATTTGAAGTAGTGCAATCCCTTAACTATCTCGGGTCAACTGTAGCAGCCGATAACAGCATGGAACCAAAAATACGCGCACGGTTGCTTAAAGCCAACAAAGCCTACTATAGTCTGTCAAGACTTTTCATATCCAGGAACTTAACCATAACATCCAAGCTGCTGATATATAAGACAATGGTCATACCAGTACTTACATATGGATCCGAGACTTGGGTGCTTAGCAAAAAGCATTCTGACCTCTTAGCCGCGTTCGAGAGAAAAGTCTTACAGAGAACTGTTGGCCCCGTATATGAGGAAGGACGATTCCGGAGACTCTATTATGATGAGATCTACGAGGTTTACCTCGACTTCGACATTGTGAAGAAAATTAAGCTCGGTAGGCTCCGGTGGGCAGGACACCTAGCTCGCATGGAACCTGTTCCAGCTATAGTTGTTACATTCAAACTGTCACCCACAATCTGGTGCAAAACTGTCATTGCATTATCAGCAACACCTTCACACATAAGACTGTTGTTTTTGTCGAAATAAAATGTCTTATTCTCTACTTCAAGTTTTTGACCACGAATTTGAACCATTAAACTTCTATTTTGTTGTATAATATCCTTCACAATAATATTATGGTTGCACTTTTGTGGTGGCGACCGCAAATAGAAAAAAATAAGCACCCATTATCCACTAACATAATGCTCCTGTAGTGGAAATAGCGTAGTGCAAGAAAAATGTTGTTCGTTACAAATTTGAAGTCCCATTAAGAGCGCATACACATACGCCTTACTAAGTTGCTTGAGAACAGATTCCAACTATTGGAATTTTTGTTAACCAACGGAATATTTCCCATCGGCTCGCACACGAAATTAATTTATTTCGACACCTTAAATAATGTCGTCGTAATATTTCTATACCATGAGTATTGCGTTAGAAAGTTTCTTTATTTTTCGACTCATCGTTTCGGTTTTTGTGCGCTTTTCGCCAAGGAAGGAAGTGTTTTTTTACTTGTGGATGGTGGTTAATCATGGAAAATACGTATCAAGCTCGGTAGTGTAAAACAATAAAACTTTTTTTTTTTTAAAAAAACTGGCGGTTTTTCAGCGCGCATTGAATGAAAAAAATTATTTCCTAGAAACTGATATAAAGTTTTGGAAAAGATAACAAATTTTGGTGTTTTGCGCATTTACAAGTTAAAAATGGCAATCCACCATGTTTTCCCGTAATTGCTAAAAGGTTTACGAAGTTTTTCCAATTTTGTGTTTTGCGCATTTACAAGTTAAAAATGGCGATCCACCATGTGTTCCCGTAATTGTTAAAAGATTTACGAGGTTTTTCCAATTTTGTGTTTTGCGCATTTACAGATAAAAATGGCGGTCCACCATGTGTTCCTGCAAGGCTAAAAGAATTAAAGATTGATACCAAATTTTACTTGTGCATCTATAAGTTAAAAATGGCGGTCCACCATGTGTTCCTGTAAGGCTAAAAGAATTAGAGATTGTTACCAAATTTTACTTGTGCATTTATAATTTTAAAATAGCGGTCCACCATGTGTTTCCGTAATTGTTAAAGAACTTAGGAGATTTTTAACTAAATTTTGCAGTGCGCATCAAAAATTTAAAATGGCGGACCACCATTTGTTCCCGTAATTGTTAAAAGATTTTCGAGGTTTTTCCAATATTGTGTTTTGCGCATTTACAAGTTAAAAATGGCGGTCCACCATGTGTTCCTGCAAGGCTAAAAGAATTAAAGATTGTTACCAAATTTTACTTGTGCATCTATAATTTAAAAATGGCGGTCCACCATGTGTTCCTGCAATCCTAAAAGAATTAGAGATTGTTACCAAATTTTACTTGTGCATTTATAATTTTAAAATTAAAGATTGTTACCAAATTTTACTTGTGCATTTATAATTTTAAAATAGCGGTCCACCATGTGTTCCCGTAATTGTTAAAGGACTTAGGAGATTTTTAACTAAATTTTTCAGTGTGCATCTAAAATTTAAATAAAAGATTTACGAGGTTTTTCCAATATTGTGTTTTGCGCATTTGCAAGTTAAAAATGGCGGTTCACCATGTGTTTCTGCAAGGCTAAAATAATTAAAGATTGTAACAAAATTTTACTTGCGCATTACCAAGTTAAAAATGGCCTCATAAACGTTCACGCACCAACAGAGGATTCCCCAGATAATAAAAAAGGAGAATTCTTTGAAGCAGTCGAACGGGAACTCCATGCCTGCTCCATTATGATGTAAAAATCATTCTGGGGGATATAAATGCTAAAATAGGTAGGGAGCCAGTATTCAGGCAGAACATTGGCACCCATAGCTTACACGAGAACAATAATGACAATGGACAACGAGTCATAGAGATGGCAGCAAGCAATAATTTGGTCGTTGCGAGTACAAGGTTTGCGCGTAAATTATCCACAAAGCCACCTGGGTGTCTCCTGATGGAGCCGCTCGCAACCAGATAGAACACGTGTTGATAGACCGCCGCCACAACCCGAACCTGATGACGGTACGAACGTACCGAGGTGCCAACGTCGACTCGGACCACTATTGTTGGTATTGTGCTCCGAGCGCGGATTGCATTATCACGAAAGACTGCATCCGCGAATCAGATTCGAGTCAACACGGCTGCCCTTCGCAACGAAGAGACCAGAAACAACTACGGTCAAGCGATAGGACTCGCTCTTAATGCTGGGAGAGTAAGTCCTGCGGCTGAGATGCCGGGCGTAAAAGAGAAATGGACACGCCTTAAAAATACTGTCATTAGTACTGCTGACTCCATCTTAGGCAGTAGTCGTAGAGATCGGAACGACTGGTTCGATGACGAATGTAAGCGAGCGCCTGAACGTAAGAATGTTGCGTACCGAGCAATGCAACAATATCATAGAACGCAGACACGCGAAGATGAATATAAAGAGCTCAGAAGATATGAAAAAACATTTCACCGGCGAAATAAAGCATCCTGGGAGAAGACTCATCATCTCATCAGTTAACTGGAACAGTACAGAGAGCAAGGACCGCACAAGGCGCGGAAGTTCTACCAAAGAGTCCGCGTTATGACGCAATATATACCGCGTTGCACATACTGCAAGGACAAAGAGGGTAATCTGATAGCCGATCTTAAAGACATTTTAGAGCGATGGGAAGAGCACTTTCATGAGTTGCTAAATGGCCGGCCAGCTAACTGAGGAATTGGAGGCGCCACCAATGACCGAAGATCATACTATGCTGCCGCCACCAAGCATAGACGAAGTAAGCAGAGCGATAAATCGGCTCAAAAATAATAAGGCCCCGGGATCTGATGGGATGCCAGCGGAACTGATAGAAATAGGAGGCCCCACATTACATCAAGCAATTCATGAAATAATAGTGCAAGTATGGGAAGAAGAAGCTATGCCAGAATACTGGCGAAGAGGCATCCTGTGCTCCATACATAAGAAGGGAGATATTACAAAATGCAGCAATTATCGTGGTATAACGTTGTTGAGTACCGCGTATAAGATTTTCTCCTCTATCCTTCAAGACAGGATAGCCCTATACGCTAAAGTCATCATTGGTCCATACCAGTGTGGCTTCATACCTGGAAATTCAACAACTGATCAGATTTACACCCTAAGGCAGGTGATGGAAAAATGTCTAGAGTTTTAAAACTCACTACACCATCTTTTTATAGACTTTAAAGCCTCCTATGATAGCATAGCCAGAGTAGAACTTTATAAAGCCATGAGAGAATTCGGCAACCCAAATAAACTGACACGACAATGTAGGTTGACCATGACCTCAATTCAAATAGTGGAGCGCGAATTTGAAGTAGTGCAATCCCTTAACTATCTCGGGTCAACTGTAGCAGCCGATAACAGCATGGAACCAGAAATACGCGCACGGTTGCTTAAAGCCAACAAAGCCTACTATAGTCTGTCAAGACTCTTCATATCCAGGAACTTAACCATAACATCTAAGCTGCTGATATATAAGACAATGGTCATACCAGTACTTACATATGGATCCGAGACTTGGGTGCTTAACAAAAAGCATTCTGACCTCTTAGCCGCGTTCGAGAGAAAAGTCTTACAGAGAACTGTTGGCCCCGTATATGAGGAAGGACGATTCCGGAGACTCTATAATGATGAGATCTACGAGCGTTACCTCGACTTCGACATTGTGAAGAAAATTAAGCTCGGTAGACTCCGGTGGCCAGGACACCTAGCTCGCATGGAACCTGTTCCAGCTGTCGTTGTTACATTCAAACTGTCACCCACAATCTGGTGCAAAACTGTCATTGCATTATCAGCAACACCTTCACACATAAGACTGTTGTTTTTGTCGAAATAAAATGTCTTATTCTCTACTTCAAGTTTTTGACCACGAATTTGAATTATTAAACTTCTATTTTGTTGTATAATATCCTTTTTTAATTCGAACAAACGTTTCCTACGTTGGCGGGCCCTCGCAGTCAACGTGCATACTTATGCCTGTGTTCTTTAATGTTGTTTTGGCTTTTAGAATTCTGTCCACATTTTCACTATTTTGCATTTTAACCACAAAATTCGTGACCTTCTCCCCAGCATAAATTGTTCTAGCTGCTGTTATTTGAGACGCGTCCGCTGACTCCAGTAAGTCTAAGCATAGTGATTTTGCCTTCTCTACTGCGTTTATACAATTTTGTGTTGGGATATGCACAACGACATTTTTTTCATTGCTTTTCTTTCCATTTATTCGACTTGTCGTTCAAGATCGTTGCATCTCTCCTTCACTTGATTCAGTTGGTCTTGCAGTATTTTGTTGTCATTCTTCAATGCCTGACCTCTACGCTGATCCCTTCTATATCCGCCTTTGTGGGCATATTTTGGAGTTTTGTATCTAGTTTAGCAGTCATTGTTGATTCAATCATTATTTTCAAATCAATGATCTGCATATCTCCCACTGCTCCCCTAGAAGTTGGTTCATTATTGGTCGGTCGTTCTTTTTTGGGGAAATTTCTATCAGTCTTCTTTTTGACATCGGTGTTGTTATTGTTGCATTTTCTTATTTGTATGCGTTGGTGTTCGACGCACGCTCATGGCGTTTGTTGCTTATTTTAATTTGTTTTTTTAGCAATTAATTAGCAACTCACCTTGATTTTTTTTTACTCTTCACATTCGTGTGCTTCACAATAATATTATGGTTGCACTTTTGTTGTGGCGACCGCAAATAGAAAAAAAATAAGCACCCATTATCCACTAACATAATGCTCCTGTAGTGGAAATAGCGTAGTGCAAGAAAAATTTTGTTCGTTACAAATTTGAAGTCCCATTAAGAGCGCATACCCATACGCCTTACTAAGTTGCCTGAGAACAGATTCCAACTATTGGAATTTTTGTTAACCAACGGAATATTTCCCATCGGCTCGCACACGAAATTAATTTATTTCGACACCTTAAATAATGTCGTCGTAATATTTCTATACCATGAGTATTGCGTTAGAAAGTTTCTTTATTTTTCGACTCATCGTTTCGGTTTTTGTGCGCTTTTCGCCAAGGAAGGAAGTGTTTTTTTACTTGTGGATGGTGGTTAATCATGGAAAATACGTATCAAGCTCGGTAGTGTAAAACAATAAAATCTTTTTTTTTTTTTTTAAAACTTTTTTTTTAAAAGGTTTACGAAGTTTTTCCAATTTTGTGTTTTGCGCATTTACAAGTTAAAAATGGCGGTCCACCATGTGTTCCCGTAATTGTTAAAAGATTTACGAGGTTTTTCCAATTTTGGGTTTTGCGCATTTACAGATAAAAATGGCGGTCCACCATGTGTTCCTGCAAGGCTAAAAGAATTAAAGATTGTTACCAAATTTTACTTGTGCATCTATAAGTTAAAAATGGCGGTCCACCATGTGTTCCTGTAAGGCTAAAAGAATTATAGATTGTTACCAAATTTTACTTGTGCATTTATTTATAATTTTAAAATAGCGGTCCACCATGTGTTTCCGTAATTGTTAAAGAACTTAGGAGATTTTTAACTAAATTTTGAAGTGCGCATCAAAAATTTAAAATGGCGGACCACCATTTGTTCCCGTAATTGTTAAAAGATTTTCGAGGTTTTTCCAATATTGTGTTTTGCGCATTTACAAGTACAATAAAAAAGGAGAATTCTTTGAAGCAGTCGAACGGGAACTCCATGCCTGCTCCAGTATGATGTAAAAATCATTCTGGGGGATATAAATGCTAAAATAGGTAGGGAGCCAGTATTCAGGCAGAACATTGGCACCCATAGCTTACACGAGAACAATAATGACAATGGACAACGAGTCATAGAGATGGCAACAAGCAATAATTTGGTCGTTGCGAGTACAAGGTTTGCGCGTAAAATATCCACAAAGCCATCTGGGTGTCTCCTGATGGAGCCGCTCGCAACCAGATAGAACACGTGTTGATAGACCGCCGCCACAACCCGAACCTGATGACGGTACGAACGTACCGAGGTGCCAACGTCGACTCGGACCACTATTGTTGGTATTGTCCTCCGAGCGCGGATTGCATTATCACGAAAGACTGCATCCGCGAATCAGATTCGAGTCAACACGGCTGCCCTTCGCAACGAAGAGACCAGAAACAACTACGGTCAAGCGATAGGACTCGCTCTTAATGCTGGGAGAGTAAGTCCTGCGGCTGAGATGCCGGGCGTAAAAGAGAAATGGACACGCCTTAAAAATACTGTCATTAGTACTGCTGACTCCATCTTAGGCAGTAGTCGTAGAGATCGGAACGACTGGTTCGATGACGAATGTAAGCGAGCGCCTGAACGTAAGAATGTTGCGTACCGAGCAATGCAACAATATCATAGAACGCAGACACGCGAAGATGAATATAAAGAGATCAGAAGATATGAAAAAACATTTCACCGGCGAAATAAAGCATCCTGGGAGAAGACTCATCATCTCATCAGTTAACTGGAACAGTACAGAGAGCAAGGACCGCACAAGGCGCGGAAGTTCTACCAAAGAGTCCGCGTTATGACGCAATATATACCGCGTTGCACATACTGCAAGGACAAAGAGGGTAATCTGATCTTAAAGACATTTTAGAGCGATGGGAAGAGCACTTTCATGAGTTGCTAAATGGCCGGCCAGCTAACTGAGGAATTGGAGGCGCCACCAATGACCGAAGATCATACTATGCTGCCGCCACCAAGCATAGACGAAGTAAGCAGAGCGATAAATCGGCTCAAAAATAATAAGGCCCCGGGATCTGATGGGATGCCAGCGGAACTGATAGAAATAGGAGGCCCCACATTACATCAAGCAATTCATGAAATAATAGTGCAAGTATGGGAAGAAGAAGCTATGCCAGAATACTGGCGAAGAGGCATCCTGTGCTCCATACATAAGAAGGGAGATATTACAAAATGCAGCAATTATCGTGGTATAACGTTGTTGAGTACCGCGTATAAGATTTTCTCCTCTATCCTTCAAGACAGGATAGCCCTATACGCTAAAGTCATCATTGGTCCATACCAGTGTGGCTTCATCCCTGGAAATTCAACAACTGATCAGATTTACACCCTAAGGCAGGTGATGGAAAAATGTCTAGAGTTTTAAAACTCACTACACCATCTTTTTATAGACTTTAAAGCCTCCTATGATAGCATAGCCAGAGTAGAACTTTATAAAGCCATGAGAGAATTCGGCATCCTAAATAAACTGACACGACAATGTAGGTTGACCATGACCTCAATTCAAATAGTGGTGCGCGAATTTGAAGTAGTGCAATCCTTTAACTATCTCGGGTCAACTGTAGCAGCCGATAACAGCATGGAACCAGAAATACGCGCACGGTTGCTTAAAGCCAACAAAGCCTACTATAGTCTGTCAAGACTCTTCAAATCCAGGAACTTAACCATAACATCCAAGCTGCTGATATATAAGACAATGGTCATACCAGTACTTATATATGGATCCGAGACTTGGGTGCTTAGCAAAAAGCATTCTGACCTCTTAGCCGCGTTCGAGAGAAAAGTCTTACGGAGAACTGTTGGCCCCGTATGTGAGGAAGGACGATTCCGGAGACTCTATAATGATGAGATCTACGAGCGTTACCTCGACTTCGACATTGTGAATAAAATTAAGCTCGGATGGCTCCGGTGGGCAGGACACCTAGCTCGCATGAGCGAAGAGATCCTGTTTGGAAATTCCTTTGCTGTAGGATTTATGGAACACGACAGCGAGGCCGGCCAAGCCTACGCTGGAAGGATGGCGTAGACCAGGACGCCCAGAGTTTAGAGATGCCAAACTGGATGACATCGGCTCGAAATCGGGACCGATGGATAGACTTTTTGCGAGAGTCCAGGACCAGACCCCGGTTGTAGAGCCAAATATGATGATGATGATGATGCTACTCTCATTTAATCTCCTGTAATCTATAACCATTTGGAAATTTCGCAGATTGGTAACGGGATCTCTCTTTTTTGGAACTACGAGTATCGAAGAGTTCCAAGTGGATACTGATGGTCCTATTATATCATTTTTTAGCATGTTGTCTATTTCGTTCTTTATATCCTGTTTTTGTGTATGCGGTAGATGGTAGGGTTTAGTATATTTCGGTGTCGCTCTCTCTTTTAGTATTATATCTGCTTGTCCTATGTGAGTGTCTCCTTCCAAGTGAAAAATACCGTGGAATTTTGTGCATATTGACTCGATTTCAGTTTTCTCCTCATTCTTCAGTGTATGGAAATTTATTTCGCTTAGTAACTTCTTTATTCTCGTGCTTGGTAAGCGTCCTGTTGAACCTTTCGACCATTTCGTCTGACTGTGGATGTAACGGAGTAGTCCTCGTTTTCTTGATGTTGTATTTGACACAGCTCTTGAAATACTAGCGATTCAAAATTCCTTTATCGGAATATAATTCCAGTGGTACTCCAAATCTGCTGATCCAATTGTCCCCAAATGCCTTAGCATGTGCTAGCTTCCTGGTTTGCGCTGGGATATGCTTCTGCCCATTTACTGAAGCAATCAATGCACACGAGTATGTAGTGATTTTCATCTCTTGTTTCTGGGAATGGACCAGCTATGTCCATTGCCACCCGCACAAATTGTGCTCCAACATTGTACTGTTGCATATTTCTTCTAGTTTTGGTTGCGGTCCTTTGCTTGCTGCGCAAATGGCACACGTAGGACTTCTCTGACTCGGTTTGTTGGTAGCAGAATCTGCGATTTTCTGCTTCGACCATCAGCCGATTCCCATCGCCAGTAGTCCATCTTCCAATCTCAATGACTGCCATTGAGCCCAGTAGCTTTTTACTGTAGGACTTGCTATTGCAATCTCGTGCTACTCCGGTCTGTCTCCTTGCTCCTTCCATTGAAATATTGGAGCAACCAAATCATCGCGCACTTGTTCCTCCCTTAGCTGCTTTTTTGTCCAGCAATCTTCAACTTGTAGTCTTATTTGTGAAACTACTACAAATAAGTACAAGTTAAAAATGGCTGTCCACCATTTGTTCCCGTAATAGTTAAAAGATTAACGAGGTTTTTCCAAATTTGTGTTTTGCGCATTTACAAGTTAAAAATGGCGATTGAAGATTGTAACCAAATTTTACTTGCGCATTTACAAGTTAAAAATGGCGGTCCACCGCATGTTCCTGAAATTGTTGAAAAGATCTAAGAGATTTCATCATATTTTTTTTTGCGTATTTCTGAGTTAAAATTGGCGGTCCACCACTGGTTCCTGGATTTAATGTTTAATAAAAAAATAAAATAAAAATAAAAAAAAAAAACTTTTCTTTAGTAATTATCAGTTTTATTTGCCTTTTGGGTTTGAGACAATATCGGCGAAAGAAAGTAGATTGTAGTGTGGCTCGAGACCCACTCCTGTGATGCAAGAAAAACTCTGAAATTTTAAGAATCTCATAATTTTTTCTGTACCTTTTTTTCTTTCTCTGATCAATAACCCATATTTTGTTCCAAACAAATGCCAAACGTCGGACTCGTCAGCGCTGCCGATAAAGAAGTTTTGGATTGAATCATAACGCAAGGTGATTGAATATATAGATTTGTTATTTTATTTTATTTTACTCGTGGGTACACAATTAGGGTTGGGTGAAACTACTGCCCGCGTTCAAAAAATTTCCTTTTGATGTTTCTTCTGGTCCCTTTCTTTCGCTGAAAAAATTATATTTAGCAATTGCTTTACTTTGATATCATTTTTTTTTTTGAAATAGTTTCTAGAAAAGTAGACTATTTAGGCAAAGAAAACACTATGAGTGTCTCATGATAGATACATTTTTGATTGTAATTCCTTTTCTTAATAAATATTACTTAATGAAGTAAGAATATTTCTTTTGGTCTTTATTTTGTTTAAAACCTTTTTTTGAAGTGAAACTTTTTTACGGAATGTAGGACTAATATGCGACTGTAAGATTGGTTCCTATGGAAATTCTGGGATCTGGCCAATAGGGTCTGGCATTTTTGGAACCAAGCCATTTCTCAAGGATTCGTATGAAACTCGGAATGTATGACTAATATGCGACTGTAAAATTGGTTCCTATGGAAATTCTGGGATCTGGCCAATAGGGTCTGGAATTTTTGGAACCAAGCCATTTCTCGAGGGATTCGTATGAAACTCTGAATGTAGGACTAATATGCTACTGTAAGATTGGTTCATATGGAAATTCTGGGATTTGGCCAATAGGGTCTGGAATTTTTGGAACCAAGCCATTTCTCAAGGGATTCGTATGAAACTCGGAATGTAGGACTAATATGCGACTATAAGATTTGTTCCTATGGAAATTCTGAGATCTGACCAATAGGGTCTGGAACTTTTTGGAACTAAGCCATTTCTCATCGTCATCTCATCTCATCTTTAATCGTAATATCGGCCACAACGTCAAAAAAATTTCACTTCAACCGCGCGTAAAAGTTACACGCACTCTTTTTTTTGCGTTTTTAGGTTTTTTGTATTTTAACAAAAACTATTTTTTATTTATATTGAATATTTATATACATTTTATATTTTATATGATGAATATTTCCAATTATTTTATTTATACGGCTTATATTTTTACTGCGGTGAGCAGGCTTTATTTATATGGAATCAATCTTTTCTTAACTCTGCTTGTCTCGAAGGTAACCAGAAAAAGGAATTAAAATATCTAAAGACAATCAATAAATCGTTTTCTGTCTAGACGACGACGATACCGAACTCGTTACTCAGGTTGTTTTATTCGCCAGTCGCACACAGTGTTGCCATCATTCGGTTACTTTAAAACAAATATTTGAAATAGCTAACCATGTTTAAATAAACTTTACACAACTGCAACTGAATTAACATGGCTTAGGACGATTAACAAATATTTGGTAGCCACACTACCCCCCCTTTAGAAAACCAAATAACACTCATTTGTCGTTCAATTCAAAAAATTTTAAATTTAAATTTTATTCTAAATATCGTGAAGGAAATTTAACTCGACGACCTGTTCTCGTGATAACCTCAGGAACTGCATCGTCTTTGCTGGCCGACATCTGTAAAGTGCCCCCATCATCATTACCAAAACCACTTGAACAGGCAGATCATCGCATCCATTGGATACCGAAGCATTTGATGCCTCCTCAAGATTATCATTCAAGATGAAAGCCGGTTTTAACCTAACTAGTGGAATGGCAGTTTCTCTGTTTTACAATAAAATATTTTTCAAATCTTGTTACCACCTTGAATGGTCCGTCATACGGTGGTTGAAGTGGTGTTTTCACGACATCATTCCGAACAAAGACATGTGAGCAAGTTCCAAGCTCTTTATGAACAAAAACAGTTGCTTTGCTGTGATGATGGGTAGGTAGCGGCTGAAGCTTAGACATGGTATTCTTTAAATTACTTACAAACTCTGTTTCAGGAACAAATTTTTTTATCGGAACGATTACATCTCCCGGTATCGCAATGTTTGAGCCGTACACAAGATCGCATCCCGAGCAAAATAAACGATAATACTGAATACCAATTTTTTGTTTCATAGCACTTTATTGCTGCCTTCATTTCTCTATGCCTACGTTCAATTAACCCGTTCGAGCAAGAATGATCAGGTGTAGTACGAACGTGCTTTATTCCGAGCAATGTTTGAAGTTCCCGAAATAAGGAGCTCTCAAATTGACGTCCTTGGTCAGAAGTGATTCTGAGTACACCAAAACGAGGTACCCAAACATGAATTAATGTGTGCGCCACGGTTTCTGCACTTACGCTCATCATTGGAAATGCTTCGACCCACCTTGAGTACCTATCAATGCAAGTCAAACAGTAAGAATAACCATTTGAGATAGGTAAAGGCCCCACAATATCAATATTTATATGTTTAAATCTATCGCTAATTAGGTCGTATCTTTCAATTCCTAATTTAGTGTGCCTTGACAATTTCGACTTTTGACATTGCAAACAGGATTTTGCCCACCTATTTACATCTTTCTTTACCGAGAGCCACACAAAACGGGATGATACTAACTTTACTGTCGCTCTAATTCCTGGATGTAATAAACCATGCAAATTTTCAAATACTAGTTTTCTGAAATTCAACGGTACGTACGGGCGAATTTTACCATTTAAATCATCACACACTAATTCGACACCAAATTCTGGGTTGTGAATAACTTTCAATTTTAAATTAGATGCAATCGTTTTGTCCAATAAACCTTTAACTTCCACATCATTGGCTTGAGCCTGCGCCATCTCTTTTACATTATAATGTGTCGGAAATTCAATAGATTCTGTACGAGATAAGGTGTCAGCTACAATATTTTCTAATCCCTTGATATATCTGATATCTGCTGAAAATTGTCCTACATAGTCCAAATGTCTGATCTGTCGAGGGCTGGCTTTTTGGGAGTTTTTTTTTAAAGCAAATATCAGCGGTTTATGATCGATTAATATAGCAAAATCGCGGCCCTCTAGCATATAATTGAAATGTTTTACCGCAGAATAAATGGCTAATAATTCACGATCATACGTACTATATCTTTTTTGACTATCCGTTAATTTTTTAGAAAAAAAAACCAAGTGGCACCCATGAATCCCTAAACTGTTGTTGCAAAACCGCTCCCAGCGCTACATCTGAAGCATCCACCATTAAACGCAGTTTACTGGAAGAGTCTGGATGTGCTAAAAAAGCGCACGCAGCTAAACTAACTTTTCAATTTTGGAACGCTTGATGATAAACATCGTCCCAGATAACTTTAGTCTTATCTTTTTTCGTTTCCCTTAATAAGCGAAAGCAATGGTAACTGTATTTCTGCCGCCTTTGGTATGAAACTATGATAAAAATTCAACAGCGCCAAGAAGCGTTTCAAACCACGAACTTCTGATGGTTCAGGGAAATCCATGATTGCTGAGACTTTGGTTGGCAAAGGTCGGATTCCATCTTTAAGCTTTGTCCAAAGTTACATTTTTCTTGATTTATTACCATACCGTTTTGACGTAATGTTTCAAACACTTTTTCAAGATGTTTCTTGTGAGACTCTTCATCTTCTGACGCTACGAGAAGATCGTCAATATACGGGTACACACTATCATTTCCTCAAAAATGTTATTTATAAACATTTGGAAAGTCTGGGCTGCATTTCTCAATCCAAACGTCATTTTAACAAATTCAAATAACCCTAAAGGAGTAGCAATGGCAGTTTTTTCTACATCTTCTTCCGCTATAGGCATTTGGTGGTAAGCTCTTACCAAATCGATGACGATGACGTTCAAAAATATCCTTTTGATATTTCTTCTGGTCGTTTTCTTTCGCTGAACAAATTATATTTAGCAATTGCTTTACTTTGATATCATTTTTTTTTTAAATATTTTCTAGAAAAGTAGACTATATAGGCAAAGAAAACACTATGAGTGTCTCATGAAAGATACATTTTTGATTATAATTCCTTTTCTTAATAAATATTACTTAATGAAGTAAGAATATTTTTTTTGGTCTTTATTTTGTTTAAAACCTTTTTTTGAAGTGAAACTTTTTTACGGAGGGGGCAACAATTTTCACAGCTCTGTTGTACACATTGATAACACTGCTATTATTCTGTTGTACACATCTCGTTTTCTATAGTTATACTTTATATGTAAGGAACTATATATGTATATAACTAAAAATATAACTATATATGTATATATAAATACATATATTACTACGGCCACAGCTCCTATGGAAATTCTGGTTTCTGGCCAATAGGGTTTGGAATTTTTGGAACCAAGCCATTAATCAAGGGATTCGTATGAAGCTCGGAATGTAGAACTAATATGCGACTGTAAGATTGGTTCGTATGAAACTCGGAACGTAGGACTAATATGCGACTATAAGATTTGTTCCTATGGAAATTCTGAGATCTGACCAATAGGGTCTGGAATTTTTTGGAACTAAGCCATTTCTCATCGTCATCTCATCTCATCTTCAATCGTAATATCGGCCACAACGTCAAAAAAGTTTCACTTCAACCGCGCGTAAAAGTTACACGCACTCTTTTTTTTTTGAGTTTTTAGGTTTTTTGTATTTTAACAAAAACTATTTTTTATTTATATTGAATATTTATATACATTTTATATAATATGAATATTTCCAATTTTTTTATTTATACGGTTTATATTTTTACTGCGGTGAGCAGGCTTTATTTATATGGAATCAATCTTTTCTTAACTCTGCTTGTCTCGAAGGTAACCAGAAAAAGGAATTAATATATCTAAAGACAATCAATAAATCGACGACGACGCTACCGAACTCGTTACTCAGGTTGTTTTATTCGCCAGTCGCACACAGTGTTGCCATCATTCTTTAAATCACTTACAAACTCTGTTTCAGGAACAAATTTTTTTATCGGAACGATTAAATCACCCGGTATCGCAATGTTTGAGTCATACACAAGTTCTGCTGAACTGGCTTGCAATTCTGGGCGAACTATTGATCGCATCCCGAGCAAAATAAACGATAATACTGAATACCAATTTTTTGTTTCATAGCACTTTATTGCTGCCTTCATTTCTCTATGCCTATGTTAAATTAACCCGTTCGAGCAAGAATAGTCAGGTGTAGTACGAACGTGCTTTATTCCGAGCAATGTTTGAAGTTTCTGCACTTACGCCCATCATTGGAAATGCTTCGACCCACCTTGAGTACCTATCAATGCAAGTCAAATAGTAAGAGTAACCATTTGGGATAGGTAAAGGCCCCACAATATCAATATTTATATGTTTAAATCTATCGCTAATTAGGTCGTATCTTTCAATTCCTGATTTAGTGTGCCTTGACACCTTCGACTTTTGACATTGCAAACGGGTACGGGCGAATTTTACCATTTAAATCATCACACACTAATTCGATACCAAATTCTGGGTTGTGAATAACTTTCAATTTTAAATTAGATGCAATCGTTTTGTCCAATAAACCTTTAACTTCAACATCATTGGCTTGAGCCTGCGCCATCTCTTTTACATTATAATGTGTCGGAAATTCGATAGATTCTGTACGACATAAGGTGTCAGCTACAATATTTTCTAATCCTTTGACATATCTGATATCTGCTGAAAATTGTCCTTCATAGTCCAAATGTCTGATCTGACGAGGACTGGCTTTTTGGGAGTTTTTTAAAAGCAATTTCAGTGGTTTATGATCGGTTAATATGGCAAAATCGCGGCCCTCTAGCATATAATTGAAATGTTTTACCGCAGAATAAATGGCTAATAATTCACGATCATACGTACTATATCTTTTTTGACAATCCGTTAATTTTTTAGCAAAAAAAACCAAGTGGCACCCATGAATCCCTAAACTGTTGTTGCAGAACCGCTCCCAGCGCTACATCTGAAGCAATAACCATTAAACGCAGTTTACTGGAAGAGTCTGGATGTGCTTAAAAAGCGCACGCAGCTAAACTAACTTTTCAATTTTGGAACGCTTGACGTGAAATATCGTCCCAAATAACTTTAGTCTTATCTTTTTTTTGTTTCCCTTAATAAGCGAAAGCAATGGTAACTGTATTTCTGCGCTTTTGGTATGAACCTATGATAAAAATTCAACAGCGCCAAGAAGCGTTTCAAACCACGAACTTCTGATGGTTCAGGGAAATCCATGATTGCTGAGACTTTGGTTGGCAAAGGTCGGATTCCATCTTTAAGCTTTGTCCAAATTTACATTTTTCTTGATTTATTACCATACCGTTTTGACGTAATGTTTCAAACACTTTTTCAAGATGTTTCTTGTGAGACTCTTCATCTTCTGACGCTACGAGAAGATCGTCAATATACGGGTACACACTATCATTTCCTGCAAAAATGTTATTTATAAACCTTTGGAAAGTCTGGGCTGCATTTCTCAATCCAATCGTCATTTTAACAAATTCAAATAACCCGAAAGGAGTAGTAATGGCAGTTTTTTCTACATCTTCTTCCGCTATAGGCATTTGGTGGTAAGCTCTTACCAAATCGATGACGATGACGTTCAAAAAATTTCCTTTTGATATATCTTCTGGTCCCTTTCTTTCGCTGAACAAATTATATTTAGCAATTGCTTTACTTTGATATCATTTTTTTTTTGAAATAGTTTCTAGAAAAGTAGACTATATAGGCAAAGAAAACACTATGAGTGTCTCATGAAAGATACATTTTTGATTATAATTCCTTTTCTTAATAAATATTACTTAATGAAGTAAGAATATTACTGTTGGTCTTTATTTTGTTTAAAACCATTTTTTGAAGTGTAACTTTTTTACGGAGGGGGCAACAATTTTCACAGCTCTGTTCTACACATTGGTTACACTGCTATTACTCTGTTGTACACATCTCGTTTTCTATAGTTATACTTTATATGTAAGTAACTATATATGTATATAACTAAAAATATAACTATATATGTATATATAAATACATATATTACTACGGCCACAGCTCCTATGGAAATTCTGGTTTCTGGCCAATAGGGTCTGGCATTTTTGGAACCAAGCCATTTCTCAAGGGATTCGTATGAAACTCGGAATGTAGGACTAATATGCGACTGTAAGATTGGTTCCAATGGAAATTCTGGTTTCTGGCCAATAGGGTCTGGAATTTTTGGAACCAAGCTATTTATCAAGGGATTCGTATGAAACTCGGAATGTAGGACTAATATGCGACTGTAAGATTGGTTCCTATGGAAATTCTGGTTTCTGGCCAATAGGGTCTGCAATTTTTGGAACCAAGCCATTTATCAAGGGATTCGTATGAAGCTCGGAATGTAGGACTTATATGCGACTGTAAGATTGGTTCCTATGGAAATTCTGGGATCTGGCTAATAGGGTCTGGAATTTTTGGAACCAAGCCATTTATCAAGGGATTCGTATGAAGCTCGGAATGTAGGACTTATATGCGACTGTAAGATTGGTTCCTATGGAAATTCTGGGATCTGGCCAATAGGGTCTGGAATTTTTGGAACCAAGCCATTTATCAAGGGATTCGTATGAAGCTCGGAATGTAGGACTTATATGCGACTGTAAGATTGGTTCCTATGGAAATTCTGGGATCTGGCCAATAGGGTCTAGAATTTTTGGAACCAAGTCATTTCTTAAGGGATTCGTATGAAACTCGGAATGTAGGACTAATATGCGACTGTAAGATTGGTTCCTATGGAAATTCTGGTTTCTGGCCAATAGGGTCTGAAATTTTTGGAACCAAGCCATTTATCAAGGGATTCGTATGAATCTCGGAATGTAGGACTTATATGCGACTGTAAGATTGGTTCCTATGGAAATTCTGGGATCTGGCCAATAGGGTCTGGAATTTTTGGAACAAAGCCATTTATCAAGGGATTCGTATGAAGCTCGAAATGTAGGACTAATATGCGACTGTAAGATTGGTTCCTATGGAAATTCTGGGATCTGGCCAATAGGGTCTGGAATTTTTGGAACCAAGCCATTTTCAAGCGATTCGTATGAAACTCGGAATATAGGACTAATATGCGACTGTAAGATTGGATCCTATGGAAATTCTGGGATCTGGCCAATAGGGTCTGGAATTTTTGGAACCAAGCCATTTCTCAAGGGATTTGTATGAAACTCGGAATGTAGGACTAATATGCAACTATAAGATTTGTTCCTATGGAAATTCTGAGATCTGACGAATAGGGTCTGGAATTTTTTGGAACTAAGCCATTTCTCATCGTCATCTCATCTCATCTTTAATCGTAATAACGGCCACAACGTCACAAAAGTTTCACTTCAACCGCGCGTAAAAGTTACACGCACTCTTTTTTTTTGAGTTTTTAGGTTTTTTGTATTTTAACAAAAATTATTTTTTATTTATATTGAATATTTATATACATTTTATATGATATGAATATTTCCAATTATTTTATTTATACGGTTTATATTTTTACTGCGGTGAGCAGGCTTTATTTATATGGAATCAATCTTTTCTTAACTCTGCTTTTCTCGAAGGTAACCAGAAAAAGGAATTAATATATCTAAAGACAATCAATAAATCGACGACGACGCTACCGAACTCGTTACTCAGGTTGTTTTATTCGCCAGTCGCAACCAGTGTTGCCATCAATCTTTAAATTACTTACAAACTCTGTTTCAGGAACAAAGTTTTTTATCGGAACGATTAAATCACCCGATATCGCAATGTTTGAGTCATACACAAGTTCTGCTGAACTGGCTTGCAATTCTGGGCGAACTATTGATCGCATCCCGAGCAAAATAAACGATAATACTGAATACCAATTTTTTGTTTCATAGCACTTTATTGCTGCCTTCATTTCTCTATACCTACGTTCAATTAACCCGTTCGAGCAAGAATGATCAGGTGTAGTACGAACGTGCTTTATTCCGAGCAATGTTTGAAGTTTCTGCAATTACGCCCATCATTGGAAATGCTTCGACCCACCTTGAGTACCTATCAATGCAAGTCAAACAGTAAGAGTAACCATTTGAGATAGGTAAAGGCCCCACAATATCAATATTTATATGTTTAAATCTATCGCTAATTAGGTCGTATCTTTCAATTCCTGATTTAGTGTGCCTTGACACCTTCGACTTTTGACATTGCAAACAGGATTTTGCCCACCTATTTACATCTTTCTTTACCGAGAGCCACACAAAACGGGATGATACTAACTTTACTGTCGCCCTAATTCCTGGATGTAATAAACCATGCAAATTTTCAAAAACCAAGCCATTTATCAAGGGATTCGTATGAAGCTCGGAATGTAGGACTTATATGCGACTGTAAGATTGGTTCCTATGGAAATTCTGGGATCTGGCCAATAGGGTCTGGAATTTTTGGAACCAAGCCATTTATCAAGGGATTCGTATGAAGCTCGGAATGTAGGACTTATATGCGACTGTAAGATTGGTTCCTATGGAAATTCTGGGATCTGGCCAATAGGGTCTAGAATTTTTGGAACCAAGTCATTTCTTAAGGGATTCGTATGAAACTCGGAATGTAGGACTAATATGCGACTGTAAGATTGGTTCCTATGGAAATTCTGGTTTCTGGCCAATAGGGTCTGAAATTTTTGGAACCAAGCCATTTATCAAGGGATTCGTATGAATCTCGGAATGTAGGACTTATATGCGACTGTAAGATTGGTTCCTATGGAAATTCTGGGATCTGGCCAATAGGGTCTGGAATTTTTGGAACAAAGCCATTTATCAAGGGATTCGTATGAAGCTCGAAATGTAGGACTAATATGCGACTGTAAGATTGGTTCCTATGGAAATTCTGGGATCTGGCCAATAGGGTCTGGAATTTTTGGAACCAAGCCATTTTCAAGCGATTCGTATGAAACTCGGAATATAGGACTAATATGCGACTGTAAGATTGGATCCTATGGAAATTCTGGGATCTGGCCAATAGGGTCTGGAATTTTTGGAACCAAGCCATTTCTCAAGGGATTTGTATGAAACTCGGAATGTAGGACTAATATGCAACTATAAGATTTGTTCCTATGGAAATTCTGAGATCTGACGAATAGGGTCTGGAATTTTTTGGAACTAAGCCATTTCTCATCGTCATCTCATCTCATCTTTAATCGTAATAACGGCCACAACGTCACAAAAGTTTCACTTCAACCGCGCGTAAAAGTTACACGCACTCTTTTTTTTTGAGTTTTTAGGTTTTTTGTATTTTAACAAAAATTATTTTTTATTTATATTGAATATTTATATACATTTTATATGATATGAATATTTCCAATTATTTTATTTATACGGTTTATATTTTTACTGCGGTGAGCAGGCTTTATTTATATGGAATCAATCTTTTCTTAACTCTGCTTTTATCGAAGGTAACCAGAAAAAGGAATTAATATATCTAAAGACAATCAATAAATCGACGACGACGCTACCGAACTCGTTACTCAGGTTGTTTTATTCGCCAGTCGCACACAGTGTTGCCATCAATCTTTAAATTACTTACAAACTCTGTTTCAGGAACAAAGTTTTTTATCGGAACGATTAAATCACCCGATATCGCAATGTTTGAGTCATACACAAGTTCTGCTGAACTGGCTTGCAATTCTGGGCGAACTATTGATCGCATCCCGAGCAAAATAAACGATAATACTGAATACCAATTTTTTGTTTCATAGCACTTTATTGCTGCCTTCATTTCTCTATACCTACGTTCAATTAACCCGTTCGAGCAAGAATGATCAGGTGTAGTACGAACGTGCTTTATTCCGAGCAATGTTTGAAGTTTCTGCAATTACGCCCATCATTGGAAATGCTTCGACCCACCTTGAGTACCTATCAATGCAAGTCAAACAGTAAGAGTAACCATTTGAGATAGGTAAAGGCCCCACAATATCAATATTTATATGTTTAAATCTATCGCTAATTAGGTCGTATCTTTCAATTCCTGATTTAGTGTGCCTTGACACCTTCGACTTTTGACATTGCAAACAGGATTTTGCCCACCTATTTACATCTTTCTTTACCGAGAGCCACACAAAACGGGATGATACTAACTTTACTGTCGCCCTAATTCCTGGATGTAATAAACCATGCAAATTTTCAAATACTAGTTTTCTGAAATTCAACGGTACGTACGGGCGAATTTTACCATTTAAATCATCACACACTAATTCGACACCAAATTCTGGGTTGTGAATAACCTTCGATTCAACATCATTGGCTTGAGCCTGCGCCATCTCTTTTACATTATAATGTGTCGGAAATTCGATAGATAGAGATAGGGTGTCAGCTACAATATTTTCTAATCCCTTGATATATCTGATATCTGCTGAAAATTGTCCTTCATAGTCCAAATGTCTGATCTGACGAGTACTGGCTTTTTGGGAGTTTTTTTTAAAAGCAAATATCAGCGGTTTATGATCGATTAATATAGCAAAATCGCGGCCCTCTAGCATATAATTAAAATGTTTTACCGCAGAATAAATGGCTAATAATTCACGATCATACGTACTATATCTTTTTTGACAATCCGTTAATTTTTTAGCAAAAAAAACCAAGTGGCACCCATGAATCCCTAAACTGTTGTTGCAGAACCGCTCCCAGCGCTACATCTGAAGCAATAACCATTAAACGCAGTTTACTGGAAGAGTCTGGATGTGCTTAAAAAGCGCACGCAGCTAAACTAACTTTTCAATTTTTGAACGCTTGACGTGAAACATCGTCCCAGATAACTTTAGTCTTATCTTTTTATTGTTTCCCTTAATAAGCGAAAGCAATGGTAACTGTATTTCAACAGCGCCAAGAAGCGTTTCAAACCACGAACTTCTGATGGTTCAGGGAAATCCATGATTGCTGAGACTTTGGTTGGCAAAGGTCGGATTCCATCTTTAAGCTTTGTCCAAATTTACATTTTTCTTGATTTATTACCATACCGTTTTGACGAAATGTTTCAATCACTTTTTCAAGATGTTTCTTGTGAGACTCTTCATCTTCTGACGCTACGAGAAGATCGTCAATATACGGGTACACACTATCATTTCCTGCAAAAATGTTATTTATAAACCTTTGGAAAGTCTGGGCTGCATTTCTCAATCCAAACGTCATTTTAACAAATTCAAATAACCCGAAAGGAGTAATAATGGCAGTTTTTTCTACATCTTCTTCCGCTATAGGCATTTGGTGGTAAGCTCTTACCAAATCGATGACGATGACGTTCAAAAAATTTCCTTTTGATATTTCTTCTGGTCCCTTTCTTTCGCTGAACAAATTATATTTAGCAATTGCTTTACTTTGATATCATTTTTTTTTGAAATAGTTTCTAGAAAAGTAGACTATATAGGCAAAGAAAACACTATGAGTGTCTCATGAAAGATACATTTTTGATTATAATTCCTTTTCTTAATAAATATTACATAATGAAGTAAGAATATTACTGTTGGTCTTTATTTTGTTTAAAACCTTTTTTTGAAGTGTAACTTTTTTACGGAGGGGGCAACAATTTTCACAGCTCTATTCTACACATTGGTTACACTGCTATTACTCTGTTGTACACATCTCGTTTTCTATAGTTATACTTTATATGTAAGTAACTATATATGTATATAACTAAAAATATAACTATATATGTATATATAAATACATATATTACTACGGCCACAGCTACTATGGAAATTCTGGTTTCTGGCCAATAGGGTCTGGAATTTTTGGAACCAAACCATTAATCAAGGGATTCGTATGAAGCTCGGAATGTAGGACTAATATGCGACTGTAAGATTGGTTCCTATGGAAATTCTGGGATCTGGCCAATAGGGTCTGGCATTTTTGGAACCAAGCCATTTCTCAAGGGACACAGCTCCTATGGAAATTCTGGTTTCTGGCCAATAGGGTCTGGAATTTTTGGAACCAAACCATTAATCAAGGGATTCGTATGAAGCTCGGAATGTAGGACTAATATGCGACTGTAAGATTGGTTCCTATGGAAATTCTGGGATCTGGCCAATAGGGTCTGGCATTTTTGGAACCAAGCCATTTCTCAAGGGATTCGTATGAAACTCGGAATGTAGGACTAATATGCGACTGTAAGATTGGTTCCAATGGAAATTCTGGTTTCTGGCCAATAGGGTCTGGAATTTTTGGAACCAAGCTATTTATCAAGGGATTCTTATGAAACTCGGAATGTAGGACTAATATGAGACTGTAAGATTGGTTCCTATGGAAATTCTGGTTTCTGGCCAATAGGGTCTGCAATTTTTGGAACCAAGCCATTTATCAAGGGATTCGTATGAAGCTCGGAATGTAGGACTTATATGCGACTGTAAGATTGGTTCCTATGGAAATTCTGGGATCTGGCCAATAGGGTCTGGAATTTTTGGAACCAAGCCATTTATCAAGGGATTCGTATGAAGCTCGGAATGTAGGACTTATATGCGACTGTAAGATTGGTTCCTATGGAAATTCTGGGATCTGGCCAATAGGGTCTGGAATTTTTGGAACCAAGCCATTTATCAAGGGATTCGTATGAAGCTCGGAATGTAGGACTTATATGAGACTGTAAGATTGGTTCCTATGGAAATTCTGGGATCTGGCCAATAGGGTCTAGAATTTTTGGAACCAAGTCATTTCTTAACGGATTTGTATGAAACTCGGAATGTAGGACTAATATGCGACTGTAAGATTGGTTCCTATGGAAATTCTGGTTTCTTGCCAATAGGGTCTGAAATTTTTGGAACCAAGCCATTTATCAAGGGATTCGTATGAATCTCGGAATGTAGGACTTATATGCGACTGTAAGATTGGTTCCTATGGAAATTCTGGGATCTGGCCAATAGGGTCTGGAATTTTTGGAACAAAGCCATTTATCAAGGGATTCGTATGAAGCTCGAAATGTAGGACTAATATGCGACTGTAAGATTGGTTCCTATGGAAATTCTGGGATCTGGCCAATAGGGTCTGGAATTTTTGGAACCAAGCCATTTAAAAGCGATTCGTATGAAACTCGGAATGTAGGACTAATATGCGACTGTAAGATTGGATCCTATGGAAATTCTGGGATCTGGCCAATAGGGTCTGGAATTTTTGGAACCAAGCCATTTCTCAAGGGATTTGTATGAAACTCGGAATGTAGGACTAATATGCAACTATAAGATTTGTTCCTATGGAAATTCTGAGATCTGACCAATAGGGTCTGGAATTTTTTGGAACTAAGCCATTTCTCATCGTCATCTCATCTCATCTTTAATCGTAATAACGGCCACAACGTCACAAAAGTTTCACTTCAACCGCGCGTAAAAGTTACACGCACTCTTTTTTTTTTTTGAGTTTTTAGGTTTTTTGTATTTTAACAAAAATTATTTTTTATTTATATTGAATATTTATATACATTTTATATGATATGAATATTTCCAATTATTTTATTTATACGGTTTATATTTTTACTGCGGCGAGCAGGCTTTATTTATATGGAATCAATCTTTTCTTAACTCTGCTTTTCTCGAAGGTAACTAGAAAAAGGAATTAATATATCTAAAGACAATCAATAAATCGACGACGACGCTACCGAACTCGTTACTCAGGTTGTTTTATTCGCCAGTCGCACACAGTGTTGCCATCAATCTTTAAATTACTTACAAACTCTGTTTAAGGAACAAAGTTTTTTATCGGAACGATTAAATCACCCGGTATCGCAATGTTTGAGTCATACACAAGTTCTGCTGAACTGGCTTGCAATTCTGGGCGAACTATTGATCGCATCCCGAGCAAAATAAACGATAATACTGAATACCAATTTTTTGTTTCATAGCACTTTATTGCTGCCTTCATTTCTCTATGCCTACGTTCAATTAACCCGTTCGAGCAAGAATGGTGTAGTACGAACGTGCTTTATTCCGAGCAATGTTTGAAGTTTCTGCAATTACGCCCATCATTGGAAATGCTTGGACCCACCTTGAGTACCTATCAATGCAAGTCAAACAGTAAGAGTAACCATTTGAGATAGGTAAAGGCCCCACAATATCAATATTTATATGTTTAAATCTATCGCTAATTAGGTCGTATCTTTCAATTCCTGATTTAGTGTGCCTTGACACCTTCGACTTTTGACATTGCAAACAGGATTTTGCCCACCTATTTACATCTTTCTTTACCGAGAGCCACACAAAACGGGATGATACTAACTTTACTGTCGCCCTAATTCCTGGATGTAATAAACCATGCAAATTTTCAAATACTAGTTTTCTGAAATTCAACGGTACGTACGGGCGAATTTTACCTTTTAAATCATCACACACTAATTCGACACCAAATTCTGGGTTGTGAATAACTTTCAATTTTAAATTAGTTGCAATCGTTTTGTCCAATAAACTTTTAACTTCAACATCATTGGCTTGAGCCTGCGCCATCTCTTTTACATTATAATGTGTCGGAAATTCGATAGATAGAGATAGGGTGTCAGCTACAATATTTTCTAATCCCTTGATATATCTGATATCTGCTGAAAATTGTCCTACATAGTCCAAATGTCGGATCTGACGAGTACTGGCTTTTTGGGAGTTTTTTTAAAAGCAAATATCAGCGGTTTATGATCGATTAATATAGCAAAATCGCGGCCCTCTAGCATATAATTAAAATGTTTTACCGCAGAATAAATGGCTTATAATTCACGATCATACGTACTATATCCTTTTCGACAATCCGTTAATTTTTTAGCAAAAAAAACCAAGTGGCACCCATGAATCCCTAAACTGTTGTTGCAGAACCGCTTCCAGCGCTACATCTGAAGCAATAACCATTAAACGCAGTTTACTGGAAGAGTCTGGATGTGCTTAAAAAGCGCACGCAGCTAAACTAACTTTTCAATTTTTGAACGCTTGACGTGAAACATCGTCCCAGATAACTTTAGTCTTATCTTTTTATTGTTTCCCTTAATAAGCGAAAGCAATGGTAACTGTATTTCAACAGCGCCAAGAAGCGTTTCAAACCACGAACTTCTGATGGTTCAGGGAAATCCATGATTGCTGAGACTTTGGTTGGAAAAGGTCGGATTCCATCTTTAAGCTTTGTCCAAATTTACATTTTTCTTGATTTATTACCATACCGTTTTGACGAAATGTTTCAATCACTTTTTCAAGATGTTTCTTGTGAGACTCTTCATCTTCTGACGCTACGAGAAGATCGTCAATATACGGGTACACACTATCATTTCCTGCAAAAATGTTATTTATAAACCTTTGGAAAGTCTGGGCTGCATTTCTCAATCCAAACGTCATTTTAACAAATTCAAATAACCCGAAAGGAGTAGTAATGGCAGTTTTTTCTACATCTTCTTCCGCTATAGGCATTTGGTGGTAAGCTCTTACCAAATCGATGACGATGACGTTCAAAAAATTTCCTTTTAATATTTCTTCTGGTCCCTTTCTTTCGCTGAACAAATTATATTTAGCAATTGCTTTACTTTGATATCATTTTTTTTGAAATAGTTTCTAGAAAAGTAGACTATATAGGCAAATAAAACACTATGAGTGTCTCATGAAAGATACATTTTTGATTATAATTCCTTTTCTTAATAAATATTACTTAATGAAATAAGAATATTTCTTTTGGTCTTTATTTTGTTTAAAACCTTTTTTTGAAGTGAAACTTTTTTTCGAAGGGGGCAACAATTTTCACAGCTCTGTTGCACACATTGATTACACTGCTATTACTCTGTTGTACACATCTCGTTTTCTATAGTTATACTTTATATGTAAGTAACTATATATGTATATAACTAAAAATATAACTATATATGTATATATAAATACATATATTACTACGGCCACAGCTCCTATGGAAATTCTGGTTTCTGGCCAATAATGTCTGGAATTTTTGGAACCAAGCCATTTATCAAGGGATTCGTATGAAACTCGGAATGTAGGACTAATATGCGACTGTAAGATTGGTTCCTATGGAAATTCTGGTTTCTGGCCAATAGGGTCTGGAATTTTTGGAACCAAGCCATTTATCAAGGGATTCGTATGAAGCTCGGAATGTAGGACTTATATGCGACTTTAAGATTGGTTCCTATGGAAATTCTGGGATCTGGCCAATAGGGTCTGGAATTTTTGGAACTAAGCCATTTCTCATCGTCATCTCATCTCATCTTTAATCGTAATAACGGCCACAACGTCAAAAAAGTTTCACTTCAACCGCGCGTAAAAGTTACACGCACTCTTTTTTTTTGAGTTTTTAGGTTTTTTGTATTTTAACAAAAACTATTTTTATTTATATTGAATATTTATATACATTTTATATGATATGAATATTTCCAATTATTTCATTTATACGGTTTATATTTTTACTGCGGTGAGCAGGCTTTATTTATATGAAATCAATCTTTTCTGAACTCTGCTTGTCTCGAAGGTAACTAGAAAAAGGAATTAATATAACTAAAGACAATCAACAAATCGACGACGACGCTACCGAACTCGTTACTCAGGTTGTTTTATTCGCCAGTCGCACACAGTGTTGCCATCATTCTTTAAATTACTTACAAACTCTGTTTCAGGGACCAATTTTTTTTATCGGAACGATTAAATCACCCGGTATCGCAATGTTTGAGTCATACACAAGTTCTGCAGAACTGGCTTGCAATTCTGGGCGAACTATTGATCGCATCCCGAGCAAAATAAACGATAATACTGAATACCAATTTTTTGTTTCATAGCACTTTATTGCTGCCTTCATTTCTCTATGCCTACGTTCAATTAACCCGTTCGAGCAAGAATGATCAGGTGTAGTACGAACGTGCTTTATTCCGAGCAATGTTTGAAGTTCCCGAAATAAGGAGCTCTCAAATTGACGTCCTTGGTCAGAAGTGATTCTGAGAGGTACACCAAAGCGAGCTACCCAACAATGAATTAATGTGTGCGCCACTTTTTCTGCACTTACGCCCATCATTGGAAATGCTTCGACCCACCTTGAGTACCTATCAATGCAAGTCAAACAGTAAGAGTAACCATTTGAGATAGGTAAAGGCCCCACAATATCAATATTTATATGTTTAAATCTATCGCTAATTAGGTCGTATCTTTCAATTCCTGATTTAGTGTGCCTTGACAACTTCGACTTTTGACATTGCAAACAGGATTTTGCCCACCTATTTACATCTTTATTTACCGAGAGCCACACAAAACGGGATGATACTAACTTTACTGTCGCCCTAATTCTTGGATGTAATAAACCATGCAAATTTTCAAATACTAGTTTTCTGAAATTCAACGGTACGGTACGTACGGGCGAATTTTACCATTTAAATCATAACACACTAATTCGACACCAAATTCTGGGTTGTGAATAACTTTCAATTTTAATTTAGATGCAATCGTTTTGTCCAATAAACCTTTAACTTCAACATCATTGGCTTGAGCCTGCGCCATCTCTTTTACATTATAATGTGTCGGAAATTCGATAGATTCTGTACGAGATAAGGTGTCAGCTACAATATTTTCTAATCCTTTGATATATCTGATATCTGCTGAAAATTGTCCTTCATAGTCCAAATGTCTGATCTGAGGAGGACTGGCTTTTTGGGAGTTTTTTAAAAGCAATTTCAGTGGTTTATGATCGGTTAATATGGCAAAATCGCGGCCCTCTAGCATATAATTGAAATGTTTTACCGCAGAATAAATGGCTAAAAATTCACGATCATACGTACTATATCTTTTTTGACAATCCGTTAATTTTTTAGAAAAAAAAACCAAGTGGCACCCATGAATCCCTAAACTGTTGTTGCAAAACCGCTCCCAGCGCTACATCTGACTCATCCACCATTAAACGCAGTTTACTGGAAGAGTCTGGATGTGCTAAAAAAGCGCACGCAGCTAAACTAACTTTTCAATTTTGGAACGCTTGACGTGAAATATCGTCCCAGATAACTTTAGTCTTATCTTTTTTTTGTTTCCCTTAATAAGCGAAAGCAATGTTAACTGTATTTCTGCCGCCTTTGGTATGAACCTATGATAAAAATTCAACAGCGCCAAGAAGCGTTTCAAACCACGAACTTCTGATGGTTCAGGGAAACCCATGATTGCTGAGACTTTGGTTGGCAAAGGTCGGATTCCATCTTTAAGCTTTGTCCAAATTTACATTTTTCTTGATTTATTACCATACCGTTTTGACGTAATATTTCAAAAACTTTTTCAAGATGTTTCTTGTGAGACTCTTCATCTTCTGACGCTACGAGAAGATCGTCAATATACGGGTACACACTATCATTTCCTGCAAAAATGTTATTTATAAACCTTTGGAAAGTCTGGGCTGCATTTCTCAATCCAAACGTCATTTTAACAAATTCAAATAACCCGAAAGGAGTAGTAATGGCAGTTTTTTCTACATCTTTTTCCGCTATAGGCATTTGGTGGTAAGCTCTTACCAAATCGATGACGATGACGTTCAAAAAATTTCCTTTTGATATATCTTCTGGTCCCTTTCTTTCGCTGAACAAATTATATTTAGCAATTGCTTTACTTTGATATCATTTTTTTTGAAATAGTTTCTAGAAAAGTAGACTATATAGGCAAAGAAAACACTATGAGTGTCTCATGAAAGATACATTTTTGATTAAATTTCCTTTTCTTAATAAATATTACTTAATGAAGTAAGAATATTACTTTTGGTCTTTATTTTGTTTAAAACCTTTTTTTGAAGTGTAACTTTTTTACGGAGGGGGCAACAATTTTCACAGCTCTGTTCTACACATTGGTTACACTGCTATTACTCTGTTGTACACATATCGTTTTCTATAGTTATACTTTATATGTAAGTAACTATATATGTATATAACTAAAAATATCACTATATATGTATATATAAATACATATATTACTACGGCCACAGCTCCTATGGAAATTCTGGTTTCTGGCCAATAGGGTCTGGAATTTTTGGAACCAAACCATTAATCAAGGGATTCGTATGAAGCTCGGAATGTAGGACTAATATGCGACTGTAAGATTGGTTCCTATGGAAATTCTGGGATCTGGCCAATAGGGTCTGGAATTTTTGGAACCAAGCCATTTCTCAAGGGATTCGTATGAAACTCGGAATGTAGGACTAATATGCGACTGTAAGATTGGTTCCTATGGAAATTCTGGTTTCTGGCCAATAGGGTCTGGAATTTTTGGAACCAAGCTATTTATCAAGGGATTCGTATGAAACTCGGAATGTAGGACTAATATGCGACTGTAAGATTGGTTCCTATGGAAATTCTGGGATCTGGCCAATAGGGTCTGGAATTTTTGGAACCAAGCCATTTCTCAAGGGATTCGTATGAAACTCGGAATGTAGGACTAATATGCGACTGTAAGATTGGTTCCTATGGAAATTCTGGTTTCTGGCCAATAGGGTCTGGAATTTTTGGAACCAAGCCATTTATCAAGGGATTCGTATGCAGCTCGGAATGTAGGACTTATATGCGACTGTAAGATTGGTTCCTATGGAAATTCTGGGATCTGGCAAATAGGGTCTGGAATTTTTGGAACCAAGCCATTTCTCAAGGGATTCGTATGAAACTCGGAATGTAGGACTAATATGCGACTGTAAGATTGGTTCCTATGGAAATTCTGGTTTCTGGCCAATAGGGTCTGGAATTTTTGGAACTAAGCCATTTATCAAGGGATTGGTATGAAGTTCGGAGTGTAGGACTTTTATGCGACTGTAAGATTGGTTCCTATGGAAATTCTGGGATCTGGCCAATAGGGTCTGGAATTTTTGGAACCAAGCCATTTATCAAGGGATTCGTATGATGCTCAAAATGTAGGACTAATATGCGACTGTAAGATTGGTTCCTATGGAAATTCTGGTTTCTGGCCAATAGGGTCTGGAATTTTTGGAACCAAGCCATTTATCAAGGGATTCGTATGAAGCTCGGAATGTAGGACTTATATGCGACTGTAAGATTGGTTCCTATGGAAATTCTGGTTTCTGGCCAATAGGGTCTGGAATTTTTGGAACCAAGCCATTTCTCAAGGGATTCGTATGAAACTCGGAATGTAGGACTAATATGCGACTGTAAGATTGGTTCCTATGGAAATTCTGGTTTCTGGCCAATAGGGTCTGGAATTTTTGGAACCAAGCCATTTATCAAGGGATTCGTATGAAGTTCGGAGTGTAGGACTTTTATGCGACTGTAAGATTGGTTCCTATGGAAATTCTGGGATCTGGCCAATAGGGTCTGGAATTTTTGGAACCAAGCCATTTATCAAGGGATTCGTATGATGCTCAAAATGTAGGACTAATATGCGACTGTAAGATTGGTTCCTATGGAAATTCTGGTTTCTGGCCAATAGGGTCTGGAATTTTTGGAACCAAGCCATTTATCAAGGGATTTGTATGAAACTCGGAATATAGGACTAATATGCGACTGTAAGATTTGGTTACTATGGCAATTCTGGGATCTGGCCAATGGGGACTGGCATTTCTCAAGGGATTCGTATGAAACTCGGAAGTTAGGACTAATATGCGACTGTAAGATTGGTTCCTATGGAAATTCTGGTATCTGGCCAATAGGGTCTGGAATTTTAGTAACCAAGCCATTTCTTAAGCGATTCGTATGAAACTCGGAATGTAGGACTAATATGCGACTGTAAGATTGGATCCTATGGAAATTCTGGGATCTGGCCAATAGGGTCTGGAATTTTTGGAACCAAGCCATTTCTCAAGGGGTTTGTATGAAACCCGGAATGTAGGACTAATATGCAGCTATAAGATTTGTTCCTATGGAAATTCTGGGATCTGGCCATAGGGTCTGGAATTTTTTGGAACCAAGCCATTTCTCAAGGGATTCGTATGAAACTCGGAATGTAGGACTAATATGCGACTACAAGATTGGATCCTATGGAAATTCTGGGATCTGGCCAATAGGGTCTGGAATTTTTGGAACCAAGCCATTTCTCAAGGGATTTGTATGAAACTCGGAATGTAGGACTAATATGCAACTATAAGATTTGTTCCTATTGAAATTCTGAGATCTGACCAATAGGGTCTGGAATTTTTTGGAACTAAGCCATTTCTCATCGTCATCTCATCTCATCTTTAATCGTAATAACGGCCACAACGTCATAAAAGTTTCACTTCAACCGCGCGTAAAAGTTACACGCCCTCTTTTTTTTGAGTTTTTAGGTTTTTTGTATTTTAACAAAAATTATTTTTTATTTATATTGAATATTTATATACATTTTATATGATATGAATATTTCCAATTATTTTATTAATACGGTTTATATTTTTACTGCGGTGAGCAGGCTTTATTTATATGGAATCAATCTTTTCTTAACTCTGCTTTTCTCGAAGGACAATCAATAAATCGACGACGAAGCTACCGAACTCGTTACTCAGGTTGTTTTATTCGCCAGTCCCACACAGTGTTGCCATCAATCTTTAAATTACTTACAAACTCTGTTTCAGGAACAAATTTTTTTATCGGAACGATTAAATCACCCGGTATCGCAATGTTTGAGTCATACACAAGTTCTGCTGAACTGGCTTGCAATTCTGGGCGAACTATTGATCGCATCCCGAGCAAAATAAACGATAATACTGAATACCAATTTTTTGTTTCATAGCACTTTATTGCTGCCTTCATTTCTCTATACCTACGTTCAATTAACCCGTTCGAGCAAGAATGATCAGGTGTAGTACGAACGTGCTTTATTCCGAGCAATGTTTGAAGTTTCTGCACTTACGCCCATCATTGGAAATGCTTCGACCCACCTTGAGTACCTATCAATGCAAGTCAAACAGTAAGAGTAACCATTTGAGATAGGTAAAGGCCCCACAATATCAATATTTATATGTTTAAATCTATCGCTAATTAGGTCGTATCTTTCAATTCCTGATTTAGTGTGCCTTGACACCTTCGACTTTTGACATTGCAAACAGGATTTTGCCCACCTATTTACATCTTTCTTTACCGAGAGCCACACAAAACGGGATGATACTAACTTTACTGTCGCCCTAATTCCTGGATGTAATAAACCATGCAAATTTTCAAATACTAGTTTTCTGAAATTCAACGGTACGTACGGGCGAATTTTACCATTTAAATCATCACACACTAATTCGACACCAAATTCTGGGTTGTGAATTACTTTCAATTTTAAATTAGATGCAATCGTTTTGTCCAATAAACCTTTAACTTCAACATCATTGGCTTGAGCCTGCGCCATATCTTTTACATTATAATGTGTCGGAAATTCGATAGATTCTGTACGAGATAAGGTGTCAGCTACAATATTTTCTAATCCTTTGATATATCTGATATCTGCTGAAAATTGTCCTTCATAGTCCAAATGTCTGATCTGACGAGGACTGGCTTTTTGGGAGTTTTTTTAAAAGCAATTTCAGTGGTTTATGATCGGTTAATATGGCAAAATCGCGGCCCATAATTGAAATGTTTTACCGCAGAATAAATGGCTAATAATTTACGATCATACGTACTATATTTTTTTGACAATCCGTTAATTTTTTAGAAAAAAAAAACCAAGTGGCACCCATGAATCCCTAAACTGTTGTTGCAAAACCGCTCCCAGCGCTACATCTGAAGCATCCACCATTAAACGCAGTTTACTGGAAGAGACTGGATGTGCTAAAAAAGCGCACGCAGCTTAACTAACTTTTCAATTTTGGAACGCTTGACGTGAAACATCGTCCCAGATAACTTTAGTCTTATCTTTTTTTTTTTGTTAGCGTTTGTTTTGTGAGACTCTTCATCTTCTGACTCTACGAGAAGATCGTCAATATACCGGTACACACTATCATTTCCTGCAAAAATGTTATTTATAAACCTTTGGAAAGTCTGGGCTGCTTTTCTCAATCCAAACGTCATTTTAACAAATTCAAATAACCCGAAAGGAGTAGTAATGGCAGTTTTTTCTACATCTTCTTTTACTATAGGCATTTGGTGGTAAGCTCTTACCAAATCGATGACGATGACGTTCAAAAAATTTCCTTTTGATATTTCTTCTGGTCCCTTTCTTTCGCTGAACAAATTAAATTTAGCAATTGCTTTACTTTGATATAATTTTTTTTTGAAATAGTTTCTAGAAAAGTAGACTATATAGGCAGAGAAAACACTAGGAGTGTCTCATGAAAGATACATTTTTGATTATAATTCCTTTTTTTAAAAAATATTACTTAATGAAGTAAGAATATTACTTTTGGTCTTTATTTTGTTTAAAACCTTTTTTTGAAGTGTAACTTTTTTACGGAGGGGGCAACAATTTTCACAGCTCTGTTGTACACATTGGTTACACTGCTATTACTCTGTTGTACACATCTCGTTTTCTATAGTTATACTTTATATGTAAGTAACTATATATGTATATAACTAAAAATATAACTATATATGTATATATAAATACATATAACGGGTGTTTTTTTAAGAGGTTGCCGATTTTTTTTTTGAATAAAACACATATAAAATTATGAAATGACCAAAATTTTTTTTTATTTGGTAGATAATTTTTTGGCATTTAACATTTAAACACAATTTCTGGCATATGGCTACCACGACTATTTTTCACAAATGTCATTCTGGAGGTCCAATTTTCCAGCACTTTTTCAAGCATTTGAGGGCGTATGTCAGCAATGACACGTTGAATATTGGTTTCCAAAGCGTCAATCGATTGAGGTTTATCCACATAAACCAATGACTTCACGTATCCCCACAAAAAGTAATCGAGTGGCGTCAAATCGCACGAACGCGGAGGCCAATTCACCGGACCATTTCTCGAAATAATGTTGTCGTTGAAAGTTTCTTTCAATAAGTCGATTGTTTCACGTGCTGTATGGCAAGTGGCACCATCTTGTTGAAACCACATTTCATCCATATCCATATCTTCAAGATTTGACAACAAAAACTCATTTAACATGGTTCTGTATCGATTTCCATTCACGGTAACGCGTCGTCCTTCCTCATTTTTAAAGAAATATGGACCGATGATCCCACCAGCCCATAGACCGCACCAAACAGTACATTTATCAGGATGCATTGGTAATTCTTGAACGGCGTGTGGATTATCTTTGCTCCAAATGCGACAATTTTGTTTGTTGACGTATCCATTTAACAAAAAATGCGCCTCATCACTGAAGAGAATTTTACGGTAAAAAAATGGATCTTCGTTCAATTGATTTAACGACCAATCACTGAATTCACGGCGCAAACGATGGTCGTGTGGCTTTAATTCTTGCACCAATTGAATTTTGTATGGCACCAAACCCAAATCTTTACGTAAAATTTTCCATAAAGTCGATGGACAAAGTCCAATTTGCTGAGCACGACGACGAATCGATAAATTGTCGTTTTCTTCGACACTGGCCTCAACGACAGCAATATTTTCTTCTGTACGAACTCTTCTCATTCTTGTCGGTGGCTTGGCATCCAAAAGAGTGAATGTAGACCGAAATTTGGTAATTACGTTCTTTATGGTGGTCTCTGACGGACGATTATGTGCACCATAAAATTCACGAAGTGCTCTATAAACATTTTTAATTGAACACTGATTTTGAAAATAAATTTCCACGATTTGAAAACGTTGTTCTGGAGTTAACCTATTCATAATGATTTGCCAAACAATACTGAGTAGAAATGCCACTTTGAGCTGTCAAAACAACTGTCAGAAAATAAAACGACATCTATCGGAAAAACAAACCTCCTAAAAAAACACCCTTTATTACTACGGCCACAGCTCCTATGGAAATTCTGGTTTCTGGCCAATAGGGTCTGGAATTTTTGGAACCAAACCATTTATCAAGGGATTCGTATGAAGCTCGGAGTGTAGGACTTTTATGCGACTGTAAGATTGGTTCCTATGGAAATTCTGGGATCTGGCCAATAGGGTCTAGCATTTTTAGAACCAAGCCATTTCTCAAGGGATTCGTATGAAACTCGGAATGTAGGACTAATATGCGACTGTAAGATTGGTTCCTATGGAAATTCTGGGATCTGGCCAATAGGGTCTGGAATTTTTAGAACCAAGCCATTTCTCAAGGGATTCGTATGAAACTCGGAATGTAGGACTAATATGCGACTGTAAGATTGGTTCCTATGGAAATTCTGGGATCTGGCAAATAGGGTCTGGAATTTTTGGAACCAAGCCATTTCTCAAGGGATTCGTATGAAACTCGGAATGTAGGACTAATATGCGACTGTAAGATTGGTTCCTATGGAAATTCTGGTTTCTGGCCAATAGGGTCTGGAATTTTTGGAACCAAGCCATTTATCAAGGGATTCGTATGAAGTTCGGAGTGTAGGACTTTTCTGCGACTGTAAGATTGGTTTCTATGGAAATTCTGGGATCTGGCCAATAGGGTCTGGAATTTTTGGAACCAAGCCATTTATCAAGGGATTCGTATGATGCTCAAAATGTAGGACTAATATGCGACTGTAAGATTGGTTCCCATGGAAATTCTGGGATATGGCCAATAGGGTCTGGAATTTTTGGAACCAAGCCATTTATCAAGGGATTTGTAAGAAACTCGGAATATAGGACTAATATGCGACTGTAAGATTTGGTTACTATGGCAATTCTGGGATCTGGCCAATAGGGTCTGGCATTTCTCAAGGGATTCGTATGAAACTCGGAAGTTAGGACTAATATGCGACTGTAAGATTGGTTCCTATGGAAATTCTGGTATCTGGCCAATAGGGTCTGGAATTTTAGTAACCAAGCCATTTCTTAAGCGATTCGTATGAAACTCGGAATGTAGGACTAATATGCGACTGTAAGATTGGATCCTATGGAAATTCTGGGATCTGGCCAATAGGGTCTGGAATTTTTGGAACCAAGCCATTTCTCAAGGGATTTGTATGAAACCCGGAATGTAGGACTAATATGCAGCTATAAGATTTGTTCCTATGGAAATTCTGGGATCTGGCCATAGGGTCTGGAATTTTTTGGAACCAAGCCATTTCTCAAGGGATTCATATGAAACTCGGAATGTAGGACTAATATGCGACTACAAGATTTCTTCCTATGGAAATTCTGAGATCTGACCAATAGGGTCTGGAATTTTTTTGAACTAAGCCATTTCTCATCGTCATCTCATCTCATCTTTAATCGTAATATCGGCCACAGCGTCAAAAAAGTTTCACTTCAACCGCGCGTAAAAGTTACACGCACTCTTTTTTTTTTTTTTTTGAGGTTTTTTTGTATTTTAACAAAAACTATTTTTTATTTATATTGAATATTTATACCCATTTTATATTTTATATGATATGAATATTTCCAATTATTTTATTTATACGGCTTATATTCTTACTGTGGTGAGCAGGCTTTATTTATATGGAATCAATCTTTTCTTAAAGGTACCCAGAAAAAGGAATTAAAATATCTAAAGACAATCAATAAATCGACGACGACGCTACCGAACTCGTTACTCAGGTTGTTTTATTCGCCAGTCGCACACAGTGTTGTCATCATTCGGTAATATTAAAACAAATATTTGAAATAGCTTACCATGTTTAAATAAACTTTACAAAAATGCAACTGAATTAACATGGCTTAGGACGATTTACAAATATTAGGTAGCCACACTACCCCCTTTAGAAAACCAAATAACACTCATTTGTCGTTCAATTCAAAAAATTTTAAATTTGAATTTTATTCTAAATATTGTGAAGGAAATTTAACTCGACGACCTGTTCTCGTGATAACCTCAGGAACTGCATCGTCTTTGCTGGCCGACATCTGTAAAGTGCCTCCATCATCATTACCAAAAACCACTTGAACAGGCAGATCATCGCATCCATTGGATACCGAAGCATTTGATGCCTCCTCAAGATTATCATTCAAGATGAAAGCCGGTTTTAACCTAACTAGTGGAATGGCAGTTTCTCTGTTTAACAATAAAATATTTTTCAAATCTTTTTACCACCTCGAATGGTCCGTCATACAGTGGTAGAAGTGGTGTTTTCACGGCATCATTCCGAACAAAGACATGTGAGCAAGTTACAAGCTCTTTATGAACAAAAACAGTTGCTTTGCTGTGATGATGAGTAGGTAGCGGCTGAAGCTTAGGCATGATTTTCTTTAAATTACTTACAAACTCTGTTTCAGGAACAAATTTTTTCATCGGAACGATTTAATCACCCGGTATCGCAATGTTTGAGCCATACACAAGTTCTGCTGAACTGGCTTGCAATTCTGGGCGAACTATTGATCACATCCCGAGCAAAATAAACGGTAATACTGAATACCAATCTTTTGTTTCATAGCACTTTATTGCTGCCTTCATTTCTCTATGCATACGTTTAATTAACCCGTTCGAGCAAGAATGATCAGGTGTAGTACGAACGTGCTTTATTCCGAGCAATGTTTGAAGTTTCTGCACTTACGCCCATCATTGGAAATGCTTCGACCCACCTTGAGTACCTATCAATGCAGGTCAAACAGTAAGAGTAGCCATTTGAGATAGGTAAAGGCCCCACAATATCAATATTTATATGTTTAAATCTATCGCTAATTAGGTCGTATCTTTCAATTCCTGATTTAGTGTGCCTTGACACCTTCGACTTTTGACATTGCAAACAGGATTTTACCCATCTATTTACATCTTTCTTTACCGAGAGCCACACAAAACGGGATGATACTAACTTTACTGTCGCCCTAATTCCTGGATGTAATAAACCATGCAAATTTTCAAATACTAGTTTTCTGAAATTCAACAGTACGTACGGGCGAATTTTACCATTTAAATCATCACACATTAATTCGACACCAAATTCTGGGTTGTGAATTACTTTCAATTTTAAATTAGATGCAATCGTTTTGTCCAATAAACCTTTAACTTCAACATCATTGGCTTGAGCCTGTGCCATCTCTTTTACATTATAATGTGTCGGAAATTCGATAGATTCTGTACGAGATAAGGTGTCAGCTACAATATTTTCTAATCCTTTGATATATCTGATATCTGCTGAAAATTGTCCTTCATAGTCCAAATGTCTGATCTGACGAGGACTGGCTTTTTGGGAGTTTTTTAAAAGCAATTTCAGTGGTTTATGATTGGTTAATATGGCAAAATCGCGGCCCTCTAGCATATAATTGAAATGTTTTATCGCAGAATAAATGGCTAATAATTCACGATCATACGTACTATATCTTTTTTGACAATCCGTTAATTTTTTAGAAAAAAAACCAAGTGGCACCCATGAATCCCTAAACTGTTGTTGCAAAACCGCTCCCAGCGCTACATCTGAAGCATCCACCATTAAACGCTGTTTACTGGAAGAGTCTGGATGTGCTAAAAAAGCGCACGCAGCTAAACTAACTTTTCAATTTTGGAACGCTTGACGTGAAATATCGTCCCAGATAACTTTAGTCTTATCTTTTTTTTTGTTAGCGTTTGTTTTGTGAGACTCTTCATCTTCTGACGCTACGAGAAGATCGTCAATATACGGGTACACACTATCATTTCCTGCAAAAATGTTATTTATAAACCTTTGGAAAGTCTGGGCTGCACTTCTCAATCCAAACGTCATTTTAACAAATTCAAATTACCCGAAAGGAGTAGTAATGGCAGTTTTTTCTACATCTTCTTCCGCTATAGGCATTTGGTGGGAAGCTCTTACCAAATCGATGACGATGACGTTCAAAAAAATCCCTTTTGATATTTCTTCTGGTCCCTTTCTTTCGCTGAGCAAATTATATTTAGCAATTGTTTTACTTTGATATCATTTTTTTTTGAAATAGTTTCTAGAAAAGTAGACTATATAGGCAGAGAAAACACTAGGAGTGTCTCATGAAAGATACATTTTTGATTATAATTCCTTTTCTTAATAAATATTACTTAATGAAGTAAGAATATTACTTTTGGTCTTTATTTTGTTTAAAACCTTTTTTTGAAGTGTAACTTTTTTACGGAGGGGGCAACAATTTTCACAGCTCTGTTGTACACATTGGTTACACTGCTATTACTCCGTTGTACACATCTCGTTTTCTATAGTTATACTTTATATGTAAGTAACTATATATGTATATCTAAAAATATAACTATATATGTATATATAAATACATATATTACTACGGCCATAGCTCCTATAGAAATTCTGGTTTCTGGCCAATAGGGTCGGGAATTTGTGGAACAAAGCCATTAATCAAGGGATTCGTATGAAGCTCGGAATGTAGGACTAATACATAGGGTCTGGAATTTTTGGAACCAAGCCATTTATCAAGGGATTCGTATGAAGCTCGAAATGTAGGACTAATATGCGACTGTAAGATTGGTTTCTATGGAAATTCTGGGATGTCTGGAATTTTTGGAACCAAGCCATTTCTCAAGGGATTCGTATGAAACTCGGAATGTAGGACTAATATGCGACTGTAAGATTGGTTCCTATGGAAATTCTGGTTTCTGGCAAATAGGGTATGGAAATTTTGGAACCAAGCCATTTATAAAGGGATTCGTATGAAGCTCGGAATGTAGAACTAATATGCGACTGTAAGATTTGGTTCCTATGGAAATTCTGGGATCTGGCCAATAGGGTCTGGCATATTTGGAACCAAGCCATTTCTCAAGGGATTCGTATGAAACTCGGAATGTAGGACTAATATGTAACTATAAGATTTGTTCCTATAGAAATTCTGGGATCTGGCCATAGGGTCTGGAATTTTTTGGACCAAGCCATTTCTCAAGGGATTCGTATGAAACTCGGAATGTAGGACTAATATGCGACTACAAGATTTCTTCCTATGGAAATTCTGAGATCTGACCAATAGGGTCTGGAATTTTTTGGAACTAAGCCATTTATCAAGGGATTCGTATGAAGCTCGAAATGTAGGACTAATATGCGACTGTAAGATTGGTTCCTATGGAAATTCTGGGATCTGGCCAATAGGGTCTGGCATTTTTGGAACCAAGCCATTTCTAAAGGGATTCGTATGAAACTCGGAATGTAGAACTAATATGCGACTGCAAAATTGGTTCCTATGGAAATTCTGGGATCTGGCCAATAGGGTCTGGAATTTTTGGAACCAAGCCATTTCTCATGGGATTCGTATGAAACTCGGAATGTAGGACTAATATGCGACTGTAAGATTGGTTCCTATGGAAATTCTGGGATCTGGCCAATAGGGTCTGGAGTTTTTGGAACCAAGCGATTCGTATGAAACTCGGAATGTAGGACTTATATGCGACTATAAGATTGGTTCCTATGGAAATTCTGGGATCTGGCCAATAGGGTCTGGAATTTTTGAACAAAGCCATTTATCAAGGGATACGTATGAAGCTCGAAATGTAGGACTAATATGCGACTGTAAGATTGGTTCCTATGGAAATTCTGGGATATGGCCAATAGGGTCTGGAATTTTTGGAACCAAGCCATTTCTCAAGGGATTCGTATGAAACTCGGAATGTAGGACTAATATGCGGCTGTAAGATTGGTTCAGGGAAATCCATGATTGCTGAGACTTTGGTTGGCAAAGGTCGGATTCCATCTTTAAGCTTTGTCCAAATTTACATTTTTCTTGATTTATTACCATACCGTTTTGACGTAATGTTTCAAACACTTTTTCAAGATGTTTCTTGTGAGACTCTTCATCTTCTGACGCTACGAGAAGATCGTCAATATACGGGTACACACTATCATTTCCTGCAAAAATGTTATTTATAAACCTTTGGAAAGTCTGGGCTGCATTTCTCAATCCAAACGTAATTTTAACAAATTCAAATAACCCGAAAGGAGTAGTAATGGCAGTTTTTTCTACATCTTCTTCCGCTATAGGCATTTGGTGGTAAGCTCTTACCAAATCGATGACGAAGACGTTCAAAAAATTTCCTTTTGATATTTCTTCTGGTCCCTTTTTTTCGCTGAACAAATTATATTTAGCAATTGCTTTACTTTGATATCAGTTTTTTTTTTGAAATAGTTTCAAGAAAAGTAGACTATATAGGCAAAGAAAACACTATGAGTGTCTCATGAAAGATTCATTTTTGATTATAATTCCTTTTCTTAATAAATATTACTTAATGAAGTAAGAATATTTCTTTTGGTCTTTATTTTGTTTAAAACCTTATTTTGAAGTGAAACTTTTTTACGGAGGGGGCAACAATTTTCACAGCTCTGTTGTACACATTGGTTACACTGCTATTACTCTGTTGTACACATCTCGTTTTCTATAGTTATACTTTATATGTAAGTAACTATATATGTATATCTAAAAATATAACTATATATGTATATATAAATCCATATATTACTACGGCCATAGCTCCTATAGAAATTCTGGTTTCTGGCCAATAGGGTCGGGAATTTGTGGAACAAAGCCATTAATCAAGGGATTCGTATGAAGCTCGGAATGTAGGACTAATACATAGGGTCTGGAATTTTTGGAACCAAGCCATTTATCAAGGGATTCGTATGAAGCTCGAAATGTAGGACTAATATGCGACTGTAAGATTGGTTCCTATGGAAATTCTGGGATATGGCCAATAGGGTCTGGAATTTTTGGAACCAAGCCATTTCTCAAGGGATTCGTATGAAACTCGGAATGTAGGACTAATATGCGACTGTAAGATTGGTTCCTATGGAAATTCTGGTTTCTGGCAAATAGGGTATGGAATTTTTGGAACGAAGCCATTTATCAAGGGATTCGTATGAAGCTCGGAATGTAGAACTAATATGCTACTGTAAGATTTGGTTCCTATGGAAATTCTGGGATTTGGCCAATAGGGTCTGGCATTTTTGGAACCAAGCCATTTCTCAAGGGATTCGTATGAAACTCGGAATGTAGGACTAATATGTAACTATAAGATTTGTTCCTATAGAAATTCTGGGATCTGGCCATAGGGTCTGGAATTTTTTGGACCAAGCCATTTCTCAAGGGATTCGTATGAAACTCGGAATGCAGGACTAATATGCGACTACAAGATTTCTTCCTATGGAAATTCTGAGATCTGACCAATAGGGTCTGGATTTTTTTGGAATTAAGCCATTTATCAAGGGATTCGTATGAAGCTCGAAATGTAGGACTAATATGCAACTGTAAGATTGGTTCCTATGGAAATTCTGGGATCTGGCCAATAGGGTCTGGCATTTTTGGAACCAAGCCATTTCTCAAGGGATTCGTATGAAACTCGGAATGTAGAACTAATATGCGACTGTAAGATTGGTTCCTATGGAAATTCTGGGATCTGGCCAATAGGGTCTGGAATTTTTGAAACCAAGCCATTTCTCATGGGATTCGTATGAAACTCGGAATGTAGGACTAATATGCGACTGTAAGATTGGTTCCTATGGAAATTCTGGGATCTGGCTAATAGGGTCTGGAGTTTTTGGAACCAAGCGATTCGTATGAAACTCGGAATGTAGGACTTATATGCGACTATAAGATTGGTTCCTATGGAAATTCTGGGATCTGGCCAATAGGGTCTGGAATTTTTGGAACAAAGCCATTTATCAAGGGATTCGTATGAAGCTCGAAATGTAGGACTAATATGCGACTGTAAGATTGGTTCCTATGGAAATTCTGGGATATGGCCAATAGGGTCTGGAATTTTTGGAACCAAGCCATTTCTCAAGGGATTCGTATGAAACTCGGAATGTAGGACTAATATGCGGCTGTAAGATTGGTTCCTATGGAAATTCTGGTTTCTGGCAAATAGGGTCTGGAATTTTTGGAACCAAGCCATTTATCAAGGGATTCGTATGAAGCTCGGAATGTAGGACTAATATGCGACTGTAAGATTTGGTTCCTATGGAAATTCTGGGATCTGGCCAATAGGGTCTGGCATTTCTCAAGGGATTCGTATGGAACTCGGAATTTAGGACTAATATGCGACTGTAAGATTGGTTCCTATGGAAATTCTGGGATCTGGCCAATAGGGTCTAGAATTTTAGGAACCAAGCCATTTCTTAAGCGATTCGTATGAAACTTGGAATAAAGGACTAATATACAACTGTAAGATTGGATCCAATGGAAATTCTGGGATCTGGCCAATAGGGTCTGGAATTTTTGGAACCAAGCCATTTCTCAAGGGATTTGTATGAAACTCGGAATGTAGGATTAATATGCAACTATAAGATTTATTTCTATGGAAATTCTGGGATCTGGCCATAGGGTCTGGAATTTTTTGGAACTAAGCCATTTCTCAAGGGATTCGTATGAAACTCGGAATGTAGAACTAATATGCGACTACAAGATTTCTTCCTATGGAAATTCTGAGATCCGACCAATATGGTCTGGAATTTTTTGGAACTAAGCCATTTCTCATCGTCATCTCATCTCATCTTTAATCGTAATATCGGCCACAACGTCAAAAAAGTTTCACTTCAACCGCGCGTAAAAGTTACACGCACTCTTTTTTTGTTTTTTTTGTTTTTTGAGTTTTTAGGTTTTTTTGTATTTTAACAAAAACTATTTTTTATTTATATTGAATATTTATATACATTTTATATTTTATATGATATGAATATTTCCAATTATTTTATTTATACGGTTTATATTCTTATTGTGGTGAGCAGGCTTTATTTATATGGAATCAATCTTTTCTTAACTCTGCTTGTCTCGAAGGTGACCAGAAAAAGGAATTAAAATATCTAAAGACAATTAATAAATCGACGACGACGCTACCGAACTCGTTACTCAGGTTGTTTTATTCGCCAGTCGCACACAGTGTTGCCATCATTCGGTAATATTAAAACAAACATTTGAAATAGCTAACCATGTTTAAATAAACTTTACAAAACTGCAACTGAATTATCATGGCTTAGGACGATTAACAAATATTAGGTAGCCACACTACCCCCTTTTAGAAAACCAAATAACACTCATTTGTCGTTCAATTCAAAAAATTTTAAATTTGAATTTTATTCTAAATATCGTGAAGGAAATTTAACTCGATGACCTGTTCTCGTGATAACCTCAGGAACTGCATCGTCTTTGCTGGCCGACATCTGTAAAGTGCCTCCATCATCATTATCAAAAACCACTTGAACAGGCAGATAATCGTATACATTGGATACCGAAGCATTTGATGCCTCCTCAAGATTATAATTCAAGATGAAAGCCGGTTTTAACCTAACTAGTGGAATGGCAGTTTCTCTGTTTTACAATAAAATATTTTTCAAATCTTTTACCACCTCAACTGGTCCGTCATACGGTGGTTGAAGTGGTGTTTTCACGGCATCATTCCGAACAAAGACATGTGAGCAAGTTACAAGCTCTTTATGAACAAAAACAGTTGCTTTGCTGTGATGATGGGTAGGTAGCGGCTGAATCTTAGACATGCTATTCATTAAATTACTTACAAACTCTGTTTCATGAACAAATTTTTTCATCGGAACGATTAAATCACCCGGTATCGCAATGTTTGAGCCATTCACAAGTTCTGCTGAACTGGCTTGCAATTCAGGGCGAACTTATGATCGCATCCCGAGCAAAATAAACGATAATACTGAATACCAATTTTTTGTTTCATAGCACTTTATTGCTGCCTTCATTTCTCTATGCCTACGTTCAAGCGACTGTAAGATTGGTTCCTATGGAAATTCTGGTTTCTGGCAAATAGGGTCTGGCATTTTTGGAACCAAGCAATTTCTCAAGGGATTCGTATGAAACTCGGAATGTAGGACTAATATGCGACTATAAGATTGGTTCCTATGGAAATTCTGGGATCTGGCCAATAGGGTCTGGAGTTTTTTGAACCAAGCCATTTCTCAAGCGATTCGTATGAAACTCGGAATGTAGGACTAATATGCGACTTTAAGATTGGATCCTATGGAAATTCTGGGATCTGGCCAATAGGGTCTGGAATTTTTGGAACCAAGCCATTTCTCAAGGATTTTGTATGAAACTCGGAATGTAGGACTAATATGCGACTGTAAGATTGGTTCCTATAGAAATTCTGGTTTCTGGCCAATAGGGTCTGGAATTTATGGAACCAAGCCATTTATCAAGGGATTCGTATGAAGCTCGGAATGTAGGACTTATATGCGACTGTAAGATTGGTTCCTATGGAAATTATGTGATCTGGCCAATAGGGTCTGGAATTTTTGGAACCAAGCCATTTATCAAGGGACTCGTATGAAGCTCGAAATGTAGGACTAATATGCGACTGTAAGATTGGTTCCTATGGAAATTCTGGGATATGGCCAATAGGGTCTGGAATTTTTCGAACCAAGCCATTTCTCAAGGGATTCGTATGAAACTCGGAATGTAGGACTAATATGCGACTGTAAGATTGGTTCCTATGGAAATTCTGGTTTCTGGCAAATAGGGTCTGGAATTTTTGAACTAAGCCATTTATCAAGGGATTCGTATGAAGCTCGGAATGTAGGACTAATATGCGACTGTAAGATTTGGTTCCTATGGAAATTCTGGGATCTGGCCAATAGGGTCTGGCATTTTTGGAACCAAGCCATTTCTCAAGGGATTCGTATGAAACTCGGAATGTAGGACTAATATGCGACTGTAAGATTGGTTCCTATGGAAATTCTGGTTTCTGGCAAATAGGGTCTGGAATTTTTGGAACCAAGCCATTTATCAAGGGATTCGTATGAAGCTCGGAATGTAGGACTATTATGCGACTGTAAGATTTGGTTCCTATGGAAATTCTGGGATCTGGCCAATAGGGTCTGGCATTTTTGGAACCAAGCCATATCTCAAGGGATTCGTATGAAACTCGGAATATAGGACTAATATGCAACTATAAGATTTGTTCCTATAGAAATTCTGGGATCTGGCCATAGGGTCTGGAATTTTTTGGACCAAGCCATTTCTCAAGGGATTCGTATGAAACTCGGAATGTAGGACTAATATGCGACTACAAGATTTCTTCCTATGAAAATTCTGAGATCTGACAAATAGGGTCTGGAATTTTTTGGAACTAAGCCATTTATCAAGGGATTCGTATGAAGCTCGAAATGTAGGACTAATATGCGACTGGCATTTCTCAAGGGATTCGTATGAAACTCGGAATTTAGGACCATTATGCGACTGTAAGATTTGGTTCCTATGGAAATTCTGGGATCTGGCCAATAGGGTCTGGCATTTTTGGAACCTAGCCATTTCTCAAGGGATTCGTATGAAATGTAGGACTTATATGCGACTGTAAGATTGGTTCCTATGGAAATTCTGTGATCTGGCCAATAGGGTCTGGAAATTTTGGAACCAAGCCATTTATTAAGGGATTCGTATGAAGCTCGAAATGTAGGACTAATATGCGACTGTAAGATTGGTTCCTATGGAAATTCTGGGATATGGCCAATAGGGTCTGGAATTTTTGGAACCAAGCCATTTCTCAAGGGATTCGTATGAAACTCGGAATGTAGGACTAATATGTGACTGTAAGATTGGTTCCCATGGAAATTCTGGTTTCTGGCAAATAGGGTCTGGAATTTTGGAACCAAGCCATTTATCAAGGGATTCGTATGAAGCTCGGAATGTAGGACTATTATGCGACTGTAAGATTTGGTTCCTATCGAAATTCTGGGATCTGGCCAATAGGGTCTGGCATTTTTGGAACCAAGCAATTTCTCAAGGGATTCGTATGAAACTCGGAATGTAGGACTAATATGCGACTGTAAGATTGGTTCCTATGGAAATTCTGGGATCTGGCCAATAGGGTCTGGAGTTTTTTGAACCAAGCCATTTCTCAAGCGATTCGTATGAAACTCGGAATGTAGGACTAATATGCGACTTTAAGATTGGATCCTATGGAAATTCTGGGATCTGTCCAATAGGGTCTGGAATTTTTGGAACCAAGCCATTTCTTAAGGGATTTATATGAAACTCGGAATGTAGGACTAATATGCGACTGTAAGATTGGTTCCTATAGAAATTCTGGTTTCTGGCCAATAGGGTCTGGAATTTTTGGAACCAAGCCATTTATCAAGGGATTCGTATGAAACTCGGAATGTAGGACTTATATGCGACTGTAAGATTGGTTCCTATGGAAATTCTGGGATCTGGCCAATAGGGTCTGGAATTTTTGGAACCAAGCCATTTATCAAGGGACTCGTATGAAGCTCGAAATGTAGGAGTAATATGCGACTGTAAGATTGGTTCCTATGGAAATTCTGGGATATGGCCAATAGGGTCTGGAATTTTTCGAACCAAGCCATTTCTCAAGGGATTCGTATGAAACTCGGAATGTAGGACTAATATGCGACTGTAAGATTGGTTCCTATGGAAATTCTGGTTTCTGGCAAATAGGGTCTGGAATTTTTGATCCAAGCCATTTATCAAGGGATTCGTATGAAGCTCGGAATGTAGGACTAATATGCGACTGTAAGATTTGGTTCCTATGGAAATTCTGGGATCTGGCCAATAGGGTCTGGCATTTTTGGAACCAAGCCATTTCTCAAGGGATTCGTATGAAACTCGGAATGTAGGACTAATATGCGACTGTAAGATTGGTTCCTATGGAAATTCTGGTTTCTGGCAAATAGGGTCTGGAATTTTTGGAACCAAGCAATTTATCAAGGGATTTTTATGAAGCTCGGAATGTAGGACTATTATGCGACTTTAAGATTTGGTTCCTATGGAAATTCTGGGATCTGGCCAATAGGGTCTGGCATTTTTGGAATTAAGCCATTTATCAAGGGATTCGTATGAAGCTCGGAATGTAGGACTTATATGCGACTGTAAGATTGGTTCCTATGGAAATTCTGGGATCTGGCCATAGGGTCTGGAATTTTTCGAACCAAGCCATTTCTCAAGGTATTCGTATGAAACTCGGAATGTAGGACTAATATGCGACTGTAAGATTGGTTCCTATGGAAATTCTGGGATATGGCCAATTGGGTCTGGAATTTTTCGAACCAAGCCATTTCTCAAGGTATTCGTATGAAACTCGGAATGTAGGACTAATATGCGACTGTAAGATTGGTTCCTATGGAAATTCTGGTTACTAACAAATAGGGTCTGGAAATTTTGGAAGCCATTTCTCAAGGGATTCGTATGAAACTCTGAATGTAGGACTAATATACGACTGTAAGATTGGTTCCTATGGAAATTCTGGTTTCTGGCAAATAGGGTCTGGAATTTTTGGAACCAAGCCATTTATCAAGGGATTCGTATGAAGCTCGGAATGTAGGACTAATATGCGACTGTAAGATTTGGTTCCTATGGAAATTCTGGGATCTGGCCAATAGGGTCTGGCATTTTTGAAACCAAGCCATTTCTCAAGGGATTCGTATGAAACTCGGAATATAAAACTAATATGCAACTATAAGATTTGTTCCTATAGAAATTCTGGGATCTGGCCATAGGGTCTGGAATTTTTTGGACCAAGCCATTTCTCAAGGGATTCGTATGAAACTCGGAATGTAGGACTAATATGCGACTACAAGATTTCTTCCTATGAAAATTCTGAGATCTGACAAATAGGGTCTGGAATTTTTTGGACCAAGCCATTTCTCAAGGGATTCGTATGAAACTCGGAATGTAGGACTAATATGCGACTACAAGATTTCTTCCTATGAAAATTCTGAGATCTGACAAATAGGGTCTGGAATTTTTTGGAACTAAGCCATTTATCAAGGGATTCGTATGAAGCTCGAAATGTAGGACTAATATGCGACTGTAAGATTGGTTCCTATGGAAATTCTGGGATCTGGCCAATAGGGTCTGACATTTTTGGAACCAAGCCATTTCTCAAGGGATTCGTATGAAACTCGGAATGTAGAACTAATATGCGACTGTAAGATTGGTTCCCATGGAAATTCTGAGATCTGGCCAATAGTGTCTGGAATTTTTGGAACCAAGCCATTTATCAAGGGATTCGTATGAAACTCGGAATGTAGGACTAATATGCGACTACAAGAATTCTTCCTATGGAAATTTTGAGATCTGACCAATAGGGTCTGGAATTTTTTGGAACTAAGCCATTTATCAAGGGATTCGTATGAAGCTCGAAATGTAGGACTAATATGCGACTGTAAGATTGGTTCCTATGGAAATTCTGGGATCTGGCCAATAGGGTCTGGCATTTTTGGAACCAAGCCATTTCTCAAGGGATTCGTATGAAACTCGGAATGTAGAACTAATATGCGACTGTAAGATTGGTTCCTATGGAAATTCTGGGATCTGGCCAATAGGGTCTGGAGTTTTTGGAACCAAGCCATTTCTCAAGCGATTCGTATGAAACTGGGAATGTAGGACTTATATGCGACTGTAAGATTGGTTCCTATGGAAATTCTGGGATCTGGCCAATAGGGTCTGGAATTTTTGGAACAAAGCCATTTATCAAGGGATTCGTATGAAGCTCGAAATTTAGGACTAATATGCGACTGTAAGATTGGTTCCTATGGAAATTCTGGGATATGGCCAATAGGGTCTGGAATTTTTGGAACCAAGCCATTTCTCAAGGGATTCGTATAGAACTCGGAATGTAGGACTAATATGCGACTGTAAGATTGGTTCCTATGGAAATTCTGGGATCTGGCCAATAGGGTCTGGCATTTCTCAAGGGATTCGTATGAAACTCGGAATTTAGGACTAATATACGACTGTAAGATTGGTTCCTATGGAAATTCTGGGATCTGGCCAAAAGGGTCTAGAATTTTAGGAACCAAGCCATTTCTTAAGCGATTCGTATGAAACTTGGAATGAAGGACTAATATACAACTGTAAGATTGGATTCTATGGAAATTCTGGGATCTGGCCAATAGGGTCTGGAATTTTTGGAACCAAGCCATTTCTCAAGGGATTTGTATGAAACTCGGAATGTAGGATTAATATGCAACTATAAGATTTATTTCTATGGAAATTCTGGGATCTGGCCATAGGGTCTGGAATTTTTTGGAACCAAGCCATTTCTCAAGGGTTTCGTATGAAACTCGGAATGTAGGACTAATATGCGACTACAAGATTTCTTCCTATGGAAATTCTGAGATCTGACCAATAGGGTCTGGAATTTTTTGGAACTAAGCCATTTCTCATCGTCATCTCATCTCATCTTTAATCGTAATATCGGCCACAACGTCAAAAAAGTTTCACTTCAACCGCGCGTAAAAGTTACACGCACTCTTTTTTTGTTTTTTTTTTGTTTTTTGAGTTTTTAGGTTTTTTTGTATTTTAACAAAAACTATTTTTTATTTATATTGAATATTTATATACATTTTATATTTTATATGATATGAATATTTCCAATTATTTTATTTATACGGTTTATATTCTTATTGTGGTGAGCAGGCTTTATTTATATGGAATCAATCTTTTCTTAACTCTGCTTGTCTCGAAGGTAACCAGAAAAAGGAATTAAAATATCTAAAGACAATTAATAAATCGACGACGACGCTACCGAACTCGTTACTCAGGTTGTTTTATTCGCCAGTCGCACACAGTGTTGCCATCATTCGGTAATATTAAAACAAATATTTGAAATAGCTAATCATTTTTAAATAAACTTTACAAAAATGCAACTGAATTATCATGGCTTAGGACGATTAACAAATATTAGGTAGCCACACTACCCCCCTTTAGAAAACCAAATAACACTCATTTGTCGTTCAATTCAAAAAATTTTAAATTTGAATTTTATTCTAAATATCGTGAAGGAAATTTAACTCGACGACCTGTTCTCGTGATAACCTCAGGAACTGCATCGTCTTTGCTGGCCGACATCTGTAAAGTGCCTCCATCATCATTATCAAAAACCACTTGAACAGGCAGATAATCGCATACATTGGATACCGAAGCATTTGATGCCTCCTCAAGATTATAATTCAAGATGAAAGACGGTTTTAACCTAACTAGTGGAATGGCAGTTTCTCTGTTTTACAATAAAATATTTTTCAAATTTTTACCACCTCAACTGGTCCGTCATACGGTGGTTGAAGTGGTGTTTTCACGGCATCATTCCGAACAAAGACATGTGAGCAAGTTACAAGCTCTTTATGAACAAAAACAGTTGCTTTGCTGTGATGATGGGTAGGTAGCGGCTGAAGCTTAGACATGCTATTCATTAAATTACTTACAAACTCTGTTTCATGAACAAATTTTTTCATCGGAACGATTAAATCACCCGGTATCGCAATGTTTGAGCCATACACAAGTTCTGCTGAACTGGCTTGCAATTCAGGGCGAACTATTGATCGCATCCCGAGCAAAATAAACGATAATACTGAATACCAATTTTTTGTTTCATAGCACTTTATTGCTGCCTTCATTTCTCTATGCCTACGTTCAATTAACCCGTTCCAGCAAGAATGATCAGGTGTAGTACGAACGTGCTTTATTCCGAGCAATGTTTGAAGTTCCCGAAATAAGGAGCTCTCAAATTGACGTCCTTGGTCAGAAGTGATTCTGAGAGGTACACCAAAACGAGCTACCCAACCATGAATTAATGTGTGCGCCACTTTTTCTGCACTTACGCCCATCATTGGAAATGCTTCGACCCACCTTGAGTACCTATCAATGCAAGTCAAACAGAAAGAGTAACCATTTGAGATAGGTAAAGGCCCCACAATATCAATATTTATATGTTTAAATCTATCGCTAATTAGGTCGTATCTTTCAATTCCTGATTTAGTGTGCCTTGACAACTTCGACTTTTGACATTGCAAACAGGATTTTGCCCACCTATTTACATCTTTATTTACCGAGAGCCACACAAAACGGGATGATACTAACTTTACTGTCGCCCTAATTCCTGGATGTAATAAACCATGCAATTTTTCAAATACTAGTTTTCTGAAATTCAACGGTACGGTACGTACGGGCGAATTTTACCATTTAAATCATCACACACTAATTCGACACCAAATTCTGGGTTGTGAATAACTTTCAATTTTAAATTAGATGCAATCGTTTTGTCCAATAAACCTTTAACATAAACATCATTGGCTTGAGCCTGCGCCATCTCTTTTACATTATAATGTGTCGGAAATTCGATAGATTCTGTACGAGATTAGGTGCCAGCTACAATATTTTCTAATCCTTTGATACATCTGATATCTGCTGAAAATTGTCCTATATTATGGAAATTCTGGTTTCTGGCCCATAGGGTCTGGAATTTTTGGAACCAAGCCATTTATCAAGGGACTCGTATGAAGCTCGGAATGTAGGATTAATATGCAACTATAAGATTTGTTCCTATGGAAATTCTGGGATCTGGCCATAGGGTCTGGAATTTTTGGAACCAAGCCAGTTTTCAAGGGATTCGTATGAAACTCGGAATGTAGGACTAATATGCGACTGTAAGATTGGTTCCTATGGAAATTCTGGTTTCTGGCCAATAGGGTCTGGCATTTTTGGAACCAAGCCATTTATCAAGGGATTCGTATGAAGCTCGGAATGTAGAACTAATATGCGACTGTAAGATTGGTTCCCATGGAAATTCTGAGATCTGGCCAATAGTGTCTGGAATTTTTGGAACCAAGCCATTTATCAAGGGATTCGTATGAAACTCGGAATGTTGGACTAATATGCGACTACAAGAATTCTTCCTATGGAAATTTTGAGATCTGACCAATAGGGTCTGGAATTTTTTGGAACTAAGCCATTTATCAAGGGATTCGTATGAAGCTCGAAATGTAGGACTAATATGCGACTGTAAGATTGGTTCCTATGGAAATTCTGGGATCTGGCCAATAGGGTCTGGCATTTTTGGAACCAAGCCATTTCTCAAGGGATTCGTATGAAACTCGGAATTTAGGACTAATATGCGACTACAAGATTTCTTCCTATGGAAATTCTGAGATCTGACCAATAGGGTCTGGAATTTTTTGGAACTAAGCCATTTCTCATCGTCATCTCATCTCATCTTTAATCGTAATATCGGCCACAACGTCAAAAAAGTTTCACTTCAACCGCACGTAAAAGTTACACGCACTCTTTTTTTGTTTTTTTTGTTTTTTGAGTTTTTATGTTTTTTTGTATTTTAACAAAAACTATTTTTTATTTATATTGAATATTTATATACATTTTAAATTTTATATGATATGAATATTTCCAATTATTTTATTTATACGGTTTATATTCTTATTGTGCAGGCTTTATTTATATGGAATCAATCTTTTCTTAACTCTGCTTGTCTCGAAGGTAACCAGAAAAAGGAATAAAAATATCTAAAGACAATTAATAAATCGACGACGACGCTACCGAACTCGTTACTCAGGTTGTTTTATTCGCCAGTCGCACACAGTGTTGCCATCATTCGGTAATATTAAAACAAATATTTGAAATAGCTAACCATGTTTAAATAAACTTTACAAAACTGCAACTGAATTATCATGGCTTAGGACGATTAACAAATATTAGGTAGCCACACTACCCCCCTTTAGAAAACCAAATAACACTCATTAGTCGTTCAATTCAAAAAATTTTAAATTTGAATTTTATTCTAAATATCGTGAAGGAAATTTAACTCGACGACCTGTTCTCGTGATAACCTCAGGAACTGCATCGTCTTTGCTGGCCGACATCTGTAAAGTGCCTCCATCATCATTATCAAAAACCACTTGAACAGGCAGATAATCGCATACATTGGATACCGAAGCATTTGATGCCTCCTCAAGATTATAATTCAAGATGAAAGCCGGTTTTAACCTAACTAGTGGAATGGCAGTTTCTCTGTTTTACAATAAAATATTTTTCAAATCTTTTACCACCTCAACTGGTCCGTCATACGGTGGTTGAAGTGGTGTTTTCACGGCATCATTCCGAACAAAGACATGTGAGCAAGTTACAAGCTCTTTATGAACAAAAACAGTTGCTTTGCTGTGATGATGGGTAGGTAGCGGCTGAAGCTTAGACATGCTATTCATTAAATTACTTACAAACTCTGTTTCATGAACAAATTTTTTCATCGGAACGATTAAATCACCCGGTATCGCAATGTTTGAGCCATACACAAGTTCTGCTGAACTGGCTTGCAATTCATGGCGAACTATTGATCGCAGCCCGAGCAAAATAAACGATAATACTGAATACCAATTTTTTGTTTCATAGCACTTTATTGCTGCCTTCATTTCTCTATGACTACGTTCAATTAACCCGTTCGAGCAAGAATGATCAGGTGTAGTACGAAAGTGCTTTATTCCGAGCAATGTTTGAAGTTCCCGAAATAAGGAGCTCTCAAATTGACGTCCTTGGTCAGAAGTGATTCTGAGAGGTACACCAAAACGAGCTACCCAACCATGAATTAATGTGTGCGCCACTTTTTCTGCAATTACGCCCATCATTTGAAATGCTTCGACCCACCTTGAGTACCTATCAATGCAAGTCAAACAGAAAGAGTAACCATTTGAGATAGGTAAAGGCCCCACAATATCAATATTTATATGTTTAAATATATCGCTAATTAGGTCGTATCTTTCAATTCCTGATTTAGTGTGCCTTGACAACTTCGACTTTTGACATTGCAAACAGGATTTTGCCCACCTATTTACATCTTTATTTACCGAGAGCCACACAAAACGGGATGATACTAACTTTACTGTCGCCCTAATTCCTGGATGTAATAAACCATGCAATTTTTCAAATACTAGTTTTCTGAAATTCAACGGTTAGGTACGTACGGGCGAATTTTACCATTTAAATCATCACACACTAATTCGACACCAAATTCTGGGTTGTGAATAACTTTCAATTTTAAATTAGATGCAATCGTTTTGTCCAATAAACCTTTAACTTAAACATCATTGGCTTGAGCCTGCGCCATCTCTTTTACATTATAATGTGTCGGAAATTCGATAGATTCTGTACGAGATTAGGTGTCAGCTACAATATTTTCTAATCCTTAGATACATCTGATATCTGCTGAAAATTGTCCTATATTATGGAAATTCTGGTTTCTGACCCATAGGGTCTGGAATTTTTGGAACCAAGCCATTTATCAAGGGACTCGTATGAAGCTCGGAATGTAGGATTAATATGCAACTATAAGATTTGTTCCTATGGAAATTCTGGGATCTGGCCATAGGGTCTGGAATTTTTGGAACCAAGCCAGTTTTCAAGGGATTCGTATGAAACTCGGAATGTAGGACTAATATGCAACTGTAAGATTGGTTCCTATGGAAATTCTGGTTTCTGGCAAATAGGGTCTGGAATTTTTGGAACCAAGCCATTTATCAAGGGATTCGTATGAAGCTCGGAATGTAGGACTAATATGCGACTGTAAGATTTGGTTCCTATGGAAATTCTGGGATCTGGACAATAGGGTCTGGCATTTCTCAAGGGATTCGTATGAAACTCGGAATTTAGGACTAATATGCGACTGTAAGATTGGTTCCTATGGAAATTCTGGGATCTGGCCAATAGGGTCTGGAATTTTAGGAACCAAGCCATTTCTCAAGCGATTCGTATGAAACTCGGAATGTAGGACTAATATACAACTGTAAGATTGGATCCTATGGAAATTCTGGGATCTGGCCAATAGGGTCTGGAATTTTTGGAACCAAGCCATTTCTCAAGGGATTTGTATGAAACTCGGAATGTAGGATTTATATGCAACTATAAGATTTGTTCCTATGGAAATTCTGGGATCTGGCCATAGGGTCTGGAATTTTTTGGAACCAAGCCATTTCTCAAGGGATTCGTATGAAACTCGGAATTTAGGACTAATATGCGACTACAAGATTTCTTCCTATGGAAATTCTGAGATCTGACCAATAGGGTCTGGAATTTTTTGGAACTAAGCCATTTCTCATCGTCATCTCATCTCATCTTTAATCGTAATATCGGCCACAACGTCAAAAAAGTTTCACTTCAACCTCGCGTAAAAGTTACACGCACTCTTTTTTTGTTTTTTTTGTTTTTTGAGTTTTTATGTTTTTTTGTATTTTAACAAAACCTATTTTTTATTTATATTGAATATTTATATACATTTTATATTTTATATGATATGAATATTTCCAATTATTTTATTTATACGGTTTATATTCATATTGTGGTGAGCAGGCTTTATTTATATGGAATCAATCTTTTCTTAACTCTGCTTGTCTTGAAGGTAACCAGAAAAAGGAATTAAAATATCTAAAGACAATTAATAAATCGACGACGACGCTACCGAACTCGTTACTCAGGTTGTTTTATTCGCCAGTCGCACACAGTGTTGCCATCATTCGGTAATATTAAAACAAATATTTGAAATAGCTAACCATCTTTAAATAAACTTTACAAAACTGCAACTGAATTATCATGGCTTAGGACGATTAACAAATATTAGGTAGCCACACTACCCCCCTTTAGAAAACCAAATAACACTCATTTGTCGTTCAATTCAAAAAATTTTAAATTTGAATTTTATTCTAAATATCGTGAAGGAAATTTAACTCGACGACCTGTTCTCGTGATAACCTCAGGAACTGCATCGTCTTTGCTGGCCGACATCTGTAAAGTGCCTCCATCATCATTATCAAAAACCACTTGAACAGGCAGATCATCGCATCCATTGGATACCGAAGCATTTGATGCCTCCTCAAGATTATAATTCAAGATGAAAGCCGGTTTTAACCTAACTAGTGGAATGGCAGTTTCTCTGTTTTACAATAAAATATTTTTCAAATCTTTTACCACCTCAACTGGTCCGTCATACGGTGGTTGAAGTGGTGTTTTCACGGCATCATTCCGAACAAAGACATGTGAGCAAGTTACAAGCTCTTTATGAACAAAAACAGTTGCTTTGCTGTGATGATAGGTAGGTAGCGGCTGAAGCTTAGACATGCTATTCATTAAATTACTTACAAACTCTGTTTCATGAACAAATTTTTTCATCGGAACGATTAAATCACCCGGTATCGCAATGTTTGAGCCATACACAAGTTCTGCTGAACTGGCTTGCAATTCAGGGCGAACTATTGATCGCATCCCGAGCAAAATAAACGATAATACTGAATACCAATTTTTTGTTTCATAGCACTTTATTGCTGCCTTCATTTCTTTATGCCTACGTTCAATTAACCCGTTCGAGCAAGAATGATCAGGTGTGGTACGAACGTGCTTTATTCCGAGCAATGTTTGAAGTTCCCGAAATAAGGAGCTCTCAAATTGACGTCCTTGGTCAGAAGTGATTCTGAGAGGTACACCAAAACGAGCTACCCAACCATGAATTAATGTGTGCGCCACTTTTTCTGCACTTACGCCCATCATTGGAAATGCTTCGACCCACCTTGAGTACCTATCAATGCAAGTCAAATAGTAAGAGAAACCATTTGATATAGGTAAAGGCCCCACAATATCAATATTTATATGTTTAAATCTATCGGTAATTAGGTCGTATCTTTCTATTCCTGATTTAGTGTGCCTTGACAACTTCGACTTTTGACATTGCAAACAGGATTTTGCCCACCTATTTACATCTTTATTTACCGAGAGCCACACAAAACGGGATGATACTAACTTTACTGTAGCCCTAATTCCTGGATGTAATAAACCATGCAAATTTTCAAATACTAGTTTTCTGAAATTCAACGGTACGGTACTTACGGGCGAATTTTACCATTTAAATCATCACACACTAATTCGACACCAAATTCTGGGTTGTGAATAACTTTCAATTTTAAATTAGATGCAATCGTTTTGTCCAATAAACCTTTAACTTCAACATCATTGGCTTGAGCCTGCGCCATCTCTTTTATATTATAATGTGTCGGAAATTCGATAGATTCTGTACGAGATAAGGTGTCAGCTACAATATTTTCTAATCCTTTGATATATCTGATATCTGCTGAAAATTGTCCTATATTATGGAAATTCTGGTTTCTGGCCAATAGGGTCTGGAATTTTTGGAACCAAGCCATTTATCAAGGGACTCGTATGATGCTCGGAATGTAGGACTTATATGCGACTGTAAGATTGGTTCCTATGGAAATTCTGTGATCTGGCCAATAGGGTCTGGAAATTTTTAAACCAAGCTATTTATCAAGGGATTCGTATGAAGCCCGAAATGTAGGACTAATATGCGACTGTTAGATTGGTTCCTATGGAAATTCTGGGATATGGCCAATAGGGTCTGGAATTTTTGGAACCAAGCCATTTCTCAAGGGATTCGTATGAAACTCGGAATGTAGGACTAATATGTGACTGTAATATTGGTTCCCATGGAAATTCTGGTTTCTGGCAAATAGGGTCTGGAATTTTGGAACCAAGCCATTTATCAAGGGATTCGTATGAAGCTCGGAATGTAGGACTATTATGCGACTGTAAGATTTGGTTCCTATGGAAATTCTGGGATCTGGCCAATAGGGTCTGGCATTTTTGGAACCAAGCAATTTCTCAAGGGATTCGTATGAAACTCGGAATGTAGGAGTAATATGCGACTGTAAGATTGGTTCCTATGGAAATTCTGGGATCTGGCCAATAGGGTCTGGAATTTTTGGAACCAAGCCATTTCTCAAGGGATTTGTATGAAACTCGGAATGTAGGATTTATATGCAACTATAAGATTTGTTCCTATGGAAATTCTGGGATCTGGCCATAGGGTCTGGAATTTTTTGGAACCAAGCCATTTCTCAAGGGATTCGTATGAAACTCGGAATGTAGGACTAATATGCGACTGTAAGATTGGTTCCTATAGAAATTCTGGTTTCTGGCCAATAGGGTCTGGAATTTATGGAACCAAGCCATTTATCAAGGGATTCGTATGAAGCTCGGAATGTAGGACTTATATGCGACTGTAAGATTGGTTCCTATGGAAATTATGGGATCTGGCCAATAGGGTCTGGAATTTTTGGAACCAAGCCATTTATCAAGGGACTCGTATGAAGCTCGAAATGTAGGACTAATATGCGACTGTAAGATTGGTTCCTATGGAAATTCTGGGATATGGCCAATAGGGTCTGGAATTTTTCGAACCAAGCCATTTCTCAAGGGATTCGTATGAAACTCGGAATGTAGGACTAATATGCGACTGTAAGATTGGTTCCTATGGAAATTCTGGTTTCTGGCAAATAGGGTCTGGAATTTTTGAACCAAGCCATTTATCAAGGGATTCGTATGAAGCTCGGAATGTAGGAGTAATATGCGACTGTAAGATTGGTTCCTATGGAAATTCTGGTTTCTGGCAAATAGGGTCTGGAATTTTTGGAACCAAGCCATTTATCAAGGGATTCGTATGAAGCTCGGCATGTAGGACTATTATGCGACTGTAAGATTTGGTTCCTATGGAAATTCTGGGATCTGGCCAATAGGGTCTGGCATTTTTGGAACCAAGCCGTTTATCAAGGGATTCGTATGAAGCTCGGAATGTAGGACTTATATGCGACTGTAAGATTGGTTCCTATGGAAATTCTGGGATCTGGCCATAGGGTCTGGAATTTTTCGAACCAAGCCATTTCTCAAGGTATTCGTATGAAACTCGGAATGTAGGACTAATATGCGACTGTAAGATTTGGTTCCTATGAAAATTCTGGGATCTGGCCAATAGGGTCTGGCATTTTTGGAACCAAGCCATATCTCAAGGGATTCGTATGAAACTCGGAATATAGGACTAATATGCAACTATAAGATTTGTTCCTATAGAAATTCTGGAATCTGGCCATAGGGTCTGGAATTTTTTGGACCAAGCCATTTCTCAAGGGATTCGTATGAAACTCGGAATGTAGGACTAATATGCGACTACAAGATTTCTTCCTATGAAAATTCTGAGATCTGACAAATAGGGTCTGGAATTTTTTGGAACTAAGCCATTTATCAAGGGATTCGTATGAAGCTCGATATGTAGGACTAATATGCGACTGTAAGATTGGTTCCTATGGAAATTCTGGGATCTGGCCAATAGGGTCTGGCATTTTTGGAACCAAGCCATTTCTCAAGGGATTCGTATGAAACTCGGAATGTAGAACTAATATGCGACTGTAAGATTGGTTCCCATGGAAATTCTGAGATCTGGCCAATAATGTCTGGAATTTTTGGAACCAAGCCATTTATCAAGGGATTTGTATGAAACTCGGAATGTAGGACTAATATGCGACTGTAAGATTGGTTCCTATTGAAATTCTGGGATCTGGCCAATAGGGTCTGGAGTTTTTGGAACCAAGCCATTTCTCAAGCGATTCGTATGAAACTCGGAATGTGGGACTTATATGCGACTGTAAGATTGGTTCCTATGGAAATTCTGGGATCTGGCCAATAGGGTCTGGAATTTTTGGAACAAAGCCATTTCTCAAGGGATTCGTATAAAACTCGGAATGTAGGACTAATATGCGACTGTAAGATTGGTTCCTATGGAAATTCTGGTTTCTGGCAAATAGGTTCTGGAATTTTTGTAACCAAGCCATTTATCAAGGGATTCGTATGAAGCTCGGAATGTAGGACTAATATGCGACTGTAAGATTTGGTTCCTATGGAAATTCTGGGATCTGGCCAATAGGGTCTGGCATTTTTGGAACCAAGCCATTTCTCAAGGGATTCGTATGAAACTCGGAATGTAGGACTAATATGCGACTGTAAGAGTGGTTCCTATGGAAATTCTGTGTTCTGGCCAATAGGGTCTGGCATTTTTGGAACCAAGCCATTTCTCAAGGGATTCGTATGAAACTCGGAATGTAGGACTTATATGCGACTGTAAGATTGGTTCCTATGGAAATTCTGGTTTCTGGCAAATAGGGTCTGGAATTTTGGAACCTAGCCATTTATCAAGGGATTCGTATGAAGCTCGAAATGTAGGACTAATATGCGACTGTAAGATTGGTTCCTATGGAAATTCTGGGATATGGCCAATAGGGTCTGGCATTTTTGGAATCAAGCAATTTCTCAAGGGATTCCTATGAAACTCGGAATGTAGGACTAATATGCGACTGTAAGATTGGTTCCTATGGAAATTCTGGGATCTGGCCAATAGGGTCTGGAGTTTTTTGAACCAAGCCATTTCTCAAGCGATTCGTATGAAACTCGGAATGTAGGACTAATATGCGACTTTAAGATTGGATCCTATGGAAATTCTGGGATCTGGCCAATAGGGTCTGGAATTTTTGGAACCAAGCCATTTCTCAAGGGATTTGTATGAAACTCGGAATGTAGGACTAATATGCGACTGTAAGATTGGTTCCTATAGAAATTCTGGTTTCTGGCCAATAGGGTCTGGAATTTTTGGAACCAAGCCATTTATCAAGGGATTCGTATGAAGCTCGGAATGTAGGACTTATATGCGACTGTAAGATTGGTTCCTATGGAAATTCTGGGATCTGGCCAATAGGGTCTGGAATTTTTGGAACCAAGCCATTTATCAAGGGACTCGTATGAAGCTCGAAATGTAGGACTAATATGCGACTGTAAGATTGGTTCCTATGGAAATTCTGGGATATGGCCAATAGGGTCTGGAATTTTTCGAACCAAGCCATTTCTCAAGGGATTCGTATGAAACTCGGAATGTAGGACTAATATGCGACTGTAAGATTGGTTCCTATGGAAATTCTGGTTTCTGGCAAATAGGGTCTGGAATTTTTGATCCAAGCCATTTATCAAGGGATTCGTATGAAGCTCGGAATTTAGGACTAATATGCGACTGTAAGATTTGGTTCCTATGGAAATTCTGGGATCTGGCCAATAGGGTCTGGCATTTTTGGAACCAAGCCATTTCTCAAGGGATTCGTATGAAACTCGGAATGTAGGACTAATATGCGACTGTAAGATTGGTTCCTATGGAAATTCTGGTTTCTGGCAAATAGGGTCTGGAATTTTTGGAACCAAGCCATTTATCAAGGGATTCGTATGAAGCTCGGAATGTAGGACTATTATGCGACTCTAAGATTTGGTTCCTATGGAAATTCTGGGATCTGGCCAATAGGGTCTGGCATTTTTGGAACCAAGCCATTTATCAAGGGATTCGTATGAAGCTCGGAATGTAGGACTTATATGCGACTGTAAGATTGGTTCCTATGGAAATTCTGGAATCTGGCCATAGGGTCTGGAATTTTTCGAACCAAGCCATTTCTCAAGGTATTCGTATGAAACTCGGAATGTAGGACTAATATGCGACTGTAAGATTGGTTCCTATGGAAATTCTGGGATATGGCCAATAGGGTCTGGAATTTTTGGAACCAAGCCATTTATCAAGGTATTCGTATGAAACTCGGAATGTAGGACTATTATGCGACTGTAAGATTAGTTCCTATGGAAATTCTGGTTTCTAACAAATAGGGTCTTGAAATTTTGGAAGCCATTTCTCAAGGGATTCGTATGAAACTCGGAATGTAGGACTAATATACGACTGTAAGGTTGGTTCCTATGGAAATTCTGGTTTCTGGCAAATAGGGTCTGGAATTTTTGGAACCAAGCCATTTATCAAGGGATTCGTATGAAACTCGGAATGTAGGACTAATATGCGACTACAAGAATTCTTCCTATGGAAATTTTGAGATCTGACCAATAGGGTCTGGAATTTTTTGGACCAAGCCATTTCTCAAGGGATTCGTATGAAACTCGGAATGTAGGACTAATATGCGACTACAAGAATTCTTCCTATGGAAATTTTGAGATCTGACCAATAGGGTCTGGAATTTTTTGGAACTAAGCCATTTATCAAGGGATTCGTATGAAGCTCGAAATGTATGACTAATATGCGACTGTAAGATTGGTTCCTATGGAAATTCTGGGATCTGGCCAATAGGGTCTGGCATTTTTGGAACCAAGCCATTTCTCAAGGGATTCGTATGAAACTCGGAATGTAGGACTTATATGCGACTGTAAGATTGGTTCCTATGGAAATTCTGGGATCTGGCCAATAGGGTCTGGAATTTTTGGAACAAAGCCATTTATCAAGGGATTCGTATGAAGCTCGAAATGTAGGACTAATATGCGACTGTAAGATTGGTTCCTATGGAAATTCTGGGATATGGCCAATAGGGTCTGGAATTTTTGGAACCAAGCCATTTCTCAAGGGATTCGTATAAAACTCGGAATGTAGGACTAATATGCGACTGTAAGATTGGTTCCTATGGAAATTCTGTTTTCTGGCAAATAGGGTCTGGAATTTTTGGAACCAAGCCATTTATCAAGGGATTCGTATGAAGCTCGGAATGTAGGACTAATATGCGACTGTAAGATTTGGTTCCTATGGAAATTCTGGGATCTGGCCAATAGGTTCTGGCATTACTCAAGGGATTTGTATGAAACTCGGAATTTAGGACTAATATGCGACTGTAAGATTGGTTCCTATGGAAATTCTGGGATCTGGCCAATAGGGTCTGGCATTTTTGGAACCAAGCCATTTCTCAAGGGATTCGTATGAAACTCGGAATGTAGGACTAATATGCGACTGTATGATTGGTTCCTATAGAAATTCTGGGATCTGGCCAATAGGGTCTGGCATTTCTCAAGGGATTCGTATGAAACTCGGAATTTAGGACCATTATGCGACTGTAAGAATTGGTTCCTAAGGAATTTCTGGGATCTGGCCAATAGGGTCTGGCATTTTTGGAACCAAGCCATTTCTCAAGCGATTCGTATGAAACTTGGAATGTAGGACTAATATGCGACTTTAAGATTGGATCCTATGGAAATTCTGGGATCTGGCAAATTGGGCCTTGAATTTTTGGAACCAAGCCATTTATCAAGGGATTCGTATGAAGCTCGGAATGTAGGACTTATATGCGACTGTAAGATTGGTTCCTATGGAAATTCTGGTTTCCGGCCAAGGGTCTGGAATTTTTCGAACCAAGCCATTTTTCAAGGGATTCGTATGAAGCTCGGAATGTAGGACTTATATGCGACTGTAAGATTGGTTCCTATGGAAATTCTGGGATCTGGCCATAGGGTCTGGAATTTTTCAAACCAAGCCATTTCTCAAGGTATTCGTATGAAACTGGGAATGTAGGACTAATATGCGACAGTAAGATTGGTTCCTATGAAAATTCTGGTTTCTAACAAATAGGGTCTGGAAATTTTGGAAGCCATTTCTCAAGGGATTCGTATGAAACTCGGAATGTAGGACTAATATACGACTGTAAGTTTGGTTCCTATGGAAATTCTGGTTTCTGGAAAATAGGGTCTGGAATTTTTGGAACCAAGCCATTTATCAAGGGATTCGTATGAAGCTCGGAATGTAGGACTAATATGCGACTGTAAGATTTGGTTCCTATGGAAATTCTGGGATCTGGCCAATAGGTTCTGGCATTACTCAAGGGATTTGTTTGAAACTCGGAATTTAGGACTAATATGCGACTGTAAGATTGGTTCCTATGGAAATACTGGAATCTAGCCAATAGGGTCTGGCATTTTTGGAACCAAGCCATTTCTCAAGGGATTCGTATGAAACTCGGAATGTAGGACTAATATGCGACTGTAAGATTGGTTCCTATGGAAATTCTGGGATCTGGCCAATAGGGTCTGGCATTTCTCAAGGGATTCGTATGAAACTCGGAATTTAGGACCATTATGCGACTGTAAGATTTGGTTCCTATGGAAATTCTGGGATCTGGCCAATAGGGTCTGGCATTTTTGGAACCAAGCCATTTCTCAAGGGATTCGTATGAAACTCGGAATGTAGGACTAATATGCGACTGTAAGAGTGGTTCCTATGGAAATTCTGGGATCTGGCCAATAGGGTCTGGAGTTTTTGGAACCAAGCCATTTCTCAAGCGATTCGTATGAAACTCGGAATGTAGGACTAATATGCGACTTTAAGATTGGATCCTATGGAAATTCTGGGATCTGGCCAATAGGGCCTGGAATTTTTGGAACCAAGCAATTTCTCAAGGGATTTGTATGAAACTCGGAATGTGGGACTAATATGCGACTGTAAGATTGGTTCCTATAGAAATTCTGGTTTCTGGGATTCGTATGAAGCTCGGAATGTAGGACTTATATGCGACTGTAAGATTGGTTCCTATGGAAATTCTGGGATCTGGCCATGGGGTCTGGAATTTTTCGAACCAAGCCATTTCTCAAGGTATTCGTATGATAGGGTCTGGAATTTTCCGAACCAAGCCATTTCTCAAGGTATTCGTATGAAACTCGGAATGTAGGACTAATATGCGACTGTAAGATTGGTTCCTATGGAAATTCTGGTTTCTAACAAATAGGGTCTGGAAATTTTGGAAGCCATTTCTCAAGGGATTCGTATGAAACTCGGAATGTAGGACTAATATACGACCGTAAGATTGTTTCCTATGGAAATTCTGGTTTCTGGCAAATAGGGTCTGGAATTTTTGGAACCAAGCCATTTATCAAGGGATTCGTATGAAGCTCGGAATGTAGGACTAATATGCGACTGTAAGATTTGGTTCCTATGGAAATTCTGGGATCTGGCCAATAGGGTCTGGCATTTCTCAAGGGATTCGTATGAAACTCGGAATTTAGGACCATTATGCGACTGTAAGATTTGGTTCCTATGGAATTTCTGGGATCTGGCCAATAGGGTCTGGCATTTCTCAAGGGATTCGTATGAAACTCGGAATTTAGGACCATTATGCGACTGTAAGATTTGGTTCCTATGGAATTTCTGGGATCTGGCCAATAGGGTCTGGCATTTCTCAAGGGATTCGTATGAAACTCGGAATGTAGGACTAATATGCGACTGTAAGATTTGGTTCCTATGGAAATTCTGGGATCTGGCCAATAGGGCCTTGAATTTTTGGAACCAAGCCATTTATCAAGGGATTCGTATGAAGCTCGGAATGTAGGACTTATATGCGACTGTAAGATTGGTTCCTATGGAAATTCTGGTTTCTGGCCAAGGGTCTGGAATTTTTCGAACCAAGCCATTTATCAAGGGATTCGTATGAAGCTCGGAATGTAGGACTTATATGCGACTGTAAGATTGGTTCCTATGGAAATTCTGGGATCTGGCCATAGGGTCTGGAATTTTTCGAACCAAGCCATTTCTCAAGGTATTCGTATGAAACTCGGAATGTAGGACTAATATGCGACAGTAAGATTGGTTCCTATGGAAATTCTGGTTTCTAACAAATAGGGTCTGGAAATTTTGGAAGCCATTTCTCAAGGGATTCGTATGAAACTCGGAATGTAGGACTAATATACGACTGTAAGATTGGTTCCTATGGAAATTCTGGTTTCTGGAAAATAGGGTCTGGAATTTTTGGAACCAAGCCATTTATCAAGGGATTCGTATGAAACCCGGAATGTAGGACTAATATGCGACTGTAAGAGTGGTTCCTATGGAAATTCTGGGATCTGGCCAATAGGGTCTGGAGTTTTTGGAACCAAGCCATTTCTCAAGCGATTCGTATGAAACTCGGAATGTAGGACTAATATGCGACTGTAAGATTTGGTTCCTATGGAAATTCTGGGATCTGGCCAATAGGTTCTGGCTTTACTCAAGGGATTTGTATGAAACTCGGAATTTAGGACTAATATGCGACTGTAAGATTGGTTCCTATGGAAATTCTGGGATCTGGCCAATATGGTCTGGCATTTCTCAAGGGATTCGTATGAAACTCGGAATTTAGGACCATTATGCGACTGTAAGATTTGGTTCCTATGGAAATTCTGGGATCTGGCCAATAGGGTCTGGCATTTTTGGAACCAAGCCATTTCTCAAGGGATTCGTATGAAACTCGGAATGTAGGACTAATATGCGACTGTAAGAGTGGTTCCTATGGAAATTCTGGGATCTGGCCAATAGGGTCTGGAGTTTTTGGAACCAAGCCATTTCTCAAGCGATTCGTATGAAACTCGGAATGTAGGACTAATATGCGACTTTAAGATTGGATCCTATGGAAATTCTGGGATCTGGCCAATAGGGCCTGGAATTTTTGGAACCAAGCCATTTCTCAAGGGATTTGTATGAAACTCGGAATGTAGGACTAATATGCGACTGTAAGATTGGTTCCTATGGAAATTCTGGGATATGGCCAATAGGGTCTGGAATTTTTGGAACCAAGCCATTTATCAAGGTATTCGTATGAAACTCGGAATGTAGGACTATTATGCGACTGTAAGATTAGTTCCTATGGAAATTCTGGTTTCTAACAAATAGGGTCTGGAAATTTTGGAAGCCATTTCTCAAGGGATTCGTATGAAACTCGGAATGTAGGACTAATATACGACTGTAAGGTTGGTTCCTATGGAAATTCTGGTTTCTGGCAAATAGGGTCTGGAATTTTTGGAACCAAGCCATTTATCAAGGGATTCGTATGAAACTCGGAATGTAGGACTAATATGCGACTACAAGAATTCTTCCTATGGAAATTTTGAGATCTGACCAATAGGGTCTGGAATTTTTTGGACCAAGCCATTTCTCAAGGGATTCGTATGAAACTCGGAATGTAGGACTAATATGCGACTACAAGAATTCTTCCTATGGAAATTTTGAGATCTGACCAATAGGGTCTGGAATTTTTTGGAACTAAGCCATTTATCAAGGGATTCGTATGAAGCTCGAAATGTATGACTAATATGCGACTGTAAGATTGGTTCCTATGGAAATTCTGGGATCTGGCCAATAGGGTCTGGCATTTTTGGAACCAAGCCATTTCTCAAGGGATTCGTATGAAACTCGGAATGTAGGACTTATATGCGACTGTAAGATTGGTTCCTATGGAAATTCTGGGATCTGGCCAATAGGGTCTGGAATTTTTGGAATAAAGCCATTTATCAAGGGATTCGTATGAAGCTCGAAATGTAGGACTAATATGCGACTGTAAGATTGGTTCCTATGGAAATTCTGGGATCTGGCCAATAGGGTCTGGCATTTCTCAAGGGATTCGTATGAAACTCGGAATTTAGGACCATTATGCGACTGTAAGATTTGGTTCCTATGGAATTTCTGGGATCTGGCCAATAGGGTCTGGCATTTCTCAAGGGATTCGTATGAAACTCGGAATGTAGGACTAATATGCGACTGTAAGATTTGGTTCCTATGGAAATTCTGGGATCTGGCCAATAGGGCCTTGAATTTTTGGAACCAAGCCATTTATCAAGGGATTCGTATGAAGCTCGGAATGTAGGACTTATATGCGACTGTAAGATTGGTTCCTATGGAAATTCTGGTTTCTGGCCAAGGGTCTGGAATTTTTCGAACCAAGCCATTTATCAAGGGATTCGTATGAAGCTCGGAATGTAGGACTTATATGCGACTGTAAGATTGGTTCCTATGGAAATTCTGGGATCTGGCCATAGGGTCTGGAATTTTTCGAACCAAGCCATTTCTCAAGGTATTCGTATGAAACTCGGAATGTAGGACTAATATGCGACAGTAAGATTGGTTCCTATGGAAATTCTGGTTTCTAACAAATAGGGTCTGGAAATTTTGGAAGCCATTTCTCAAGGGATTCGTATGAAACTCGGAATGTAGGACTAATATACGACTGTAAGATTGGTTCCTATGGAAATTCTGGTTTCTGGAAAATAGGGTCTGGAATTTTTGGAACCAAGCCATTTATCAAGGGATTCGTATGAAACCCGGAATGTAGGACTAATATGCGACTGTAAGAGTGGTTCCTATGGAAATTCTGGGATCTGGCCAATAGGGTCTGGAGTTTTTGGAACCAAGCCATTTCTCAAGCGATTCGTATGAAACTCGGAATGTAGGACTAATATGCGACTGTAAGATTTGGTTCCTATGGAAATTCTGGGATCTGGCCAATAGGTTCTGGCTTTACTCAAGGGATTTGTATGAAACTCGGAATTTAGGACTAATATGCGACTGTAAGATTGGTTCCTATGGAAATTCTGGGATCTGGCCAATATGGTCTGGCATTTCTCAAGGGATTCGTATGAAACTCGGAATTTAGGACCATTATGCGACTGTAAGATTTGGTTCCTATGGAAATTCTGGGATCTGGCCAATAGGGTCTGGCATTTTTGGAACCAAGCCATTTCTCAAGGGATTCGTATGAAACTCGGAATGTAGGACTAATATGCGACTGTAAGAGTGGTTCCTATGGAAATTCTGGGATCTGGCCAATAGGGTCTGGAGTTTTTGGAACCAAGCCATTTCTCAAGCGATTCGTATGAAACTCGGAATGTAGGACTAATATGCGACTTTAAGATTGGATCCTATGGAAATTCTGGGATCTGGCCAATAGGGCCTGGAATTTTTGGAACCAAGCCATTTCTCAAGGGATTTGTATGAAACTCGGAATGTAGGACTAATATGCGACTGTAAGATTGGTTCCTATGGAAATTCTGGGATATGGCCAATAGGGTCTGGAATTTTTGGAACCAAGCCATTTATCAAGGTATTCGTATGAAACTCGGAATGTAGGACTATTATGCGACTGTAAGATTAGTTCCTATGGAAATTCTGGTTTCTAACAAATAGGGTCTGGAAATTTTGGAAGCCATTTCTCAAGGGATTCGTATGAAACTCGGAATGTAGGACTAATATACGACTGTAAGGTTGGTTCCTATGGAAATTCTGGTTTCTGGCAAATAGGGTCTGGAATTTTTGGAACCAAGCCATTTATCAAGGGATTCGTATGAAACTCGGAATGTAGGACTAATATGCGACTACAAGAATCTATGGAAATTTTGAGATCTGACCAATAGGGTCTGGAATTTTTTGGACCAAGCCATTTTTCAAGGGATTCGTATGAAACTCGGAATGTAGGACTAATATGCGACTACAAGAATTCTTCCTATGGAAATTTTGAGATCTGACCAATAGGGTCTGGAATTTTTTGGAACTAAGCCATTTATCAAGGGATTCGTATGAAGCTCGAAATGTATGACTAATATGCGACTGTAAGATTGGTTCCTATGGAAATTCTGGGATCTGGCCAATAGGGTCTGGCATTTTTGGAACCAAGCCATTTCTCAAGGGATTCGTATGAAACTCGGAATGTAGGACTTATATGCGACTGTAAGATTGGTTCCTATGGAAATTCTGGGATCTGGCCAATAGGGTCTGGAATTTTTGGAACAAAGCCATTTATCAAGGGATTCGTATGAAGCTCGAAATGTAGGACTAATATGCGACTGTAAGATTGGTTCCTATGGAAATTCTGGGATCTGGCCAATAGGGTCTGGCATTTTTGGAACCAAGCCATTTCTCAAGGGACTCGTATGAAACTCGGAATGTAGGACTAATATGCGACTGTAAGAGTGGTTCCTATGGAAATTCTGGGATCTGGCCAATAGGGTCTGGAGTTTTTGGAACCAAGCCATTTCTCAAGCGATTCGTATGAAACTCGGAATGTAGGACTAATATGCGACTTTAAGATTGGATCCTATGGAAATTCTGGGATCTGGCCAATAGGGCCTGGAATTTTTGGAACCAAGCCATTTCTCAAGGGATTTGTATGAAACTCGGAATGTAGGACTAATATGCGACTGTAAGATTGGTTCCTATGGAAATTCTGGGATATGGCCAATAGGGTCTGGAATTTTTGGAACCAAGCCATTTATCAAGGTATTCGTATGAAACTCGGAATGTAGGACTATTATGCGACTGTAAGATTAGTTCCTATGGAAATTCTGGTTTCTAACAAATAGGGTCTGGAAATTTTGGAAGCCATTTCTCAAGGGATTCGTATGAAACTCGGAATTTAGGACTAATATACGACTGTAAGGTTGGTTCCTATGGAAATTCTGGTTTCTGGCAAATAGGGTCTGGAATTTTTGGAACCAAGCCATTTATCAAGGGATTCGTATGAAACTCGGAATGTAGGACTAATATGCGACTACAAGAATTCTTCCTATGGAAATTTTGAGATCTGACCAATAGGGTCTGGAATTTTTTGGACCAAGCCATTTCTCAAGGGATTCGTATGAAACTCGGAATGTAGGACTAATATGCGACTACAAGAATTCTTCCTATGGAAATTTTGAGATCTGACCAATAGGGTCTGGAATTTTTTGGAACTAAGCCATTTATCAAGGGATTCGTATGAAGCTCGAAATGTATGACTAATATGCGACTGTAAGATTGGTTCCTATGGAAATTCTGGGATCTGGCCAATAGGGTCTGGCATTTTTGGAACCAAGCCATTTCTCAAGGGATTCGTATGAAACTCGGAATGTAGGACTTATATGCGACTGTAAGATTGGTTCCTATGGAAATTCTGGGATCCGGCCAATAGGGTCTGGAATTTTTGGAACAAAGCCATTTATCAAGGGATTCGTATGAAGCTCGAAATGTAGGACTAATATGCGACTGTAAGATTGGTTCCTATGGAAATTCTGGGATATGGCCAATAGGGTCTGGAATTTTTGGAACCAAGCCATTTCTCAAGGGATTCGTATAAAACTCGGAATGTAGGACTAATATGCGACTGTAAGATTGGTTCCTATGGAAATTCTGTTTTCTGGCAAATAGGGTCTGGAATTTTTGGAACCAAGCCATTTATCAAGGGATTCGTATGAAGCTCGGAATGTAGGACTAATATGCGACTGTAAGATTTGGTTCCTATGGAAATTCTGGGATCTGGCCAATAGGTTCTGGCATTACTCAAGGGATTTGTATGAAACTCGGAATTTAGGACTAATATGCGACTGTAAGATTGGTTCCTATGGAAATTCTGGGATCTGGCCAATAGGGTCTGGCATTTTTGGAACCAAGCCATTTCTCAAGGGATTCGTATGAAACTCGGAATGTAGGACTAATATGCGACTGTAAGATTGGTTCCTATAGAAATTCTGGGATCTGGCCAATAGGGTCTGGCATTTCTCAAGGGATTCGTATGAAACTCGGAATTTAGGACCATTATGCGACTGTAAGATTTGGTTCCTAAGGAATTTCTGGGATCTGGCCAATAGGGTCTGGCATTTTTGGAACCAAGCCATTTCTCAAGCGATTCGTATGAAACTTGGAATGTAGGACTAATATGCGACTTTAAGATTGGATCCTATGGAAATTCTGGGATCTGGCAAATTGGGCCTTGAATTTTTGGAACCAAGCCATTTATCAAGGGATTCGTATGGAGCTCGGAATGTAGGACTTATATGCGACAGTAAGATTGGTTCCTATGGAAATTCTGGTTTCCGGCCAAGGGTCTGGAATTTTTCGAACCAAGCCATTTTTCAAGGGATTCGTATGAAGCTCGGAATGTAGGACTTATATGCGACTGTAAGATTGGTTCCTATGGAAATTCTGGGATCTGGCCATAGGGTCTGGAATTTTTCAAACCAAGCCATTTCTCAAGGTATTCGTATGAAACTGGGAATGTAGGACTAATATGCGACAGTAAGATTGGTTCCTATGAAAATTCTGGTTTCTAACAAATAGGGTCTGGAAATTTTGGAAGCCATTTCTCAAGGGATTCGTATGAAACTCGGAATTTAGGACTAATATGCGACTGTAAGATTGGTTCCTATGGAAATTCTGGAATCTGGCCAATAGGGTCTGGCATTTTTGGAACCAAGCCATTTCTCAAGGGATTCGTATGAAACTCGGAATGTAGGACTAATATGCGACTGTAAGATTGGTTCCTATGGAAATTCTGGGATCTGGCCAATAGGGTCTGGCATTTCTCAAGGGATTCGTATGAAACTCGGAATTTAGGACCATTATGCGACTGTAAGATTTGGTTCCTATGGAAATTCTGGGATCTGGCCAATAGGGTCTGGAGTTTTGGAACCAAGCCATTTCTCAAGGGATTCGTATGAAACTCGGAATGTAGGACTAATATGCGACTTTAAGATTGGATCCTATGGAAATTCTGGGATCTGGCCAATAGGGCCTGGAATTTTTGGAACCAAGCCATTTCTCAAGGGATTTGTATGAAACTCGTAATGTAGGACTAATATGCGACTGTAAGATTGGTTCCTATAGAAATTCTGGTTTCTGGGATTCTTATGATGCTCGGAATGTAGGACTTATATGCGACTGTAAGATTGGTTCCTATGGAAATTCTGGGATCTGGCCATAGGGTCTGGAATTTTTCGAACCAAGCCATTTCTCAAGGTATTCGTATGATAGGGTCTGGAATTTTCCGAACCAAGCCATTTCTCAAGGTATTCGTATGAAACTCGGAATGTAGGACTAATATGCGACTGTAAGATTGGTTCCTATGGAAATTCTGGTTTCTAACAAATAGGGTCTGGAAATTTTGGAAGCCATTTCTCAAGGGATTCGTATGAAACTCGGAATGTAGGACTAATATACGACTGTAAGATTGGTTCCTATGGAAATTCTGGTTTCTGGCAAATAGGGTCTGGAATTTTTGGAACCAAGCCATTTATCAAGGGATTCGTATGAAGCTCGGAATGTAGGACTAATATGCGACTGTAAGATTTGGTTCCTATGGAAATTCTGGGATCTGGCCAATAGGGTCTGGCATTTCTCAAGGGATTCGTATGAAACTCGGAATTTAGGACCATTATGCGACTGTAAGATTTTGTTCCTATGGAATTTCTGGGATCTGGCCAATAGGGTCTGGCATTTCTCAAGGGATTCGTATGAAACTCGGAATTTAGGACCATTATGCGACTGTAAGATTTGGTTCCTATGGAATTTCTGGGATCTGGCCAATAGGGTCTGGCATTTCTCAAGGGATTCGTATGAAACTCGGAATGTAGGACTAATATGCGACTGTAAGATTTGGTTCCTATGGAAATTCTGGGATCTGGCCAATAGGGTCTGGCATTTCTCAAGGGATTCGTATGAAACTCGGAATGTAGGACTAATATGCGACTGTAAGATTGGTTCCTATGGAAATTCTGGGATCTGGCCAATAGGGTCTGGCATTTCTCAAGGGATTCGTATGAAACTCGGAATTTAGGACCATTATGCGACTGTAAGATTTGGTTCCTATGGAATTTCTGGGATCTGGCCAATAGGGTCTGGCATTTTTGGAACCAAGCCATTTCTCAAGCGATTCGTATGAAACTCGGAATGTAGGACTAATATGCGACTTTAAGATTGGATCCTCTGGAAATTCTGGGATCTGGCCAATAGGGCCTTGAATTTTTGGAACCAAGCCATTTATCAAGGGATTCGTATGAAGCTCGGAATGTAGGACTTATATGCGACTGTAAGATTGGTTCCTATGGAAATTCTGGTTTCTGGCCAAGGGTCTGGAATTTTTCGAACCAAGCCATTTATCAAGGGATTCGTATGAAGCTCGGAATGTAGGACTTATATGCGACTGTAAGATTGGTTCCTATGGAAATTCTGGGATCTGGCCATAGGGTCTGGAATTTTTCGAACCAAGCCATTTCTCAAGGTATTCGTATGAAACTCGGAATGTAGGACTAATATGCGACAGTAAGATTGGTTCCTATGGAAATTCTGGTTTCTAACAAATAGGGTCTGGAAATTTTGGAAGCCATTTCTCAAGGGATTCGTATGAAACTCGGAATGTAGGACTAATATACGACTGTAAGATTGGTTCCTATGGAAATTCTGGTTTCTGGAAAATAGGGTCTGGAATTTTTGGAACCAAGCCATTTATCAAGGGATTCGTATGAAACTCGGAATGTAGGACTAATATGCGACTGTAAGAGTGGTTCCTATGGAAATTCTGGGATCTGGCCAATAGGGTCTGGAGTTTTTGGAACCAAGCCATTTCTCAAGCGATTCGTATGAAACTCGGAATGTAGGACTAATATGCGACTGTAAGATTTGGTTCCTATGGAAATTCTGGGATCTGGCCAATAGGTTCTGGCTTTACTCAAGGGATTTGTATGAAACTCGGAATTTAGGACTAATATGCGACTGTAAGATTGGTTCCTATGGAAATTCTGGGATCTGGCCAATAGGGTCTGGCATTTCTCAAGGGATTCGTATGAAACTCGGAATTTAGGACCATTATGCGACTGTAAGATTTGGTTCCTATGGTAATTCTGGGATCTGGCCAATAGGGTCTGGCATTTTTGGAACCAAGCCATTTCTCAAGGGATTCGTATGAAACTCGGAATGTAGGACTAATATGCGACTGTAAGAGTGGTTCCTATGGAAATTCTGGGATCTGGCCAATAGGGTCTGGAGTTTTTGGAACCAAGCCATTTCTCAAGCGATTCGTATGAAACTCGGAATGTAGGACTAATATGCGACTTTAAGATTGGATCCTATGGAAATTCTGGGATCTGGCCAATAGGGCCTGGAATTTTTGGAACCAAGCCATTTCTCAAGGGATTTGTATGAAACTCGGAATGTAGGACTAATATGCGACTGTAAGATTGGTTCCTATAGAAATTCTGGTTTCTGGGATTCGTATGAAGCTCGGAATGTAGGACTTATATGCGACTGTAAGATTGGTTCCTATGGAAATTCTGGGATCTGGCCATAGGGTCTGGAATTTTTCGAACCAAGCCATTTCTCAAGGTATTCGTATGAAACTCGGAATGTAGGACTAATATGCGACTGTAAGATTGGTTCCTATGGAAATTCTGGGATATGGCCAATAGGGTCTGGAATTTTTCGAACCAAGCCATTTCTCAAGGTATTCGTATGAAACTCGGAATGTAGGACTAATATGCGACTGTAAGATTGGTTCCTATGGAAATTCTGGTTTCTAACAAATAGGGTCTGGAAATTTTGGAAGCCATTTCTCAAGGGATTCGTATGAAACTCGGAATGTAGGACTAATATACGACTGTAAGATTGGTTCCTATGGAAATTCTGGTTTCTGGCAAATAGGGTCTAGAATTTTTGGAACCAAGCCATTTATCAAGGGATTCGTATGAAGCTCGGAATGTAGGACTAATATGCGACTGTAAGATTTGGTTCCTATGGAAATTCTGGGATCTGGCCAATAGGGTCTGGCATTTTTGAAACCAAGCCATTTCTCAAGGGATTCGTATGAAACTCGGAATATAAAACTAATATGCAACTATAAGATGTGTTCCTATAGAAATTCTGGGATCTGGCCATAGGGTCTGGAATTTTTTGGACCAAGCCATTTCTCAAGGGATTCGTATGAAACTCGGAATGTAGGACTAATATGCGACTACAAGAATTCTTCCTATGGAAATTTTGAGATCTGACCAATAGGGTCTGGAATTTTTTGGAACTAAGCCATTTATCAAGGGATTCGTATGAAGCTCGAAATGTAGGACTAATATGCGACTGTAAGATTGGTTCCTATGGAAATTCTGGGATCTGGCCAATAGGGTCTGGCATTTTTGGAACCAAGCCATTTCTCAAGGGATTCGTATGAAACTCGGAATGTAGAACTAATATGCGACTGTAAGATTGGTTCCTATGGAAATTCTGGGATCTGGCCAATAGGGTCTGGAGTTTTTGGAACCAAGCCATTTCTCAAGCGATTCGTATGAAACTCGGAATGTAGGACTTATATGCGACAGTAAGATTGGTTCCTATGGAAATTCTGGGATCTGGCCAATAGGGTCTGGAATTTTTGGAACAAAGCCATTTATCAAGGGATTCGTATGAAGCTCGAAATGTAGGACTAATATGCGACTGTAAGATTGGTTCCTATGGAAATTCTGGGATATGGCCAATAGGGTCTGGAATTTTTGGAACCAAGCCATTTCTCAAGGGATTCGTATAAAACTCGGAATGTAGGACTAATATGCGACTGTAAGATTTGGTTCCTATGGAAATTCTGGGATCTGGCCAATAGGTTCTGGCATTACTCAAGGGATTTGTATGAAACTCGGAATTTAGGACTAATATGCGACTGTAAGATTGGTTCCTATGGAAATTCTGGGATCTGGCCAATAGGGTCTGGCATTTTTGGAACCAAGCCATTTCTCAAGGGATTCGTATAAAACTCGGAATGTAGGACTAATATGCGACTGTAAGATTGGTTCCTATGGAAATTCTGGTTTCTGGCAAATAGGGTCTGGAATTTTTGGAACCAAGCCATTTATCAAGGGATTCGTATGAAGCTCGGAATGTAGGACTAATATGCGACTGTAAGATTTTGTTCCTATGGAAATTCTGGGATCTGGCCTATAGGTTCTGGCATTACTCAAGGGATTTGTATGAAACTCGGAATTTAGGACTAATATGCGACTGTAAGATTGGTTCCTATGGAAATTCTGAGATCTGGCCAATAGGGTCTGGCATTTTTGGAACCAAGCCATTTCTCAAGGGATTCGTATGAAACTCGGAATGTAGGACTAGTATGCGACTGTAAGATTGGTTCCTATGGAAATTCTGGGATCTGGCCAATAGGGTCTGGCATTTCTCAAGGGATTCGTATGAAACTCGGAATTTAGGACCATTATGCGACTGTAAGATTTGGTTCCTATGGAAATTCTGGGATCTGGCCAATAGGGTCTGGCATTTTTGGAACCAAGCCATTTCTCAAGCGATTCGTATGAAACTCGGAATGTAGGACTAATATGCGACTTTAAGATTGGATCCTATGGAAATTCTGGGATCTGGCCAATAGGGCCTTGAATTTTTGGAACCAAGCCATTTCTCAAGGGATTTGTATGAAACTCGGAATGTAGGACTAATATGCGACTGTAAGATTGGTTCCTATAGAAATTCTGGTTTCTGGCCAATAGGGTCTGGAATTTTTGGAACCAAGCCATTTATCAAGGGATTCGTATGAAGATCGGAATGTAGGACTTATATGCGACTATAAGATTGGTTCCTATGGAAATTCTGGGATCTGGCCATAGGGTCTGAAATTTTTCGAACCAAGCCATTTATCAAGGGATTCGTATGAAGCTCGGAATGTAGGACTTATATGCGACTGTAAGATTGGTTCCTATGGAAATTCTGGGATCTGGCCATAGGGTCTGGAATTTTTCGAACCAAGCCATTTCTCAAGGTATTCGTATGAAACTCGGAATGTAGGACTAATATGCGACAGTAAGATTGGTTCCTATGGAAATTCTGGTTTCTAACAAATAGGGTCTGGAAATTTTGGAAGCCATTTCTCAAGGGATTCGTATGAAACTCGGAATGTAGGACTAATATACGACTGTAAGATTTGGTTCCTATGGAATTTCTGGGATCTGGCCAATAGGGTCTGGCATTTTTGGAACCAAGCCATTTCTCAAGCGATTCGTATGAAACTCGGAATGTAGGACTAATATGCGACTTTAAGATTGGATCCTCTGGAAATTCTGGGATCTGGCCAATAGGGCCTTGAATTTTTGGAACCAAGCCATTTATCAAGGGATTCGTATGAAGCTCGGAATGTAGGACTTATATGCGACTGTAAGATTGGTTCCTATGGAAATTCTGGTTTCTGGCCAAGGGTCTGGAATTTTTCGAACCAAGCCATTTATCAAGGGATTCGTATGAAGCTCGGAATGTAGGACTTATATGCGACTGTAAGATTGGTTCCTATGGAAATTCTGGGATCTGGCCATAGGGTCTGGAATTTTTCGAACCAAGCCATTTCTCAAGGTATTCGTATGAAACTCGGAATGTAGGACTAATATGCGACAGTAAGATTGGTTCCTATGGAAATTCTGGTTTCTAACAAATAGGGTCTGGAAATTTTGGAAGCCATTTCTCAAGGGATTCGTATGAAACTCGGAATGTAGGACTAATATACGACTGTAAGATTGGTTCCTATGGAAATTCTGGTTTCTGGAAAATAGGGTCTGGAATTTTTGGAACCAAGCCATTTATCAAGGGATTCGTATGAAACTCGGAATGTAGGACTAATATGCGACTGTAAGAGTGGTTCCTATGGAAATTCTGGGATCTGGCCAATAGGGTCTGGAGTTTTTGGAACCAAGCCATTTCTCAAGCGATTCGTATGAAACTCGGAATGTAGGACTAATATGCGACTGTAAGATTTGGTTCCTATGGAAATTCTGGGATCTGGCCAATAGGTTCTGGCTTTACTCAAGGGATTTGTATGAAACTCGGAATTTAGGACTAATATGCGACTGTAAGATTGGTTCCTATGGAAATTCTGGGATCTGGCCAATAGGGTCTGGCATTTCTCAAGGGATTCGTATGAAACTCGGAATTTAGGACCATTATGCGACTGTAAGATTTGGTTCCTATGGAAATTCTGGGATCTGGCCAATAGGGTCTGGCATTTTTGGAACCAAGCCATTTCTCAAGGGATTCGTATGAAACTCGGAATGTAGGACTAATATGCGACTGTAAGAGTGGTTCCTATGGAAATTCTGGGATCTGGCCAATAGGGTCTGGAGTTTTTGGAACCAAGCCATTTCTCAAGCGATTCGTATGAAACTCGGAATGTAGGACTAATATGCGACTTTAAGATTGGATCCTATGGAAATTCTGGGATCTGGCCAATAGGGCCTGGAATTTTTGGAACCAAGCCATTTCTCAAGGGATTTGTATGAAACTCGGAATGTAGGACTAATATGCGACTGTAAGATTGGTTCCTATAGAAATTCTGGTTTCTGGGATTCGTATGAAGCTCGGAATGTAGGACTTATATGCGACTGTAAGATTGGTTCCTATGGAAATTCTGGGATCTGGCCATAGGGTCTGGAATTTTTCGAACCAAGCCATTTCTCAAGGTATTCGTATGAAACTCGGAATGTAGGACTAATATGCGACTGTAAGATTGGTTCCTATGGAAATTCTGGGATATGGCCAATAGGGTCTGGAATTTTTCGAACCAAGCCATTTCTCAAGGTATTCGTATGAAACTCGGAATGTAGGACTAATATGCGACTGTAAGATTGGTTCCTATGGAAATTCTGGTTTCTAACAAATAGGGTCTGGAAATTTTGGAAGCCATTTCTCAAGGGATTCGTATGAAACTCGGAATGTAGGACTAATATACGACTGTAAGATTGGTTCCTATGGAAATTCTGGTTTCTGGCAAATAGGGTCTAGAATTTTTGGAACCAAGCCATTTATCAAGGGATTCGTATGAAGCTCGGAATGTAGGACTAATATGCGACTGTAAGATTTGGTTCCTATGGAAATTCTGGGATCTGGCCAATAGGGTCTGGCATTTTTGAAACCAAGCCATTTCTCAAGGGATTCGTATGAAACTCGGAATATAAAACTAATATGCAACTATAAGATGTGTTCCTATAGAAATTCTGGGATCTGGCCATAGGGTCTGGAATTTTTTGGACCAAGCCATTTCTCAAGGGATTCGTATGAAACTCGGAATGTAGGACTAATATGCGACTACAAGAATTCTTCCTATGGAAATTTTGAGATCTGACCAATAGGGTCTGGAATTTTTTGGAACTAAGCCATTTATCAAGGGATTCGTATGAAGCTCGAAATGTAGGACTAATATGCGACTGTAAGATTGGTTCCTATGGAAATTCTGGGATCTGGCCAATAGGGTCTGGCATTTTTGGAACCAAGCCATTTCTCAAGGGATTCGTATGAAACTCGGAATGTAGAACTAATATGCGACTGTAAGATTGGTTCCTATGGAAATTCTGGGATCTGGCCAATAGGGTCTGGAGTTTTTGGAACCAAGCCATTTCTCAAGCGATTCGTATGAAACTCGGAATGTAGGACTTATATGCGACAGTAAGATTTGGTTCCTATGGAAATTCTGGGATCTGGCCAATAGGGTCTGGCATTTTTGAAACCAAGCCATTTCTCAAGGGATTCGTATGAAACTCGGAATGTAGGACTAATATGCGACTACAAGAATTCTTCCTATGGAAATTTTGAGATCTGACCAATAGGGTCTGGAATTTTTTGGAACTAAGCCATTTATCAAGGGATTCGTATGAAGCTCGAAATGTAGGACTAATATGCGACTGTAAGATTGGTTCCTATGGAAATTCTGGGATCTGGCCAATAGGGTCTGGCATTTTTGGAACCAAGCCATTTCTCAAGGGATTCGTATGAAACTCGGAATGTAGAACTAATATGCGACTGTAAGATTGGTTCCTATGGAAATTCTGGGATCTGGCCAATAGGGTCTGGAGTTTTTGGAACCAAGCCATTTCTCAAGCGATTCGTATGAAACTCGGAATGTAGGACTTATATGCGACAGTAAGATTGGTTCCTATGGAAATTCTGGGATCTGGCCAATAGGGTCTGGAATTTTTGGAACAAAGCCATTTATCAAGGGATTCGTATGAAGCTCGAAATGTAGGACTAATATGCGACTGTAAGATTGGTTCCTATGGAAATTCTGGGATATGGCCAATAGGGTCTGGAATTTTTGGAACCAAGCCATTTCTCAAGGGATTCGTATAAAACTCGGAATGTAGGACTAATATGCGACTGTAAGATTTGGTTCCTATGGAAATTCTGGGATCTGGCCAATAGGTTCTGGCATTACTCAAGGGATTTGTATGAAACTCGGAATTTAGGACTAATATGCGACTGTAAGATTGGTTCCTATGGAAATTCTGGGATCTGGCCAATAGGGTCTGGCATTTTTGGAACCAAGCCATTTCTCAAGGGATTCGTATAAAACTCGGAATGTAGGACTAATATGCGACTGTAAGATTGGTTCCTATGGAAATTCTGGTTTCTGGCAAATAGGGTCTGGAATTTTTGGAACCAAGCCATTTATCAAGGGATTCGTATGAAGCTCGGAATGTAGGACTAATATGCGACTGTAAGATTTTGTTCCTATGGAAATTCTGGGATCTGGCCTATAGGTTCTGGCATTACTCAAGGGATTTGTATGAAACTCGGAATTTAGGACTAATATGCGACTGTAAGATTGGTTCCTATGGAAATTCTGAGATCTGGCCAATAGGGTCTGGCATTTTTGGAACCAAGCCATTTCTCAAGGGATTCGTATGAAACTCGGAATGTAGGACTAGTATGCGACTGTAAGATTGGTTCCTATGGAAATTCTGGGATCTGGCCAATAGGGTCTGGCATTTCTCAAGGGATTCGTATGAAACTCGGAATTTAGGACCATTATGCGACTGTAAGATTTGGTTCCTATGGAAATTCTGGGATCTGGCCAATAGGGTCTGGCATTTTTGGAACCAAGCCATTTCTCAAGCGATTCGTATGAAACTCGGAATGTAGGACTAATATGCGACTTTAAGATTGGATCCTATGGAAATTCTGGGATCTGGCCAATAGGGCCTTGAATTTTTGGAACCAAGCCATTTCTCAAGGGATTTGTATGAAACTCGGAATGTAGGACTAATATGCGACTGTAAGATTGGTTCCTATAGAAATTCTGGTTTCTGGCCAATAGGGTCTGGAATTTTTGGAACCAAGCCATTTATCAAGGGATTCGTATGAAGATCGGAATGTAGGACTTATATGCGACTATAAGATTGGTTCCTATGGAAATTCTGGGATCTGGCCATAGGGTCTGAAATTTTTCGAACCAAGCCATTTATCAAGGGATTCGTATGAAGCTCGGAATGTAGGACTTATATGCGACTGTAAGATTGGTTCCTATGGAAATTCTGGGATCTGGCCATAGGGTCTGGAATTTTTCGAACCAAGCCATTTCTCAAGGTATTCGTATGAAACTCGGAATGTAGGACTAATATGCGACAGTAAGATTGGTTCCTATGGAAATTCTGGTTTCTAACAAATAGGGTCTGGAAATTTTGGAAGCCATTTCTCAAGGGATTCGTATGAAACTCGGAATGTAGGACTAATATTCGACTGTAAGATTGGTTCCTATGGAAATTCTGGTTTCTGGAAAATAGGGTCTGGAATTTTTGGAACCAAGCCATTTATCAAGGGATTCGTATGAAGCTCGGAATGTAGGACTAATATGCGACTGTAAGATTTGGTTCCTATGGAAATTCTGGGATCTGGCCAATAGGTTCTGGCATTACTCAAGGGATTTGTATGAAACTCGGAATTTAGGACTAATATGCGACTGTAAGATTGGTTCCTATGGAAATTCTGGGATCTGGCCAATAGGGTCTGGCATTTTTGGAACCAAGCCATTTCTCAAGGGATTCGTATGAAACTCGGAATGTAGGACTAATATGCGACTGTAAGATTGGTTCCTATGGAAATTCTGGGATCTGGCCAATAGGGTCTGGCATTTCTCAAGGGATTCGTATGAAACTCGGAATTTAGGACCATTATGCGACTGTAAGATTTGGTTCCTATGGAAATTCTGGGATCTGGCCAATAGGGTCTGGCATTTTTGGAACCAAGCCATTTCTCAAGGGATTCGTATGAAACTCGGAATGTAGGACTAATATGCGACTGTAAGAGTGGTTCCTATGGAAATTCTGGGATCTGGCCAATAGGGTCTGGAGTTTTTGGAACCAAGCCATTTCTCAAGCGATTCGTATGAAACTCGGAATGTAGGACTAATATGCGACTTTAAGATTGGATCCTATGGAAATTCTGGGATCTGGCCAATAGGGCCTGGAATTTTTGGAACCAAGCCATTTCTCAAGGGATTTGTATGAAACTCGGAATGTAGGACTAATATGCGACTGTAAGATTGGTTCCTATAGAAATTCTGGTTTCTGGCCAATAGGGTCTGGAATTTTTGGAACCAAGCCATTTATCAAGGGATTCGTATGAAGCTCGGAATGTAGGACTTATATGCGACTGTAAGTTTGGTTCCTATGGAAATTCTGGTTTCTAACAAATAGGGTCTGGAAATTTTGGAAACCATTTCTCAAGGGATTCGTATGAAACTCGGAATGTAGGACTAATATACGACTGTAAGATTGGTTCCTATGGAAATTCTGGTTTCTGGAAAATAGGGTCTGGAATTTTTGAAACCAAGCCATTTATCAAGGGATTCGTATGAAACTCGGAAAGTAGGATTAATATACGACTGTAAGATTGGTTCCTATGGAAATTCTGGTTTCTGGCAAATAGGGTCTGGAATTTTTGGAACCAAGCCATTTATCAAGGGATTCGTATGAAGCTCGGAAGTGGGACTAATATGCGACTGTAAGATTTGGTTCCTATGGAAATTCTGGGATCTGGCCAATAAGGTCTGGCATTTTTGGAACCAAGCCATTTTTCAAGGGATTCGTATGAAACTCGGAATGTAGGACTAATATGCAACTATAAGATTTGTTCCTATAGAAATTCTGGGATCTGGCCATAGGGTCTGGAATTTTTTGGACCAAGCCATTTCTCAAGGGATTCGTATGAAACTCGGAATGTAGGACTAATATGCGACTACAAGATTTCTTCCTATGGAAATTCTGAGATCTGACCAATAGGGTCTGGAATTTTTTGGAACTAAGCCATTTATCAAGGGATTCGTATGAAACTCGGAATGTAGGACTAATATACGACTGTAAGATTGGTTCCTATGGAAATTCTGGTTTCTGGAAAATAGGGTCTGGAATTTTTGGAACCAAGCCTTTTATCAAGGGATTCGTATGAAGCTCGGAATGTAGGACTAATATGCGACTGTAAGATTTGGTTCCTATGGAAATTCTGGGATCTGGCCAATAGGTTCTGGCATTACTCAAGGGATTTGTATGAAACTCGGAATTTAGGACTAATATGCGACTGTAAGATTGGTTCCTATGGAAATTCTGGGATCTGGCCAATAGGGTCTGGCATTTTTGGAACCAAGCCATTTCTCAAGGGATTCGTATGAAACTCGGAATGTAGGACTAATATGCGACTGTAAGATTGGTTCCTATGGAAATTCTGGGATCTGGCCAATAGGGTCTGGCATTTCTCAAGGGATTCGTATGAAACTCGGAATTTAGGACCATTATGCGACTGTAAGATTTGGTTCCTATGGAAATTCTGGGATCTGGCCAATAGGGTTTGGCATTTTTGGAACCAAGCCATTTCTCAAGGGATTCGTATGAAACTCGGAATGTAGGACTAATATGCGACTGTAAGATTGGTTCCTATGGAAATTCTGGGATCTGGCCAATAGGGTCTGGCATTACTCAAGGGATTTGTATGAAACTCGGAATTTAGGACTAATATGCGACTGTAAGATTGGTTCCTATGGAAATTCTGGGATCTGGCCAATAGGGTCTGGCATTTTTGGAACCAAGCCATTTCTCAAGGGATTCGTATGAAACTCGGAATGTAGGACTAATATGCGGCTGTAAGATTGGTTCCTATGGAAATTCTGGGATCTGGCCAATAGGGTCTGGCATTTTTGGAACCAAGCCATTTCTCAAGGGATTCGTATGAAACTCGGAATGTAGGACTAATATGCGACTGTAAGAGTGGTTCCTATGGAAATTCTGGGATCTGGCCAATAGGGTCTGGAGTTTTTGGAACCAAGCCATTTCTCAAGCGATTCGTATGAAACTCGGAATGTAGGACTAATATGCGACTTTAAGATTGGATCCTATGGAAATTCTGGGATCTGGCCAATAGGGCCTGGAATTTTTGGAACCAAGCCATTTCTCAAGGGATTTGTATGAAACTCGGAATGTAGGACTAATATGCGACTGTAAGATTGGTTCCTATAGAAATTCTGGTTTCTGGCCAATAGGGTCTGGAATTTTTGGAACCAAGCCATTTATCAAGGGATTCGTATGAAGCTCGGAATGTAGGACTTATATGCGACTGTAAGATTGGTTCCTATGGAAATTCTGGTTTCTAACAAATAGGGTCTGGAAATTTTGGAAACCATTTCTCAAGGGATTCGTATGAAACTCGGAATGTAGGACTAATATACGACTGTAAGATTTGGTTCCTATGGAAATTCTGGGATCTGGCCAATAGGGTCTGGCATTTTTGGAACCAAGCCATTTCTCAAGTGATTCGTATGAAACTCGGAATGTAGGACTAATATGCGACTGTAAGATTGGTTCCTATGGAAATTCGGGGATCTGGCCAATAGGGTCTGGATTTTTTGGAACCAAGCCATTTCTCAAGCGATAAGTATGAAACTCGGAATGTAGGACTAATATGCGACTTTAAGATTGGATCCTATGGAAATTCTGGGATCTGGCCAATAAGGTCTGGCATTTTTGGAACCAAGCCATTTTTCAAGGGATTCGTATGAAACTCGGAATGTAGGACTAATATGCAACTATAAGATTTGTTCCTATAGAAATTCTGGGATCTGGCCATAGGGTCTGGAATTTTTTGTACCAAGCCATTTCTCAAGGGATTCGTATGAAACTCGGAATGTAGGACTAATATGCGACTACAAGATTTCTTCCTATGGAAATTCTGAGATCTGACCAATAGGGTCTGGAATTTTTTGGAACTAAGCCATTTATCAAGGGATTCGTATGAAGCTCGAAATGTAGGACTAATATGCGACTGTAAGATTGGTTCCTATGGAAATTCTGGGATCTGGCCAATAGGGTCTGGCATTTTTGGAACCAAGCCATTTCTCAAGGGATTCGTATGAAACTCGGAATGTAGGACTAATATGCGACTGTAAGATTGGTTCCTATGGAAATTCTGGGATCTGGCCAGTAGGGTCTGGAGTTTTTGGAACCAAGCCATTTCTCAAGGGATTCGTATGAAGCTCGAAATGTAGGACTAATATGCGACTGTAACATTGGTTCCTATGGAAATTCTGGGATATGGCCAATAAGGTCTGGCATTTTTGGAACCAAGCCATTTCTCAAGGGATTCGTATGAAACTCGGAATGTAGGACTAATATGCGACTGTAAGATTGGTTCCTATGGAAATTCTGGTTTCTAACAAATAGGGTCTGGAAATTTTGGAAACCATTTCTCAAGGGATTCGTATGAAACTCGGAATGTAGGACTAATATACGACTGTAAGATTGGTTCCTATGGAAATTCTGGTTTCTGGAAAATAGGGTCTGGAATTTTTGAAACCAAGCCATTTATCAAGGGATTCGTATGAAACTCGGAAAGTAGGATTAATATACGACTGTAAGATTGGTTCCTATGGAAATTCTGGTTTCTGGCAAATAGGGTCTGGAATTTTTGGAACCAAGCCATTTATCAAGGGATTCGTATGAAGCTCGGAAGTGGGACTAATATGCGACTGTAAGATTTGGTTCCTATGGAAATTCTGGGATCTGGCCAATAAGGTCTGGCATTTTTGGAACCAAGCCATTTTTCAAGGGATTCGTATGAAACTCGGAATGTAGGACTAATATGCAACTATAAGATTTGTTCCTATAGAAATTCTGGGATCTGGCCATAGGGTCTGGAATTTTTTGGACCAAGCCATTTCTCAAGGGATTCGTATGAAACTCGGAATGTAGGACTAATATGCGACTACAAGATTTCTTCCTATGGAAATTCTCAGATCTGACCAATAGGGTCTGGAATTTTTTGGAACTAAGCCATTTATCAAGGGATTCGTATGAAACTCGGAATGTAGGACTAATATACGACTGTAAGATTGGTTCCTATGGAAATTCTGGTTTCTGGAAAATAGGGTCTGGAATTTTTGGAACCAAGCCTTTTATCAAGGGATTCGTATGAAGCTCGGAATGTAGGACTAATATGCGACTGTAAGATTTGGTTCCTATGGAAATTCTGGGATCTGGCCAATAGGTTCTGGCATTACTCAAGGGATTTGTATGAAACTCGGAATTTAGGACTAATATGCGACTGTAAGATTGGTTCCTATGGAAATTCTGGGATCTGGCCAATAGGGTCTGGCATTTTTGGAACCAAGCCATTTCTCAAGGGATTCGTATGAAACTCGGAATGTAGGACTAATATGCGACTGTAAGATTGGTTCCTATGGAAATTCGGGGATCTGGCCAATAGGGTCTGGCATTACTCAAGGGATTTGTATGAAACTCGGAATTTAGGACTAATATGCGACTGTAAGATTGGTTCCTATGGAAATTCTGGGATCTGGCCAATAGGGTCTGGCATTTTTGGAACCAAGCCATTTCTCAAGGGATTCGTATGAAACTCGGAATGTAGGACTAATATGCGGCTGTAAGATTGGTTCCTATGGAAATTCTGGGATCTGGCCAATAGGGTCTGGCATTTTTGGAACCAAGCCATTTCTCAAGGGATTCGTATGAAACTCGGAATGTAGGACTAATATGCGACTGTAAGAGTGGTTCCTATGGAAATTCTTGGATCTGGCCAATAGGGTCTGGACTTTTTGGAACCAAGCCATTTCTCAAGCGATTCGTATGAAACTCGGAATGTAGGACTAATATGCGACTTTAAGATTGGATCCTATGGAAATTCTGGGATCTGGCCAATAGGGCCTGGAATTTTTGGAACCAAGCCATTTCTCAAGGGATTTGTATGAAACTCGGAATGTAGGACTAATATGCGACTGTAAGATTGGTTCCTATAGAAATTCTGGTTTCTGGCCAATAGGGTCTGGAATTTTTGGAACCAAGCCATTTATCAAGGGATTCGTATGAAGCTCGGAATGTAGGACTTGTATGCGACTGTAAGATTGGTTCCTATGGAAATTCTGGTTTCTAACAAATAGGGTCTGGAAATTTTGGAAACCATTTCTCAAGGGATTCGTATGAAACTCGGAATGTAGGACTAATATACGACTGTAAGATTTGGTTCCTATGGAAATTCTGGGATCTGGCCAATAGGGTCTGGCATTTTTGGAACCAAGCCATTTCTCAAGTGATTCGTATGAAACTCGGAATGTAGGACTAATATGCGACTGTAAGATTGGTTCCTATGGAAATTCGGGGATCTGGCCAATAGGGTCTGGATTTTTTGGAACCAAGCCATTTCTCAAGCGATTCGTATGAAACTCGGAATGTAGGACTAATATGCGACTTTAAGATTGGATCCTATGGAAATTCTGGGATCTGGCCAATAAGGTCTGGCATTTTTGGAACCAAGCCATTTTTCAAGGGATTCGTATGAAACTCGGAATGTAGGACTAATATGCAACTATAAGATTTGTTCCTATAGAAATTCTGGGATCTGGCCATAGGGTCTGGAATTTTTTGTACCAAGCCATTTCTCAAGGGATTCGTATGAAACTCGGAATGTAGGACTAATATGCGACTACAAGATTTCTTCCTATGGAAATTCTGAGATCTGACCAATAGGGTCTGGAATTTTTTGGAACTAAGCCATTTATCAAGGGATTCGTATGAAGCTCGAAATGTAGGACTAATATGCGACTGTAAGATTGGTTCCTATGGAAATTCTGGGATCTGGCCAATAGGGTCTGGCTTTTTTGGAACCAAGCCATTTCTCAAGGGATTCGTATGAAACTCGGAATGTAGGACTAATATGCGACTGTAAGATTGGTTCCTATGGAAATTCTGGGATCTGGCCAGTAGGGTCTGGAGTTTTTGGAACCAAGCCATTTCTCAAGGGATTCGTATGAAGCTCGAAATGTAGGACTAATATGCGACTGTAACATTGGTTCCTATGGAAATTCTGGGATATGGCCAATAAGGTCTGGCATTTTTGGAACCAAGCCATTTCTCAAGGGATTCGTATGAAACTCGGAATGTAGGACTAATATGCGACTGTAAGATTGGTTCCTATGGAAATTCTGGGATCTGGCCAATAGGGTCTGGAGTTTTTGGAACCAAGCCATTTCTCAAGGGATTCGTATGAAGCTCGAAATGTAGGACTAATATGCGACTGTAACATTGGTTCCTATGGAAATTCTGGGATATGGCCAATAAGGTCTGGCATTTTTGGAACCAAGCCATTTCTCAAGGGATTCGTATGAAACTCGGAATGTAGGACTAATATGCGACTGTAAGATTGGTTCCTATGGAAATTCTGGTTTCTGGCAAATAGGGTCTGGAATTTTTGGAACCAAGCCATTTATCAAGGGATTCGTATGAAGCTCGGAATGTAGGACTATTATCCGACTGTAAGATTTGGTTCCTATGGAAATTCTGGGATCTGGCCAATAGGGTCTGGCATTTTTGGAACCAAGCCATTTCTCAAGTGATTCGTATGAAACTCGGAATGTAGGACTAATATGCGACTGTAAGATTGGTTCCTATGGAAATTCGGGGATCTGGCCAATAGGGTCTGGATTTTTTGGAACCAAGCAATTTCTCAAGCGATTCGTATGAAACTCGGAATGTAGGACTAATATGCGACTTTAAGATTGGATCCTATGGAAATTCTGGGATCTGGCCAATAGGGCCTGGAATTTTTGGAACCAAGCCATTTCTCAAGGGATTTGTATGAAACTCGGAATGTAGGACTAATATGCGACTGTAAGATTGGTTCCTTTAGAAATTCTGGTTTCTGGCCATAGGGTCTGGAACTTTTCGAACCAAGCCATTCCTCAAGGTATTCGTATGAAACTCGGAATGTAGGACTAATATGCGACTGTAAGATTGGTTCCTATGGAAATTCTGGGATATGGCCAATAGGGTCTGGAATTTTTCGAACCAAGCCATTTCTCAAGGTATTCGTATTAAACTCGGAATGTAGGACTAATATGCGACTGTTAGATTGGTTCCTATGGAAATTCTGAGATCTGACCAATAGGGTCTGGAATTTTTTGGAACTAAGCCATTTATCAAGGGATTCGTATGAAAATCGTAATGTAGGACAAATATACGACTGTAAGATTGGTTCCTATGGAAATTCTGGTTTCTGGCAAATAGGGTCTGGAATTTTTGGAACCAAACCATTTATCAAGGGATTCGTATGAAGCTCGGAATGTAGGAGTAATATGCGACTGTAAGATTTGGTTCCTATGGAAATTCTGGGATCTGGCCAATAGGGTCTGGCATTTTTGGAACCAAGCCATTTCTCAAGGGATTCGTATGAAACTCGGAATGTAGGACTAATATGCGACTACAAGATTTCTTCCTATGGAAATTCTGAGATCTGACCAATAGGGTCTGGAATTTTTTGGAACTAAGCCATTTATCAAGGGATTCGTATGAAGCTCGAAATGTAGGATTAATATGCGACTGTAAGATTGGTTCCTATGGAAATTCTGGGATCTGGCCAATAGGGTCTGGCATTTTTGGAACCAAGCCATTTCTCAAGGGATTCGTATGAAACTCGGAATGTAGAACTAATATGCGACTGTAAGATTGGTTCCCATGGAAATTCTGAGATCTGGCCAATAGTGTCTGGAATTTTTGGAACCAAGCCATTTATCAAGGGATTCGTATGAAACTCGGAATGTAGGACTAATATGCGACTGTAAGATTGGTTCCTATGGAAATTCTGGGATCTGGCCAATAGGGTCTGGAGTTTTTGGAACCAAGCCATTTCTCAAGCGATTCGTATGAAACTCGGAATGTAGGACTTATATGCGACTGTAAGATTTGGTTCCTATGGAAATTCTGGGATCTGGCCAATAGGGTCTGGCATTACTCAAGGGATTCGTATGAAACTCGGAATTTAGGACTAATATGCGACTGGAAGATTGGTTCCTATGGAAATTCTGGGATCTGGCCAATAGGGTCTGGAGTTTTTGGAACCAAGCCATTTCTCAAGCGATTCGTATGAAACTCGGAATGTAGGACTTATATGCGACTGTAAGATTGGTTCCTATGGAAATTCTGGGATCTGGCCAATAGGGTCTGGAATTTTTGGAACAAAGCCATTTATCAAGGGATTCGTATGAAGCTCGAAATGTAGGACTAATATGCGCTTGTAAGATTGGTTCCTATGGAAATTCTGGGATATGGCCAATAGGGTCTGGAATTTTTGGAACCAAGCCATTTCTCAAGGGATTCGTATAAAACTCGGAATGTAGGACTAATATGCGACTGTAAGATTTGGTTCCTATGGAAATTCTGGGATCTGGCCAATAGGTTCTGGCATTACTCAAGGGATTTGTATGAAACTCGGAATTTAGGACTAATATGCGACTGTAAGATTGGTTCCTATGGAAATTCTGGGATCTAGCCAATAGGGTCTGGCATTTTTGGAACCAAGCCATTTCTCAAGGGATTCGTATAAAACTCGGAATGTAGGACTAATATGCGACTGTAAGATTGGTTCCTATGGAAATTCTGGTTTCTGGCAAATAGGGTCTGGAATTTTTGGAACCAAGCCATTTATCAAGGGATTCGTATGAAGCTCGGAATGTAGGACTAATATACGACTGTAAGATTTGGTTCCTATGGAAATTCTGGGATCTGGCCAATAGGTTCTGGCATTACTCAAGGGATTTGTATGAAACTCGGAATTTAGGACTAATATGCGACTGTAAGATTGGTTCCTATGGAAATTCTGGGATCTGGCCAATAGGGTCTGGCATTTTTGGAACCAAGCCATTTCTCAAGGGATTCGTATGAAACTCGGAATGTAGGACTAATATGCGACTGTAAGATTGGTTCCTATGGAAATTCTGGGATCTGGCCAATAGGGTCTGGCATTTCTCAAGGGATTCGTATGAAACTCGGAATTTAGGACCATTATGCGACTGTAAGATTTGGTTCCTATGGAAATTCTGGGATCTGGCCAATAGGGTCTGGCATTTTTGGAACCAAGCCATTTCTCAAGCGATTCGTATGAAACTCGGAATGTAGGACTAATATGCGACTTTAAGATTGGATCCTATGGAAATTCTGGGATCTGGCCAATAGGGCCTTGAATTTTTGGAACCAAGCCATTTCTCAAGGGATTTGTATGAAACTCGGAATGTAGGACTAATATGCGACTGTAAGATTGGTTCCTATAGAAATTCTGGTTTCTGGCCAATAGGGTCTGGAATTTTTGGAACCAAGCCATTTATCAAGGGATTCGTATGAAGATCGGAATGTAGGACTTATATGCGACTGTAAGATTGGTTCCTATGGAAATTCTGGGATCTGGCCATAGGGTCTGAAATTTTTCGAACCAAGCCATTTATCAAGGGATTCGTATGAAGCTCGGAATGTAGGACTTATATGCGACTGTAAGATTGGTTCCTATGGAAATTCTGGGATCTGGCCATAGGGTCTGGAATTTTTCGAACCAAGCCATTTCTCAAGGTATTCGTATGAAACTCGGAATGTAGGACTAATATGCGACAATAAGATTGGTTCCTATGGAAATTCTGGTTTCTAACAAATAGGGCCTGGAAATTTTGGAAGCCATTTCTCAAGGGATTCGTATGAAACTCGGAATGTAGGACTAATATACGACTGTAAGATTGGTTCCTATGGAAATTCTGGTTTCTGGAAAATAGGGTCTGGAATTTTTGGAACCAAGCCATTTATCAAGGGATTCGTATGAAGCTCGGAATGTAGGATTAATATGCGACTGTAAGATTTGGTTCCTATGGAAATTCTGGGATCTGGCCAATAGGTTCTGGCATTACTCAAGGGATTTGTATGAAACTCGGAATTTAGGACTAATATGCGACTGTAAGATTGGTTCCTATGGAAATTCTGGGATCTGGCCAATAGGGTCTGGCATTTTTGGAACCAAGCCATTTCTCAAGGGATTCGTATGAAACTCGGAATGTAGGACTAATATGTGACTGTAAGATTGGTTCCTATGGAAATTCTGGCATCTGGCCAATAGGGTCTGGCATTTCTCAAGGGATTCGTATGAAACTCGGAATTTAGGACCATTATGCGACTGTAAGATTTGGTTCCTATGGAAATTCTGGGATCTGGCCAATAGGGTCTGGCATTTTTGGAACCAAGCCATTTCTCAAGGGATTCGTATGAAACTCGGAATGTAGGACTAATATGCGACTGTAAGAGTGGTTCCTATGGAAATTCTGGTATCTGGCCAATAGGGTCTGGAGTTTTTGGAACCAAGCCATTTCTCAAGCGATTCGTATGAAACTCGGAATGTAGGACTAATATGCGACTTTAAGATTGGATCCTATGGAAATACTGGGATCTGGCCAATAGGGCCTGGAATTTTTGGAACCAAGCCATTTCTCAAGGGATTTGTATGAAACTCGGAATGTAGGACTAATATGCGACTGTAAGATTGGTTCCTATAGAAATTCTGGTTTCTGGCCAATAGGGTCTGGAATTTTTGGAACCAAGCCATTTATCAAGGGATTCGTATGAAGCTCGGAATGTAGGACTTATATGCGACTGTAAGATTGGTTCCTATGGAAATTCTGGTTTCTAACAAATAGGGTCTGGAAATTTTTGAAACCATTTCTCAAGGGATTCGTATGAAACTCGGAATGTAGGACTAATATACGACTGTAAGATTGGTTCCTATGGAAATTCTGGTTTCTGGAAAATAGGGTCTGGAATTTTTGGAACCAAGCCATTTATCAAGGGATTCGTATGAAACTCGGAAAGTAGGATTAATATACGACTGTAAGATTGGTTCCTATGGAAATTCTGGTTTCTGGCAAATAGGGTCTGGAATTTTTGGAACCAAGCCATTTATCAAGGGATTCGTATGAAGCTCGGAAGTGGGACTAATATGCGACTGTAAGATTTGGTTCCTATGGAAATTCTGGGATCTGGCCAATAGGGTCTGGGATTTTTGGAACCAAGCCATTTTTCAAGGGATTCGTATGAAACTCGGAATGTAGGACTAATATGCAACAATAAGATTTGTTCCTATAGAAATTCTGGGATCTGGCCATAGGGTCTGGAATTTTTTGGACCAAGCCATTTCTCAAGGGATTCGTATGAAACTCGGAATGTAGGACTAATATGCGACTACAAATTTCTTCCTATGGAAATTCTGAGATCTGACCAATAGGGTCTGGAATTTTTTGGAACTAAGCCATTTATAAAGGGATTCGTATGAAGCTCGAAATGTAGGACTAATATACGACTGTAAGATTTGGTTCCTATGGAAATTCTGGGATCTGGCCAATAGGTTCTGGCATTACTCAAGGGATTTGTACGAAACTCGGAATTTAGGACTAATATGCGACTGTAAGATTGGTTCCTATGGAAATTCTGGGATCTGGCCAATAGGGTCTGGCATTTTTGGAACCAAGCCATTTCTCAAGGGATTCGTATGAAACTCGGAATGTAGGACTAATATGCGACTGTAAGATTGGTTCCTATGGAAATTCTGGGATCTGGCCAATAGGGTCTGGCATTTCTCAAGGGATTCGTATGAAACTCGGAATTTAGGACCATTATGCGACTGTAAGATTTGGTTCCTATGGAAATTCTGGGATCTGGCCAATAGGGTCTGGCATTTTTGGAACCAAGCCATTTCTCAAGCGATTCGTATGAAACTCGGAATGTAGGACTAATATGCGACTTTAAGATTGGATCCTATGGAAATTCTGGGATCTGGCCAATAGGGCCTTGAATTTTTGGAACCAAGCCATTTCTCAAGGGATTTGTATGAAACTCGGAATGTAGGACTAATATGCGACTGTAAGATTGGTTCCTATAGAAATTCTGGTTTCTGGCCAATAGGGTCTGGAATTTTTGGAACCAAGCCATTTATCAAGGGATTCGTATGAAGATCGGAATGTAGGACTTATATGCGACTGTAAGATTGGTTCCTATGGAAATTCTGGGATCTGGCCATAGGGTCTGAAATTTTTCGAACCAAGCCATTTATCAAGGGATTCGTATGAAGCTCGGAATGTAGGACTTATATGCGACTGTAAGATTGGTTCCTATGGAAATTCTGGGATCTGGCCATAGGGTCTGGAATTTTTCGAACCAAGCCATTTCTCAAGGTATTCGTATGAAACTCGGAATGTAGGACTAATATGCGACAATAAGATTGGTTCCTATGGAAATTCTGGTTTCTAACAAATAGGGCCTGGAAATTTTGGAAGCCATTTCTCAAGGGATTCGTATGAAACTCGGAATGTAGGACTAATATACGACTGTAAGATTGGTTCCTATGGAAATTCTGGTTTCTGGAAAATAGGGTCTGGAATTTTTGGAACCAAGCCATTTATCAAGGGATTCGTATGAAGCTCGGAATGTAGGATTAATATGCGACTGTAAGATTTGGTTCCTATGGAAATTCTGGGATCTGGCCAATAGGTTCTAGCATTACTCAAGGGATTTGTATGAAACTCGGAATTTAGGACTAATATGCGACTGTAAGATTGGTTCCTATGGAAATTCTGGGATCTGGCCAATAGGGTCTGGCATTTTTGGAACCAAGCCATTTCTCAAGGGATTCGTATGAAACTCGGAATGTAGGACTAATATGTGACTGTAAGATTGGTTCCTATGGAAATTCTGGGATCTGGCCAATAGGGTCTGGCATTTCTCAAGGGATTCGTATGAAACTCGGAATTTAGGACCATTATGCGACTGTAAGATTTGGTTCCTATGGAAATTCTGGGATCTGGCCAATAGGGTCTGGCATTTTTGGAACCAAGCCATTTCTCAAGGGATTCGTATGAAACTCGGAATGTAGGACTAATATGCGACTGTAAGAGTGGTTCCTATGGAAATTCTGGTATCTGGCCAATAGGGTCTGGAGTTTTTGGAACCAAGCCATTTCTCAAGCGATTCGTATGAAACTCGGAATGTAGGACTAATATGCGACTTTAAGATTGGATCCTATGGAAATACTGGGATCTGGCCAATAGGGCCTGGAATTTTTGGAACCAAGCCATTTCTCAAGGGATTTGTATGAAACTCGGAATGTAGGACTAATATGCGACTGTAAGATTGGTTCCTATAGAAATTCTGGTTTCTGGCCAATAGGGTCTGGAATTTTTGGAACCAAGCCATTTATCAAGGGATTCGTATGAAGCTCGGAATGTAGGACTTATATGCGACTGTAAGATTGGTTCCTATGGAAATTCTGGTTTCTAACAAATAGGGTCTGGAAATTTTTGAAACCATTTCTCAAGGGATTCGTATGAAACTCGGAATGTAGGACTAATATACGACTGTAAGATTGGTTCCTATGGAAATTCTGGTTTCTGGAAAATAGGGTCTGGAATTTTTGGAACCAAGCCATTTATCAAGGGATTCGTATGAAACTCGGAAAGTAGGATTAATATACGACTGTAAGATTGGTTCCTATGGAAATTCTGGTTTCTGGCAAATAGGGTCTGGAATTTTTGGAACCAAGCCATTTATCAAGGGATTCGTATGAAGCTCGGAAGTGGGACTAATATGCGACTGTAAGATTTGGTTCCTATGGAAATTCTGGGATCTGGCCAATAGGGTCTGGGATTTTTGGAACCAAGCCATTTTTCAAGGGATTCGTATGAAACTCGGAATGTAGGACTAATATGCAACAATAAGATTTGTTCCTATAGAAATTCTGGGATCTGGCCATAGGGTCTGGAATTTTTTGGACCAAGCCATTTCTCAAGGGATTCGTATGAAACTCGGAATGTAGGACTAATATGCGACTACAAATTTCTTCCTATGGAAATTCTGAGATCTGACCAATAGGGTCTGGAATTTTTTGGAACTAAGCCATTTATAAAAGGATTCGTATGAAGCTCGAAATGTAGGACTAATATACGACTGTAAGATTTGGTTCCTATGGAAATTCTGGGATCTGGCCAATAGGTTCTGGCATTACTCAAGGGATTTGTATGAAACTCGGAATTTAGGACTAATATGCGACTGTAAGATTGGTTCCTATGGAAATTCTGGGATCTGGCCAATAGGGTCTGGCATTTTTGGAACCAAGCCATTTCTCAAGGGATTCGTATGAAACTCGGAATGTAGGACTAATATGCGACTGTAAGATTGGTTCCTATGGAAATTCTGGGATCTGGCCAATAGGGTCTGGCATTTCTCAAGGGATTCGTATGAAACTCGGAATTTAGGACCATTATGCGACTGTAAGATTTGGTTCCTATGGAAATTCTGGGATCTGGCCAATAGGGTCTGGCATTTTTGGAACCAAGCCATTTCTCAAGCGATTCGTATGAAACTCGGAATGTAGGACTAATATGCGACTTTAAGATTGGATCCTATGGAAATTCTGGGATCTGGCCAATAGGGCCTTGAATTTTTGGAACCAAGCCATTTCTCAAGGGATTTGTATGAAACTCGGAATGTAGGACTAATATGCGACTGTAAGATTGGTTCCTATAGAAATTCTGGTTTCTGGCCAATAGGGTCTGGAATTTTTGGAACCAAGCCATTTATCAAGGGATTCGTATGAAGATCGGAATGTAGGACTTATATGCGACTGTAAGATTGGTTCCTATGGAAATTCTGGGATCTGGCCATAGGGTCTGAAATTTTTCTAACCAAGCCATTTATCAAGGGATTCGTATGAAGCTCGGAATGTAGGACTTATATGCGACTGTAAGATTGGTTCCTATGGAAATTCTGGGATCTGGCCATAGGGTCTGGAATTTTTCGAACCAAGCCATTTCTCAAGGTATTCGTATGAAACTCGGAATGTAGGATTAATATGCGACAGTAAGATTGGTTCCTATGGAAATTCTGGTTTCTAACAAATAGGGCCTGGAAATTTTGGAAGCCATTTCTCAAGGGATTCGTATGAAACTCGGAATGTAGGACTAATATACGACTGTAAGATTGGTTCCTATGGAAATTCTGGTTTCTGGAAAATAGGGTCTGGAATTTTTGGAACCAAGCCATTTATCAAGGGATTCGTATGAAGCTCGGAATGTAGGATTAATATGCGACTGTAAGATTTGGTTCCTATGGAAATTCTGGGATCTGGCCAATAGGTTCTGGCATTACTCAAGGGATTTGTATGAAACTCGGAATTTAGGACTAATATGCGACTGTAAGATTGGTTCCTATGGAAATTCTGGGATCTGGCCAATAGGGTCTGGCATTTTTGGAACCAAGCCATTTCTCAAGGGATTCGTATGAAACTCGGAATGTAGGACTAATATGTGACTGTAAGATTGGTTCCTATGGAAATTCTGGGATCTGGCCAATAGGGTCTGGCATTTCTCAAGGGATTCGTATGAAACTCGGAATTTAGGACCATTATGCGACTGTAAGATTTGGTTGCTATGGAAATTCTGGGATCTGGCCAATAGGGTCTGGCATTTTTGGAACCAAGCCATTTCTCAAGGGATTCGTATGAAACTCGGAATGTAGGACTAATATGCCACTGTAAGAGTGGTTCCTATGGAAATTCTGGTATCTGGCCAATAGGGTCTGGAGTTTTTGGAACCAAGCCATTTCTCAAGCGATTCGTATGAAACTCGGAATGTAGGACTAATATGCGACTTTAAGATTGGATCCTATGGAAATTCTGGGATCTGGCCAATAGGGCCTGGAATTTTTGGAACCAAGCCATTTCTCAAGGGATTTGTATGAAACTCGGAATGTAGGACTAATATGCGACTGTAAGATTGGTTCCTATAGAAATTCTGGTTTCTGGCCAATAGGGTCTGGAATTTTTGGAACCAAGCCATTTATCAAGGGATTCGTATGAAGCTCGGAATGTAGGACTTATATGCGACTGTAAGATTGGTTCCTATGGAAATTCTGGTTTCTAACAAATAGGGTCTGGAAATTTTTGAAACCATTTCTCAAGGGATTCGTATGAAACTCGGAATGTAGGATTAATATGCGACAGTAAGATTGGTTCCTATGGAAATTCTGGTTTCTAACAAATAGGGCCTGGAAATTTTGGAAGCCATTTCTCAAGGGATTCGTATGAAACTCGGAATGTAGGACTAATATACGACTGTAAGATTGGTTCCTATGGAAATTCTGGTTTCTGGAAAATAGGGTCTGGAATTTTTGGAACCAAGCCATTTATCAAGGGATTCGTATGAAGCTCGGAATGTAGGATTAATATGCGACTGTAAGATTTGGTTCCTATGGAAATTCTGGGATCTGGCCAATAGGTTCTGGCATTACTCAAGGGATTTGTATGAAACTCGGAATTTAGGACTAATATGCGACTGTAAGATTGGTTCCTATGGAAATTCTGGGATCTGGCCAATAGGGTCTGGCATTTTTGGAACCAAGCCATTTCTCAAGGGATTCGTATGAAACTCGGAATGTAGGACTAATATGTGACTGTAAGATTGGTTCCTATGGAAATTCTGGGATCTGGCCAATAGGGTCTGGCATTTCTCAAGGGATTCGTATGAAACTCGGAATTTAGGACCATTATGCGACTGTAAGATTTGGTTCCTATGGAAATTCTGGGATCTGGCCAATAGGGTCTGGCATTTTTGGAACCAAGCCATTTCTCAAGGGATTCGTATGAAACTCGGAATGTAGGACTAATATGCCACTGTAAGAGTGGTTCCTATGGAAATTCTGGTATCTGGCCAATAGGGTCTGGAGTTTTTGGAACCAAGCCATTTCTCAAGCGATTCGTATGAAACTCGGAATGTAGGACTAATATGCGACTTTAAGATTGGATCCTATGGAAATTCTGGGATCTGGCCAATAGGGCCTGGAATTTTTGGAACCAAGCCATTTCTCAAGGGATTTGTATGAAACTCGGAATGTAGGACTAATATGCGACTGTAAGATTGGTTCCTATAGAAATTCTGGTTTCTGGCCAATAGGGTCTGGAATTTTTGGAACCAAGCCATTTATCAAGGGATTCGTATGAAGCTCGGAATGTAGGACTTATATGCGACTGTAAGATTGGTTCCTATGGAAATTCTGGTTTCTAACAAATAGGGTCTGGAAATTTTTGAAACCATTTCTCAAGGGATTCGTATGAAACTCGGAATGTAGGACTAATATACGACTGTAAGATTGGTTCCTATGGAAATTCTGGTTTCTGGAAAATAGGGTCTGGAATTTTTGGAACCAAGCCATTTATCAAGGGATTCGTATGAAACTCGGAAAGTAGGATTAATATACGACTGTAAGATTGGTTCCTATGGAAATTCTGGTTTCTGGCAAATAGGGTCTGGAATTTTTGGAACCAAGCCATTTATCAAGGGATTCGTATGAAGCTCGGAAGTGGGACTAATATGCGACTGTAAGATTTGGTTCCTATGGAAATTCTGGGATCTGGCCAATAGGGTCTGGGATTTTTGGAACCAAGCCATTTTTCAAGGGATTCGTATGAAACTCGGAATGTAGGACTAATATGCAACTATAAGATTTGTTCCTATAGAAATTCTGGGATCTGGCCATAGGGTCTGGAATTTTTTGGACCAAGCCATTTCTCAAGGGATTCGTATGAAACTCGGAATGTAGGACTAATATGCGACTACAAATTTCTTCCTATGGAAATTCTGAGATCTGACCAATAGGGTCTGGAATTTTTTGGAACTAAGCCATTTATCAAGGGATTCGTATGAAGCTCGAAATGTAGGACTAATATGCGACTGTAAGATTGGTTCCTATGGAAATTCTGGGATCTGGCCAATAGGGTCTGGCATTTTTGGAACCAAGCCATTTCTCAAGGGATTCGTATGAAACTCGGAATGTAGGACTAATATGCGACTGTAAGATTGGTTCCTATGGAAATTCTGGGATCTGGCCAGTAGGGTCTGGAGTTTTTGGAACCAAGCCATTTCTCAAGGGATTCGTATGAAGCTCGAAATGTAGGACTAATATGCGACTGTAACATTGGTTCCTATGGAAATTCTGGGATATGGCCAATAAGGTCTGGCATTTTTGGAACCAAGCCATTTCTCAAGGGATTCGTATGAAACTCGGAATGTAGGACTAATATGCGACTGTAAGATTGGTTCCTATGGAAATTCTGGGATCTGGCCAATAGGGTCTGGAGTTTTTGGAACCAAGCCATTTCTCAAGGGATTCGTATGAAGCTCGAAATGTAGGACTAATATGCGACTGTAACATTGGTTCCTATGGAAATTCTGGGATATGGCCAATAAGGTCTGTTATTTTTGGAACCAAGCCATTTCTCAAGGGATTCGTATGAAACTCGGAATGTAGGACTAATATGCGACTGTAAGATTGGTTCCTATGGAAATTCTGGGATCTGGCAAATAGGGTCTGGAATTTTTGGAACCAAGCCATTTATCAAGGGATTCGTATGAAGCTCGGAATGTAGGACTATTATCCGACTGTAAGATTTGGTTCCTATGGAAATTCTGGGATCTGGCCAATAGGGTCTGGCATTTTTGGAACCAAGCCATTTCTCAAGTGATTCGTATGAAACTCGGAATGTAGGACTAATATGCGACTGTAAGATTGGTTCCTATGGAAATTCGGGGATCTGGCCAATAGGGTCTGGATTTTTTGGAACCAAGCCATTTCTCAAGCGATTCGTATGAAACTCGGAATGTAGGACTAATATGCGACTTTAAGATTGGATCCTATGGAAATTCTGGGATCTGGCCAATAGGGCCTGGAATTTTTGGAACCAAGCCATTTCTCAAGGGATTTGTATGAAACTCGGAATGTAGGACTAATATGCGACTGTAAGATTGGTTCCTTTAGAAATTCTGGTTTCTGGCCATAGGGTCTGGAATTTTTCGAACCAAGCCATTTCTCAAGGTATTCGTATGAAACTCGGAATGTAGGACTAATATGCGACTGTTAGATTGGTTCCTATGGAAATTCTGGTTTCTAACAAATAGGGTCTGGAAACTTTGGAAGCCTTTTCTCAAGGGATTCGTATGAAAATCGTAATGTAGGACAAATATACGACTGTAAGATTGGTTCCTATGGAAATTCTGGTTTCTGGCAAATAGGGTCTGGAATTTTTGGAACCAAACCATTTATCAAGGGATTCGTATGATGCTCGGAATGTAGGAGTAATATGCGACTGTAAGATTTGGTTCCTATGGAAATTCTGGGATCTGGCCAATAGGGTCTGGCATTTTTGGAACCAAGCGATTTCTCAAGGGATTCGTATGAAACTCGGAATGTAGGACTAATATGCGACTACAAGATTTCTTCCTATGGAAATTCTGAGATCTGACCAATAGGGTCTGGAATTTTTTGGAACTAAGCCATTTATCAAGGGATTCGTATGAAGCTCGAAATGTAGGATTAATATGCGACTGTAAGATTGGTTCCTATGGAAATTCTGGGATCTGGCCAATAGGGTCTGGCATTTTTGGAACCAAGCCATTTCTCAAGGGATTCGTATGAAACTCGGAATGTAGAACTAATATGCGACTGTAAGATTGGTTCCCATGGAAATTCTGAGATCTGGCCAATAGTGTCTGGAATTTTTGGAACCAAGCCATTTATCAAGGGATTCGTATGAAACTCGGAATGTAGGACTAATATGCGACTGTAAGATTGGTTCCTATGGAAATTCTGGGATCTGGCCAATAGGGTCTGGAGTTTTTGGAACCAAGCCATTTCTCAAGCGATTCGTATGAAACTCGGAATGTAGGACTTATATGCGACTGTAAGATTTGGTTCCTATGGAAATTCTGGGATCTGGCCAATAGGGTCTGGCATTACTCAAGGGATTCGTATGAAACTCGGAATTTAGGACTAATATGCGACTGTAAGATTGGTTCCTATGGAAATTCTGGGATCTGGCCAATAGGGTCTGGCATTTTTGGAACCAAGCCATTTCTCAAGGGATTCGTATGAAACTCGGAATGTAGGACTAATATGCGACTGTAAGATTGGTTCCTATGGAAATTCTGGGATATGGCCAATAGGGTCTGGAATTTTTCGAACCAAGCCATTTCTCAAGGTATTTGTATGAAAATCGGAATGTAGGACTAATAGGCGACAGTAAGATTGGTTCCTATGGAAATTCTGGTTTCTAACAAATATGGTCTGGAAATTTTGGAAGCCATTTCTCAAGGGATTCGTATGAAACTCGGAATGTAGGACTAATATACGACTGTAAGATTGGTTCCTATGGAAATTCTGGTTTCTGTCCAATAGGGTCTGGCATTTTTGGAACCAAGCCATTTTTCAAGGGATTCGTATGAAACTCGGAATGTAGGACTAATATGCAACTATAAGATTTGTTCCTATAGAAATTCTGGGATCTGGCCATAGGGTCTGGAATTTTTTGGACCAAGCCATTTCTCAAGGGATTCGTATGAAACTCGGAATGTAGGACTAATATGCGACTACAAGATTTCTTCCTATGGAAATTCTGATATCTGACCAATAGGGTCTGGAATTTTTTGGAACTAAGCCATTTATAAAGGGATTCGTATGAAGCTCGAAATGTAGGACTAATATGCGACTGTAAGATTGGTTCCTATGGAAATTCTGGGATCTGGCCAATAAGGTCTGGCATTTTTGGAACCAAGCCATTTATCAAGGGATTCGTATGAAACTCGGAATGTAGGACTAATATGCGACTGTAAGATTGGTTCCTATGGAAATTCTGGGATCTGGCCAATAGGGTCTGGAGTTTTTGGAACCAAGCCATTTCTCAAGGGATTCGTATGAAGCTCGAAATGTAGGACTAATATGCGACTGTTAGATTGGTTCCTATGGAAATTCTGGTTTCTAACAAATAGGGTCTGGAAACTTTGGAAGCCATTTCTCAAGGGATTCGTATGAAAATCGTAATGTAGGACAAATATACGACTTTAAGATTGGTTCCTATGGAAATTCTGGTTTCTGGCAAATAGGGTCTGGAATTTTTGGAACCAAACCATTTATCAAGGGATTCGTATGATGCTCGGAATGTAGGAGTAATATGCGACTGTAAGATTTGGTTCCTATGGAAATTCTGGGATCTGGCCAATAGGGTCTGGCATTTTTGGAACCAAGCGATTTCTCAAGGGATTCGTATGAAACTCGGAATGTAGGACTAATATGCGACTACAAGATTTCTTCCTATGGAAATTCTGAGATCTGACCAATAGGGTCTGGAATTTTTTGGAACTAAGCCATTTATCAAGGGATTCGTATGAAGCTCGAAATGTAGGATTAATATGCGACTGTAAGATTGGTTCCTATGGAAATTCTGGGATCTGGCCAATAGGGTCTGGCATTTTTGGAACCAAGCCATTTCTCAAGGGATTCGTATGAAACTCGGAATGTAGAACTAATATGCGACTGTAAGATTGGTTCCCATGGAAATTCTGAGATCTGGCCAATAGTGTCTGGAATTTTTGGAACCAAGCCATTTATCAAGGGATTCGTATGAAACTCGGAATGTAGGACTAATATGCGACTGTAAGATTGGTTCCTATGGAAATTCTGGGATCTGGCCAATAGGGTCTGGAGTTTTTGGAACCAAGCCATTTCTCAAGCGATTCGTATGAAACTCGGAATGTAGGACTTATATGCGACTGTAAGATTTGGTTCCTATGGAAATTCTGGGATCTGGCCAATAAGGTCTGGCATTACTCAAGGGATTCGTATGAAACTCGGAATTTAGGACTAATATGCGACTGTAAGATTGGTTCCTATGGAAATTCTGGGATCTGGCCAATAGGGTCTGGCATTTTTGGAACCAAGCCATTTCTCAAGGGATTCGTATGAAACTCGGAATGTAGGACTAATATGCGACTGTAAGATTGGTTCCTATGGAAATTCTGGGATATGGCCAATAGGGTCTGGAATTTTTCGAACCAAGCCATTTCTCAAGGTATTTGTATGAAAATCGGAATGTAGGACTAATAGGCGACAGTAAGATTGGTTCCTATGGAAATTCTGGTTTCTAACAAATATGGTCTGGAAATTTTGGAAGCCATTTCTCAAGGGATTCGTATGAAACTCGGAATGTAGGACTAATATACGACTGTAAGATTGGTTCCTATGGAAATTCTGGTTTCTGTCCAATAGGGTCTGGCATTTTTGGAACCAAGCCATTTTTCAAGGGATTCGTATGAAACTCGGAATGTAGGACTAATATGCAACTATAAGATTTGTTCCTATAGAAATTCTGGGATCTGGCCATAGGGTCTGGAATTTTTTGGACCAAGCCATTTCTCAAGGGATTCGTATGAAACTCGGAATGTAGGACTAATATGCGACTACAAGATTTCTTCCTATGGAAATTCTGATATCTGACCAATAGGGTCTGGAATTTTTTGGAACTAAGCCATTTATAAAGGGATTCGTATGAAGCTCGAAATGTAGGACTAATATGCGACTGTAAGATTGGTTCCTATGGAAATTCTGGGATCTGGCCAATAAGGTCTGGCATTTTTGGAACCAAGCCATTTCTCAAGGGATTCGTATGAAACACGGAATGTAGAACTAATATGCGACTGTAAGATTGGTTCCCATGGAAATTCTGGGATCTGGCCAATAGTGTCTGGAATTTTTGGAACCAAGCCATTTATCAAGGGATTCGTATGAAACTCGGAATGTAGGACTAATATGCGACTGTAAGATTGGTTCCTATGGAAATTCTGGGATCTGGCCAATAGGGTCTGGAGTTTTTGGAACCAAGCCATTTCTCAAGGGATTCGTATGAAGCTCGAAATGTAGGACTAATATGCGACTGTAACATTGGTTCCTATGGAAATTCTGGGATATGGCCAATAGGGTCTGGAATTTTTGGAACCAAGCTATTTCTCAAGGGATTCGTATAAAACTCGGAATGTAGGATTAATATGCGACTATAAGATTGGTTCCTATGGAAATTCTGGGATCTGGCCAATAGGGTCTGGAATTTTTGGAACAAAGCCATTTATCAAGGGATTCGTATGAAGCTCGAAATGTAGGACTAATATGCGACTGTAACATTGGTTCCTATGGAAATTCTGGGATATGGCCAATAGGGTCTGGAATTTTTGGAACCAAGCCATTTCTCAAGGGATTCGTATAAAACTCGGAATGTAGGACTAATATGCGACTGTAAGATTGGTTCCTATGGAAATTCTGGTTTCTGGCAAATAGGGTCTGGAATTTTTGGAACGAAGCCATTTATCAAGGGATTCGTATGAAGCTCGGAATGTAGGACTATTATGCGACTGTAAGATTTGGTTCCTATGGAAATTCTTGGATCTGGCCAATAGGGTCTGGCATTATTCAAGGGATTCGTATGAAACTCGGAATTTAGGACTAATATGCGACTGTAAGATTGGTTCCTATGGAAATTCTGGGATCTGGCCAATAGGGTCTGGAATTTTAGGAACCAAGCCATTTCTCAAGCGATTCGTATGAAACTCGGAATGTAGGACTAATATGCGACTGTAAGATTGGATCCTACGGAAATTCTGGGATCTGGCCAATAGGGTCTGGAATTTTTGGAACCAAGCCATTTCTCCAGGGATTTGTATAAAACTTGGAATGTAGGACTAATATGCGACTGTAAGATTTGTTCCTATGGAAATTCTGGGATCTGGCCAATAGGGTCTGGAATTTTTGGAACCAAGCCATTTCTCAAGGGATTTGTATGAAACTCGGAATGTAGGACTAATATGCAACTATAAGATTTGTTCCTATGGAAATTCTGAGATCTGACCAATAGGGTCTGGAATTTTTTGGAACTAAGCCATTTCTCATCGTCATCTCATTTCATCTTTAATCGTTATATCGGCCACAACGTCAAAAAAGTTTCACTTCAATCGCGCGTAAAAGTTACACGCACTCTTTTTTTTGCGTTTTTAGGTTTTTTGTATTTTAACAAAAACTATTTTTTATTTATATTGAATATTTATATACATTTTATATTTTATATGATATGAATATTTCCAATTATTTTATTTATACGGTTTATATTCTTATTGTGCAGGCTTTATTTATATGGAATCAATCTTTTCTTAACTCTGCTTGTCTCGAAGGTAACCAGAAAAAGGAATTAAAATATCTAAAGACAATCAATAAATCGTTTTCTGTCTAGACGACGAAGATACCGAACTCGTTACTCAGGTTGTTTTATTCGCCAGTCGCACACAGTGTTGCCATCATTCGGTTACTTTAAAACAAATATTTGAAATAGCTAACCATGTTTAAATAAACGTTACACAACTGCAACTGAATTAACATGGCTTAGGACGATTAACAAATATTTGGTAGCCACACTACCCCCCCTTTAGAAAACCAAATAACACTCATTTGTCGTTCAATTCAAAAAATTTTAAATTTAAATTTTATTCTAAATATATTGAAGGAAATTTAACTCGACGACCTGTTCTCGTGATAACCTCAGGAACTGCATCGTCTTTGCTGGCCGACATCTGTAAAGTGCCTCCATCATCATTATCAAAAACCACTTGAACAGGCAGATCATCGCATCCATTGGATACCGAAGCATTTGATGCCTCCTCAAGATTATAATTCAAGATGAAAGCCGGTTTTAACCTAACTAGTGGAATGGCAGTTTCTCTGTTTTACAATAAAATATTTTTCAAATCTTTTACCACCTCAACTGGTCCGTCATACGGTGGTTGAAGTGGTGTTTTCACGGCATCATTCCGAACAAAGACATGTGAACAAGTTACAAGCTCTTTTTGAACAAAAACAGTTGCTTTGCTGTGATGATGGGTAGGTAGCGGCTGAAGCTTAGACATGCTATTCATTAAATTACTTACAAACTCTGTTTCATGAACAAATTTTTTCACCGGAACGATTAAATCACCCGGTATCGCAATGTTTGAGCCATACACAAGTTCTGCTGAACTGGCTTGCAATTCTGGGCGAACTATTGATCGCATCCCGAGCAAAATAAACGATAATACTGAATACCAATTTTTTGTTTCATAGCACTTTATTGCTGCCTTCATTTCTCTATGCCTACGTTCAATTAACCCGTTCGAACAAGAATGATCAGGTGTAGTACGAACGTGCTTTATTCCGAGCAATGTTTGAAGTTCCCGAAATAAGGAGCTCTCAAATTGACGTCCTTGGTCAGAAGTGATTCTGAGAGGTACACCAAAACGAGCTACCCAAACATGAATTAATGTGTGCGCCACTTTTTCTGCACTTACGCCCATCATTGCAAATGCGTCGACCCACCTTGAGTACCTATCAATGCAAGTCAAACAGTAAGAGTAACCATTTGAGATAGGTAAAGGCCCCACAATATCAATATTTATATGTTTAAATCTATCGCTAATTAGGTCGTATCTTTCAATTCCTGATTTAGTGTGCCTTGACAACTTCGACTTTTGAAATTGCAAACAGGATTTTGCCCACCTATTTACATCTTTATTTACCGAGAGCCACACAAAACGGGATGATACTAACTTTACTGTCGCCCTAATTCCTGGATGTAATAAACCATGCAAATTTTCAAATACTAGTTTTCTGAAATTCAACGGTACGGTATGTACGGGCGAATTTTACCATTTAAATCATCACACACTAATTCGACACCAAATTCTGGGTTGTGAATAACTTTCAATTTTAAATTAGATGCAATCGTTTTGTCCAATAAACCTTTAACTTCAACATCATTGGCTTGAGCCTGCGCCATCTCTTTTACATTATAATGTGTCGGAAATTCGATAGATTCTGTACGAGATAAGGTGTCAGCTACAATATTTTCTAATTCTTTGATATATCTGATATCTGCTGAAAATTGTCCTATATGGAAATTCTGGTTTCTGGCCAATAGGGTCTGGAATTTTTGGAACCAAGCCATTTATCAAGGGACTCGTATGAAGCTCGGAATGTAGGATTAATATGCAACTATAAGATTTGTTCCTATGGAAATTCTGGGATCTGGCCATAGGGTCTGGAATTTTTGGAACCCAGCCAGTTTTCAAGGGATTCGTATGAAACTCGGAATGTAGGACTAATATGCGACTGTAAGATTGGTTCCTATGGAAATTCTGGTTTCTGGCAAATAGGGTCTGGAATTTTTGGAACCAAGCCATTTATCAAGGGATTCGTATGAAGCTCGGAATGTAGGACTAATATGCGACTGTAAGATTTAGTTCCTATGGAAATTCTGGGATCTGGCCAATAGGGTCTGGAATTTTAGGAACCAAGCCATTTCTCAAGCGATTCGTATGAAACTCGGAATGTAGGACTAATATACAACTGTAAGATTGGATCCTATGGAAATTCTGGGATCTGGCCAATAGGGTCTGGAATTTTTGGAACCAAGCCATTTCTCAAGGGATTTGTATGAAACTCGGAATGTAGGATTAATATGCAACTATAAGATTTGTTCCTATGGAAATTCTGTGATCTGGCCATAGGGTCTGGAAGTTTTTGGAACCAAGCCATTTCTCAAGGGATTCGTATGAAACTCGGAATGTAGGACTAATATGCGACTACAAGATTTCTTCCTATGGAAATTCTGAGATCTGACCAATAGGGTCTGGAATTTTTTGGAACTAAGCCATTTCTCATCGTCATCTCATCTCATCTTTAATCGTAATATCGGCCACAACGTCAAAAAAGTTTCACTTCAACCGCGCGTAAAAGTTACACGCACTTTTTTTTTGTTTTTTTTTTGTTTTTTGAGTTTTTAGGTTTTTTTGTATTTTAACAAAAACTATTTTTTATTTATATTGAATATTTATATACATTTTATATTTTATATGATATGAATATTTCCAATTATTTTATTTATACGGTTTATATTCTTATTGTGGTGAGCAGGCTTTATTTATATGGAATCAATCTTTTCTTAACTCTGCTTGTCTCGAAGGTAACCAGAAAAAGGAATTAAAATATCTAAAGACAATTAATAAATCGACGACGACGCTACCGAACTCGTTACTCAGGTTGTTTTATTCGCCAGTCGCACACAGTGTTGCCATCATTCGGTAATATTAAAACAAATATTTGAAATAGCTAACCATGTTTAAATAAACTTTACAAAACTGCAACTGAATTATCATGGCTTAGGACTATTAACAAATAATAGGTAGCCACGCTACCCCCCTTCAGAAAACCAAATAACACTCATTTGTCGTTCAATTCAAAAAATTTTAAATTTTAATTTTATTCTAAATATCGTGAAGGAAATTTAACTCGACGACCTGTTCTCGTGATAACCTCAGGAACTGCATCGTCTTTGCTGGCCGACATCTGTAAAGTGCCTCCATCATCATTATCAAAAACCACTTGAACAGGCAGATCATCGCATCCATTGGATAGCGAAGCATTTGATGCCTCCTCAAGATTATAATTCAAGAAAGAAAGATGATTAACCTAACTAGTGGAATGGCAGTTTCTCTGTTTTACAATAAAATATTTTTCAAATCTTTTACCACCTCAACTGGTCCGTCATACGGTGGTTGAAGTGGTGTTTTCACGGCATCATTCCGAACAAAGACATGTGAGCAAGTTACAAGCTCTTTATGAACAAAAACAGTTGCTTTGCTGTGATGATGGGTAGGTAGCGGCTGAAGCTTAGACATGCTATTCATTAAATTACTTACAAACTCTGTTTCATGAACAAATTTTTTCACCGGAACGATTAAATCACCCGGTATCGCAATGTTTGAGCCATACACAAGTTCTGCTGAACTGGCTTGCAATTCTGGGCGAACTATTGATCGCATCCCGAGCAAAATAAACGATAATACTGAATACCAATTTTTTGTTTCATAGCACTTTATTGCTGCCTTCATTTCTCTATGCCTACGTTCAATTAACCCGTTCGAGCAAGAATGATCAGGTGTAGTACGAACGTGCTTTATTCCGAGCAATGTTTAAAGTTCCCGAAATAAGGAGCTCTCAAATTGACGTCCTTGGTCAGAAGTGATTCTGAGAGGTACACCAAAACGAGCTACCCAACCATGAATTAATGTGTGCGCCACTTTTTCTGCACTTACGCCCATCATTGGAAATGCTTCGACCCACCTTGAGTACCTATCAATGCAAGTCAAACAGAAAGAGTAACCATTTGAGATAGGTAAAGGCCCCACAATATCAATATTTATATGTTTAAATCTATGCGACTGTAAGATTGGTTCCTATGGAAATTCTGGTTTCTGGCAAATAGGGTCTGGAATTTTTGGAACGAAGCCATTTATCAAGGGATTCGTATGAAGCTCGGAATGTAGGACTATTATGCGACTGTAAGATTTGGTTCCTATGGAAATTCTTGGATCTGGCCAATAGGGTCTGGCATTATTCAAGGGATTCGTATGAAACTCGGAATTTAGGACTAATATGCGACTGTAAGATTGGTTCCTATGGAAATTCTGGGATCTGGCCAATAGGGTCTGGAATTTTAGGAACCAAGCCATTTCTCAAGCGATTCGTATGAAACTCGGAATGTAGGACTAATATGCGACTGTAAGATTGGATCCTACGGAAATTCTGGGATCTGGCCAATAGGGTCTGGAATTTTTGGAACCAAGCCATTTCTCCAGGGATTTGTATAAAACTTGGAATGTAGGACTAATATGCGACTGTAAGATTTGTTCCTATGGAAATTCTGGGATCTGGCCAATAGGGTCTGGAATTTTTGGAACCAAGCCATTTCTCAAGGGATTTGTATGAAACTCGGAATGTAGGACTAATATGCAACTATAAGATTTGTTCCTATGGAAATTCTGAGATCTGACCAATAGGGTCTGGAATTTTTTGGAACTAAGCCATTTCTCATCGTCATCTCATTTCATCTTTAATCGTTATATCGGCCACAACGTCAAAAAAGTTTCACTTCAATCGCGCGTAAAAGTTACACGCACTCTTTTTTTTGCGTTTTTAGGTTTTTTGTATTTTAACAAAAACTATTTTTTATTTATATTGAATATTTATATACATTTTATATTTTATATGATATGAATATTTCCAATTATTTTATTTATACGGTTTATATTCTTATTGTGCAGGCTTTATTTATATGGAATCAATCTTTTCTTAACTCTGCTTGTCTCGAAGGTAACCAGAAAAAGGAATTAAAATATCTAAAGACAATCAATAAATCGTTTTCTGTCTAGACGACGACGATACCGAACTCGTTACTCAGGTTGTTTTATTCGCCAGTCGCACACAGTGTTGCCATCATTCGGTTACTTTAAAACAAATATTTGAAATAGCTAACCATGTTTAAATAAACGTTACACAACTGCAACTGAATTAACATGGCTTAGGACGATTAACAAATATTTGGTAGCCACACTACCCCCCCTTTAGAAAACCAAATAACACTCATTTGTCGTTCAATTCAAAAAATTTTAAATTTAAATTTTATTCTAAATATATTGAAGGAAATTTAACTCGACGACCTGTTCTCGTGATAACCTCAGGAACTGCATCGTCTTTGCTGGCCGACATCTGTAAAGTGCCTCCATCATCATTATCAAAAACCACTTGAACAGGCAGATCATCGCATCCATTGGATACCGAAGCATTTGATGCCTCCTCAAGATTATAATTCAAGATGAAAGCCGGTTTTAACCTAACTAGTGGAATGGCAGTTTCTCTGTTTTACAATAAAATATTTTTCAAATCTTTTACCACCTCAACTGGTCCGTCATACGGTGGTTGAAGTGGTGTTTTCACGGCATCATTCCGAACAAAGACATGTGAACAAGTTACAAGCTCTTTTTGAACAATAACAGTTGCTTTGCTGTGATGATGGGTAGGTAGCGGCTGAAGCTTAGACATGCTATTCATTAAATTACTTACAAACTCTGTTTCATGAACAAATTTTTTCACCGGAACGATTAAATCACCCGGTATCGCAATGTTTGAGCCATACACAAGTTCTGCTGAACTGGCTTGCAATTCTGGGCGAACTATTGATCGCATCCCGAGCAAAATAAACGATAATACTGAATACCAATTTTTTGTTTCATAGCACTTTATTGCTGCCTTCATTTCTCTATGCCTACGTTCAATTAACCCGTTCGAACAAGAATGATCAGGTGTAGTACGAACGTGCTTTATTCCGAGCAATGTTTGAAGTTCCCGAAATAAGGAGCTCTCAAATTGACGTCCTTGGTCAGAAGTGATTCTGAGAGGTACACCAAAACGAGCTACCCAAACATGAATTAATGTGTGCGCCACTTTTTCTGCACTTACGCCCATCATTGCAAATGCGTCGACCCACCTTGAGTACCTATCAATGCAAGTCAAACAGTAAGAGTAACCATTTGAGATAGGTAAAGGCCCCACAAAATCAATATTTATATGTTTAAATCTATCGCTAATTAGGTCGTATCTTTCAATTCCTGATTTAGTGTGCCTTGACAACTTCGACTTTTGAAATTGCAAACAGGATTTGGCCCACCTATTTACATCTTTATTTACCGAGAGCCACACAAAACGGGATGATACTAACTTTACTGTCGCCCTAATTCCTGGATGTAATAAACCATGCAAATTTTCAAATACTAGTTTTCTGAAATTCAACGGTACGGTATGTACGGGCGAATTTTACCATTTAAATCATCACACACTAATTCGACACCAAATTCTGGGTTGTGAATAACTTTCAATTTTAAATTAGATGCAATCGTTTTGTCCAATAAACCTTTAACTTCAACATCATTGGCTTGAGCCTGCGCCATCTCTTTTACATTATAATGTGTCGGAAATTCGATAGATTCTGTACGAGATAAGGTGTCAGCTACAATATTTTCTAATTCTTTGATATATCTGATATCTGCTGAAAATTGTCCTATATGGAAATTCTGGTTTCTGGCCAATAGGGTCTGGAATTTTTGGAACCAAGCCATTTATCAAGGGACTCGTATGAAGCTCGGAATGTAGGATTAATATGCAACTATAAGATTTGTTCCTATGGAAATTCTGGGATCTGGCCATAGGGTCTGGAATTTTTGGAACCCAGCCAGTTTTCAAGGGATTCGTATGAAACTCGGAATGTAGGACTAATATGCGACTGTAAGATTGGTTCCTATGGAAATTCTGGTTTCTGGCAAATAGGGTCTGGAATTTTTGGAACCAAGCCATTTATCAAGGGATTCGTATGAAGCTCGGAATGTAGGACTAATATGCGACTGTAAGATTTAGTTCCTATGGAAATTCTGGGATCTGGCCAATAGGGTCTGGAATTTTAGGAACCAAGCCATTTCTCAAGCGATTCGTATGAAACTCGGAATGTAGGACTAATATACAACTGTAAGATTGGATCCTATGGAAATTCTGGGATCTGGCCAATAGGGTCTGGAATTTTTGGAACCAAGCCATTTCTCAAGGGATTTGTATGAAACTCGGAATGTAGGATTAATATGCAACTATAAGATTTGTTCCTATGGAAATTCTGTGATCTGGCCATAGGGTCTGGAAGTTTTTGGAACCAAGCCATTTCTCAAGGGATTCGTATGAAACTCGGAATGTAGGACTAATATGCGACTACAAGATTTCTTCCTATGGAAATTCTGAGATCTGACCAATAGGGTCTGGAATTTTTTGGAACTAAGCCATTTCTCATCGTCATCTCATCTCATCTTTAATCGTAATATCGGCCACAACGTCAAAAAAGTTTCACTTCAACCGCGCGTAAAAGTTACACGCACTTTTTTTTTGTTTTTTTTTTGTTTTTTGAGTTTTTAGGTTTTTTTGTATTTTAACAAAAACTATTTTTTATTTATATTGAATATTTATATACATTTTATATTTTATATGATATGAATATTTCCAATTATTTTATTTATACGGTTTATATTCTTATTGTGGTGAGCAGGCTTTATTTATATGGAATCAATCTTTTCTTAACTCTGCTTGTCTCGAAGGTAACCAGAAAAAGGAATTAAAATATCTAAAGACAATTAATAAATCGACGACGACGCTACCGAACTCGTTACTCAGGTTGTTTTATTCGCCAGTCGCACACAGTGTTGCCATCATTCGGTAATATTAAAACAAATATTTGAAATAGCTAACCATGTTTAAATAAACTTTACAAAACTGCAACTGAATTATCATGGCTTAGGACTATTAACAAATAATAGGTAGCCACGCTACCCCCCTTTAGAAAACCAAATAACACTCATTTGTCGTTCAATTCAAAAAATTTTAAATTTTAATTTTATTCTAAATATCGTGAAGGAAATTTAACTCGACGACCTGTTCTCGTGATAACCTCAGGAACTGCATCGTCTTTGCTGGCCGACATCTGTAAAGTGCCTCCATCATCATTATCAAAAACCACTTGAACAGGCAGATCATCGCATCCATTGGATAGCGAAGCATTTGATGCCTCCTCAAGATTATAATTCAAGAAAGAAAGATGATTAACCTAACTAGTGGAATGGCAGTTTCTCTGTTTTACAATAAAATATTTTTCAAATCTTTTACCACCTCAACTGGTCCGTCATACGGTGGTTGAAGTGGTGTTTTCACGGCATCATTCCGAACAAAGACATGTGAGCAAGTTACAAGCTCTTTATGAACAAAAACAGTTGCTTTGCTGTGATGATGGGTAGGTAGCGGCTGAAGCTTAGACATGCTATTCATTAAATTACTTACAAACTCTGTTTCATGAACAAATTTTTTCACCGGAACGATTAAATCACCCGGTATCGCAATGTTTGAGCCATACACAAGTTCTGCTGAACTGGCTTGCAATTCTGGGCGAACTATTGATCGCATCCCGAGCAAAATAAACGATAATACTGAATACCAATTTTTTGTTTCATAGCACTTTATTGCTGCCTTCATTTCTCTATGCCTACGTTCAATTAACCCGTTCGAGCAAGAATGATCAGGTGTAGTACGAACGTGCTTTATTCCGAGCAATGTTTAAAGTTCCCGAAATAAGGAGCTCTCAAATTGACGTCCTTGGTCAGAAGTGATTCTGAGAGGTACACCAAAACGAGCTACCCAACCATGAATTAATGTGTGCGCCACTTTTTCTGCACTTACGCCCATCATTGGAAATGCTTCGACCCACCTTGAGTACCTATCAATGCAAGTCAAACAGAAAGAGTAACCATTTGAGATAGGTAAAGGCCCCACAATATCAATATTTATATGTTTAAATCTATCGCTAATTAGGTCGTATCTTTCAATTCCTGATTTAGTGTGCCTTGACAACTTCGACTTTTGAAATTGCAAACAGGATTTTGCCCACCTATTTACATCTTTATTTACCGAGAGCCACACAAAACGGGATGATACTAACTTTACTGTCGCCCTAATTCCTGGATGTAATAAACCATGCAAATTTTCAAATACTAGTTTTCTGAAATTAAACGGTACGGTACGTACGGGCGAATTTTACCATATAAATCATCACACACTAATTCGACACCAAATTCTGGGTTGTGAATAACTTTCAATTTTAAATTAGATGCAATCGTTTTGTCCAATAAACCTTTAACTTCAACATCATTGGCTTGAGCCTGCGCCATCTCTTTTACATTATAATGTGTCGGAAATTCGATAGATTCTGTACGAGATTAGGTGTCAGCTACAATATTTTCTAATCCTTAGATACATCTGATATCTGCTGAAAATTGTCCTATATTATGGAAATTCTGGTTTCTGGCCCATAGGGTCTGGAATTATTGGAACCAAGCCATTTATCAAGGGACTCGTATGAAGCTCGGAATATAGGATTAATATGCAACTATAAGATTTGTTCCTATGGAAATTCTGGGATCTGGCCATAGGGTCTGGAATTTTTGGAACCAAGCCAGTTTTCAAGGGATTCGTATGAAACTCGGAATGTAGGACTAATATGCGACTGTAAGATTTGGTTCCTATGGAAATTCTGGGATCTGGCCAATAGGGTCTGGCATTTCTCAAGGGATTCGTATGAAACTCGGAATGTAGGACTAATATGCAACTATAAGATTTGTTCCTATGGAAATTCTGGGATCTGGCCATAGGGTCTGGAATTTTTGGAACCAAGCCAGTTTTCAAGGGATTCGTATGAAACTCGGAATGTAGGACTAATATACAACTGTAAGATTGGATCCTATGGAAATTCTGGGATCTGGCCAATAGGGTCTGGAATTTTTGGAACCAAGCCATTTCTCAAGGGATTTGTATGAAACTCGGAATGTAGGATTTATATGCAACTATAAGATTTGTTCCTATGGAAATTCTGGGATCTGGCCATAGGGTCTGGAATTTTTTGGAACCAAGCCATTTCTCAAGGGATTCGTATGAAACTCGGAATGTAGGACTAATATGCGACTACAAGATTTCTTCCTATGGAAATTCTGAGATCTGACCAATAGGGTCTGGAATTTTTTGGAACTAAGCCATTTCTCATCGTCATCTTTAATCGTAATATCGGCCACAACGTCAAAAAAGTTTCACTTCAACCACGCGTAAAAGTTACACGCACTCTTTTTTTGTTTTTTTTTGTTTTTTGAGTTTTTAGGTTTTTTTGTATTTTAACAAAAACTATTTTTTATTTATATTGAATATTTATATACATTTTATATTTTATATGATATGAATATTTCCAATTATTTTATTTATACGGTTTATATTCTTATTGTGCAGGCTTTATTTATATGGAATCAATCTTTTCTTAACTCTGCTTGTCTCGAAGGTAACCAGAAAAAGGAATTAAAATATCTAAAGACAATTAATAAATCGACGACGACGCTACCGAACTCGTTACTCAGGTTGTTTTATTCGCCAGTCGCACACAGTGTTGCCATCATTCGGTAATATTAAAACAAATATTTGAAATAGCTAACCATGTTTAAATAAACTTTACAAAACTGCAACTGAATTATCATAGCTTAGGACTATTAACAAATAATAGGTAGCCACACTACCCCCCTTTAGAAAACCAAATAACACTCATTTGTCGTTCAATTCAAAAAATTTTAAATTTTAATTTTATTCTAAATATCGTGAAGGAAATTTAACTCGACGACCTGTTCTCGTGATAACCTCAGGAACTGCATCGTCTTTGCTGGCCGACATCTGTAAAGTGCCTCCATCATCATTATCAAAAACCACTTGAACAGGCAGATCATCGCATCCATTGGATACCGAAGCATTTGATGCCTCCTCAAGATTATAATTCAAGAAAGAAAGATGATTAACCTAACTAGTGGAATGGCAGTTTCTCTGTTTTACAATAAAATATTTTTCAAATCTTTTACCACCTCAACTGGTCCGTCATACGGTGGTTGAAGTGGTGTTTTCACGGCATCATTCCGAACAAAGACATGTGAGCAAGTTACAAGCTCTTTATGAACAAAAACAGTTGCTTTGCTGTGATGATGGGTAGGTAGCGGCTGAAGCTTAGACATGCTATTCATTAAATTACTTACAAACTCTGTTTCATGAACAAATTTTTTCACCGGAACGATTAAATCACCCGGTATCGCAATGTTTGAGCCATACACAAGTTCTGCTGAACTGGCTTGCAATTCTGGACGAAATATTGATCGCATCCCGAGCAAAATAAACGATCATACTGAATACCAATTTTTTGTTTCATAGCACTTTATTGCTGCCTTCATTTCTCTATGCCTACGTTCAATTAACCCGTTCGAGCAAGAATCATCAGGTGTAGTACGAACGTGCTTTATTCCGAGCAATGTTTGAAGTTCCCGAAATAAGGAGCTGTCGAATTGACGTCCTTGGTCAGAAGTGATTCTGAGAGGTACACCAAAACGAGCTACCCAACCATGAATTAATGTGTGCGCCACTTTTTCTGCACTTACGCCCATCATTGGAAATGCGTCGACCCACCTTGAGTACCTATCAATGCAAGTCAAATAGTAAGAGTAACCATTTGAGATAGGTAAAGGCCCCACAATATCAATATTTATATGTTTAAATCTATCGCTAATTAGGTCGTATCTTTCTATTCCTGATTTAGTGTGCCTTGACAACTTCGACTTTTGACATTGCAAACAGGATTTTGCCCACCTATTTACATCTTTATTTACCGAGAGCCACACAAAACGGGATGATACTAACTTTACTGTCGCCCTAATTCCTGGATGTAATAAACCATGCAAATTTTCAAATACTAGTTTTCTGAAATTCAACGATACGGTACGTACGGGCGAATTTTACCATTTAAATCATCACACACTAATTCGACACCAAATTCTGGGTTGTGAATAACTTTCAATTTTAAATTACATGCAATCGTTTTGTCCAATAAACCTTTAACTTCAACATCATTGGCTTGAGCCTGCGCCATCTCTTTTACATTATAATGTGTCGGAAATTCGATAGATCCTGTACGAGATAAGGTGTCAGCTACAATATTTTCTAATCCTTTGATATATCTGATATCTGCTGAAAATTGTCCTATATTATGGAAATTCTGGTTTCTAAGATTGGTTCCTATAGAAATTCTGGTTTCTGGCCAATAGGGTCTGGAATTTTTGGAACCAAGCCATTTATCAAGGGATTCGTATGAAGCTCGAAATGTAGGACTATTATGCGACAGTAAGATTTGGTTCCTATGGAAATTCTGGGATCTGGCCAATAGGGTCTGGCATTTTTGGAACCAAGCCATTTCTCAAGGGATTCGTATGAAACTCGGAATGTAGGACTAATATGCGACTGTAAGATTGGTTCCTATGGAAATTCTGGGATCTGGCCAATAGGGTCTGTAGTTTTTGGAACCAAGCCATTTCTCAAGCGATTCGTATGAAACTCGGAATGTAGGACTATTATGCGACTGTAAGATTTGGTTCCTATGGAAATTCTGGGATCTGGCCAATAGGGTCTGGCATTTTTGGAACCAAGCCATTTCTCAAGGGATTCGTATGAAACTCGGAATGTAGGACTAATATGCGACTGTAAGATTGGTTCCTATGGAAATTCTGGGATCTGGCCAATAGGGTCTGTAGTTTTTGGAACCAAGCCATTTCTCAAGCGATTCGTATGAAACTCGGAATGTAGGACTAATATGCGACTTTAAGATTGGATCCTATGGAAATTCTGGGATCTGGCCAATAGGGCCTGGAATTTTTGGAACCAAGCCATTTCTCAAGGTATTCGTATGAAACTCGGAATGTAGGACTAATATGCGACTGTAAGATTGGTTCCTATGGAAATTCTGGGATATGGCCAATAGGGTCTGGCATTTTTGGAACCAAGCCATTTGTCAAGGGATTCGTATGAAACTCGGAATGTAGGACTAATATGCGACTGTAAGATTGATTCCTATGGAAATTCTGGTTTCTGGCAAATAGGGTCTGGAATTTTTGGAACCAAGCCATTTATCAAGGGATTCGTATGAGGCTCGGAATGTAGGACTATTATGCGACTGTAAGATTTGGTTCCTATGGAAATTCTGGGATCTGGCCAATAGGGTCTGGCATTTTTGGAACCAAGCCATTTCTCAAGGGATTCGTATGAAACTCGGAATGTAGGACTAATATGCGACTGTAAGATTGGTTCCTATGGAAATTCTGGGATCTGGCCAATAGGGTCTGTAGTTTTTGGAACCAAGCCATTTCTCAAGCGATTCGTATGAAACTCGGAATGTAGGACTTATATGCGACTTCAAGATTGGTTCCTATGGAAATTCTGGGATATGGCCAATAGGGTCTGGAATTTTTCGAACCAAGCCATTTCTCAAGGTATTCGTATGAAACTCGGAATGTTGGACTAATATGCGACTGTAAGATTGGTTCCTATGGAAATTCTGGTTTCTAACAAATAGGGTCTGGAAATTTTTGAAGCCATTTCTCAAGGGATTCGTATGAAACTCGGAATGTAGGACTAATATACGACTGTAAGATTGGTTCCTATGGAAATTCTGGTTTCTGGCAAATAAGGTCTGGAATTTTTGGAACCAAGCCATTTATCAAGGGATTCGTATGAAGCTCGGAATGTAGGACTAATATGCGACTGTAAGATTTGGTTCCTATGGAAATTCTGGGATCTGGCCAATAGGGTCTGGCATTTTTGGAACCAAGCCATTTCTCAAGGGATTCGTATGAAACTCGGAATATAGGACTAATATGCAACTATAAGATTTGTTCCTATAGAAATTCTGGGATCTGGCCATAGGGTCTATAATTTTTTGGACCAAGCCATTTCTCAAGGGATTCGTATGAAACTCGGAATGTAGGACTAATATGCGACTACAAGATTTCTTCCTATGGAAATTCTGAGATCTGACCAATAGGGTCTGGAATTTTTTGGAACTAAGCCATTTATCAAGGGATTCGTATGAAGCTCGAAATGTAGGACTAATATGCGACTGTAAGATTGGTTCCTATGGAAATTCTGGGATCTGGCCAATAAGGTCTGGCATTTTTGGAACCAAGCCATTTCTCAAGGGATTCGTATGAAACTCGGAATGTAGAACTAATATGCGACTGTAAGGTTGGTTCCCATGGAAATTCTGAGATCTGGCCAATAGTGTCTGGAATTTTTGGAACTAAACCATTTCTCAAGGGATTCGTATGAAACTCAGAATGTAGGACTAATATGTGACTATAAGACTGGTTCCTATGGAAATTCTGGGATCTGGCCAATAGGGTCTGGGATTTGTGGAACCAAGCCATTTCTGAAGGGATTCGTATGAAACTCAGAATGTAGGACTAATATGTGACTATAAGACTTGTTTCTATGGAAATTCTGGGATCTGGCCAATAGGGTCTGTGATTTGTGGAACCAAGCCATTTCTCAAGGGATTCGTATGAAATTCAGAATGTAGGACTAATATGTGACTATAAGACTTGTTCCTATGGAAATTCTGGGGTCTGGCCAATAGGGTCTGGGATTTGTGGAACCAAGCCATTTCTCAAGGGATTCGTATGAAACTCAGAATGTAGGACAAATATGTGAATATAAGACTTTTTTCCTATGGAAATTCTAGGATCTGGCCAATAGAGTCTGGGATTTGTGGAACCAAGCCATTTCTCAAGGGATTCGTATGAAACTCAGAATGTAGGACTAATATATGACTATAAGACTTGTTCCTATGGAAATTCTGGGATCTAGCCAATAGGGTCTGGGATTTGTGGAACCAAGCCATTTCTCAAGGGATTCGTATGAAACTCAGAATATAGGACTTATATGTGACAATAAGACTTGTTCCTATGGAAATTCTGGGATCTGGCCAATAGGGTCTGGGATTTGTGGAACCAAGCCATTTGTAGGAATAATATGTGACAATAAGACTTGTTCCTATGGAAATTCTGGGATCTGGTCAACAGTGTCTGGGATTTGTGGGAACCAAGCCATTTCTCAAGGGTTTCGTATGAAACTCAGAATGTAGGATTAATATGTGACTATAAGACTTGTTCCTATGGAAATTCTGGGATCTGGCCAATAGGGTCTGGGATTTGTGGAACCAAGCCATTTCCCGAGGGATTCGTATGAAACTCAGAATGTAGGACTAATATGTGACTATAAGACTTGTTCCTATGGAATTTCTGGGATCTGGCCAATAGGGTCTGGGATTTGTGGAACCAAGCCATTTCTCAAGGGATTCGTATGAAACTCAGAATGTAGGACTAATATGTGATTATAAGACTTGTTCCGATGGAAATTCTGGGATCTGGCCAATAGGGTCTGGGATTTGTGGGAACCAAGCCATATCTCAAGGGATTCGTATGAAACTCAGAATGTAGGACAAATATGTGAATATAAGACTTTTTCCTATGGAAATTTTAGGATCTGGCCAATAGAGTCTGGGATTTGTGGAACCAAGCCATTGCTCAAGGGATTCGTATGAAACTCAGAATGTAGGACTAATATATGACTATAAGACTTGTTCCTATGGAAATTCTGGGATCTGGCCAATAGGGTCTGGGATTTGTGAAACCAAGCCATTTCTCAAGGGATTCGTATGAAACTCAGAATGTAGGACTAATATGTGACTATAAGACTTGTCCCTATGGAAATTCTGGGATCTGGCCAATAGGGTCTGGGATTTGTGGAACCAAGCCATTTCTCAAGGGATTCGTATGACTCTCAGAATGTAGGACTAATATGTGACTAGAAGACTTGTTCCTATGGAAATTCTGGGATCTGGCCAATAGGGTCTGGGATTTGTGGAACCAAGCCATTTCTCAAGGGATTCGTATGAAACTCAGAATGTAGGACTAATATGTGACAATAAGACTTGTTCCTATAGAAATTCTGGGATCTGGCCAAAAGGGTCTGGGATTTGTGGAACCAAGCCATTTCTCAAGGGATTCGTATGAAACTCAGAATATAGGACTAATATGTTTCTATAAGACTTGTTCCTATAGAAATTCTGGGATCTGGCCAATAGGGTCTGGGATTGGTGGAACCAAGCCATTTCTCAAGGGATTCGTATGAAACTCAGAATGTAGGACTAATATGTGACTATAAGACTTGTCCCTATGGAAATTCTGGGATTTGGCCAATAGGGTCTGGGATTGGTGGAACCAAGCCATTTCTCAAGGGATTCGTATGAAACTCAGAATGTAGGACAAATATGTGACTATAAGACTTGTTCCTATGGAAATACTGGGATCTGGCCAATAGGGTCTGGGATTTGTGGAACCAAGCTATTTCTCAAGGGATTCGTATGAATCTCAGAATGTAGGACTAATATGTGACTATAAGACTTGTTCCTATGGAATTTCTGGGATCTGGCCAATAAGGTCTGGGATTTGTGGAACCAAGCCATTTCTCAAGGGATTCGTATGAAACTCAGAATGTAGGACTAGTATGTGACTATAAGACTTGTTCCTATAGAAATTCTGGGATCTGGCCAATAGGGTCTGGGATTTGTGGAACCAAGCCATTTCTGAAGGGATTCGTATGAAACTCAGAATGTAGGACTAATATGTGACTATAAGACTTGTTCCTATGGAAATTCTGGGATCTGGCCAATAGGGTCTGGGATTTGTGGAACCAAGCCATTTCTGAAGGGATTCGTATGAAACTCAGAATGTAGGACTAATATGTGACTATAAGACTTGTTTCTATGGAAATTCTGGGATCTGGCCAATAGGGTCTGGGATTTTGGAACCAAGCCATTTCTCAAGGGATTCGTATGAAACTCAGAATGTAGGAATAATATGTGACTATAAGACTTGTTCCTATGGAATTCTGGGATCTGGCTAATAGGGTCTGTGATTTGTGAAACCAAGCCATTCCTCAAGGGATTCGTATGAAACTCAGAATGTTGGACTAATATGTGGCTATAAGACTTGTTCCTATGGAAATTCTGGGATCTGGCCAATAGGGTCTGGGATTTGTGGAACCAAGCCATTTCTCAAGGGATTCGTATGAAACTCAGAATGTAGGACTAATATGTGACTATAAGACTTGTTCCTATGGAAATTCTGGGATCTGGCCAATAGGGTCTGGGATTTGTGGAACCAAGCCATTTCTCAAGGGATTCGTATGAAACTCAGAATGTAGGACTTATATGTGACTATAAGACTTGTTCATATGGAAATTCTGGATTCTGGCCAATAGGGTCTGGGATTTGTGAAACCAAGCCATTTCTCAAGGGATTCGTTTGAAACTCAGAATATAGGACTTATATGTGACTATAAGACTTGTTCCTATGGAAATTCTGGATTCTGGCCAATAGGGTCTGGGATTTGTGGAACCAAGCCATTCCCCAAGGGATTCGTATGAAACTCAGAATGTAGGACTAATATGTGACTGTAAGACTTGTTCCTATGGAAATTCTGGGATCTGGCCAATAGGGTCTGGGATTTGTGGAACCAAGCCATTTCTCAAGGGATTCGTATGAAACTCAGAATGTAGGACTAATATGTGACTATAAGACTTGTTCCTATGGAAATTCTGGATTCTGGCCAATAGGGTCTGGGATTTGTGGAACCAAGCCATTTCTCAAGGGATTCGTATGAAACTCAGAATGTAGGACTAATATGTGACTATAAGACTTGTTCCTATGGAAATTCTGGATTCTGGCCAATAGGGTCTGGGATTTGTGGAACCAAGCCATTTCTCAAGGTATTCGTATGAAACTCAGAATGTAGGACAAATATGTGAATATAAGACTTTTTCCTATGGAAATTCTAGGATCTGGACAATAGATTCTGGGATTTGTGGAACCAAGCCATTTCTCAAGGGATTCGTATGAAACTCAGAATGTAGGACTAATATATGACTATAAGACTTGTTCCTATGGAAATTCTGGGATCTGGCCAATAGGGTCTGGGATTTGTGAAACCAAGCCATTTCTCAAGGGATTCGTATGACTCTCAGAATGTAGGACTAATATGTGACTATAAGACTTGTTCCTATGGAAATTCTGGGATCTGGCCAATAGGGTCTGGGATTTGTGGAACCAAGCCATTTCTCAAGGGATTCGTATGACTCTCCGAATGTAGGACTAATATGTGACTATAAGACTTGTTCCTATGGAAATTCTGGGATCTGGCCAATAGGGTCTGGGATTTGTGGAACCAAGACATTTCTCAAGGGATTCGTATGAAACTCATTATGTAGGACTAATATGTGACTATAAGACTTGTTCCTATGGAAATTCTCACTCAGAATGTAGGACTAATATGTGACTTTAAGACTTGTCCCTATGGAAATTCTGGGATCTGGCCAATAGGGTCTGGGATTTGTGGAACCAAGCTATTTCTCAAGGGATTCGTATGAATCTCAGAATGTAGGACTAATATGTGACTATAAGACTTGTTCCTATGGAATTTCTGGGATCTGGCCAATAAGGTCTGGGATTTGTGGAACCAAGCCATTTCTCAAGGGATTCGTATGAAACTCAGAATGTAGGACTAGTATGTGACTATAAGACTTGTTCCTATAGAAATTCTGGGATCTGGCCAATAGGGTCTGGGATTTGTGGAACCAAGCCATTTCTGAAGGGATTCGTATGAAACTCAGAATGTAGGACTAATATGTGACTATAAGACTTGTTCCTATGGAAATTCTGGGATCTGGCCAATAGGGTCTGGAATTTTTGGAACCAAGCCATTTCTGAAGGGATTCGTATGAAGCTCGGAATGTAGGACTAATATGCGACTGTAAGATTTGGTTCCTATGGAAATTCTGGGATCTGGCCAATAGGGTCTGGCATTTTTGGAACCAAGCCATTTCTCAAGGGATTCGTATGAAACTCGGAATATAGGACTAATATGCAACTATAAGATTTGTTCCTATAGAAATTCTGGGATCTGGCCATAGGGTCTATAATTTTTTGGACCAAGCCATTTCTCAAGGGATTCGTATGAAACTCGGAATGTAGGACTAATATGCGACTACAAGATTTCTTCCTATGGAAATTCTGAGATCTGACCAATAGGGTCTGGAATTTTTTGGAACTAAGCCATTTATCAAGGGATTCGTATGAAGCTCGAAATGTAGGACTAATATGCGACTGTAAGATTGGTTCCTATGGAAATTCTGGGATCTGGCCAATAAGGTCTGGCATTTTTGGAACCAAGCCATTTCTCAAGGGATTCGTATGAAACTCGGAATGTAGAACTAATATGCGACTGTAAGGTTGGTTCCCATGGAAATTCTGAGATCTGGCCAATAGTGTCTGGAATTTTTGGAACTAAACCATTTCTCAAGGGATTCGTATGAAACTCAGAATGTAGGACTAATATGTGACTATAAGACTGGTTCCTATGGAAATTCTGGGATCTGGCCAATAGGGTCTGGGATTTGTGGAACCAAGCCATTTCTGAAGGGATTCGTATGAAACTCAGAATGTAGGACTAATATGTGACTATAAGACTTGTTTCTATGGAAATTCTGGGATCTGGCCAATAGGGTCTGTGATTTGTGGAACCAAGCCATTTCTCAAGGGATTCGTATGAAATTCAGAATGTAGGACTAATATGTGACTATAAGACTTGTTCCTATGGAAATTCTGGGGTCTGGCCAATAGGGTCTGGGATTTGTGGAACCAAGCCATTTCTCAAGGGATTCGTATGAAACTCAGAATGTAGGACAAATATGTGAATATAAGACTTTTTTCCTATGGAAATTCTAGGATCTGGCCAATAGAGTCTGGGATTTGTGGAACCAAGCCATTTCTCAAGGGATTCGTATGAAACTCAGAATGTAGGACTAATATATGACTATAAGACTTGTTCCTATGGAAATTCTGGGATCTAGCCAATAGGGTCTGGGATTTGTGGAACCAAGCCATTTCTCAAGGGATTCGTATGAAACTCAGAATATAGGACTTATATGTGACAATAAGACTTGTTCCTATGGAAATTCTGGGATCTGGCCAATAGGGTCTGGGATTTGTGGAACCAAGCCATTTGTAGGAATAATATGTGACAATAAGACTTGTTCCTATGGAAATTCTGGGATCTGGTCAACAGTGTCTGGGATTTGTGGGAACCAAGCCATTTCTCAAGGGTTTCGTATGAAACTCAGAATGTAGGATTAATATGTGACTATAAGACTTGTTCCTATGGAAATTCTGGGATCTGGCCAATAGGGTCTGGGATTTGTGGAACCAAGCCATTTCCCGAGGGATTCGTATGAAACTCAGAATGTAGGACTAATATGTGACTATAAGACTTGTTCCTATGGAATTTCTGGGATCTGGCCAATAGGGTCTGGGATTTGTGGAACCAAGCCATTTCTCAAGGGATTCGTATGAAACTCAGAATGTAGGACTAATATGTGATTATAAGACTTGTTCCGATGGAAATTCTGGGATCTGGCCAATAGGGTCTGGGATTTGTGGGAACCAAGCCATATCTCAAGGGATTCGTATGAAACTCAGAATGTAGGACAAATATGTGAATATAAGACTTTTTCCTATGGAAATTTTAGGATCTGGCCAATAGAGTCTGGGATTTGTGGAACCAAGCCATTGCTCAAGGGATTCGTATGAAACTCAGAATGTAGGACTAATATATGACTATAAGACTTGTTCCTATGGAAATTCTGGGATCTGGCCAATAGGGTCTGGGATTTGTGAAACCAAGCCATTTCTCAAGGGATTCGTATGAAACTCAGAATGTAGGACTAATATGTGACTATAAGACTTGTCCCTATGGAAATTCTGGGATCTGGCCAATAGGGTCTGGGATTTGTGGAACCAAGCCATTTCTCAAGGGATTCGTATGACTCTCAGAATGTAGGACTAATATGTGACTAGAAGACTTGTTCCTATGGAAATTCTGGGATCTGGCCAATAGGGTCTGGGATTTGTGGAACCAAGCCATTTCTCAAGGGATTCGTATGAAACTCAGAATGTAGGACTAATATGTGACAATAAGACTTGTTCCTATAGAAATTCTGGGATCTGGCCAAAAGGGTCTGGGATTTGTGGAACCAAGCCATTTCTCAAGGGATTCGTATGAAACTCAGAATATAGGACTAATATGTTTCTATAAGACTTGTTCCTATAGAAATTCTGGGATCTGGCCAATAGGGTCTGGGATTGGTGGAACCAAGCCATTTCTCAAGGGATTCGTATGAAACTCAGAATGTAGGACTAATATGTGACTATAAGACTTGTCCCTATGGAAATTCTGGGATTTGGCCAATAGGGTCTGGGATTGGTGGAACCAAGCCATTTCTCAAGGGATTCGTATGAAACTCAGAATGTAGGACAAATATGTGACTATAAGACTTGTTCCTATGGAAATACTGGGATCTGGCCAATAGGGTCTGGGATTTGTGGAACCAAGCTATTTCTCAAGGGATTCTTATGAATCTCAGAATGTAGGACTAATATGTGACTATAAGACTTGTTCCTATGGAATTTCTGGGATCTGGCCAATAAGGTCTGGGATTTGTGGAACCAAGCCATTTCTCAAGGGATTCGTATGAAACTCAGAATGTAGGACTAGTATGTGACTATAAGACTTGTTCCTATAGAAATTCTGGGATCTGGCCAATAGGGTCTGGGATTTGTGGAACCAAGCCATTTCTGAAGGGATTCGTATGAAACTCAGAATGTAGGACTAATATGTGACTATAAGACTTGTTCCTATGGAAATTCTGGGATCTGGCCAATAGGGTCTGGGATTTGTGGAACCAAGCCATTTCTGAAGGGATTCGTATGAAACTCAGAATGTAGGACTAATATGTGACTATAAGACTTGTTTCTATGGAAATTCTGGGATCTGGCCAATAGGGTCTGGGATTTTGGAACCAAGCCATTTCTCAAGGGATTCGTATGAAACTCAGAATGTAGGAATAATATGTGACTATAAGACTTGTTCCTATGGAATTCTGGGATCTGGCTAATAGGGTCTGTGATTTGTGAAACCAAGCCATTCCTCAAGGGATTCGTATGAAACTCAGAATGTTGGACTAATATGTGGCTATAAGACTTGTTCCTATGGAAATTCTGGGATCTGGCCAATAGGGTCTGGGATTTGTGGAACCAAGCCATTTCTCAAGGGATTCGTATGAAACTCAGAATGTAGGACTAATATGTGACTATAAGACTTGTTCCTATGGAAATTCTGGGATCTGGCCAATAGGGTCTGGGATTTGTGGAACCAAGCCATTTCTCAAGGGATTCGTATGAAACTCAGAATGTAGGACTTATATGTGACTATAAGACTTGTTCATATGGAAATTCTGGATTCTGGCCAATAGGGTCTGGGATTTGTGAAACCAAGCCATTTCTCAAGGGATTCGTTTGAAACTCAGAATATAGGACTTATATGTGACTATAAGACTTGTTCCTATGGAAATTCTGGATTCTGGCCAATAGGGTCTGGGATTTGTGGAACCAAGCCATTCCCCAAGGGATTCGTATGAAACTCAGAATGTAGGACTAATATGTGACTGTAAGACTTGTTCCTATGGAAATTCTGGGATCTGGCCAATAGGGTCTGGGATTTGTGGAACCAAGCCATTTCTCAAGGGATTCGTATGAAACTCAGAATGTAGGACTAATATGTGACTATAAGACTTGTTCCTATGGAAATTCTGGATTCTGGCCAATAGGGTCTGGGATTTGTGGAACCAAGCCATTTCTCAAGGGATTCGTATGAAACTCAGAATGTAGGACTAATATGTGACTATAAGACTTGTTCCTATGGAAATTCTGGATTCTGGCCAATAGGGTCTGGGATTTGTGGAACCAAGCCATTTCTCAAGGTATTCGTATGAAACTCAGAATGTAGGACAAATATGTGAATATAAGACTTTTTCCTATGGAAATTCTAGGATCTGGACAATAGATTCTGGGATTTGTGGAACCAAGCCATTTCTCAAGGGATTCGTATGAAACTCAGAATGTAGGACTAATATATGACTATAAGACTTGTTCCTATGGAAATTCTGGGATCTGGCCAATAGGGTCTGGGATTTGTGAAACCAAGCCATTTCTCAAGGGATTCGTATGACTCTCAGAATGTAGGACTAATATGTGACTATAAGACTTGTTCCTATGGAAATTCTGGGATCTGGCCAATAGGGTCTGGGATTTGTGGAACCAAGCCATTTCTCAAGGGATTCGTATGACTCTCCGAATGTAGGACTAATATGTGACTATAAGACTTGTTCCTATGGAAATTCTGGGATCTGGCCAATAGGGTCTGGGATTTGTGGAACCAAGACATTTCTCAAGGGATTCGTATGAAACTCATTATGTAGGACTAATATGTGACTATAAGACTTGTTCCTATGGAAATTCTCACTCAGAATGTAGGACTAATATGTGACTTTAAGACTTGTCCCTATGGAAATTCTGGGATCTGGCCAATAGGGTCTGGGATTTGTGGAACCAAGCTATTTCTCAAGGGATTCGTATGAATCTCAGAATGTAGGACTAATATGTGACTATAAGACTTGTTCCTATGGAATTTCTGGGATCTGGCCAATAAGGTCTGGGATTTGTGGAACCAAGCCATTTCTCAAGGGATTCGTATGAAACTCAGAATGTAGGACTAGTATGTGACTATAAGACTTGTTCCTATAGAAATTCTGGGATCTGGCCAATAGGGTCTGGGATTTGTGGAACCAAGCCATTTCTGAAGGGATTCGTATGAAACTCAGAATGTAGGACTAATATGTGACTATAAGACTTGTTCCTATGGAAATTCTGGGATCTGGCCAATAGGGTCTGGAATTTTTGGAACCAAGCCATTTCTGAAGGGATTCGTATGAAGCTCGGAATGTAGGACTAATATGCGACTGTAAGATTTGGTTCCTATGGAAATTCTGGGATCTGGCCAATAGGGTCTGGCATTTTTGGAACCAAGCCATTTCTCAAGGGATTCGTATGAAACTCGGAATATAGGACTAATATGCAACTATAAGATTTGTTCCTATAGAAATTCTGGGATCTGGCCATAGGGTCTATAATTTTTTGGACCAAGCCATTTCTCAAGGGATTCGTATGAAACTCGGAATGTAGGACTAATATGCGACTACAAGATTTCTTCCTATGGAAATTCTGAGATCTGACCAATAGGGTCTGGAATTTTTTGGAACTAAGCCATTTATCAAGGGATTCGTATGAAGCTCGAAATGTAGGACTAATATGCGACTGTAAGATTGGTTCCTATGGAAATTCTGGGATCTGGCCAATAAGGTCTGGCATTTTTGGAACCAAGCCATTTCTCAAGGGATTCGTATGAAACTCGGAATGTAGAACTAATATGCGACTGTAAGGTTGGTTCCCATGGAAATTCTGAGATCTGGCCAATAGTGTCTGGAATTTTTGGAACTAAACCATTTCTCAAGGGATTCGTATGAAACTCAGAATGTAGGACTAATATGTGACTATAAGACTGGTTCCTATGGAAATTCTGGGATCTGGCCAATAGGGTCTGGGATTTGTGGAACCAAGCCATTTCTGAAGGGATTCGTATGAAACTCAGAATGTAGGACTAATATGTGACTATAAGACTTGTTTCTATGGAAATTCTGGGATCTGGCCAATAGGGTCTGTGATTTGTGGAACCAAGCCATTTCTCAAGGGATTCGTATGAAATTCAGAATGTAGGACTAATATGTGACTATAAGACTTGTTCCTATGGAAATTCTGGGGTCTGGCCAATAGGGTCTGGGATTTGTGGAACCAAGCCATTTCTCAAGGGATTCGTATGAAACTCAGAATGTAGGACAAATATGTGAATATAAGACTTTTTTCCTATGGAAATTCTAGGATCTGGCCAATAGAGTCTGGGATTTGTGGAACCAAGCCATTTCTCAAGGGATTCGTATGAAACTCAGAATGTAGGACTAATATATGACTATAAGACTTGTTCCTATGGAAATTCTGGGATCTAGCCAATAGGGTCTGGGATTTGTGGAAAAAAGCCATTTCTCAAGGGATTCGTATGAAACTCAGAATATAGGACTTATATGTGACAATAAGACTTGTTCCTATGGAAATTCTGGGATCTGGCCAATAGGGTCTGGGATTTGTGGAACCAAGCCATTTGTAGGAATAATATGTGACAATAAGACTTGTTCCTATGGAAATTCTGGGATCTGGTCAACAGTGTCTGGGATTTGTGGGAACCAAGCCATTTCTCAAGGGTTTCGTATGAAACTCAGAATGTAGGATTAATATGTGACTATAAGACTTGTTCCTATGGAAATTCTGGGATCTGGCCAATAGGGTCTGGGATTTGTGGAACCAAGCCATTTCCCGAGGGATTCGTATGAAACTCAGAATGTAGGACTAATATGTGACTATAAGACTTGTTCCTATGGAATTTCTGGGATCTGGCCAATAGGGTCTGGGATTTGTGGAACCAAGCCATTTCTCAAGGGATTCGTATGAAACTCAGAATGTAGGACTAATATGTGATTATAAGACTTGTTCCGATGGAAATTCTGGGATCTGGCCAATAGGGTCTGGGATTTGTGGGAACCAAGCCATATCTCAAGGGATTCGTATGAAACTCAGAATGTAGGACAAATATGTGAATATAAGACTTTTTCCTATGGAAATTTTAGGATCTGGCCAATAGAGTCTGGGATTTGTGGAACCAAGCCATTGCTCAAGGGATTCGTATGAAACTCAGAATGTAGGACTAATATATGACTATAAGACTTGTTCCTATGGAAATTCTGGGATCTGGCCAATAGGGTCTGGGATTTGTGAAACCAAGCCATTTCTCAAGGGATTCGTATGAAACTCAGAATGTAGGACTAATATGTGACTATAAGACTTGTCCCTATGGAAATTCTGGGATCTGGCCAATAGGGTCTGGGATTTGTGGAACCAAGCCATTTCTCAAGGGATTCGTATGACTCTCAGAATGTAGGACTAATATGTGACTAGAAGACTTGTTCCTATGGAAATTCTGGGATCTGGCCAATAGGGTCTGGGATTTGTGGAACCAAGCCATTTCTCAAGGGATTCGTATGAAACTCAGAATGTAGGACTAATATGTGACAATAAGACTTGTTCCTATAGAAATTCTGGGATCTGGCCAAAAGGGTCTGGGATTTGTGGAACCAAGCCATTTCTCAAGGGATTCGTATGAAACTCAGAATATAGGACTAATATGTTTCTATAAGACTTGTTCCTATAGAAATTCTGGGATCTGGCCAATAGGGTCTGGGATTGGTGGAACCAAGCCATTTCTCAAGGGATTCGTATGAAACTCAGAATGTAGGACTAATATGTGACTATAAGACTTGTCCCTATGGAAATTCTGGGATTTGGCCAATAGGGTCTGGGATTGGTGGAACCAAGCCATTTCTCAAGGGATTCGTATGAAACTCAGAATGTAGGACAAATATGTGACTATAAGACTTGTTCCTATGGAAATACTGGGATCTGGCCAATAGGGTCTGGGATTTGTGGAACCAAGCTATTTCTCAAGGGATTCGTATGAATCTCAGAATGTAGGACTAATATGTGACTATAAGACTTGTTCCTATGGAATTTCTGGGATCTGGCCAATAAGGTCTGGGATTTGTGGAACCAAGCCATTTCTCAAGGGATTCGTATGAAACTCAGAATGTAGGACTAGTATGTGACTATAAGACTTGTTCCTATAGAAATTCTGGGATCTGGCCAATAGGGTCTGGGATTTGTGGAACCAAGCCATTTCTGAAGGGATTCGTATGAAACTCAGAATGTAGGACTAATATGTGACTATAAGACTTGTTCCTATGGAAATTCTGGGATCTGGCCAATAGGGTCTGGGATTTGTGGAACCAAGCCATTTCTGAAGGGATTCGTATGAAACTCAGAATGTAGGACTAATATGTGACTATAAGACTTGTTTCTATGGAAATTCTGGGATCTGGCCAATAGGGTCTGGGATTTTGGAACCAAGCCATTTCTCAAGGGATTCGTATGAAACTCAGAATGTAGGAATAATATGTGACTATAAGACTTGTTCCTATGGAATTCTGGGATCTGGCTAATAGGGTCTGTGATTTGTGAAACCAAGCCATTCCTCAAGGGATTCGTATGAAACTCAGAATGTTGGACTAATATGTGGCTATAAGACTTGTTCCTATGGAAATTCTGGGATCTGGCCAATAGGGTCTGGGATTTGTGGAACCAAGCCATTTCTCAAGGGATTCGTATGAAACTCAGAATGTAGGACTAATATGTGACTATAAGACTTGTTCCTATGGAAATTCTGGGATCTGGCCAATAGGGTCTGGGATTTGTGGAACCAAGCCATTTCTCAAGGGATTCGTATGAAACTCAGAATGTAGGACTTATATGTGACTATAAGACTTGTTCATATGGAAATTCTGGATTCTGGCCAATAGGGTCTGGGATTTGTGAAACCAAGCCATTTCTCAAGGGATTCGTTTGAAACTCAGAATATAGGACTTATATGTGACTATAAGACTTGTTCCTATGGAAATTCTGGATTCTGGCCAATAGGGTCTGGGATTTGTGGAACCAAGCCATTCCCCAAGGGATTCGTATGAAACTCAGAATGTAGGACTAATATGTGACTGTAAGACTTGTTCCTATGGAAATTCTGGGATCTGGCCAATAGGGTCTGGGATTTGTGGAACCAAGCCATTTCTCAAGGGATTCGTATGAAACTCAGAATGTAGGACTAATATGTGACAATAAGACTTGTTCCTATAGAAATTCTGGGATCTGGCCAAAAGGGTCTGGGATTTGTGGAACCAAGCCATTTCTCAAGGGATTCGTATGAAACTCAGAATGTAGGACTAATATGTGACTATAAGACTTGTTCCTATAGAAATTCTGGGATCTGGCCAATAGGGTCTGGGATTGGTGGAACCAAGCCATTTCTCAAGGGATTCGTATGAAACTCAGAATGTAGGACTAATATGTGACTATAAGACTTGTCCCTATGGAAATTCTGGGATTTGGCCAATAGGGTCTGGGATTGGTGGAACCAAGCCATTTCTCAAGGGATTCGTATGAAACTCAGAATGTAGGACAAATATGTGACTATAAGACTTGTTCCTATGGAAATACTGGGATCTGGCCAATAGGGTCTGGGATTTGTGGAACCAAGCTATTTCTCAAGGGATTCGTATGAATCTCAGAATGTAGGACTAATATGTGACTATAAGACTTGTTCCTATGGAATTTCTGGGATCTGGCCAATAAGGTCTGGGATTTGTGGAACCAAGCCATTTCTCAAGGGATTCGTATGAAACTCAGAATGTAGGACTAATATGTGACTATAAGACTTGTTCCTATAGAAATTCTGGGATCTGGCCAATAGGGTCTGGGATTTGTGGAACCAAGCCATTTCTGAAGGGATTCGTATGAAACTCAGAATGTAGGACTAATATGTGACTATAAGACTTGTTCCTATGGAAATTCTGGGATCTGGCCAATAGGGTCTGGGATTTGTGGAACCAAGCCATTTCTGAAGGGATTCGTATGAAACTCAGAATGTAGGACTAATATGTGACTATAAGACTTGTTTCTATGGAAATTCTGGGATCTGGCCAATAGGGTCTGGGATTTTGTAACCAAGCCATTTCTCAAGGGATTCGTATGAAACTCAGAATGTAGGAATAATATGTGACTATAAGACTTGTTCCTATGGAATTCTGGGATCTGGCTAATAGGGTCTGTGATTTGTGAAACCGAGCCATTTCTCAAGGGATTCGTATGAAACTCAGAATGTAGGACTTATATGTGACTATAAGACTTGTTCATATGGAAATTCTGGGATCTGGCCAATAGGGTCTGGGATTTGTGGAACCAAGCCATTTCTCAAGGGATTCGTATGAAACTCAGAATGTAGGACTAATATGTGACTATAAGACTTGTTACTATGGAAATTCTGGATTCTGGCCAATAGGGTCTGGGATTTGTGGAACCAAGCCATTTCTCAAGGGATTCGTATGAAACTCAGAATGTAGGACTAATATGTGACTATAAGACTTGTACCTATGGAAATTCTGGGGTCTGGCCAATAGGGTCTGGGATTTGTGGAACCAAGCCATTTCTCAAGGGATTCGTATGAAACTCAGAATGTAGGACAAATATGTGAATATAAGACTTTTTCCTATGGAAATTCTAGGATCTGGACAATAGATTCTGGGATTTGTGGAACCAAGCCATTTCTCAAGGGATTCGTATGAAACTCAGAATGTAGGACTAATATATGACTATAAGACTTGTTCCTATGGAAATTCTGGGATCTGGCCAATAGGGTCTGGGATTTGTGAAACCAAGCCATTTCTCAAGGGATTCGTATGACTCTCAGAATGTAGGACTAATATGTGACTATAAGACTTGTTCCTATGGAAATTCTGGGATCTGGCCAATAGGGTCTGGGATTTGTGGAACCAAGCCATTTCTCAAGGGATTCGTATGACTCTCCGAATGTAGGACTAATATGTGACTATAAGACTTGTTCCTATGGAAATTCTGGGATCTGGCCAATAGGGTCTGGGATTTGTGGAACCAAGACATTTCTCAAGGGATTCGTATGAAACTCATTATGTAGGACTAATATGTGACTATAAGACTTGTTCCTATGGAAATTCTCACTCAGAATGTAGGACTAATATGTGACTTTAAGACTTGTCCCTATGGAAATTCTGGGATCTGGCCAATAGGGTCTGGGATTTGTGGAACCAAGCCATTTCTCAAGGGATTCGTATGACTCTCAGAATTTAGGACTAATAATTGTCTATAAGACTTGTTCCTATGGAAATTCTGGGATCTGGCCAATAGGGTCTGGGATTTGTGAAACCAAGCCATTTCTCAAGAGATTCGTATGAAACTCAGAATATAGGACTAATATGTGACTATAAGACTTGTTCCTATAGAAATTCTGAGATCTGGCCAATAGGGTCTGGGATTGGTGGAACCAAGCCATTTCTCAAGGGATTCGTATGAAACTCAGAATGTAGGACAAATATGTGAATATAAGACTTTTTCCTATGGAAATTCTGGGATCTGGCCAATAGAGTCTGGGATTTGTGGAACCAAGCCATTTCTCAAGGGATTCGTATGAAACTCAGAATGTAGGACTAATATATGATTATAAGACTTGTTCCTATGGAAATTCTGGGATCTGGCCAATAGGGTCTGGGATTGGTGGAACCAAGCCATTTCTCAAGGGATTCGTATGAAACTCAGATTGTAGGACTAATATGTGAGTATAAGACTTGTTCCTATGGAAATTCTGGGATCTGGCCAATAGGGTCTGGGATTTGTGGAACCAAGCCATTTCTCAAGGGATTCGTATGAAACTCAGAATGTAGGACAAATATGTGAATATAAGACTTGTTCCTATGGAAATTCTGGGATCTGGCCAATAGAGTCTGGGATTTATGGAACCAAGCCATTTCTCAAGGGATTCGTATGAAACTCAGAATGTAGGACTAATATATGACTATAAGACTTGTTCCTATGGAAATTCTGGGATCTGGCCAATAGGGTCTGGGATTTGTGAAACCAAGCCATTTCTCAAGGGATTCGTATGAAACTCAGAATGTAGGACTAATATGTGACTATAAGACTTGTCCCTATGGAAATTCTGGGATCTGGCCAATAGGGTCTGGGATTTGTGGAACCAAGCCATTTCTCAAGGGATTCGTATGACTCTCAGAATGTAGGACTAATATGTGACTAGAAGACTTGTTCCTATGGAAATTCTGGGATCTGGCCAATAGGGTCTGGGATTTGTGGAACCAAGCCATTTCTCAAGGGATTCGTATGAAACTCAGAATGTAGGACTAATATGTGACAATAAGACTTGTTCCTATAGAAATTCTGGGATCTGGCCAAAAGGGTCTGGGATTTGTGGAACCAAGCCATTTCTCAAGGGATTCGTATGAAACTCAGAATATAGGACTAATATGTTTCTATAAGACTTGTTCCTATAGAAATTCTGGGATCTGGCCAATAGGGTCTGGGATTGGTGGAACCAAGCCATTTCTCAAGGGATTCGTATGAAACTCAGAATGTAGGACTAATATGTGACTATAAGACTTGTCCCTATGGAAATTCTGGGATTTGGCCAATAGGGTCTGGGATTGGTGGAACCAAGCCATTTCTCAAGGGATTCGTATGAAACTCAGAATGTAGGACAAATATGTGACTATAAGACTTGTTCCTATGGAAATACTGGGATCTGGCCAATAGGGTCTGGGATTTGTGGAACCAAGCTATTTCTCAAGGGATTCGTATGAATCTCAGAATGTAGGACTAATATGTGACTATAAGACTTGTTCCTATGGAATTTCTGGGATCTGGCCAATAAGGTCTGGGATTTGTGGAACCAAGCCATTTCTCAAGGGATTCGTATGAAACTCAGAATGTAGGACTAATATGTGACTATAAGACTTGTTCCTATAGAAATTCTGGGATCTGGCCAATAGGGTCTGGGATTTGTGGAACCAAGCCATTTCTGAAGGGATTCGTATGAAACTCAGAATGTAGGACTAATATGTGACTATAAGACTTGTTCCTATGGAAATTCTGGGATCTGGCCAATAGGGTCTGGGATTTGTGGAACCAAGCCATTTCTGAAGGGATTCGTATGAAACTCAGAATGTAGGACTAATATGTGACTATAAGACTTGTTTCTATGGAAATTCTGGGATCTGGCCAATAGGGTCTGGGATTTTGGAACCAAGCCATTTCTCAAGGGATTCGTATGAAACTCAGAATGTAGGAATAATATGTGACTATAAGACTTGTTCCGATGGAAATTCTGGGATCTGGCCAATAGGGTCTGGGATTTGTGGGAACCAAGCCATATCTCAAGGGATTCGTATGAAACTCAGAATGTAGGACAAATATGTGAATATAAGACTTTTTCCTATGGAAATTTTAGGATCTGGCCAATAGGGTCTGGGATTTGTGGAACCAAGCCATTTCTCAAGGGATTCGTATGAAACTCAGAATGTAGGACTAATATGTGACTATAAGACTTGTTCCTATGGAAATTCTGGGATCTGGCCAATAGGGTCTGGGATTTGTGGAACCAAGCCATTTCTCAAGGGATTCGTATGAAACTCAGAATGTAGGACTTATATGTGACTATAAGACTTGTTCATATGGAAATTCTGGATTCTGGCCAATAGGGTCTGGGATTTGTGAAACCAAGCCATTTCTCAAGGGATTCGTTTGAAACTCAGAATGTAGGACTTATATGTGACTATAAGACTTGTTCCTATGGAAATTCTGGATTCTGGCCAATAGGGTCTGGGATTTGTGGAACCAAGCCATTCCCCAAGGGATTCGTATGAAACTCAGAATGTAGGACTAATATGTGACTGTAAGACTTGTTCCTATGGAAATTCTGGGATCTGGCCAATAGGGTCTGGGATTTGTGGAACCAAGCCATTTCTCAAGGGATTCGTATGAAACTCAGAATGTAGGACTAATATGTGACTATAAGACTTGTTACTATGGAAATTCTGGATTCTGGCCAATAGGGTCTGGGATTTGTGGAACCAAGCCATTTCTCAAGGGATTCGTATGAAACTCAGAATGTAGGACTAATATGTGACTATAAGACTTGTACCTATGGAAATTCTGGGGTCTGGCCAATAGGGTCTGGGATTTGTGGAACCAAGCCATTTCTCAAGGGATTCGTATGAAACTCAGAATGTAGGACAAATATGTGAATATAAGACTTTTTCCTATGGAAATTCTAGGATCTGGACAATAGATTCTGGGATTTGTGGAACCAAGCCATTTCTCAAGGGATTCGTATGAAACTCAGAATGTAGGACTAATATATGACTATAAGACTTGTTCCTATGGAAATTCTGGGATCTGGCCAATAGGGTCTGGGATTTGTGAAACCAAGCCATTTCTCAAGGGATTCGTATGAAACTCAGAATGTAGGACTAATATGTGACTATAAGACTTGTCCCTATGGAAATTCTGGGATCTGGCCAATAGGGTCTGGGATTTGTGGAACCAAGCCATTTCTCAAGGGATTCGTATGAAACTCAGAATGTAGGACTAATATGTGACTATAAGACTTGTTCCTATGGAAATTCTGGGATCTGGCCAATAGGGTCTGGGATTTGTGGAACCAAGCCATTTCTCAAGGGATTCGTATGAAACTCAGAATGTAGGACTTATATGTGACTATAAGACTTGTTCATATGGAAATTCTGGATTCTGGCCAATAGGGTCTGGGATTTGTGAAACCAAGCCATTTCTCAAGGGATTCGTTTGAAACTCAGAATGTAGGACTTATATGTGACTATAAGACTTGTTCCTATGGAAATTCTGGATTCTGGCCAATAGGGTCTGGGATTTGTGGAACCAAGCCATTCCCCAAGGGATTCGTATGAAACTCAGAATGTAGGACTAATATGTGACTGTAAGACTTGTTCCTATGGAAATTCTGGGATCTGGCCAATAGGGTCTGGGATTTGTGGAACCAAGCCATTTCTCAAGGGATTCGTATGAAACTCAGAATGTAGGACTAATATGTGACTATAAGACTTGTTACTATGGAAATTCTGGATTCTGGCCAATAGGGTCTGGGATTTGTGGAACCAAGCCATTTCTCAAGGGATTCGTATGAAACTCAGAATGTAGGACTAATATGTGACTATAAGACTTGTACCTATGGAAATTCTGGGGTCTGGCCAATAGGGTCTGGGATTTGTGGAACCAAGCCATTTCTCAAGGGATTCGTATGAAACTCAGAATGTAGGACAAATATGTGAATATAAGACTTTTTCCTATGGAAATTCTAGGATCTGGACAATAGATTCTGGGATTTGTGGAACCAAGCCATTTCTCAAGGGATTCGTATGAAACTCAGAATGTAGGACTAATATATGACTATAAGACTTGTTCCTATGGAAATTCTGGGATCTGGCCAATAGGGTCTGGGATTTGTGAAACCAAGCCATTTCTCAAGGGATTCGTATGAAACTCAGAATGTAGGACTAATATGTGACTATAAGACTTGTCCCTATGGAAATTCTGGGATCTGGCCAATAGGGTCTGGGATTTGTGGAACCAAGCCATTTCTCAAGGGATTCGTATGACTCTCAGAATGTAGGACTAATATGTGACTATAAGACTTGTTCCTATGGAAATTCTGGGATCTGGCCAATAGGGTCTGGGATTTGTGGAACCAAGACATTTCTCAAGGGATTCGTATGAAACTCATTATGTAGGACTAATATGTGACTCTAAGACTTGTTCCTATGGAAATTCTCACTCAGAATGTAGGACTAATATGTGACTTTAAGACTTGTCCCTATGGAAATTCTGGGATCTGGCCAATAGGGTCTGGGATTTGTGGAACCAAGCCATTTCTCAAGGGATTCGTATGACTCTCAGAATTTAGGACTAATAATTGACTATAAGACTTGTTCCTATGGAAATTCTGGGATCTGGCCAATAGGGTCTGGGATTTGTGAAACCAAGCCATTTCTCAAGAGATTCGTATGAAACTCAGAATATAGGACTAATATGTGACTATAAGACTTGTTCCTATAGAAATTCTGAGATCTGGCCAATAGGGTCTGGGATTGGTGGAACCAAGCCATTTCTCAAGGGATTCGTATGAAACTCAGAATGTAGGACAAATATGTGAATATAAGACTTTTTCCTATGGAAATTCTGGGATCTGGCCAATAGAGTCTGGGATTTGTGGAACCAAGCCATTTCTCAAGGGATTCGTATGAAACTCAGAATGTAGGACTAATATATGATTATAAGACTTGTTCCTATGGAAATTCTGGGATCTGGCCAATAGGGTCTGGGATTGGTGGAACCAAGCCATTTCTCAAGGGATTCGTATGAAACTCAGATTGTAGGACTAATATGTGAGTATAAGACTTGTTCCTATGGAAATTCTGGGATCTGGCCAATAGGGTCTGGGATTTGTGGAACCAAGCCATTTCTCAAGGGATTCGTATGAAACTCAGAATGTAGGACAAATATGTGAATATAAGACTTGTTCCTATGGAAATTCTGGGATCTGGCCAATAGAGTCTGGGATTTATGGAACCAAGCCATTTCTCAAGGGATTCGTATGAAACTCAGAATGTAGGACTAATATATGACTATAAGACTTGTTCCTATGGAAATTCTGGGATCTGGCCAATAGGGTATGGGATTTGTGAAACCAAGCCATTTCTCAAGGGATTCGTATGAAACTCAGAATGTAGGACTAATATGTGACTTTAAGACTTGTCCCTATGGAAATTCTGGGATCTGGCCAATAGGGTCTGGGATTTGTGGAACCAAGCCATTTCTCAAGGGATTCGTATGACTCTCAGAATTTAGGACTAATAATTGACTATAAGACTTGTTCCTATGGAAATTCTGGGATCTGGCCAATAGGGTCTGGGATTTGTGAAACCAAGCCATTTCTCAAGAGATTCGTATGAAACTCAGAATGTAGGACTAATTGGGACTATAAGACTTGTCCCTATGGAAATTCTGGGATCTGGCCAATAGGGTCTGGGATTGGTGTAACCAAGCCATTTCTCAAGGGATTCGTATGAAACTCAGAATGTAGGACAAATATGTGATTATAAGACTTGTTCCTATGGAAATTCTGGGATCTGGCCAATAGAGTCTGGGATTTGTGGAACCAAGCCATTTCTCAAGGGATTCGTATGAAACTCAGAATGTAGGACTAATATGTGACTATAAGACTTGTTCCTATGGAAATTCTGGGGTCTGGCCAATAGGGTCTGGGATTTGTGGAACCAAGCCATTTCTCAAGGGATTCGTATGAAACTCCGAATGTAGGACAAATATGTGAATATAAGACTTTTTCCTATGGAAATTCTAGGATCTGGCCAATAGATTCTGGGATTTGTGAAACCAAGCCATTTCTCAAGGGATTCGTATGAAACTCAGAATGTAGGACTAATATATGACTATAAGACTTGTACCTATGGAAATTCTGGGATCTGGCAAATAGGGTCTGGGATTTGTGGAACCAAGCCATTTCTCAAGGGATTCGTATGAAACTTAGAATGTAGGACTAATATGTGACTATAAGACTTGTTCCTATGGAAATTCTGGGATCTGGCAAATAGGGTCTGGGATTTGTGGAACCAATCCATTTCTCAAGGGATTCGTATGAAACTCAGAATGTAGGACTAATATGTGACTATAAGACTTGTTCCTATGGAAATTCTGGGATCTGGCCAATAGGGTCTGGGATTTGTGGAACCAAGACATTTCTCAAGGGATTCGTATGAAACTCAGAATGTAGGACTAATATGTGACTATAAGACTTATTCCTATGGAAATTCTGGGATCTGGCCAATAGGGTCTGGGATTTGTGGAACCAAGCCATTTCTCAAGGGATTCGTATGAAACTCAGAGTGTAGGACTAATATGTGACTATAAGACTTGTTCCTATGGAAATTCTGGGATCTGGCCAATAGGGTCTGGGATTTGTGGAACCAAGCCATTTCTCAAGGGATTCGTATGAAAATGGAATGTAGGACTAATATATGACAATAAGACTTGTTCCTATAGAAATTCTGGGATCTGGCCAATAGGGTCTGGGATTTGTGGAACCAAGCCATTTCTCAAGGGATTCGTATGAAACTCAGAATGTAGGACTAATATGTGACTATAAGACTTGTTCCTATGGAAATTCTGGGATCTGGCCAATAGGGTCTGGGATTGGTGGAACCAAGCCATTTCTCAAGGGATTCGTATGAAACTCAGAATGTAGGACTAATATGTGACTATAAGACTTGTTCCTATGGAAATTCTGGGATCTGGCCAATAGGGTCTGGGATTTGTGGAACCAAGCTATTTCTCAAGGGATTCGTATGAAACTCAGAATGTAGGACTAATATGTGACTATAAGACTTGTTCCTATGGAAATTCTGGGATCTGGCCAATAGGGTCTGGGATTTGTGGAACCAAGCCATTTCTCAAGGGATTCGTATGAAACTCAGAATGTAGGACTAATATGTGACTATAAGACTTGTTCCAATGGAAATTCTGGGATCTGGCCAATAGGGTCTGGGATTGGTGGAACCAAGCCATTTCTCAAGGGATTCGTATGAAACTCAGAATGTAGGACTAATATGTGACTATAAGATTTGTTCCTATGAAAATTCTTGGATCTGGCCAATAGGGTCTGTGATTTGTGGAACCAAGCCATTTCTCAAGGGATTCGTATGAAACTCAGAATGTAGGACTAATACGAGACTATAAGACTTGTTCCTATGGAAATTCTGGGATCTGGCCAATAGGGTCTGGGATTTGTGGAACCAAGCCATTTCTCAAGGGATTCGTATGAAACTCATAATGTAGGACTAATATGTGACAATAAGACTTGTTCCTATAGAAATTCTGGGATCTGGCCAATAGGGTCTGGGATTTGTGGAACCAAGCCATTTCTCAAGGGATTCGTATGAAACTCAGAATATAGGACTAATATGTGACTATAAGACTTGTTCCTATAGAAATTCTGGGATCTGGCCAATAGAGTCTGGGATTTATGGAACCAAGCCATTTCTCAAGGGATTCGTATGAAACTCAGAATGTAGGACTAATATATGACTATAAGACTTGTTCCTATGGAAATTCTGGGATCTGGCCAATAGAGTCTGGGATTTATGGAACCAAGCCATTTCTCAAGGGATTCGTATGAAACTCAGAATGTAGGACTAATATATGACTATAAGACTTGTTCCTATGGAAATTCTGGGATCTGGCCAATAGGGTCTGGGATTTGTGAAACCAAGCCAATTTTCAAGGGATTCGTATGAAACTCAGAATGTAGGACTAATATGTGACTTTAAGACTTGTCCCTATGGAAATTCTGGGATCTGGCCAATAGGGTCTGGGATTTGTGGAACCAAGCCATTTCTCAAGGGATTCGTATGACTCTCAGAATTTAGGACTATAAGACTTGTTCCTATGGAAATTCTGGGATCTGGCCAATAGGGTCTGGGATTTGTGAAACCAAGCCATTCGTATGAAACTCAGAATGTAGGACTAATATGTGACTATAAGACTTGTCCCTATGGAAATTCTGGGATCTGGCCAATAGGGTCTGGGATTTGTGGAACCAAGCCATTTCTCAAGGGATTCGTATGACTCTCAGAATTTAGGACTAATAATTGACTATAAGACTTGTTCCTATGGAAATTCTGGGATCTGGCCAATAGAGTCTGGGATTTGTGGAACCAAGCCATTTCTCAAGGGATTCGTATGAAACTCAGAATGTAGGACTAATATATGACTATAAGACTTGTTCCTATGGAAATTCTGGGATCCGGCCAATAGGGTCTGGGATTGGTGGAACCAAGCCATTTCTCAAGGGATTCGTATGAAACTCAGAATGTAGGACTAATATGTGACTATAAGACTTGTTCCTATGGAAATTCTGGGATCTGGCCAATAGGGTCTGGGATTTGTGGAACCAAGCTATTTCTCAAGGGATTTGTATGAAACTCAGAATGTAGGACTAATATGTGACTATAAGACTTGTTCCTATGGACATTCTGGGATCTGGCCAATAGGGTCTGGGATTTGTGAACCAAGCCATTTCTCAAGGGATTCGTATGAAACTCAGAATGTAGGACTAATATGTGACTATAAGACTTGTTCCTATAGAAATTCTGGGATCTGGCCAATAGGGTCTGGGATTTGTGGAACCAAGCCATTTCTCAAGGGATTCGTATGAAACTCAGAATATAGGACTAATATGTGACTATAAGACTTGTTCCTATAGAAATTCTGGGATCTGGCCAATAGAGTCTGGGATTTATGGAACCAAGCCATTTCTCAAGGGATTCGTATGAAACTCAGAATGTAGGACTAATATATGACTATAAGACTAGTTCCTATGGAAATTCTGGGATCTGGCCAATAGGGTCTGGGATTGGTGGAACCAAGCCATTTCTCAAGGGATTCGTATGAAACTCAGAATGTAGGACTAATATGTGACTATAAGACTTGTTCCTATGGAAATTCTGGGATCTGACCAATAGGGTCTGGGATTTGTGGAACCAAGCTATTTCTCAAGGGATTCGTATGAAACTCAGAATGTAGGACTAATATGTGACTATAAGACTTGTTCCTATGGAAATTCTGGGATCTGGCCAATAGGGTCTGGGATTTGTGGAACCAAGCCATTTCTCAAGGGATTCGTATGAAACTCAGAATGTAGGACTAATATGTGACTATAAGACTTGTTCCTATGGAAATTCTGGGATCTGGCCAATAGGGTCTGGGATTTGTGGAACCAAGCCATTTCTCAAGGGATTCGTATGAAACTCAGAATGTAGGACTAATATGTGACTATAAGACTTGTTCCTATGGAAATTGTGGGATCTGGCCAATAGGGTCTGTGATTTGTTGAACCAAGCCATTTCTCAAGGGATTCGTATGAAACTCAGAATGTAGGACTAATATGTGACTATAAGACTTGTTCCTATGGATATTCTGGGATCTGGCCAATAGGGTCTGGGATTGGTGGAACCAAGCCATTTCTCAAGGGATTCGTATGAAACTCAGAATGTAGGACTAATATGTGACTATAAGATTTGTTCCTATGAAAATTCTTGAATCTGGCCAATAGGGTCTGTGATTTGTGGAACCAAGCCATTTCTCAAGGGATTCGTAAGAAACTCAGAATGTAGGACCAATATGTGACTATAAGACTTGTTCCTATGGAAATTCTGGGATCTGGCCAATAGGGTCTGGGATTTGTGGAACCAAGCCATTTCTCAAGGGATTCGTATGAAACTCAGAATGTAGGACTAATATGTGACAATAAGACTTGTTCCTATAGAAATTCTGGGATCTGGCCAATAGGGTCTGGGATTTGTGGAACAAAGCCATTTCTCAAGGGATTCGTATGAAACTCAGAATATAGGACTAATATGTGACTATAAGACTTGTTCCTATAGAAATTCTGGGATCTGGCCAATAGGGTCTGGGATTGGTGGAACCAAGCCATTTCTCAAGGGATTCGTATGAAACTCAGAATGTAGGACAAATATGTGAATATAAGACTTTTTCCTATGGAAATTCTGGGATCTGGCCAATAGAGTCTGGGATTTATGGAACCAAGCCATTTCTCAAGGGATTCGTATGAAACTCAGAATGTAGGACTAATATATGACTATAAGACTTGTTCCTATGGAAATTCTGGGATCTGGCCAATAGGGTCTGGGATTTGTGAAACCAAGCCATTTCTCAAGAGATTCGTATGAAACTCAGAATGTAGGACTAATATGTGACTATAAGACTTGTTCCTATGGAAATTCTGGGATCTGGCCAATAGGATCTGGGATTTGTGGAACCAAGCCATTTCTCAAGGGATTCGTATGAAACTCAGAATGTAGGACTAATATGTGACTATAAGACTTGTTCCTATGGAAATTCTGGGGTCTGGCCAATAGGGTCTGGGATTTGTGGAACCAAGCCATTTCTCAAGGGATTCGTATGAAACTCAGAATGTAGGACAAATATGTGAATATAAGACTTTTTCCTATGGAAATTTTAGGATCTCGCCAATAGATTCTGGGATTTGTGGAACCAAGCCATTTCTCAAGGGATTCGTATGAAACTCAGAATGTAGGACTAATATATGACTATAAGACTTGTTCCTATGGAAATTCTGGGATCTAGCCAATAGGGTCTGGGATTTGTGGAACCAAGCCATTTCTCAAGGGATTCGTATGAAACTCAGAATATAGGACTTATATGTGACTATAAGACTTGTTCCTATGGAAATTCTGGGATCTGGCCAATAGGGTCTGGGATTTGTGGAACCAAGCCATTTGTAGGAATAATATGTGACAATAAGACTTGTTCCTATGGAAATTCTGGGATCTGGTCAAAAGTGTCTGGGATTTGTGGGAACCAAGCCATTTCTCAAGGGTTTCGTATGAAACTCAGAATGTAGGATTAATATGTGACTATAAGACTTGTTCCTATGGAAATTCTGGGATCTGGCCAATAGGGTCTGGGATTTGTGGAACCAAGCCATTTCTCGAGGGATTCGTATGAAACTCAGAATGTAGGACTAATATGTGACTATAAGACTTGTTCCTATGGAATTTCTGGGATCTGGCCAATAGGGTCTGGGATTTGTGGAACCAAGCCATTTCTCAAGGGATTCGTATGAAACTCAGAATGTAGGACTAATATGTGATTATAAGACTTGTTCCGATGGAAATTCTGGGATCTGGCCAATAGGGTCTGGGATTTGTGGGAACCAAGCCATATCTCAAGGGATTCGTATGAAACTCAGAATGTAGGACAAATATGTGAATATAAGACTTTTTCCTATGGAAATTCTAGGATCTGGCCAATAGAGTCTGGGATTTGTGGAACCAAGCCATTGCTCAAGGGATTCGTATGAAACTCAGAATGTAGGACTAATATATGACTATAAGACTTGTTCCTATGGAAATTCTGGGATCTGGCCAATAGGGTCTGGGATTTGTGAAACCAAGCCATATCTCAAGGGATTCGTATGAAACTCAGAATGTAGGACTAATATGTGACTATAAGACTTGTCCCTATGGAAATTCTGGGATCTGGCCAATAGGGTCTGGGATTTGTGGAACCAAGCCATTTCTCAAGGGATTCGTATGAAACTCGGAATGTAGGACTAATATGCGACTAAAAGATTTCTTCCTATGGAAATTCTGAGATCTGACCAATAGGGTCTGGAATTTTTTGGAACTAAGCCATTTATCAAGGGATTCGTATGAAGCTCGAAATGTAGGACTAATATGCGACTGTAAGATTGGTTCCTATGGAAATTCTGGGATCTGGCCAATAGGGTCTGGCATTTTTGGAACCAAGCCATTTCTCAAGGGATTCGTATGAAACTCGGAATGTAGAACTAATATGCGACTGTAAGGTTGGTTCCCATGGAAATTATGAGATCTGGCCAATAGTGTCTGGAATTTTTGGAACCAAGCCATTTCTCAAGGGATTCGTATGAAACTCAGAATGTAGGACTAATATGTGACTATAAGACTGGTTCCTATGGAAATTCTGGGATCTGGCCAATAGGGTCTGGGATTTGTGGAACCAAGCCATTTCTGAAGGGATTCGTATGAAACTCAGAATGTAGGACTAATATGTGACTATAAGACTTGTTTCAATGGAAATTCTGGGATCTGGCCAATAGGGTCTGTGATTTGTGGAACCAAGCCATTTCTCAAGGGATTCGTATGAAACTCAGAATGTAGGACTAATATGTGGCTATAAGACTTGTTCCTATGGAAATTCTGGGATCTGGCTAATAGGGTCTGGGATTTGTGGAACCAAGCCATTTCTCAAGGGATTCGTATGAAACTCAGAATGTAGGACTAATATGTGACTATAAGACTTGTTCCTATGGAAATTCTGGGGTCTGGCCAATAGGGTCTGGGATTTGTGGAACCAAGCCATTTCTCAAGGGATTCGTATGAAACTCAGAATGTAGGACAAATATGTGAATATAAGACTTTTTTCCTATGGAAATTCTAGGATCTGGCCAATAGAGTCTGGGATTTGTGGAACCAAGCCATTTCTCAAGGGATTCGTATGAAACTCAGAATGTAGGACTAATATATGACTATAAGACTTGTTCCTATGGAAATTCTGGGATCTGGCCAACAGGGTCTGGGATTTGTGGAACCAAGCCATTTCTCAAGGGATTCGTATGAAACTCAGAATATAGGACTTATATGTGACTATAAGACTTGTTCCTATGGAAATTCTGGGATCTGGCCAATAGGGTCTGGGATTTGTGGAACCAAGCCATTTGTAGGAATAATATGTGACAATAAGACTTGTTCCTATGGAAATTCTGGGATCTGGTCAACAGTGTCTGGGATTTGTGGGAACCAAGCCATTTCTCAAGGGTTTCGTATGAAACTCAGAATATAGGATTAATATGTGACTATAAGACTTGTTCCTTTGGAAATTCTGGGATCTGGCCAATAGGGTCTGGGATTTGTGGAACCAAGCCATTTCTCGAGGGATTCGTATGAAACTCAGAATGTAGGACTAATATGTGACTATAAGACTTGTTCCTATGGAATTTCTGGGATCTGGCCAATAGGGTCTGGGATTTGTGGAACCAAGCCATTTCTCAAGGGATTCGTATGAAACTCAGAATGTAGGACTAATATGTGATTATAAGACTTGTTCCGATGGAAATTCTGGGATCTGGCCAATAGGGTCTGGGATTTGTGGGAACCAAGCCATACCTCAAGGGATTCGTATGAAACTCAGAATGTAGGACAAATATGTGAATATAAGACTTTTTCCTATGGAAATTCTAGGATCTGGCCAATAGAGTCTGGGATTTGTGGAACCAAGCCATTGCTCAAGGGATTCGATTCGAAATTCTGGGATCTGGCCAATAGGGTCTGGGATTTGTGAAACCAAGCCATTTCTCAAGGGATTCGTATGAAACTCAGAATGTAGGACTAATATGTGACTATAAGTCTTGTCCCTATGGAAATTCTGGGATCTGGCCAATAGGGTCTGGGATTTGTGGAACCAAGCCATTTCTCAAGGGATTCGTATGACTCTCAGAATGTAGGACTAATATGTGACTAGAAGACTTGTTCCTATGGAAATTCTGGGATCTGGCCAATAGGGTCTGGGATTTGTGGAACCAAGCCATTTCTCAAGGGATTCGTATGAAACTCAGAATGTAGGACTAATATGTGACAATAAGACTTGTTCCTATAGAAATTCTGGGATCTGGCCAAAAGGGTCTGGGATTTGTGGAACCAAGCCATTTCTCAAGGGATTCGTATGAAACTCAGAATATAGGACTAATATGTTTCTATAAGACTTGTTCCTATAGAAATTCTGGGATCTGGCCAATAGGGTCTGGGATTGGTGGAACCAAGCCATTTCTCAAGGGATTCGTATGAAACTCAGAATGTAGGACTAATATGTGACTATAAGACTTGTCCCTATGGAAATTCTGGGATTTGGCCAATAGGGTCTGGGATTGGTGGAACCAAGCCATTTCTCAAGGGATTCGTTTGAAACTCAGAATGTAGGACAAATATGTGACTATAAGACTTGTTCCTATGGAAATACTGGGATCTGGCCAATAGGGTCTGGGATTTGTGGAACCAAGCCATTTCTCAAGGGATTCGTATGAAACTCAGAATGTAGGACTAATATATGACTATAAGACTTGTTCCTATGGAAATTCTGGGATCTGGCCAATAGGGTCTGGGATTGGTGGAACCAAGCCATTTCTCAAGGGATTCGTATGAAACTCAGAATGTAGGACTAATATGTGACTATAAGACTTGTTCCTATGGAAATTCTGGGATCTGACCAATAGGGTCTGGGATTTGTGGAACCAAGCTATTTCTCAAGGGATTCGTATGAAACTCAGAATGTAGGACTAATATGTGACTATAAGACTTGTTCCTATGGAAATTCTGGGATCTGGCCAATAGGGTCTGGGATTTGTGGAACCAAGCCATTTCTCAAGGGATTCGTATGAAACTCAGAATGTAGGACTAATATGTGACTATAAGACTTGTTCCTATGGAAATTCTGGGATCTGGCCAATAGGGTCTGGGATTTGTGGAACCAAGCCATTTCTCAAGGGATTCGTATGAAACTCAGAATGTAGGACTAATATGTGACTATAAGACTTGTTCCTATGGAAATTGTGGGATCTGGCCAATAGGGTCTGTGATTTGTTGAACCAAGCCATTTCTCAAGGGATTCGTATGAAACTCAGAATGTAGGACTAATATGTGACTATAAGACTTGTTCCTATGGAAATTCTGGGATCTGGCCAATAGGGTCTGGGATTGGTGGAACCAAGCCATTTCTCAAGGGATTCGTATGAAACTCAGAATGTAGGACTAATATGTGACTATAAGATTTGTTCCTATGAAAATTCTTGAATCTGGCCAATAGGGTCTGTGATTTGTGGAACCAAGCCATTTCTCAAGGGATTCGTAAGAAACTCAGAATGTAGGACCAATATGTGACTATAAGACTTGTTCCTATGGAAATTCTGGGATCTGGCCAATAGGGTCTGGGATTTGTGGAACCAAGCCATTTCTCAAGGGATTCGTATGAAACTCAGAATGTAGGACTAATATGTGACAATAAGACTTGTTCCTATAGAAATTCTGGGATCTGGCCAATAGGGTCTGGGATTTGTGGAACAAAGCCATTTCTCAAGGGATTCGTATGAAACTCAGAATATAGGACTAATATGTGACTATAAGACTTGTTCCTATAGAAATTCTGGGATCTGGCCAATAGGGTCTGGGATTGGTGGAACCAAGCCATTTCTCAAGGGATTCGTATGAAACTCAGAATGTAGGACAAATATGTGAATATAAGACTTTTTCCTATGGAAATTCTGGGATCTGGCCAATAGAGTCTGGGATTTATGGAACCAAGCCATTTCTCAAGGGATTCGTATGAAACTCAGAATGTAGGACTAATATATGACTATAAGACTTGTTCCTATGGAAATTCTGGGATCTGGCCAATAGGGTCTGGGATTTGTGAAACCAAGCCAATTTTCAAGGTATTCGTATGAAACTCAGAATGTAGGACTAATATGTGACTTTAAGACTTGTCCCTATGGAAATTCTGGGATCTGGCCAATAGGGTCTGGGATTTGTGGAACCAAGCCATTTCTCATGGGATTCGTATGACTCTCAGAATTTAGGACTAATAATTGACTATAAGACTTGTTCCTATGGAAATTCTGGGATCTGGCCAATAGGGTCTGGGATTTGTGAAACCAAGCCATTTCTCAAGAGATTCGTATGAAACTCAGAATGTAGGACTAATATGTGACTATAAAACTTGTTCCTATGGAAATTCTGGGATCTGGCCAATAGGATCTGGGATTTGTGGAACCAAGCCATTTCTCAAGGGATTCGTATGAAACTCAGAATGTAGGACTAATATGTGACTATAAGACTTGTTCCTATGGAAATTCTGGGGTCTGGCCAATAGGGTCTGGGATTTGTGGAACCAAGCCATTTCTCAAGGGATTCGTATGAAACTCAGAATGTAGGACAAATATGTGAATATAAGACTTTTTCCTATGGAAATTTTAGGATCTCGCCAATAGATTCTGGGATTTGTGGAACCAAGCCATTTCTCAAGGGATTCGTATGAAACTCAGAATGTAGGACTAATATATGACTATAAGACTTGTTCCTATGGAAATTCTGGGATCTAGCCAATAGGGTCTGGGATTTGTGGAACCAAGCCATTTCTCAAGGGATTCGTATGAAACTCAGAATATAGGACTTATATGTGACTATAAGACTTCTTCCTATGGAAATTCTGGGATCTGGCCAATAGGGTCTGGGATTTGTGGAACCAAGCCATTTGTAGGAATAATATGTGACAATAAGACTTGTTCCTATGGAAATTCTGGGATCTGGTCAACAGTGTCTGGGATTTGTGGGAACCAAGCCATTTCTCAAGGGTTTCGTATGAAACTCAGAATGTAGGATTAATATGTGACTATAAGACTTGTTCCTATGGAAATTCTGGGATCTGGCCAATAGGGTCTGGGATTTGTGGAACCAAGCCATTTCTCGAGGGATTCGTATGAAACTCAGAATGTAGGACTAATATGTGACTATAAGACTTGTTCCTATGGAATTTCTGGGATCTGGCCAATAGGGTCTGGGATTTGTGGAACCAAGCCATTTCTCAAGGGATTCGTATGAAACTCAGAATGTAGGACTAATATGTGATTATAAGACTTGTTCCGATGGAAATTCTGGGATCTGGCCAATAGGGTCTGGGATTTGTGGGAACCAAGCCATATCTCAAGGGATTCGTATGAAACTCAGAATGTAGGACAAATATGTGAATATAAGACTTTTTCCTATGGAAATTCTAGGATCTGGCCAATAGAGTCTGGGATTTGTGGAACCAAGCCATTGCTCAAGGGATTCGTATGAAACTCAGAATGTAGGACTAATATATGACTATAAGACTTGTTCCTATGGAAATTCTGGGATCTGGCCAATAGGGTCTGGGATTTGTGAAACCAAGCCATATCTCAAGGGATTCGTATGAAACTCAGAATGTAGGACTAATATGTGACTATAAGACTTGTCCCTATGGAAATTCTGGGATCTGGCCAATAGGGTCTGGGATTTGTGGAACCAAGCCATTTCTCAAGGGATTCGTATGAAACTCGGAATGTAGGACTAATATGCGACTAAAAGATTTCTTCCTATGGAAATTCTGAGATCTGACCAATAGGGTCTGGAATTTTTTGGAACTAAGCCATTTATCAAGGGATTCGTATGAAGCTCGAAATGTAGGACTAATATGCGACTGTAAGATTGGTTCCTATGGAAATTCTGGGATCTGGCCAATAGGGTCTGGCATTTTTGGAACCAAGCCATTTCTCAAGGGATTCGTATGAAACTCGGAATGTAGAACTAATATGCGACTGTAAGGTTGGTTCCCATGGAAATTATGAGATCTGGCCAATAGTGTCTGGAATTTTTGGAACCAAGCCATTTCTCAAGGGATTCGTATGAAACTCAGAATGTAGGACTAATATGTGACTATAAGACTGGTTCCTATGGAAATTCTGGGATCTGGCCAATAGGGTCTGGGATTTGTGGAACCAAGCCATTTCTGAAGGGATTCGTATGAAACTCAGAATGTAGGACTAATATGTGGCTATAAGACTTGTTCCTATGGAAATTCTGGGATCTGGCTAATAGGGTCTGGGATTTGTGGAACCAAGCCATTTCTCAAGGGATTCGTATGAAACTCAGAATGTAGGACTAATATGTGACTATAAGACTTTTTCCTATGGAAATTCTAGGATCTGGCCAATAGAGTCTGGGATTTGTGGAACCAAGCCATTGCTCAAGGGATTCGTATGAAACTCAGAATGTAGGACTAATATGTGACTATAAGACTTGTTTCAATGGAAATTCTGGGATCTGGCCAATAGGGTCTGTGATTTGTGGAACCAAGCCATTTCTCAAGGGATTCGTATGAAACTCAGAATGTAGGACAAATATGTGAATATAAGACTTTTTCCTATGGAAATTCTGGGATCTGGCCAATAGAGTCTGGGATTTATGGAACCAAGCCATTTCTCAAGGGATTCGTATGAAACTCGGAATGTAGGACTAATATGCGACTAAAAGATTTCTTCCTATGGAAATTCTGAGATCTGACCAATAGGGTCTGGAATTTTTTGGAACTAAGCCATTTATCAAGGGATTCGTATGAAGCTCGAAATGTAGGACTAATATGCGACTGTAAGATTGGTTCCTATGGAAATTCTGGGATCTGGCCAATAGGGTCTGGCATTTTTGGAACCAAGCCATTTCTCAAGGGATTCGTATGAAACTCAGAATGTAGGACAAATATGTGAATATAAGACTTTTTCCTATGGAAATTCTAGGATCTGGCCAATAGAGTCTGGGATTTGTGGAACCAAGCCATTGCTCAAGGGATTCGTATGAAACTCAGAATGTAGGACTAATATGTGACTATAAGACTTGTTTCAATGGAAATTCTGGGATCTGGCCAATAGGGTCTGTGATTTGTGGAACCAAGCCATTTCTCAAGGGATTCGTATGAAACTCAGAATGTAGGACTAATATGTGGCTATAAGACTTGTTCCTATGGAAATTCTGGGATCTGGCTAATAGGGTCTGGGATTTGTGGAACCAAGCCATTTCTCAAGGGATTCGTATGAAACTCAGAATGTAGGACTAATATGTGACTATAAGACTTGTTCCTATGGAAATTCTGGGGTCTGGCCAATAGGGTCTGGGATTTGTGGAACCAAGCCATTTGTAGGAATAATATGTGACAATAAGACTTGTTCCTATGGAAATTCTGGGATCTGGTCAACAGTGTCTGGGATTTGTGGGAACCAAGCCATTTCTCAAGGGTTTCGTATGAAACTCAGAATATAGGATTAATATGTGACTATAAGACTTGTTCCTATGGAAATTCTGGGATCTGGCCAATAGGGTCTGGGATTTGTGGAACCAAGCCATTTCTCGAGGGATTCGTATGAAACTCAGAATGTAGGACTAATATGTGACTATAAGACTTGTTCCTATGGAATTTCTGGGATCTGGCCAATAGGGTCTGGGATTTGTGGAACCAAGCCATTTCTCAAGGGATTCGTATGAAACTCAGAATGTAGGACTAATATGTGATTATAAGACTTGTTCCGATGGAAATTCTGGGATCTGGCCAATAGGGTCTGGGATTTGTGGGAACCAAGCCATACCTCAAGGGATTCGTATGAAACTCAGAATGTAGGACAAATATGTGAATATAAGACTTTTTCCTATGGAAATTCTAGGATCTGGCCAATAGAGTCTGGGATTTGTGGAACCAAGCCATTGCTCAAGGGATTCGATTCGAAATTCTGGGATCTGGCCAATAGGGTCTGGGATTTGTGAAACCAAGCCATTTCTCAAGGGATTCGTATGAAACTCAGAATGTAGGACTAATATGTGACTATAAGTCTTGTCCCTATGGAAATTCTGGGATCTGGCCAATAGGGTCTGGGATTTGTGGAACCAAGCCATTTCTCAAGGGATTCGTATGACTCTCAGAATGTAGGACTAATATGTGACTAGAAGACTTGTTCCTATGGAAATTCTGGGATCTGGCCAATAGGGTCTGGGATTTGTGGAACCAAGCCATTTCTCAAGGGATTCGTATGAAACTCAGAATGTAGGACTAATATGTGACAATAAGACTTGTTCCTATAGAAATTCTGGGATCTGGCCAAAAGGGTCTGGGATTTGTGGAACCAAGCCATTTCTCAAGGGATTCGTATGAAACTCAGAATATAGGACTAATATGTTTCTATAAGACTTGCTCCTATAGAAATTCTGGGATCTGGCCAATAGGGTCTGGGATTGGTGGAACCAAGCCATTTCTCAAGGGATTCGTATGAAACTCAGAATGTAGGACTAATATGTGACTATAAGACTTGTCCCTATGGAAATTCTGGGATTTGGCCAATAGGGTCTGGGATTGGTGGAACCAAGCCATTTCTCAAGGGATTCGTATGAAACTCAGAATGTAGGACAAATATGTGACTATAAGACTTGTTCCTATGGAAATACTGGGATCTGGCCAATAGGGTCTGGGATTTGTGGAACCAAGCTATTTCTCAAGGGATTCGTATGAATCTCAGAATGTAGGACTAATATGTGACTTTAAGACTTGTTCCTATGGAATTTCTGGGATCTGGCCAATAAGGTCTGGGATTTGTGGAACCAAGCCATTTCTCAAGGGATTCGTATGAGACTCAGAATGTAGGACTAATATGTGACTATAAGACTTGTTCCTATAGAAATTCTGGGATCTGGCCAATATGGTCTGGGATTTGTGGAACCAAGCCATTTCTGAAGGGATTCGTATGAAACTCAGAATGTAGGACTAATATGTGACTATAAGACTTGTTCCTATGGAAATTCTGGGATCTGGCCAATAGGGTCTGGGATTTGTGGAACCAAGCCATTTCTGAAGGGATTCGTATGAAACTCAGAATGTAGGACTAATATGTGACTATAAGACTTGTTTCTATGGAAATTCTGGGATCTGGCCAATAGGGTCTGGGATTTTGGAACCAAGCCATTTCTCAAGGGATTCGTATGAAACTCAGAATGTAGGAATAATATGTGACTATAAGACTTGTTCCTATGGAATTCTGGGATCTGGCTAATAGGGTCTGTGATTTGTGGAACCCAGCCATTTCTCAAGGGATTCGTATGAAATTCAGAATGTAGGACTAATATGTGGCTATAAGACTTGTTCCTATGGAAATTCTGGGATCTGGCCAATAGGGTCTGGGATTTGTGGAACCAAGCCATTTCTCAAGGGATTCGTATGAAACTCAGAATGTAGGACTAATATGTGACTATAAGACTTGTTCCTATGGAAATTCTGGGATCTGGCCAATAGGGTCTGGGATTTGTGGAACCAAGCCATTTCTCAAGGGATTCGTATGAAACTCAGAATGTAGGACTTATATGTGACTATAAGACTTGTTCATATGGAAATTCTGGATTCTGGCCAATAGGGTCTGGGATTTGTGAAACCAAGCCATTTCTCAAGGGATTCGTTTGAAACTCAGAATGTAGGACTTATATATGACTATAAGACTTGTTCCTATGGAAATTCTGGATTCTGGCCAATAGGGTCTGGGATTTGTGGAACCAAGCCATTCCCAAGGGATTCGTATGAAACTCAGAATGTAGGACTAATATGTGACTGTAAGACTTGTTCCTATGGAAATTCTGGGATCTGGCCAATAGGGTCTGGGATTTGTGGAACCAAGCCATTTCTCAAGGGATTCGTATGAAACTCAGAATGTAGGACTAATATGTGACTATAAGACTTGTTCCTATGGAAATTCTGGGGTCTGGCCAATAGGGTCTGGGATTTGTGGAACCAAGCCATTTCTCAAGGGATTCGTATGAAACTCAGAATGTAGGACAAATATGTGAATATAAGACTTTTTCCTATGGAAATTCTAGGATCTGGACAATAGATTCTGGGATTTGTGGAACCAAGCCATTTCTCAAGGGATTCGTATGAAACTCAGAATGTAGGACAAATATGTGAATATAAGACTTTTTCCTATGGAAATTCTAGGATCTGGACAATAGATTCTGGGATTTGTGGAACCAAGCCATTTCTCAAGGGATTCGCATGAAACTCAGAATGTAGGACTAATATATGACTATAAGACTTGTTCCTATGGAAATTCTGGGATCTGGCCAATAGGGTCTGGGATTTGTGAAACCAAGCCATTTCTCAAGGAATTCGTATGAAACTCAGAATGTAGGACTAATATGTGACTATAAGACTTGTCCCTATGGAAATTCTGGGATCTGGCCAATAGGGTCTGGGATTTGTGGAACCAAGCCATTTCTCAAGGGATTCGTATGAAACTCAGAATGTAGGACAAATATGTGAATATAAGACTTTTTCCTATGGAAATTCTAGGATCTGGACAATAGATTCTGGGATTTGTGGAACCAAGCCATTTCTCAAGGGATTCGTATGAAACTCAGAATGTAGGACCAATATGTGACTATAAGACTTGTTCCTATGGAAATTCTGGGATCTGGCCAATAGGGTCTGGGATTTGTGGAACCAAGCCATTTCTCAAGGGATTCGTATGAAACTCAGAATGTAGGACCAATATGCGACTGTAAGATTGGTTCCTATGGAAATTCTGGTTTCTGGCAAATAGGGTCTGGAATTTTTGGAACCAAGCCATTTATCAAGGGATTCGTATGAAGCTCGGAATGTAGGACTAATATGCGACTGTAAGATTTGGTTCCTGTGGAAATTATGGGATCTGGCCAATAGGGTCTGGCATTTCTCAAGGGATTCGTATGAAACTCGGAATGTAGGACTAATATGCAACTATAAGATTTGTTCCTATGGAAATTCTGGTTTCTGGCAAATAGGGTCTGGAATTTTTGGAACCAAGCCATTTATCAAGGGATTCGTATGAAGCTCGGAATGTAGGACTAATATGCGACTGTAAGATTTGGTTCCTATGGAAATTCTGGGATCTGGCCAATAGGGTCTGGCATTTCTCAAGGGATTCGTATGAAACTCGGAATGTAGGACTAATATGCAACTATAAGATTTGTTCCTATGGAAATTCTGGGATCTGGCCATAGGGTCTGGAATTTTTGGAACCAAGCCAGTTTTCAAGGGATTCGTATGAAACTCGGAATGTAGGACTAATATACAACTGTAAGATTGGATCCTATGGAAATTCTGGGATCTGGCCAATAGGGTCTGGAATTTTTGGAACCAAGCCATTTCTCAAGGGATTTGTATGAAACTCGGAATGTAGGATTTATATGCAACTATAAGATTTGTTCCTATGGAAATTCTGGGATCTGGCCATAGGGTCTGGAATTTTTGGAACCAAGCCATTTCTCAAGGGATTTGTATGAAACTCGGAATGTAGGATTTATATGCAACTATAAGATTTGTTCCTATGGAAATTCTGAGATCTGACCAATAGGGTCTGGAATTTTTTGGAACTAAGCCATTTCTCATCGTCATCTCATCTCATCTTTAATCGTAATATCGGCCACAACGTCAAAAAAGTTTCACTTCAACCGCGCGTAAAAGTTACACGCACTCTTTTTTTGTTTTTTTTGTTTTTTGAGTTTTTAGGTTTTTTTGTATTTTAACAAAAACTATTTTTTATTTATATTGAATATTTATATACATTTTATATTTTATATGATATGAATATTTCCAATTATTTTATTTATACGGTTTATATTCTTATTGTGCAGGCTTTATTTATATGGAATCAATCTTTTCTTAACTCTGCTTGTCTCGAAGGTAACCAGAAAAAGGAATTAAAATATCTAAAGACAATTAATAAATCGACGACGACGCTACCGAACTCGTTACTCAGGTTGTTTTATTCGCCAGTCGCACACAGTGTTGCCATCATTCGGTAATATTAAAACAAATATTTGAAATAGCTAACCATGTTTAAATAAACTTTACAAAACTGCAACTGAATTATCATAGCTTAGGACTATTAACAAATAATAGGTAGCCACACTACCCCCCTTTAGAAAACCAAATAACACTCATTTGTCGTTCAATTCAAAAAATTTTAAATTTTAATTTTATTCTAAATATCGTGAAGGAAATTTAACTCGACGACCTGTTCTCGTGATAACCTCAGGAACTGCATCGTCTTTGCTGGCCGACATCTGTAAAGTGCCTCCATCATCATTATCAAAAACCACTTGAACAGGCAGATCATCGCATCCATTGGATACCGAAGCATTTGATGCCTCCTCAAGATTATAATTCAAGAAAGAAAGATGATTAACCTAACTAGTGGAATGGCAGTTTCTCTGTTTTACAATAAAATATTTTTCAAATCTTTTACCACCTCAACTGGTCCGTCATACGGTGGTTGAAGTGGTGTTTTCACGGCATCATTCCGAACAAAGACATGTGAGCAAGTTACAAGCTCTTTATGAACAAAAACAGTTGCTTTGCTGTGATGATGGGTAGGTAGCGGCTGAAGCTTAGACATGCTATTCATTAAATTACTTACAAACTCTGTTTCATGAACAAATTTTTTCACCGGAACGATTAAATCACCCGGTATCGCAATGTTTGAGCCATACACAAGTTCTGCTGAACTGGCTTGCAATTCTGGGCGAACTATTGATCGCATCCCAAGCAAAATAAACGATCATACTGAATACCAATTTTTTGTTTCATAGCACTTTATTGCTGCCTTCATTTCTCTATGCCTACGTTCAATTAACCCGTTCGAGCAAGAATGATCAGGTGTAGTACGAACGTGCTTTATTCCGAGCAATGTTTGAAGTTCCCGAAATAAGGAGCTCTCAAATTGACGTCCTTGGTCAGAAGTGATTCTGAGAGGTACACCAAAACGAGCTACCCAACCATGAATTAATGTGTGCGCCACTTTTTCTGCACTTACGCCCATCATTGGAAATGCGTCGACCCACCTTGAGTACCTATCAATGCAAGTCAAATAGTAAGAGTAACCATTTGAGATAGGTAAAGGCCCCACAATATCAATATTTATATGTTTAAATCTATCGCTAATTAGGTCGTATCTTTCTATTCCTGATTTAGTGTGCCTTGACAACTTCGACTTTTGACATTGCAAACAGGATTTTGCCCACCTATTTACATCTTTATTTACCGAGAGCCACACAAAACGGGATGATACTAACTTTACTGTCGCCCTAATTCCTGGATGTAATAAACCATGCAAATTTTCAAATACTAGTTTTCTGAAATTCAACGATACGGTACGTACGGGCGAATTTTACCATTTAAATCATCACACACTAATTCGACACCAAATTCTGGGTTGTGAATAACTTTCAATTTTAAATTACATGCAATCGTTTTGTCCAATAAACCTTTAACTTCAACATCATTGGCTTGAGCCTGCGCCATCTCTTTTACATTATAATGTGTCGGAAATTCGATAGATCCTGTACGAGATAAGGTGTCAGCTACAATATTTTCTAATCCTTTGATATATCTGATATCTGCTGAAAATTGTCCTATATTATGGAAATTCTGGTTTCTAAGATTGGTTCCTATAGAAATTCTGGTTTCTGGCCAATAGGGTCTGGAATTTTTGGAACCAAGCCATTTATCAAGGGATTCGTATGAACTCGGAATGTAGGACTTATATGCGACTGTAAGATTGGTTCCTATGGAAATTCTGGTTTCTGGCAAATAGGGTCTGGAATTTTTGGAACCAAGCCATTTATCAAGGGATTCGTATGAAGCTCGGAATGTAGGACTAATATGCGACTGTAAGATTTGGTTCCTGTGGAAATTCTGGGATCTGGCCAATAGGGTCTGGCATTTCTCAAGGGATTCGTATGAAACTCGGAATGTAGGACTAATATGCAACTATAAGATTTGTTCCTATGGAAATTCTGGTTTCTGGCAAATAGGGTCTGGAATTTTTGGAACCAAGCCATTTATCAAGGGATTCGTATGAAGCTCGGAATGTAGGACTAATATGCGACTGTAATATTTGGTTCCTATGGAAATTCTGGGATCTGGCCAATAAGGTCTGGCATTTCTCAAGGGATTCGTATGAAACTCGGAATGTAGGACTAATATGCAACTATAAGATTTGTTCCTTTGGAAATTATGGGATCTGGCCATAGGGTCTGGAATTTTTTGGAACCAAGCCATTTCTCAAGGGATTCGTATGAAACTCGGAATGTAGGACTAATATGCGACTACAAGATTTCTTCCTATGGAAATTCTGTGATCTGACCAATAGGGTCTGGAATTTTTTGGAACTAAGCCATTTCTCATCGTCATCTCATCTCATCTTTAATCGTAATATCGGCCACAACGTCAAAAAAGTTTCACTTCAACCGCGCGTAAAAGTTACACGCACTCTTTTTTTGTTTTTTTTGTTTTTTGAGTTTTTAGGTTTTTTTGTATTTTAACAAAAACTATTTTTTATTTATATTGAATATTTATATACATTTTATATTTTATATGATATGAATATTTCCAATTATTTTATTTATACGGTTTATATTCTTATTGTGCAGGCTTTATTTATATGGAATCAATCTTTTCTTAACTCTGCTTGTCTCGAAGGTAACCAGAAAAAGGAATTAAAATATCTAAAGACAATTAATAAATCGACGACGACGCTACCGAATTCGTTACTCAGGTTGTTTTATTCGCCAGTCGCACACAGTGTTGCCATCATTCGGTAATATTAAAACAAATATTTGAAATAGCTAACCATGTTTAAATAAACTTTACAAAACTGCAACTGAATTATCATAGCTTAGGACTATTAACAAATAATAGGTAGCCACACTACCCCCCTTTAGAAAACCAAATAACACTCATTTGTCGTTCAATTCAAAAAATTTTAAATTTTAATTTTATTCTAAATATCGTGAAGGAAATTTAACTCGACGACCTGTTCTCGTGATAACCTCAGGAACTGCATCGTCTTTGCTGGCCGACATCTGTAAAGTGCCTCCATAATCATTATCAAAAACCACTTGAACAGGCAGATCATCGCATCCATTGGATACCGAAGCATTTGATGCCTCCTCAAGATTATAACTCAAGAAAGAAAGATGATTAACCTAACTAGTGGAATGGCAGTTTCTCTGTTTTACAATAAAATATTTTTCAAATCTTTTACCACCTCAACTGGTCCGTCATACGGTGGTTGAAGTGGTGTTTTCACGGCATCATTCCGAACAAAGACATGTGAGCAAGTTACAAGCTCTTTATGAACAAAAACAGTTGCTTTGCTGTGATGATGGGTAGGTAGCGGCTGAAGCTTAGACATGCTATTCATTAAATTACTTACAAACTCTGTTTCATGAACAAATTTTTTCACCGGAACGATTAAATCACCCGGTATCGCAATGTTTGAGCCATACACAAGTTCTGCTGAACTGGCTTGCAATTCTGGGCGAACTATTGATCGCATCCCGAGCAAAATAAACGATCATACTGAATACCAATTTTTTGTTTCATAGCACTTTATTGCTGCCTTCATTTCTCTATGCCTACGTTCAATTAACCCGTTCGAGCAAGAATGATCAGGTGTAGTACGAACGTGCTTTATTCCGAGCAATGTTTGAAGTTCCCGAAATAAGGAGCTCTCAAATTGACGTCCTTGGTCAGAAGTGATTCTGAGAGGTACACCAAAACGAGCTACCCAACCATGAATTAATGTGTGCGCCACTTTTTCTGCACTTACGCCCATCATTGGAAATGCGTCGACCCACCTTGAGTACCTATCAATGCAAGTCAAATAGTAAGAGTAACCATTTGAGATAGGTAAAGGCCCCACAATATCAATATTTATATGTTTAAATCTATCGCTAATTAGGTCGTATCTTTCTATTCCTGATTTAGTGTGCCTTGACAACTTCGACTTTTGACATTGCAAACAGGATTTTGCCCACCTATTTACATCTTTATTTACCGAGAGCCACACAAAACGGGATGATACTAACTTTACTGTAACCCTAATTCCTGAATGAAATAAACCATGCAAATTTTCAAATACTAGTTTTCTGAAATTCAACGATACGGTACGTACGGGCGAATTTTACCATTTAAATCATCACACACTAATTCGACACCAAATTCTGGGTTGTGAATAACTTTCAATTTTAAATTACATGCAATCGTTTTGTCCAATAAACCTTTAACTTCAACATCATTGGCTTGAGCCTGCGCCATCTCTTTTACATTATAATGTGTCGGAAATTCGATAGATCCTGTACGAGATAAGGTGTCAGCTACAATATTTTCTAATCCTTTGATATATCTGATATCTGCTGAAAATTGTCCTATATTATGGAAATTCTGGTTTCTAAGATTGGATCCTATGGAAATTCTGGGATCTGGCCAATAGGGCCTGGAATTTTTGGAACCAAGCCATTTCTCAAGGAATTTGTATGAAACTCGGAATGTAGGACTAATATGCGACTGTAAGATTGGTTCCTATGGAAATTCTGGTTTCTGGCCAATAGGGTCTGGAATTTTTGGAACCAAGCCATTTATCAAGGGATATGTATGAAGCTCGGAATGTAGGACTTATATGCGACTTCAAGATTGGTTCCTATGGAAATTCTGGGATATGGCCAATAGGGTCTGGAATTTTTCGAACCAAGCCATTTCTCAAGGTATTCGTATGAAACTCGGAATGTAGGACTAATATGCGACTGTAAGATTGGTTCCTATGGAAATTCTGGTTTCTAACAAATAGGGTCTGGAAATTTTTGAAGCCATTTATCAAGGGATTCGTATGAAGCTCGGAATGTAGGACTAATATGCGACTGTAAGATTTGGTTCCTATGGAAATTCTGGGATCTGGCCAATAGGGTCTGGCATTTTTGGAACCAAGCCATTTCTCAAGGGATTCGTATGAAACTCGGAATATAGGACTAATATGCAACTATAAGATTTGTTCCTATAGAAATTCTGGGATCTGGCCATAGGGTCTATAATTTTTTGGACCAAGCCATTTCTCAAGGGATTCGTATGAAACTCGGAATGTAGGACTAATATGCGACTACAAGATTTCTTCCTATGAAAATTCTGAGATCTGACCAATAGGGTCTGGAATTTTTTGGATCTAAGCCATTTATCAAGGGATTCGTATGAAGCTCGAAATGTAGGACTAATATGCGACTGTAAGATTGGTTCCTATGGAAATTCTGGGATCTGGCCAATAGGGTCTGGCATTTTTGGAACCAAGCCATTTCTCAAGGGATTCGTATGAAACTCGGAATGTAGAACTAATATGCGACTGTAAGGTTGGTTCCCATGGAAATTCTGAGATCTGGCCAATAGTGTCTGGAATTTTTGGAACCAAGCCATATCTCAAGGGATTCGTATGAAACTCAGAATGTAGGACTAATATGTGACTATAAGACTGGTCCCTATGGAAATTCTGGGATCTGGCCAATAGGGTCTGGGATTTGTGGAACCAAGCCATTTCTGAAGGGATTCGTATGAAACTCAGAATGTAGGACTAATATGTGACTATAAGACTTGTTTCTATGGAAATTCTGGGATCTGGCCAATAGGGTCTGTGATTTGTGGAACCAAGCCATTTCTCAAGGGATTCGTATGAAACTCAGAATGTAGGACTAATATGTGGCTATAAGACTTGTTCCTATGGAAATTCTGGGATTTGGCCAATAGGGTCTGGGATTTGTGGAACCACGTTATTTCTCAAGGGATTCGTATGAAACTCAGAATGTAGGACTAATATGTGACTATAAGACTTGTTCCTATGGAAATTCTGGGGTCTGGCCAATAGGGTCTGGGATTTGTGGAACCAAGCCATTTCTCAAGGGATTCGTATGAAACTCAGAATGTAGGACAAATATGTGAATATAAGACTTTTTTCCTATGGAAATTCTAGGATCTGGCCAATAGAGTCTGGGATTTGTGGAACCAAGCCATTTCTCAAGGGATTCGTATGAAACTCAGAATGTAGGAATAATATGTGACAATAAGACTTGTTCCTATGGAAATTCTGGGATCTGGTCAACAGTGTCTGGGATTTGTGGGAACCAAGCCATTTCTCAAGGGTTTCGTATGAAACTCAGAATGTAGGATTAATATGTGACTATAAGACTTGTTCCTATGGAAATTCTGGGATCTGGCCAATAGGGTCTGGGATTTGTGGAACCAAGCCATTTCTCGAGGGATTCGTATGAAACTCAGAATGTAGGACTAATATGTGACTATAAGACTTGTTCATATGGAATTTCTGGGATCTGGCCAATATGGTCTGGGATTTGTGGAACCAAGCCATTTCTCAAGGGATTCGTATGAAACTCAGAATGTAGGACTAATATGTGACTATAAGACTTGTTCCGATGGAAATTCTGGGATCTGGCCAATAGGGTCTGGGATTTGTGGGAACCAAGCCATATCTCAAGGGATTCGTATGAAACTCAGAATGTAGGACAAATATGTGAATATAAGACTTTTTCCTATGGAAATTCTGGGATCTGGCCAATAGAGTCTGGGATTTGTGGAACCAAGCCATTGCTCAAGGGATTCGTATGAAACTCAGAATGTAGGACTAATATATGACTATAAGACTTGTTCCTATGGAAATTCTGGGATCTGGCCAATAGGGTCTGGGATTTGTGAAACCAAGCCATTTCTCAAGGTATTCGTATGAAACTCAGAATGTAGGACTAATATGTGACTATAAGACTTGTCCCTATGGAAATTCTGGGATCTGGCCAATAGGGTCTGGGATTTGTGGAACCAAGCCATTTCTCAAAGGATTCGTATGACTCTCAGAATGTAGGACTAATATGTGACTAGAAGACTTGTTCCTATGGAAATTCTGGGATCTGGCCAATAGGGTCTGGGATTTGTGAAACCAAGCCATTTCTCAAGGGATTCGTATGAAACTCAGAATGTAGGACTAATATGTGACAATAAGACTTGTTCCTATAGAAATTCTGGGATCTGGCCAAAAGGGTCTGGGATTTGTGGAACCAAGCCATTTCTCAAGGGATTCGTATGAAACTCAGAATATAGGACTAATATGTTTCTATAAGACTTGTTCCTATAGAAATTCTGGGATCTGGCCAATAGGGTCTGGGATTGGTGGAACCAAGCCATTTCTCAAGGGATTCGTATGAAACTCAGAATGTAGGACAAATATGTGACTATAAGACTTGTTCCTATGGAAATACTGGGATCTGGCCAATAGGGTCTGGGATTTGTGGAACCAAGCCATTTCTCAAGGGATTCGTATGAAACTCAGAATGTAGGACAAATATGTGACTATAAGACTTGTTCCTATGGAAATACAGGGATCTGGCCAATAGGGTCTGGGATTTGTGGAACCAAGCTATTTCTCAAGGGATTCGTATGAATCTCAGAATGTAGGACTAATATGTGACTATAAGACTTGTTCCTATGGAATTTCTGGGATCTGGCCAATAAGGTCTGGGATTTGTGGAACCAAGCCATTTCTCAAGGGATTCGTATGAAACTCAGAATGTAGGACTAATATGTGACTATAAGACTTGTTCCTATAGAAATTCTGGGATCTGGCCAATAGGGTCTGGGATTTGTGGAACCAAGCCATTTCTGAAGGGATTCGTATGAAACTCAGAATGTAGGACTAATATGTGACTATAAGACTTGTTCCTATGGAAATTCTGGGATCTGGCCAATAGGGTCTGGGATTTGTGGAACCAAGCCATTTCTGAAGGGATTCGTATGAAAATCAGAATGTAGGACTAATATGTGACTATAAGACTTGTTTCTATGGAAATTCTGGGATCTGGCCAATAGGGTCTGGGATTTTGGAACCAAGCCATTTCTCAAGGGATTCGTATGAAACTCAGAATGTAGGAATAATATGTGACTATAAGACTTGTTCCTATGGAATTCTGGGATCTGGCTAATAGGGTCTGTGATTTGTGAAACCAAGCCATTTCTCAAGGGATTCGTATGAAACTCAGAATGTAGGACTAATATGTGGCTATAAGACTTGTTCCTATGGAAATTCTGGGATCTGGCCAATAGGGTCTGGGATTTGTGGAACCAAGCCATTTCTCAAGGGATTCGTATGAAACTCAGAATGTAGGACTAATATGTGACTATAAGACTTGTTCCTATGGAAATTCTGGGATCTGGCCAATAGGGTCTGGGATTTGTGGAACCAAGCCATTTCTCAAGGGATTCGTATGAAACTCAGAATGTAGGACTTATATGTGACTATAAGACTTGTTCATATGGAAATTCTGGATTCTGGCCAATAGGGTCTGGGATTTGTGAAACCAAGCCATTTCTCAAGGGATTCGTTTGAAACTCAGAATGTAGGACTTATATGTGACTATAAGACTTGTTCCTATGGAAATTCTGGATTCTGGCCAATAGGGTCTGGGATTTGTGGAACCAAGCCATTTCCCAAGGGATTCGTATGAAACTCAGAATGTAGGACTAATATGTGACTGTAAGACTTGTTCCTATGGAAATTCTGGGATCTGGCCAATAGGGTCTGGGATTTGTGGAACCAAGCCATTTCTCAAGGGATTCGTATGAAACTCAGAATGTAGGACTAATATGTGACTATAAGACTTGTTCCTATGGAAATTCTGGATTCTGGCCAATAGGGTCTGGGATTTGTGGAACCAAGCCATTTCTCAAGGGATTCGTATGAAACTCAGAATGTAGGACTAATATGTGACTATAAGACTTGTTCCTATGGAAATTCTGGGGTCTGGCCAATAGGGTCTGGGATTTGTGGAACCAAGCCATTTCTCAAGGGATTCGTATGAAACTCAGAATGTAGGACAAATATGTGAATATAAGACTTTTTCCTATGGAAATTCTAGGATCTGGACAATAGATTCTGGGATTTGTGGAACCAAGCCATTTCTCAAGGGATTCGTATGAAACTCAGAATGTAGGACTAATATATGACTATAAGACTTGTTCCTATGGAAATTCTGGGATCTGGCCAATAGGGTCTGGGATTTGTGAAACCAAGCCATTTCTCAAGGGATTCGTATGAAACTCAGAATGTAGGACTAATATGTGACTATAAGACTTGTCCCTATGCAAATTCTGGGATCTGGCCAATAGGGTCTGGGATTTGTGGAACCAAGCCATTTCTCAAGGGATTCGTATGACTCTCAGAATGTAGGACTAATATGTGACTATAAGACTTGTTCCTATGGAAATTCTGGGATCTGGCCAATAGGGTCTGGGATTTGTGGAACCAAGACATTTCTCAAGGGATTCGTATGAAACTCATTATGTAGGACTAATATGTGACTATAAGACTTGTTCCTATGGAAATTCTCACTCAGAATGTAGGACTAATATGTGACTATAAGACTTGTTCCTATGGAAATTCTGGGATCTGGCCAATAGGGTCTGGGATTTGTGAAACCAAGCCATTTCTCAAGAGATTCGTATGAAACTCAGAATATAGGACTAATATGTGACTATAAGACTTGTTCCTATAGAAATTCTGAGATCTGGCCAATAGGGTCTGGGATTGGTGGAACCAAGCCATTTCTCAAGGGATTCGTATGAAACTCAGAATGTAGGACAAATATGTGAATATAAGACTTTTTCCTATGGAAATTCTGGGATCTGGCCAATAGAGTCTGGGATTTGTGGAACCAAGCCATTTCTCAAGGGATTCGTATGAAACTCAGAATGTAGGACTAATATATGACTATAAGACTTGTTCCTATGGAAATTCTGGGATCTGGCCAATAGGGTCTGGGATTGGTGGAACCAAGCCATTTCTCAAGGGATTCGTATGAAACTCAGAATGTAGGACTAATATGTGACTATAAGACTTGTTCCTATGGAAATTCTGGGATCTGGCCAATAGGGTCTGGGATTGGTGGAACCAAGCCATTTCTCAAGGGATTCGTATGAAACTCAGAATGTAGGACTAATATGTGACTATAAGACTTGTTCCTATGGAAATTCTGGGATCTGGCCAATAGGGTCTGGGATTTGTGGAACCAAGCCATTTCTCAAGGGATTCGTATGAAACTCAGAATGTAGGACAAATATGTGAATATAAGACTTGTTCCTATGGAAATTCTGGGATCTGGCCAATAGAGTCTGGGATTTATGGAACCAAGCCATTTCTCAAGGGATTCGTATGAAACTCAGAATGTAGGACTAATATATGACTATAAGACTTGTTCCTATGGAAATTCTGGGATCTGGCCAATAGGGTATGGGATTTGTGAAACCAAGCCATTTCTCAAGGGATTCGTATGAAACTCAGAATGTAGGACTAATATGTGACTTTAAGACTTGTCCCTATGGAAATTCTGGGATCTGGCCAATAGGGTCTGGGATTTGTGGAACCAAGCCATTTCTCAAGGGATTCGTATGACTCTCAGAATTTAGGACTAATAATTGACTATAAGACTTGTTCCTATGGAAATTCTGGGATCTGGCCAATAGGGTCTGGGATTTGTGAAACCAAGCCATTTCTCAAGAGATTCGTATGAAACTCAGAATGTAGGACTAATATGTGACTATAAGACTTGTCCCTATGGAAATTCTGGGATCTGGCCAATAGGGTCTGGGATTGGTGGAACCAAGCCATTTCTCAAGGGATTCGTATGAAACTCAGAATGTAGGACAATTATGTGATTATAAGACTTGTTCCTATGGAAATTCTGGGGTCTGGCCAATAGGGTCTGGGATTTGTGGAACCAAGCCATTTCTCAAGGGATTCGTATGAAACTCAGAATGTAGGACAAATATGTGAATATAAGACTTTTTCCTATGGAAATTCTAGGATCTGGCCAATAGATTCTGGGATTTGTGAAACCAAGCCATTTCTCAAGGGATTCGTATGAAACTCAGAATGTAGGACTAATATATGACTATAAGACTTGTACCTATGGAAATTCTGGGATCTGGCAAATAGGGTCTGGGATTTGTGGAACCAAGCCATTTCTCAAGGGATTCGTATGAAACTCAGAATGTAGGACTAATATGTGACTATAAGACTTGTTCCTATGGAAATTCTGGGATCTGGCAAATAGGGTCTGGGATTTGTGGAACCAAGCCATTTCTCAAGGGATTCGTATGAAACTCAGAATGTAGGACTAATATGTGACTATAAGACTTGTTCCTATGGAAATTCTGGGATCTGGCCAATAGGGTCTGGGATTTGTGGAACCAAGACATTTCTCAAGGGATTCGTATGAAACTCAGAATGTAGGACTAATATGTGACTATAAGACTTGTTCCTATGGAAATTCTGGGATCTGGCCAATAGGGTCTGGGATTTGTGGAACCAAGCCATTTCTCAAGGGATTCGTATGAAACTCAGAATGTAGGACTAATATGTGACTATAAGACTTGTTCCTATGGAAATTCTGGGATCTGGCCAATAGGGTCTGGGATTTGTGGAACCAAGCCATTTCTCAAGGGATTCGTATGAAAATGGAATGTAGGACTAATATGTGACAATAAGACTTGTTCCTACAGAAATTCTGGGATCTGGCCAATAGGGTCTGGGATTTGTGGAACCAAGCCATTTCTCAAGGGATTCGTATGAAACTCAGAATGTAGGACTAATATGTGACTATAAGACTTGTTCCTATGGAAATTCTGGGATCTGGCCAATAGGGTCTGGGATTGGTAGAACCAAGCCATTTCTCAAGGGATTCGTATGAAACTCAGAATGTAGGACTAATATGTGACTATAAGACTTGTTCCTATGGAAATTCTGGGATCTGGCCAATAGGGTCTGGGATTTGTGGAACCAAGCTATTTCTCAAGGGATTCGTATGAAACTCAGAATGTAGGACTAATATGTGACTATAAGACTTGTTCCTATGGAAATTCTGGGATCTGGCCAATAGGGTCTGGGATTTGTGGAACCAAGCCATTTCTCAAGGGATTCGTGTGAAACTCAGAATGTAGGACTAATATGTGACTATAAGACTTGTTCCTATGGAAATTCTGGGATCTGGCCAATAGGGTCTGGGATTGGTGGAACCAAGCCATTTCTCAAGGGATTCGTATGAAACTCAGAATGTAGGACTAATATGTGACTATAAGACTTGTTCCTATGGAAATTCTGGGATCTGGCCAATAGGGTCTGGGATTTGTGAAACCAAGCCATTTCTCAAGAGATTCGTATGAAACTCAGAATGTAGGACTAATATGTGACTATAAGACTTGTCCCTATGGAAATTCTGGGATCTGGCCAATAGGGTCTGGGATTGGTGGAACCAAGCCATTTCTCAAGGGATTCGTATGAAACTCAGAATGTAGGACAATTATGTGATTATAAGACTTGTTCCTATGGAAATTCTGGGGTCTGGCCAATAGGGTCTGGGATTTGTGGAACCAAGCCATTTCTCAAGGGATTCGTATGAAACTCAGAATTTAGGACTAATAATTGACTATAAGACTTGTTCCTATGGAAATTCTGGGATCTGGCCAATAGGGTCTGGGATTTGTGAAACCAAGCCATTTCTCAAGAGATTCGTATGAAACTCAGAATGTAGGACTAATATGTGACTATAAGACTTGTCCCTATGGAAATTCTGGGATCTGGCCAATAGGGTCTGGGATTGGTGGAACCAAGCCATTTCTCAAGGGATTCGTATGAAACTCAGAATGTAGGACAATTATGTGATTATAAGACTTGTTCCTATGGAAATTCTGGGGTCTGGCCAATAGGGTCTGGGATTTGTGGAACCAAGCCATTTCTCAAGGGATTCGTATGAAACTCAGAATGTAGGACAAATATGTGAATATAAGACTTTTTCCTATGGAAATTCTAGGATCTGGCCAATAGATTCTGGGATTTGTGAAACCAAGCCATTTCTCAAGGGATTCGTATGAAACTCAGAATGTAGGACTAATATATGACTATAAGACTTGTACCTATGGAAATTCTGGGATCTGGCAAATAGGGTCTGGGATTTGTGGAACCAAGCCATTTCTCAAGGGATTCGTATGAAACTCAGAATGTAGGACTAATATGTGACTATAAGACTTGTTCCTATGGAAATTCTGGGATCTGGCAAATAGGGTCTGGGATTTGTGGAACCAAGCCATTTCTCAAGGGATTCGTATGAAACTCAGAATGTAGGACTAATATGTGACTATAAGACTTGTTCCTATGGAAATTCTGGGATCTGGCCAATAGGGTCTGGGATTTGTGGAACCAAGACATTTCTCAAGGGATTCGTATGAAACTCAGAATGTAGGACTAATATGTGACTATAAGACTTGTTCCTATGGAAATTCTGGGATCTGGCCAATAGGGTCTGGGATTTGTGGAACCAAGCCATTTCTCAAGGGATTCGTATGAAACTCAGAATGTAGGACTAATATGTGACTATAAGACTTGTTCCTATGGAAATTCTGGGATCTGGCCAATAGGGTCTGGGATTTGTGGAACCAAGCCATTTCTCAAGGGATTCGTATGAAAATGGAATGTAGGACTAATATGTGACAATAAGACTTGTTCCTACAGAAATTCTGGGATCTGGCCAATAGGGTCTGGGATTTGTGGAACCAAGCCATTTCTCAAGGGATTCGTATGAAACTCAGAATGTAGGACTAATATGTGACTATAAGACTTGTTCCTATGGAAATTCTGGGATCTGGCCAATAGGGTCTGGGATTGGTAGAACCAAGCCATTTCTCAAGGGATTCGTATGAAACTCAGAATGTAGGACTAATATGTGACTATAAGACTTGTTCCTATGGAAATTCTGGGATCTGGCCAATAGGGTCTGGGATTTGTGGAACCAAGCTATTTCTCAAGGGATTCGTATGAAACTCAGAATGTAGGACTAATATGTGACTATAAGACTTGTTCCTATGGAAATTCTGGGATCTGGCCAATAGGGTCTGGGATTTGTGGAACCAAGCCATTTCTCAAGGGATTCGTGTGAAACTCAGAATGTAGGACTAATATGTGACTATAAGACTTGTTCCTATGGAAATTCTGGGATCTGGCCAATAGGGTCTGGGATTGGTGGAACCAAGCCATTTCTCAAGGGATTCGTATGAAACTCAGAATGTAGGACTAATATGTGACTATAAGACTTGTTCCTATGGAAATTCTGGGATCTGGCCAATAGGGTCTGGGATTTGTGAAACCAAGCCATTTCTCAAGAGATTCGTATGAAACTCAGAATGTAGGACTAATATGTGACTATAAGACTTGTCCCTATGGAAATTCTGGGATCTGGCCAATAGGGTCTGGGATTGGTGGAACCAAGCCATTTCTCAAGGGATTCGTATGAAACTCAGAATGTAGGACAATTATGTGATTATAAGACTTGTTCCTATGGAAATTCTGGGGTCTGGCCAATAGGGTCTGGGATTTGTGGAACCAAGCCATTTCTCAAGGGATTCGTATGAAACTCAGAATGTAGGACAAATATGTGAATATAAGACTTTTTCCTATGGAAATTCTAGGATCTGGCCAATAGATTCTGGGATTTGTGAAACCAAGCCATTTCTCAAGGGATTCGTATGAAACTCAGAAATGTAGGACTAATACAATAGGGTCTGGGATTTGTGGAACCAAGCCATTTCTCAAGGGATTCGTATGAAAATGGAATGTAGGACTAATATGTGACAATAAGACTTGTTCCTACAGAAATTCTGGGATCTGGCCAATAGGGTCTGGGATTTGTGGAACCAAGCATTTTCTCAAGGGATTCGTATGAAACTCAGAATGTAGGACTAATATGTGACTATAAGACTTGTTCCTATGGAAATTCTGGGATCTGGCCAATAGGGTCTGGGATTGGTAGAACCAAGCCATTTCTCAAGGGATTCGTATGAAACTCAGAATGTAGGACTAATATGTGACTATAAGACTTGTTCCTATGGAAATTCTGGGATCTGGCCAATAGGGTCTGGGATTTGTGGAACCAAGCTATTTCTCAAGGGATTCGTATGAAACTCAGAATGTAGGACTAATATGTGACTATAAGACTTGTTCCTATGGAAATTCTGGGATCTGGCCAATAGGGTCTGGGATTTGTGGAACCAAGCCATTTCTCAAGGGATTCGTATGAAACTCAGAATGTAGGACTAATATGTGACTATAAGACTTGTTCCTATGGAAATTCTGGGATCTGGCCAATAGGGTCTGGGATTGGTGGAACCAAGCCATTTCTCAAGGGATTCGTATGAAACTCAGAATGTAGGACTAATATGTGACTATAAGATTTGTTCCTATGAAAATTCCCTGATCTGGCCAATAGGGTCTGTGATTTGTGGAACCAAGCCATTTCTCAAGGGATTCGTATGAAACTCAGAATGTAGGACTAATATGTGACTATAAGACTTGTTCCTATGAAAATTCTGGGATCTGGCCAATAGGGTCTGGGATTTGTGGAACCAAGCCATTTCTCAAGGGATTCGTATGAAACTCAGAATGTAGGACTAATATGTGACAATAAGACTTGTTCCTATAGAAATTCTGGGATCTGGCCAATAGGGTCTGGGATTTGTGGAACCAAGCCATTTCTCAAGGGATTCGTATGAAACTCAGAATATAGGACTAATATGTGACTATAAGACTTGTTCCTATAGAAATTCTGGGATCTGGCCAATAGAGTCTGGGATTTATGGAACCAAGCCATTTCTCAAGGGATTCGTATGAAACTCAGAATGTAGGACTAATATATGACTATAAGACTTGTTCCTATGGAAATTCTGGGATCTGGCCAATAGGGTCTGGGATTTGTGAAACCAAGCCAATTTTCAAGGGATTCGTATGAAACTCAGAATGTAGGACTAATATGTGACTTTAAGACTTGTCCCTATGGAAATTCTGGGATCTGGCCAATAGGGTCTGGGATTTGTGGAACCAAGCCATTTCTCAAGGGATTCGTATGACTCTCAGAATTTAGGACTAATAATTGACTATAAGACTTGTTCCTATGGAAATTCTGGGATCTGGCCAATAGGGTCTGGGATTTGTGAAACCAAGCCATTTCTCAAGAGATTCGTATGAAACTCAGAATGTAGGACTAATATGTGACTTTAAGACTTGTCCCTATGGAAATTCTGGGATCTGGCCAATAGGGTCTGGGATTTGTGGAACCAAGCCATTTCTCAAGGGATTCGTATGACTCTCAGAATTTAGGACTAATAATTGACTATAAGACTTGTTCCTATGGAAATTCTGGGATCTGGCCAATAGGGTCTGGGATTTGTGAAACCAAGCCATTTCTCAAGAGATTCGTATGAAACTCAGAATGTAGGACTAATATGTGACTATAAGACTTGTCCCTATGGAAATTCTGGGATCTGGCCAATAGGGTCTGGGATTGGTGGAACCAAGCCATTTCTCAAGGGATTCGTATGAAACTCAGAATGTAGGACTAATATGTGACTTTAAGACTTGTCCCTATGGAAATTCTGGGATCTGGCCAATAGGGTCTGGGATTTGTGGAACCAAGCCATTTCTCAAGGGATTCGTATGACTCTCAGAATTTAGGACTAATAATTGACTATAAGACTTGTTCCTATGGAAATTCTGGGATCTGGCCAATAGGGTCTGGGATTTGTGAAACCAAGCCATTTCTCAAGAGATTCGTATGAAACTCAGAATGTAATACTAATATGTGACTATAAGACTTGTCCCTATGGAAATTCTGGGATCTGGCCAATAGGGTCTGGGATTGGTGGAACCAAGCCATTTCTCAAGGGATTCGTATGAAACTCAGAATGTAGGACAAATATGTGAATATAAGACTTTTTCCTATGGAAATTCTGGGATCTGGCCAATAGAGTCTGGGATTTGTGGAACCAAGCCATTTCTCAAGGGATTCGTATGAAACTCAGAATGTAGGACTAATATATGACTATAAGACTTGTTCCTATAGAAATTCTGGGATCTGGCCAATAGGGTCTGGGATTGGTGGAACCAAGCCATTTCTCAAGGGATTCGTATGAAACTCAGAATGTAGGACAAATATGTGAATATAAGACTTTTTCCTATGGAAATTCTGGGATCTGGCCAATAGGGTCTGGGATTTGTGGAACCAAGCTATTTCTCAAGGGATTCGTATGAAACTCAGAATGTAGGACTAATATGTGACTATAAGACTTGTTCCTATGGAAATTCTGGGATCTGGCCAATAGGGTCTGGGATTTGTGGAACCAAGCCATTTCTCAAGGGATTCGTATGAAACTCAGAATGTAGGACTAATATGTGACTATAAGACTTGTTCCTATAGAAATTCTGGGATCTGGCCAATAGGGTCTGGGATTTGTGGAACCAAGCCATTTCTCAAGGGATTCGTATGAAACTCAGAATGTAGGACTAATATGTGACTATAAGACTTGTTCCTATAGAAATTCTGGGATCTGGCCAATAGAGTCTGGGATTTATGGAACCAAGCCATTTCTCAAGGGATTCGTATGAAACTCAGAATGTAGGACTAATATATGACTATAAGACTTGTTCCTATGGAAATTCTGGGATCTGGCCAATAGGGTCTGGGATTGGTGGAACCAAGCCATTTCTCAAGGGATTTGTATGAAACTCAGAATGTAGGACTAATATGTGACTATAAGACTTGTTCCTATGGAAGTTCTGGGATCTGACCAATAGGGTCTGGGATTTGTGGAACCAAGCTATTTCTCAAGGGATTCGTATGAAACTCAGAATGTAGGACTAATATGTGACTATAAGACTTGTTCCTATGGAAATTCTGGGATCTGGCCAATAGGGTCTGGGATTTGTGGAACCAAGCCATTTCTCAAGGGATTCGTATGAAACTCAGAATGTAGGACTAATATGTGACTATAAGACTTGTTCCTATGGAAATTCTGGGATCTGGCCAATAGGGTCTGGGATTTGTGGAACCAAGCCATTTCTCAAGGGATTCATATGAAACTCAGAATGTAGGACTAATATGTGACTATAAGACTTGTTCCTATGGAAATTGTGGGATCTGGCCAATAGGGTCTGTGATTTGTTGAACCAAGCCATTTCTCAAGGGATTCGTATGAAACTCAGAATGTAGGACTAATATGTGACTATAAGACTTGTTCCTATGGAAATTCTGGGATCTGGCCAATAGGGTCTGGGATTGGTGGAACCAAGCCATTTCTCAAGGGATTCGTATGAAACTCAGAATGTAGGACTAATATGTGAATATAAGATTTGTTCCTATGAAAATTCTTGGATCTGGCCAATAGGGTCTGTGATTTGTGGAACCAAGCCATTTCTCAAGGGATTCGTATGAAACTCGGAATGTAGGACTAATATGTGACTATAAGACTTGTTCCTATGGAAATTCTGGGATCTGGCCAATAGGGTCTGGGATTTGTGGAACCAAGCCATTTCTCAAGGGATTCGTATGAAACTCAGAATGTAGGACTAATATGTGACTATAAGACTTGTTCCTATAGAAATTCTGGGATCTGGCCAATAGGGTCTGGGATTTGTGGAACCAAGCCATTTCTCAAGGGATTCGTATGAAACTCAGAATATAGGACTAATATGTGACTATAAGACTTGTTCCTATAGAAATTCTGGGATCTGGCCAATAGAGTCTGGGATTTATGGAACGAAGCCATTTCTCAAGGGATTCGTATGAAACTCAGAATGTAGGACTAATATATGACTATAAGACTTGTTCCTATGGAAATTCTGGGATCTGGCCAATAGGGTCTGGGATTGGTGGAACCAAGCCATTTCTCAAGGGATTCGTATGAAACTCAGAATGTAGGACTAATATGTGACTATAAGACTTGTTCCTATGGAAATTCTGGGATCTGACCAATAGGGTCTGGGATTTGTGGAACCAAGCTATTTCTCAAGGGATTCGTATGAAACTCAGAATGTAGGACTAATATGTGACTATAAGACTTGTTCCTATGGAAATTCTGGGATCTGGCCAATAGGGTCTGGGATTTGTGGAACCAAGCCATTTCTCAAGGGATTCGTATGAAACTCAGAATGTAGGACTAATATGTGACTATAAGACTTGTTCCTATGGAAATTCTGGGATCTGGCCAATAGGGTCTGGGATTTGTGGAACCAAGCCATTTCTCAAGGGATTCGTATGAAACTCAGAATGTAGGACTAATATGTGACTATAAGACTTGTTCCTATGGAAATTGTGGGATCTGGCCAATAGGGTCTGTGATTTGTTGAACCAAGCCATTTCTCAAGGGATTCGTATGAAACTCAGAGTGTAGGACTAATATGTGACTATAAGACTTGTTCCTATGGAAATTCTGGGATCTGGCCAATAGGGTCTGGGATTGGTGGAACCAAGCCATTTCTCAAGGGATTCGTATGAAACTCAGAATGTAGGACTAATATGTGACTATAAGACTTGTTCCTATGGAAATTCTGGGATCTGGCCAATAGGGTCTGGGATTGGTGGAACCAAGCCATTTCTCAAGGGATTCGTATGAAACTCAGAATGTAGGACTAATATGTGAATATAAGATTTGTTCCTATGAAAATTCTTGGATCTGGCCAATAGGGTCTGTGATTTGTGGAACCAAGCCATTTCTCAAGGGATTCGTATGAAACTCAGAATGTAGGACCAATATGTGACTATAAGACTTGCTCCTATGGAAATTCTGGGATCTGGCCAATAGGGTCTGGGATTTGTGGAACCAAGCCATTTCTCAAGGGATTCGTATGAAACTCAGAATGTAGGACTAATATGTGACAATAAGACTTGTTCCTATAGAAATTCTGGGATCTGGCCAATAGGGTCTGGGATTTGTGGAACCAAGCCATTTCTCAAGGGATTCGTATGAAACTCAGAATATAGGACTAATATGTGACTATAAGACTTGTTCCTATAGAAATTCTGGGATCTGGCCAATAGGGTCTGGGATTGGTGGAACCAAGCCATTTCTCAAGGGATTCGTATGAAACTCAGAATGTAGGACTAATATATGACTATAAGACTTGTTCCTATGGAAATTCTGGGATCTGGCCAATAGGGTCTGGGATTTGTGAAACCAAGCCAATTTTCAAGGGATTCGTATGAAACTCAGAATGTAGGACTAATATGTGACTTTAAGACTTGTCCCTATGGAAATTCTGGGATCTGGCCAATAGGGTCTGTGATTTGTGGAACCAAGCCATTTCTCATGGGATTCGTATGACTCTCAGAATTTAGGACTAATAATTGACTATAAGACTTGTTCCTATGGAAATTCTGGGATCTGGCCAATAGGGTCTGGGATTTGTGAAACCAAGCCATTTCTCAAGAGATTCGTATGAAACTCAGAATGTAGGACTAATATGTGACTATAAGACTTGTCCCTATGGAAATTCTGGGATCTGGCCAATAGGGTCTGGGATTGGTGGAACCAAGCCGTTTCTCAAGGGATTCGTATGAAACTCAGAATGTAGGACAAATATGTGAATATAAGACTTTTTCCTATGGAAATTCTGGGGTCTGGCCAATAGGGTCTGGGATTTGTGGAACCAAGCCATTTCTCAAGGGATTCGTATGAAACTCAGAATGTAGGACAAATATGTGAATATAAGACTTTTTCCTATGGAAATTCTGGGGTCTGGCCAATAGGGTCTGGGATTTGTGGAACCAAGCCATTTCTCAAGGGATTCGTATGAAACTCAGAATATAGGACTAATATGTGACTATAAGACTTGTTCCTATAGAAATTCTGGGATCTGGCCAATAGAGTCTGGGATTTATGGAACGAAGCCATTTCTCAAGGGATTCGTATGAAACTCAGAATGTAGGACTAATATATGACTATAAGACTTGTTCCTATGGAAATTCTGGGATCTGGCCAATAGGGTCTGGGATTGGTGGAACCAAGCCATTTCTCAAGGGATTCGTATGAAACTCAGAATGTAGGACTAATATGTGACTATAAGACTTGTTCCTATGGAAATTCTGGGATCTGACCAATAGGGTCTGGGATTTGTGGAACCAAGCTATTTCTCAAGGGATTCGTATGAAACTCAGAATGTAGGACTAATATGTGACTATAAGACTTGTTCCTATGGAAATTCTGGGATCTGGCCAGTAGGGTCTGGGATTTGTGGAACCAAGCCATTTCTCAAGGGATTCGTATGAAACTCAGAATGTAGGACTAATATGTGACTATAAGACTTGTTCCTATGGAAATTCTGGGATCTGGCCAATAGGGTCTGGGATTTGTGGAACCAAGCCATTTCTCAAGGGATTCGTATGAAACTCAGAATGTAGGACTAATATGTGACTATAAGACTTGTTCCTATGGAAATTGTGGGATCTGGCCAATAGGGTCTGTGATTTGTTGAACCAAGCCATTTCTCAAGGGATTCGTATGAAACTCAGAGTGTAGGACTAATATGTGACTATAAGACTTGTTCCTATGGAAATTCTGGGATCTGGCCAATAGGGTCTGGGATTGGTGGAACCAAGCCATTTCTCAAGGGATTCGTATGAAACTCAGAATGTAGGACTAATATGTGACTATAAGACTTGTTCCTATGGAAATTCTGGGATCTGGCCAATAGGGTCTGGGATTGGTGGAACCAAGCCATTTCTCAAGGGATTCGTATGAAACTCAGAATGTAGGACTAATATGTGAATATAAGATTTGTTCCTATGAAAATTCTTGGATCTGGCCAATAGGGTCTGGGATTTGTGGAACCAAGCCATTTCTCAAGGGATTCGTATGAAACTCAGAATGTAGGACCAATATGTGACTATAAGACTTGTTCCTATGGAAATTCTGGGATCTGGCCAATAGGGTCTGGGATTTGTGGAACCAAGCCATTTCTCAAGGGATTCGTATGAAACTCAGAATGTAGGACTAATATGTGACAATAAGACTTGTTCCTATAGAAATTCTGGGATCTGGCCAATAGGGTCTGGGATTTGTGGAACCAAGCCATTTCTCAAGGGATTCGTATGAAACTCAGAATATAGGACTAATATGTGACTATAAGACTTGTTCCTATAGAAATTCTGGGATCTGGCCAATAGGGTCTGGGATTGGTGGAACCAAGCCATTTCTCAAGGGATTCGTATGAAACTCAGAATGTAGGACAAATATGTGAATATAAGACTTTTTCCTATGGAAATTCTGGGATCTGGCCAATAGAGTCTGGGATTTATGAAACCAAGCCATTTCTCAAGGGATTCGTATGAAACTCAGAATGTAGGACTAATATATGACTATAAGACTTGTTCCTATGGAAATTCTGGGATCTGGCCAATAGGGTCTGGGATTTGTGAAGCCAATCCAATTTTCAAGGGATTCGTATGAAACTCAGAATGTAGGACTAATATGTGACTTTAAGACTTGTCCCTATGGAAATTCTGGGATCTGGCCAATAGGGTCTGTGATTTGTGGAACCAAGCCATTTCTCATGGGATTCGTATGACTCTCAGAATTTAGGACTAATAATTGACTATAAGACTTGTTCCTATGGAAATTCTGGGATCTGGCCAATAGGGTCTGGGATTTGTGAAACCAAGCCATTTCTCAAGAGATTCGTATGAAACTCAGAATGTAGGACTAATATGTGACTATAAGACTTGTCCCTATGGAAATTCTGGGATCTGGCCAATAGGGTCTGGGATTGGTGGAACCAAGCCGTTTCTCAAGGGATTCGTATGAAACTCAGAATGTAGGACAAATATGTGAATATAAGACTTTTTCCTATGGAAATTCTGGGGTCTGGCCAATAGGGTCTGGGATTTGTGGAACCAAGCCATTTCTCAAGGGATTCGTATGAAACTCAGAATGTAGGACAAATATGTGAATATAAGACTTTTTCCTATGGAAATTCTGGGGTCTGGCCAATAGGGTCTGGGATTTGTGGAACCAAGCCATTTCTCAAGGGATTCGTATGAAACTCAGAATGTAGGACTAATATGTGACTATAAGACTTGTTCCTATGGAAATTCTGGGGTCTGGCCAATAGGGTCTGGGATTTGTGGAACCAAGCCATTTCTCAAGGGATTCGTATGAAACTCAGAATGTAGGACAAATATGTGAATATAAGACTTTTTCCTATGGAAATTTTAGGATCTGGCCAATAGATTCTGGGATTTGTGGAACCAAGCCATTTCTCAAGGGATTCGTATGAAACTCAGAATTTAGGACTAATAATTGACTATAAGACTTGTTCCTATGGAAATTCTGGGATCTGGCCAATAGGGTCTGGGATTTGTGAAACCAAGCCATTTCTCAAGAGATTCGTATGAAACTCAGAATGTAGGACTAATATGTGACTTTAAGACTTGTCCCTATGGAAATTCTGGGATCTGGCCAATAGGGTCTGGGATTTGTGGAACCAAGCCATTTCTCAAGGGATTCGTATGACTCTCAGAATTTAGGACTAATAATTGACTATAAGACTTGTTCCTATGGAAATTCTGGGATCTGGCCAATAGGGTCTGGGATTTGTGAAACCAAGCCATTTCTCAAGAGATTCGTATGAAACTCAGAATGTAGGACTAATATGTGACTATAAGACTTGTCCCTATGGAAATTCTGGGATCTGGCCAATAGGGTCTGGGATTGGTGGAACCAAGCCATTTCTCAAGGGATTTGTATGAAACTCAGAATGTAGGACTAATATGTGACTATAAGACTTGTCCCTATGGAAATTCTGGGATCTGGCCAATAGAGTCTGGGATTTGTGGAACCAAGCCATTTCTCAAGGGATTCGTATGAAACTCAGAATGTAGGACTAATATATGACTATAAGACTTGTTCCTATAGAAATTCTGGGATCTGGCCAATAGGGTCTGGGATTGGTGGAACCAAGCCATTTCTCAAGGGATTCGTATGAAACTCAGAATGTAGGACAAATATGTGAATATAAGACTTTTTCCTATGGAAATTCTGGGATCTGGCCAATAGAGTCTGGGATATGTGGAACCAAGCTATTTCTCAAGGGATTCGTATGAAACTCAGAATGTAGGACTAATATGTGACTATAAGACTTGTTCCTATGGAAATTCTGGGATCTGGCCAATAGGGTCTGGGATTTGTGGAACCAAGCCATTTCTCAAGGGATTCGTATGAAACTCAGAATGTAGGACTAATATGTGACTATAAGACTTGTTCCTATAGAAATTCTGGGATCTGGCCAATAGGGTCTGGGATTTGTGGAACCAAGCCATTTCTCAAGGGATTCGTATGAAACTCAGAATGTAGGACTAATATGTGACTATAAGACTTGTTCCTATAGCAATTCTGGGATCTGGCCAATAGAGTCTGGGATTTATGGAACCAAGCCATTTCTCAAGGGATTCGTATGAAACACAGAATGTAGGACTAATATATGACTATAAGACTTGTTCCTATGGAAATTCTGGGATCTGGCCAATAGGGTCTGGGATTGGTGGAACCAAGCCATTTCTCAAGGGATTTGTATGAAACTCAGAATGTAGGACTAATATGTGACTATAAGACTTGTTCCTATGGAAATTCTGGGATCTGACCAATAGGGTCTGGGATTTGTGGAACCAAGCTATTTCTCAAGAAATTCGTATGAAACTCAGAATGTAGGACTAATATGTGACTATAAGACTTGTTCCTATGGAAATTCTGGGATCTGGCCAATAGGGTCTGGGATTTGTGGAACCAAGCCATTTCTCAAGGGATTCGTATGAAACTCAGAATGTAGGACTAATATGTGACTATAAGACTTGTTCCTATGGAAATTCTGGGATCTGGCCAATAGGGTCTGGGATTTGTGGAACCAAGCCATTTCTCAAGGGATTCGTATGAAACTCAGAATGTAGGACTAATATGTGACAAATATGTGAATATAAGACTTTTTCCTATGGAAATTCTGGGGTCTGGCCAATAGGGTCTGGGATTTGTGGAACCAAGCCATTTCTCAAGGGATTCGTATGAAACTCAGAATGTAGGACAAATATGTGAATATAAGACTTTTTCCTATGGAAATTCTGGGGTCTGGCCAATAGGGTCTGGGATTTGTGGAACCAAGCCATTTCTCAAGGGATTCGTATGAAACTCAGAATGTAGGACTAATATGTGACTATAAGACTTGTTCCTATGGAAATTCTGGGGTCTGGCCAATAGGGTCTGGGATTTGTGGAACCAAGCCATTTCTCAAGGGATTCGTATGAAACTCAGAATGTAGGACAAATATGTGAATATAAGACTTTTTCCTATGGAAATTTTAGGATCTGGCCAATAGATTCTGGGATTTGTGGAACCAAGCCATTTCTCAAGGGATTCGTATGAAACTCAGAATTTAGGACTAATAATTGACTATAAGACTTGTTCCTATGGAAATTCTGGGATCTGGCCAATAGGGTCTGGGATTTGTGAAACCAAGCCATTTCTCAAGAGATTCGTATGAAACTCAGAATGTAGGACTAATATGTGACTTTAAGACTTGTCCCTATGGAAATTCTGGGATCTGGCCAATAGGGTCTGGGATTTGTGGAACCAAGCCATTTCTCAAGGGATTCGTATGACTCTCAGAATTTAGGACTAATAATTGACTATAAGACTTGTTCCTATGGAAATTCTGGGATCTGGCCAATAGGGTCTGGGATTTGTGAAACCAAGCCATTTCTCAAGAGATTCGTATGAAACTCAGAATGTAGGACTAATATGTGACTATAAGACTTGTCCCTATGGAAATTCTGGGATCTGGCCAATAGGGTCTGGGATTGGTGGAACCAAGCCATTTCTCAAGGGATTTGTATGAAACTCAGAATGTAGGACTAATATGTGACTATAAGACTTGTCCCTATGGAAATTCTGGGATCTGGCCAATAGAGTCTGGGATTTGTGGAACCAAGCCATTTCTCAAGGGATTCGTATGAAACTCAGAATGTAGGACTAATATATGACTATAAGACTTGTTCCTATAGAAATTCTGGGATCTGGCCAATAGGGTCTGGGATTGGTGGAACCAAGCCATTTCTCAAGGGATTCGTATGAAACTCAGAATGTAGGACAAATATGTGAATATAAGACTTTTTCCTATGGAAATTCTGGGATCTGGCCAATAGAGTCTGGGATATGTGGAACCAAGCTATTTCTCAAGGGATTCGTATGAAACTCAGAATGTAGGACTAATATGTGACTATAAGACTTGTTCCTATGGAAATTCTGGGATCTGGCCAATAGGGTCTGGGATTTGTGGAACCAAGCCATTTCTCAAGGGATTCGTATGAAACTCAGAATGTAGGACTAATATGTGACTATAAGACTTGTTCCTATAGAAATTCTGGGATCTGGCCAATAGGGTCTGGGATTTGTGGAACCAAGCCATTTCTCAAGGGATTCGTATGAAACTCAGAATGTAGGACTAATATGTGACTATAAGACTTGTTCCTATAGCAATTCTGGGATCTGGCCAATAGAGTCTGGGATTTATGGAACCAAGCCATTTCTCAAGGGATTCGTATGAAACACAGAATGTAGGACTAATATATGACTATAAGACTTGTTCCTATGGAAATTCTGGGATCTGGCCAATAGGGTCTGGGATTGGTGGAACCAAGCCATTTCTCAAGGGATTTGTATGAAACTCAGAATGTAGGACTAATATGTGACTATAAGACTTGTTCCTATGGAAATTCTGGGATCTGACCAATAGGGTCTGGGATTTGTGGAACCAAGCTATTTCTCAAGAAATTCGTATGAAACTCAGAATGTAGGACTAATATGTGACTATAAGACTTGTTCCTATGGAAATTCTGGGATCTGGCCAATAGGGTCTGGGATTTGTGGAACCAAGCCATTTCTCAAGGGATTCGTATGAAACTCAGAATGTAGGACTAATATGTGACTATAAGACTTGTTCCTATGGAAATTCTGGGATCTGGCCAATAGGGTCTGGGATTTGTGGAACCAAGCCATTTCTCAAGGGATTCGTATGAAACTCAGAATGTAGGACTAATATGTGACTATAAGACTTGTTCCTATGGAAATTGTGGGATCTGGCCAATAGGGTCTGTGATTTGTTGAACCAAGCCATTTCTCAAGGGATTCGTATGAAACTCAGAATGTAGGACTAATATGTGACTATAAGACTTGTTCCTATGGAAATTCTGGGATCTGGCCAATAGCGTCTGGGATTGGTGGAACCAAGCCATTTCTCAAGGGATTCGTATGAAACTCAGAATGTAGGACTAATATGTGAATATAAGATTTGTTCCTATGAAAATTCTTGGATCTGGCCAATAGGGTCTGTGATTTGTGGAACCAAGCCATTTCTCAAGGGATTCGTATGAAACTCGGAATGTAGGACTAATATGTGACTATAAGACTTGTTCCTATGGAAATTCTGGGATCTGGCCAATAGGGTCTGGGATTTGTGGAACCAAGCCATTTCTCAAGGGATTCGTATGAAACTCAGAATGTAGGACTAATATGTGACTATAAGACTTGTTCCTATAGAAATTCTGGGATCTGGCCAATAGGGTCTGGGATTTGTGGAACCAAGCCATTTCTCAAGGGATTCGTATGAAACTCAGAATATAGGACTAATATGTGACTATAAGACTTGTTCCTATAGAAATTCTGGGATCTGGCCAATAGAGTCTGGGATTTATGGAACCAAGCCATTTCTCAAGGGATTCGTATGAAACTCAGAATGTAGGACTAATATATGACTATAAGACTTGTTCCTATGGAAATTCTGGGATCTGGCCAATAGGGTCTGGGATTGGTGGAACCAAGCCATTTCTCAAGGGATTCGTATGAAACTCAGAATGTAGGACTAATATGTGACTATAAGACTTGTTCCTATGGAAATTCTGGGATCTGACCAATAGGGTCTGGGATTTGTGGAACCAAGCTATTTCTCAAGGGATTCGTATGAAACTCAGAATGTAGGACTAATATGTGACTATAAGACTTGTTCCTATGGAAATTCTGGGATCTGGCCAATAGGGTCTGGGATTTGTGGAACCAAGCCATTTCTCAAGGGATTCGTATGAAACTCAGAATGTAGGACTAATATGTGACTATAAGACTTGTTCCTATGGAAATTCTGGGATCTGGCCAATAGGGTCTGGGATTTGTGGAACCAAGCCATTTCTCAAGGGATTCGTATGAAACTCAGAATGTAGGACTAATATGTGACTATAAGACTTGTTCCTATGGAAATTGTGGGATCTGGCCAATAGGGTCTGTGATTTGTTGAACCAAGCCATTTCTCAAGGGATTCGTATGAAACTCAGAATGTAGGACTAATATGTGACTATAAGACTTGTTCCTATGGAAATTCTGGGATCTGGCCAATAGGGTCTGGGATTGGTGGAACCAAGCCATTTCTCAAGGGATTCGTATGAAACTCAGAATGTAGGACTAATATGTGAATATAAGATTTGTTCCTATGAAAATTCTTGGATCTGGCCAATAGGGTCTGTGCTTTGTGGAACCAAGCCATTTCTCAAGGGATTCGTATGAAACTCAGAATGTAGGACCAATATGTGACTATAAGACTTGTTCCTATGGAAATTCTGGGATCTGGCCAATAGGGTCTGGGATTTGTGGAACCAAGCCATTTCTCAAGGGATTCGTATGAAACTCAGAATGTAGGACTAATATGTGACAATAAGACTTGTTCCTATAGAAATTCTGGGATCTGGCCAATAGGGTCTGGGATTTGTGGAACCAAGCCATTTCTCAAGGGATTCGTATGAAACTCAGAATATAGGACTAATATGTGACTATAAGACTTGTTCCTATAGAAATTCTGGGATCTGGCCAATAGGGTCTGGGATTGGTGGAACCAAGCCATTTCTCAAGGGATTCGTATGAAACTCAGAATGTAGGACAAATATGTGAATATAAGACTTTTTCCTATGGAAATTCTGGGATCTGGCCAATAGAGTCTGGGATTTATGGAACCAAGCCATTTCTCAAGGGATTCGTATGAAACTCAGAATGTAGGACAAATATGTGAATATAAGACTTTTTCCTATGGAAATTCTGGGGTCTGGCCAATAGGGTCTGGGATTTGTGGAACCAAGCCATTTCTCAAGGGATTCGTATGAAACTCAGAATGTAGGACAAATATGTGAATATAAGACTTTTTCCTATGGAAATTCTGGGGTCTGGCCAATAGGGTCTGGGATTTGTGGAACCAAGCCATTTCTCAAGGGATTCGTATGAAACTCATAATGTGGGACAAATATGTGAATATAAGACTTTTTCCTATGGAAATTCTGGGGTCTGGCCAATAGGGTCTGGGATTTGTGGAACCAAGCCATTTCTCAAGGGATTCGTATGAAACTCAGAATGTAGGACAAATATGTGAATATAAGACTTTTTCCTATGGAAATTCTGGGGTCTGGCCAATAGGGTCTGGGATTTGTGGAACCAAGCCATTTCTCAAGGGATTCGTATGAAACTCAGAATGTGGGACAAATATGTGAATATAAGACTTTTTCCTATGGAAATTCTGGGATCTGGCCAATAGAGTCTGGGATTTGTGGAACCAAGCCATTTCTCAAGGGATTTGTATGAAACTCAGAATGTAGGACTAATATGTGACTATAAGACTTGTCCCTATGGAAATTCTGGGATCTGGTCAATAGGGTCTGGGATTTGTGGAACCAAGCCATTTCTCAAGGGATTCGTATTACTCTCAGAATTTAGGACTAATAATTGACTATAAGACTTGTTTCTATGGAAATTCTGGGATCTGGCAAATAGGGTCTGGGATTTGTGGAACCAAGCCATTTCTCAAGGGAATCGTATGAAACTCAGAATGTAGGACTAATATGTGACTTTAAGACTTGTTCCTATGGAAATTCTGGGATCTGGCCAATAGGGTCTGGGATTTGTGGAACCAAGACATTTCTCAAGGGATTCGTATGAAACTCAGAATGTAGGACTAATATGTGACTATAAGACTTGTTCCTATGGAAATTCTGGGATCTGGCCAATAGGGACTGGGATTTGTGGAACCAAGCCATTTCTCAAGGGATTCGTATGAAACTCGGAATGTAGGACTAATATGCGACTACAAGATTTCTTCCTATGGAAATTCTGAGATCTGACAAATAGCGTCTGGAATTTTTTGGAACTAAGCCATTTATCAAGGGATTCGTATGAAGCTCGAAATGTAGGACTAATATGCGACTGTAAGATTGGTTCCTATGGAAATTCTGGGATCTGGCCAATAGGGTCTGGCATTTTTGGAACCAAGCCATTTCTCAAGGGATTCGTATGAAACTCGGAATGTAGAACTAATATGCGACTGTAAGGTTGGTTCCCATGGAAATTCTGAGATCTGGCCAATAGTGTCTGGAATTTTTGGAACCAAGCCATTTCTCAAGGGATTCGTATGAAACTCAGAATGTAGGACTAATATGTGACTATAAGACTGGTTCCTATGGAAATTCTGGGATCTGGCCAATAGGGTCTGGGATTTGTGGAACCAAGCCATTTCTGAAGGGATTCGTATGAAACTCAGAATATGTGACTATAAGACTTGTTTCTATGGAAATTCTGGGATCTGGCCAATAGGGTCTGTGATTTGTGGAACCAAGCCATTTCTCAAGGGATTCGTATGAAACTCAGAATGTAGGACTAATATGTGGCTATAAGACTTGTTCCTATGGAAATTCTGGGATCTGGCCAATAGGGTCTGGGATTTGTGGAACCAAGCCATTTCTCAAGGGATTCGTATGAAACTCAGAATGTAGGACTAATATGTGACTATAAGACTTGTTCCTATGGAAATTCTGGGGTCTGGCCAATAGGGTCTGGGATTATGGAACCAAGCCATTTCTCAAGGGATTCGTATGAAACTCAGAATGTAGGACAAATATGTGAATATAAGACTTTTTTCCTATGGAAATTCTAGGATCTGGCCAATAGAGTCTGGGATTTGTGGAACCAAGCCATTTCTCAAGGGATTCGTATGAAACTCAGAATGTAGGACTAATATATATGACTATAAGACTTGTTCCTATGGAAATTCTGGGATCTAGCCAATAGGGTCTGGGATTTGTGGAACCAAGCCATTTCTCAAGGGATTCGTATGAAACTCAGAATATAGGACTTATATGTGACTATAAGACTTGTTCCTATGGAAATTCTGGGATCTGGCCAATAGGGTCTGGGATTTGTGGAACCAAGCCATTTGTAGGAATAATATGTGGCAATAAGACTTGTTCCTATGGAAATTCTGGGATCTGGTCAACAGTGTATGGGATTTGTGGGAACCAAGCCATTTCTCAAGGGTTTCGTATGAAACTCAGAATGTAGGATTAATATGTGACTATAAGACTTGTTCCTATGGAAATTCTGGGATCTGGCCAATAGGGTCTGGGATTTGTGGAACCAAGCCATTTCTCGAGGGATTCGTATGAAACTCAGAATGTAGGACTAATATGTGACTATAAGACTTGTTCATATGGAATTTCTGGGATCTGGCCAATAGGGTCTGGGATTTGTGGAACCAAGCCATTTCTCAAGGGATTCGTATGAAACTCAGAATGTAGGACTAATATGTGATTATAAGACTTGTTCCGGTGGAAATTCTGGGATCTGGCCAATAGGGTCTGGGATTTGTGGGAACCAAGCCATATCTCAAGGGATTCGTATGAAAATCAGAATGTAGGACAAATATGTGAATATAAGACTTTTTCCTATGGAAATTCTAGGATCTGGCCAATAGAGTCTGGGATTTGTGGAACCAAGCCATTGCTCAAGGGATTCGATTCGAAATTCTGGTATCTGGCCAATAGGGTCTGGGATTTGTGAAACCAAGCCATTTCTCAAGGGATTCGTATGAAACTCAGAATGTAGGACTAATATGTGACTATAAGACTTGTCCCTATGGAAATTATGGGATCTGGCCAATAGGGTCTGGGATTTGTGGAACCAAGCCATTTCTCAAGGGATTCGTATGACTCTCAGAATGTAGGACTAATATGTGACTAGAAGACTTGTTCCTATGGAAATTCTGGGATCTGGCCAATAGGGTCTGGGATTTGTGGAACCAAGCCATTTCTCAAGGGATTCGTATGAAACTCAGAATGTAGGACTAATATGTGACAATAAGACTTGTTCCTATAGAAATTCTGGGATCCGGCCAAAAGGGTCTGGGATTTGTGGAACCAAGCCATTTCTCAAGGGATTCGTATGAAACTCAGAATATAGGACTAATATGTTTCTATAAGACTTGTTCCTATAGAAATTCTGGAATCTGGCCAATAGGGTCTGGGATTGGTGGAACCAAGCCATTTCTCAAGGGATTCGTATGAAACTCAGAATGTAGGACTAATATGTGACTATAAGACTTGTCCCTATGGAAATTCTGGGATTTGGCCAATAGGGTCTGGGATTGGTGGAACCAAGCCATTTCTCAAGGGATTCGTATGAAACTCAGAATGTAGGAAAAATATGTGACTATAAGACTTGTTCCTATGGAAATACTGGGATCTGGCCAATAGGGTCTGGGATTTGTGGAACCAAGCTATTTCTCAAGGGATTCGTATGAATCTCAGAATGTAGGACTAATATGTGACTATAAGACTTGTTCCTATGGAATTTCTGGGATCTGGCCAATAAGGTCTGGGATTTGTGGAACCAAGCCATTTCTCAAGGGATTCGTATGAAACTCAGAATGTAGGACTAATATGTGACTATAAGACTTGTTCCTATAGAAATTCTGGGATCTGGCCAATAGGGTCTGGGATTTGTGGAACCAAGCCATTTCTGAAGGGATTCGTATGAAACTCAGAATGTAGGACTAATATGTGACTATAAGACTTGTTCCTATGGAAATTCTGGGATCTGGCCAATAGGGTCTGGGATTTGTGGAACCAAGCCATTTCTGAAGGGATTCGTATGAAACTCAGAATGTAGGACTAATATGTGACTATAAGACTTGTTTCTATGGAAATTCTGGGATCTGGCCAATAGGGTCTGGGATTTTGGAACCAAGCCATTTCTCAAGGGATTCGTATGAAACTCAGAATGTAGGAATAATATGTGACTATAAGACTTGTTCCTATGGAATTCTGGGATCTGGCTAATAGGGTCTGTGATTTGTGGAACCAAGCCATTTCTCAAGGGATTCGAATGAAACTCAGAATGTAGGACTAATATGTGGCTATAAGACTTGTTCCTATGGAAATTCTGGGATCTGGCCAATAGGGTCTGGGATTTGTGGAACCAAGCCATTTCTCAAGGGATTCGTATGAAACTCAGAATGTAGGACTAATATGTGACTATAAGACTTGTTCCTATGGAAATTCTGGGATCTGGCCAATAGGGTCTGGGATTTGTGGAACCAAGCCATTTCTCAAGGGATTCGTATGAAACTCAGAATGTAGGACTTATATGTGACTATAAGACTTGTTCATATGGAAATTCTGGATTCTGGCCAATAGGGTCTGGGATTTGTGAAACCAAGCCATTTCTCAAGGGATTCGTTTGAAACTCAGAATGTAGGACTTATATGTGACTATAAGACTTGTTCCTATGGAAATTCTGGATTCTGGCCAATAGGGTCTGGGATTTGTGGAACCAAGCCATTTCCCAAGGGATTCGTATGAAACTCAGAATGTAGGACTAATATGTGACTGTAAGACTTGTTCCTATGGAAATTCTGGGATCTGGCCAATAGGGTCTGGGATTTGTGGAACCAAGCCATTTCTCAAGGGATTCGTATGAAACTCAGAATGTAGGACTAATATGTGACTATAAGACTTGTTCCTATGGAAATTCTGGATTCTGGCCAATAGGGTCTGGGATTTGTGGAACCAAGCCATTTCTCAAGGGATTCGTATGAAACTCAGAATGTAGGACTAATATGTGACTATAAGACTTGTTCCTATGGAAATTCTGGGGTCTGGCCAATAGGGTCTGGGATTTGTGGAACCAAGCCATTTCTCAAGGGATTCGTATGAAACTCAGAATGTAGGACAAATATGTGAATATAAGACTTTTTCCTATGGAAATTCTAGGATCTGGACAATAGATTCTGGGATTTGTGGAACCAAGCCATTTCTCAAGGGATTCGTATGAAACTCAGAATGTAGGACTAATATATGACTATAAGACTTGTTCCTATGGAAATTCTGGGATCTGGCCAATAGGGTCTGGGATTTGTGAAACCAAGCCATTTCTCAAGGGATTCGTATGAAACTCAGAATGTAGGACTAATATGTGACTATAAGACTTGTCCCTATGGAAATTCTGGGATCTGGCCAATAGGGTCTGGGATTTGTGGAACCAAGCCATTTCTCAAGGGATTCGTATGACTCTCAGAATGTAGGACTAATATGTGACTATAAGACTTGTTCCTATGGAAATTCTGGGATCTGGCCAATAGGGTCTGGGATTTGTGGAACCAAGACATTTCTCAAGGGATTCGTATGAAACTCATTATGTAGGACTAATATGTGACTATAAGACTTGTTCCTATGGAAATTCTCACTCAGAATGTAGGACTAATATGTGACTTTAAGACTTGTCCCTATGGAAATTCTGGGATCTGGCCAATAGGGTCTGGGATTTGTGGAACCAAGCCATTTCTCAAGGGATTCGTATGACTCTCAGAATTTAGGACTAATAATTGACTATAAGACTTGTTCCTATGGAAATTCTGGGATCTGGCCAATAGGGTCTGGGATTTGTGAAACCAAGCCATTTCTCAAGAGATTCGTATGAAACTCAGAATATAGGACTAATATGTGACTATAAGACTTGTTCCTATAGAAATTCTGAGATCTGGCCAATAGGGTCTGGGATTGGTGGAACCAAGCCATTTCTCAAGGGATTCGTATGAAACTCAGAATGTAGGACAAATATGTGAATATAAGACTTTTTCCTATGGAAATTGTGGGATCTGGCCAATAGAGTCTGGGATTTGTGGAACCAAGCCATTTCTCAAGGGATTCGTATGAAACTCAGAATGTAGGACTAATATGTGACTATAAGACTTGTCCCTATAGAAATTCTGGGATCTGGCCAATAGGGTATGGGATTTGTGAAACCAAGCCATTTCTCAAGGGATTCGTATGAAACTCAGAATGTAGGACTAATATGTGACTTTAAGACTTGTCCCTATGGAAATTCTGGGATCTGGCCAATAGGGTCTGGGATTGGTGGAACCAAGCCATTTCTCAAGGGATTCGTATGAAACTCAGAATGTAGGACAAATATGTGATTATAAGATTTGTTCCTATGGAAATTCTGGGATCTGGCCAATAGAGTCTGGGATTTGTGGAACCAAGCCATTTCTCAAGGGATTCGTATGAAACTCAGAATGTAGGACTAATATGTGATTATAAGACTTGTTCCTATGGAAATTCTGGGGTCTGGCCAATAGGGTCTGGGATTTGTGGAACCAAGCCATTTCTCAAGGGATTCGTATGAAACTCAGAATGTAGGACAAATATGTGAATATAAGACTTTTTCCTATGGAAATTCTAGGATCTGGCCAATAGATTCTGGGATTTGTGAAACCAAGCCATTTCTCAAGGGTTTCGTATGAAACTCAGAATGTAGGACTAATATGTGGCTATAAGACTTGTTTCTATGGAAATTCTGGGATCTGGCCAATAGGGTCTGGGATTTGTGGAACCAAGCCATTTCTCAAGGGATTCGTATGAAACTCAGAATGTAGGACTAATATGTGACTATAAGACTTGTTCCTATGGAAATTCTGGGGTCTGGCCAATAGGGTCTGGGATTATGGAACCAAGCCATTTCTCAAGGGATTCGTATGAAACTCAGAATGTAGGACAAATATGTGAATATAAGACTTTTTTCCTATGGAAATTCTAGGATCTGGCCAATAGAGTCTGGGATTTGTGGAACCAAGCCATTTCTCAAGGGATTCGTATGAAACTCAGAATGTAGGACTAATATATGACTATAAGACTTGTTCCTATGGAAATTCTGGGATCTAGCCAATAGGGTCTGGGATTTGTGGAACCAAGCCATTTCTCAAGGGATTCGTATGAAACTCAGAATATAGGACTTATATGTGACTATAAGACTTGTTCCTATGGAAATTCTGGGATCTGGCCAATAGGGTCTGGGATTTGTGGAACCAAGCCATTTGTAGGAATAATATGTGACAATAAGACTTGTTCCTATGGAAATTCTGGGATCTGGTCAACAGTGTCTGGGATTTGTGGGAACCAAGCCATTTCTCAAGGGTTTCGTATGAAACTCAGAATGTAGGATTAATATGTGACTATATGACTTGTTCCTATGGAAATTCTGGGATCTGGCCAATAGGGTCTGGGATTTGTGGAACCAAGCCATTTCTCGAGGGATTCGTATGAAACTCAGAATGTAGGACTAATATGTGACTATAAGACTTGTTCCTATGGAATTTCTGGGATCTGGCCAATAGGGTCTGGGATTTGTGGAACCAAGCCATTTCTCAAGGGATTCGTATGAAACTCAGAATGTAGGACTAATATGTGATTATAAGACTTGTTCCGATGGAAATTCTGGGATCTGGCCAATAGGGTCTGGGATTTGTGGGAACCAAGCCATATCTCAAGGGATTCGTATGAAAATCAGAATGTAGGACTAATATGTGACTATAAGACTTGTCCCTATGGAAATTCTGGGATCTGGCCAATAGGGTCTGGGATTTGTGGAACCAAGCCATTTCTCAAGGGATTCGTATGACTCTCAGAATGTAGGACTAATATGTGACTATAAGACTTGTTCCTATGGAAATTCTGGGATCTGGCCAATAGGGTCTGGGATTTGTGGAACCAAGACATTTCTCAAGGGATTCGTATGAAACTCATTATGTAGGACTAATATGTGACTATAAGACTTGTTCCTATGGAAATTCTCACTCAGAATGTAGGACTAATATGTGACTTTAAGACTTGTCCCTATGGAAATTCTGGGATCTGGCCAATAGGGTCTGGGATTTGTGGAACCAAGCCATTTCTCAAGGGATTCGTATGACTCTCAGAATTTAGGACTAATAATTGACTATAAGACTTGTTCCTATGGAAATTCTGGGATCTGGCCAATAGGGTCTGGGATTTGTGAAACCAAGCCATTTCTCAAGAGATTCGTATGAAACTCAGAATATAGGACTAATATGTGACTATAAGACTTGTTCCTATAGAAATTCTGAGATCTGGCCAATAGGGTCTGGGATTGGTGGAACCAAGCCATTTCTCAAGGGATTCGTATGAAACTCAGAATGTAGGACAAATATGTGAATATAAGACTTTTTCCTATGGAAATTGTGGGATCTGGCCAATAGAGTCTGGGATTTGTGGAACCAAGCCATTTCTCAAGGGATTCGTATGAAACTCAGAATGTAGGACTAATATGTGACTATAAGACTTGTCCCTATAGAAATTCTGGGATCTGGCCAATAGGGTATGGGATTTGTGAAACCAAGCCATTTCTCAAGGGATTCGTATGAAACTCAGAATGTAGGACTAATATGTGACTTTAAGACTTGTCCCTATGGAAATTCTGGGATCTGGCCAATAGGGTCTGGGATTGGTGGAACCAAGCCATTTCTCAAGGGATTCGTATGAAACTCAGAATGTAGGACAAATATGTGATTATAAGATTTGTTCCTATGGAAATTCTGGGATCTGGCCAATAGAGTCTGGGATTTGTGGAACCAAGCCATTTCTCAAGGGATTCGTATGAAACTCAGAATGTAGGACTAATATGTGATTATAAGACTTGTTCCTATGGAAATTCTGGGGTCTGGCCAATAGGGTCTGGGATTTGTGGAACCAAGCCATTTCTCAAGGGATTCGTATGAAACTCAGAATGTAGGACAAATATGTGAATATAAGACTTTTTCCTATGGAAATTCTAGGATCTGGCCAATAGATTCTGGGATTTGTGAAACCAAGCCATTTCTCAAGGGTTTCGTATGAAACTCAGAATGTAGGACTAATATGTGGCTATAAGACTTGTTTCTATGGAAATTCTGGGATCTGGCCAATAGGGTCTGGGATTTGTGGAACCAAGCCATTTCTCAAGGGATTCGTATGAAACTCAGAATGTAGGACTAATATGTGACTATAAGACTTGTTCCTATGGAAATTCTGGGGTCTGGCCAATAGGGTCTGGGATTATGGAACCAAGCCATTTCTCAAGGGATTCGTATGAAACTCAGAATGTAGGACAAATATGTGAATATAAGACTTTTTTCCTATGGAAATTCTAGGATCTGGCCAATAGAGTCTGGGATTTGTGGAACCAAGCCATTTCTCAAGGGATTCGTATGAAACTCAGAATGTAGGACTAATATATGACTATAAGACTTGTTCCTATGGAAATTCTGGGATCTAGCCAATAGGGTCTGGGATTTGTGGAACCAAGCCATTTCTCAAGGGATTCGTATGAAACTCAGAATATAGGACTTATATGTGACTATAAGACTTGTTCCTATGGAAATTCTGGGATCTGGCCAATAGGGTCTGGGATTTGTGGAACCAAGCCATTTGTAGGAATAATATGTGACAATAAGACTTGTTCCTATGGAAATTCTGGGATCTGGTCAACAGTGTCTGGGATTTGTGGGAACCAAGCCATTTCTCAAGGGTTTCGTATGAAACTCAGAATGTAGGATTAATATGTGACTATATGACTTGTTCCTATGGAAATTCTGGGATCTGGCCAATAGGGTCTGGGATTTGTGGAACCAAGCCATTTCTCGAGGGATTCGTATGAAACTCAGAATGTAGGACTAATATGTGACTATAAGACTTGTTCCTATGGAATTTCTGGGATCTGGCCAATAGGGTCTGGGATTTGTGGAACCAAGCCATTTCTCAAGGGATTCGTATGAAACTCAGAATGTAGGACTAATATGTGATTATAAGACTTGTTCCGATGGAAATTCTGGGATCTGGCCAATAGGGTCTGGGATTTGTGGGAACCAAGCCATATCTCAAGGGATTCGTATGAAAATCAGAATGTAGGACAAAGATGTGAATATAAGACTTTTTCCTATGGAAATTCTAGGATCTGGCCAATAGAGTCTGGGATTTGTGGAACCAAGCCATTGCTCAAGGGATTCGATTCGAAATTCTGGGATCTGGCCAATAGGGTCTGGGATTTGTGAAACCAAGCCATTTCTCAAGGGATTCGTATGAAACTCAGAATGTAGGACTAATATGTGACTATAAGACTTGTCCCTATGGAAATTATGGGATCTGGCCAATAGGGTCTGGGATTTGTGGAACCAAGCCATTTCTCAAGGGATTCGTATGACTCTCAGAATGTAGGACTAATATGTGACTAGAAGACTTGTTCCTATGGAAATTCTGGGATCTGGCCAATAGGGTCTGGGATTTGTGGAACCAAGCCATTTCTTAAGGGATTCGTATGAAACTCAGAATGTAGGACTAATATGTGACAATAAGACTTGTTCCTATAGAAATTCTGGGATCTGGCCAAAAGGGTCTGGGATTTGTGGAACCAAGCCATTTCTCAAGGGATTCGTATGAAACTCAGAATATAGGACTAATATGTTTCTATAAGACTTGTTCCTATAGAAATTCTGGGATCTGGCCAATAGGGTCTGGGATTGGTGGAACCAAGCCATTTCTCAAGGGATTCGTATGAAACTCAGAATGTAGGACTAATATGTGACTATAAGACTTGTCCCTATGGAAATTCTGGGATTTGGCCAATAGGGTCTGGGATTGGTGGAACCAAGCCATTTCTCAAGGGATTCGTATGAAACTCAGAATGTAGGACAAATATGTGACTATAAGACTTGTTCCTATGGAAATACTGGGATCTGGCCAATAGGGTCTGGGATTTGTGGAACCAAGCTATTTCTCAAGGGATTCGTATGAATCTCAGAATGTAGGACTAATATGTGACTATAAGACTTGTTCCTATGGAATTTCTGGGATCTGGCCAATAAGGTCTGGGATTTGTGGAACCAAGCCATTTCTCAAGGGATTCTTATGAAACTCAGAATGTAGGACTAATATGTGACTATAAGACTTGTTCCTATAGAAATTCTGGGATCTGGCCAATAGGGTCTGGGATTTGTGGAACCAAGCCATTTCTGAAGGGATTCGTATGAAACTCAGAATGTAGGACTAATATGTGACTATAAGACTTGTTCCTATGGAAATTCTGGGATCTGGCCAATAGGGTCTGGGATTTGTGGAACCAAGCCATTTCTGAAGGGATTCGTATGAAACTCAGAATGTAGGACTAATATGTGACTATAAGACTTGTTTCTATGGAAATTCTGGGATCTGGCCAATAGGGTCTGGGATTTTGGAACCAAGCCATTTCTCAAGGGATTCGTATGAAACTCAGAATGTAGGAATAATATGTGACTATAAGACTTGTTCCTATGGAATTCTGGGATCTGGCTAATAGGGTCTGTGATTTGTGGAACCAAGCCATTTCTCAAGGGATTCGTATGAAACTCAGAATGTAGGACTAATATGTGGCTATAAGACTTGTTCCTGTGGAAATTCTGGGATCTGGCCAATAGGGTCTGGGATTTGTGGAACCAAGCCATTTCTCAAGGGATTCGTATGAAACTCAGAATTTAGGACTAATATGTGACTATAAGACTTGTTCCTATGGAAATTCTGGGATCTGGCCAATAGGGTCTGTGATTTGTGGAACCAAGCCATTTCTCAAGGGATTCGTATGAAACTCAGAATGTAGGACTTATATGTGACTATAAGACTTGTTCATATGGAAATTCTGGATTCTGGCCAATAGGGTCTGGGATTTGTGAAACCAAGCCATTTCTCAAGGGATTCGTTTGAAACTCAGAATGTAGGACTTATATGTGACTATAAGACTTGTTCCTATGGAAATTCTGGATTCTGGCCAATAGGGTCTGGGATTTGTGGAACCAAGCCATTTCCCAAGGGATTCGTATGAAACTCAGAATGTAGGACTAATATGTGATTATAAGACTTGTTCCGATGGAAATTCTGGGATCTGGCCAATAGGGTCTGGGATTTGTGGGAACCAAGCCATATCTCAAGGGATTCGTATGAAACTCAGAATGTAGGACAAATATGTGAATATAAGACTTTTTTCTATGGAAATTCTAGGATCTGGCCAATAGAGTCTGGGATTTGTGGAACCAAGCCATTGCTGAAGGGATTCGTATGAAACTCAGAATGTAGGACTAATATATGACTATAAGACTTGTTCCTATGGAAATTCTGGGATCTGGCCAATAGGGTCTGGGATTTGTGAAACCAAGCCATTTCTCAAGGGATTCGTATGAAACTCAGTATGTAGGACTAATATGTGACTATAAGACTTGTCCCTATGGAAATTCTGGGATCTGGCCAATAGGGTCTGGGATTTGTGGAACCAAGCCATTTCTCAAGGGATTCGTATGAAACTCGGAATGTAGGACTAATATGCGACTACAAGATTTCTTCCTATGGAAATTCTGAGATCTGACCAATAGGGTCTGGAATTTTTTGGAACTAAGCCATTTATCAAGGGATTCGTATGAAGCTCGAAATGTAGGACTAATATGCGACTGTAAGATTGGTTCCTATGGAAATTCTGGGATCTGGCCAATAGGGTCTGGCATTTTTGGAACCAAGCCATTTCTCAAGGGATTCGTATGAAACTCGGAATGTAGAACTAATATGCGACTGTAAGGTTGGTTCCCATGGAAATTCTGAGATCTGGCCAATAGTGTCTGGAATTTTTGGAACCAAGCCATTTCTCAAGGGATTCGTATGAAACTCAGAATGTAGGACTAATATGTGACTATAAGACTGGTTCCTATGGAAATTCTGGGATCTGGCCAATAGGGTCTGGGATTTGTGGAACCAAGCCATTTCTGAAGGGATTCGTATGAAACTCAGAATGTAGGACTAATATGTGACTATAAGACTTGTTTCTATGGAAATTCTGGGATCTGGCCAATAGGGTCTGTGATTTGTGGAACCAAGCCATTTCTCAAGGGATTCGTATGAAACTCAGAATGTAGGACTAATATGTGGCTATAAGACTTGTTCTTATGGAAATTCTGGGATCTGGCCAATAGGGTCTGGGATTTGTGGAACCAAGCCATTTCTCAAGGGATTCGTATGAAACTCAGAATGTAGGACTAATATGTGACTATAAGACTTGTTCCTATGGAAATTCTGGGATCTGGCCAATAGGGTCTGGGATTGGTGGAACCAAGCCATTTCTCAAGGGATTCGTATGAAACTCAGAATGTAGGACTAATATGTGACTATAAGACTTGTCCCTATGGAAATTCTGGGATTTGGCCAATAGGGTCTGGGATTGGTGGAACCAAGCCATTTCTCAAGGGATTCGTATGAAACTCAGAATGTAGGACAAATATGTGACTATAAGACTTGTTCCTATGGAAATACTGGGATCTGGCCAATAGGGTCTGGGATTTGTGGAACCAAGCTATTTCTCAAGGGATTCGTATGAATCTCAGAATGTAGGACTAATATGTGACTATAAGACTTGTTCCTATGGAATTTCTGGGATCTGGCCAATAAGGTCTGGGATTTGTGGAACCAAGCCATTTCTCAAGGGATTCTTATGAAACTCAGAATGTAGGACTAATATGTGACTATAAGACTTGTTCCTATAGAAATTCTGGGATCTGGCCAATAGGGTCTGGGATTTGTGGAACCAAGCCATTTCTGAAGGGATTCGTATGAAACTCAGAATGTAGGACTAATATGTGACTATAAGACTTGTTCCTATGGAAATTCTGGGATCTGGCCAATAGGGTCTGGGATTTGTGGAACCAAGCCATTTCTGAAGGGATTCGTATGAAACTCAGAATGTAGGACTAATATGTGACTATAAGACTTGTTTCTATGGAAATTCTGGGATCTGGCCAATAGGGTCTGGGATTTTGGAACCAAGCCATTTCTCAAGGGATTCGTATGAAACTCAGAATGTAGGAATAATATGTGACTATAAGACTTGTTCCTATGGAATTCTGGGATCTGGCTAATAGGGTCTGTGATTTGTGGAACCAAGCCATTTCTCAAGGGATTCGTATGAAACTCAGAATGTAGGACTAATATGTGGCTATAAGACTTGTTCCTGTGGAAATTCTGGGATCTGGCCAATAGGGTCTGGGATTTGTGGAACCAAGCCATTTCTCAAGGGATTCGTATGAAACTCAGAATTTAGGACTAATATGTGACTATAAGACTTGTTCCTATGGAAATTCTGGGATCTGGCCAATAGGGTCTGTGATTTGTGGAACCAAGCCATTTCTCAAGGGATTCGTATGAAACTCAGAATGTAGGACTTATATGTGACTATAAGACTTGTTCATATGGAAATTCTGGATTCTGGCCAATAGGGTCTGGGATTTGTGAAACCAAGCCATTTCTCAAGGGATTCGTTTGAAACTCAGAATGTAGGACTTATATGTGACTATAAGACTTGTTCCTATGGAAATTCTGGATTCTGGCCAATAGGGTCTGGGATTTGTGGAACCAAGCCATTTCCCAAGGGATTCGTATGAAACTCAGAATGTAGGACTAATATGTGATTATAAGACTTGTTCCGATGGAAATTCTGGGATCTGGCCAATAGGGTCTGGGATTTGTGGGAACCAAGCCATATCTCAAGGGATTCGTATGAAACTCAGAATGTAGGACAAATATGTGAATATAAGACTTTTTTCTATGGAAATTCTAGGATCTGGCCAATAGAGACTGGGATTTGTGGAACCAAGCCATTGCTGAAGGGATTCGTATGAAACTCAGAATGTAGGACTAATATATGACTATAAGACTTGTTCCTATGGAAATTCTGGGATCTGGCCAATAGGGTCTGGGATTTGTGAAACCAAGCCATTTCTCAAGGGATTCGTATGAAACTCAGAATGTAGGACTAATATGTGACTATAAGACTTGTCCCTATGGAAATTATGGGATCTGGCCAATAGGGTCTGGGATTTGTGGAACCAAGCCATTTCTCAAGGGATTCGTATGACTCTCAGAATGTAGGACTAATATGTGACTAGAAGACTTGTTCCTATGGAAATTCTGGGATCTGGCCAATAGGGTCTGGGATTTGTGGAACCAAGCCATTTCTTAAGGGATTCGTATGAAACTCAGAATGTAGGACTAATATGTGACAATAAGACTTGTTCCTATAGAAATTCTGGGATCTGGCCAAAAGGGTCTGGGATTTGTGGAACCAAGCCATTTCTCAAGGGATTCGTATGAAACTCAGAATATAGGACTAATATGTTTCTATAAGACTTGTTCCTATAGAAATTCTGGGATCTGGCCAATAGGGTCTGGGATTGGTGGAACCAAGCCATTTCTCAAGGGATTCGTATGAAACTCAGAATGTAGGACTAATATGTGACTATAAGACTTGTCCCTATGGAAATTCTGGGATTTGGCCAATAGGGTCTGGGATTGGTGGAACTAAGCCATTTCTCAAGGGATTCGTATGAAACTCAGAATGTAGGACAAATATGTGACTATAAGACTTGTTCCTATGGAAATACTGGGATCTGGCCAATAGGGTCTGGGATTTGTGGAACCAAGCTATTTCTCAAGGGATTCGTATGAATCTCAGAATGTAGGACTAATATGTGACTATAAGACTTGTTCCTATGGAATTTCTGGGATCTGGCCAATAAGGTCTGGGATTTGTGGAACCAAGCCATTTCTCAAGGGATTCTTATGAAACTCAGAATGTAGGACTAATATGTGACTATAAGACTTGTTCCTATAGAAATTCTGGGATCTGGCCAATAGGGTCTGGGATTTGTGGAACCAAGCCATTTCTGAAGGGATTCGTATGAAACTCAGAATGTAGGACTAATATGTGACTATAAGACTTGTTCCTATGGAAATTCTGGGATCTGGCCAATAGGGTCTGGGATTTGTGGAACCAAGCCATTTCTGAAGGGATTCGTATGAAACTCAGAATGTAGGACTAATATGTGACTATAAGACTTGTTTCTATGGAAATTCTGGGATCTGGCCAATAGGGTCTGGGATTTTGGAACCAAGCCATTTCTCAAGGGATTCGTATGAAACTCAGAATGTAGGAATAATATGTGACTATAAGACTTGTTCCTATGGAATTCTGGGATCTGGCTAATAGGGTCTGTGATTTGTGGAACCAAGCCATTTCTCAAGGGATTCGTATGAAACTCAGAATGTAGGACTAATATGTGGCTATAAGACTTGTTCCTGTGGAAATTCTGGGATCTGGCCAATAGGGTCTGGGATTTGTGGAACCAAGCCATTTCTCAAGGGATTCGTATGAAACTCAGAATTTAGGACTAATATGTGACTATAAGACTTGTTCCTATGGAAATTCTGGGATCTGGCCAATAGGGTCTGTGATTTGTGGAACCAAGCCATTTCTCAAGGGATTCGTATGAAACTCAGAATGTAGGACTTATATGTGACTATAAGACTTGTTCATATGGAAATTCTGGATTCTGGCCAATAGGGTCTGGGATTTGTGAAACCAAGCCATTTCTCAAGGGATTCGTTTGAAACTCAGAATGTAGGACTTATATGTGACTATAAGACTTGTTCCTATGGAAATTCTGGATTCTGGCCAATAGGGTCTGGGATTTGTGGAACCAAGCCATTTCCCAAGGGATTCGTATGAAACTCAGAATGTAGGACTAATATGTGATTATAAGACTTGTTCCGATGGAAATTCTGGGATCTGGCCAATAGGGTCTGGGATTTGTGGGAACCAAGCCATATCTCAAGGGATTCGTATGAAACTCAGAATGTAGGACAAATATGTGAATATAAGACTTTTTTCTATGGAAATTCTAGGATCTGGCCAATAGAGTCTGGGATTTGTGGAACCAAGCCATTGCTGAAGGGATTCGTATGAAACTCAGAATGTAGGACTAATATATGACTATAAGACTTGTTCCTATGGAAATTCTGGGATCTGGCCAATAGGGTCTGGGATTTGTGAAACCAAGCCATTTCTCAAGGGATTCGTATGAAACTCAGAATGTAGGACTAATATGTGACTATAAGACTTGTCCCTATGGAAATTCTGGGATCTGGCCAATAGGGTCTGGGATTTGTGGAACCAAGCCATTTCTCAAGGGATTCGTATGAAACTCGGAATGTAGGACTAATATGCGACTACAAGATTTCTTCCTATGGAAATTCTGAGATCTGACCAATAGGGTCTGGAATTTTTTGGAACTAAGCCATTTATCAAGGGATTCGTATGAAGCTCGAAATGTAGGACTAATATGCGACTGTAAGATTGGTTCCTATGGAAATTCTGGGATCTGGCCAATAGGGTCTGGCATTTTTGGAACCAAGCCATTTCTCAAGGGATTCGTATGAAACTCGGAATGTAGAACTAATATGCGACTGTAAGGTTGGTTCCCATGGAAATTCTGAGATCTGGCCAATAGTGTCTGGAATTTTTGGAACCAAGCCATTTCTCAAGGGATTCGTATGAAACTCAGAATGTAGGTCTAATATGTGACTATAAGACTGGTTCCTATGGAAATTCTGGGATCTGGCCAATAGGGTCTGGGATTTGTGGAACCAAGCCATTTCTGAAGGGATTCGTATGAAACTCAGAATGTAGGACTAATATGTGACTATAAGACTTGTTTCTATGGAAATTCTGGGATCTGGCCAATAGGGTCTGTGATTTGTGGAACCAAGCCATTTCTCAAGGGATTCGTATGAAACTCAGAATGTAGGACTAATATGTGGCTATAAGACTTGTTCCTATGGAAATTCTGGGATCTGGCCAATAGGGTCTGGGATTTGTGGAACCAGCCATTTCTCAAGGAATTCGTATGAAACTCAGAATGTAGGACTAATATGTGACTATAAGACTTGTTCCTATGGAAATTCTGGGGTCTGGCCAATAGGGTCTGGGATTATGGAACCAAGCCATTTCTCAAGGGATTCGTATGAAACTCAGAATGTAGGACAAATATGTGAATATAAGACTTTTTTCCTATGGAAATTCTAGGATCTGGCCAATAGAGTCTGGGATTTGTGGAACCAAGCCATTTCCCAAGGGATTCGTATGAAACTCAGAATGTAGGACTAATATATGACTATAAGACTTGTTCCTATGGAAATTCTGGGATCTAGCCAATAGGGTCTGGGATTTGTGGAACCAAGCCATTTCTCAAGGGATTCGTATGAAACTCAGAATATAGGACTTATATGTGACTATAAGACTTGTTCCTATGGAAATTCTGGGATCTGGCCAATAGGGTCCGGGATTTGTGGAACCAAGCCATTTGTAGGAATAATATGTGACAATAAGACTTGTTCCTATGGAAATTCTGGGATCTGGTCAACAGTGTCTGGGATTTGTGGGAACCAAGCCATTTCTCAAGGGTTTCGTATGAAACTCAGAATGTAGGACTAATATGTGACTATAAGACTTGTTCCTATGGAATTTCTGGGATCTGGCCAATAGGGTCTGGGATTTGTGGAACCAAGCCATTTCTCAAGGGATTCGTATGAAACTCAGAATGTAGGACTAATATGTGATTATAAGACTTGTTCCGGTGGAAATTCTGGGATCTGGCCAATAGGGTCTGGGATTTGTGGGAACCAAGCCATATCTCACGGGATTCGTATGAAAATCAGAATGTAGGACAAATATGTGAATATAAGACTTTTTCCTATGGAAATTCTAGGATCTGGCCAATAGAGTCTGGGATTTGTGGAACCAAGCCATTGCTCAAGGGATTCGATTCGAAATTCTGGGATCTGGCCAATAGGGTCTGGGATTTGTGAAACCAAGCCATTTCTCAAGGGATTCGTATGAAACTCAGAATGTAGGACTAATATGTGACTATAAGACTTGTCCCTATGGAAATTATGGGATCTGGCCAATAGGGTCTGGGATTTGTGGAACCAAGCCATTTCTCAAGGGATTCGTATGACTCTCAGAATGTAGGACTAATATGTGACTAGAAGACTTGTTCCTATGGAAATTCTGGGATCTGGCCAATAGGGTCTGGGATTTGTGGAACCAAGCCATTTCTCAAGGGATTCGTATGAAACTCAGAATGTAGGACTAATATGTGACAATAAGACTTGTTCCTATAGAAATTTTGGGATCTGGCCAAAAGGGTCTGGGATTTGTGGAACCAAGCCATTTCTCAAGGGATTCGTATGAAACTCAGAATATAGGACTAATATGTTTCTATAAGACTTGTTCCTATAGAAATTCTGGAATCTGGCCAATAGGGTCTGGGATTGGTGGAACCAAGCCATTTCTCAAGGGATTCGTATGAAACTCAGAATGTAGGACTAATATGTGACTATAAGACTTGTCCCTATGGAAATTCTGGGATTTGGCCAATAGGGTCTGGGATTGGTGGAACCAAGCCATTTCTCAAGGGATTCGTATGAAACTCAGAATGTAGGACAAATATGTGACTATAAGACTTGTTCCTATGGAAATACTGGGATCTGGCCAATAGGGTCTGGGATTTGTGGAACCAAGCTATTTCTCAAGGGATTCGTATGAATCTCAGAATGTAGGACTAATATGTGACTATAAGACTTGTTCCTATGTAATTTCTGGGATCTGGCCAATAAGGTCTGGGATTTGTGGAACCAAGCCATTTCTCAAGGGATTCGTATGAAACTCAGAATGTAGGACTAATATGTGACTATAAGACTTGTTCCTATAGAAATTCTGGGATCTGGCCAATAGGGTCTGGGATTTGTGGAACCAAGCCATTTCTGAAGGGATTCGTATGAAACTCAGAATGTAGGACTAATATGTGACTATAAGACTTGTTCCTATGGAAATTCTGGGATCTGGCCAATAGGGTCTGGGATTTGTAGAACCAAGCCATTTCTGAAGGGATTCGTATGAAACTCAGAATGTAGGACTAATATGTGACTATAAGACTTGTTTCTATGGAAATTCTGGGATCTGGCCAATAGGGTCTGGGATTTTGGAACCAAGCCATTTCTCAAGGGATTCGTATGAAACTCAGAATGTAGGAATAATATGTGACTATAAGACTTGTTCCTATGGAATTCTGGGATCTGGCTAATAGGGTCTGTGATTTGTGGAACCAAGCCATTTCTCAAGGGATTCGTATGAAACTCAGAATGTAGGACTAATATGTGGCTATAAGACTTGTTCCTATGGAAATTCTGGGATCTGGCCAATAGGGTCTGGGATTTGTGGAACCAAGCCATTTCTCAAGGGATTCGTATGAAACTCAGAATGTAGGACTAATATGTGACTATAAGACTTGTTCCTATGGAAATTCTGGGATCTGGCCAATAGGGTCTGGGATTTGTGGAACCAAGCCATTTCTCAAGGGATTCGTATGAAACTCAGAATGTAGGACTTATATGTGACTATAAGATTTGTTCCTATGGAAATTCTGGATTGTGGCCAATAGGGTCTGGGATTTGTGAAACCAAGCCATTTCTCAAGGGATTCGTTTGAAACTCAGAATGTAGGACTTATATGTGACTATAAGACTTGTTCCTATGGAAATTCTGGATTCTGGCCAATAGGGTCTGGGATTTGTGGAACCAAGCCATTTCCCAAGGGATTCGTATGAAACTCAGAATGTAGGACTAATATGTGACTGTAAGACTTGTTCCTATGGAAATTCTGGGATCTGGCCAATAGGGTCTGGGATTTGTGGAACCAAGCCATTTCTCAAGGGATTCGTATGAAACTCAGAATGTAGGACTAATATGTGACTATAAGACTTGTTCCTATAGAAATTCTGGATTCTGGCCAATAGGGTCTGGGATTTGTGGAACCAAGCCATTTCTCAAGGGATTCGTATGAAACTCAGAATGTAGGACTAATATGTGACTATAAGACTTGTTCCTATGGAAATTCTGGGGTCTGGCCAATAGGGTCTGGGATTTGTGGAACCAAGCCATTTCTCAAGGGATTCGTATGAAACTCAGAATGTAGGACAAATATGTGAATATAAGACTTTTTCCTATGGAAATTCTAGGATCTGGACAATAGATTCTGGGATTTGTGGAACCAAGCCATTTCTCAAGGGATTCGTATGAAACTCAGAATGTAGGACTAATATATGACTATAAGACTTGTTCCTATGGAAATTCTGGGATCTGGCCAATAGGGTCTGGGATTTGTGAAACCAAGCCATTTCTCAAGGGATTCGTATGAAACTCAGAATGTAGGACTAATATGTGACTATAAGACTTGTCCCTATGGAAATTCTGGGATCTGGCCAATAGGGTCTGGGATTTGTGGAACCAAGCCATTTCTCAAGGGATTCGTATGACTCTCAGAATGTAGGACTAATATGTGACTATAAGACTTGTTCCTATGGAAATTCTGGGATCTGGCCAATAGGGTCTGGGATTTGTGGAACCAAGCCATTTCTCAAGGGATTCGTATGACTCTCAGAATTTAGGACTAATAATTGACTATAAGACTTGTTCCTATGGAAATTCTGGGATCTGGCCAATAGGGTCTGGGATTTGTGAAACCAAGCCATTTCTCAAGAGATTCGTATGAAACTCAGAATATAGGACTAATATGTGACTATAAGACTTGTTCCTATAGAAATTCTGAGATCTGGCCAATAGGGTCTGGGATTGGTGGAACCAAGCCATTTCTCAAGGGATTCGTATGAAACTCAGAATGTAGGACAAATATGTGAATATAAGACTTTTTCCTATGGAAATTCTGGGATCTGGCCAATAGAGTCTGGGATTTGTGGAACCAAGCCATTTCTCAAGGGATTCGTATGAAACTCAGAATGTAGTACTAATATATGACTATAAGACTTGTTCCTATGGAAATTCTGGGATCTGGCCAATAGGGTCTGGGATTGGTGGAACCAAGCCATTTCTCAAGGGATTCGTATGAAACTCAGAATGTAGGACTAATATGTGACTATAAGACTTGTTCCTATGGAAATTCTGGGATCTGGCCAATAAGGTCTGGGATTTGTGGAACCAAGCCATTTCTCAAGGGATTCGTATGAAACTCAGAATGTAGGACAAATATGTGAATATAAGACTTGTTCCTATGGAAATTCTGGGATCTGGCCAATAGAGTCTGGGATTTATGGAACCAAGCCATTTCTCAAGGGATTCGTATGAAACTCAGAATGTAGGACTAATATATGACTATAAGACTTGTTCCTATAGAAATTCTGGGATCTGGCCAATAGGGTATGGGATTTGTGAAACCAAGCCATTTCTCAAGGGATTCGTATGAAACTCAGAATGTAGGACTAATATGTGACTTTAAGACTTGACCCTATGGAAATTCTGGGATCTGGCCAATAGGGTCTGGGATTTGTGGAACCAAGCCATTTCTCAAGGGATTCGTATGACTCTCAGAATTTAGGACTAATAATTGACTATAAGACTTGTTCCTATGGAAATTCTGGGATCTGGCCAATAGGGTCTGGGATTTGTGAAACCAAGCCATTTCTCAAGAGATTCGTATGAAACTCAGAATGTAGGACTAATATGTGACTATAAGACTTGTCCCTATGGAAATTCTGGGATCTGGCCAATAGGGTCTGGGATTGGTGGAACCAAGCCATTTCTCAAGGGATTCGTATGAAACTCAGAATGTAGGACAAATATGTGATTATAAGACTTGTTCCTATGGAAATTCTGGGATCTGGCCAATAGAGTCTGGGATTTGTGGAACCAAGCCATTTCTCAAGGGATTCGTATGAAACTCAGAATGTAGGACTAATATGTGACTATAAGACTTTTTCCTATGGAAATTCTAGGATCTGGCCAATAGATTCTGGGATTTGTGAAACCAAGCCATTTCTCAAGGGATTCGTATGAAACTCAGAATGTAGGACTAATATGTGGCTATAAGACTTGTTCCTATGGAAATTCTGGGATCTGGCCAATAGGGTCTGGGATTTGTGGAACCAAGCCATTTCTCAAGGGATTCGTATGAAACTCAGAATGTAGGACTAATATGTGACTATAAGACTTGTTCCTATGGAAATTCTGGGGTCTGGCCAATAGGGTCTGGGATTATGGAACCAAGCCATTTCTCAAGGGATTCGTATGAAACTCAGAATGTAGGACAAATATGTGAATATAAGACTTTTTTCCTATGGAAATTCTAGGATCTGGCCAATAGAGTCTGGGATTTGTGGAACCAAGCCATTTCTCAAGGGATTCGTATGAAACTCAGAATGTAGGACTAATATATGACTATAAGACTTGTTCCTATGGAAATTCTGGGATCTAGCCAATAGGGTCTGGGATTTGTGGAACCAAGCCATTTCTCAAGGGATTCGTATGAAACTCAGAATATAGGACTTATATGTGACTATAAGACTTGTTCCTATGGAAATTCTGGGATCTGGCCAATAGGGTCTGGGATTTGTGGAACCAAGCCATTTGTAGGAATAATATGTGACAATAAGACTTGTTCCTATAGAAATTCTGGGATCTGGCCAATAGGGTATGGGATTTGTGAAACCAAGCCATTTCTCAAGGGATTCGTATGAAACTCAGAATGTAGGACTAATATGTGACTTTAAGACTTGACCCTATGGAAATTCTGGGATCTGGCCAATAGGGTCTGGGATTTGTGGAACCAAGCCATTTCTCAAGGGATTCGTATGACTCTCAGAATTTAGGACTAATAATTGACTATAAGACTTGTTCCTATGGAAATTCTGGGATCTGGCCAATAGGGTCTGGGATTTGTGAAACCAAGCCATTTCTCAAGAGATTCGTATGAAACTCAGAATGTAGGACTAATATGTGACTATAAGACTTGTCCCTATGGAAATTCTGGGATCTGGCCAATAGGGTCTGGGATTGGTGGAACCAAGCCATTTCTCAAGGGATTCGTATGAAACTCAGAATGTAGGACTAATATGTGGCTATAAGACTTGTTCCTATGGAAATTCTGGAATCTGGCCAATAGGGTCTGGGATTTGTGGAACCAAGCCATTTCTCAAGGGATTCGTATGAAACTCAGAATGTAGGACTAATATGTGACTATAAGACTTGTTCCTATGGAAATTCTGGGGTCTGGCCAATAGGGTCTGGGATTATGGAACCAAGCCATTTCTCAAGGGATTCGTATGAAACTCAGAATGTAGGACAAATATGTGAATATAAGACTTTTTTCCTATGGAAATTCTAGGATCTGGCCAATAGAGTCTGGGATTTGTGGAACCAAGCCATTTCTCAAGGGATTCGTATGAAACTCAGAATGTAGGACTAATATATGACTATAAGACTTGTTCCTATGGAAATTCTGGGATCTAGCCAATAGGGTCTGGGATTTGTGGAACCAAGCCATTTCTCAAGGGATTCGTATGAAACTCAGAATATAGGACTTATATGTGACTATAAGACTTGTTCCTATGGAAATTCTGGGATCTGGCCAATAGGGTCTGGGATTTGTGGAACCAAGCCATTTGTAGGAATAATATGTGACAATAAGGCTTGTTCCTATGGAAATTCTGGGATCTGGTCAACAGTGTCTGGGATTTGTGGGAACCAAGCCATTTCTCAAGGGTTTCGTATGAAACTCAGAATGTAGGATTAATATGTGATTATAAGACTTGTTCCTATGGAAATTCTGGGATCTGGCCAATAGGGTCTGGGATTTGTGGAACCAAGCCATTTCTCGAGGGATTCGTATGAAACTCAGAATGTAGGACTAATATGTGACTATAAGACTTGTTCCTATGGAATTTCTGGGATCTGGCCAATAGAGTCTGGGATTTGTGGAACCAAGCCATTTCTCAAGGGATTCGTATGAAACTCAGAATGTAGGACAAATATGTGAATATAAGACTTGTTCCTATGGAAATTCTGGGATCTGGCCAATAGAGTCTGGGATTTATGGAACCAAGCCATTTCTCAAGGGATTCGTATGAAACTCAGAATGTAGGACTAATATATGACTATAAGACTTGTTCCTATAGAAATTCTGGGATCTGGCCAATAGGGTATGGGATTTGTGAAACCAAGCCATTTCTCAAGGGATTCGTATGAAACTCAGAATGTAGGACTAATATGTGACTTTAAGACTTGACCCTATGGAAATTCTGGGATCTGGCCAATAGGGTCTGGGATTTGTGGAACCAAGCCATTTCTCAAGGGATTCGTATGACTCTCAGAATTTAGGACTAATAATTGACTATAAGACTTGTTCCTATGGAAATTCTGGGATCTGGCCAATAGGGTCTGGGATTTGTGAAACCAAGCCATTTCTCAAGAGATTCGTATGAAACTCAGAATGTAGGACTAATATGTGACTATAAGACTTGTTCCTATGGAAATTCTGGGATCTGGCCAATAGGGTCTGGGATTTGTGGAACCAAGCCATTTCTCAAGGGATTCGTATGAAACTCAGAATGTAGGACTAATATGTGACTATAAGACTTGTTCCTATAGAAATTCTGGATTCTGGCCAATAGGGTCTGGGATTTGTGGAACCAAGCCATTTCTCAAGGGATTCGTATGAAACTCAGAATGTAGGACTAATATGTGACTATAAGACTTGTTCCTATGGAAATTCTGGGGTCTGGCCAATAGGGTCTGGGATTTGTGGAACCAAGCCATTTCTCAAGGGATTCGTATGAAACTCAGAATGTAGGACAAATATGTGAATATAAGACTTTTTCCTATGGAAATTCTAGGATCTGGACAATAGATTCTGGGATTTGTGGAACCAAGCCATTTCTCAAGGGATTCGTATGAAACTCAGAATGTAGGACTAATATATGACTATAAGACTTGTTCCTATGGAAATTCTGGGATCTGGCCAATAGGGTCTGGGATTTGTGAAACCAAGCCATTTCTCAAGGGATTCGTATGAAACTCAGAATGTAGGACTAATATGTGACTATAAGACTTGTCCCTATGGAAATTCTGGGATCTGGCCAATAGGGTCTGGGATTTGTGGAACCAAGCCATTTCTCAAGGGATTCGTATGACTCTCAGAATGTAGGACTAATATGTGACTATAAGACTTGTTCCTATGGAAATTCTGGGATCTGGCCAATAGGGTCTGGGATTTGTGGAACCAAGCCATTTCTCAAGGGATTCGTATGACTCTCAGAATTTAGGACTAATAATTGACTATAAGACTTGTTCCTATGGAAATTCTGGGATCTGGCCAATAGGGTCTGGGATTTGTGAAACCAAGCCATTTCTCAAGAGATTCGTATGAAACTCAGAATATAGGACTAATATGTGACTATAAGACTTGTTCCTATAGAAATTCTGAGATCTGGCCAATAGGGTCTGGGATTGGTGGAACCAAGCCATTTCTCAAGGGATTCGTATGAAACTCAGAATGTAGGACAAATATGTGAATATAAGACTTTTTCCTATGGAAATTCTGGGATCTGGCCAATAGAGTCTGGGATTTGTGGAACCAAGCCATTTCTCAAGGGATTCGTATGAAACTCAGAATGTAGTACTAATATATGACTATAAGACTTGTTCCTATGGAAATTCTGGGATCTGGCCAATAGGGTCTGGGATTGGTGGAACCAAGCCATTTCTCAAGGGATTCGTATGAAACTCAGAATGTAGGACTAATATGTGACTATAAGACTTGTTCCTATGGAAATTCTGGGATCTGGCCAATAAGGTCTGGGATTTGTGGAACCAAGCCATTTCTCAAGGGATTCGTATGAAACTCAGAATGTAGGACAAATATGTGAATATAAGACTTGTTCCTATGGAAATTCTGGGATCTGGCCAATAGAGTCTGGGATTTATGGAACCAAGCCATTTCTCAAGGGATTCGTATGAAACTCAGAATGTAGGACTAATATATGACTATAAGACTTGTTCCTATAGAAATTCTGGGATCTGGCCAATAGGGTATGGGATTTGTGAAACCAAGCCATTTCTCAAGGGATTCGTATGAAACTCAGAATGTAGGACTAATATGTGACTTTAAGACTTGACCCTATGGAAATTCTGGGATCTGGCCAATAGGGTCTGGGATTTGTGGAACCAAGCCATTTCTCAAGGGATTCGTATGACTCTCAGAATTTAGGACTAATAATTGACTATAAGACTTGTTCCTATGGAAATTCTGGGATCTGGCCAATAGGGTCTGGGATTTGTGAAACCAAGCCATTTCTCAAGAGATTCGTATGAAACTCAGAATGTAGGACTAATATGTGACTATAAGACTTGTCCCTATGGAAATTCTGGGATCTGGCCAATAGGGTCTGGGATTGGTGGAACCAAGCCATTTCTCAAGGGATTCGTATGAAACTCAGAATGTAGGACAAATATGTGATTATAAGACTTGTTCCTATGGAAATTCTGGGATCTGGCCAATAGAGTCTGGGATTTGTGGAACCAAGCCATTTCTCAAGGGATTCGTATGAAACTCAGAATGTAGGACTAATATGTGACTATAAGACTTGTTCCTATGGAAATTCTGGGGTCTGGCCAATAGGGTCTGGGATTTGTGGAACCAAGCCATTTCTCAAGGGATTCGTATGAAACTCAGAATGTAGGACAAATATGTGAATATAAGACTTTTTCCTATGGAAATTCTATGATCTGGCCAATAGATTCTGGGATTTGTGAAACCAAGCCATTTCTCAAGGGATTCGTATGAAACTCAGAATGTAGGACTAATATGTGGCTATAAGACTTGTTCCTATGGAAATTCTGGGATCTGGCCAATAGGGTCTGGGATTTGTGGAACCAAGCCATTTCTCAAGGGATTCGTATGAAACTCAGAATGTAGGACTAATATGTGACTATAAGACTTTTTTCCTATGGAAATTCTAGGATCTGGCCAATAGAGTCTGGGATTTGTGGAACCAAGCCATTTCTCAAGGGATTCGTATGAAACTCAGAATGTAGGACTAATATATGACTATAAGACTTGTTCCTATGGAAATTCTGGGATCTAGCCAATAGGGTCTGGGATTTGTGGAACCAAGCCATTTCTCAAGGGATTCGTATGAAACTCAGAATATAGGACTTATATGTGACTATAAGACTTGTTCCTATGGAAATTCTGGGATCTGGCCAATAGGGTCTGGGATTTGTGGAACCAAGCCATTTGTAGGAATAATATGTGACAATAAGACTTGTTCCTATAGAAATTCTGGGATCTGGCCAATAGGGTATGGGATTTGTGAAACCAAGCCATTTCTCAAGGGATTCGTATGAAACTCAGAATGTAGGACTAATATGTGACTTTAAGACTTGACCCTATGGAAATTCTGGGATCTGGCCAATAGGGTCTGGGATTTGTGGAACCAAGCCATTTCTCAAGGGATTCGTATGACTCTCAGAATTTAGGACTAATAATTGACTATAAGACTTGTTCCTATGGAAATTCTGGGATCTGGCCAATAGGGTCTGGGATTTGTGAAACCAAGCCATTTCTCAAGAGATTCGTATGAAACTCAGAATGTAGGACTAATATGTGACTATAAGACTTGTCCCTATGGAAATTCTGGGATCTGGCCAATAGGGTCTGGGATTGGTGGAACCAAGCCATTTCTCAAGGGATTCGTATGAAACTCAGAATGTAGGACTAATATGTGGCTATAAGACTTGTTCCTATGGAAATTCTGGAATCTGGCCAATAGGGTCTGGGATTTGTGGAACCAAGCCATTTCTCAAGGGATTCGTATGAAACTCAGAATGTAGGACTAATATGTGACTATAAGACTTGTTCCTATGGAAATTCTGGGGTCTGGCCAATAGGGTCTGGGATTATGGAACCAAGCCATTTCTCAAGGGATTCGTATGAAACTCAGAATGTAGGACAAATATGTGAATATAAGACTTTTTTCCTATGGAAATTCTAGGATCTGGCCAATAGAGTCTGGGATTTGTGGAACCAAGCCATTTCTCAAGGGATTCGTATGAAACTCAGAATGTAGGACTAATATATGACTATAAGACTTGTTCCTATGGAAATTCTGGGATCTAGCCAATAGGGTCTGGGATTTGTGGAACCAAGCCATTTCTCAAGGGATTCGTATGAAACTCAGAATATAGGACTTATATGTGACTATAAGACTTGTTCCTATGGAAATTCTGGGATCTGGCCAATAGGGTCTGGGATTTGTGGAACCAAGCCATTTGTAGGAATAATATGTGACAATAAGGCTTGTTCCTATGGAAATTCTGGGATCTGGTCAACAGTGTCTGGGATTTGTGGGAACCAAGCCATTTCTCAAGGGTTTCGTATGAAACTCAGAATGTAGGATTAATATGTGATTATAAGACTTGTTCCTATGGAAATTCTGGGATCTGGCCAATAGGGTCTGGGATTTGTGGAACCAAGCCATTTCTCGAGGGATTCGTATGAAACTCAGAATGTAGGACTAATATGTGACTATAAGACTTGTTCCTATGGAATTTCTGGGATTTGGCCAATAGGGTCTGGGATTTGTGGAACCAAGCCATTTCTCAAGGGATTCGTATGAAACTCAGAATGTAGGACTAATATGTGATTATAAGACTTGTTCCGATGGAAATTCTGGGATCTGGCCAATAGGGTCTGGGATTTGTGGGAACCAAGCCATATCTCAAGGGATTCGTATGAAAATCAGAATGTAGGACAAAGATGTGAATATAAGACTTTTTCCTATGGAAATTCTAGGATCTGGCCAATAGAGTCTAAGATTTGTGGAACCAAGCCATTGCTCAAGGGATTCGATTCGAAATTCTGGGATCTGGCCAATAGGGTCTGGGATTTGTGAAACCAAGCCATTTCTCAAGGGATTCGTATGAAACTCAGAATGTAGGACTAATATGTGACTATAAGACTTGTCCCTATGGAAATTATGGGATCTGGCCAATAGGGTCTGGGATTTGTGGAACCAAGCCATTTCTCAAGGGATTCGTATGACTCTCAGAATGTAGGACTAATATGTGACAATAAGACTTGTTCCTATAGAAATTCTGGGATCTGGCCAAAAGGGTCTGGGATTTGTGGAACCAAGCCATTTCTCAAGGGATTCGTATGAAACTCAGAATATAGGACTAATATGTTTCTATAAGACTTGTTCCTATAGAAATTCTGGGATCTGGCCAATAGGGTCTGGGATTGGTGGAACCAAGCCATTTCTCAAGGGATTCGTATGAAACTCAGAATGTAGGACTAATATGTGACTATAAGACTTGTCCCTATGGAAATTCTGGGATTTGGCCAATAGGGTCTGGGATTGGTGGAACCAAGCCATTTCTCAAGGGATTCGTATGAAACTCAGAATGTAGGACAAATATGTGACTATAAGACTTGTTCCTATGGAAATACTGGGATCTGGCCAATAGGGTCTGGGATTTGTGGAACCAAGCTATTTCTCAAGGGATTCGTATGAATCTCAGAATGTAGGACTAATATGTGACTATAAGACTTGTTCCTATGAAATTTCTGGGATCTGGCCAATAAGGTCTGGGATTTGTGGAACCAAGCCATTTCTCAAGGGATTCGTATGAAACTCAGAATGTAGGACTAATATGTGACTATAAGACTTGTTCCTATAGAAATTCTGGGATCTGGCCAATAGGGTCTGGGATTTGTGGAACCAAGCCATTTCTGAAGGGATTCGTATGAAACTCAGAATGTAGGACTAATATGTGACTATAAGACTTGTTCCTATGGAAATTCTGGGATCTGGCCAATAGGGTCTGGGATTTGTGGAACCAAGCCATTTCTGAAGGGATTCGTATGAAACTCAGAATGTAGGACTTATATGTGACTATAAGACTTGTTTCTATGGAAATTCTGGGATCTGGCCAATAGGGTCTGGGATTTTGGAACCAAGCCATTTCTCAAGGGATTCGTATGAAACTCAGAATGTAGGAATAATATGTGACTATAAGACTTGTTCCTATGGAATTCTGGGATCTGGCTAATAGGGTCTGTGATTTGTGGAACCAAGCCATTTCTCAAGGGATTCGTATGAAACTCAGAATGTAGGACTAATATGTGACTATAAGACTTGTTCCTATGGAAATTCTGGGATCTGGCCAATAGGGTCTGGGATTTGTGGAACCAAGCCATTTCTCAAGGGATTCGTATGAAACTCAGAATGTAGGACTAATATGTGACTATAAGACTTGTTCCTATGGAAATTCTGGGATCTGGCCAATAGGGTCTGGGATTTGTGGAACCAAGCCATTTCTCAAGGGATTCGTATGAAACTCAGAATGTAGGACTTATATGTGACTATAAGACTTGTTCATATGGAAATTCTGGATTCTGGCCAATAGGGTCTGGGATTTGTGAAACCAAGCCATTTCTCAAGGGATTCGTTTGAAACTCAGAATGTAGGACTTATATGTGACTATAAGACTTGTTCCTATGGAAATTCTGGATTCTGGCCAATAGGGTCTGGGATTTGTGGAACCAAGCCATTTCCCAAGGGATTCGTATGAAACTCAGAATGTAGGACTAATATGTGATTGTAAGACTTGTTCCTATGGAAATTCTGGGATCTGGCCAATAGGGTCTGGGATTTGTGGAACCAAGACATTTCTCAAGGGATTCGTATGAAACTCATTATGTAGGACTAATATGTGACTATAAGACTTGTTCCTATGGAAATTCTCACTCAGAATGTAGGACTAATATGTGACTTTAAGACTTGTCCCTATGGAAATTCTGGGATCTGGCCAATAGGGTCTGGGATTTGTGGAACCAAGCCATTTCTCAAGGGATTCGTATGACTCTCAGAATTTAGGACTAATAATTGACTATAAGACTTGTTCCTATGGAAATTCTGGGATCTGGCCAATAGGGTCTGGGATTTGTGAAACCAAGCCATTTCTCAAGAGATTCGTATGAAACTCAGAATATAGGACTAATATGTGACTATAAGACTTGTTCCTATAGAAATTCTGAGATCTGGCCAATAGGGTCTGGGATTGGTGGAACCAAGCCATTTCTCAAGGGATTCGTATGAAACTCAGAATGTAGGACAAATATGTGAATATAAGACTTTTTCCTATGGAAATTCTGGGATCTGGCCAATAGAGTCTGGGATTTGTGGAACCAAGCCATTTCTCAAGGGATTCGTATGAAACTCAGAATGTAGTACTAATATATGACTATAAGACTTGTTCCTATGGAAATTCTGGGATCTGGCCAATAGGGTCTGGGATTGGTGGAACCAAGCCATTTCTCAAGGGATTCGTATGAAACTCAGAATGTAGGACTAATATGTGACTATAAGACTTGTTCCTATGGAAATTCTGGGATCTGGCCAATAAGGTCTGGGATTTGTGGAACCAAGCCATTTCTCAAGGGATTCGTATGAAACTCAGAATGTAGGACAAATATGTGAATATAAGACTTGTTCCTATGGAAATTCTGGGATCTGGCCAATAGAGTCTGGGATTTATGGAACCAAGCCATTTCTCAAGGGATTCGTATGAAACTCAGAATGTAGGACTAATATATGACTATAAGACTTGTTCCTATAGAAATTCGGGGATCTGGACAATAGGGTATGGGATTTGTGAAACCAAGCCATTTCTCAAGGGATTCGTATGAAACTCAGAATGTAGGACTAATATGTGACTTTAAGACTTGACCCTATGGAAATTCTGGGATCTGGCCAATAGGTTCTGGGATTTGTGGAACCAAGCCATTTCTCAAGGGATTCGTATGACTCTCAGAATTTAGGACTAATAATTGACTATAAGACTTGTTCCTATGGAAATTCTGGGATCTGGCCAATAGGGTCTGGGATTTGTGAAACCAAGCCATTTCTCAAGAGATTCGTATGAAACTCAGAATGTAGGACTAATATGTGACTATAAGACTTGTCCCTATGGAAATTCTGGGATCTGGCCAATAGGGTCTGGGATTGGTGGAACCAAGCCATTTCTCAAGGGATTCGTATGAAACTCAGAATGTAGGACAAATATGTGATTATAAGACTTGTTCCTATGGAAATTCTGGGATCTGGCCAATAGAGTCTGGGATTTGTGGAACCAAGCCATTTCTCAAGGGATTCGTATGAAACTCAGAATGTAGGACTAATATGTGACTATAAGACTTGTTCCTATGGAAATTCTGGGGTCTGGCCAATAGGGTCTGGGATTTGTGGAACCAAGCCATTTCTCAAGGGATTCGTATGAAACTCAGAATGTAGGACAAATATGTGAATATAAGACTTTTTCCTATGGAAATTCTAGGATCTGGCCAATAGATTCTGGGATTTGTGAAACCAAGCCATTTCTCAAGGGATTCGTATGAAACTCAGAATGTAGGACAAATATGTGGCTATAAGACTTGTTCCTATGGAAATTCTGGGATCTGGCCAATAGGGTCTGGGATTTGTGGAACCAAGCCATTTCTCAAGGGATTCGTATGAAACTCAGAATGTAGGACTAATATGTGACTATAAGACTTGTTCCTATGGAAATTCTGGGGTCTGGCCAATAGGGTCTGGGATTATGGAACCAAGCCATTTCTCAAGGGATTCGTATGAAACTCAGAATGTAGGACAAATATGTGAATATAAGACTTTTTTCCTATGGAAATTCTAGGATCTGGCCAATAGAGTCTGGGATTTGTGGAACCAAGCCATTTCTCAAGGGATTCGTATGAAACTCAGAATGTAGGACTAATATATGACTATAAGACTTGTTCCTATGGAAATTCTGGGATCTAGCCAATAGGGTCTGGGATTTGTGGAACCAAGCCATTTCTCAAGGGATTCGTATGAAACTCAGAATATAGGACTTATATGTGACTATAAGACTTGTTCCTATGGAAATTCTGGGATCTGGCCAATAGGGTCTGGGATTTGTGGAACCAAGCCATTTGTAGGAATAATATGTGACAATAAGACTTGTTCCTATGGAAATTCTGGGATCTGGTCAACAGTGTCTGGGATTTGTGGGAACCAAGCCATTTCTCAAGGGTTTCGTATGAAACTCAGAATGTAGGATTAATATGTGACTATAAGACTTGTTCCTATGGAAATTCTGGGATCTGGCCAATAGGGTCTGGGATTTGTGGAACCAAGCCATTTCTCGAGGGATTCGTATGAAACTCAGAATGTAGGACTAATATGTGACTATAAGACTTGTTCCTATGGAATTTCTGGGATCTGGCCAATAGGGTCTGGGATTTGTGGAACCAAGCCATTTCTCAAGGGATTCGTATGAAACTCAGAATGTAGGACTAATATGTGATTATAAGACTTGTTCCGATGGAAATTCTGGGATCTGGCCAATAGGGTCTGGGATTTGTGGGAACCAAGCCATATCTCAAGGGATTCGTATGAAAATCAGAATGTAGGACAAAGATGTGAATATAAGACTTTTTCCTATGGAAATTCTAGGATCTGGCCAATAGAGTCTGGGATTTGTGGAACCAAGCCATTGCTCAAGGGATTCGATTCGAAATTCTGGGATCTGGCCAATAGGGTCTGGGATTTGTGAAACCAAGCCATTTCTCAAGGGATTCGTATGAAACTCAGAATGTAGGACTAATATGTGACTATAAGACTTGTCCCTATGGAAATTATGGGATCTGGCCAAAAGGGTCTGGGATTTGTGGAACCAAGCCATTTCTCAAGGGATTCGTATGACTCTCAGAATGTAGGACTAATATGTGACTAGAAGACTTGTTCCTATGGAAATTCTGGGATCTGGCCAATAGGGTCTGGGATTTGTGGAACCAAGCCATTTCTCAAGGGATTCGTATGAAACTCAGAATGTAGGACTAATATGTGACAATAAGACTTGTTCCTATAGAAATTCTGGGATCTGGCCAAAAGGGTCTGGGATTTGTGGAACCAAGCCATTTCTCAAGGGATTCGTATGAAACTCAGAATATAGGACTAATATGTTTCTATAAGACTTGTTCCTATAGAAATTCTGGGATCTGGCCAATAGGGTCTGGGATTGGTGGAACCAAGCCATTTCTCAAGGGATTCGTATGAAACTCAGAATGTAGGACTAATATGTGACTATAAGACTTGTCCCTATGGAAATTCTGGGATTTGGCCAATAGGGTCTGGGATTGGTGGAACCAAGCCATTTCTCAAGGGATTCGTATGAAACTCAGAATGTAGGACAAATATGTGACTATAAGACTTGTTCCTATGGAAATACTGGGATCTGGCCAATAGGGTCTGGGATTTGTGGAACCAAGCTATTTCTCAAGAGATTCGTATGAATCTCAGAATGTAGGACTAATATGTGACTATAAGACTTGTTCCTATGGAATTTCTGGGATCTGGCCAATAAGGTCTGGGATTTGTGGAACCAAGCCATTTCTCAAGGGATTCGTATGAAACTCAGAATGTAGGACTAATATGTGACTATAAGACTTGTTCCTATAGAAATTCTGGGATCTGGCCAATAGGGTCTGGGATTTGTGGAACCAAGCCATTTCTGAAGGGATTCGTATGAAACTCAGAATGTAGGAATAATATGTGACTATAAGACTTGTTCCTATGGAATTCTGGGATCTGGCTAATAGGGTCTGTGATTTGTGGAACCAAGCCATTTCTCAAGGGATTCGTATGAAACTCAGAATGTAGGACTAATATGTGGCTATAAGACTTGTTCCTATGGAAATTCTGGGATCTGGCCAATAGGGTCTGGGATTTGTGGAACCAAGCCATTTCTCAAGGGATTCGTATGAAACTCAGAATATAGGACTAATATGTTTCTATAAGACTTGTTCCTATAGAAATTCTGGGATCTGGCCAATAGGGTCTGGGATTGGTGGAACCAAGCCATTTCTCAAGGGATTCGTATGAAACTCAGAATGTAGGACTAATATGTGACTATAAGACTTGTTCCTATGGAAATTCTGGGGTCTGGCCAATAGGGTCTGGGATTTGTGGAACCAAGCCATTTCTCAAGGGATTCGTATGAAACTCAGAATGTAGGACAAATATGTGAATATAAGACTTTTTCCTATGGAAATTCTAGGATCTGGCCAATAGATTCTGGGATTTGTGAAACCAAGCCATTTCTCAAGGGATTCGTATGAAACTCAGAATGTAGGACAAATATGTGGCTATAAGACTTGTTCCTATGGAAATTCTGGGATCTGGCCAATAGGGTCTGGGATTTGTGGAACCAAGCCATTTCTCAAGGGATTCGTATGAAACTCAGAATGTAGGACTAATATGTGACTATAAGACTTGTTCCTATGGAAATTCTGGGGTCTGGCCAATAGGGTCTGGGATTATGGAACCAAGCCATTTCTCAAGGGATTCGTATGAAACTCAGAATGTAGGACAAATATGTGAATATAAGACTTTTTTCCTATGGAAATTCTAGGATCTGGCCAATAGAGTCTGGGATTTGTGGAACCAAGCCATTTCTCAAGGGATTCGTATGAAACTCAGAATGTAGGACTAATATATGACTATAAGACTTGTTCCTATGGAAATTCTGGGATCTAGCCAATAGGGTCTGGGATTTGTGGAACCAAGCCATTTCTCAAGGGATTCGTATGAAACTCAGAATATAGGACTTATATGTGACTATAAGACTTGTTCCTATGGAAATTCTGGGATCTGGCCAATAGGGTCTGGGATTTGTGGAACCAAGCCATTTGTAGGAATAATATGTGACAATAAGACTTGTTCCTATGGAAATTCTGGGATCTGGTCAACAGTGTCTGGGATTTGTGGGAACCAAGCCATTTCTCAAGGGTTTCGTATGAAACTCAGAATGTAGGATTAATATGTGACTATAAGACTTGTTCCTATGGAAATTCTGGGATCTGGCCAATAGGGTCTGGGATTTGTGGAACCAAGCCATTTCTCGAGGGATTCGTATGAAACTCAGAATGTAGGACTAATATGTGACTATAAGACTTGTTCCTATGGAATTTCTGGGATCTGGCCAATAGGGTCTGGGATTTGTGGAACCAAGCCATTTCTCAAGGGATTCGTATGAAACTCAGAATGTAGGACTAATATGTGATTATAAGACTTGTTCCGATGGAAATTCTGGGATCTGGCCAATAGGGTCTGGGATTTGTGGGAACCAAGCCATATCTCAAGGGATTCGTATGAAAATCAGAATGTAGGACAAAGATGTGAATATAAGACTTTTTCCTATGGAAATTCTAGGATCTGGCCAATAGAGTCTGGGATTTGTGGAACCAAGCCATTGCTCAAGGGATTCGATTCGAAATTCTGGGATCTGGCCAATAGGGTCTGGGATTTGTGAAACCAAGCCATTTCTCAAGGGATTCGTATGAAACTCAGAATGTAGGACTAATATGTGACTATAAGACTTGTCCCTATGGAAATTATGGGATCTGGCCAAAAGGGTCTGGGATTTGTGGAACCAAGCCATTTCTCAAGGGATTCGTATGACTCTCAGAATGTAGGACTAATATGTGACTAGAAGACTTGTTCCTATGGAAATTCTGGGATCTGGCCAATAGGGTCTGGGATTTGTGGAACCAAGCCATTTCTCAAGGGATTCGTATGAAACTCAGAATGTAGGACTAATATGTGACAATAAGACTTGTTCCTATAGAAATTCTGGGATCTGGCCAAAAGGGTCTGGGATTTGTGGAACCAAGCCATTTCTCAAGGGATTCGTATGAAACTCAGAATATAGGACTAATATGTTTCTATAAGACTTGTTCCTATAGAAATTCTGGGATCTGGCCAATAGGGTCTGGGATTGGTGGAACCAAGCCATTTCTCAAGGGATTCGTATGAAACTCAGAATGTAGGACTAATATGTGACTATAAGACTTGTCCCTATGGAAATTCTGGGATTTGGCCAATAGGGTCTGGGATTGGTGGAACCAAGCCATTTCTCAAGGGATTCGTATGAAACTCAGAATGTAGGACAAATATGTGACTATAAGACTTGTTCCTATGGAAATACTGGGATCTGGCCAATAGGGTCTGGGATTTGTGGAACCAAGCTATTTCTCAAGAGATTCGTATGAATCTCAGAATGTAGGACTATTATGTGACTATAAGACTTGTTCCTATGGAATTTCTGGGATCTGGCCAATAAGGTCTGGGATTTGTGGAACCAAGCCATTTCTCAAGGGATTCGTATGAAACTCAGAATGTAGGACTAATATGTGACTATAAGACTTGTTCCTATAGAAATTCTGGGATCTGGCCAATAGGGTCTGGGATTTGTGGAACCAAGCCATTTCTGAAGGGATTCGTATGAAACTCAGAATGTAGGACTAATATGTGACTATAAGACTTGTTCCTATGGAAATTCTGGGATCTGGCCAATAGGGTCTGGGATTTGTGGAACCAAGCCATTTCTGAAGGGATTCGTATGAAACTCAGAATGTAGGACTAATATGTGACTATAAGACTTGTTTCTATGGAAATTCTGGGATCTGGCCAATAGGGTCTGGGATTTTGGAACCAAGCCATTTCTCAAGGGATTCGTATGAAACTCAGAATGTAGGAATAATATGTGACTATAAGACTTGTTCCTATGGAATTCTGGGATCTGGCTAATAGGGTCTATGATTTGTGGAACCAAGCCATTTCTCAAGGGATTCGTATGAAACTCAGAATGTAGGACTAATATGTGGCTATAAGACTTGTTCCTATGGAAATTCTGGGATCTGGCCAATAGGGTCTGGGATTTGTGGAACCAAGCCATTTCTCAAGGGATTCGTATGAAACTCAGAATGTAGGACTAATATGTGACTATAAGACTTGTTCCTATGGAAATTCTGGGATCTGGCCAATAGGGTCTGGGATTTGTGGAACCAAGCCATTTCTCAAGGGATTCGTATGAAACTCAGAATGTAGGACTTATATGTGACTATAAGACTTGTTCATATGGAAATTCTGGATTCTGGCCAATAGGGTCTGGGATTTGTGAAACCAAGCCATTTCTCAAGGGATTCGTTTGAAACTCAGAATGTAGGACTTATATGTGACTATAAGACTTGTTCCTATGGAAATTCTGGATTCTGGCCAATAGGGTCTGGGATTTGTGGAACCAAGCCATTTCCCAAGGGATTCGTATGAAACTCAGAATGTAGGACTAATATGTGACTGTAAGACTTGTTCCTATGGAAATTCTGGGATCTGGCCAATAGGGTCTGGGATTTGTGGAACCAAGCCATTTCTCAAGGGATTCGTATGAAACTCAGAATGTAGGACTAATATGTGACTATAAGACTTGTTCCTATGGAAATTCTGGATTCTGGCCAATAGGGTCTGGGATTTGTGGAACCAAGCCATTTCTCAAGGGATTCGTATGAAACTCAGAATGTAGGACTAATATGTGACTATAAGACTTGTTCCTATGGAAATTCTGGGGTCTGGCCAATAGGGTCTGGGATTTGTGGAACCAAGCCATTTCTCAAGGGATTCGTATGAAACTCAGAATGTAGGACAAATAAGTGAATATAAGACTTTTTCCTATGGAAATTCTAGGATCTGGACAATAGATTCTGGGATTTGTGGAACCAAGCCATTTCTCAAGGGATTCGTATGAAACTCAGAATGTAGGACTAATATATGACTATAAGACTTGTTCCTATGGAAATTCTGGGATCTGGCCAATAGGGTCTGGGATTTGTGAAACCAAGCCATTTCTCAAGGGATTCGTATGAAACTCAGAATGTAGGACTAATATGTGACTATAAGACTTGTCCCTATGGAAATTCTGGGATCTGGCCAATAGGGTCTGGGATTTGTGGAACCAAGCCATTTCTCAAGGGATTCGTATGACTCTCAGAATGTAGGACTAATATGTGACTATAAGACTTGTTCCTATGGAAATTCTGGGATCTGGCCAATAGGGTCTGGGATTTGTGGAACCAAGACATTTCTCAAGGGATTCGTATGAAACTCATTATGTAGGACTAATATGTGACTATAAGACTTGTTCCTATGGAAATTCTCACTCAGAATGTAGGACTAATATGTGACTTTAAGACTTGTCCCTATGGAAATTCTGGGATCTGGCCAATAGGGTCTGGGATTTGTGGAACCAAGCCATTTCTCAAGGGATTCGTATGACTCTCAGAATTTAGGACTAATAATTGACTATAAGACTTGTTCCTATGGAAATTCTGGGATCTGGCCAATAGGGTCTGGGATTTGTGAAACCAAGCCATTTCTCAAGAGATTCGTATGAAACTCAGAATGTAGGACTAATATGTGACTATAAGACTTGTCCCTATGGAAATTCTGGGATCTGGCCAATTGGGTCTGGGATTGGTGGAACCAAGCCATTTCTCAAGGGATTCGTATGAAACTCAGAATGTAGGACTAATATGTGACTATAAGACTTGTTCCTATGGAAATTCTGGGATCTGGCAAATAGGGTCTGGGATTTGTGGAACCAAGCCATTTCTCAAGGGATTCGTATGAAACTCAGAATGTAGGACTAATATGTGACTATAAGACTTGTTCCTATGGAAATTCTGGGATCTGGCCAATAGGGTCTGGGATTTGTGGAACCAAGACATTTCTCAAGGGATTCGTATGAAACTCAGAATGTAGGACTAATATGTGACTATAAGACTTGTTCCTATGGAAATTCTGGGATCTGGCCAATAGGGTCTGGGATTTGTGGAACCAAGCCATTTCTCAAGGGATTCGTATGAAACTCAGAATGTAGGACTAATATGTGACTATAAGACTTGTTCCTATGGAAATTCTGGGATCTGGCCAATAGGGTCTGCGATTTGTGGAACCAAGCCATTTCTCAAGGGATTCGTATGAAAATGGAATGTAGGACTAATATGTGAATATAAGACTTTTTCCTATGGAAATTCTGGGATCTGGCCAATAGAGTCTGGGATTTATGGAACCAAGCCATTTCTCAAGGGATTCGTATGAAACTCAGAATGTAGGACTAATATGTGACTATAAGACTTGTTCCTATGGAAATTCTGGGATCTGGCCAATAGGGTCTGGGATTTGTGGAACCAAGCCATTTCTCAAGGGATTCGTATGAAACTCAGAATGTAGGACTAATATGTGACAATAAGACTTGTTCCTATAGAAATTCTGGGATCTGGCCAATAGGGTCTGGGATTTGTGGAACCAAGCCATTTCTCAAGGGATTCGTATGAAACTCAGAATATAGGACACTCAGAATATAGGACTAATATGTGACTATAAGACTTGTTCCTATAGAAATTCTGGGATCTGGCCAATAGAGTCTGGGATTTATGGAACCAAGCCATTTCTCAAGGGATTCGTATGAAACTCAGAATGAAGGACTAATATATGGCTATAAGACTTGTTCCTATCGAAATTCTGGGATCTGGCCAATAGAGTCTGGGATTTATGGAACCAAGCCATTTCTCAAGGGATTCGTATGAAACTCAGAATGTAGGACTAATATATGACTATAAGACTTGTTCCTATGGAAATTCTGGGATCTGGCCAATAGGGTCTGGGATTTGTGAAACCAAGCCAATTTTCAAGGGATTCGTATGAAACTCAGAATGTAGGACTAATATGTGACTTTAAGACTTGTCCCTATGGAAATTCTGGGATCTGGCCAATAGGGTCTGGGATTTGTGGAACCAAGCCATTTCTCAAGGGATTCGTATGACTCTTAGAATTTAGGACTAATAATTGACTATAAGACTTGTTCCTATGGAAATTCTGGGATCTGGCCAATAGGGTCTGGGATTTGTGAAACCAAGCCATTTCTCTCGAGAGTCGTATGAAACTCAGAATGTAGGACTAATATGTGACTATAAGACTTGTCCCTATGCAAATTCTGGGATCTGGCCAATAGGGTCCGGGATTGGTGGAACCAAGCCATTTCTCAAGGGATTCGTATGAAACTCAGAATGTAGGACAAATATGTGAATATAAGACTTTTTCCTATGGAAATTCTGGGATCTGGCCAATAGAGTCTGGGATTTGTGGAACCAAGCCATTTCTCAAGGGATTCGTATGAAACTCAGAATGTAGGACTAATATATGACTATAAGACTTGTTCCTATAGAAATTCTGGGATCTGGCCAATAGGGTCTGGGATTGGTGGAACCAAGCCATTTCTCAAGGGATTCGTATGAAACTCAGAATGTAGGACAAATATGTGAATATAAGACTTTTTCCTATGGAAATTCTGGGATCTGGCCAATAGAGTCTGGGATTTGTGGAACCAAGCCATTTCTCAAGGGATTCGTATGAAACTCAGAATGTAGGACTAATATATGACTATAAGACTTGTTCCTATGGAAATTCTGGGATCTGGCCAATAGAGTCTGGGATTTGTGGAACCAAGCCATTTCTCAAGGGATTCGTATGAAACTCAGAATTTAGGACTAATATATGACTATAAGACTTGTTCCTATTGAAATTCTGGGATCTGGCCAATAGGATCTGGGATTTGTGGAACCAAGACATTTCTCAAGGGATTCGTATGAAACTCAGAATGTAGGACTAATATGTGACTATAAGACTTGTCCCTATGGAAATTCTGGGATCTGGTCAATAGGGTCTGGGATTTGTGGAACCAAGCCATATCTCAAGGGATTCGTATTACTCTCAGAATTTAGGACAATTAATTGACTATAAGACTTGTTCCTATGGAAATTCTGGGATCTGGCCAATAGGGTCTGGGATTTGTGGAACCAAGCTATTTCTCAAGGGATTCGTATGAAACTCAGAATGTAGGACTAATATATGACTATAAGACTTGTTCATATGGAAATTCTGGGATCTGGCTAATAGGATCTGGGATTTGTGGAACCAAGCCATTTCTCAAGGGATTCGTTTGAAACTCAGAATGTAGGACTAATATATGACTATAAGACTTGTTCCTATAGAAATTCTGGGATCTGGCCAATAGGGTCTGGGATTTGTGGAACCAAGCCATTTCTCAAGGGATTCGTATGAAACTCAGAATGTAGGACTAATATGTGACTATAAGACTTGTTCCTATGGAAATTCTGGGATCTGGCCAATAGGGTCTGGGATTGGTGGAACCAAGCCATTTCTCAAGGGATTCGTATGAAACTCAGAATGTAGGACTAATATGTGACTATAAGACTTGTTCCTATGGAAATTCTGGGATCTGACCAATAGGGTCTGGGATTTGTGGAACCAAGCTATTTCTCAAGGGATTCGTATGAAACTCAGAATGTAGGACTAATATGTGACTATAAGACTTGTTCCTATGGAAATTCTGGGATCTGGCCAATAGGGTCTGGGATTTGTGGAACCAAGCCATTTCTCAAGGGATTCGTATGAAACTCAGAATGTAGGACTAATATGTGACTATAAGACTTGTTCCTATGGAAATTCTGGGATCTGGCCAATAGGGTCTGTGATTTGTTGAACCAAGCCATTTCTCAAGGGATTCGTATGAAATTCAGAATGTAGGACTAATATGTGACTATAAGACTTGTTCCTATGGAAATTCTGGGATCTGGCCAATAGGGTCTGGGATTGGTGGAACCAAGCCATTTCTCAAGGGATTCGTATGAAACTCAGAATGTAGGACTAATATGTGACTATAAGATTTGTTCCTATGAAAATTCTTGGATCTGGCCAATAGGGTCTCTGATTTGTGGAACCAAGCCATTTCTCAAGGGATTCGTATGAAACTCAGAATGTAGGACTAATATGTGAATATAAGACTTGTTCCTATGGGAATTCTGGGATCTGGCCAATAGGGTCTGTGATTTGTGGAACCAAGCCATTTCTCAAGGGATTCGTATGAAACTCAGAATGTAGGACTAATATGTGACTATAAGACTTGTTCCTATGGAAATTCTGGGATCTGGCCAATAGGGTCTGGGATTTGTGGAACCAAGCCATTTCTCAAGGGATTCGTATGAAACTCAGAATGTAGGACTAATATGTGACAATAAGACTTGTTCCTATAGAAATTCTGGGATCTGGCCAATAGGGTCTGGGATTTGTGGAACCAAGCCATTTCTCAAGGGATTCGTATGAAACTCAGAATATAGGACTAATATGTGACTATAAGACTTGTTCCTATAGAAATTCTGGGATCTGGCCAATAGGGTCTGGGATTTGTGAAACCAAGCCAATTTTCAAGGGATTCGTATGAAACTCAGAATGTAGGACTAATATGTGACTTTAAGACTTGTCCCTATGGAAATTCTGGGATCTGGCCAATAGGGTCTGGGATTTGTGGAACCAAGCCATTTCTCAAGGGATTCGTATGACTCTTAGAATTTAGGACTAATAATTGACTATAAGACTTGTTCCTATGGAAATTCTGGGATCTGGCCAATAGGGTCTGGGATTTGTGAAACCAAGCCATTTCTCTCGAGAGTCGTATGAAACTCAGAATGTAGGACTAATATGTGACTATAAGACTTGTCCCTATGCAAATTCTGGGATCTGGCCAATAGGGTCCGGGATTGGTGGAACCAAGCCATTTCTCAAGGGATTCGTATGAAACTCAGAATGTAGGACAAATATGTGAATATAAGACTTTTTCCTATGGAAATTCTGGGATCTGGCCAATAGAGTCTGGGATTTGTGGAACCAAGCCATTTCTCAAGGGATTCGTATGAAACTCAGAATGTAGGACTAATATATGACTATAAGACTTGTTCCTATAGAAATTCTGGGATCTGGCCAATAGGGTCTGGGATTGGTGGAACCAAGCCATTTCTCAAGGGATTCGTATGAAACTCAGAATGTAGGACAAATATGTGAATATAAGACTTTTTCCTATGGAAATTCTGGGATCTGGCCAATAGAGTCTGGGATTTGTGGAACCAAGCCATTTCTCAAGGGATTCGTATGAAACTCAGAATGTAGGACTAATATATGACTATAAGACTTGTTCCTATGGAAATTCTGGGATCTGGCCAATAGAGTCTGGGATTTGTGGAACCAAGCCATTTCTCAAGGGATTCGTATGAAACTCAGAATTTAGGACTAATATATGACTATAAGACTTGTTCCTATTGAAATTCTGGGATCTGGCCAATAGGATCTGGGATTTGTGGAACCAAGACATTTCTCAAGGGATTCGTATGAAACTCAGAATGTAGGACTAATATGTGACTATAAGACTTGTCCCTATGGAAATTCTGGGATCTGGTCAATAGGGTCTGGGATTTGTGGAACCAAGCCATATCTCAAGGGATTCGTATTACTCTCAGAATTTAGGACAATTAATTGACTATAAGACTTGTTCCTATGGAAATTCTGGGATCTGGCCAATAGGGTCTGGGATTTGTGGAACCAAGCTATTTCTCAAGGGATTCGTATGAAACTCAGAATGTAGGACTAATATATGACTATAAGACTTGTTCATATGGAAATTCTGGGATCTGGCTAATAGGATCTGGGATTTGTGGAACCAAGCCATTTCTCAAGGGATTCGTTTGAAACTCAGAATGTAGGACTAATATATGACTATAAGACTTGTTCCTATAGAAATTCTGGGATCTGGCCAATAGGGTCTGGGATTTGTGGAACCAAGCCATTTCTCAAGGGATTCGTATGAAACTCAGAATGTAGGACTAATATGTGACTATAAGACTTGTTCCTATGGAAATTCTGGGATCTGGCCAATAGGGTCTGGGATTGGTGGAACCAAGCCATTTCTCAAGGGATTCGTATGAAACTCAGAATGTAGGACTAATATGTGACTATAAGACTTGTTCCTATGGAAATTCTGGGATCTGACCAATAGGGTCTGGGATTTGTGGAACCAAGCTATTTCTCAAGGGATTCGTATGAAACTCAGAATGTAGGACTAATATGTGACTATAAGACTTGTTCCTATGGAAATTCTGGGATCTGGCCAATAGGGTCTGGGATTTGTGGAACCAAGCCATTTCTCAAGGGATTCGTATGAAACTCAGAATGTAGGACTAATATGTGACTATAAGACTTGTTCCTATGGAAATTCTGGGATCTGGCCAATAGGGTCTGTGATTTGTTGAACCAAGCCATTTCTCAAGGGATTCGTATGAAATTCAGAATGTAGGACTAATATGTGACTATAAGATTTGTTCCTATGGAAATTCTGGGATCTGGCCAATAGGGTCTGGGATTGGTGGAACCAAGCCATTTCTCAAGGGATTCGTATGAAACTCAGAATGTAGGACTAATATGTGACTATAAGATTTGTTCCTATGAAAATTCTTGGATCTGGCCAATAGGGTCTCTGATTTGTGGAACCAAGCCATTTCTCAAGGGATTCGTATGAAACTCAGAATGTAGGACTAATATGTGACTATAAGACTTGTTCCTATGGGAATTCTGGGATCTGGCCAATAGGGTCTGTGATTTGTGGAACCAAGCCATTTCTCAAGGGATTCGTATGAAACTCAGAATGTAGGACTAATATGTGACTATAAGACTTGTTCCTATGGAAATTCTGGGATCTGGCCAATAGGGTCTGGGATTTGTGGAACCAAGCCATTTCTCAAGGGATTCGTATGAAACTCAGAATGTAGGACTAATATGTGACAATAAGACTTGTTCCTATAGAAATTCTGGGATCTGGCCAATAGGGTCTGGGATTTGTGGAACCAAGCCATTTCTCAAGGGATTCGTATGAAACTCAGAATATAGGACTAATATGTGACTATAAGACTTGTTCCTATAGAAATTCTGGGATCTGGCCAATAGGGTCTGGGATTTGTGAAACCAAGCCATTTCTCAAGAGATTCGTATGAAACTCAGAATGTAGGACTAATATGTGACTATAAGACTTGTCCCTATGGAAATTCTGGGATCTGGCCAATTGGGTCTGGGATTGGTGGAACCAAGCCATTTCTCAAGGGATTCGAATGAAACTCAGAATGTAGGACAAATATGTGATTATAAGACTTGTTCCTATGGAAATTCTGGGATCTGGCCAATAGAGTCTGGGATTTGTGGAACCAAGCCATTTCTCAAGGGATTCGTATGAAACTCAGAACGTAGGACTAATATGTGACTATAAGACTTGTTCCTATGGAAATTCTGGGGTCTGGCCAATAGGGTCTGGGATTTGTGGAACCAAGCCATTTCTCAAGGGATTCGTATGAAACTCAGAATGTAGGACAAATATGTGAATATAAGACTTTTTCCTATGGAAATTCTAGGATCTGGCCAATAGATTCTGGGATTTGTGAAACCAAGCCATTTCTCAAGGGATTCGTATGAAACTCAGAATGTAGGACTAATATATGACTATAAGACTTGTACCTATGGAAATTCTGGGATCTTGCAAATAGGGTCTGGGATTTGTGGAACCAAGCCATTTCTCAAGGGATTCGTATGAAACTCAGAATGTAGGACTAATATGTGACTATAAGACTTGTTCCTATGGAAATTCTGGGATCTGGCAAATAGGGTCTGGGATTTGTGGAACCAAGCCATTTCTCAAGGGATTCGTATGAAACTCAGAATGTAGGACTAATATGTGACTATAAGACTTGTTCCTATGGAAATTCTGGGATCTGGCCAATAGGGTCTGGGATTTGTGGAACCAAGACATTTCTCAAGGGATTCGTATGAAACTCAGAATGTAGGACTAATATGTGACTATAAGACTTGTTCCTATGGAAATTCTGGGATCTGGCCAATAGGGTCTGGGATTTGTGGAACCAAGCCATTTCTCAAGGGATTCGTATGAAACTCAGAATGTAGGACTAATATGTGACTATAAGACTTGTTCCTATGGAAATTCTGGGATCTGGCCAATAGGGTCTGCGATTTGTGGAACCAAGCCATTTCTCAAGGGATTCGTATGAAAATGGAATGTAGGACTAATATGTGAATATAAGACTTTTTCCTATGGAAATTCTGGGATCTGGCCAATAGAGTCTGGGATTTATGGAACCAAGCCATTTCTCAAGGGATTCGTATGAAACTCAGAATGTAGGACTAATATGTGACTATAAGACTTGTTCCTATGGAAATTCTGGGATCTGGCCAATAGGGTCTGGGATTTGTGGAACCAAGCCATTTCTCAAGGGATTCGTATGAAACTCAGAATGTAGGACTAATATGTGACAATAAGACTTGTTCCTATAGAAATTCTGGGATCTGGCCAATAGGGTCTGGGATTTGTGGAACCAAGCCATTTCTCAAGGGATTCGTATGAAACTCAGAATGTAGGACAAATATGGGAATATAAGACTTTTTCCTATGGAAATTTTAGGATCTGGCCAATAGATTCTGGGATTTGTGGAACCAAGCCATTTCTCAAGGGATTCGTATGAAACTCAGAATGTAGGACTAATATATGACTATAAGACTTGTTCCTATGGAAATTCTGGGATCTGGCCAATAGGGTCTGGGATTTGTGAAACCAAGCCATTTCTCAAGGGATTCGTATGAAACTCAGAATGTAGGACTAATATGTGACTATAAGACTTGTTCCTATGGAAATTCTGGGATCTGGCCAATAGGGTCTGGGATTGGTGGAACCAAGACATTTCTCAAGGGATTCGTATGAAACTCATTATGTAGGACTAATATGTGACTATAAGACTTGTTCCTATGGAAATTCTCACTCAGAATGTAGGACTCATATGTGACTTTAAGACTTGTTCCTATGGAAGTTCTGGGATCTGGCCAATAGGGTCTGGGATTTGTGGAACCAAGCCATTTCTCAAGGGATTCGTATGAAACTCAGAATGTAGGACTAATATGTGACAATAAGACTTGTTCCTATAGAAATTCTGGGATCTGGCCAAGTCGGGGATTTGTGGAACCAAGCCATTTCTCAAGGGATTCGTATGAAACTCAGAATATAGGACAAATATGTGACTATAAGACTTGTTCCTATAGAAATTCTGGGATCTGGCTAAAAGGGTCTGGGATTGGTGGAACCAAGCCATTTCTCAAGGGATTCGTATGAAACTCAGAATGTAGGACAAATATGTGAATATAAGACTTTTTCCTATGGAAATTCTGGGATCTGGCCAATAGAGTCTGGGATTTGTGGAACCAAGCCATTTCTCAAGGGATTCGTATGAAACTCAGAATGTAGGACTAATATATGACTATAAGACTTGTTCCTATGGAAATTCTGGGATCTGGCCAATAGGGTCTGGGACTTGTGAAACTAAGCCATTTCTCAAGGGATTCGTATGAAACTCAGAATGTAGGACTAATATGTGACTATAAGACTTGTCCCTATGGAAATTCTGGGATCTGGCCAATAGGGTCTGGGATTTGTGGAACCAAGCCATTTCTCAAGGGATTCGTATGACTCTCAGAATTTAGGACTAATAATTGACTATAAGACTTGTTTCTATGGAAATTCTGGGATCTGGCAAATAGGGTCTGGGATTTGTGGAACCAAGCCATTTCTCAAGGGATTCGTATGAAACTCAGAATGTAAGACTAATATGTGACTATAAGACTTGTTCCTATTTCTCAAGGGTTTCGTATGAAAATGTAATGTAGGACTAATATGTGACAATAAGACTTGTTCCTATAGAAATTCTGGGATCTGGCCAATAGGGTCTGGGATTTGTGGAACCAAGCCATTTCTCAAGGGATTCGTATTAAACTCAGAATGTAGGACTAATATGTGACAATAAGACTTGTTCCTATAGAAATTCTGGGATCTGGCCAATAGGGTCTGGGATTTGTGGAACCAAGCCATTTCTCAAGGGATTCGTATTAAACTCAGAATGTAGGACTAATATGTGACAATAAGACTTGTTCCTATAGAAATTCTGGGATCTGGCCAATAGGGTCTGGGATTTGTGGAACCAAGCCATTTCTAGAGGGATTCGTAATAAACTCAGAATGTAGGACTAATATGTGACTATAAGTCTTGTTTCTATGGAAATTCTGGGATCTGGCCAATAGGGTCTGGGATTGGTGGAACCAAGCCATTTCTCAAGGGATTCGTATGAAACTCAGAATGTAGGACTAATATGTGACTATAAGACTTGTTCCTATGGAAATTCTGGGATCTGGCCAATAGGGTCTGGGATTTGTGGAACCAAGCCATTTCTCAAGGGATTCGTATGAAACTCAGAATGTAGGACTAATATGTGACTATAAGACTTGTTCCTATGGAAATTCTGGGATCTGGCCAATAGGGTCTGGGATTTGTGGAACCAAGCCATTTCTCAAGGGATTCGTATGAAACTCAGAATGTAGGACTAATATGTGACTATAAGACTTGTTCCTATGGAAATTCTGGGATCTGGCCAATAGGGTCTGGGATTTGTTGAACCAAGCCATTTCTCAAGGGATTTGTATGAAACTCAGAATGTAGGACTAATATGTGACTATAAGACTTGTTCCTATGGAAATTCTGGGATCTGGCCAATAGGGTCTGGGATTGGTGGAACCAAGCCATTTCTCAAGGGATTCGTATGAAACTCAGAATGTAGGACTAATATGTGACTATAAGATTTGTTCCTATGAAAATTCTTGGATCTGGCCAATAGGGTCTGTGATTTGTGGAACCAAGCCATTTCTCAAGGGATTCGTATGAAACTCAGAATGTAGGACTAATATGTGACTATAAGACTTGTTCCAATGGAAATTCTGGGATCTGGCCAATAGAGTCTGTGATTTATGGAACCAAGCCATTTCTCAAGGGATTCGTATGAAACTCAGAATGTAGGACTAATATGTGACTATAAGACTTGTTCCTATGGAAATTCTGGGATCTGCACAATAGAGTCTGGGATTTATGGAACCAAGCCATTTCTCAAGGGATTCGTATGAAACTCAGAATGTAGGACTAATATATGACTATAAGACTTGTTCCTATGGAAATTCTGGGATCTGGCCAATAGGGTCTGGGATTTGTGAAACCAAGCCATTTCTCAAGGGATTCGTATGAAACTCAGAATGCAGGACTAATATGTGACTATAAGACTTGTCCCTATGGAATTTCTGGGATCTGGCCAGTAGGGTCTGGGATTTGTGGAACCAAGCCATTTCTCAAGGGATTCGTATGACTCTCAGAATTTAGGACTAATAATTGACTATAAGACTTGTTCCTATGGAAATTCTGGGATCTGGCCAATAGGGTCTGGGATTTGTGAAACCAAGCCATTTCTCAAGGGATTCGTATGAAACTCAGAATGTAGGACTAATATGTGACTATAAGACTTGTCCCTATGGAAATTCTGGGATCTGGCCAATAGGGTCTGGGATTTGTGGAACCAAGACATTTCTCAAGGGATTCGTATGAAACTCATTATGTAGGACTAATATGTGACTATAAGACTTGTTCCTATGGAAATTCTCACTCAGAATGTAGGACTCATATGTGACTTTAAGACTTGTTCCTATGGAAGTTCTGGGATCTGGCCAATAGGGTCTGGGATTTGTGGAACCAAGCCATTTCTCAAGGGATTCGTATGAAACTCAGAATGTAGGACTAATATGTGACAATAAGACTTGTTCCTATAGAAATTCTGGGATCTGGCCAAGTCGGGGATTTGTGGAACCAAGCCATTTCTCAAGGGATTCGTATGAAACTCAGAATATAGGACAAATATGTGACTATAAGACTTGTTCCTATAGAAATTCTGGGATCTGGCTAAAAGGGTCTGGGATTGGTGGAACCAAGCCATTTCTCAAGGGATTCGTATGAAACTCAGAATGTAGGACAAATATGTGAATATAAGACTTTTTCCTATGGAAATTCTGGGATCTGGCCAATAGAGTCTGGGATTTGTGGAACCAAGCCATTTCTCAAGGGATTCGTATGAAACTCAGAATGTAGGACTAATATATGACTATAAGACTTGTTCCTATGGAAATTCTGGGATCTGGCCAATAGGGTCTGGGATTTGTGAAACTAAGCCATTTCTCAAGGGATTCGTATGAAACTCAGAATGTAGGACTAATATGTGACTATAAGACTTGTCCCTATGGAAATTCTGCGATCTGGCCAATAGGGTCTGGGATTTGTGGAACCAAGCCATTTCTCAAGGGATTCGTATGACTCTCAGAATTTAGGACTAATAATTGACTATAAGACTTGTTTCTATGGAAATTCTGGGATCTGGCAAATAGGGTCTGGGATTTGTGGAACCAAGCCATTTCTCAAGGGATTCGTATGAAACTCAGAATGTAAGACTAATATGTGACTATAAGACTTGTTCCTATGGAAATTCTGGGATCTGGCCAATAGGGTCTGGGATTTGTGGAACCAAGACATTTCTCAAGGGATTCGTATGAAACTCAGAATGTAGGACTAATATGTGACTATAAGACTTGTTCCTATGGAAATTCTGGGATCTGGCCAATAGGGTCTGGGATTTGTGGAACCAAGCCATTTCTCAAGGGTTTCGTATGAAAATGTAATGTAGGACTAATATGTGACAATAAGACTTGTTCCTATAGAAATTCTGGGATCTGGCCAATAGGGTCTGGGATTTGTGGAACCAAGCCATTTCTCAAGGGATTCGTATTAAACTCAGAATGTAGGACTAATATGTGACAATAAGACTTGTTCCTATAGAAATTCTGGGATCTGGCCAATAGGGTCTGGGATTTGTGGAACCAAGCCATTTCTCAAGGGATTCGTATGAAACTCAGAATGTAGGACTAATATGTGACTATAAGACTTGTTCCTATGGAAATTCTGGGATCTGGCCAATAGGGTCTGGGATTTGTGGAACCAAGCCATTTCTCAAGGGATTCGTATGAAACTCAGAATGTAGGACTAATATGTGACTATAAGACTTGTTCCTATGGAAATTCTGGGATCTGGCCAATAGGGTCTGGGATTTGTTGAACCAAGCCATTTCTCAAGGGATTTGTATGAAACTCAGACTGTAGGACTAATATGTGACTATTAGACTTGTTCCTATGGAAATTCTGGGATCTGGCCAATAGGGTCTGGGATTGGTGGAACCAAGCCATTTCTCAAGGGATTCGTATGAAACTCAGAATGTAGGACTAATATGTGACTATAAGATTTGTTCCTATGAAAATTCTTGGATCTGGCCAATAGGGTCTGTGATTTGTGGAACCAAGCCATTTCTCAAGGGATTCGTATGAAACTCAGAATGTAGGACTAATATGTGACTATAAGACTTGTTCCAATGGAAATTCTGGGATCTGGCCAATAGAGTCTGGGATTTATGGAACCAAGCCATTTCTCAAGGGATTCGTATGAAAGTCAGAATGTAGGACTAATATGTGACTATAAGACTTGTTCCTATGGAAATTCTGGGATCTGCACAATAGAGTCTGGGATATATGGAACCAAGCCATTTCTCAAGGGATTCGTATGAAACTCAGAATGTAGGACTAATATATGACTATAAGACTTGTTCCTATGGAAATTCTGGGATCTGGCCAATAGGGTCTGGGATTTGTGGAACCAAGCCATTTCTCAAGGGATTCGTATGAAACTCAGAATGTAGGACTAATATGTGACTATAAGACTTGTTCCTATGGAAATTCTGGGATCTGGCCAATAGGGTCTGGGATTTGTTGAACCAAGCCATTTCTCAAGGGATTTGTATGAAACTCAGAATGTAGGACTAATATGTGACTATAAGACTTGTTCCTATGGAAATTCTGGGATCTGGCCAATAGGGTCTGGGATTGGTGGAACCAAGCCATTTCTCAAGGGATTCGTATGAAACTCAGAATGTAGGACTAATATGTGACTATAAGATTTGTTCCTATGAAAATTCTTGGATCTGGCCAATAGGGTCTGTGATTTGTGGAACCAAGCCATTTCTCAAGGGATTCGTATGAAACTCAGAATGTAGGACTAATATGTGACTATAAGACTTGTTCCAATGGAAATTCTGGGATCTGGCCAATAGAGTTTGGGATTTATGGAACCAAGCCATTTCTCAAGGGATTCGTATGAAACTCAGAATGTAGGACTAATATGTGACAATAAGACTTGTTCCTATAGAAATTCTGGGATCTGGCCAATAGGGTCTGGGATTTGTGGAACCAAGCCATTTCTCAAGGGATTCGTATGAAACTCAGAATGTAGGACTAATATGTGACAATAAGACTTGTTCCTATAGAAATTCTGGGATCTGGCCAAGTCGGGGATTTGTGGAACCAAGCCATTTCTCAAGGGATTCGTATGAAACTCAGAATGTAGGACTAATATGTGACTATAAGACTTGTTCCTATGGAAATTCTGGGATCTGGCCAATAGGGTCTGGGATTTGTTGAACCAAGCCATTTCTCAAGGGATTCGTATGAAACTCAGAATGTAGGACTAATATGTGACTATAAGACTTGTTCCTATGGAAATTCTGGGATCTGGCCAATAGGGTCTGGGATTTGTGGAACCAAGCCATTTCTCAAGGGATTCGTATGAAACTCAGAATGTAGGACTAATATGTGACTATAAGACTTGTTCCTATGGAAATTCTGGGATCTGGCCAATAGGGTCTGGGATTTGTTGAACCAAGCCATTTCTCAAGGGATTTGTATGAAACTCAGACTGTAGGACTAATATGTGACTATAAGACTTGTTCCTATGGAAATTCTGGGATCTGGCCAATAGGGTCTGGGATTGGTGGAACCAAGCCATTTCTCAAGGGATTCGTATGAAACTCAGAATGTAGGACTAATATGTGACTATAAGATTTGTTCCTATGAAAATTCTTGGATCTGGCCAATAGGGTCTGTGATTTGTGGAACCAAGCCATTTCTCAAGGGATTCGTATGAAACTCAGAATGTAGGACTAATATGTGACTATAAGACTTGTTCCAATGGAAATTCTGGGATCTGGCCAATAGAGTCTGGGATTTATGGAACCAAGCCATTTCTCAAGGGATTCGTATGAAACTCAGAATGTAAGACTAATATGTGACTATAAGACTTGTTCCTATGGAAATTCTGGGATCTGGCCAATAGGGTCTGGGATTTGTGGAACCAAGACATTTCTCAAGGGATTCGTATGAAACTCAGAATGTAGGACTAATATGTGACAATAAGACTTGTTCCTATAGAAATTCTGGGATCTGGCCAAGTCGGGGATTTGTGGAACCAAGCCATTTCTAGAGGGATTCGTAATAAACTCAGAATGTAGGACTAATATGTGACTATAAGTCTTGTTTCTATGGAAATTCTGGGATCTGGCCAATAGGGTCTGGGATTGGTGGAACCAAGCCATTTCTCAAGGGATTCGTATGAAACTCAGAATGTAGGACTAATATGTGACTATAAGACTTGTTCCTATGGAAATTCTGGGATCTGGCCAATAGGGTCTGGGATTTGTGGAACCAAGCCATTTCTCAAGGGATTCGTATGAAACTCAGAATGTAGGACTAATATGTGACTATAAGACTTGTTCCTATGGAAATTCTGGGATCTGGCCAATAGGGTCTGGGATTTGTGGAACCAAGCCATTTCTCAAGGGATTCGTATGAAACTCAGAATGTAGGACTAATATGTGACTATAAGACTTGTTCCTATGGAAATTCTGGGATCTGGCCAATAGGGTCTGGGATTTGTTGAACCAAGCCATTTCTCAAGGGATTTGTATGAAACTCAGAATGTAGGACTAATATGTGACTATAAGACTTGTTCCTATGGAAATTCTGGGATCTGGCCAATAGGGTCTGGGATTGGTGGAACCAAGCCATTTCTCAAGGGATTCGTATGAAACTCAGAATGTAGGACTAATATGTGACTATAAGATTTGTTCCTATGAAAATTCTTGGATCTGGCCAATAGGGTCTGTGATTTGTGGAACCAAGCCATTTCTCAAGGGATTCGTATGAAACTCAGAATGTAGGACTAATATGTGACTATAAGACTTGTTCCAATGGAAATTCTGGGATCTGGCCAATAGAGTCTGGGATTTATGGAACCAAGCCATTTCTCAAGGGATTCGTATGAAACTCAGAATGTAGGACTAATATGTGACTATAAGACTTGTTCCTATGGAAATTCTGGGATCTGCACAATAGAGTCTGGGATTTATGGAACCAAGCCATTTCTCAAGGGATTCGTATGAAACTCAGAATGTAGGACTAATATATGACTATAAGACTTGTTCCTATGGAAATTCTGGGATCTGGCCAATAGGGTCTGGGATTTGTGAAACCAAGCCATTTCTCAAGGGATTCGTATGAAACTCAGAATGCAGGACTAATATGTGACTATAAGACTTGTCCCTATGGAATTTCTGGGATCTGGCCAGTAGGGTCTGGGATTTGTGGAACCAAGCCATTTCTCAAGGGATTCGTATGACTCTCAGAATTTAGGACTAATAATTGACTATAAGACTTGTTCCTATGGAAATTCTGGGATCTGGCCAATAGGGTCTGGGATTTGTGAAACCAAGCCATTTCTCAAGGGATTCGTATGAAACTCAGAATGTAGGACTAATATGTGACTATAAGACTTGTCCCTATGGAAATTCTGGGATCTGGCCAATAGGGTCTGGGATTTGTGGAACCAAGACATTTCTCAAGGGATTCGTATGAAACTCATTATGTAGGACTAATATGTGACTATAAGACTTGTTCCTATGGAAATTCTCACTCAGAATGTAGGACTCATATGTGACTTTAAGACTTGTTCCTATGGAAGTTCTGGGATCTGGCCAATAGGGTCTGGGATTTGTGGAACCAAGCCATTTCTCAAGGGATTCGTATGAAACTCAGAATGTAGGACTAATATGTGACAATAAGACTTGTTCCTATAGAAATTCTGGGATCTGGCCAAGTCGGGGATTTGTGGAACCAAGCCATTTCTCAAGGGATTCGTATGAAACTCAGAATATAGGACAAATATGTGACTATAAGACTTGTTCCTATAGAAATTCTGGGATCTGGCTAAAAGGGTCTGGGATTGGTGGAACCAAGCCATTTCTCAAGGGATTCGTATGAAACTCAGAATGTAGGACAAATATGTGAATATAAGACTTTTTCCTATGGAAATTCTGGGATCTGGCCAATAGAGTCTGGGATTTGTGGAACCAAGCCATTTCTCAAGGGATTCGTATGAAACTCAGAATGTAGGACTAATATATGACTATAAGACTTGTTCCTATGGAAATTCTGGGATCTGGCCAATAGGGTCTGGGATTTGTGAAACCAAGCCATTTCTCAAGGGATTCGTATGAAACTCAGAATGCAGGACTAATATGTGACTATAAGACTTGTCCCTATGGAATTTCTGGGATCTGGCCAGTAGGGTCTGGGATTTGTGGAACCAAGCCATTTCTCAAGGGATTCGTATGACTCTCAGAAATTAGGACTAATAATTGACTATAAGACTTGTTCCTATGGAAATTCTGGGATCTGGCCAATAGGGTCTGGGATTTGTGAAACCAAGCCATTTCTCAAGGGATTCGTATGAAACTCAGAATGTAGGACTAATATGTGACTATAAGACTTGTCCCTATGGAAATTCTGGGATCTGGCCAATAGGGTCTGGGATTTGTGGAACCAAGACATTTCTCAAGGGATTCGTATGAAACTCATTATGTAGGACTAATATGTGACTATAAGACTTGTTCCTATGGAAATTCTCACTCAGAATGTAGGACTCATATGTGACTTTAAGACTTGTTCCTATGGAAGTTCTGGGATCTGGCCAATAGGGTCTGGGATTTGTGGAACCAAGCCATTTCTCAAGGGATTCGTATGAAACTCAGAATGTAGGACTAATATGTGACAATAAGACTTGTTCCTATAGAAATTCTGGGATCTGGCCAAGTCGGGGATTTGTGGAACCAAGCCATTTCTCAAGGGATTCGTATGAAACTCAGAATATAGGACAAATATGTGACTATAAGACTTGTTCCTATAGAAATTCTGGGATCTGGCTAAAAGGGTCTGGGATTGGTGGAACCAAGCCATTTCTCAAGGGATTCGTATGAAACTCAGAATGTAGGACAAATATGTGAATATAAGACTTTTTCCTATGGAAATTCTGGGATCTGGCCAATAGAGTCTGGGATTTGTGGAACCAAGCCATTTCTCAAGGGATTCGTATGAAACTCAGAATGTAGGACTAATATATGACTATAAGACTTGTTCCTATGGAAATTCTGGGATCTGGCCAATAGGGTCTGGGATTTGTTGAACCAAGCCATTTCTCAAGGGATTTGTATGAAACTCAGACTGTAGGACTAATATGTGACTATAAGACTTGTTCCTATGGAAATTCTGGGATCTGGCCAATAGGGTCTGGGATTGGTGGAACCAAGCCATTTCTCAAGGGATTCGTATGAAACTCAGAATGTAGGACTAATATGTGACTATAAGATTTGTTCCTATGAAAATTCTTGGATCTGGCCAATAGGGTCTGTGATTTGTGGAACCAAGCCATTTCTCAAGGGATTCGTATGAAACTCAGAATGTAGGACTAATATGTGACTATAAGACTTGTTCCAATGGAAATTCTGGGATCTGGCCAATAGAGTCTGGGATTTATGGAACCAAGCCATTTCTCAAGGGATTCGTATGAAACTCAGAATGTAAGACTAATATGTGACTATAAGACTTGTTCCTATGGAAATTCTGGGATCTGGCCAATAGGGTCTGGGATTTGTGGAACCAAGACATTTCTCAAGGGATTCGTATGAAACTCAGAATGTAGGACTAATATGTGACAATAAGACTTGTTCCTATAGAAATTCTGGGATCTGGCCAAGTCGGGGATTTGTGGAACCAAGCCATTTCTAGAGGGATTCGTAATAAACTCAGAATGTAGGACTAATATGTGACTATATGTCTTGTTTCTATGGAAATTCTGGGATCTGGCCAATAGGGTCTGGGATTGGTGGAACCAAGCCATTTCTCAAGGGATTCGTATGAAACTCAGAATGTAGGACTAATATGTGACTATAAGACTTGTTCCTATGGAAATTCTGGGATCTGGCCAATAGGGTCTGGGATTTGTGGAACCAAGCCATTTCTCAAGGGATTCGTATGAAACTCAGAATGTAGGACTAATATGTGACTATAAGACTTGTTCCTATGGAAATTCTGGGATCTGGCCAATAGGGTCTGGGATTTGTGGAACCAAGCCATTTCTCAAGGGATTCGTATGAAACTCAGAATGTAGGACTAATATGTGACTATAAGACTTGTTCCTATGGAAATTCTGGGATCTGGCCAATAGGGTCTGGGATTTGTTGAACCAAGCCATTTCTCAAGGGATTTGTATGAAACTCAGAATGTAGGACTAATATGTGACTATAAGACTTGTTCCTATGGAAATTCTGGGATCTGGCCAATAGGGTCTGGGATTGGTGGAACCAAGCCATTTCTCAAGGGATTCGTATGAAACTCAGAATGTAGGACTAATATGTGACTATAAGATTTGTTCCTATGAAAATTCTTGGATCTGGCCAATAGGGTCTGTGATTTGTGGAACCAAGCCATTTCTCAAGGGATTCGTATGAAACTCAGAATGTAGGACTAATATGTGACTATAAGACTTGTTCCAATGGAAATTCTGGGATCTGGCCAATAGAGTCTGGGATTTATGGAACCAAGCCATTTCTCAAGGGATTCGTATGAAACTCAGAATGTAGGACTAATATGTGACTATAAGACTTGTTCCTATGGAAATTCTGGGATCTGCACAATAGAGTCTGGGATTTATGGAACCAAGCCATTTCTCAAGGGATTCGTATGAAACTCAGAATGTAGGACTAATATATGACTATAAGACTTGTTCCTATGGAAATTCTGGGATCTGGCCAATAGGGTCTGGGATTTGTGAAACCAAGCCATTTCTCAAGGGATTCGTATGAAACTCAGAATGCAGGACTAATATGTGACTATAAGACTTGTCCCTATGGAATTTCTGGGATCTGGCCAGTAGGGTCTGGGATTTGTGGAACCAAGCCATTTCTCAAGGGATTCGTATGACTCTCAGAATTTAGGACTAATAATTGACTATAAGACTTGTTCCTATGGAAATTCTGGGATCTGGCCAATAGGGTCTGGGATTTGTGAAACCAAGCCATTTCTCAAGGGATTCGTATGAAACTCAGAATGTAGGACTAATATGTGACTATAAGACTTGTCCCTATGGAAATTCTGGGATCTGGCCAATAGGGTCTGGGATTTGTGGAACCAAGACATTTCTCAAGGGATTCGTATGAAACTCATTATGTAGGACTAATATGTGACTATAAGACTTGTTCCTATGGAAATTCTCACTCAGAATGTAGGACTCATATGTGACTTTAAGACTTGTTCCTATGGAAGTTCTGGGATCTGGCCAATAGGGTCTGGGATTTGTGGAACCAAGCCATTTCTCAAGGGATTCGTATGAAACTCAGAATGTAGGACTAATATGTGACAATAAGACTTGTTCCTATAGAAATTCTGGGATCTGGCCAAGTCGGGGATTTGTGGAACCAAGCCATTTCTCAAGGGATTCGTATGAAACTCAGAATGTAGGACTAATATGTGACTATAAGACTTGTTCCAATGGAAATTCTGGGATCTGGCCAATAGAGTCTGGGATTTATGGAACCAAGCCATTTCTCAAGGGATTCGTATGAAACTCAGAATGTAGGACTAATATGTGACTATAAGACTTGTTCCTATGGAAATTCTGGGATCTGCACAATAGAGTCTGGGATTTATGGAACCAAGCCATTTCTCAAGGGATTCGTATGAAACTCAGAATGTAGGACTAATATGTGACTATAAGATTTGTTCCTATGAAAATTCTTGGATCTGAGAATTCTCAAGGGATTCGTATGAAACTCAGAATGTAGGACTAATATATGACTATAAGACTTGTTCCTATGGAAATTCTGGGATCTGGCCAATAGGGTCTGGGATTTGTGAATCCAAGCCATTTCTCAAGGGATTCGTATGAAACTCAGAATGCAGGACTAATATGTGACTATAAGACTTGTCCCTATGGAATTTCTGGGATCTGGCCAGTAGGGTCTGGGATTTGTGGAACCAAGCCATTTCTCAAGGGATTCGTATGACTCTCAGAATTTAGGACTAATAATTGACTATAAGACTTGTTCCTATGGAAATTCTGGGATCTGGCCAATAGGGTCTGGGATTTGTGAAACCAAGCCATTTCTCAAGGGATTCGTATGAAACTCAGAATGTAGGACTAATATGTGACTATAAGACTTGTCCCTATGGAAATTCTGGGATCTGGCCAATAGGGTCTGGGATTTGTGGAACCAAGACATTTCTCAAGGGATTCGTATGAAACTCATTATGTAGGACTAATATGTGACTATAAGACTTGTTCCTATGGAAATTCTCACTCAGAATGTAGGACTCATATGTGACTTTAAGACTTGTTCCTATGGAAGTTCTGGGATCTGGCCAATAGGGTCTGGGATTTGTGGAACCAAGCCATTTCTCAAGGGATTCGTATGAAACTCAGAATGTAGGACTAATATGTGACAATAAGACTTGTTCCTATAGAAATTCTGGGATCTGGCCAAGTCGGGGATTTGTGGAACCAAGCCATTTCTCAAGGGATTCGTATGAAACTCAGAATATAGGACAAATATGTGACTATAAGACTTGTTCCTATAGAAATTCTGGGATCTGGCTAAAAGGGTCTGGGATTGGTGGAACCAAGCCATTTCTCAAGGGATTCGTATGAAACTCAGAATGTAGGACAAATATGTGAATATAAGACTTTTTCCTATGGAAATTCTGGGATCTGGCCAATAGAGTCTGGGATTTGTGGAACCAAGCCATTTCTCAAGGGATTCGTATGAAACTCAGAATGTAGGACTAATATATGACTATAAGACTTGTTCCTATGGAAATTCTGGGATCTGGCCAATAGGGTCTGGGATTTGTGAAACTAAGCCATTTCTCAAGGGATTCGTATGAAACTCAGAATGTAGGACTAATATGTGACTATAAGACTTGTCCCTATGGAAATTCTGGGATCTGGCCAATAGGGTCTGGGATTTGTGGAACCAAGCCATTTCTCAAGGGATTCGTATGACTCTCAGAATTTAGGACTAATAATTGACTATAAGACTTGTTTCTATGGAAATTCTGGGATCTGGCAAATAGGGTCTGGGATTTGTGGAACCAAGCCATTTCTCAAGGGATTCGTATGAAACTCAGAATGTAAGACTAATATGTGACTATAAGACTTGTTCCTATGGAAATTCTGGGATCTGGCCAATAGGGTCTGGGATTTGTGGAACCAAGACATTTCTCAAGGGATTCGTATGAAACTCAGAATGTAGGACTAATATGTGACTATAAGACTTGTTCCTATGGAAATTCTGGGATCTGGCCAATAGGGTCTGGGATTTGTGGAACCAAGCCATTTCTCAAGGGTTTCGTATGAAAATGTAATGTAGGACTAATATGTGACAATAAGACTTGTTCCTATAGAAATTCTGGGATCTGGCCAATAGGGTCTGGGATTTGTGGAACCAAGCCATTTCTCAAGGGATTCGTATTAAACTCAGAATGTAGGACTAATATGTAACAATAAGACTTGTTCCTATAGAAATTCTGGGATCTGGCCAATAGGGTCTGGGATTTGTGGAACCAAGCCATTTCTCAAGGGATTCGTATGAAACTCAGAATGTAGGACTAATATGTGACTATAAGACTTGTTCCTATGGAAATTCTGGGATCTGGCCAATAGGGTCTGGGATTTGTGGAACCAAGCCATTTCTCAAGGGATTCGTATGAAACTCAGAATGTAGGACTAATATGTGACTATAAGACTTGTTCCTATGGAAATTCTGGGATCTGGCCAATAGGGTCTGGGATTTGTTGAACCAAGCCATTTCTCAAGGGATTTGTATGAAACTCAGACTGTAGGACTAATATGTGACTATAAGACTTGTTCCTATGGAAATTCTGGGATCTGGCCAATAGGGTCTGGGATTGGTGGAACCAAGCCATTTCTCAAGGGATTCGTATGAAACTCAGAATGTAGGACTAATATGTGACTATAAGATTTGTTCCTATGAAAATTCTTGGATCTGGCCAATAGGGTCTGTGATTTGTGGAACCAAGCCATTTCTCAAGGGATTCGTATGAAACTCAGAATCTAGGACTAATATGTGACTATAAGACTTGTTCCAATGGAAATTCTGGGATCTGGCCAATAGAGTCTGGGATTTATGGAACCAAGCCATTTCTCAAGGGATTCGTATGAAAGTCAGAATGTAGGACTAATATGTGACTATAAGACTTGTTCCTATGGAAATTCTGGGATCTGCACAATAGAGTCTGGGATATATGGAACCAAGCCATTTCTCAAGGGATTCGTATGAAACTCAGAATGTAGGACTAATATATGACTATAAGACTTGTTCCTATGGAAATTCTGGGATCTGGCCAATAGGGTCTGGGATTTGTGAAACCAAGCCATTTCTCAAGGGATTCGTATGAAACTCAGAATGTAGGACTAATATGTGACTATAAGACTTGTCCCTATGGAAATTCTGGGATCTGGCCAATAGGGTCTGGGATTTGTGGAACCAAGCCATTTCTCAAGGGATTCGTATGACTCTCAGAATTTAGGACTAATAATTGACTATAAGACTTGTTCCTATGGAAATTCTGGGATCTGGCCAATAGGGTCTGGGATTTGTGAAACCAAGCCATTTCTCAAGGGATTCGTATGAAACTCAGAATGTAGGACAAATATGTGAATATAAGACTTTTTCCTATGGAAATTCTGGGATCTGGCCAATAAAGTCTGGGATTTGTGGAACCAAGCCATTTCTCAAGGGATTCGTGTGAAACTCAGAATGTAGGACTAATATATGACTATAAGACTTGTTCCTATGGAAATTCTGGGATCTGGCCAATAGGGTCTGGGATTTGTGAAACCAAGCCATTTCTCAAGGGATTCATATGACACTCAGAATGTAGGACTAATATGTGACAATAAGACTTGTTCCTATAGAAATTCTGGGATCTGGCCAAGTCGGGGATTTGTGGAACCAAGCCATTTCTCAAGGGATTCGTATGAAACTCAGAATATAGGACAAATATGTGACTATAAGACTTGTTCCTATAGAAATTCTGGGATCTGGCTAAAAGGGTCTGGGATTGGTGGAACCAAGCCATTTCTCAAGGGATTCGTATGAAACTCAGAATGTAGGACAAATATGTGAATATAAGACTTTTTCCTATGGAAATTCTGGGATCTGGCCAATAGAGTCTGGGATTTGTGGAACCAAGCCATTTCTCAAGGGATTCGTATGAAACTCAGAATGTAGGACTAATATATGACTATAAGACTTGTTCCTATGGAAATTCTGGGATCTGGCCAATAGGGTCTGGGATTTGTGAAACTAAGCCATTTCTCAAGGGATTCGTATGAAACTCAGAATGTAGGACTAATATGTGACTATAAGACTTGTCCCTATGGAAATTCTGGGATCTGGCCAATAGGGTCTGGGATTTGTGGAACCAAGCCATTTCTCAAGGGATTCGTATGACTCTCAGAATTTAGGACTAATAATTGACTATAAGACTTGTTTCTATGGAAATTCTGGGATCTGGCAAATAGGGTCTGGGATTTGTGGAACCAAGCCATTTCTCAAGGGATTCGTATGAAACTCAGAATGTAAGACTAATATGTGACTTTAAGACTTGTTCCTATGGAAATTCTGGGATCTGGCCAATAGGGTCTGGGATTTGTGGAACCAAGACATTTCTCAAGGGATTCGTATGAAACTCAGAATGTAGGACTAATATGTGACTATAAGACTTGTTCCTATGGAAATTCTGGGATCTGGCCAATAGGGTCTGGGATTTGTGGAACCAAGCCATTTCTCAAGGGTTTCGTATGAAAATGTAATGTAGGACTAATATGTGACAATAAGACTTGTTCCTATAGAAATTCTGGGATCTGGCCAATAGGGTCTGGGATTTGTGGAACCAAGCCATTTCTCAAGGGATTCGTATTAAACTCAGAATGTAGGACTAATATGTGACAATAAGACTTGTTCCTATAGAAATTCTGGGATCTGGCCAATAGGGTCTGGGATTTGTGGAACCAAGCCATTTCTAGAGGGATTCGTAATAAACTCAGAATGTAGGACTAATATGTGACTATAAGTCTTGTTTCTATGGAAATTCTGGGATCTGGCCAATAGGGTCTGGGATTGGTGGAACCAAGCCATTTCTCAAGGGATTCGTATGAAACTCAGAATGTAGGACTAATATGTGACTATAAGACTTGTTCCTATGGAAATTCTGGGATCTGGCCATTAGGGTCTGAGATTTGTGGAACCAAGCTATTTCTCAAGGGATTCGTATGAAACACAGAATGTAGGACTAATATGTGACTATAAGACTTGTTTCTATGGAAATTCTGGGATCTGGCCAATAGGGTCTGGGATTTGTGGAACCAAGCCATTTCTCAAGGGATTCGTATGAAACTCAGAATGTAGGACTAATATGTGACTATAAGACTTGTTCCTATGGAAATTCTGGGATCTGGCCAATAGGGTCTGGGATTTGTGGAACCAAGCCATTTCTCAAGGGATTCGTATGAAACTCAGAATGTAGGACTAATATGTGACTATAAGACTTGTTCCTATGGAAATTCTGGGATCTGGCCAATAGGGTCTGGGATTTGTTGAACCAAGCCATTTCTCAAGGGATTTGTATGAAACTCAGAATGTAGGACTAATATGTGACTATAAGACTTGTTCCTATGGAAATTCTGGGATCTGGCCAATAGGGTCTGGGATTGGTGGAACCAAGCCATTTCTCAAGGGATTCGTATGAAACTCAGAATGTAGGACTAATATGTGACTATAAGATTTGTTCCTATGAAAATTCTTGGATCTGGCCAATAGGGTCTGTGATTTGTGGAACCAAGCCATTTCTCAAGGGATTCGTATGAAACTCAGAATGTAGGACTAATATGTGACTATAAGACTTGTTCCAATGGAAATTCTGGGATCTGGCCAATAGAGTCTGGGATTTATGGAACCAAGCCATTTCTCAAGGGATTCGTATGAAACTCAGAATGTAGGACTAATATGTGACTATAAGACTTGTTCCTATGGAAATTCTGGGATCTGCACAATAGAGTCTGGGATTTATGGAACCAAGCCATTTCTCAAGGGATTCGTATGAAACTCAGAATGTAGGACTAATATATGACTATAAGACTTGTTCCTATGGAAATTCTGGGATCTGGCCAATAGGGTCTGGGATTTGTGAAACCAAGCCATTTCTCAAGGGATTCGTATGAAACTCAGAATGTAGGACTAATATGTGACTATAATACTTGTCCCTATGGAAATTCTGGGATCTGGCCAATAGGGTCTGGGATTTGTGGAACCAAGCCATTTCTCAAGGGATTCGTATGACTCTCAGAATTTAGGACTAATAATTGACTATAAGACTTGTTCCTATGGAAATTCTGGGATCTGGCCAATAGGGTCTGGGATTTGTGAAACCAAGCCATTTCTCAAGGGATTCGTATGAAACTCAGAATGTAGGACTAATATGTGACTATAAGACTTGTCCCTATGGAAATTCTGGGATCTGGCCAATAGGGTCTGGGATTGGTGGAACCAAGCCATTTCTCAAGGGATTCGTATGAAACTCAGAATGTAGGACAAATATGTGAATATAAGACTTTTTCCTATGGAAATTCTGGGATCTGGCCAATAGAGTCTGGGATTTGTGGAACCAAGCCATTTCTCAAGGGATTCGTATGAAACTCAGAATGTAGGACTAATATATGACTATAAGACTTGTTCCTATAGAAATTCTGGGATCTGGCCAATAGGGTCTGGGATTGGTGGAACAAAGCCATTTCTCAAGGGATTCGTATGAAACTCAGAATGTAGGACAAATATGTGAATATAAGACTTTTTCCTATGGAAATTCTGATATCTGGCCAATAGAGCCTGGGATTTGTGGAACCAAGCCATTTTAAAGGGATTCGTATGAAACTCAGAATGTAGGACTAATATATGACTATAAGACTTGTTCCTATGGAAATTCTGGGATCTGGCCAATAGGGTCTGGGATTTGTGAAACCAAGCCATTTCTCAAGGGATTCGTATGAAACTCAGAATGTAGGACTAATATGTGACTATAAGACTTGTCCCTATGGAAATTCTAGGATCTGATCAATAGGGTCTGGGATTTGTGGAACCAAGCCATTTCTCAAGGGATTCGTATTACTCTCAGAATTTAGGACTAATAATTGACTATAAGACTTGTTCCTATGGAAATTCTGGGATCTGGCAAATAGGGTCTGGGATTTGTGGAACCAAGCCATTTCTCAAGGGAATCGTATGAAACTCAGAATGTAGGACTAATATGTGACTATAAGATTTGTTCCTATGGAAATTCTGGGATCTGGCCAATAGGGTCTGGGATTTGTGGAACCAAGCCATTTCTCAAGGGATTCGTATGAAACTCAGAATGTTGGACTAATATATGACTATAAGACTTGTTCCTATGGAAATTCTGGGATCTGGCCAATAGGGTCTGGGATTTGTGGAACCAAGCCATTTCTCAAGGGATTCGTATGACTCTCAGAATTTAGGACTAATAATTGACTATAAGACTTGTTCCTATGGAAATTCTGGGATCTGGCCAATAGGGTCTGGGATTTGTGAAACCAAGCCATTTCTCAAGGGATTCGTATGAAACTCAGAATGTAGGACTAATATGTGACTATAAGACTTGTCCCTATGGAAATTCTGGGATCTGGCCAATTGGGTCTGGGATTGGTGGAACCAAGCCATTTCTCAAGGGATTCGTATGAAACTCAGAATGTAGGACAAATATGTGAATATAAGACTTTTTCCTATGGAAATTCTGGGATCTGGCCAATAGAGTCTGGGATTTGTGGAACCAAGCCATTTCTCAAGGGATTCGTATGAAACTCAGAATGTAGGACTAATATATGACTATAAGAGTTGTTCCTATAGAAATTCTGGGATCTGGCCAATAGGGTCTGGGATTGGTGGAACCAAGCCATTTCTCAAGGGATGCGTATGAAACTCAGAATGTAGGACAAATATGTGAATATAAGACTTTTTCCTATGGAAATTCTGGGATCTGGCCAATAGAGTCAGGGATTTGTGGAACCAAGCCATTTCTCAAGGGATTCGTATGAAACTCAGAATGTAGGACTAATATATGACTATAAGACTTGTTCCTATGGAAATTCTGGGATCTGGCCAATAGGGTCTGGGATTTGTGAAACCAAGCCATTTCTCAAGGGATTCGTATGAAACTCAGAATGTAGGACTAATATGTGACTATAAGACTTGTCCCTATGGAAATTCTGGGATCTGGCCAATAGGGTCTGGGATTTGTGGAACCAAGCCATTTCTCAAGGGATTCGTATGACTCTCAGAATTTAGGACTAATAATTGACTATAAGACTTGTTCCTATGGAAATTCTGGGATCTGGCCAATAGGGTCTGGGATTTGTGAAACCAAGCCATTTCTCAAGGGATTCGTATGAAACTCAGAATGTAGGACTAATATGTGACTATAAGACTTGTCCCTATGGAAATTCTGGGATCTGGCCAATAGGGTCTGGGATTGGTGGAACCAAGCCATTTCTCAAGGGATTCGTATGAAACTAAGAATGTAGGACAAATATGTGAATATAAGACTTTTTCCTATGGAAATTCTGGGATCTGGCCAATAGAGTCTGGGATTTGTGGAACCAAGCCATTTCTCAAGGGATTCGTATGAAGCTCAGAATGTAGGACTAATATGTGACTATAAGACTTGTCCCTATGGAAATTCTGGGATCTGGTCAATAGGGTCTGGGATTTGTGGAACCAAGCCATTTCTCAAGGGATTCGTATTACTCTCAGAATTTAGGACTAATAATTGACTATAAGACTTGTTCCTATGGAAATTCTGGGATCTGGCAAATAGGGTCTGGGATTTGTGGAACCAAGCCATTTCTCAAGGGAATCGTATGAAACTCAGAATGTAGGACTAATATGTGACTATAAGACTTGTTCCTATGGAAATTCTGGGATCTGGCCAATAGGGTCTGGGATTTGTGGAACCAAGACATTTCTCAAGGGATTCGTATGAAACTCAGAATGTAGGACTAATATGTGACTATAAGACTTGTTCCTATGGAAATTCTGGGATCTGGCCAATAGGGTCTGGGATTTGTGAAACCAAGCCATTTCTCAAGGGATTCGTATGAAACTCAGAATGTAGGACTAATATGTGACTATAAGACTTGTTCCTATGGAAATTCTGGGATCTGGCCAATAGGTTCTGGGATTTGTGGAACCAAGCTATTTCTCAAGGGATTCGTATGAAACTCAGAATGTAGGACTAATATGTGACTATAAGATTTGTTCCTATGAAAATTCTGGGATCGGGCCAATAGGGTCTGGGATTTGTGGAACCAAGCCATTTCTCAAGGGATTCGTATGAAACTCAGAATGTAGGACTAATATGTGACTATAAGACTTGTTCCTATGGAAATTCTGGGATCTGGCCAATAGGGTCTGGGATTTGTGGAACCAAGCCATTTCTCAAGGGATTCGTATGAAACTCAGAATGTAGGACTAATATGTGACTATAAGACTTGTTCCTATGGAAATTCTGGGATCTGGCCAATAGGGTCTAAGATTTGTGGAACCAAGCCATTTCTCAAGGGATTCGTATGAAACTCAGAATGTAGGACTAATATGTGACTATAAGATTTGTTCCTATGAAAATTCTGGGATCTGGCCAATAGGGTCTGGGATTTGTGGAACCAAGCCATTTCTCAAGGGATTCGTATGAAACTCAGAATGTAGGACTAATATGTGACTATAAGACTTGTTCCTATGGAAATTCTGGGATCTGGCCAATAGGGTCTGGGATTTGTGGAACCAAGCCATTTCTCAAGGGATTCGTATGAAACTCAGAATGTAGGACTAATATGTGACTATAAGACTTGTTCCTATGGAAATTCTGGGATCTGGCCAATAGGGTCTAAGATTTGTGGAACCAAGCCATTTCTCAAGGGATTCGTATGAAACTCAGAATGTAGGACTAATATGTGACTATAAGACTTGTTCCTATAGAAATTCTGGGATCTGGCCAATAGGGTCTGGGATTGGTGGAACCAAGCCATTTCTCAAGTGATTCGTATGAAACTCAGAATGTAGGACAAATATGTGAATATAAGACTTTTTCCTATGGAAATTCTGGGATCTGACCAATAGAGTCTGGGATTTGTGGAACCAAGCCATTTCTCAAGGGATTCGTATGAAACTCAGAATGTAGGACTAATATATGACTATAAGACTTGTTCCTATGGAAATTCTGGGATCTGGCCAATAGGGTCTGGGATTTGTGAAACCAAGCCATTTCTCAAGGGATTCGTATGAAACTCAGAATGTAGGACTAATATGTGACTATAAGACTTGTCCCTATGGAAATTCTGGGATCTGGCCAATATGGTCTGGGATTTGTGGAACCAAGCCATTTCTCAAGGGATTCGTATGACTCTCAGAATTTAGGACTAATAATTGACTATAAGACTTGTTCCTATGGAAATTCTGGGATCTGGCCAATATGGTCTGGGATTTGTGGAACCAAGCCATTTCTCAAGGGATTCGTATGACTCTCAGAATTTAGGACTAATAATTGACTATAAGACTTGTTCCTATGGAAATTCTGGGATCTGGCCAATAGGGTCTGGGATTTGTGAAACCAAGCCATTTCTCAAGGGATTCGTATGAAACTCAGAATGTAGGACTAATATGTGACTATAAGACTTGTCCCTATGGAAATTCTGGGATCTGGCCAATTGGGTCTGAGATTGGTGGAACCAAGCCATTTCTCAAGGGATTCGTATGAAACTCAGAATGTAGGACAAATATGTGAATATAAGACTTTTTCCTATGGAAATTCTGGGATCTGGCCAATAGAGTCTGGGATTTGTGGAACCAAGCCATTTCTCAAGGGATTCGTATGAAACTCAGAATGTAGGACTAATATATGACTATAAGACTTGTTCCTATAGAAATTCTGGGATCTGGCCAATAGGGTCTGGGATTGGTGGAACCAAGCCATTTCTCAAGGGATGCGTATGAAACTCAGAATGTAGGACAAATATGTGAATATAAGACTTTTTCATATGGAAATTCTGGGATCTGGCCAATAGAGTCAGGGATTTGTGGAACCAAGCCATTTCTCAAGGGATTCGTATGAAACTCAGAATGTAGGACTAATATATGACTATAAGACTTGTTCCTATGGAAATTCTGGGATCTGGCCAATAGGGTCTGGGATTTGTGAAACCAAGCCATTTCTCAAGGGATTCGTATGAAACTCAGAATGTAGGACTAATATGTGACTATAAGACTTGTCCCTATGGAAATTCTGGGATCTGGCCAATAGGGTCTGGGATTTGTGGAACCAAGCCATTTCTCAAGGATTCGTATGACTCTCAGAATTTAAGACTAATAATTGACTATAAGACTTGTTCCTATGGAAATTCTGGGATCTGGCAAATAGGGTCTGGGATTTGTGGAACCAAGCCATTTCTCAAGGGATTCGTATGAAACTCAGAATGTAGGACTAATATGTGACTATAAGACTTGTTCCTATGGAAATTCTGGGATTTGGCCAATAGGGTCTGGGATTTGTGGAACCAAGACTTTTTTCAAGGGATTCGTATGAAACTCAGAATGTAGGACTAATATGTGACTATAAGACTTGTTCCTATGGAAATTCTGGGATCTGGCCAATAGGGTCTGGGATTTGTGGAACCAAGCCATTTCTCAAGGGATTCGTATGAAACTCAGAATGTAGGACTAATATGTGACTATAAGACTTGTTCCTATGGAAATTCTGGGATCTGGCCAATAGGGTCTGGGATTTGTGGAACCAAGACATTTCTCAAGGGATTCGTATGAAAATGAAATGTAGGACTAATATGTGACAATAAGACTTGTTCCTATAGAAATTCTGGGATCTGGCCAATAGGGTCTGGGATTTGTGGAACCAAGCCATTTCTCAAGGGATTCGTATGAAACTCAGAATGTAGGACTAATATGTGACTATAAGACTTGTTCCTATGGAAATTCTGGGATCTGACCAATAGGGTCTGGGATTGGTGGAACCAAGCCATTTCTCAAGGGATTCGTATGAAACTCAGAATGTAGGACTAATATGTGACTATAAGACTTGTTCCTATGGAAATTCTGGGATCTGGCCAATAGGGTCTGGGATTCGTGGAACCAAGCTATTTCTCAAGGGATTCGTATGAAACTCAGAATGTAGGACTAATATGTGACTATAAGATTTGTTCCTATGAAAATTCTGGGATCTGGCCAATAGGGTCTGGGATTTGTGGAACCAAGCCATTTCTCAAGGGATTCGTATGAAAATAAGAATGTAGGACTAATATGTGACTATAAGACTTGTTCATATGGAAATTCTGGGATCTGGCCAATAGGGTCTGGGATTTGTGGAACCAAGCTATTTCTCAAGGGATTCGTATGAAACTCAGAATGTAGGACTAATATGTGACTATAAGATTTGTTCCTATGAAAATTCTGGGATCTGGCCAATAGGGTCTGGGATTGGTGGAACCAAGCCATTTCTCAAGGGATTCGTATGAAACTCAGAATGTAGGACTAATATGTGACTATAAGACTTGTTCCTATATAAATTCTGGGATCTGGCCAATAGGGTCTGGGATTTGTGGAACCAAGCTATTTCTCAAGGGATTCGTATGAAACTCAGAATGTAGGACTAATATGTGACTATAAGATTTGTTCCTATGAAAATTCTGGGATCTGGCCAATAGGGTCTGGGATTTGTGGAACCAAGCCATTTCTCAAGGGATTCGTATGAAACTCAGAATGTAGGACTTATATGTGACTATAAGACTTGTTCCTATGGAAATTCTGGGATCTGGCAAATAGGGTCTGGGATTTGTGGAACCAAGCCATTTCTCAAGGGATTCGTATGAAACTCAGAATGTAGGACTAATATGTGACTATAAGACTTGTTCCTATGGAAATTCTGGGATCTGGCCAATATGGTCTGGGATTTGTGGAACCAAGCCATTTCTCAAGGGATTCGTATGAAACTCGAATGTAGGACTAATATGTGACTATAAGACTTGTTCCTATGGAAATTCTGGGATCTGGCCAATAGGGTCTGGGATTTGTGGAACCAAGCCATTTCTCAAGGGATTCGTATGAAAATGGAATGTAGGACTAATATGTGACAATAAGACTTGTTCCTATAGAAATTCTGGGATCTGGCCAATAGGGTCTGGGATTTGTGGAACCAAGCCATTTCTCAAGGGATTCGTATGAAACTCAGAATGTAGGACTAATATGTGACTATAAGACTTGTTCCTACGGAAATTCTGGGATCTGGCCAATAGGGTCTGGGATTGGTGGAACCAAGCCATTTCTCAAGGGATTCGTATGAAACTCAGAATGTAGGACTAATATGTGACTATAAGACTTGTTCCTATGGAAATTCTGGGATCTGGCCAATAGGGTCTGGGATTTGTGGAACCAAGCTATTTCTCAAGGGATTCGTATGAAACTCAGAATGTAGGACTAATATGTGACTATAAGATTTGTTTCTATGAAAATTCTGGGATCTGGCCAATAGGGTCTGGGATTTGTGGAACCAAGCCATTTCTCAAGGGATTCGTATGAAACTCAGAATGTAGGACTAATATGTGACTATAAGACTTGTTCCTATGGAAATTCTGGGATCTGGCCAATAGGGTCTGGGATTTGTGCAACCAAGCCATTTCTCAAGGGATTCGTATGAAACTCAGAATGTAGGACTAATATGTGACTATAAGACTTGTTCCTATGGAAATTCTGGTATCTGGCCAATAGGGTCTGGGATTGGTGGAACCAAGCCATTTCTCAAGGGATTCGTATGAAACTCAGAATGTAGGACTAATATGTGACAATAAGACTTGTTCCTATAGAAATTCTGGGATCTGGCCAATAGGGTCTGGGATTTGTGGAACCAAGCCATTTCTCAAGGGTGTCGTATGAAACTCAGAATATAGGACTAATATGTGACTATAAGATTTGTTCCTATAGAAATTCTGGGATCTGGCCAATAGGGTCTGGGATTGGTGGAACCAAGCCATTTCTCAAGGGATTCGTATGAAACTCAGAATGTAGGACAAATATGTGAATATAAGACTTTTTCCTATGGAAATTCTGGGATCTGGCCAATAGAGTCTGGGATTTGTGGAAACAAGCCATTTCTCAAGGGATTCGTATGAAACTCAGAATGTAGGACTTATATATGACTATAAGACTTGTTCCTATGGAAATTCTGGGATCTGGCCAATAGAGTCTGGGATTTGTGGAACCAAGCCATTTCTCAAGGTTTTCGTATGAAACTCAGAATGTAGGACAAATATGTGAATATAAGACTTTTTCCTATGGAAATTCTGGGATCTGGCCAATAGAGTCTGGGATTTGTGGAACCAAGCCATTTCTCAAGGGATTCGTATGAAACTCAGAATGTAGGACTAATATATAACTATAAGACTTGTTCCTATAGAAATTCTGGGATCTGGCCAATAGGGTCTGGGATTGGTGGAACCAAGCCATTTCTCAAGGGATTCGTATGAAACTCAGAATGTAGGACAAATATGTGAATATAAGACTTTTTCCTATGGAAATTCTGGGATCTGGCCAATAGGGTCTGGGATTTGTGGAACCAAGCCATTTCTCAAGGATTCGTATGACTCTCAGAATTTAAGACTAATAATTGACTATAAGACTTGTTCCTATGGAAATTCTGGGATCTGGCAAATAGGGTCTGGGATTTGTGGAACCAAGCCATTTCTCAAGGGATTCGTATGAAACTCAGAATGTAGGACTAATATGTGACTATAAGACTTGTTCCTATGGAAATTCTGGGATCTGGCCAATAGGGTCTGGGATTTGTGGAACCAAGACATTTCTCAAGGGATTCGTATGAAACTCAGAATGTAGGACTAATATGTGACTATAAGACTTGTTCCTATGGAAATTCTGGGATCTGGCCAATAGGGTCTGGGATTTGTGGAACCAAGCCATTTCTCAAGGGATTCGTATGAAACTCAGAATGTAGGACTAATATGTGACTATAAGACTTGTTCCTATGGAAATTCTGGGATCTAGCCAATAGGGTCTGGGATTTGTGGAACCAAGACATTTCTCAAGGGATTCGTATGAAAATGAAATGTAGGACTAATATGTGACAATAAGACTTGTTCCTATAGAAATTCTAGGATCTGGCCAATAGGGTCTGGGATTTGTGGAACCAAGCCATTTCTCAAGGGATTCGTATGAAACTCAGAATGTAGGACTAATATGTGACTATAAGACTTGTTCCTATGGAAATTCTGGGATCTGACCAATAGGGTCTGGGATTGGTGGAACCAAGCCATTTCTCAAGGGATTCGTATGAAACTCAAAATGTAGGACTAATATGTGACTATAAGACTTGTTCCTATGGAAATTCTGGGATCTGGCCAATAGGGTCTGGGATTTGTGGAACCAAGCTATTTCTCAAGGGATTCGTATGAAACTCAGAATGTAGGACTAATATGTGACTATAAGATTTGTTCCTATGAAAATTCTGGGATCTGGCCAATAGGGTCTGGAATTTGTGGAACCAAGCCATTTCTCAAGGGATTCGTATGAAAATAAGAATGTAGGACTAATATGTGACTATAAGACTTGTTCCTATGGAAATTCTGGGATCTGGCCAATAGGGTCTGGGATTTGTGAAACCAAGCCATTTCTCAAGGGATTCGTATGAAACTCAGAATGTAGGACTAATATGTGACTATAAGACTTGTCCCTATGGAAATTCTGGGATCTGGCCAATAGGGTCTGGGATTTGTGGAACCAAGCCATTTCTCAAGGGATTCGTATGACTCTCAGAATTTAGGACTAATAATTGACTATAAGACTTGTTCCTATGGAAATTCTGGGATCTGGCCAATAGGGTCTGGGATTTGTGAAACCAAGCCATTTCTCAAGGGATTCGTATGAAACTCAGAATGTAGGACTAATATGTGACAATAAGACTTGTCCCTATGGAAATTCTGGGATCTGGCCAATAGGGTCTGGGATTGGTGGAACCAAGACATTTCTCAAGGGATTCGTATGAAACTCAGAATGTAGGACTAATATGTGACTATAAGACTTGTTCCTATGGAAATTCTGGGATCTGGCCAATAGGGTCTGGGATTTGTGAAACCAAGCCATTTCTCAAGGGATTCGTATGAAACTCAGAATGTAGGACTAATATGTGACTATAAGACTTGTTCCTATGGAAATTCTGGGATCTGGCCAATAGGTTCTGGGATTTGTGGAACCAAGCTATTTCTCAAGGGATTCGTATGAAACTCAGAATGTAGGACTAATATGTGACTATAAGATTTGTTCCTATGAAAATTCTGGGATCGGGCCAATAGGGTCTGGGATTTGTGGAACCAAGCCATTTCTCAAGGGATTCGTATGAAACTCAGAATGTAGGACTAATATGTGACTATAAGACTTGTTCCTATGGAAATTCTGGGATCTGGCCAATAGGGTCTGGGATTTGTGGAACCAAGCCATTTCTCAAGGGATTCGTATGAAACTCAGAATGTAGGACTAATATGTGACTATAAGACTTGTTCCTATGGAAATTTTGGGATCTGGCCAATAGGGTCTAAGATTTGTGGAACCAAGCCATTTCTCAAGGGATTCGTATGAAACTCAGAATGTAGGACTAATATGTGACCATAAGATTTGTTCCTATGAAAATTCTGGGATCTGGCCAATAGGGTCTGGGATTTGTGGAACCAAGCCATTTCTCAAGGGATTCGTATGAAACTCAGAATGTAGGACTAATATGTGACTATAAGACTTGTTCCTATGGAAATTCTGGGATCTGGCCAATAGGGTCTGGGATTTGTGGAACCAAGCCATTTCTCAAGGGATTCGTATGAAACTCAGAATGTAGGACTAATATGTGACAATAAGACTTGTTCCTATAGAAATTCTGGGATCTGGCCAATAGGGTCTGGGATTTGTGGAACCAAGCCATTTCTCAAGGGATTCGTATGAAACTCAGAATATAGGACTAATATGTGACTATAAGACTTGTTCCTATAGAAATTCTGGGATCTGGCCAATAGGGTCTGGGATTGGTGGAACCAAGCCATTTCTCAAGTGATTCGTATGAAACTCAGAATGTAGGAAAAATATGTGAATATAAGACTTTTTCCTATGGAAATTCTGGGATCTGGCCAATAGAGTCTGGGATTTGTGGAACCAAGCCATTTCTCAAGGGATTCGTATGAAACTCAGAATGTAGGACTTATATATGACTATAAGACTTGTTCCTATGGAAATTCTGGGATCTGGCCAATAGAGTCTGGGATTTGTGGAACCAAGCTATTTCTCAAGGGATTCGTATGAAACTCAGAATGTAGGACAAATATGTGAATATAAGACTTTTTCCTATGGAAATTCTGGGATCTGGCCAATAGAGTCTGGGATTTGTGGAACCAAGCCATTTCTCAAGGGATTCGTATGAAACTCAGAATGTAGGACTAATATATAACTATAAGACTTGTTCCTATAGAAATTCTGGGATCTGGCCAATAGGGTCTGGGATTGGTGGAACCAAGCCATTTCTCAAGGGATTCGTATGAAACTCAGAATGTAGGACAAATATGTGAATATAAGACTTTTTCCTATGGAAATTCTGGGATCTGGCCAATAAAGTCTGGGATTTGTGGAACCAAGCCATTTCTCAAGGGATTCGTATGAAACTCAGAATGTAGGACTAATATATGACTATAAGACTTGTTCCTATGGAAATTCTGGGATCTGGCCAATAGGGTCTGGGATTTGTGAAACCAAGCCATTTCTCAAGGGATTCGTATGAAACTCAGAATGTAGGACTAATATGTGACTATAAGACTTGTCCCTATGGAAATTCTGGGATCTGGCCAATAGGGTCTGGGATTTGTGGAACCAAGCCATTTCTCAAGGATTCGTATGACTCTCAGAATTTAAGACTAATAATTGACTATAAGACTTGTTCCTATGGAAATTCTGGGATCTGGCAAATAGGGTCTGGGATTTGTGGAACCAAGCCATTTCTCAAGGGATTCGTATGAAACTCAGAATGTAGGACTAATATGTGACTATAAGACTTGTTCCTATGGAAATTCTGGGATCTGGCCAATAGGGTCTGGGATTTGTGGAACCAAGACATTTCTCAAGGGATTCGTATGAAACTCAGAATGTAGGACTAATATGTGACTATAAGACTTGTTCCTATGGAAATTCTGGGATCTGGCCAATAGGGTCTGGGATTTGTGGAACCAAGCCATTTCTCAAGGGATTCGTATGAAACTCAGAATGTAGGACTAATATGTGACTATAAGACTTGTTCCTATGGAAATTCTGGGATCTGGCCAATAGGGTCTGGGATTTGTGGAACCAAGACATTTCTCAAGGGATTCGTATGAAAATGAAATGTAGGACTAATATGTGACAATAAGACTTGTTCCTATAGAAATTCTAGGATCTGGCCAATAGGGTCTGGGATTTGTGGAACCAAGCCATTTCTCAAGGGATTCGTATGAAACTCAGAATGTAGGACTAATATGTGACTATAAGACTTGTTCCTATGGAAATTCTGGGATCTGACCAATAGGGTCTGGGATTGGTGGAACCAAGCCATTTCTCAAGGGATTCGTATGAAACTCAAAATGTAGGACTAATATGTGACTATAAGACTTGTTCCTATGGAAATTCTGGGATCTGGCCAATAGGGTCTGGGATTTGTGGAACCAAGCTATTTCTCAAGGGATTCGTATGAAACTCAGAATGTAGGACTAATATGTGACTATAAGATTTGTTCCTATGAAAATTCTGGGATCTGGCCAATAGGGTCTGGAATTTGTGGAACCAAGCCATTTCTCAAGGGATTCGTATGAAAATAAGAATGTAGGACTAATATGTGACTCTAAGACTTGTTCCTATGGAAATTCTGGGATCTGGCCAATAGGGTCTGGGATTTGTGAAACCAAGCCATTTCTCAAGGGATTCGTATGAAACTCAGAATGTAGGACTAATATGTGACTATAAGACTTGTCCCTATGGAAATTCTGGGATCTGGCCAATAGGGTCTGGGATTTGTGGAACCAAGCCATTTCTCAAGGGATTCGTATGACTCTCAGAATTTAGGACTAATAATTGACTATAAGACTTGTTCCTATGGAAATTCTGGGATCTGGCCAATAGGGTCTGGGATTTGTGAAACCAAGCCATTTCTCAAGGGATTCGTATGAAACTCAGAATGTAGGACTAATATGTGACAATAAGACTTGTCCCTATGGAAATTCTGGGATCTGGCCAATAGGGTCTGGGATTGGTGGAACCAAGACATTTCTCAAGGGATTCGTATGAAACTCAGAATGTAGGACTAATATGTGACTATAAGACTTGTTCCTATGGAAATTCTGGGATCTGGCCAATAGGGTCTGGGATTTGTGAAACCAAGCCATTTCTCAAGGGATTCGTATGAAACTCAGAATGTAGGACTAATATGTGACTATAAGACTTGTTCCTATGGAAATTCTGGGATCTGGCCAATAGGTTCTGGGATTTGTGGAACCAAGCTATTTCTCAAGGGATTCGTATGAAACTCAGAATGTAGGACTAATATGTGACTATAAGATTTGTTCCTATGAAAATTCTGGGATCGGGCCAATAGGGTCTGGGATTTGTGGAACCAAGCCATTTCTCAAGGGATTCGTATGAAACTCAGAATGTAGGACTAATATGTGACTATAAGACTTGTTCCTATGGAAATTCTGGGATCTGGCCAATAGGGTCTGGGATTTGTGGAACCAAGCCATTTCTCAAGGGATTCGTATGAAACTCAGAATGTAGGACTAATATGTGACTATAAGACTTGTTCCTATGGAAATTTTGGGATCTGGCCAATAGGGTCTAAGATTTGTGGAACCAAGCCATTTCTCAAGGGATTCGTATGAAACTCAGAATGTAGGACTAATATGTGACCATAAGATTTGTTCCTATGAAAATTCTGGGATCTGGCCAATAGGGTCTGGGATTTGTGGAACCAAGCCATTTCTCAAGGGATTCGTATGAAACTCAGAATGTAGGACTAATATGTGACTATAAGACTTGTTCCTATGGAAATTCTGGGATCTGGCCAATAGGGTCTGGGATTTGTGGAACCAAGCCATTTCTCAAAGGATTCGTATGAAACTCAGAATGTAGGACTAATATGTGACAATAAGACTTGTTCCTATAGAAATTCTGGGATCTGGCCAATAGGGTCTGGGATTTGTGGAACCAAGCCATTTCTCAAGGGATTCGTATGAAACTCAGAATATAGGACTAATATGTGACTATAAGACTTGTTCCTATAGAAATTCTGGGATCTGGCCAATAGGGTCTGGGATTGGTGGAACCAAGCCATTTCTCAAGTGATTCGTATGAAACTCAGAATGTAGGACAAATATGTGAATATAAGACTTTTTCCTATGGAAATTCTGGTATCTGACCAATAGAGTCTGGGATTTGTGGAACCAAGCCATTTCTCAAGGGATTCGTATGAAACTCAGAATGTAGGACTAATATATGACTATAAGACTTGTTCCTATGGAAATTCTGGGATCTGGCCAATAGGGTCTGGGATTTGTGAAACCAAGCCATTTCTCAAGGGATTCGTATGAAACTCAGAATGTAGGACTAATATGTGACTATAAGACTTGTCCCTATGGAAATTCTGGGATCTGGCCAATAGGGTCTGGGATTTGTGGAACCAAGCCATTTCTCAAGGGATTCGTATGACTCTCAGAATTTAGGACTAATAATTGACTATAAGACTTGTTCCTATGGAAATTCTGGGATCTGGCCAATAGGGTCTGGGATTTGTGAAACCAAGCCATTTCTCAAGGGATTCGTATGAAACTCAGAATGTAGGACTAATATGTGACTATAAGACTTGTCCCTATGGAAATTCTGGGATCTGGCCAATTGGGTCTGGGATTGGTGGAACCAAGCCATTTCTCAGGGGATTCGTATGAAACTCAGAATGTAGGACAAATATGTGAATATAAGACTTTTTCCTATGGAAATTCTGGGATCTGGCCAATAGAGTCTGGGATTTGTGGAACCAAGCCATTTCTCAAGGGATTCGTATGAAACTCAGAATGTAGGACTAATATATGACTATAAGACTTGTTCCTATAGAAATTCTGGGATCTGGCCAATAGGGTCTGGGATTGGTGGAACCAAGCCATTTCTCAAGGGATGCGTATGAAACTCAAAATGTAGGACAAATATGTGAATATAAGACTTTTTCCTATGGAAATTCTGGGATCTGGCCAATAGAGTCAGGGATTTGTGGAACCAAGCCATTTCTCAAGGGATTCGTATGAAACTCAGAATGTAGGACTAATATATGACTATAAGACTTGTTCCTATGGAAATTCTGGGATCTGGCCAATAGGGTCTGGGATTTGTGAAACCAAGCCATTTCTCAAGGGATTCGTATGAAACTCAGAATGTAGGACTAATATGTGACTATAAGACTTGTCCCTATGGAAATTCTGGGATCTGGCCAATAGGGTCTGGGATTTGTGGAACCAAGCCATTTCTCAAGGATTCGTATGACTCTCAGAATTTAAGACTAATAATTGACTATAAGACTAGTTCCTATGGAAATTCTGGGATCTGGCAAATAGGGTCTGGGATTTGTGGAACCAAGCCATTTCTCAAGGGATTCGTATGAAACTCAGAATGTAGGACTAATATGTGACTATAAGACTTGTTCATATGTAAATTCTGGGATCTGGCCAATAGGGTCTGGGATTCGTGGAACCAAGCTATTTCTCAAGGGATTCGTATGAAACTCAGAATGTAGGACTAATATGTGACTATAAGATTTGTTCCTATGAAAATTCTGGGATCTGGCCAATAGGGTCTGGGATTGGTGGAACCAAGCCATTTCTCAAGGGATTCGTATGAAACTCAGAATGTAGGACTAATATGTGACTATAAGACTTGTTCCTATATAAATTCTGGGATCTGGCCAATAGGGTCTGGGATTTGTGGAACCAAGCTATTTCTCAAGGGATTCGTATGAAACTCAGAATGTAGGACTTATATGTGACTATAAGATTTGTTCCTATGAAAATTCTGGGATCTGGCCAATAGGGTCTGGGATTTGTGGAACCAAGCCATTTCTCAAGGGATTCGTATGAAACTCAGAATGTAGGACTTATATGTGACTATAAGACTTGTTCCTATGGAAATTCTGGGATCTGGCAAATAGGGTCTGGGATTTGTGGAACCAAGCCATTTCTCAAGGGATTCGTATGAAACTCAGAATGTAGGACTAATATGTAACTATAAGACTTGTTCCTATGGAAATTCTGGGATCTGGCCAATAGGGTCTGGGATTTGTGGAACCAAGCCATTTCTCAAGGGATTCGTATGAAACTCGAATGTAGGACTAATATGTGACTATAAGACTTGTTCCTATGGAAATTCTGGGATCTGGCCAATAGGGTCTGGGATTTGTGGAACCAAGCCATTTCTCAAGGGATTCGTATGAAAATGGAATGTAGGACTAATATGTGACAATAAGACTTGTTCCTATAGAAATTCTGGGATCTGGCCAATAGGGTCTGGGATTTGTGGAACCAAGCCATTTCTCAAGGGATTCGTATGAAACTCAGAATGTAGGACTAATATGTGACTATAAGACTTGTTCCTATGGAAATTCTGGGATCTGGCCAATAGGGTCTGGGATTGGTGGAACCAAGCCATTTCTCAAGGGATTCGTATGAAACTCAGAATGTAGGACTAATATGTGACTATAAGACTTGTTCCTATGGAAATTCTGGGATCTGGCCAATAGGGTCTGGGATTTGTGAAACCAAGCTATTTCTCAAGGGATTCGTATGAAACTCAGAATGTAGGACTAATATGTGACTATAAGATTTGTTCCTATAGAAATTCTGGGATCTGGCCAATAGGGTCTGGGATTGGTGGAACCAAGCCATTTCTCAAGGGATTCGTATGAAACTCAGAATGTAGGACAAATATGTGAATATAAGACTTTTTCCTATGGAAATTCTGGGATCTGGCCAATAGAGTCTGGGATTTGTGGAACCAAGCCATTTCTCAAGGGATTCGTATGAAACTCAGAATGTAGGACTTATATATGACTATAAGACTTGTTCCTATGGAAATTCTGGGATCTGGCCAATAGAGTCTGGGATTTGTGGAACCAAGCCATTTCTCAAGGGATTCGTATGAAACTCAGAATGTAGGACAAATATGTGAATATAAGACTTTTTCCTATGGAAATTCTGGGATCTGGCCAATAGAGTCTGGGATTTGTGGAACCAAGCCATTTCTCAAGGGATTCGTATGAAACTCAGAATGTAGGACTAATATATGACTATAAGACTTGTTCCTATGGAAATTCTGGGATCTGGCCAATAGGGTCTGGGATTTGTGAAACCAAGCCATTTCTCAAGGGATTCGTATGAAACTCAGAATGTAGGACTAATATGTGACTATAAGACTTGTCCCTATGGAAATTCTGGGATCTGGCCAATAGGGTCTGGGATTTGTGGAACCAAGCCATTTCTCAAGGATTCGTATGACTCTCAGAATTTAAGACTAATAATTGACTATAAGACTTGTTCCTATGGAAATTCTGGGATCTGGCAAATAGGGTCTGGGATTTGTGGAACCAAGCCATTTCTCAAGGGATTCGTATGAAACTCAGAATGTAGGACTAATATGTGACTATAAGACTTGTTCCTATGGAAATTCTGGGATCTGGCCAATAGGGTCTGGGATTTGTGGAACCAAGACATTTCTCAAGGGATTCGTATGAAACTCAGAATGTAGGACTAATATGTGACTATAAGACTTGTTCCTATGGAAATTCTGGGATCTGGCCAATAGGGTCTGGGATTTGTGGAACCAAGCCATTTCTCAAGGGATTCGTATGAAACTCAGAATGTAGGACTAATATGTGACTATAAGACTTGTTCCTATGGAAATTCTGGGATCTGACCAATAGGGTCTGGGATTGGTGGAACCAAGCCATTTCTCAAGGGATTCGTATGAAACTCAAAATGTAGGACTAATATGTGACTATAAGACTTGTTCCTATGGAAATTCTGGGATCTGGCCAATAGGGTCTGGGATTTGTGGAACCAAGCTATTTCTCAAGGGATTCGTATGAAACTCAGAATGTAGGACTAATATGTGACTATAAGATTTGTTCCTATGAAAATTCTGGGATCTGGCCAATAGGGTCTGGAATTTGTGGAACCAAGCCATTTCTCAAGGGATTCGTATGAAAATAAGAATGTAGGACTAATATGTGACTATAAGACTTGTTCCTATGGAAATTCTGGGATCTGGCCAATAGGGTCTGGGATTTGTGAAACCAAGCCATTTCTCAAGGGATTCGTATGAAACTCAGAATGTAGGACTAATATGTGACTATAAGACTTGTCCCTATGGAAATTCTGGGATCTGGCCAATAGGGTCTGGGATTTGTGGAACCAAGCCATTTCTCAAGGGATTCGTATGACTCTCAGAATTTAGGACTAATAATTGACTATAAGACTTGTTCCTATGGAAATTCTGGGATCGGGCCAATAGGGTCTGGGATTTGTGAAACCAAGCCATTTTTCAAGGGATTCGTATGAAACTCAGAATGTAGGACTAATATGTGACAATAAGACTTGTCCCTATGGAAATTCTGGGATCTGGCCAATAGGGTCTGGGATTGGTGGAACCAAGACATTTCTCAAGGGATTCGTATGAAACTCAGAATGTAGGACTAATATGTGACTATAAGACTTGTTCCTATGGAAATTCTGGGATCTGGCCAATAGGGTCTGGGATTTGTGAAACCAAGCCATTTCTCAAGGGATTCGTATGAAACTCAGAATGTAGGACTAATATGTGACTATAAGACTTGTTCCTATGGAAATTCTGGGATCTGGCCAATAGGTTCTGGGATTTGTGGAACCAAGCTATTTCTCAAGGGATTCGTATGAAACTCAGAATGTAGGACTAATATGTGACTATAAGATTTGTTCCTATGAAAATTCTGGGATCGGGCCAATAGGGTCTGGGATTTGTGGAACCAAGCCATTTCTCAATGGATTCGTATGAAACTCAGAATGTAGGACTAATATGTGACTATAAGACTTGTTCCTATGGAAATTCTGGGATCTGGCTAATAGGGTCTGGGATTTGTGGAACCAAGCCATTTCTCAAGGGATTCGTATGAAACTCAGAATGTAGGACTAATATGTGACTATAAGACTTGTTCCTATGGAAATTTTGGGATCTGGCCAATAGGGTCTAAGATTTGTGGAACCAAGCCATTTCTCAAGGGATTCGTATGAAACTCAGAATGTAGGACTAATATGTGACCATAAGATTTGTTCCTATGAAAATTCTGGGATCTGGCCAATAGGGTCTGGGATTTGTGGAACCAAGCCATTTCTCAAGGGATTCGTATGAAACTCAGAATGTAGGACTAATATGTGACTATAAGACTTGTTCCTATGGAAATTCTGGGATCTGGCCAATAGGGTCTGGGATTTGTGGAACCAAGCCATTTCTCAAGGGATTCGTATGAAACTCAGAATGTAGGACTAATATGTGACAATAAGACTTGTTCCTATAGAAATTCTGGGATCTGGCCAATAGGGTCTGGGATTTGTGGAACCAAGCCATTTCTCAAGGGATTCGTATGAAACTCAGAATATAGGACTAATATGTGACTATAAGACTTGTTCCTATAGAAATTCTGGGATCTGGCCAATAGGGTCTGGGATTGGTGGAACCAAGCCATTTCTCAAGTGATTCGTATGAAACTCAGAATGTAGGACAAATATGTGAATATAAGACTTTTTCCTATGGAAATTCTGGGATCTGGCCAATAGAGTCTGGGATTTGTGGAACCAAGCCATTTCTCAAGGGATTCGTATGAAACTCAGAATGTAGGACTTATATATGACTATAAGACTTGTTCCTATGGAAATTCTGGGATCTGGCCAATAGAGTCTGGGATTTGTGGAACCAAGCCATTTCTCAAGGGATTCGTATGAAACTCAGAATGTAGGACAAATATGTGAATATAAGACTTTTTCCTATGGAAATTCTGGGATCTGGCCAATAGAGTCTGGGATTTGTGGAACCAAGCCATTTCTCAAGGGATTCGTATGAAACTCAGAATGTAGGACAAATATGTGAATATAAGACTTTTTCCTATGGAAATTCTGGGATCTGGCCAATAGAGTCTGGGATTTGTGGAACCAAGCCATTTCTCAAGGGATTCGTATGAAACTCAGAATGTAGGACTAATATATAACTATAAGACTTGTTCCTATAGAAATTCTGGGATCTGGCCAATAGGGTCTGGGAAGGTGGAACTAAGCCATTTCTCAAGGGATTCGTATGAAACTCAGAATGTAGGACAAATATGTGAATATAAGACTTTTTCCTATGGAAATTCTGGGATCTGGCCAATAGGGTCTGGGATTTGTGAAACCAAGCCATTTCTCAAGGGATTCGTATGAAACTCAGAATGTAGGACTAATATGTGACTATAAGACTTGTCCCTATGGAAATTCTGGGATCTGGCCAATAGGGTCTGGGATTTGTGGAACCAAGCCATTTCTCAAGGATTCGTATGACTCTCAGAATTTAAGACTAATAATTGACTATAAGACTTGTTCCTATGGAAATTCTGGGATCTGGCAAATAGGGTCTGGGATTTGTGGAACCAAGCCATTTCTCAAGGGATTCGTATGAAACTCAGAATGTAGGACTAATATGTGACTATAAGACTTGTTCCTATGGAAATTCTGGGATCTGGCCAATAGGGTCTGGGATTTGTGGAACCAAGACATTTCTCAAGGGATTCGTATGAAACTCAGAATGTAGGACTAATATGTGACTATAAGACTTGTTCCTATGGAAATTCTGGGATCTGGCCAATAGGGTCTGGGATTTGTGGAACCAAGCCATTTCTCAAGGGATTCGTATGAAACTCAGAATGTAGGACTAATATGTGACTATAAGACTTGTTCCTATGGAAATTCTGGGATCTGGCCAATAGGGTCTGGGATTTGTGGAACCAAGACATTTCTCAAGGGATTCGTATGAAAATGAAATGTAGGACTAATATGTGACAATAAGACTTGTTCCTATAGAAATTCTAGGATCTGGCCAATAGGGTCTGGGATTTGTGGAACCAAGCCATTTCTCAAGGGATTCGTATGAAACTCAGAATGTAAGACTAATATGTGACTATAAGACTTGTTCCTATGGAAATTCTGGGATCTGACCAATAGGGTCTGGGATTGGTGGAACCAAGCCATTTCTCAAGGGATTCGTATGAAACTCAAAATGTAGGACTAATATGTGACTATAAGACTTGTTCCTATGGAAATTCTGGGATCTGGCCAATAGGGTCTGGGTTTTGTGGAACCAAGCTATTTCTCAAGGGATTCGTATGAAACTCAGAATGTAGGACTAATATGTGACTATAAGATTTGTTCCTATGAAAATTCTGGGATCTGGCCAATAGGGTCTGGAATTTGTGGAACCAAGCCATTTCTCAAGGGATTCGTATGAAAATAAGAATGTAGGACTAATATGTGACTATAAGACTTGTTCCTATGGAAATTCTGGGATCTGGCCAATAGGGTCTGGGATTTGTGAAACCAAGCCATTTCTCAAGGGATTCGTATGAAACTCAGAATGTAGGACTAATATGTGACTATAAGACTTGTCCCTATGGAAATTCTGGGATCTGGCCAATAGGGTCTGGGATTTGTGGAACCAAGCCATTTCTCAAGGGATTCGTATGACTCTCAGAATTTAGGACTAATAATTGACTATAAGACTTGTTCCTATGGAAATTCTGGGATCTGGCCAATAGGGTCTGGGATTTGTGAAACCAAGCCATTTCTCAAGGGATTCGTATGAAACTCAGAATGTAGGACTAATATGTGACAATAAGACTTGTCCCTATGGAAATTCTGGGATCTGGCCAATAGGGTCTGGGATTGGTGGAACCAAGACATTTCTCAAGGGATTCGTATGAAACTCAGAATGTAGGACTAATATGTGACTATAAGACTTGTTCCTATGGAAATTCTGGGATCTGGCCAATAGGGTCTGGGATTTGTGAAACCAAGCCATTTCTCAAGGGATTCGTATGAAACTCAGAATGTAGGACTAATATGTGACTATAAGACTTGTTCCTATGGAAATTCTGGGATCTGGCCAATAGGTTCTGGGATTTGTGGAACCAAGCTATTTCTCAAGGAATTCGTATGAAACTCAGAATGTAGGACTAATATGTGACTATAAGATTTGTTCCTATGAAAATTCTGGGATCGGGCCAATAGGGTCTGGGATTTGTGGAACCAAGCCATTTCTCAAGGGATTCGTATGAAACTCAGAATGTAGGACTAATATGTGACTATAAGACTTGTTCCTATGGAAATTCTGGGATCTGGCCAATAGGGTCTGGGATTTGTGGAACCAAGCCATTTCTCAAGGGATTCGTATGAAACTCAGAATGTAGGACTAATATGTGACTATAAGACTTGTTCCTATGGAAATTTTGGGATCTGGCCAATAGGGTCTAAGATTTGTGGAACCAAGCCATTTCTCAAGGGATTCGTATGAAACTCAGAATGTAGGACTAATATGTGACCATAAGATTTGTTCCTATGAAAATTCTGGGATCTGGCCAATAGGGTCTGGGATTTGTGGAACCAAGCCATTTCTCAAGGGATTCGTATGAAACTCAGAATGTAGGACTAATATGTGACTATAAGACTTGTTCCTATGGAAATTCTGGGATCTGGCCAATAGGGTCTGGGATTTGTGGAACCAAGCCATTTCTCAAGGGATTCGTATGAAACTCAGAATGTAGGACTAATATGTGACAATAAGACTTGTTCCTATAGAAATTCTGGGATCTGGCCAATAGGGTCTGGGATTTGTGGAACCAAGCCATTTCTCAAGGGATTCGTATGAAACTCAGAATATAGGACTAATATGTGACTATAAGACTTGTTCCTATAGAAATTCTGGGATCTGGCCAATAGGGTCTGAGATTGGTGGAACCAAGCCATTTCTCAAGTGATTCGTATGAAACTCAGAATGTAGGACAAATATGTGAATATAAGACTTTTTCCTATGGAAATTCTGGGATCTGACCAATAGAGTCTGGGATTTGTGGAACCAAGCCATTTCTCAAGGGATTCGTATGAAACTCAGAATGTAGGACTAATATATGACTATAAGACTTGTTCCTATGGAAATTCTGGGATCTGGCCAATAGGGTCTGGGATTTGTGAAACCAAGCCATTTCTCAAGGGATTCGTATGAAACTCAGAATGTAGGACTAATATGTGACTATAAGACTTGTCCCTATGGAAATTCTGGGATCTGGCCAATAGGGTCTTGGATTTGTGGAACCAAGCCATTTCTCAAGGGATTCGTATGACTCTCAGAATTTAGGACTAATAATTGACTATAAGACTTGTTCCTATGGAAATTCTGGGATATGGCCAATAGGGTCTGGGATTTGTGAAACCAAGCCATTTCTCAAGGGATTCGTATGAAACTCAGAATGTAGGACTAATATGTGACTATAAGACTTGTCCCTATGGAAATTCTGGGATCTGGCCAATTGGGTCTGGGATTGGTGGAACCAAGCCATTTCTCAAGGGATTCGTATGAAACTCAGAATGTAGGACAAATATGTGAATATAAGACTTTTTCCTATGGAAATTCTGGGATCTGGCCAATAGAGTCTGGGATTTGTGGAACCAAGCCATTTCTCAAGGGATTCGTATGAAACTCAGAATGTAGGACTAATATATGACTATAAGACTTGTTCCTATAGAAATTCTGGGATCTGGCCAATAGGGTCTGGGATTGGTGGAACCAAGCCATTTCTCAAGGGATGCGTATGAAACTCAGAATGTAGGACAAATATGTGAATATAAGACTTTTTCCTATGGAAATTCTGGGATCTGGCCAATAGAGTCAGGGATTTGTGGAACCAAGCCATTTCTCAAGGGATTCGTATGAAACTCAGAATGTAGGACTAATATATGACTATAAGACTTGTTCCTATGGAAATTCTGGGATCTGGCCAATAGGGTCTGGGATTTGTGAAACCAAGCCATTTCTCAAGGGATTCGTATGAAACTCAGAATGTAGGACTTATATGTGACTATAAGACTTGTCCCTATGGAAATTCTGGGATCTGGCCAATAGGGTCTGGGATTTGTGGAACCAAGCCATTTCTCAAGGATTCGTATGACTCTCAGAATTTAAGACTAATAATTGACTATAAGACTTGTTCCTATGGAAATTCTGGGATCTGGCAAATAGGGTCTGGGATTTGTGAAACCAAGCCATTTCTCAAGGGATTCGTATGAAACTCAGAATGTAGGACTAATATGTGACTATAAGACTTGTCCCTATGGAAATTCTGGGATCTGGCCAATAGGGTCTTGGATTTGTGGAACCAAGCCATTTCTCAAGGGATTCGTATGACTCTCAGAATTTAGGACTAATAATTGACTATAAGACTTGTTCCTATGGAAATTCTGGGATATGGCCAATAGGGTCTGGGATTTGTGAAACCAAGCCATTTCTCAAGGGATTCGTATGAAACTCAGAATGTAGGACTAATATGTGACTATAAGACTTGTCCCTATGGAAATTCTGGGATCTGGCCAATTGGGTCTGGGATTGGTGGAACCAAGCCATTTCTCAAGGGATTCGTATGAAACTCAGAATGTAGGACAAATATGTGAATATAAGACTTTTTCCTATGGAAATTCTGGGATCTGGCCAATAGAGTCTGGGATTTGTGGAACCAAGCCATTTCTCAAGGGATTCGTATGAAACTCAGAATGTAGGACTAATATATGACTATAAGACTTGTTCCTATGGAAATTCTGGGATCTGGCCAATAGGGTCTGGGATTTGTGAAACCAAGCCATTTCTCAAGGGATTCGTATGAAACTCAGAATGTAGGACTAATATGTGACTATAAGACTTGTCCCTATGGAAATTCTGGGATCTGGCCAATAGGGTCTGGGATTTGTGGAACCAAGCCATTTCTCAAGGGATTCGTATGAAACTCAGAATGTAGGACAAATATGTGACAATAAGACTTGTTCCTATGGAAATTCTGGGATCTGGCCAATAGAGTCTGGGATTTGTGGAACCAAGCCATTTCTCAAGGGATTCGTATGAAAATGAAATGTAGGACTAATATGTGACAATAAGACTTGTTCCTATAGAAATTCTGGGATCTGGCCAATAGGGTCTGGGATTGGTGGAACCAAGCCATTTCTCAAGGGATGCGTATGAAACTCAGAATGTAGGACTTATATGTGACTATAAGACTTGTCCCTATGGAAATTCTGGGATCTGGCCAATAGGGTCTGGGATTTGTGGAACCAAGCCATTTCTCAAGGATTCGTATGACTCTCAGAATTTAAGACTAATAATTGACTATAAGACTTGTTCCTATGGAAATTCTGGGATCTGGCAAATAGGGTCTGGGATTTGTGGAACCAAGCCATTTCTCAAGGGATTCGTATGAAACTCAGAATGTAGGACTAATATATGACTATAAGACTTGTTCCTATGGAAATTCTGGGATCTGGCCAATAGGGTCTGGGATTTGTGGAACCAAGACATTTCTCAAGGGATTCGTATGAAACTCAGAATGTAGGACTAATATGTGACTATAAGACTTGTTCCTATGGAAATTCTGGGATCTGGCCAATAGGGTCTGGGATTTGTGGAACCAAGCCATTTCTCAAGGGATTCGTATGAAACTCAGAATGTAGGACTAATATGTGACTATTAGACTTGTTCCTATGGAAATTCTGGGATCTGGCCAATAGAGTCAGGGATTTGTGGAACCAAGCCATTTCTCAAGGGATTCGTATGAAACTCAGAATGTAGGACTAATATATGACTATAAGACTTGTTCCTATGGAAATTCTGGGATCTGGCCAATAGGGTCTGGGATTTGTGAAACCAAGCCATTTCTCAAGGGATTCGTATGAAACTCAGAATGTAGGACTTATATGTGACTATAAGACTTGTCCCTATGGAAATTCTGGGATCTGGCCAATAGGGTCTGGGATTTGTGGAACCAAGCCATTTCTCAAGGATTCGTATGACTCTCAGAATTTAAGACTAATAATTGACTATAAGACTTGTTCCTATGGAAATTCTGGGATCTGGCAAATAGGGTCTGGGATTTGTGAAACCAAGCCATTTCTCAAGGGATTCGTATGAAACTCAGAATGTAGGACTAATATGTGACTATAAGACTTGTCCCTATGGAAATTCTGGGATCTGGCCAATAGGGTCTTGGATTTGTGGAACCAAGCCATTTCTCAAGGGATTCGTATGACTCTCAGAATTTAGGACTAATAATTGACTATAAGACTTGTTCCTATGGAAATTCTGGGATATGGCCAATAGGGTCTGGGATTTGTGAAACCAAGCCATTTCTCAAGGGATTCGTATGAAACTCAGAATGTAGGACTAATATGTGACTATAAGACTTGTCCCTATGGAAATTCTGGGATCTGGCCAATTGGGTCTGGGATTGGTGGAACCAAGCCATTTCTCAAGGGATTCGTATGAAACTCAGAATGTAGGACAAATATGTGAATATAAGACTTTTTCCTATGGAAATTCTGGGATCTGGCCAATAGAGTCTGGGATTTGTGGAACCAAGCCATTTCTCAAGGGATTCGTATGAAAATGAAATGTAGGACTAATATGTGACAATAAGACTTGTTCCTATAGAAATTCTGGGATCTGGCCAATAGGGTCTGGGATTGGTGGAACCAAGCCATTTCTCAAGGGATGCGTATGAAACTCAGAATGTAGGACAAATATGTGAATATAAGACTTTTTCCTATGGAAATTCTGGGATCTGGCCAATAGAGTCAGGGATTTGTGGAACCAAGCCATTTCTCAAGGGATTCGTATGAAACTCAGAATGTAGGACTAATATATGACTATAAGACTTGTTCCTATGGAAATTCTGGGATCTGGCCAATAGGGTCTGGGATTTGTGAAACCAAGCCATTTCTCAAGGGATTCGTATGAAACTCAGAATGTAGGACTTATATGTGACTATAAGACTTGTCCCTATGGAAATTCTGGGATCTGGCCAATAGGGTCTGGGATTTGTGGAACCAAGCCATTTCTCAAGGATTCGTATGACTCTCAGAATTTAAGACTAATAATTGACTATAAGACTTGTTCCTATGGAAATTCTGGGATCTGGCAAATAGGGTCTGGGATTTGTGGAACCAAGCCATTTCTCAAGGGATTCGTATGAAACTCAGAATGTAGGACTAATATGTGACTATAAGACTTGTTCCTATGGAAATTCTGGGATCTGGCCAATAGGGTCTGGGATTTGTGGAACCAAGACATTTCTCAAGGGATTCGTATGAAACTCAGAATGTAGGACTAATATGTGACTATAAGACTTGTTCCTATGGAAATTCTGGGATCTGGCCAATAGGGTCTGGGATTTGTGGAACCAAGCCATTTCTCAAGGGATTCGTATGAAACTCAGAATGTAGGACTAATATGTGACTATTAGACTTGTTCCTATGGAAATTCTGGGATCTGGCCAATAGGGTCTGGGATTTGTGGAACCAAGACATTTCTCAAGGGATTCGTATGAAAATGAAATGTAGGACTAATATGTGACAATAAGACTTGTTCCTATAGAAATTCTGGGATCTGGCCAATAGGGTCTGGGATTTGTGGAACCAAGCCATTTCTCAAGGGATTCGTATGAAACTCAGAATGTAGGACTAATATGTGACTATAAGACTTGTTCCTATGGAAATTCTGGGATCTGACCAATAGGGTCTGGGATTGGTGGAACCAAGCCATTTCTCAAGGGATGCGTATGAAACTCAGAATGTAGGACAAATATGTGAATATAAGACTTTTTCCTATGGAAATTCTGGGATCTGGCCAATAGAGTCAGGGATTTGTGGAACCAAGCCATTTCTCAAGGGATTCGTATGAAACTCAGAATGTAGGACTAATATATGACTATAAGACTTGTTCCTATGGAAATTCTGGGATCTGGCCAATAGGGTCTGGGATTTGTGAAACCAAGCCATTTCTCAAGGGATTCGTATGAAACTCAGAATGTAGGACTTATATGTGACTATAAGACTTGTCCCTATGGAAATTCTGGGATCTGGCCAATAGGGTCTGGGATTTGTGGAACCAAGCCATTTCTCAAGGATTCGTATGACTCTCAGAATTTAAGACTAATAATTGACTATAAGACTTGTTCCTATGGAAATTCTGGGATCTGGCAAATAGGGTCTGGGATTTGTGGAACCAAGCCATTTCTCAAGGGATTCGTATGAAACTCAGAATGTAGGACTAATATGTGACTATAAGACTTGTTCCTATGGAAATTCTGGGATCTGGCCAATAGGGTCTGGGATTTGTGGAACCAAGACATTTCTCAAGGGATTCGTATGAAACTCAGAATGTAGGACTAATATGTGACTATAAGACTTGTTCCTATGGAAATTCTGGGATCTGGCCAATAGGGTCTGGGATTTGTGGAACCAAGCCATTTCTCAAGGGATTCGTATGAAACTCAGAATGTAGGACTAATATGTGACTATTAGACTTGTTCCTATGGAAATTCTGGGATCTGGCCAATAGGGTCTGGGATTTGTGGAACCAAGACATTTCTCAAGGGATTCGTATGAAAATGAAATGTAGGACTAATATGTGACAATAAGACTTGTTCCTATAGAAATTCTGGGATCTGGCCAATAGGGTCTGGGATTGGTGGAACCAAGCCATTTCTCAAGGGATGCGTATGAAACTCAGAATGTAGGACAAATATGTGAATATAAGACTTTTTCCTATGGAAATTCTGGGATCTGGCCAATAGAGTCAGGGATTTGTGGAACCAAGCCATTTCTCAAGGGATTCGTATGAAACTCAGAATGTAGGACTAATATATGACTATAAGACTTGTTCCTATGGAAATTCTGGGATCTGGCCAATAGGGTCTGGGATTTGTGAAACCAAGCCATTTCTCAAGGGATTCGTATGAAACTCAGAATGTAGGACTTATATGTGACTATAAGACTTGTCCCTATGGAAATTCTGGGATCTGGCCAATAGGGTCTGGGATTTGTGGAACCAAGCCATTTCTCAAGGATTCGTATGACTCTCAGAATTTAAGACTAATAATTGACTATAAGACTTGTTCCTATGGAAATTCTGGGATCTGGCAAATAGGGTCTGGGATTTGTGGAACCAAGCCATTTCTCAAGGGATTCGTATGAAACTCAGAATGTAGGACTAATATGTGACTATAAGACTTGTTCCTATGGAAATTCTGGGATCTGGCCAATAGGGTCTGGGATTTGTGGAACCAAGACATTTCTCAAGGGATTCGTATGAAACTCAGAATGTAGGACTAATATGTGACTATAAGACTTGTTCCTATGGAAATTCTGGGATCTGGCCAATAGGGTCTGGGATTTGTGGAACCAAGCCATTTCTCAAGGGATTCGTATGAAACTCAGAATGTAGGACTAATATGTGACTATTAGACTTGTTCCTATGGAAATTCTGGGATCTGGCCAATAGGGTCTGGGATTTGTGGAACCAAGACATTTCTCAAGGGATTCGTATGAAAATGAAATGTAGGACTAATATGTGACAATAAGACTTGTTCCTATAGAAATTCTGGGATCTGGCCAATAGGGTCTGGGATTTGTGGAACCAAGCCATTTCTCAAGGGATTCGTATGAAACTCAGAATGTAGGACTAATATGTGACTATAAGACTTGTTCCTATGGAAATTCTGGGATCTGACCAATAGGGTCTGGGATTGGTGGAACCAAGCCATTTCTCAAGGGATTCGTATGAAACTCAGAATGTAGGACTAATATGTGACTATAAGACTTGTTCATATGGAAATTCTGGGATCTGGCCAATAGGGTCTGGGATTCGTGGAACCAAGCTATTTCTCAAGGGATTCGTATGAAACTCAGAATGTAGGACTAATATGTGACTATAAGATTTGTTCCTATGAAAATTCTGGGATCTGGCCAATAGGGTCTGGGATTTGTGGAACCAAGCCATTTCTCAAGGGATTCGTATGAAAATAAGAATGTAGGACTAATATGTGACTATAAGACTTGTTCATATGGAAATTCTGGGATCTGGCCAATAGGGTCTGGGATTTGTGGAACCAAGCTATTTCTCAAGGGATTCGTATGAAACTCAGAATGTAGGACTAATATGTGACTATAAGATTTGTTCCTATGAAAATTCTGGGATCTGGCCAATAGGGTCTGGGATTGGTGGAACCAAGCCATTTCTCAAGGGATTCGTATGAAACTCAGAATGTAGGACTAATATGTGACTATAAGACTTGTTCCTATATAAATTCTGGGATCTGGCCAATAGGGTCTGGGATTTGTGGAACCAAGCTATTTCTCAAGGGATTCGTATGAAACTCAGAATGTAGGACTAATATGTGACTATAAGATTTGTTCCTATGAAAATTCTGGGATCTGGCCAATAGGGTCTGGGATTTGTGGAACCAAGCCATTTCTCAAGGGATTCGTATGAAACTCAGAATGTAGGACTTATATGTGACTATAAGACTTGTTCCTATGGAAATTCTGGGATCTGGCAAATAGGGTCTGGGATTTGTGGAACCAAGCCATTTCTCAAGGGATTCGTATGAAACTCAGAATGTAGGACTAATATGTGACTATAAGACTTGTTCCTATGGAAATTCTGGGATCTGGCCAATAGGGTCTGGGATTTGTGGAACCAAGCCATTTCTCAAGGGATTCGTATGAAACTCGAATGTAGGACTAATATGTGACTATAAGACTTGTTCCTATGGAAATTCTGGGATCTGGCCAATAGGGTCTGGGATTTGTGGAACCAAGCCATTTCTCAAGGGATTCGTATGAAACTCAGAATGTAGGACTAATATGTGACTATAAGACTTGTTCCTATGGAAATTCTGGGATCTGGCCAATAGGGTCTGGGATTGGTGGAACCAAGCCATTTCTCAAGGGATTCGTATGAAACTCAGAATGTAGGACTAATATGTGACTATAAGACTTGTTCCTATGGAAATTCTGGGATCTGGCCAATAGGGTCTGGGATTTGTGGAACCAAGCTATTTCTCAAGGGATTCGTATGAAACTCAGAATGTAGGACTAATATGTGACTATAAGATTTGTTCCTATGAAAATTCTGGGATCTGGCCAATAGGGTCTGGGATTTGTGGAACCAAGCCATTTCTCAAGGGATTCGTATGAAACTCAGAATGTAGGACTAATATGTGACTATAAGACTTGTTCCTATGGAAATTCTGGGATCTGGCCAATAGGGTCTGGGATTTGTGGAACCAAGCCATTTCTCAAGGGATTCGTATGAAACTCAGAATGTAGGACTAATATGTGACTATAAGACTTGTTCCTATGGAAATTCTGGGATCTGGCCAATAGGGTCTGGGATTGGTGGAACCAAGCCATTTCTCAAGGGATTCGTATGAAACTCAGAATGTAGGACTAATATGTGACAATAAGACTTGTTCCTATAGAAATTCTGGGATCTGGCCAATAGGGTCTGGGATTTGTGGAACCAAGCCATTTCTCAAGGGATTCGTATGAAACTCAGAATATAGGACTAATATGTGACTATAAGATTTGTTCCTATAGAAATTCTGGGATCTGGCCAATAGGGTCTGGGATTGGTGGAACCAAGCCATTTCTCAAGGGATTCGTATGAAACTCAGAATGTAGGACAAATATGTGAATATAAGACTTTTTCCTATGGAAATTCTGGGATCTGGCCAATAGAGTCTGGGATTTGTGGAACCAAGCCATTTCTCAAGGGATTCGTATGAAACTCAGAATGTAGGACTTATATATGACTATAAGACTTGTTCCTATGGAAATTCTGGGATCTGGCCAATAGAGTCTGGGATTTGTGGAACCAAGCCATTTCTCAAGGGATTCGTATGAAACTCAGAATGTAGGACAAATATGTGAATATAAGACTTTTTCCTATGGAAATTCTGGGATCTGGCCAATAGAGTGTGGGATTTGTGGAACCAAGCCATTTCTCAAGGGATTCGTATGAAACTCAGAATGTAGGACTAATATATAACTATAAGACTTGTTCCTATAGAAATTCTAGGATCTGGCCAATAGGGTCTGGGATTGGTGGAACCAAGCCATTTCTCAAGGGATTCGTATGAAACTCAGAATGTAGGACAAATATGTGAATATAAGACTTTTTCCTATGGAAATTCTGGGATCTGGCCAATAAAGTCTGGGATTTGTGGAACCAAGCCATTTCTCAAGGGATTCGTATGAAACTCAGAATGTAGGACTAATATATGACTATAAGACTTGTTCCTATGGAAATTCTGGGATCTGGCCAATAGGGTCTGGGATTTGTGAAACCAAGCCATTTCTCAAGGGATTCGTATGAAACTCAGAATGTAGGACTAATATGTGACTATAAGACTTGTCCCTATGGAAATTCTGGGATCTGGCCAATAGGGTCTGGGATTTGTGGAACCAAGCCATTTCTCAAGGATTCGTATGACTCTCAGAATTTAAGACTAATAATTGACTATAAGACTTGTTCCTATGGAAATTCTGGGATCTGGCAAATAGGGTCTGGGATTTGTGGAACCAAGCCATTTCTCAAGGGATTCGTATGAAACTCAGAATGTAGGACTAATATGTGACTATAAGACTTGTTCCTATGGAAATTCTGGGATCTGGCCAATAGGGTCTGGGATTTGTGGAACCAAGACATTTCTCAAGGGATTCGTATGAAACTCAGAATGTAGGACTAATATGTGACTATAAGACTTGTTCCTATGGAAATTCTGGGATCTGGCCAATAGGGTCTGGGATTTGTGGAACCAAGCCATTTCTCAAGGGATTGGTATGAAACTCAGAATGTAGGACTAATATGTGACTATAAGACTTGTTCCTATGGAAATTCTGGGATCTGGCCAATAGGGTCTGGGATTCGTGGAACCAAGACATTTCTCAAGGGATTCGTATGAAAATGAAATGTAGGACTAATATGTGACAATAAGACTTGTTCCTATAGAAATTCTGGGATCTGGCCAATAGGGTCTGGGATTTGTGGAACCAAGCCATTTCTCAAGGGATTCGTATGAAACTCAGAATGTAGGACTAATATGTGACTATAAGACTTGTTCCTATGGAAATTCTGGGATCTGACCAATAGGGTCTGGGATTGGTGGAACCAAGCCATTTCTCAAGGGATTCGTATGAAACTCAAAATGTAGGACTAATATGTGACTATAAGACTTGTTCCTATGGAAATTCTGGGATCTGGCCAATAGGGTCTGGGATTTGTGGAACCAAGCTATTTCTCAAGGGATTCGTATGAAACTCAGAATGTAGGACTAATATGTGACTATAAGATTTGTTCCTATGAAAATTCTGGGATCTGGCCAATAGGGTCTGGAATTTGTGGAACCAAGCCATTTCTCAAGGGATTCGTATGAAAATAAGAATGTAGGACTAATATGTGACTATAAGACTTGTTCCTATGGAAATTCTGGGATCTGGCCAATAGGGTCTGGGATTTGTGGAACCAAGCTATTTCTCAAGGGATTCGTATGAAACTCAGAATGTAGGACTAATATGTGACTATAAGATTTGTTCCTATGAAAATTCTGGGATCTGGCCAATAGGGTCTGGGATTGGTGGAACCAAGCCATTTCTCAAGGGATTCGTATGAAACTCAGAATGTAGGACTAATATGTGACTATAAGACTTGTTCCTATGGAAATTCTGGGATCTGGCCAATAGGGTCTGGGATTTGTGGAACCAAGCTATTTCTCAAGGGATTCGTATGAAACTCAGAATGTAGGACTAATATGTGACTATAAGATTTGTTCCTATGAAAATTCTGGGATCTGGCCAATAGGGTCTGGGATTTGTGGAACCAAGCCATTTATCAAGGGATTCGTATGAAACTCAGAATGTAGGACTTATATGTGACTTTAAGACTTGTTCCTATGGAAATTCTGGGATCTGGCAAATAGGGTCTGGGATTTGTGGAACCAAGCCATTTCTCAAGGGATTCGAATGAAACTCAGAATGTAGGACTAATATGTGACTATAAGACTTGTTCCTATGGAAATTCTGGGATCTGGCCAATAGGGTCTGGGATTTGTGGAACCAAGCCATTTCTCAATTGATTCGTATGAAACTCGAATGTAGGACTAATATGTGACTATAAGACTTGTTCCTATGGAAATTCTGGGATCTGGCCAATAGGGTCTGGGATTTGTGGAACCAAGCCATTTCTCAAGGGATTCGTATGAAAATGGAATGTAGGACTAATATGTGACAATAAGACTTGTTCCTATAGAAATTCTGGGATCTGGCCAATAGGGTCTGGGATTTGTGGAACCAAGCCATTTCTCAAGGGATTCGTATGAAACTCAGAATGTAGGACTAATATGTGACTATAAGACTTGTTCCTATGGAAATTCTGGGATCTGGCCAATAGGGTCTGGGATTGGTGGAACCAAGCCATTTCTCAAGGGATTCGTATGAAGCTCAGAATGTAGGACTAATATGTGACTATAAGACTTGTTCCTATGGAAATTCTGGGATCTGGCCAATAGGGTCTGGGATTTGTGGAACCAAGCTATTTCTCAAGGGATTCGTATGAAACTCAGAATGTAGGACTAATATGTGACTATAAGATTTGTTCCTATGAAAATTCTGGGATCTGGCCAATAGGGTCTGGGATTTGTGGAACCAAGCCATTTCTCAAGGGATTCGTATGAAACTCAGAATGTAGGACTAATATGTGACTATAAGACTTGTTCCTATGGAAATTCTGGGATCTGGCCAATAGGGTCTGGGATTGGTGGAACCAAGCCATTTCTCAAGGGATTCGTATGAAACTCAGAATGTAGGACTAATATGTGACTATAAGACTTGTTCCTATGGAAATTCTGGGATCTGGCCAATAGGGTCTGGGATTGGTGGAACCAAGCCATTTCTCAAGGGATTCGTATGAAACTCAGAATGTAGGACTAATATGTGACTATAAGACTTGTTCCTATGGAAATTCTGGGATCTGGCCAATAGGGTCTGGGATTTGTGGAACCAAGCTATTTCTCAAGGGATTCGTATGAAACTCAGAATGTAGGACTAATATGTGACTATAAGATTTGTTCCTATGAAAATTCTGGGATCTGGCCAATAGGGTCTGGGATTTGTGGAACCAAGCCATTTCTCAAGGGATTCGTATGAAACTCAGAATGTAGGACTAATATGTGACTATAAGACTTGTTCCTATGGAAATTCTGGGATCTGGCCAATAGGGTCTGGGATTTGTGGAACCAAGCCATTTCTCAAGGGATTCGTATGAAACTCAGAATGTAGGACTAATATGTGACTATAAGACTTGTTCCTATGGAAATTCTGGGATCTGGCCAATAGGGTCTGGGATTGGTGGAACCAAGCCATTTCTCAAGGGATTCGTATGAAACTCAGAATGTAGGACTAATATGTGACAATAAGACTTGTTCCTATAGAAATTCTGGGATCTGGCCAATAGGGTCTGGGATTTGTGGAACCAAGCCATTTCTCAAGGGATTCGTATGAAACTCAGAATATAGGACTAATATGTGACTATAAGATTTGTTCCTATAGAAATTCTGGGATCTGGCCAATAGGGTCTGGGATTGGTGGAACCAAGCCATTTCTCAAGGGATTCGTATGAAACTCAGAATGTAGGACAAATATGTGAATATAAGACTTTTTCCTATGGAAATTCTGGGATCTGGCCAATAGAGTCTGGGATTTGTGGAACCAAGCCATTTCTCAAGGGATTCGTATGAAACTCAGAATGTAGGACTTATATATGACTATAAGACTTGTTCCTATGGAAATTCTGGGATCTGGCCAATAGAGTCTGGGATTTGTGGAACCAAGCCATTTCTCAAGGGATTCGTATGAAACTCAGAATGTAGGACAAATATGTGAATATAAGACTTTTTCCTATGGAAATTCTGGGATCTGGCCAATAGAGTCTGGGATTTGTGGAACCAAGCCATTTCTCAAGGGATTCGTATGAAACTCAGAATGTAGGACTAATATATAACTATAAGACTTGTTCCTATAGAAATTCTGGGATCTGGCCAATAGGGTCTGGGATTGGTGGAACCAAGCCATTTCTCAAGGGATTCGTATGAAACTCAGAATGTAGGACAAATATGTGAATATAAGACTTTTTCCTATGGAAATTCTGGGATCTGGCCAATAAAGTCTGGGATTTGTGGAACCAAGCCATTTCTCAAGGGATTCGTATGAAACTCAGAATGTAGGACTAATATATGACTATAAGACTTGTTCCTATGGAAATTCTGGGATCTGGCCAATAGGGTCTGGGATTTGTGAAACCAAGCCATTTCTCAAGGGATTCGTATGAAACTCAGAATGTAGGACTAATATGTGACTATAAGACTTGTCCCTATTGAAATTCTGGGATCTGGCCAATAGGGTCTGGGATTTGTGGAACCAAGCCATTTCTCAAGGATTCGTATGACTCTCAGAATTTAAGACTAATAATTGACTATAAGACTTGTTCCTATGGAAATTCTGGGATCTGGCAAATAGGGTCTGGGATTTGTGGAACCAAGCCATTTCTCAAGGGATTCGTATGAAACTCAGAATGTAGGACTAATATGTGACTATAAGACTTGTTCCTATGGAAATTCTGGGATCTGGCCAATAGGGTCTGGGATTTGTGGAACCAAGACATTTCTCAAGGGATTCGTATGAAACTCAGAATGTAGGAATAATATGTGACTATAAGACTTGTTCCTATGGAAATTCTGGGATCTGGCCAATAGGGTCTTGGATTTGTGGAACCAAGCCATTTCTCAAGGGATTGGTATGAAACTCAGAATGTAGGACTAATATGTGACTATAAGACTTGTTCCTATGGAAATTCTGGGATCTGGCCAATAGGGTCTGGGATTCGTGGAACCAAGACATTTCTCAAGGGATTCGTATGAAAATGAAATGTAGGACTAATATGTGACAATAAGACTTGTTCCTATAGAAATTCTGGGATCTGGCCAATAGGGTCTGGGATTTGTGGAACCAAGCCATTTCTCAAGGGATTCGTATGAAACTCAGAATGTAGGACTAATATGTGACTATAAGACTTGTTCCTATGGAAATTCTGGGATCTGACCAATAGGGTCTGGGATTGGTGGAACCAAGCCATTTCTCAAGGGATTCGTATGAAACTCAAAATGTAGGACTAATATGTGACTATAAGACTTGTTCCTATGGAAATTCTGGGATCTGGCCAATAGGGTCTGGGATTTGTGGAACCAAGCTATTTCTCAAGGGATTCGTATGAAACTCAGAATGTAGGACTAATATGTGACTATAAGATTTGTTCCTATGAAAATTCTGGGATCTGGCCAATAGGGTCTGGAATTTGTGGAACCAAGCCATTTCTCAAGGGATTCGTATGAAAATAAGAATGTAGGACTAATATGTGACTATAAGACTTGTTCCTATGGAAATTCTGGGATCTGGCCAATAGGGTCTGGGATTTGTGGAACCAAGCTATTTCTCAAGGGATTCGTATGAAACTCAGAATGTAGGACTAATATGTGACTATAAGATTTGTTCCTATTAAAATTCTGGGATCTGGCCAATAGGGTCTGGGATTGGTGGAACCAAGCCATTTCTCAAGGGATTCGTATGAAACTCAGAATGTAGGACTAATATGTGACTATAAGACTTGTTCCTATGGAAATTCTGGGATCTGGCCAATAGGGTCTGGGATTTGTGGAACCAAGCTATTTCTCAAGGGATTCGTATGAAACTCAGAATGTAGGACTAATATGTGACTATAAGATTTGTTCCTATGAAAATTCTGGGATCTGGCCAATAGGGTCTGGGATTTGTGGAACCAAGCCATTTATCAAGGGATTCGTATGAAACTCAGAATGTAGGACTTATATGTGACTATAAGACTTGTTCCTATGGAAATTCTGGGATCTGGCAAATAGGGTCTGGGATTTGTGGAACCAAGCCATTTCTCAAGGGATTCGAATGAAACTCAGAATGTAGGACTAATATGTGACTATAAGACTTGTTCCTATGGAAATTCTGGGATCTGGCCAATAGGGTCTGGGATTTGTGGAACCAAGCCATTTCTCAATTGATTCGTATGAAACTCGAATGTAGGACTAATATGTGACTATAAGACTTGTTCCTATGGAAATTCTGGGATCTGGCCAATAGGGTCTGGGATTTGTGGAACCAAGCCATTTCTCAAGGGATTCGTATGAAAATGGAATGTAGGACTAATATGTGACAATAAGACTTGTTCCGATAGAAATTCTGGGATCTGGCCAATAGGGTCTGGGATTTGTGGAACCAAGCCATTTCTCAAGGGATTCGTATGAAACTCAGAATGTAGGACTAATATGTGACTATAAGACTTGTTCCTATGGAAATTCTGGGATCTGGCCAATAGGGTCTGGGATTGGTGGAACCAAGCCATTTCTCAAGGGATTCGTATGAAGCTCAGAATGTAGGACTAATATGTGACTATAAGACTTGTTCCTATGGAAATTCTGGGATCTGGCCAATAGGGTCTGGGATTTGTGGAACCAAGCTATTTCTCAAGGGATTCGTATGAAACTCAGAATGTAGGACTAATATGTGACTATAAGATTTGTTCCTATGAAAATTCTGGGATCTGGCCAATAGGGTCTGGGATTTGTGGAACCAAGCCATTTCTCAAGGGATTCGTATGAAACTCAGAATGTAGGACTAATATGTGACTATAAGACTTGTTCCTATGGAAATTCTGGGATCTGGCCAATATGGTCTGGGATTTGTGGAACCAAGCCATTTCTCAAGGGATTCGTATGAAACTCAGAATGTAGGACTAATATGTGACTATAAGACTTGTTCCTATGGAAATTCTGGGATCTGGCCAATAGGGTCTGGGATTGGTGGAACCAAGCCATTTCTCAAGGGATTCGTATGAAACTCAGAATGTAGGACTAATATGTGACAATAAGACTTGTTCCTATAGAAATTCTGGGATCTGGCCAATAGGGTCTGGGATTTGTGGAACCAAGCCATTTCTCAAGGGATTCGTATGAAACTCAGAATATAGGACTAATATGTGACTATAAGATTTGTTCCTATAGAAATTCTGGGATCTGGCCAATAGGGTCTGGGATTGGTGGAACCAAGCCATTTCTCAAGGGATTCGTATGAAACTCAGAATGTAGGACAAATATGTGAATATAAGACTTTTTCCTATGGAAATTCTGGGATCTGGCCAATAGAGTCTGGGATTTGTGGAACCAAGCCATTTCTCAAGGGATTCGTATGAAACTCAGAATGTAGGACTTATATATGACTATAAGACTTGTTCCTATGGAAATTATGGGATCTGGCCAATAGAGTCTGGGATTTGTGGAACCAAGCCATTTCTCAAGGGATTCGTATGAAACTCAGAATGTAGGACAAATATGTGAATATAAGACTTTTTCCTATGGAAATTCTGGGATCTGGCCAATAGAGTCTTGGATTTGTGGAACCAAGCCATTTCTCAAGGGATTCGTATGAAACTCAGAAAGTAGGACTAATATATAACTATAAGACTTGTTCCTATAGAAATTCTGTGATCTGGCCAATAGGGTCTGGGATTGGTGGAACCAAGCCATTTCTCAAGGGATTCGTATGAAACTCAGAATGTAGGACAAATATGTGAATATAAGACTTTTTCCTATGGAAATTCTGGGATCTGGCCAATAAAGTCTGGGATTTGTGGAACCAAGCCATTTCTCAAGGGATTCGTGTTAAACTCAGAATGTAGGACTAATATATGACTATAAGACTTGTTCCTATGGAAATTCTGGGATCTGGCCAATAGGGTCTGGGATTTGTGAAACCAAGCCATTTCTCAAGGGATTCATATGAAACTCAGAATGTAGGACTAATATGTGACTATAAGACTTGTCCCTATGGAAATTCTGGGATCTGGCCAATAGGGTCTGGGATTTGTGGAACCAAGCCATTTCTCAAGGGATTCGTATGACTCTCAGAATTTAGGACTAATAATTGGCTATAAGACTTGTTCCTATGGAAATTCTGGGATCTGGCAAATAGGGTCTGGGATTTGTGGAACCAAGCCATTTCTCAATGGATTCGTATGAAACTCAGAATATAGGACTAATATGTGACTATAAGATTTGTTCCTATAGAAATTCTGGGATCTGGCCAATAGGGTCTGGGATTGGTGGAACCAAGCCATTTCTCAAGGGATTCGTATGAAACTCAGAATGTAGGACAAATATGTGAATATAAGACTTTTTCCTATGGAAATTCTGGGATCTGGCCAATAGAGTCTGGGATTTGTGGAACCAAGCCATTTCTCAAGGGATTCGTATGAAACTCAGAATGTAGGACTTATATATGACTATAAGACTTGTTCCTATGGAAATTCTGGGATCTGGCCAATAGAGTCTGGGATTTGTGGAACCAAGCCATTTCTCAAGGGATTCGTATGAAACTCAGAATGTAGGACTAATATGTGACTATAAGACTTGTTCCTATGGAAATTCTGGGATCTGGCCAATAGGGTCTGGGATTGGTGGAACCAAGCCATTTCTCAAGGGATTCGTATGAAACTCAGAATGTAGGACTAATATGTGACAATAAGACTTGTTCCTATAGAAATTCTGGGATCTGGCCAATAGGGTCTGGGATTTGTGGAACCAAGCCATTTCTCAAGGGATTCGTATGAAACTCAGAATATAGGACTAATATGTGACTATAAGATTTGTTCCTATAGAAATTCTGGGATCTGGCCAATAGGGTCTGGGATTGGTGGAACCAAGCCATTTCTCAAGGGATTCGTATGAAACTCAGAATGTAGGACAAATATGTGAATATAAGACTTTTTCCTATGGAAATTCTGGGATCTGGCCAATAGAGTCTGGGATTTGTGGAACCAAGCCATTTCTCAAGGGATTCGTATGAAACTCAGAATGTAGGACTTATATATGACTATAAGACTTGTTCCTATGGAAATTCTGGGATCTGGCCAATAGAGTCTGGGATTTGTGGAACCAAGCCATTTCTCAAGGGATTCGTATGAAACTCAGAATGTAGGACAAATATGTGAATATAAGACTTTTTCCTATGGAAATTCTGGGATCTGGCCAATAGAGTCTTGGATTTGTGGAACCAAGCCATTTCTCAAGGGATTCGTATGAAACTCAGAAAGTAGGACTAATATATAACTATAAGACTTGTTCCTATAGAAATTCTGTGATCTGGCCAATAGGGTCTGGGATTGGTGGAACCAAGCCATTTCTCAAGGGATTCGTATGAAACTCAGAATGTAGGACAAATATGTGAATATAAGACTTTTTCCTATGGAAATTCTGGGATCTGGCCAATAGGGTCTGGGATTGGTGGAACCAAGCCATTTCTCAAGGGATTCGTATGAAACTCAGAATGTAGGACAAATATGTGAATATAAGACTTTTTCCTATGGAAATTCTGGGATCTGGCCAATAGAGTCTGGGATTTGTGGAACCAAGCCATTTCTCAAGGGATTCGTATGAAACTCAGAATGTAGGACTTATATATGACTATAAGACTTGTTCCTATGGAAATTCTGGGATCTGGCCAATAGAGTCTGGGATTTGTGGAACCAAGCCATTTCTCAAGGGATTCGTATGAAACTCAGAATGTAGGACTAATATGTGACTATAAGACTTGTTCCTATGGAAATTCTGGGATCTGGCCAATAGGGTCTGGGATTGGTGGAACCAAGCCATTTCTCAAGGGATTCGTATGAAACTCAGAATGTAGGACTAATATGTGACAATAAGACTTGTTCCTATAGAAATTCTGGGATCTGGCCAATAGGGTCTGGGATTTGTGGAACCAAGCCATTTCTCAAGGGATTCGTATGAAACTCAGAATATAGGACTAATATGTGACTATAAGATTTGTTCCTATAGAAATTCTGGGATCTGGCCAATAGGGTCTGGGATTGGTGGAACCAAGCCATTTCTCAAGGGATTCGTATGAAACTCAGAATGTAGGACAAATATGTGAATATAAGACTTTTTCCTATGGAAATTCTGGGATCTGGCCAATAGAGTCTGGGATTTGTGGAACCAAGCCATTTCTCAAGGGATTCGTATGAAACTCAGAATGTAGGACTTATATATGACTATAAGACTTGTTCCTATGGAAATTCTGGGATCTGGCCAATAGAGTCTGGGATTTGTGGAACCAAGCCATTTCTCAAGGGATTCGTATGAAACTCAGAATGTAGGACAAATATGTGAATATAAGACTTTTTCCTATGGAAATTCTGGGATATGGCCAATAGAGTCTTGGATTTGTGGAACCAAGCCATTTCTCAAGGGATTCGTATGAAACTCAGAAAGTAGGACTAATATATAACTATAAGACTTGTTCCTATAGAAATTCTGTGATCTGGCCAATAGGGTCTGGGATTGGTGGAACCAAGCCATTTCTCAAGGGATTCGTATGAAACTCAGAATGTAGGACAAATATGTGAATATAAGACTTTTTCCTATGGAAATTCTGGGATCTGGCCAATAAAGTCTGGGATTTGTGGAACCAAGCCATTTCTCAAGGGATTCGTGTGAAACTCAGAATGTAGGACTAATATATGACTATAAGACTTGTTCCTATGGAAATTCTGGGATCTGGCCAATAGGGTCTGGGATTTGTGAAACCAAGCCATTTCTCAAGGGATTCATATGAAACTCAGAATGTAGGACTAATATGTGACTATAAGACTTGTCCCTATGGAAATTCGGGGATCTGGCCAATAGGGTCTGGGATTTGTGGAACCAAGCCATTTCTCAAGGGATTCGTATGACTCTCAGAATTTAGGACTAATATGTGACTATAAGACTTGTTCCTATGGAAATTCTGGGATCTGGCCAATAGGGTCTGGGATTTGTGGAACCAAGCCATTTCTCAAGGGATTCGTATGAAACTCAGAATGTAGGACTAATATGTGACTATAAGACTTGTTCCTATGGAAATTCTGGGATCTGGCCAATAGGGTCTGGGATTGGTGGAACCAAGCCATTTCTCAATTGATTCGTATGAAACTCGAATGTAGGACTAATATGTGACTATAAGACTTGTTCCTATGGAAATTCTGGGATCTGGCCAATAGGGTCTGGGATTTGTGGAACCAAGCCATTCTCAAGGGATTCGTATGAAACTCAGAATGTAGGACTAATATGTGACTATAAGACTTGTTCCTATAGAAATTCTGGGATCTGGCCAATAGGGTCTGGGATTTGTGGAACCAAGCCATTCTCAAGGGATTCGTATGAAACTCAGAATGTAGGACTAATATGTGACTATAAGACTTGTTCCTATGGAAATTCTGGGATCTGGCCAATAGGGTCTGGGATTGGTGGAACCAAGCCATTTCTCAAGGGATTCGTATGAAGCTCAGAATGTAGGACTAATATGTGACTATAAGACTTGTTCCTATGGAAATTCTGGGATCTGGCCAATAGGGTCTGGGATTTGTGGAACCAAGCTATTTCTCAATGGATTCGTATGAAACTCAGAATGTAGGACTAATATGTGACTATAAGATTTGTTCCTATGAAAATTCTGGGATCTGGCCAATAGGGTCTGGGATTTGTGGAACCAAGCCATTTCTCAAGGGATTCGTATGAAACTCAGAATGTAGGACTAATATGTGACTATAAGACTTGTTCCTATGGAAATTCTGGGATCTGGCCAATAGGGTCTGGGATTTGTGGAACCAAGCCATTTCTCAAGGGATTCATGTGAAACTCAGAATTTAGGACTAATATGTGACTATAAGACTTGTTCCTATGGAAATTCTGGGATCTGGCCAATAGGGTCTGGGATTGGTGGAACCAAGCCATTTCTCAAGGGATTCGTATGAAACTCAGAATGTAGGACTAATATGTGACAATAAGACTTGTTCCTATAGAAATTCTGGGATCTGGCCAATAGGGTCTGGGATTTGTGGAACCAAGCCATTTCTCAAGGGATTCGTATGAAACTCAGAATATAGGACTAATATGTGACTATAAGATTTGTTCCTATAGAAATTCTGGGATCTGGCCAATAGGGTCTGGGATTGGTGGAACCAAGCCATTTCTCAAGGGATTCGTATGAAACTCAGAATGTAGGACAAATATGTGAATATAAGACTTTTTCCTATGGAAATTCTGGGATCTGGCCAATAGAGTCTGGGATTTGTGGAACCAAGCCATTTCTCAAGGGATTCGTATGAAACTCAGAATGTAGGACTTATATATGACTATAAGACTTGTTCCTATGGAAATTCTGGGATCTGGCCAATAGAGTCTGGGATTTGTGGAACCAAGCCATTTCTCAAGGGATTCGAATGAAACTCAGAATGTAGGACAAATATGTGAATATAAGACTTTTTCCTATGGAAATTCTGGGATCTGGCGAATAGAGTCTTGGATTTGTGGAACCAAGCCATTTCTCAAGGGATTCGTATGAAACTCAGAAAGTAGGACTAATATATAACTATAAGACTTGTTCCTATAGAAATTCTGTGATCTGGCCAATAGGGTCTGGGATTGGTGGAACCAAGCCATTTCTCAAGGGATTCGTATGAAACTCAGAATGTAGGACAAATATGTGAATATAAGACTTTTTCCTATGGAAATTCTGGGGATCTGGCCAATAAAGTCTGGGATTTTTGGAACCAAGCCATTTCTCAAGGGATTCGTGTGAAACTCAGAATGTAGGACTAATATATGACTATAAGACTTGTTCCTATGGAAATTCTGGGATCTGGCCAATAGGGTCTGGGATTTGTGAAACCAAGCCATTTCTCAAGGGATTCATATGAAACTCAGAATGTAGGACTAATATGTGACTATAAGACTTGTCCCTATGGAAATTCTGGGATCTGGCCAATAGGGTCTGGGATTTGTGGAACCAAGCCATTTCTCAAGGGATTCGTATGACTCTCAGAATTTAGGACTAATAATTGGCTATAAGACTTGTTCCTATGGAAATTCTGGGATCTGGCAAATAGGGTCTGGGATTTGTGGAACCAAGCCATTTCTCAATGGATTCGTATGAAACTCAGAATGTAGGACTAATATGTGACTATAAGACTTGTCCCTATGGAAATTCTGGGATCTGGCCAATAGGGTCTGGGATTTGTGGAACCAAGCCATTTCTCAAGGGATTCGTATGACTCTCAGAATTTAGGACTAATAATTGGCTATAAGACTTGTTCCTATGGAAATTCTGGGATCTGGCCAATAGGGTCTGGGATTGGTGGAACCAAGCCATTTCTCAAGGGATTCGTATGAAACTCAGAATGTAGGACTAATATGTGACTATAAGATTTGTTCCTATGAAAATTCTGGGATCTGGCCAATAGGGTCTGGGATTGGTGGAACCAAGCCATTTCTTAAGGGATTCGTATGAAACTCAGAATGTAGGACTAATATGTGACTATAAGACTTGTTCCTATGGAAATTCTGGGATCTTTCCAATAGGGTCTGGGATTTGTGGAACCAAGCTATTTCTCAAGGGATTCGTATGAAACTCAGAATGTAGGACTAATATGTGACTATAAGATTTGTTCCTATGAAAATTCTGGGATCTGGCCAATAGGGTCTGGGATTTGTGAAACCAAGCCATTTCTCAAGGGATTCGTATGAAACTCAGAATGTAGGACTAATATGTGACTATAAGACTTGTTCCTATGGAAATTCTGGGATCTGGCCAATAGGGTCTGGGATTTGTGGAACCAAGCCATTTCTCAAGGGATTCGTATGAAACTCAGAATGTAGGACAAATATGTGAATATAAGACTTTTTCCTATGGAAATTCTGGGATCTGGCCAATAGAGTCTGGGATTTGTGGAACCAAGCCATTTCTCAAGGGATTCGTATGAAACTCAGAATGTAGGACTTATATATGACTATAAGACTTGTTCCTATGGAAATTCTGGGATCTGGCCAATAGAGTCTGGGATTTGTGGAACCAAGCCATTTCTCAAGGGATTCGTATGAAACTCAGAATGTAGGACAAATATGTGAATATAAGACTTTTTCCTATGGAAATTCTGGGATCTGGCCAATAGAGTCTTGGATTTGTGGAACCAAGCCATTTCTCAAGGGATTCGTATGAAACTCAGAAAGTAGGACTAATATATAACTATAAGACTTGTTCCTATAGAAATTCTGTGATCTGGCCAATAGGGTCTGGGATTGGTGGAACCAAGCCATTTCTCAAGGGATTCGTATGAAACTCAGAATGTAGGACAAATATGTGAATATAAGACTTTTTCCTATGGAAATTCTGGGATCTGGCCAATAGGGTCTGGGATTGGTGGAACCAAGCCATTTCTCAAGGGATTCGTATGAAACTCAGAATGTAGGACAAATATGTGAATATAAGACTTTTTCCTATGGAAATTCTGGGATCTGGCCAATAGAGTCTGGGATTTGTGGAACCAAGCCATTTCTCAAGGGATTCGTATGAAACTCAGAATGTAGGACTTATATATGACTATAAGACTTGTTCCTATGGAAATTCTGGGATCTGGCCAATAGAGTCTGGGATTTGTGGAACCAAGCCATTTCTCAAGGGATTCGTATGAAACTCAGAATGTAGGACTAATATGTGACTATAAGACTTGTTCCTATGGAAATTCTGGGATCTGGCCAATAGGGTCTGGGATTGGTGGAACCAAGCCATTTCTCAAGGGATTCGTATGAAACTCAGAATGTAGGACTAATATGTGACAATAAGACTTGTTCCTATAGAAATTCTGGGATCTGGCCAATAGGGTCTGGGATTTGTGGAACCAAGCCATTTCTCAAGGGATTCGTATGAAACTCAGAATATAGGACTAATATGTGACTATAAGATTTGTTCCTATAGAAATTCTGGGATCTGGCCAATAGGGTCTGGGATTGGTGGAACCAAGCCATTTCTCAAGGGATTCGTATGAAACTCAGAATGTAGGACAAATATGTGAATATAAGACTTTTTCCTATGGAAATTCTGGGATCTGGCCAATAGAGTCTGGGATTTGTGGAACCAAGCCATTTCTCAAGGGATTCGTATGAAACTCAGAATGTAGGACTTATATATGACTATAAGACTTGTTCCTATGGAAATTCTGGGATCTGGCCAATAGAGTCTGGGATTTGTGGAACCAAGCCATTTCTCAAGGGATTCGTATGAAACTCAGAATGTAGGACAAATATGTGAATATAAGACTTTTTCCTATGGAAATTCTGGGATATGGCCAATAGAGTCTTGGATTTGTGGAACCAAGCCATTTCTCAAGGGATTCGTATGAAACTCAGAAAGTAGGACTAATATATAACTATAAGACTTGTTCCTATAGAAATTCTGTGATCTGGCCAATAGGGTCTGGGATTGGTGGAACCAAGCCATTTCTCAAGGGATTCGTATGAAACTCAGAATGTAGGACAAATATGTGAATATAAGACTTTTTCCTATGGAAATTCTGGGATCTGGCCAATAAAGTCTGGGATTTGTGGAACCAAGCCATTTCTCAAGGGATTCGTGTGAAACTCAGAATGTAGGACTAATATATGACTATAAGACTTGTTCCTATGGAAATTCTGGGATCTGGCCAATAGGGTCTGGGATTTGTGAAACCAAGCCATTTCTCAAGGGATTCATATGAAACTCAGAATGTAGGACTAATATGTGACTATAAGACTTGTCCCTATGGAAATTCGGGGATCTGGCCAATAGGGTCTGGGATTTGTGGAACCAAGCCATTTCTCAAGGGATTCGTATGACTCTCAGAATTTAGGACTAATATGTGACTATAAGACTTGTTCCTATGGAAATTCTGGGATCTGGCCAATAGGGTCTGGGATTTGTGGAACCAAGCCATTTCTCAAGGGATTCGTATGAAACTCAGAATGTAGGACTAATATGTGACTATAAGACTTGTTCCTATGGAAATTCTGGGATCTGGCCAATAGGGTCTGGGATTGGTGGAACCAAGCCATTTCTCAATTGATTCGTATGAAACTCGAATGTAGGACTAATATGTGACTATAAGACTTGTTCCTATGGAAATTCTGGGATCTGGCCAATAGGGTCTGGGATTTGTGGAACCAAGCCATTCTCAAGGGATTCGTATGAAACTCAGAATGTAGGACTAATATGTGACTATAAGACTTGTTCCTATAGAAATTCTGGGATCTGGCCAATAGGGTCTGGGATTTGTGGAACCAAGCCATTCTCAAGGGATTCGTATGAAACTCAGAATGTAGGACTAATATGTGACTATAAGACTTGTTCCTATGGAAATTCTGGGATCTGGCCAATAGGGTCTGGGATTGGTGGAACCAAGCCATTTCTCAAGGGATTCGTATGAAGCTCAGAATGTAGGACTAATATGTGACTATAAGACTTGTTCCTATGGAAATTCTGGGATCTGGCCAATAGGGTCTGGGATTTGTGGAACCAAGCTATTTCTCAATGGATTCGTATGAAACTCAGAATGTAGGACTAATATGTGACTATAAGATTTGTTCCTATGAAAATTCTGGGATCTGGCCAATAGGGTCTGGGATTTGTGGAACCAAGCCATTTCTCAAGGGATTCGTATGAAACTCAGAATGTAGGACTAATATGTGACTATAAGACTTGTTCCTATGGAAATTCTGGGATCTGGCCAATAGGGTCTGGGATTTGTGGAACCAAGCCATTTCTCAAGGGATTCATGTGAAACTCAGAATTTAGGACTAATATGTGACTATAAGACTTGTTCCTATGGAAATTCTGGGATCTGGCCAATAGGGTCTGGGATTGGTGGAACCAAGCCATTTCTCAAGGGATTCGTATGAAACTCAGAATGTAGGACTAATATGTGACAATAAGACTTGTTCCTATAGAAATTCTGGGATCTGGCCAATAGGGTCTGGGATTTGTGGAACCAAGCCATTTCTCAAGGGATTCGTATGAAACTCAGAATATAGGACTAATATGTGACTATAAGATTTGTTCCTATAGAAATTCTGGGATCTGGCCAATAGGGTCTGGGATTGGTGGAACCAAGCCATTTCTCAAGGGATTCGTATGAAACTCAGAATGTAGGACAAATATGTGAATATAAGACTTTTTCCTATGGAAATTCTGGGATCTGGCCAATAGAGTCTGGGATTTGTGGAACCAAGCCATTTCTCAAGGGATTCGTATGAAACTCAGAATGTAGGACTTATATATGACTATAAGACTTGTTCCTATGGAAATTCTGGGATCTGGCCAATAGAGTCTGGGATTTGTGGAACCAAGCCATTTCTCAAGGGATTCGAATGAAACTCAGAATGTAGGACAAATATGTGAATATAAGACTTTTTCCTATGGAAATTCTGGGATCTGGCGAATAGAGTCTTGGATTTGTGGAACCAAGCCATTTCTCAAGGGATTCGTATGAAACTCAGAAAGTAGGACTAATATATAACTATAAGACTTGTTCCTATAGAAATTCTGTGATCTGGCCAATAGGGTCTGGGATTGGTGGAACCAAGCCATTTCTCAAGGGATTCGTATGAAACTCAGAATGTAGGACAAATATGTGAATATAAGACTTTTTCCTATGGAAATTCTGGGGATCTGGCCAATAAAGTCTGGGATTTTTGGAACCAAGCCATTTCTCAAGGGATTCGTGTGAAACTCAGAATGTAGGACTAATATATGACTATAAGACTTGTTCCTATGGAAATTCTGGGATCTGGCCAATAGGGTCTGGGATTTGTGAAACCAAGCCATTTCTCAAGGGATTCATATGAAACTCAGAATGTAGGACTAATATGTGACTATAAGACTTGTCCCTATGGAAATTCTGGGATCTGGCCAATAGGGTCTGGGATTTGTGGAACCAAGCCATTTCTCAAGGGATTCGTATGACTCTCAGAATTTAGGACTAATAATTGGCTATAAGACTTGTTCCTATGGAAATTCTGGGATCTGGCAAATAGGGTCTGGGATTTGTGGAACCAAGCCATTTCTCAATGGATTCGTATGAAACTCAGAATGTAGGACTAATATGTGACTATAAGACTTGTCCCTATGGAAATTCTGGGATCTGGCCAATAGGGTCTGGGATTTGTGGAACCAAGCCATTTCTCAAGGGATTCGTATGACTCTCAGAATTTAGGACTAATAATTGGCTATAAGACTTGTTCCTATGGAAATTCTGGGATCTGGCCAATAGGGTCTGGGATTGGTGGAACCAAGCCATTTCTCAAGGGATTCGTATGAAACTCAGAATGTAGGACTAATATGTGACTATAAGATTTGTTCCTATGAAAATTCTGGGATCTGGCCAATAGGGTCTGGGATTGGTGGAACCAAGCCATTTCTTAAGGGATTCGTATGAAACTCAGAATGTAGGACTAATATGTGACTATAAGACTTGTTCCTATGGAAATTCTGGGATCTTTCCAATAGGGTCTGGGATTTGTGGAACCAAGCTATTTCTCAAGGGATTCGTATGAAACTCAGAATGTAGGACTAATATGTGACTATAAGATTTGTTCCTATGAAAATTCTGGGATCTGGCCAATAGGGTCTGGGATTTGTGAAACCAAGCCATTTCTCAAGGGATTCGTATGAAACTCAGAATGTAGGACTAATATGTGACTATAAGACTTGTTCCTATGGAAATTCTGGGATCTGGCCAATAGGGTCTGGGATTTGTGGAACCAAGCCATTTCTCAAGGGATTCGTATGAAACTCAGAATGTAGGACTTATATGTGACTATAAGACTTGTTCCTATGGAAATTCTGGGATCTGGCAAATAGGGTCTGGGATTTGTGGAACCAAGCCATTTCTCTAGGGATTCGTATGAAACTCAGAATGTAGGACTAATATGTGACTATAAGACTTGTTCCTATGGAAATTCTGGGATCTGGCCAATAGGGTCTGGGATTTGTGGAACCAAGCCATTTCTCAAGGGATTCGTATGAAACTCAGAATGTAGGACTAATATGTGACTATAAGACTTGTTCCTATGGAAATTCTGGGATCTGGCCAATAGGGTCTGGGATTTGTGAAACCAAGACATTTCTCAAAGGATTCGTATGAAACTCAGAATGTAGGACTAATATGTGACTATAAGACTTGTTCCTATGGAAATTCTGGGATCTGGCCAATAGGGTCTGGGATTTGTGAAACCAAGCCATTTCTCAAGGGATTCGTATGAAACTCAGAATGTAGGACTAATATGTGACTATAAGACTTGTTCCTATGGAAATTCTGGGATCTGGCCAATAGGGTCTGGGATTTGTGGAACCAAGCTATTTCTCAAGGGATTCGTATGAAACTCAGAATGTAGGACTAATATGTGACTATAAGATTTGTTCCTATGAAAATTCCGGGATCGGGCCAATAGGGTCTGGGATTTGTGGAACCAAGCCATTTCTCAAGGGATTCGTATGAAACTCAGAATGTAGGACTAATATGTGACTATAAGACTTGTTCCTATGGAAATTCTGGGATCTGGCCAATAGGGTCTGGGATTTGTGGAACCAAGCCATTTCTCAAGGGATTCGTATGAAACTCAGAATGTAGGACTAATATGTGACTATAAGACTTGTTCCTATGGAAATTCTGGGATCTGGCCAATAGGGTCTAAGATTTGTGGAACCAAGCCATTTCTCAAGGGATTCGTATGAAACTCAGAATGTAGGACTAATATGTGACTATAAGATTTGTTCCTATGAAAATTCTGGGATCTGGCCAATAGGGTCTGGGATTTGTGGAACCAAGCCATTTCTCAAGGGATTCGTATGAAACTCAGAATGTAGGACTAATATGTGACTATAAGACTTGTTCCTATGGAAATTCTGGGATCTGGCCAATAGGGTCTGGGATTTGTGGAACCAAGCCATTTCTCAAGGGATTCGTATGAAACTCAGAATGTAGGACTAATATGTGACAATAAGACTTGTTCCTATAGAAATTCTGGGATCTGGCCAATAGGGTCTGGGATTTGTGGAACCAAGCCATTTCTCAAGGGATTCGTATGAAACTCAGAATATAGGACTAATATGTGACTATAAGACTTGTTCCTATAGAAATTCTGGGATCTGGCCAATAGGGTCTGGGATTGGTGGAACCAAGCCATTTCTAAAGGGATTCGTATGAAACTCAGAATGTAGGACAAATATGTGAATATAAGACTTTTTCCTATGGAAATTCTGGGATCTGACCAATAGAGTCTGGGATTTGTGGAACCAAGCCATTTCTCAAGGGATTCGTATAAAACTCAGAATGTAGGACTAATATATGACTATAAGACTTGTTCCTATGGAAATTCTGGGATCTGGCCAATAGGGTCTGGGATTTGTGAAACCAAGCCATTCCTCAAGGGATTCGTATGAAACTCAGAATGTAGGACTAATATGTGACTATAAGACTTGTCCCTATGGAAATTCTGGGATCTGGCCAATAGGGTCTGGGATTTGTGGAACCAAGCCATTTCTCAAGGGATTCGTATGACTCTCAGAATTTAAGACTAATAATTGACTATAAGACTTGTTCCTATGGAAATTCTGGGATCTGGCCAATAGGGTCTGGGATTTGTGAAACCAAGCCATTTCTCAAGGGATTCGTATGAAACTCAGAATGTAGAACTAAAATATGTGACTATAAGACTTGTCCCTATGGAAATTCTGGGATCTGGCCAATTGGGTCTGGGATTTGTGGAACCAAGCCATTTCTCAAGGGATTCGTATGAAACTCAGAATGTAGGACTAATATATGACTATAAGACTTGTTCCTATAGAAATTCTGGGATCTGGCCAATAGGGTCTGGGATTGGTGGAACCAAGCCATTTCTCAAGGGATGCGTATGAAACTCAGAATGTAGGACAAATATGTGAATATAAGACTTTTTCCTATGGAAATTCTGGGATCTGGCCAATATAGTCAGGGATTTGTGGAACCAAGCCATTTCTCAAGGGATTCGTATGAAACTCAGAATGTAGGACTAATATATGACTATAAGACTTGTTCCTATGGAAATTCTGGGATCTGGCCAATAGGGTCTGGGATTTGTGAAACCAAGCCATTTCTCAAGGGATTCGTATGAAACTCAGAATGTAGGACTAATATGTGACTATAAGACTTGTCCCTATGGAAATTCTGGGATCTGGCCAATAGGGTCTGGGATTTGTGGAACCAAGCCATTTCTCAAGGATTCGTATGACTCTCAGAATTTAAGACTAATAATTGACTATAAGACTTGTTCCTATGGAAATTCTGGGATCTGGCAAATAGGGTCTGGGATTTGTGGAACCAAGCCATTTCTCAAGGGACTCGTATGAAACTCAGAATGTAGGACTAATATGTGACTATAAGACTTGTTCCTATGGAAATTCTGGGATCTGGCCAATAGGGTCTGGGATTTGTGAAACCAAGCCATTTCTCAAGGGATTCGTATGAAACTCAGAATGTAGGACTAATATGTGACTATAAGACTTGTCCCTATGGAAATTCTGGGATCTGGCCAATAGGGTCTGGGATTTGTGGAACCAAACCATTTCTCAAGGGATTCGTATGACTCTCAGAATTTAGGACTAATAATTGACTATAAGACTTGTTCCTATGGAAATTCTGGGATCTGGCCAATAGGGTCTGGGATTTGTGAAACCAAGCCATTTCTCAAGGGATTCGTATGAAACTCAGAATGTAGGACTAATATGTGACTATAAGACTTGTCCCTATGGAAATTCTGGGATCTGGCCAATTGGGTCTGGGATTGGTGGAACCAAGCCATTTCTCAAGGGATTCGTATGAAACTCAGAATGTAGGACAAATATGTGAATATAAGACTTTTTCCTATGGAAATTCTGGGATCTGGCCAATAGAGTCTGGGATTTGTGGAACCAAGCCATTTCTCAAGGGATTCGTATGAAACTCAGAATGTAGGACTAATATATGACTATAAGACTTGTTCCTATAGAAATTCAGGGATCTGGCCAATAGGGTCTGGGATTGGTGGAACCAAGCCATTTCTCAAGGGATGCGTATGAAACTCAGAATGTAGGACAAATATGTGAATATAAGACTTTTTCCTATGGAAATTCTGGGATCTGGCCAATAGAGTCAGGGATTTGTGGAACCAAGCCATTTCTCAAGGGATTCGTATGAAACTCAGAATGTAGGACTAATATATGACTATAAGACTTGTTCCTATGGAAATTCTGGGATCTGGCCAATAGGGTCTGGGATTTGTGAAACCAAGCCATTTCTCAAGGGATTCGTATGAAACTCAGAATGTAGGACTAATATGTGACTATAAGACTTGTCCCTATGGAAATTCTGGGATCTGGCCAATAGGGTCTGGGATTTGTGGAACCAAGCCATTTCTCAAGGATTCGTATGACTCTCAGAATTTAAGACTAATAATTCACTATAAGACTTGTTCCTATGGAAATTCTGGGATCTGGCAAATAGGGTCTGGGATTTGTGGAACCAAGCCATTTCTCAAGGGATTCGTATGAAACTCAGAATGTAGGACTAATATGTGACTATAAGACTTGTTCCTATGGAAATTCTGGGATCTGGCAAATAGGGTCTGGGATTTGTGGAACCAAGACATTTCTCAAGGGATTCGTATGAAACTCAGAATGTAGGACTAATATGTGACTATAAGACTTGTTCCTATGGAAATTCTGGGATCTGGCCAATAGGGTCTGGGATTTGTGGAACCAAGCCATTTCTCAAGGGATTCGTATGAAACTCAGAATGTAGGACTAATATGTGACTATAAGACTTGTTCCTATGGAAATTCTGGGATCTGGCCAATAGGGTCTGGGATTTGTGGAACCAAGACATTTCTCAAGGGATTCGTATGAAAATGAAATGTAGGACTAATATGTGACAATAAGACTTGTTCCTATAGAAATTCTGGGATCTGGCCAATAGGGTCTGGGATTTGTGGAACCAAGCCATTTCTCAAGGGATTCGTATGAAACTCAGAATGTAGGACTAATATGTGACTATAAGACTTGTTCCTATGGAAATTCTGGGATCTGACCAATAGGGTCTGGGATTTGTGGAACCAAGCCATTTCTCAAGGGATTCGTATGAAACTCAGAATGTAGGACTAATATGGGACTATAAGACTTGTTCCTATGGAAATTCTGGGATCTGGCCAATAGGGTCTGGGATTTGTGGAACCAAGCTATTTCTCAAGGGATTCGTATGAAACTCAGAATGTAGGACTAATATGTGACTATAAGATTTGTTCCTATGAAAATTCTGGGATCTGGCCAATAGGGTCTGGGATTTGTGGAACCAAGCCATTTCTCAAGGGATTCGTATGAAAATAAGAATGTAGGACTAATATGTGACTATAAGACTTGTTCCTATGGAAATTCTGGGATCTGGCCAATAGGGTCTGGGATTTGTGGAACCAAGCTATTTCTCAAGGGATTCGTATGAAACTCAGAATGTAGGACTAATATGTGACTATAAGATTTGTTCCTATGAAAATTCTGGGATCTGGCCAATAGGGTCTGGGATTGGTGGAACCAAGCCATTTCTCAAGGGATTCGTATGAAACTCAGAATGTAGGACTAATATGTGACTATAAGACTTGTTCCTATGGAAATTCTGGGATCTGGCCAATAGGGTCTGGGATTTGTGGAACCAAGCTATTTCTCAAGGGATTCGTATGAAACTCAGAATGTAGGACTAATATATGACTATAAGATTTGTTCCTATGAAAATTCTGGGATCTGGCCAATAGGGTCTGGGATTTGTGGAACCAAGCCATTTCTCAAGGGATTCGTATGAAACTCAGAATGTAGGACTTATATGTGACTATAAGACTTGTTCCTATGGAAATTCTGGGATCTGGCAAATAGGGTCTGGGATTTGTGGAACCAAGCCATTTCTCAAGGGATTCGTATGAAACTCAGAATGTAGGACTAATATGTGACTATAAGACTTGTTCCTATGGAAATTCTGGGATCTGGCCAATAGGGTCTGGGATTTGTGGAACCAAGCCATTTCTCAAGGGATTTGTATGAAACTCAGAATGTAGGACTAATATGTGACTATAAGACTTGTTCCTATGGAAATTCTGGGATCTGGCCAATAGGGTCTGGGATTTGTGGAAACAAGCCATTTCTCAAGGGATTCGTATGAAAATGGAATGTAGGACTAATATGTGACAATAAGACTTGTTCCTATAGAAATTCTGGGATCTGGCCAATAGGGTCTGGGATTTGTGGAACCAAGCCATTTCTCAAGGGATTCGTATGAAACTCAGAATGTAGGACTAATATGTGACTATAAGACTTGTTCCTATGGAAATTCTGGGATCTGGCCAATAGGGTCTGGGATTGGTGGAACCAAGCCATTTCTCAAGGGATTCGTATGAAACTCAGAATGTAGGACTAATATGTGACTATAAGACTTGTTCCTATGGAAATTCTGGGATCTGGCAAATGGGGTCTGGGATTTGTGGAACCAAGCTATTTCTCAAGGGATTCGTATGAAACTCAGAATGTAGGACTAATATGTGACTATAAGATTTGTTCCTATGAAAATTCTGGGATCTGGCCAATAGGGTCTGGGATTTGTGGAACCAAGCCATTTCTCAAGGGATTCGTATGAAACTCAGAATGTAGGACTAATATGTGATTATAAGACTTGTTCCTATGGAAATTCTGGAATCTGGCCAATAGGGTCTGGGATTTGTGGAACCAAGCCATTTCTCAAGGGATTCGTATGAAACTCAGAATGTAGGACTAATATGTGACTATAAGACTTGTTCCTATGGAAATTCTGGGATCTGGCCAATAGGGTCTGGGATTTGTGGAACCAAGCCATTTCTCAAGGGATTCGTATGAAACTCAGAATGTAGGACTAATAGGTGACTATAAGACTTGTTCCTATGGAAATTCTGGGATCTGGCCAATAGGGTCTGGGATTTGTGGAACCAAGCCATTTCTCAAGGGATTCGTATGAAACTCAGAATGTAGGACTAATATATGACTATAAGACTTGTTCCTATGGAAATTCTGGGATCTGGCCAATAGGGTTTTGGATTGGTGGAACCAAGCCATTTCTCAAGGGATTCGTATGAAACTCAGAATGTAGGACTAATATGTGACAATAAGACTTGTTCCTATAGAAATTCTGGGATCTGGCCAATAGGGTCTGGGATTTGTGGAATCAAGCCATTTCTCAAGGGATTCGTATGAAAATCAGAATATAGGACTAATATGTGACTATAAGATTTGTTCCTATAGAAATTCTGGGATCTGGCCAATAGGGTCTGGGATTGGTGGAACCAAGCCATTTCTCAAGGGATTCGTATGAAACTCAGAATGTAGGACAAATATGTGAATATAAGACTTTTTCCTATGGAAATTCTGGGATCTGGCCAATAGAGTCTGGGATTTGTGGAACCAAGCCATTTCTCAAGGGATTCGTATGAAACTCAGAATGTAGGACTAATATATGACTATAAGACTTGTTCCTATGGAAATTCTGGTTCTGGCCAATAGAGTCTGGGATTTGTGGAACCAAGCCATTTCTCAAGGGATTCGTATGAAACTCAGAATATAGGACTAATATGTGACTATAAGACTTGTCCCAATGGGAATTCTGGGATATGGCCAATAGGGTCTGGGATTTGTGGAACCAAGCCATTTCTCAAGGGATTCGTATGACTCTCAGAATTTAGGACTAATAATTGACTATAAGACTTGTTCCTATGGAAATTCTGGGATCTGGCCAATAGGGTCTGGGATTTGTGAAACCAAGCCATTTCTCAAGGGATTCGTATGAAACTCAGAATGTAGGACTAATATGTGACTATAAGACTTGTCCCTATGGAAATTCTGGGATCTGGCCAATAGGGTCTGGGATTGGTGGAACCAAGCCATTTCTCAAGGGATTCGTATGAAACTCAGAATGTAGGACAAATATGTGAATATAAGACTTTTTCCTATGGAAATTCTGGGATCTGGCCAATAGAGTCTGGGATTTGTGGAACCAAGCCATTTCTCAAGGGATTCGTATGAAACTCAGAATGTAGGACTAATATATAACTATAAGACTTGTTCCTATAGAAATTCTGGGATCTGGCCAATAGGGTCTGGGATTGGTGGAACCAAGCCATTTCTCAAGGGATTCGTATGAAACTCAGAATGTAGGACAAATATGTGAATATAAGACTTTTTCCTATGGAAATTCTGGGATCTGGCCAATAGAGTCTGGGATTTGTGGAACCAAGCCATTTCTCAAGGGATTCGTATGAAACTCAGAATGTAGGACTAATATGTGACTATAAGACTTGTTCCTATGGAAATTCTGGGATCTGGCAAATAGGGTCTGGGATTTGTGGAACCAAGCCATTTCTCAAGGGATTCGTATGAAACTCAGAATGTAGGACTAATATGTGACTATAAGACTTGTTCCTATGGAAATTCTGGGATCTGGCCAATAGGGTCTGGGATTTGTGGAACCAAGCCATTTCTCAAGGGATTCGTATGAAACTCAGAATGTAGGACTAATATGTGACTATAAGACTTGTCCCTATGGAAATTCTGGGATCTGGCCAATAGGGTCTGGGATTTGTGGAACCAAGCCATTTCTCAAGGGATTCGTATGAAAATGGAATGTAGGACTAATATGTGACAATAAGACTTGTTCCTATAGAAATTCTGGGATCTGGCCAATAGGGTCTGGGATTTGTGGAACCAAGCCATTTCTCAAGGGATTCGTATGAAACTCAGAATGTAGGACTTATATGTGACTATAAGACTTGTTCCTATGGAAATTCTGGGATCTGGCAAATAGGGTCTGGGATTTGTGGAACCAAGCCATTTCTCAAGGGATTCGTATGAAACTCAGAATGTAGGACTAATATGTGACTATAAGACTTGTTCCTATGGAAATTCTGGGATCTGGCAAATAGGGTCTGGGATTGGTGGAACCAAGCCATTTCTCAAGGGATTCGTATGAAACTCAGAATGTAGGACAAATATGTGAATATAAGACTTTTTCCTATGGAAATTCTGGGATCTGGCCAATAAAGTCTGGGATTTGTGGAACCAAGCCATTTCTCAAGGGATTCGTGTGAAACTCAGAATGTAGGACTAATATATGACTATAAGACTTGTCCCTATGGAAATTCTGGGATCTGGCCAATAGGGTCTGGGATTTGTGGAACCAAGCCATTTCTCAAGGGATTCGTATGACTCTCAGAATTTAGGACTAATAATTGGCTATAAGACTTGTTCCTATGGAAATTCTGGGATCTGGCCAATAGGGTCTGGGATTTGTGGAACCAAGCCATTTCTCAAGGGATTCGTATGAAACTCAGAATGTAGGACTAATATGTGACTATAAGATTTGTTCCTATGAAAATTCTGGGATCTGGCCAATAGGGTCTGGGATTGGTGGAACCAAGCCATTTCTCAAGGGATTCGTATGAAACTCAGAATGTAGGACTAATATGTGACTATAAGACTTGTTCCTATGGAAATTCTGGGATCTGGCCAATAGGGTCTGGGATTTGTGGAACCAAGCTATTTCTCAAGGGATTCGTATGAAACTCAGAATGTAGGACTAATATGTGACTATAAGATTTGTTCCTATGAAAATTCTGGGATCTGGCCAATAGGGTCTGGGATTTGTGAAACCAAGCCATTTCTCAAGGGATTCGTATGAAACTCAGAATGTAGGACTAATATGTGACTTTAAGACTTGTTCCTATGGAAATTCTGGGATCTGGCCAATAGGGTCTGGGATTTGTGGAACCAAGCCATTTCTCAAGGGATTCGTATGAAACTCAGAATGTAGGACTTATATGTGACTATAAGACTTGTTCCTATGGAAATTCTGGGATCTGGCAAATAGGGTCTGGGATTTGTGGAACCAAGCCATTTCTCAAGGGATTCGTATGAAACTCAGAATGTAGGACTAATATGTGACTATAAGACTTGTTCCTATGGAAATTCTGGGATCTGGCCAATAGGGTCTGGGATTTGTGGAACCAAGCCATTTCTCAAGGGATTCGTATGAAACTCAGAATGTAGGACTAATATGTTACTATAAGACTTGTTCCTATGGAAATTCTGGGATCTGGCCAATAGGGTCTGGGATTTGTGGAACCAAGCCATTTCTCAAGGGATTCGTATGAAACTCAGAATGTAGGACTTATATGTGACTATAAGACTTGTTCCTATGGAAATTCTGGGATCTGGCAAATAGGGTCTGGGATTTGTGGAACCAAGCCATTTCTCAAGGGATTCGTATGAAACTCAGAATGTAGGACTAATATGTGACTATAAGACTTGTTCCTATGGAAATTCTGGGATCTGGCAAATAGGGTCTGGGATTTGTGGAACCAAGCCATTTCTCAAGGGATTCGTATGAAACTCAGAATGTAGGACTAATATGTGACTATAAGACTTGTTCCTATGGAAATTCTGGGATCTGGCCAATAGGGTCTGGGATTTGTGGAACCAAGCCATTTCTCAAGGGATTCGTATGAAACTCAGAATGTAGGACTAATATGTGACTATAAGACTTGTCCCTATGGAAATTCTGGGATCTGGCCAATAGGGTCTGGGATTTGTGGAACCAAGCCATTTCTCAAGGGATTCGTATGAAAATGGAATGTAGGACTAATATGTGACAATAAGACTTGTTCCTATAGAAATTCTGGGATCTGGCCAATAGGGTCTGGGATTTGTGGAACCAAGCCATTTCTCAAGGGATTCGTATGAAACTCAGAATGTAGGACTTATATGTGACTATAAGACTTGTTCCTATGGAAATTCTGGGATCTGGCAAATAGGGTCTGGGATTTGTGGAACCAAGCCATTTCTCAAGGGATTCGTATGAAACTCAGAATGTAGGACTAATATGTGACTATAAGACTTGTTCCTATGGAAATTCTGGGATCTGGCAAATAGGGTCTGGGATTGGTGGAACCAAGCCATTTCTCAAGGGATTCGTATGAAACTCAGAATGTAGGACAAATATGTGAATATAAGACTTTTTCCTATGGAAATTCTGGGATCTGGCCAATAAAGTCTGGGATTTGTGGAACCAAGCCATTTCTCAAGGGATTCGTGTGAAACTCAGAATGTAGGACTAATATATGACTATAAGACTTGTTCCTATGGAAATTCTGGGATCTGGCCAATAGGGTCTGGGATTTGTGAAACCAAGCCATTTCTCAAGGGATTCATATGAAACTCAGAATGTAGGACTAATATGTGACTATAAGACTTGTCCCTATGGAAATTCTGGGATCTGGCCAATAGGGTCTGGGATTTGTGGAACCAAGCCATTTCTCAAGGGATTCGTATGACTCTCAGAATTTAGGACTAATAATTGGCTATAAGACTTGTTCCTATGGAAATTCTGGGATCTGGCAAATAGGGTCTGGGATTTGTGGAACCAAGCCATTTCTCAATGGATTCGTATGAAACTCAGAATGTAGGACTAATATGTGACTATAAGACTTGTCCCTATGGAAATTCTGGGATATGGCCAATAGGGTCTGGGATTTGTGGAACCAAGCCATTTCTCAAGAGATTCGTATGACTCTCAGAATTTAGGACTAATAATTGGCTATAAGACTTGTTCCTATGGAAATTCTGGGATCTGGCCAATAGGGTCTGGGATTGGTGGAACCAAGCCATTTCTCAAGGGATTCGTATGAAACTCAGAATGTAGGACTAATATGTGACTATAAGATTTGTTCCTATGAAAATTCTGGGATCTGGCCAATAGGGTCTGGGATTGGTGGAACCAAGCCATTTCTTAAGGGATTCGTATGAAACTCAGAATGTAGGACTAATATGTGACTATAAGACTTGTTCCTATGGAAATTCTGGGATCTTTCCAATAGGGTCTGGGATTTGTGGAACCAAGCTATTTCTCAAGGGATTCGTATGAAACTCAGAATGTAGGACTAATATGTGACTATAAGATTTGTTCCTATGAAAATTCTGGGATCTGACCAATAGGGTCTGGGATTTGTGAAACCAAGCCATTTCTCAAGGAATTCGTATGAAACTCAGAATGTAGGACTAATATGTGACTATAAGACTTGTTCCTATGGAAATTCTGGGATCTGGCCAATAGGGTCTGGGATTTGTGGAACCAAGCCATTTCTCAAGGGATTCGTATGAAACTCAGAATGTAGGACTTATATGTGACTATAAGACTTGTTCCTATGGAAATTCTGGGATCTGGCAAATAGGGTCTGGGATTTGTGGAACCAAGCCATTTCTCAAGGGATTCGTATGAAACTCAGAATGTAGGACTAATATGTGACTATAAGACTTGTTCCTATGGAAATTCTGGGATCTGGCCAATAGGGTCTGGGATTTGTGGAATCAAGCCATTTCTCAAGGGATTCGTATGAAACTCAGAATGTAGGACTAATATGTGACTATAAGACTTGTTCCTATGGAAATTCTGGGATCTGGCCAATAGGGTCTGGGATTTGTGGAACCAAGACATTTCTCAAGGGATTCGTATGAAACTCAGAATGTAGGACTAATATGTGACTATAAGACTTGTTCCTATGGAAATTCTGGGATCTGGCCAATAGGGTCTGGGATTTGTGGAACCAAGCCATTTCTCAAGGGATTCGTATGAAACTCAGAATGTAGGACTAATATGTGACTATAAGACTTGTTCCTATGGAAATTCTGGGATCTGGCCAATAGGGTCTAAGATTTGTGGAACCAAGCCATTTCTCAAGGGATTCGTATGAAACTCAGAATGTAGGACTAATATGTGACTATAAGATTTGTTCCTATGAAAATTCTGGGATCTGGCCAATAGGGTCTGGGATTTGTGGAACCAAGCCATTTCTCAAGGGATTCGTATGAAACTCAGAATGTAGGACTAATATGTGACTATAAGACTTGTTCCTATGGAAATTCTGGGATCTGGCCAATAGGGTCTGGGATTTGTGGAACCAAGCCATTTCTCAAGGGATTCGTATGAAACTCAGAATGTAGGACTAATATGTGACAATAAGACTTGTTCCTATAGAAATTCTGGGATCTGGCCAATAGGGTCTGGGATTTGTGGAACCAAGCCATTTCTCAAGGGATTCGTATGAAACTCAGAATATACGACTAATATGTGACTATAAGACTTGTTCCTATAGAAATTCTGGGATCTGGCCAATAGGGTCTGGGATTGGTGGAACCAAGCCATTTCTCAAGGGATTCGTATGAAACTCAGAATGTAGGACAAATATGTGAATATAAGACTTTTTCCTATGGAAATTCTGGGATCTGACCAATAGAGTCTGGGATTTGTGGAACCAAGCCATTTCTCAAGGGATTCGTATAAAACTCAGAATGTAGGACTAATATATGACTATAAGACTTATTCCTATGGAAATTCTGGGATCTGGCCAATAGGGTCTGGGATTTGTGAAACCAAGCCATTCCTCAAGGGATTCGTATGAAACTCAGAATGTAGGACTAATATGTGACTATAAGACTTGTCCCTATGGAAATTCTGGGATCTGGCCAATAGGGTCTGGGATTTGTGGAACCAAGCCATTTCTCAAGGGATTCGTATGACTCTCAGAATTTAAGACTAATAATTGACTATAAGACTTGTTCCTATGGAAATTCTGGGATCTGGCCAATAGGGTCTGGGATTTGTGAAACCAAGCCATTTCTCAAGGGATTCGTATGAAACTCAGAATGTAGGACTAAAATATGTGACTATAAGACTTGTCCCTATGGAAATTCTGGGATCTGGCCAATTGGGTCTGGGATTGGTGGAACCAAGCCATTTCTCAAGGGATTCGTATGAAACTCAGAATGTAGGACAAATATGTGAATATAAGACTTTTTCCTATGGAAATTCTGGGATCTGGCCAATAGAGTCTGGGATTTGTGGAACCAAGCCATTTCTCAAGGGATTCGTATGAAACTCAGAATGTAGGACTAATATATGACTATAAGACTTGTTCCTATAGAAATTCTGGGATCTGGCCAATAGGGTCTGGGATTGGTGGAACCAAGCCATTTCTCAAGGGATGCGTATGAAACTCAGAATGTAGGACAAATATGTGAATATAAGACTTTTTCCTATGGAAATTCTGGGATCTGGCCAATAGAGTCAGGGATTTGTGGAACCAAGCCATTTCTCAAGGGATTCGTATGAAACTCAGAATGTAGGACTAATATATGACTATAAGACTTGTTCCTATGGAAATTCTGGGATCTGGCCAATAGGGTCTGGGATTTGTGAAACCAAGCCATTTCTCAAGGGATTCGTATGAAACTCAGAATGTAGGACTGATATGTGACTATAAGACTTGTCCCTATGGAAATTCTGGGATCTGGCCAATAGGGTCTGGGATTTGTGGAACCAAGCCATTTCTCAAGGATTCGTATGACTCTCAGAATTTAAGACTAATAATTGACTATAAGACTTGTTCCTATGGAAATTCTGGGATCTGGCAAATAGGGTCTGGGATTTGTGGAACCAAGCCATTTCTCAAGGGATTCGTATGAAACTCAGAATGTAGGACTAATATGTGACTATAAGACTTGTTCCTATGGAAATTCTGGGATCTGGCCAATAGGGTCTGGGATTTGTGAAACCAAGCCATTTCTCAAGGGATTCGTATGAAACTCAGAATGTAGGACTAATATGTGACTATAAGACTTGTCCCTATGGAAATTCTGGGATCTGGCCAATAGGGTCTGGGATTTGTGGAACCAAACCATTTCTCAAGGGATTCGTATGACTCTCAGAATTTAGGACTAATAATTGACTATAAGACTTGTTCCTATGGAAATTCTGGGATCTGGCCAATAGGGTCTGGGATTTGTGAAACCAAGCCATTTCTCAAGGGATTCGTATGAAACTCAGAATGTAGGACTAATATGTGACTATAAGACTTGTCCCTATGGAAATTCTGGGATCTGGCCAATTGGGTCTGGGATTGGTGGAACCAAGCCATTTCTCAAGGGATTCGTATGAAACTCAGAATGTAGGACAAATATGTGAATATAAGACTTTTTCCTATGGAAATTCTGGGATCTGGCCAATAGAGTCTGGGATTTGTGGAACCAAGCCATTTCTCAAGGGATTCGTATGAAACTCAGAATGTAGGACTAATATATGACTATAAGACTTGTTCCTATAGAAATTCTGGGATCTGGCCAATAGGGTCTGGGATTGGTGGAACCAAGCCATTTCTCAAGGGATGCGTATGAAACTCAGAATGTAGGACAAATATGTGAATATAAGACTTTTTCCTATGGAAATTCTGGGATCTGGCCAATAGAGTCAGGGATTTGTGGAACCAAGCCATTTCTCAAGGGATTCGTATGAAACTCAGAATGTAGGACTAATATATGACTATAAGACTTGTTCCTATGGAAATTCTGGGATCTGGCCAATAGGGTCTGGGATTTGTGAAACCAAGCCATTTCTCAAGGGATTCGTATGAAACTCAGAATGTAGGACTAATATGTGACTATAAGACTTGTCCCTATGGAAATTCTGGGATCTGGCCAATAGGGTCTGGGATTTGTGGAACCAAGCCATTTCTCAAGGATTCGTATGACTCTCAGAATTTAAGACTAATAATTGACTATAAGACTTGTTCCTATGGAAATTCTGGGATCTGGCAAATAGGGTCTGGGATTTGTGGAACCAAGCCATTTCTCAAGGGATTCGTATGAAACTCAGAATGTAGGACTAATATGTGACTATAAGACTTGTTCCTATGGAAATTCTGGGATCTGGCAAATAGGGTCTGGGATTTGTGGAACCAAGACATTTCTCAAGGGATTCGTATGAAACTCAGAATGTAGGACTAATATGTGACTATAAGACTTGTTCCTATGGAAATTCTGGGATCTGGCCAATAGGGTCTGGGATTTGTGGAACCAAGCCATTTCTCAAGGGATTCGTATGAAACTCAGAATGTAGGACTAATATGTGACTATAAGACTTGTTCCTATGGAAATTCTGGGATCTGGCCAATAGGGTCTGGGATTTGTGGAACCAAGACATTTCTCAAGGGATTCGTATGAAAATGAAATGTAGGACTAATATGTGACAATAAGACTTGTTCCTATAGAAATTCTGGGATCTGGCCAATAGGGTCTGGGATTTGTGGAACCAAGCCATTTCTCAAGGGATTCGTATGAAACTCAGAATGTAGGACTAATATGTTACTATAAGACTTGTTCCTATGGAAATTCTGGGATCTGACCAATAGGGTCTGGGATTTGTGGAACCAAGCCATTTCTCAAGGGATTCGTATGAAACTCAGAATGTAGGACTAATATGGGACTATAAGACTTGTTCCTATGGAAATTCTGGGATCTGGCCAATAGGGTCTGGGATTTGTGGAACCAAGCTATTTCTCAAGGGATTCGTATGAAACTCAGAATGTAGGACTAATATGTGACTATAAGATTTGTTCCTATGAAAATTCTGGGATCTGGCCAATAGGGTCTGGGATTTGTGGAACCAAGCCATTTCTCAAGGGATTCGTATGAAAATAAGAATGTAGGACTAATATGTGACTATAAGACTTGTTCCTATGGAAATTCTGGGATCTGGCCAATAGGGTCTGGGATTTGTGGAACCAAGCTATTTCTCAAGGGATTCGTATGAAACTCAGAATGTAGGACTAATATGTGACTATAAGATTTGTTCCTATGAAAATTCTGGGATCTGGCCAATAGGGTCTGGGATTGGTGGAACCAAGCCATTTCTCAAGGGATTCGTATGAAACTCAGAATGTAGGACTAATATGTGACTATAAGACTTGTTCCTATGGAAATTCTGGGATCTGGCCAATAGGGTCTGGGATTTGTGGAACCAAGCTATTTCTCAAGGGATTCGTATGAAACTCAGAATGTAGGACTAATATATGACTATAAGATTTGTTCCTATGAAAATTCTGGGATCTGGCCAATAGGGTCTGGGATTTGTGGAACCAAGCCATTTCTCAAGGGATTCGTATGAAACTCAGAATGTGGGACTTATATGTGACTATAAGACTTGTTCCTATCGAAATTCTGGGATCTGGCAAATAGGGTCTGGGATTTGTGGAACCAAGCCATTTCTCAAGGGATTCGTATGAAACTCAGAATGTAGGACTAATATGTGAATATAAGACTTTTTCCTATGGAAATTCTGGGATCTGGCCAATAGAGTCAGGGATTTGTGGAACCAAGCCATTTCTCAAGGGATTCGTATGAAACTCAGAATGTAGGACTAATATATGACTATAAGACTTGTTCCTATGGAAATTCTGGGATCTGGCCAATAGGGTCTGGGATTTGTGAAACCAAGCCATTTCTCAAGGGATTCGTATGAAACTCAGAATGTAGGACTAATATGTGACTATAAGACTTGTCCCTATGGAAATTCTGGGATCTGGCCAATAGGGTCTGGGATTTGTGGAACCAAGCCATTTCTCAAGGATTCGTATGAAACTCAGAATGTAGGACTAATATGTGACTATAAGACTTGTTCCTATGGAAATTCTGGGATCTGGCCAATAGGGTCTGGGATTTGTGGAACCAAGCCATTTCTCAAGGGATTCGTATGAAAATGGAATGTAGGACTAATATGTGACAATAAGACTTGTTCCTATAGAAATTCTGGGATCTGGCCAATAGGGTCTGGGATTTGTGGAACCAAGCCATTTCTCAAGGGATTCGTATGAAACTCAGAATGTAGGACTAATATGTGACTATAAGACTTGTTCCTATGGAAATTCTGGGATCTGGCCAATAGGGTCTGGGATTGGTGGAACCAAGCCATTTCTCAAGGGATTCGTATGAAACTCAGAATGTAGGACTAATATGTGACTATAAGACTTGTTCCTATGGAAATTCTGGGATCTGGCCAATGGGGTCTGGGATTTGTGGAACCAAGCTATTTCTCAAGGGATTCGTATGAAACTCAGAATGTAGGACTAATATGTGACTATAAGATTTGTTCCTATGAAAATTCTGGGATCTGGCCAATAGGGTCTGGGGTTTGTGGAACCAAGCCATTTCTCAAGGGATTCGTATGAAACTCAGAATGTAGGACTAATATGTGATTATAAGACTTGTTCCTATGGAAATTCTGGAATCTGGCCAATAGGGTCTGGGATTTGTGGAAGCAAGCCATTTCTCAAGGGATTCGTATGAAACTCAGAATGTAGGACTAATATGTGACTATAAGACTTGTTCCTATGGAAATTCTGGGATCTGGCCAATAGGGTCTGGGATTTGTGGAACCAAGCCATTTCTCAAGGGATTCGTATGAAACTCAGAATGTAGGACTAATAGGTGACTATAAGACTTGTTCCTATGGAAATTCTGGGATCTGGCCAATAGGGTCTGGGATTTGTGGAACCAAGCCATTTCTCAAGGGATTCGTATGAAACTCAGAATGTAGGACTAATATATGACTATAAGACTTGTTCCTATGGAAATTCTGGGATCTGGCCAATAGGGTTTTGGATTGGTGGAACCAAGCCATTTCTCAAGGGATTCGTATGAAACTCAGAATGTACGAATAATATTTGACAATAAGACTTGTTCCTATAGAAATTCTGGGATCTGGCCAATAGGGTCTGGGATTTGTGGAATCAAGCCATTTCTCAAGGGATTCGTATGAAAATCAGAATATAGGACTAATATGTGACTATAAGATTTGTTCCTATAGAAATTCTGGGATCTGGCCAATAGGGTCTGGGATTGGTGGAACCAAGCCATTTCTCAAGGGATTCGTATGAAACTCAGAATGTAGGACAAATATGTGAATATAAGACTTTTTCCTATGGAAATTCTGGGATCTGGCCAATAGAGTCTGGGATTTGTGGAACCAAGCCATTTCTCAAGGGATTCGTATGAAACTCAGAATGTAGGACTAATATATGACTATAAGACTTGTTCCTATGGAAATTCTGGTTCTGGCCAATAGAGTCTGGGATTTGTGGAACCAAGCCATTTCTCAAGGGATTCGTATGAAACTCAGAATATAGGACTAATATGTGACTATAAGACTTGTCCCAATGGGAATTCTGGGATATGGCCAATAGGGTCTGGGATTTGTGGAACCAAGCCATTTCTCAAGGGATTCGTATGACTCTCAGAATTTAGGACTAATAATTGACTATAAGACTTGTTCCTATGGAAATTCTGGGATCTGGCCAATAGGGTCTGGGATTTGTGAAACCAAGCCATTTCTCAAGGGATTCGTATGAAACTCAGAATGTAGGACTAATATGTGACTATAAGACTTGTCCCTATGGAAATTCTGGGATCTGGCCAATAGGGTCTGGGATTGGTGGAACCAAGCCATTTCTCAAGGGATTCGTATGAAACTCAGAATGTAGGACAAATATGTGAATATAAGACTTTTTCCTATGGAAATTCTGGGATCTGGCCAATAGAGTCTGGGATTTGTGGAACCAAGCCATTTCTCAAGGGATTCGTATGAAACTCAGAATGTAGGACTAATATATAACTATAAGACTTGTTCCTATAGAAATTCTGGGATCTGGCCAATAGGGTCTGGGATTGGTGGAACCAAGCCATTTCTCAAGGGATTCGTATGAAACTCAGAATGTAGGACAAATATGTGAATATAAGACTTTTTCCTATGGAAATTCTGGGATCTGGCCAATAAAGTCTGGGATTTGTGGAACCAAGCCATTTCTCAAAGGATTCGTATGAAACTCAGAATGTAGGAATAATATGTGACTATAAGACTTGTCCCTATGGAAATTCTGGGATCTGGCCAATAGGGTCTGGGATTTGTGGAACCAAGCCATTTCTCAAGGGATTCGTATGACTCTCAGAATTTAGGACTAATAATTGGCTATAAGACTTGTTCCTATGGAAATTCTGGGATCTGGCCAATAGGGTCTGGGATTTGTGGAACCAAGCCATTTCTCAAGGGATTCGTATGAAACTCAGAATGTAGGACTAATATGTGACTATAAGATTTGTTCCTATGAAAATTCTGGGATCTGGCCAATAGGGTCTGGGATTGGTGGAACCAAGCCATTTCTCAAGGGATTCGTATGAAACTCAGAATGTAGGACTAATATGTGACTATAAGACTTGTTCCTATGGAAATTCTGGGATCTGGCCAATAGGGTCTGGGATTTGTGGAACCAAGCTATTTCTCAAGGGATTCGTATGAAACTCAGAATGTAGGACTAATATGTGACTATAAGATTTGTTCCTATGAAAATTCTGGGATCTGGCCAATAGGGTCTGGGATTTGTGAAACCAAGCCATTTCTCAAGGGATTCGTATGAAACTCAGAATGTAGGACTAATATGTGACTATAAGACTTGTTCCTATGGAAATTCTGGGATCTGGCCAATAGGGTCTGGGATTTGTGGAACCAAGCGATTTCTCAAGGGATTCGTATGAAACTCAGAATGTAGGACTTATATGTGACTATAAGACTTGTTCCTATGGAAATTCTGGGATCTGGCAAATAGGGTCTGGGATTTGTGGAACCAAGCCATTTCTCAAGGGATTCGTATGAAACTCAGAATGTAGGACTAATATGTGACTATAAGACTTGTTCCTATGGAAATTCTGGGATCTGGCCAATAGGGTCTGGGATTTGTGGAACCAAGCCATTTCTCAAGGGATTCGTATGAAACTCAAAATGTAGGACTAATATGTTACTATAAGACTTGTTCCTATGGAAATTCTGGGATCTGGCCAATAGGGTCTGGGATTTGTGGAACCAAGCCATTTCTCAAGGGATTCGTATGAAACTCAGAATGTAGGACTTATATGTGACTATAAGACTTGTTCCTATGGAAATTCTGGGATCTGGCAAATAGGGTCTGGGATTTGTGGAACCAAGCCATTTCTCAAGGGATTCGTATGAAACTCAGAATGTAGGACTAATATGTGACTATAAGACTTGTTCCTATGGAAATTCTGGGATCTGGCAAATAGGGTCTGGGATTTGTGGAACCAAGCCATTTCTCAAGGGATTCGTATGAAACTCAGAATGTAGGACTAATATGTGACTATAAGACTTGTTCCTATGGAAATTCTGGGATCTGGCCAATAGGGTCTGGGATTTGTGGAACCAAGCCATTTCTCAAGGGATTCGTATGAAACTCAGAATGTAGGACTAATATGTGACTATAAGACTTGTCCCTATGGAAATTCTGGGATCTGGCCAATAGGGTCTGGGATTTGTGGAACCAAGCCATTTCTCAAGGGATTCGTATGAAAATGGAATGTAGGACTAATATGTGACAATAAGACTTGTTCCTATAGAAATTCTGGGATCTGGCCAATAGGGTCTGGGATTTGTGGAACCAAGCCATTTCTCAAGGGATTCGTATGAAACTCAGAATGTAGGACTAATATGTGACTATAAGACTTGTTCCTATGGAAATTCTGGGATCTGGCCAATAGGGTCTGGGATTGGTGGAACCAAGCCATTTCTCAAGGGATTCGTATGAAACTCAGAATGTAGGACTAATATGTGACTATAAGACTTGTTCCTATGGAAATTCTGGGATCTGGCCAATAGGGTCTGGGATTTGTGGAACCAAGCTATTTCTCAAGGGATTCGTATGAAACTCAGAATGTAGGACTAATATGTGACTATAAGATTTGTTCCTATGAAAATTCTGGGATCTGGCCAATAGGGTCTGGGATTTGTGGAACCAAGCCATTTCTCAAGGGATTCGTATGAAACTCAGAATGTAGGACTAATATGTGATTATAAGACTTGTTCCTATGGAAATTCTGGAATCTGGCCAATAGGGTCTGGGATTTGTGGAACCAAGCCATTTCTCAAGGGATTCGTATGAAACTCAGAATGTAGGACTAATATGTGACTATAAGACTTGTTCCTATGGAAATTCTGGGATCTGGCCAATAGGGTCTGGGATTTGTGGAACCAAGCCATTTCTCAAGGGATTCGTATGAAACTCAGAATGTAGGACTAATATGTGACTATAAGACTTGTTCCTATGGAAATTCTGGGATCTGGCCAATAGGGTCTGGGATTTGTGGAACCAAGCCATTTCTCAAGGGATTCGTATGAAACTCAGAATATAGGACTAATATGTGACTATAAGATTTGTTCCTATAGAAATTCTGGGATCTGGCCAATAGGGTCTGGGATTGGTGGAACCAAGCCATTTCTCAAGGGATTCGTATGAAACTCAGAATGTAGGACAAATATGTGAATATAAGACTTTTTCCTATGGAAATTCTGGGATCTGGCCAATAGAGTCTGGGATTTGTGGAACCAAGCCATTTCTCAAGGGATTCGTATGAAACTCAGAATGTAGGACTAATATATGACTATAAGACTTGTTCCTATGGAAATTCTGGGATCTGGCCAATAGAGTCTGGGATTTGTGGAACCAAGCCATTTCTCAAGGGATTCGTATGAAACTCAGAATGTAGGACTAATATATGACTATAAGACTTGTTCCTATGGAAATTCTGGGATCTGGCCAATAGAGTCAGGGATTTGTGGAACCAAGCCATTTCTCAAGGGATTCGTATGAAACTCAGAATGTAGGACTAATATGTGACTATAAGACTTGTCCCAATGGGAATTCTGGGATATGGCCAATAGGGTCTGGGATTTGTGGAACCAAGCCATTTCTCAAGGGATTCGTATGACTCTCAGAATTTAGGACTAATAATTGACTATAAGACTTGTTCCTATGGAAATTCTGGGATCTGGCCAATAGGGTCTGGGATTTGTGAAACCAAGCCATTTCTCAAGGGATTCGTATGAAACTCAGAATGTAGGACTAATATGTGACTATAAGACTTGTCCCTATGGATATTCTGGGATCTGGCCAATAGGGTCTGGGATTGGTGGAACCAAGCCATTTCTCAAGGGATTCGTATGAAACTCAGAATGTAGGACAAATATGTGACAATAAGACTTGTTCCTATAGAAATTCTGGGATCTGGCCAATAGGGTCTGGGATTTGTGGAACCAAGCCATTTCTCAAGGGATTCGTATGAAACTCAGAATGTAGGACTAATATGTGACTATAAGACTTGTTCCTATAGAAATTCTGGGATCTGGCCAATAGGGTCTGGGATTGGTGGAACCAAGCCATTTCTCAAGGGATTCCTATGAAACTCAGAATGTAGGACAAATATGTGAATATAAGACTTTTTCCTATGGAAATTCTGGGATCTGGCCAATAAAGTCTGGGATTTGTGGAACCAAGCCATTTCTCAAGGGATTCGTATGAAACTCAGAATGTAGGACTAATATATGACTATAAGACTTGTTCCTATGGAAATTCTGGGATCTGGCCAATAGGGTCTGGGATTTGTGAAACCAAGCCATTTCTCAAGGGATTCGTATGAAACTCAGAATGTAGGACTAATATGTGACTATAAGACTTGTCCCTATGGAAATTCTGGGATCTGGCCAATAGGGTCTGGGATTTGTGGAACCAAGCCATTTCTCAAGGGATTCGTATGACTCTCAGAATTTAGGACTAATAATTGGCTATAAGACTTGTTCCTATGGAAATTCTGGGATCTGGCAAATAGGGTCTGGGATTTGTGGAACCAAGCCATTTCTCAAGGGATTCGTATGAAACTCAGAATGTAGGACTAATATGTGACTATAAGACTTGTTCCTATGGAAATTCTGGGATCTGGCCAATAGGGTCTGGGATTTGTGGAACCAAGACATTTCTCAAGGGATTCGTATGAAACTCAGAATGTAGGACTAATATGTGACTATAAGACTTGTTCCTATGGAAATTCTGGGATCTGGCCAATAGGGTCTGGGATTTGTGGAACCAAGCCATTTCTCAAGGGATTCGTATGAAACTCAGAATGTAGGACTAATGAGTGACTATAAGACTTGTTCCTATGGAAATTCTGGGATCTGGCCAATAGGGTCTGGGATTTGTGGAACCAAGCCATTTCTCAAGGGATTCGTATGAAAATGGAATGTAGGACTAATATGTGACAATAAGACTTGTTCCTATAGAAATTCTGGGATCTGGTCAATAAGGTGTGGGATTTGTTGAACCAAGCCATTTCTCAAGGGATTCGTATGAAACTCAGAATGTAGGACTAATATGTGACTATAAGACTTGTTCCTATGGAAATTCTGGGATCTGGCGAATAGGGTCTGGGATTGGTGGAACCAAGCCATTTCTCAAGGGATTCGTATGAAACTCAGAATGTAGGACTAATATGTGACTATAAGACTTGTTCCTATGGAAATTCTGGGATCTGGCCAATAGGGTCTGGGATTTGTGGAACCAAGCCATTTCTCAAGGGATTCGTATGAAACTCAGAATGTAGGACTAATAGGTGACTATAAGACTTGTTCCTATGGAAATTCTGGGATCTGGCCAATAGGGTCTGGGATTTGTGGAACCAAGCCATTTCTCAAGGGATTCGTATGAAACTCAGAATATAGGACTAATATGTGACTATAAGATTTGTTCCTATAGAAATTCTGGGATCTGGCCAATAGGGTCTGGGATTGGTGGAACCAAGCCATTTCTCAAGGGATTCGTATGAAACTCAGAATGTAGGACAAATATGTGAATATAAGACTTTTTCCTATGGAAATTCTGGGATCTGGCCAATAGAGTCTGGGATTTGTGGAACCAAGCCATTTCTCAAGGGATTCGTATGAAACTCAGAATGTAGGACTAATATATGACTATAAGACTTGTTCCTATGGAAATTCTGGGATCTGGCCAATAGAGTCTGGGATTTGTGGAACCAAGCCATTTCTCAAGGGATTCGTATGAAACTCAGAATGTAGGACTAATATATGACTATAAGACTTGTTCCTATGGAAATTCTGGGATCTGGCCAATAGAGTCAGGGATTTGTGGAACCAAGCCATTTCTCAAGGGATTCGTATGAAACTCAGAATGTAGGACTAATATGTGACTATAAGACTTGTCCCAATGGGAATTCTGGGATATGGCCAATAGGGTCTGGGATTTGTGGAACCAAGCCATTTCTCAAGGGATTCGTATGACTCTCAGAATTTAGGACTAATAATTGACTATAAGACTTGTTCCTATGGAAATTCTGGGATCTGGCCAATAGGGTCTGGGATTTGTGAAACCAAGCCATTTCTCAAGGGATTCGTATGAAACTCAGAATGTAGGACTAATATGTGACTATAAGACTTGTCCCTATGGATATTCTGGGATCTGGCCAATAGGGTCTGGGATTGGTGGAACCAAGCCATTTCTCAAGGGATTCGTATGAAACTCAGAATGTAGGACAAATATGTGACAATAAGACTTGTTCCTATAGAAATTCTGGGATCTGGCCAATAGGGTCTGGGATTTGTGGAACCAAGCCATTTCTCAAGGGATTCGTATGAAACTCAGAATGTAGGACTAATATGTGACTATAAGACTTGTTCCCATAGAAATTCTGGGATCTGGCCAATAGGGTTTGGGATTGGTGGAACCAAGCCATTTCTCAAGGGATTCCTATGAAACTCAGAATGTAGGACAAATATGTGAATATAAGACTTTTTCCTATGGAAATTCTGGGATCTGGCCAATAAAGTCTGGGATTTGTGGAACCAAGCCATTTCTCAAGGGATTCGTATGAAACTCAGAATGTAGGACTAATATATGACTATAAGACTTGTTCCTATGGAAATTCTGGGATCTGGCCAATAGGGTCTGGGATTTGTGAAACCAAGCCATTTCTCAAGGGATTCGTATGAAACTCAGAATGTAGGACTAATATGTGACTATAAGACTTGTCCCTATGGAAATTCTGGGATCTGGCCAATAGGGTCTGGGATTTGTGGAACCAAGCCATTTCTCAAGGGATTCGTATGACTCTCAGAATTTAGGACTAATAATTGGCTATAAGACTTGTTCCTATGGAAATTCTGGGATCTGGCAAATAGGGTCTGGGATTTGTGGAACCAAGCCATTTCTCAAGGGATTCGTATGAAACTCAGAATGTAGGACTAATATGTGACTATAAGACTTGTTCCTATGGAAATTCTGGGATCTGGCCAATAGGGTCTGGGATTTGTGGAACCAAGACATTTCTCAAGGGATTCGTATGAAACTCAGAATGTAGGACTAATATGTGACTATAAGACTTGTTCCTATGGAAATTCTGGGATCTGGCCAATAGGGTCTGGGATTTGTGGAACCAAGCCATTTCTCAAGGGATTCGTATGAAACTCAGAATGTAGGACTAATGAGTGACTATAAGACTTGTTCCTATGGAAATTCTGGGATCTGGCCAATAGGGTCTGGGATTTGTGGAACCAAGCCATTTCTCAAGGGATTCGTATGAAAATGGAATGTAGGACTAATATGTGACAATAAGACTTGTTCCTATAGAAATTCTGGGATCTGGTCAATAAGGTGTGGGATTTGTTGAACCAAGCCATTTCTCAAGGGATTCGTATGAAACTCAGAATGTAGGACTAATATGTGACTATAAGACTTGTTCCTATGGAAATTCTGGGATCTGGCGAATAGGGTCTGGGATTGGTGGAACCAAGCCATTTCTCAAGGGATTCGTATGAAACTCAGAATGTAGGACTAATATGTGACTATAAGACTTGTTCCTATGGAAATTCTGGGATCTGGCCAATAGGGTCTGGGATTTGTGGAACCAAGCCATTTCTCAAGGGATTCGTATGAAACTCAGAATGTAGGACTAATAGGTGACTATAAGACCTGTTCCTATGGAAATTCTGGGATCTGGCCAATAGGGTCTGGGATTTGTGGAACCAAGCCATTTCTCAAGGGATTCGTATGAAACTCAGAATGTAGGACTAATATATGACTATAAGACTTGTTCCTATGGAAATTCTGGGATCTGGCCAATAGGGTTTTGGATTGGTGGAACCAAGCCATTTCTCAAGGGATTCGTATGAAACTCAGAATGTAGGACTAATATGTGACAATAAGACTTGTTCCTATAGAAATTCTGGGATCTGGCCAATAGGGTCTGGGATTTGTGGAATCAAGCCATTTCTCAAGGGATTCGTATGAAAATCAGAATATAGGACTAATATGTGACTATAAGATTTGTTCCTATAGAAATTCTGGGATCTGGCCAATAGGGTCTGGGATTGGTGGAACCAAGCCATTTCTCAAGGGATTCGTATGAAACTCAGAATGTAGGACAAATATGTGAATATAAGACTTTTTCCTATGGAAATTCTGGGATCTGGCCAATAGAGTCTGGGATTTGTGGAACCAAGCCATTTCTCAAGGGATTCGTATGAAACTCAGAATGTAGGACTAATATATGACTATAAGACTTGTTCCTATGGAAATTCTGGTTCTGGCCAATAGAGTCTGGGATTTGTGGAACCAAGCCATTTCTCAAGGGATTCGTATGAAACTCAGAATATAGGACTAATATGTGACTATAAGACTTGTCCCAATGGGAATTCTGGGATATGGCCAATAGGGTCTGGGATTTGTGGAACCAAGCCATTTCTCAAGGGATTCGTATGACTCTCAGAATTTAGGACTAATAATTGACTATAAGACTTGTTCCTATGGAAATTCTGGGATCTGGCCAATAGGGTCTGGGATTTGTGAAACCAAGCCATTTCTCAAGGGATTCGTATGAAACTCAGAATGTAGGACTAATATGTGACTATAAGACTTGTCCCTATGGAAATTCTGGGATCTGGCCAATAGGGTCTGGGATTGGTGGAACCAAGCCATTTCTCAAGGGATTCGTATGAAACTCAGAATGTAGGACAAATATGTGAATATAAGACTTTTTCCTATGGAAATTCTGGGATCTGGCCAATAGAGTCTGGGATTTGTGGAACCAAGCCATTTCTCAAGGGATTCGTATGAAACTCAGAATGTAGGACTAATATATAACTATAAGACTTGTTCCTATAGAAATTCTGGGATCTGGCCAATAGGGTCTGGGATTGGTGGAACCAAGCCATTTCTCAAGGGATTCGTATGAAACTCAGAATGTAGGACAAATATGTGAATATAAGACTTTTTCCTATGGAAATTCTGGGATCTGGCCAATAAAGTCTGGGATTTGTGGAACCAAGCCATTTCTCAAGGGATTCGTATGAAACTCAGAATGTAGGACTAATATGTGACTATAAGACTTGTCCCTATGGAAATTCTGGGATCTGGCCAATAGGGTCTGGGATTTGTGGAACCAAGCCATTTCTCAAGGGATTCGTATGACTCTCAGAATTTAGGACTAATAATTGGCTATAAGACTTGTTCCTATGGAAATTCTGGGATCTGGCCAATAGGGTCTGGGATTTGTGGAACCAAGCCATTTCTCAAGGGATTCGTATGAAACTCAGAATGTAGGACTAATATGTGACTATAAGATTTGTTCCTATGAAAATTCTGGGATCTGGCCAATAGGGTCTGGGATTTGTGAAACCAAGCCATTTCTCAAGGGATTCGTATGAAACTCAGAATGTAGGACTAATATGTGACTATAAGACTTGTTCCTATGGAAATTCTGGGATCTGGCCAATAGGGTCTGGGATTTGTGGAACCAAGCTATTTCTCAAGGGATTCGTATGAAACTCAGAATGTAGGACTAATATGTGACTATAAGATTTGTTCCTATGAAAATTCTGGGATCTGGCCAATAGGGTCTGGGATTTGTGAAACCAAGCCATTTCTCAAGGGATTCGTATGAAACTCAGAATGTAGGACTAATATGTGACTATAAGACTTGTTCCTATGGAAATTCTGGGATCTGGCCAATAGGGTCTGGGATTTGTGGAACCAAGCCATTTCTCAAGGGATTCGTATGAAACTCAGAATCTAGGACTTATATGTGACTATAAGACTTGTTCCTATGGAAATTCTGGGATCTGGCAAATAGGGTCTGGGATTTGTGGAACCAAGCCATTTCTCAAGGGATTCGTATGAAACTCAGAATGTAGGACTAATATGTGACTATAAGACTTGTTCCTATGGAAATTCTGGGATCTGGCCAATAGGGTCTGGGATTTGTGGAACCAAGCCATTTCTCAAGGGATTCGTATGAAACTCAGAATGTAGGACTAATATGTTACTATAAGACTTGTTCCTATGGAAATTCTGGGATCTGGCCAATAGGGTCTGGGATTTGTGGAACCAAGCCATTTCTCAAGGGATTCGTATGAAACTCAGAATGTAGGACTTATATGTGACTATAAGACTTGTTCCTATGGAAATTCTGGGATCTGGCAAATAGGGTCTGGGATTTGTGGAACCAGGCCATTTCTCAAGGGATTCGTATGAAACTCAGAATGTAGGACTAATATGTGACTATAAGACTTGTTCCTATGGAAATTCTGGGATCTGGCAAATAGGGTCTGGGATTTGTAGAACCAAGCCATTTCTCAAGGGATTCGTATGAAACTCAGAATGTAGGACTAATATGTGACTATAAGACTTGTTCCTATGGAAATTCTGGGATCTGGCCAATAGGGTCTGGGATTTGTGGAACCAAGCCATTTCTCAAGGGATTCGTATGAAACTCAGAATGTAGGACTAATATGTGACTATAAGACTTGTCCCTATGGAAATTCTGGGATCTGGCCAATAGGGTCTGGGATTTGTGGAACCAAGCCATTTCTCAAGGGATTCGTATGAAAATGGAATGTAGGACTAATATGTGACAATAAGACTTGTTCCTATAGAAATTCTGGGATCTGGCCAATAGGGTCTGGGATTTGTGGAACCAAGCCATTTCTCAAGGGATTCGTATGAAACTCAGAATGTAGGACTAATATGTGACTATAAGACTTGTTCCTATGGAAATTCTGGGATCTGGCCAATAGGGTCTGGGATTGGTGGAACCAAGCCATTTCTCAAGGGATTCGTATGAAACTCAGAATGTAGGACTAATATGTGACTATAAGACTTGTTCCTATGGAAATTCTGGGATCTGGCCAATAGGGTCTGGGATTTGTGGAACCAAGCTATTTCTCAAGGGATTCGTATGAAACTCAGAATGTAGGACTAATATGTGACTATAAGATTTGTTCCTATGAAAATTCTGGGATCTGGCCAATAGGGTCTGGGATTTGTGGAACCAAGCCATTTCTCAAGGGATTCGTATGAAACTCAGAATGTAGGACTAATATGTGATTATAAGACTTGTTCCTATGGAAATTCTGGAATCTGGCCAATAGGGTCTGGGATTTGTGGAACCAAGCCATTTCTCAAGGGATTCGTATGAAACTCAGAATGTAGGACTAATATGTGACTATAAGACTTGTTCCTATGGAAATTCTGGGATCTGGCCAATAGGGTCTGGGATTTGTGGAACCAAGCCATTTCTCAAGGGATTCGTATGAAACTCAGAATGTAGGACTAATATGTGACTATAAGACTTGTTCCTATGGAAATTCTGGGATCTGGCCAATAGGGTCTGGGATTTGTGGAACCAAGCCATTTCTCAAGGGATTCGTATGAAACTCAGAATATAGGACTAATATGTGACTATAAGATTTGTTCCTATAGAAATTCTGGGATCTGGCCAATAGGGTCTGGGATTGGTGGAACCAAGCCATTTCTCAAGGGATTTGTATGAAACTCAGAATGTAGGACAAATATGTGAATATAAGACTTTTTCCTATGGAAATTCTGGGATCTGGCCAATAGAGTCTGGGATTTGTGGAACCAAGCCATTTCTCAAGGGATTCGTATGAAACTCAGAATGTAGGACTAATATATGACTATAAGACTTGTTCCTATGGAAATTCTGGGATCTGGCCAATAGAGTCTGGGATTTGTGGAACCAAGCCATTTCTCAAGGGATTCGTATGAAACTCAGAATGTAGGACTAATATATGACTATAAGACTTGTTCCTATGGAAATTCTGGGATCTGGCCAATAGAGTCAGGGATTTGTGGAACCAAGCCATTTCTCAAGGGATTCGTATGAAACTCAGAATGTAGGACTAATATGTGACTATAAGACTTGTCCCAATGGGAATTCTGGGATATGGCCAATAGGGTCTGGGATTTGTGGAACCAAGCCATTTCTCAAGGGATTCGTATGACTCTCAAAATTAAGGACTAATAATTGACTATAAGACTTGTTCCTATGGAAATTCTGGGATCTGGCCAATAGGGTCTGGGATTTGTGAAACCAAGCCATTTCTCAAGGGATTCGTATGAAACTCAGAATGTAGGACTAATATGTGACTATAAGACTTGTCCCTATGGATATTCTGGGATCTGGCCAATAGGGTCTGGGATTGGTGGAACCAAGCCATTTCTCAAGGGATTCGTATGAAACTCAGAATGTAGGACAAATATGTGACAATAAGACTTGTTCCTATAGAAATTCTGGGATCTGGCCAATAGGGTCTGGGATTTGTGGAACCAAGCCATTTCTCAAGGGATTCGTATGAAACTCAGAATGTAGGACTAATATGTGACTATAAGACTTGTTCCTATAGAAATTCTGGGATCTGGCCAATAGGGTCTGGGATTGGTGGAACCAAGCCATTTCTCAAGGGATTCCTATGAAACTCAGAATGTAGGACAAATATGTGAATATAAGACTTTTTCCTATGGAAATTCTGGGATCTGGCCAATAAAGTCTGGGATTTGTGGAACCAAGCCATTTCTCAAGGGATTCGTATGAAACTCAGAATGTAGGACTAATATATGACTATAAGACTTGTTCCTATGGAAATTCTGGGATCTGGCCAATAGGGTCTGGGATTTGTGAAACCAAGCCATTTCTCAAGGGATTCGTATGAAACTCAGAATGTAGGACTAATATGTGACTATAAGACTTGTCCCTATGGAAATTCTGGGATCTGGCCAATAGGGTCTGGGATTTGTGGAACCAAGCCATTTCTCAAGGGATTCGTATGACTCTCAGAATTTAGGACTAATAATTGGCTATAAGACTTGTTCCTATGGAAATTCTGGGATCTGGCAAATAGGGTCTGGGATTTGTGGAACCAAGCCATTTCTCAAGGGATTCGTATGAAACTCAGAATGTAGGACTAATATGTGACTATAAGACTTGTTCCTATGGAAATTCTGGGATCTGGCCAATAGGGTCTGGGATTTGTGGAACCAAGACATTTCTCAAGGGATTCGTATGAAACTCAGAATGTAGGACTAATATGTGACTATAAGACTTGTTCCTATGGAAATTCTGGGATCTGGCCAATAGGGTCTGGGATTTGTGGAACCAAGCCATTTCTCAAGGGATTCGTATGAAACTCAGAATGTAGGACTAATATATGACTATAAGACTTGTTCCTATGGAAATTCTGGGATCTGGCCAATAGGGTCTGGGATTTGTGGAACCAAGCCATTTCTCAAGGGATTCGTATGAAACTCAGAATGTAGGACTAATATGTGACTATAAGACTTGTTCCTATGGAAATTCTGGGATCTGGCCAAAAGGGTCTGGGATTTGTGGAACCAAGCCATTTCTCAAGGGATTCGTATGAAACTCAGAATGTAGGACTAATATGTGACTATAAGATTTGTTCTTATGAAAATTCTGGGATCTGGCCAATAGGGTCTGGGATTGGTGGAACCAAGCCATTTCTCAAAAGATTCGTATGAAACTCAGAATGTAGGACTAATATGTGACTATAAGACTTGTTCCTATGGAAATTCTGGGATCTGGCTAATAGGGTCTGGGATTTGTGGAACCAAGCTATTTCTCAAGGGATTCGTATGAAACTCAGAATGTAGGACTAATATGTGACTATAAGATTTGTTCCTATGAAAATTCTGGGATCTGGCCAATAGGGTCTGGGATTTGTGAAACCAAGCCATTTCTCAAGGGATTCGTATGAAACTCAGAATGTAGGACTAATATGTGACTATAAGACTTGTTCCTATGGAAATTCTGGGATCTGGCCAATAGGGTCTGGGATTTGTGGAACCAAGCTATTTCTCAAGGGATTCGTATGAAACTCAGAATGTAGGACTAATATGTGACTATAAGATTTGTTCCTATGAAAATTCTGGGATCTGGCCAATAGGGTCTGGGATTTGTGGAACCAAGCCATTTCTCAAGGGATTCGTATGAAACTCAGAATGTAGGACTAATATGTGATTATAAGACTTGTTCCTATGGAAATTCTGGAATCTGGCCAATAGGGTCTGGGATTTGTGGAACCAAGCCATTTCTCAAGGGATTCGTATGAAACTCAGAATGTAGGACTAATATGTGACTATAAGACTTGTTCCTATGGAAATTCTGGGATCTGGCCAATAGGGTCTGGGATTTGTGGAACCAAGCCATTTCTCAAGGGATTCGTATGAAACTCAGAATGTAGGACTAATATGTGACTATAAGACTTGTTCCTATGGAAATTCTGGGATCAGGCCAATAGGGTCTGGGATTTGTGGAACCAAGCCATTTCTCAAGGGATTCGTATGAAACTCAGAATGTAGGACTAATATGTGACTATAAGACTTGTTCCTATGGAAATTCTGGGATCTGGCCAATAGGGTCTGGGATTGGTGGAACCAAGCCATTTCTCAAGGGATTCGTATGAAACTCAGAATGTAGGACTAATATGTGACAATAAGACTTGTTCCTATAGAAATTCTGGGATCTGGCCAATAGGGTCTGGGATTTGTGGAACCAAGCTATTTCTCAAGGGATTCGTATGAAACTCAGAATATAGGACTAATATGTGACTATAAGATTTGTTCCTATAGAAATTCTGGGATCTGGCCAATAGGGTCTGGGATTGGTGGAACCAAGCCATTTCTCAAGGGATTCGTATGAAACTCAGAATGTAGGACAAATATGTGAATATAAGACTTTTTCCTATGGAAATTCTGGGATCTGGCCAATAGAGTCTGGGATTTGTGGAACCAAGCCGTTTCTCAAGGGATTCGTATGAAACTCAGAATGTAGGACTAATATATGACTATAAGACTTGTTCCTATGGAAATTCTGGGATCTGGCCAATAGAGTCTGGGATTTGTGGAACCAAGCCATTTCTCAAGGGATTCGTATGAAACTAAGAATGTAGGACTAATATGTGACTATAAGACTTGTCCCAATGGGAATTCTGGGATATGGCCAATAGGGTCTGGGATTTGTGGAACCAAGCCATTTCTCAAGGGATTCGTATGACTCTCAGAATTTAGGACTAATAATTGACTATAAGACTTGTTCCTATGGAAATTCTGGGATCTGGCCAATAGGGTCTGGGATTTGTGAAACCAAGCCATTTCTCAAGGGATTCGTATGAATCTCAGAATGTAGGACTAATATGTGACTATAAGACTTGTCCCTATGGAAATTCTGGGATCTGGCCAATAGGGTCTGGGATTGGCGGAACCAAGCCATTTCTCAAGGGATTCGTATGAAACTCAGAATGTAGGACTAATATGTGACTATAAGACTTGTCCCTATGGAAATTCTGGGATCTGGCCAATAGAGTCTGGGATTTGTGGAACCAAGCCATTTCTCAAGGGATTCGTATGAAACTCAGAATGTAGGACTAATATATAACTATAAGACTTGTTCCTATAGAAATTCTGGGATCTGGCCAATAGGGTCTGGGATTGGTGGAACCAAGCCATTTCTCAAGGGATTCGTATGAAACTCAGAATGTAGGACAAATATGTGAATATAAGACTTTTTCCTATGGAAATTCTGGGATCTGGCCAATAAAGTCTGGGATTTGTGGAACCAAGCCATTTCTCAAGGGATTCGTATGAAACTCAGAATGTAGGACTAATATATGACTATAAGACTTGTTCCTATGGAAATTCTGGGATCTGGCCAATAGGGTCTGGGATTTGTGAAACCAAGCCATTTCTCAAGGGATTCGTATGAAACTCAGAATGTAGGACTAATATGTGACTATAAGACTTGTCCCTATGGAAATTCTGGGATCTGGCCAATAGGGTCTGGGATTTGTGGAACCAAGCCATTTCTCAAGGGATTCGTATGACTCTCAGAATTTAGGACTAATAATTGGCTATAAGACTTGTTCCTATGGAAATTCTGGGATCTGGCAAATAGGGTCTGGGATTTGTGGAACCAAGCCATTTCTCAAGGGATTCGTATGAAACTCAGAATGTAGGACTAATATGTGACTATAAGACTTGTCCCTATGGAAATTCTGGGATCTGGCCAATAGGGTCTGGGATTTGTGGAACCAAGCCATTTCTCAAGGGATTCGTATGACTCTCAGAATTTAGGACTAATAATTGGCTATAAGACTTGTTCCTATGGAAATTCTGGGATCTGGCCAATAGGGTCTGGGATTTGTGGAACCAAGCCATTTCTCAAGGGATTCGTATGAAACTCAGAATGTAGGACTAATATGTGACTATAAGATTTGTTCCTATGAAAATTCTGGGATCTGGCCAATAGGGTCTGGGATTGGTGGAACCAAGCCATTTCTCAAGGGATTCGTATGAAACTCAGAATGTAGGACTAATATGTGACTATAAGACTTGTTCCTATGGAAATTCTGGGATCTGGCCAATAGGGTCTGGGATTTGTGGAACCAAGCTATTTCTCAAGGGATTCGTATGAAACTCAGAATGTAGGACTAATATGTGACTATAAGATTTGTTCCTATGAAAATTCTGGGATCTGGCCAATAGGGTCTGGGATTTGTGAAACCAAGCCATTTCTCAAGGGATTCGTATGAAACTCAGAATGTAGGACTAATATGTGACTATAAGACTTGTTCCTATGGAAATTCTGGGATCTGGCCAATAGGGTCTGGGATTTGTGGAACCAAGCCATTTCTCAAGGGATTCGTATGAAACTCAGAATGTAGGACTTATATGTGACTATAAGACTTGTTCCTATGGAAATTCTGGGATCTGGCCAATAGGGTCTGGGATTTGTGGAACCAAGCCATTTCTCAAGGGATTCGTATGACTCTCAGAATTTAGGACTAATAATTGGCTATAAGACTTGTTCCTATGGAAATTCTGGGATCTGGCCAATAGGGTCTGGGATTTGTGGAACCAAGCCATTTCTCAAGGGATTCGTATGAAACTCAGAATGTAGGACTAATATGTGACTATAAGACTTGTTCCTATGGAAATTCTGGGATCTGGCCAATAGGGTCTGGGATTTGTGGAACCAAGCCATTTCTCAAGGGATTCGTATGAAACTCAGAATGTAGGACAAATATGTGAATATAAGACTTTTTCCTATGGAAATTCTGGGATCTGGCCAATAAAGTCTGGGATTTGTGGAACCAAGCCATTTCTCAAGGGATTCGTATGAAACTCAGAATGTAGGACTAATATATGACTATAAGACTTGTTCCTATGGAAATTCTGGGATCTGGCCAATAGGGTCTGGGATTTGTGAAACCAAGCCATTTCTCAAGGGATTCGTATGAAACTCAGAATGTAGGACTAATATGTGACTATAAGACTTGTTCCTATGGAAATTCTGGGATCTGGCCAATAGGGTCTGGGATTGGTGGAACCAAGCCATTTCTCAAGGGATTCGTATGAAACTCAGAATGTAGGACTAATATGTGACTATAAGACTTGTTCCTATGGAAATTCTGGGATCTGGCCAATAGGGTCTGGGATTTGTGGAACCAAGCTATTTCTCAAGGGATTCGTATGAAACTCAGAATGTAGGACTAATATGTGACTATAAGATTTGTTCCTATGAAAATTCTGGGATCTGGCCAATAGGGTCTGGGATTTGTGGAACCAAGCCATTTCTCAAGGGATTCGTATGAAACTCAGAATGTAGGACTAATATGTGATTATAAGACTTGTTCCTATGGAAATTCTGGAATCTGGCCAATAGGGTCTGGGATTTGTGGAACCAAGCCATTTCTCAAGGGATTCGTATGAAACTCAGAATGTAGGACTAATATGTGACTATAAGACTTGTTCCTATGGAAATTCTGGGATCTGGCCAATAGGGTCTGGGATTTGTGGAACCAAGCCATTTCTCAAGGGATTCGTATGAAACTCAGAATGTAGGACTAATATGTGACTATAAGACTTGTTCCTATGGAAATTCTGGGATCAGGCCAATAGGGCTGGGATTTGTGGAACCAAGCCATTTCTCAAGGGATTCGTATGAAACTCAGAATGTAGGACTAATATGTGACTATAAGACTTGTTCCTATGGAAATTCTGGGATCTGGCCAATAGGGTCTGGGATTGGTGGAACCAAGCCATTTCTCAAGGGATTCGTATGAAACTCAGAATGTAGGACTAATATGTGACAATAAGACTTGTTCCTATAGAAATTCTGGGATCTGGCCAATAGGGTCTGGGATTTGTGGAACCAAGCTATTTCTCAAGGGATTCGTATGAAACTCAGAATATAGGACTAATATGTGACTATAAGATTTGTTCCTATAGAAATTCTGGGATCTGGCCAATAGGGTCTGGGATTTGTGGAACCAAGCTATTTCTCAAGGGATTCGTATGAAACTCAGAATATAGGACTAATATGTGACTATAAGATTTGTTCCTATAGAAATTCTGGGATCTGGCCAATAGGGTCTGGGATTGGTGGAACCAAGCCATTTCTCAAGGGATTCGTATGAAACTCAGAATGTAGGACAAATATGTGAATATAAGACTTTTTCCTATGGAAATTCTGGGATCTGGCCAATAGAGTCTGGGATTTGTGGAACCAAGCCATTTCTCAAGGGATTCGTATGAAACTCAGAATGTAGGACTAATATATGACTATAAGACTTGTTCCTATGGAAATTCTGGAATCTGGCCAATAGAGTCTGGGATTTGTGGAACCAAGCCATTTCTCAAGGGATTCGTATGAAACTAAGAATGTAGGACTAATATGTGACTATAAGACTTGTCCCAATGGGAATTCTGGGATATGGCCAATAGGGTCTGGGATTTGTGAAACCAAGCCATTTCTCAAGGGATTCGTATGAATCTCAGAATGTAGGACTAATATGTGACTATAAGACTTGTCCCTATGGAAATTCTGGGATCTGGCCAATAGGGTCTGGGATTGGTGGAACCAAGCCATTTCTCAAGGGATTCGTATGAAACTCAGAATGTAGGACAAATATGTGAATATAAGACTTTTTCCTATGGAAATTCTGGGATCTGGCCAATAGAGTCTGGGATTTGTGGAACCAAGCCATTTCTCAAGGGATTCGTATGAAACTCAGAATGTAGGACTAATATATAACTATAAGACTTGTTCCTATAGAAATTCTGGGATCTGGCCAATAAAGTCTGGGATTTGTGGAACCAAGCCATTTCTCAAGGGATTCGTATGAAACTCAGAATGTAGGACTAATATATGATTATAAGACTTGTTCCTATGGAAATTCTGGGATCTGGCCAATAGGGTCTGGGATTTGTGAAACCAAGCCATTTCTCAAGGGATTCGTATGAAACTCAGAATGTAGGACTAATATGTGACTATAAGACTTGTCCCTATGGAAATTCTGGGATCTGGCCAATAGGGTCTGGGATTTGTGGAACCAAGCCATTTCTCAAGGGATTCGTATGACTCTCAGAATTTAGGACTAATAATTGGCTATAAGACTTGTTCCTATGGAAATTCTGGGATCTGGCAAATAGGGTCTGGGATTTGTGGAACCAAGCCATTTTTCAAGGGATTCGTATGAAACTCAGAATGTAGGACTAATATGTGACTATAAGACTTGTCCCTATGGAAATTCTGGGATCTGGCCAATAGGGTCTGGGATTTGTGGAACCAAGCCATTTCTCAAGGGATTCGTATGAAACTCAGAATGTAGGACTAATATGTGACTATAAGACTTGTTCCTATAGAAATTCTGGGATCTGGCCAATAGGGTCTGGGATTTGTGAAACCAAGCCATTTCTCAAGGGATTCGTATGAAACTCAGAATGTAGGACTAATATGTGACTATAAGACTTGTTCCTATGGAAATTCTGGGATCTGGCCAATAGGGTCTGGGATTTGTGGAACCAAGCCATTTCTCAAGGGATTCGTATGAAACTCAGAATGTAGGACTTATATATGACTATAAGACTTGTTCCTATGGAAATTCTGGGATCTGGCCAATAGGGTCTGGGATTTGTGGAACCAAGCCATTTCTCAAGGGATTCGTATGACTCTCAGAATTTAGGACTAATAATTGGCTATAAGACTTGTTCCTATGGAAATTCTGGGATCTGGCCAATAGGGTCTGGGATTTGTGGAACCAAGCCATTTCTCAAGGGATTCGTATGAAACTCAGAATGTAGGACTAATATGTGACTATAAGATTTGTTCCTATGAAAATTCTGGGATCTGGCCAATAGGGTCTGGGATTGGTGGAACCAAGCCATTTCTCAAGGGATTCGTATGAAACTCAGAATGTAGGACTAATATGTGACTATAAGACTTGTTCCTATGGAAATTCTGGGATCTGGCCAATAGGGTCTGGGATTTGTGGAACCAAGCTATTTCTCAAGGGATTCGTATGAAACTCAGAATGTAGGACTAATATGTGACTATAAGATTTGTTCCTATGAAAATTCTGGGATCTGGCCAATAGGGTCTGGGATTTGTGAAACCAAGCCATTTCTCAAGGGATTCGTATGAAACTCAGAATGTAGGACTAATATGTGACTATAAGACTTGTTCCTATGGAAATTCTGGGATCTGGCCAATAGGGTCTGGGATTTGTGGAACCAAGCCATTTCTCAAGGGATTCGTATGAAACTCAGAATGTAGGACTTATATGTGACTATAAGACTTGTTCCTATGGAAATTCTGGGATCTGGCAAATAGGGTCTGGGATTTGTGGAACCAAGCCATTTCTCAAGGGATTCGTATGAAACTCAGAATGTAGGACTAATATGTGACTATAAGACTTGTTCCTATGGAAATTCTGGGATCTGGCCAATAGGGTCTGGGATTTGTGGAACCAAGCCATTTCTCAAGGGATTCGTATGAAACTCAGAATGTAGGACTAATATGTGACTATAAGACTTGTTCCTGTGGAAATTCTGGGATCTGGCCAATAGGGTCTGGGATTTGTGGAACCAAGCCATTTCTCAAGGGATTCGTATGAAAATGGAATGTAGGACTTATATGTGACAATAAGACTTGTTCCTATAGAAATTCTGGGATCTGGCCAATAGGGTCTGGGATTTGTGGAACCAAGCCATTTCTCAAGGGATTCGTATGAAACTCAGAATGTAGGATTATATGTGACTATAAGACTTGTTCCTATGGAAATTCTGGGATCTGGCCAATAGGATCTGGGATTGGTGGAACCAAGCCATTTCTCAAGGGATTCGTATGAAACTCAGAATGTAGGACTAATATGTGAGTATAAGACTTGTTCCTATGGAAATTCTGGGATCTGGCCAATAGGGTCTGGGATTTGTGGAACCAAGCTATTTCTCAAGGGATTCGTATGAAACTCAGAATGTAGGACTAATATGTGACTATAAGATTTTTTCCTATGAAAATTCTGGGATCTGGCCAATAGGGTCTGGGATTTGTGGAACCAAGCCATTTCTCAAGGGATTCGTATGAAACTCAGAATGTAGGACTAATATGTGATTATAAGACTTGTTCCTATGGAAATTCTGTAATCTGGCCAATAGGGTCTGGGATTTGTGGAACCAAGCCATTTCTCAAGGGATTCGTATGAAACTCAGAATGTAGGACTAATATGTGACTATAAGACTTGTTTCTATGGAAATTCTGGGATCTGGCCAATAGGGTCTGGGATTTGTGGAACCAAGCCATTTCTCAAGGGATTCGTATGAAACTCAGAATGTAGGACTAATATGTGACTATAAGACTTGTTCCTATGGAAATTCTGGGATCTGGCCAATAGGGTCTGGGATTGGTGGAACCAAGCCATTTCTCAAGGGATTCGTATGAAACTCAGAATGTAGGACTAATATGTGACAATAAGACTTGTTCCTATAGAAATTCTGGGATCTGGCCAATAGGGTCTGGGATTTGTGGAACCAAGCCATTTCTCAAGGGATTCGTATGAAACTCAGAATATAGGACTAATATGTGACTATAAGATTTGTTCCTATAGAAATTCTGGGATCTGGCCAATAGGGTCTGGGATTTGTGGAACCAAGCCATTTCTCAAGGGATTCGTATGAAACTCAGAATGTAGGACAAATATGTGAATATAAGACTTTTTCCTATGGAAATTCTGGGATCTGGCCAATAGAGTCTGGGATTTGTGGAACCAAGCCATTTCTCAAGGGATTCGTATGAAACTCAGAATGTAGGACTAATATATGACTATAAGACTTGTTCCTATGGAAATTCTGGGATCTGGCCAATAGAGTCTGGGATTTGTGGAACCAAGCCATTTCTCAAGGGATTCGTATGAAACTCAGAATGTAGGACTAATATGTGACTATAAGACTTGTCCCAATGGAAATTCTGGATTCTGGCCAATAGGGTCTGGGATTTGTGGAACCAAGCCATTTCTTAAGGGATTCGTATGACTCTCAGAATTTAGGACTAATAATTGACTATAAGACTTGTTCCTATGGAAATTCTGGGATCTGGCCAATAGGGTCTGGGATTTGTGAAACCAAGCCATTTCTCAAGGGATTCGTATGAAACTCAGAATGTAGGACTAATATGTGACTATAATACTTGTCCCTATGGAAATTCTGGGATCTGGCCAATAGGGTCTGGGATTGGTGGATCCAAGCCATTTCTCAAGGGATTCGTATGAAACTCAGAATGTAGGACAAATATGTGAATATAAGACTTTTTCCTATGGAAATTCTGGGATGTAACCAATAGAGTCTGGGATTTGTGGAACCAAGCCATTTCTCAAGGGATTCGTATGAAACTCAGAATGTAGGACTAATATATAACTATAAGACTTGTTCCTATAGAAATTCTGGGATCTGGCCAATAGGGTCTGGGATTGGTGGAACCAAGCCATTTCTCAAGGGATTCGTATGAAACTCAGAATGTAGGACAAATATGTGAATATAAGACTTTTTCCTATGGAAATTCTGGGATCTGGCCAATAAAGTCTGGGATTTGTGGAACCAAGCCATTTCTTAAGGGATTCGTATGAAACTCAGAATGTAGGACTAATATATAACTATAAGACTTGTTCCTATAGAAATTCTGGGATCTGGCCAATAGGGTCTGGGATTGGTGGAACCAAGCCATTTCTCAAGGGATTCGTATGAAACTCAGAATGTAGGACAAATATGTGAATATAAGACTTTTTCCTATGGAAATTCTGGGATCTGGCCAATAAAGTCTGGGATTTGTGGAACCAAGCCATTTCTCAAGGGATTCGTATGAAACTCAGAATGTAGGACTAATATATGACTATAAGACTTGTTCCTATGGAAATTCTGGGATCAGGCCAATAGGGTCTGGTATTTGTGAAACCAAGCCATTTCTCAAGGGATTCCAATGAAACTCAGAATGTAGGACTAATATGTGACTATAAGACTTGTCCCTATGGAAATTCTGGGATCTGGCCAATAGGGTCTGGGATTTGTGGAACCAAGCCATTTCTCAAGGGATTCGTATGACTCTCAGAATTTAGGACTAATAATTGGCTATAAGACTTGTTCCTATGGAAATTCTGGGATCTGGCAAATAGGGTCTGGGATTTGTGGAACCAAGCCATTTCTCAAGGGATTCGTATGAAACTCAGAATGTAGGACTAATATGTGACTATAAGACTTGTTCCTATGGAAATTCTGGGATCTGGCCATAGGGTCTGGGATTTGTGGAACCAAGACATTTCTCAAGGGATTCGTATGAAACTCAGAATGTAGGACTAATATGTGACTATAAGACTTGTTCCTATGGAAATTCTGGGATCTGGCCAATAGGGTCTGGGATTTGTGGAACCAAGCCATTTCTCAAGGGATTCGTATGAAACTCAGAATGTAGGACTAATGAGTGACTATAAGACTTGTTCCTATGGAAATTCTGGGATCTGGCCAATAGGGTCTGGGATTTGGGGAACCAAGCCATTTCTCAAGGGATTCGTATGAAAATGGAATGTAGGACTAATATGTGACAATAAGACTTGTTCCTATAGAAATTCTGGGATCTGTCAATAAGGTGTGGGATTTGTGGAACCAAGCCATTTCTCAAGGGATTCGTATGAAACTCAGAATGTAGGACTAATATGTGACTATAAGACTTGTTCCTATGGAAATTCTGGGATCTGGCGAATAGGGTCTGGGATTGGTGGAACCAAGCCATTTCTCAAGGGATTCGTATGAAACTCAGAATGTAGGACTAATATGTGACTATAAGACTTGTTCCTATGGAAATTCTGGGATCTGGCCAATAGGGTCTGGGATTTGTGGAACCAAGCTATTTCTCAAGGGATTCGTATGAAACTCAGAATATAGGACTAATATGTGACTATAAAATTTGTTCCTATGAAAATTCCGGGATCTGGCCAATAGGGTCCGGGATTTGTGGAACCAAGCCATTTCTCAAGGGATTCGTATGAAACTCAGAATGTAGGACTTATATGTGACTATAAGACTTGTTCCTATGGAAATTCTGGGATCTGGCCAATAGGGTCTGGGATTTGTGGAACCAAGCCATTTCTCAATTGATTCGTATGAAACTCGAATGTAGGACTAATATGTGACTATAAGACTTGTTCCTATGGAAATTCTGGGATCTGGCCAATAGGGTCTGGGATTTGTGGAACCAAGCCATTTCTCAAGGGATTCGTATGAAAATGGAATGTAGGACTAATATGTGACAATAAGACTTGTTCCTATAGAAATTCTGGGATCTGGCCAATAGGGTCTGGGATTTGTGGAACCAAGCCATTTCTCAAGGGATTCGTATGAAACTCAGAATGTAGGACTAATATGTGACTATAAGACTTGTTCCTATGGAAATTCTGGGATCTGGCCAATAGGGTCTGGGATTGGTGGAACCAAGCCATTTCTCAAGGGATTCGTATGAAGCTCAGAATGTAGGACTAATATGTGACTATAAGACTTGTTCCTATGGAAATTCTGGGATCTGGCCAATAGGGTCTGGGATTTGTGGAACCAAGCTATTTCTCAAGGGATTCGTATGAAACTCAGAATGTAGGACTAATATGTGACTATAAGATTTGTTCCTATGAAAATTCTGGGATCTGGCCAATAGGGTCTGGGATTTGTGGAACCAAGCCATTTCTCAAGGGATTCGTATGAAACTCAGAATGTAGGACTAATATGTGACTATAAGACTTGTTCCTATGGAAATTCTGGGATCTGGCCAATAGGGTCTGGGATTTGTGGAACCAAGCCATTTCTCAAGGGATTCGTATGAAACTCAGAATGTAGGACTAATATGTGACTATAAGACTTGTTCCTATGGAAATTCTGGGATCTGGCCAATAGGGTCTGGGATTGGTGGAACCAAGCCATTTCTCAAGGGATTCGTATGAAACTCAGAATGTAGGACTAATATGTGACAATAAGACTTGTTCCTATAGAAATTCTGGGATCTGGCCAATAGGGTCTGGGATTTGTGGAACCAAGCCATTTCTCAAGGGATTCGTATGAAACTCAGAATATAGGACTAATATGTGACTATAAGATTTGTTCCTATAGAAATTCTGGGATCTGGCCAATAGGGTCTGGGATTGGTGGAACCAAGCCATTTCTCAAGGGATTCGTATGAAACTCAGAATGTAGGACAAATATGTGAATATAAGACTTTTTCCTATGGAAATTCTGGGATCTGGCCAATAGAGTCTGGGATTTGTGGAACCAAGCCATTTCTCAAGGGATTCGTATGAAACTCAGAATGTAGGACTTATATATGACTATAAGACTTGTTCCTATGGAAATTATGGGATCTGGCCAATAGAGTCTGGGATTTGTGGAACCAAGCCATTTCTCAAGGGATTCGTATGAAACTCAGAATGTAGGACAAATATGTGAATATAAGACTTTTTCCTATGGAAATTCTGGGATCTGGCCAATAGAGTCTTGGATTTGTGGAACCAAGCCATTTCTCAAGGGATTCGTATGAAACTCAGAAAGTAGGACTAATATATAACTATAAGACTTGTTCCTATAGAAATTCTGTGATCTGGCCAATAGGGTCTGGGATTGGTGGAACCAAGCCATTTCTCAAGGGATTCGTATGAAACTCAGAATGTAGGACAAATATGTGAATATAAGACTTTTTCCTATGGAAATTCTGGGATCTGGCCAATAAAGTCTGGGATTTGTGGAACCAAGCCATTTCTCAAGGGATTCGTGTGAAACTCAGAATGTAGGACTAATATATGACTATAAGACTTGTTCCTATGGAAATTCTGGGATCTGGCCAATAGGGTCTGGGATTTGTGAAACCAAGCCATTTCTCAAGGGATTCATATGAAACTCAGAATGTAGGACTAATATGTGACTATAAGACTTGTCCCTATGGAAATTCTGGGATCTGGCCAATAGGGTCTGGGATTTGTGGAACCAAGCCATTTCTCAAGGGATTCGTATGACTCTCAGAATTTAGGACTAATAATTGGCTATAAGACTTGTTCCTATGGAAATTCTGGGATCTGGCAAATAGGGTCTGGGATTTGTGGAACCAAGCCATTTCTCAATGGATTCGTATGAAACTCAGAATATAGGACTAATATGTGACTATAAGATTTGTTCCTATAGAAATTCTGGGATCTGGCCAATAGGGTCTGGGATTGGTGGAACCAAGCCATTTCTCAAGGGATTCGTATGAAACTCAGAATGTAGGACAAATATGTGAATATAAGACTTTTTCCTATGGAAATTCTGGGATCTGGCCAATAGAGTCTGGGATTTGTGGAACCAAGCCATTTCTCAAGGGATTCGTATGAAACTCAGAATGTAGGACTTATATATGACTATAAGACTTGTTCCTATGGAAATTCTGGGATCTGGCCAATAGAGTCTGGGATTTGTGGAACCAAGCCATTTCTCAAGGGATTCGTATGAAACTCAGAATGTAGGACTAATATGTGACTATAAGACTTGTTCCTATGGAAATTCTGGGATCTGGCCAATAGGGTCTGGGATTGGTGGAACCAAGCCATTTCTCAAGGGATTCGTATGAAACTCAGAATGTAGGACTAATATGTGACTATAAGACTTGTCCCTATGGAAATTCTGGGATCAGGCCAATAGGGTCTGGGATTGGTGGAACCAAGCCATTTCTCAAGGGATTCGTATGAAACTCAGAATATAGGACTAATATGTGACTATAAGATTTGTTCCTATAGAAATTCTGGGATCTGGCCAATAGGGTCTGGGATTGGTGGAACCAAGCCATTTCTCAAGGGATTCGTATGAAACTCAGAATGTAGGACAAATATGTGAATATAAGACTTTTTCCTATGGAAATTCTGGGATCTGGCCAATAGAGTCTGGGATTTGTGGAACCAAGCCATTTCTCAAGGGATTCGTATGAAACTCAGAATGTAGGACTTATATATGACTATAAGACTTGTTCCTATGGAAATTCTGGGATCTGGCCAATAGAGTCTGGGATTTGTGGAACCAAGCCATTTCTCAAGGGATTCGTATGAAACTCAGAATGTAGGACAAATATGTGAATATAAGACTTTTTCCTATGGAAATTCTGGGATCTGGCCAATAGAGTCTTGGATTTGTGGAACCAAGCCATTTCTCAAGGGATTCGTATGAAACTCAGAAAGTAGGACTAATATATAACTATAAGACTTGTTCCTATAGAAATTCTGTGATCTGGCCAATAGGGTCTGGGATTGGTGGAACCAAGCCATTTCTCAAGGGATTCGTATGAAACTCAGAATGTAGGACAAATATGTGAATATAAGACTTTTTCCTATGGAAATTCTGGGATCTGGCCAATAGGGTCTGGGATTTGTGGAACCAAGCCATTTCTCAAGGGATTCGTATGAAACTCAGAATGTAGGACTAATATGTGACTATAAGACTTGTTCCTATGGAAATTCTGGGATCTGGCCAATAGGGTCTGGGATTTGTGGAACCAAGCAATTTCTCAAGGGATTCGTATGAAACTCAGAATGTAGGACTAATATGTGACTATAAGACTTGTTCCTATGGAAATTCTGGGATCTGGCCAATAGGGTCTGGGATTTGTGGAACCAAGCCATTTCTCAAGGGATTCGTTTGAAACTCAGAATGTAGGACTAATATGTGACTATAAGACTTGCTCCTATGGAAATTCTGGGATCTGGCCAATAGGGTCTGGGATTTGTGGAACCAAGCCATTTCTCAAGGGATTCGTATGAAACTCAGAATGTAGGACTAATATGTGACTATAAGACTTGTTCCTATGGAAATTCTGGGATCTGGCCAATAGGGTCTGGGATTTGTGGAACCAAGCTATTTCTCAAGGGATTCGTATGAAACTCAGAATGTAGGACTAATATGTGACTATAAGATTTGTTCCTATGAAAATTCTGGGATCTGGCCAATAGGGTCTGGGATTTGTGGAACCAAGCCATTTCTCAAGGGATTCGTATGAAACTCAGAATGTAGGACTAATATGTGATTATAAGATTTGTTCCTATGGAAATTCTGGAATCTGGCCAAAAGGGTCTGGGATTTGTGGAACCAAGCCATTTCTCAAGGGATTCGTATGAAACTCAGAATGTAGGACTAATATGTGACTATAAGACTTGTTCCTATGGAAATTCTGGGATCTGGCCAATAGGGTCTGGGATTTGTGGAACCAAGCCATTTCTCAAGGGATTCGTATGAAACTCAGAATGTAGGACTAATATGTGACTATAAGACTTGTTCCTATGGAAATTCTGGGATCTGGCCAATAGGGTCTGGGATTTGTGGAACCAAGCCATTTCTCAAGGGATTCGTATGAAACTCAGAATGTAGGACTAATATGTGACTATAAGACTTGTTCCTATGGAAATTCTGGGATCTGGCCAATAGGGTCTGGGATTGGTGGAACCAAGCCATTTCTCAAGGGATTCGTATGAAACTCAGAATGTAGGACTAATATGTGACAATAAGACTTGTTCCTATAGAAATTCTGGGATCTGGCCAATAGGGTCTGGGATTTGTGGAACCAAGCCATTTCTCAAGGGATTCGTATGAAACTCAGAATATAGGACTAATATATGACTATAAGATTTGTTCCTATAGAAATTCTGGGATCTGGCCAATAGGGTCTGGGATTGGTGGAACCAAGCCATTTCTTAAGGGATTCGTATGAAACTCAGAATGTAGGACAAATATGTGAATATAAGACTTTTTCCTATGGAAATTCTGGGATCTGGCCAATAGAGTCTGGGATTTGTGGAACCAAGCCATTTCTCAAGGGATTCGTATGAAACTAAGAATGTAGGACTAATATATGACTATAAGACTTGTTCCTATGGAAATTCTGGGATCTGGCCAATAGAGTCTGGGATTTGTGGAACCATGCCATTTCTCAAGGGATTCGTATGAAACTCAGAATGTAGGACTAATATGTGACTATAAGACTTGTCCCAATGGGAATTCTGGGATATGGCCAATAGGGTCTGGGATTTGTGGAACCAAGCCATTTCTCAAGGGATTCGTATGACTCTCAGAATTTAGGACTAATAATTGACTATAAGACTTGTTCCTATGGAAATTCTGGGATCTGGCCAATAGGGTCTGGGATTTGTGAAACCAAGCCATTTCTCAAGGGATTCGTATGAAACTCAGAATGTAGGACTAATATGTGACTATAAGACTTGTCCCTATGGAAATTCTGGGATCTGGCCAATAGGGTCTGGGATTGGTGGAACCAAGCCATTTCGCAAGGGATTCGTATGAAACTTAGAATGTAGGACAAATATGTGATTATAAGACTTTTTCCTATGGAAATTCTGGGATCTGCCCAATAGAGTCTGGGATTTGTGGAACCACGCCATTTCTCAAGGGATTCGTATGAAACTCAGAATGTAGGACTAATATATAACTATAAGACTTGTTCCTATAGAAATTCTGGGATCTGGCCAATAGGGTCTGGGATTGGTGGAACCAAGCCATTTCTCAAGGGATTCGTATGAAACTCAGAATGTAGGACAAATATGTGAATATAAGACTTTTTCCTATGGAAATTCTGGGATCTGGCCAATAAAGTCTGGGATTTGAGGAACCAAGCCATTTCTCAAGGGATTCGTATGAAACTCAGAATGTAGGACTAATATATGACTATAAGACTTGTTCCTATGGAAATTCTGGGATCTGGCCAATAGGGTCTGGGATTTGTGAAACCAAGCCATTTCTCAAGGGATTCGTATGAAACTCAGAATGTAGGACTAATATGTGACTATAAGACTTGTCCCTATGGAAATTCTGGGATCTGGCCAATAGGGTCTGGGATTTGTGGAACCAAGCCATTTCTCAAGGGATTCGTATGACTCTCAGAATTTAGGACTAATAATTGGCTATAAGACTTGTTCCTATGGAAATTCTGGGATCTGGCAAATAGGGTCTGGGATTTGTGGAACCAAGCCATTTCTCAAGGGATTCGTATGAAACTCAGAATGTAGGACTAATATGTGACTATAAGACTTGTTCCTATGGAAATTCTGGGATCTGGCCAATAGGGTCTGGGATTTGTGGAACCAAGACATTTCTCAAGGGATTCGTATGAAACTCAGAATGTAGGACTAATATGTGACTATAAGACTTGTTCCTATGGAAATTCTGGGATCTGGCCAATAGGGTCTGGGATTTGTGGAACCAAGCCATTTCTCAAGGGATTCGTATGAAACTCAGAATGTAGGACTAATGAGTGACTATAAGACTTGTTCCTATGGAAATTCTGGGATCTGGCCAATAGGGTCTGGGATTTGTGGAACCAAGCCATTTCTCAAGGGATTCGTATGAAAATGGAATGTAGGACTAATATGTGACAATAAGACTTGTTCCTATAGAAATTCTGGGATCTGGCCAATAAGGTGTGGGATTTGTGGAACCAAGCCATTTCTCAAGGGATTCGTATGAAACTCAGAATGTAGGACTAATATGTGACTATAAGACTTGTTCCTATGGAAATTCTGGGATCTGGCGAATAGGGTCTGGGATTGGTGGAACCAAGCCATTTCTCAAGGGATTCGTATGAAACTCAGAATGTAGGACTAATATGTGACTATAAGACTTGTTCCTATGGAAATTCTGGGATCTGGCCAATAGGGTCTGGGATTTGTGGAACCAAGCTATTTCTCAAGGGATTCGTATGAAACTCAGAATGTAGGACTAATATGTGACTATAAGATTTGTTCCTATGAAAATTCTGGGATCTGGCCAATAGGTTCTGGGATTTGTGGAACCAAGCCATTTCTCAAGGGATTCGTATGAAACTCAGAATGTAGGACTAATATGTGACTATAAGACTTGTTCCTATGGAAATTCTGGGATCTGGCCAATAGGGTCTGGGATTTGTGAAACCAAGCCATTTCTCAAGGGATTCGTATGAAACTCAGAATGTAGAACTAATATGTGACTATAAGACTTGTTCCTATGGAAATTCTGGGATCTGGCCAATAGGGTCTGGGATTTGTGGAACCAAGCCATTTCTCAAGGGATTCGTATGAAACTCAGAATGTAGGACTAATATGTGACTATAAGATTTGTTCCTATGAAAATTCTGGGATCTGGCCAATAGGGTCTGGGATTTGTGAAACCAAGCCATTTCTCAAGGGATTCGTATGAAACTCAGAATGTAGGACTAATATGTGACTATAAGATTTGTTCCTATGAAAATTCTGGGATCTGGCCAATAGGGTCTGGGATTTGTGCAACCAAGCCATTTCTCAAGGGATTCGTATGAAACTCAGAATGTAGGACTAATATGTGACTATAAGATTTGTTCCTATGAAAATTCTGGGATCTGGCCAATAGGGTCTGGGATTTGTGGAACCAAGCCATTTCTCAAGGGATTCGTATGAAACTCAGAATGTAGGACTAATATGTGACTATAAGATTTGTTCCTATGAAAATTCTGGGATCTGGCCAATAGGGTCTGGGATTTGTGAAACCAAGCCATTTCTCAAGGGATTCGTATGAAACTCAGAATGTAGGACTAATATGTGACTATAAGATTTGTTCCTATGAAAATTCTGGGATCTGGCCAATAGGGTCTGGGATTTGTGCAACCAAGCTATTTCTCAAGGGATTCGTATGAAACTCAGAATGTAGGACTAATATGTGACTATAAGATTTGTTCCTATGAAAATTCTGGGATCTGGCCAATAGGGTCTGGGATTTGTGAAACCAAGCCATTTCTCAAGGGATTCGTATGAAACTCAGAATGTAGGACTAATATGTGACTATAAGACTTGTTCCTATGGAATTTCTGGGATCTGGCCAATAGGGTCTGGGATTTGTGGAACCAAGCCATTTCTCAAGGGATTCGTATGAAACTCAGAATGTAGGACTTATATGTGACTATAAGACTTGTTCCTATGGAAATTCTGGGATCTGGCCAATAGGGTCTGGGATTTGTGGAACCAAGTCATTTCTCCAGGGATTCGTATGAAACTCAGAATGTAGGACTAATATGTGACTATAAGACTTGTTCCTATGGAAATTCTGGGATCTGGCCAATAGGGTCTGGGATTTGTGGAACCAAGCAATTTCTCAAGGGATTCGTATGAAACTCAGAATGTAGGACTAATATGTGACTATAAGACTTGTTCCTATGGAAATTCTGGGATCTGGCCAATAGGGTCTGGGATTTGTGGAACCAAGCCATTTCTCAAGGGATTCGTTTGAAACTCAGAATGTAGGACTTATATGTGACTATAAGACTTGCTCCTATGGAAATTCTGGGATCTGGCCAATAGGGTCTGGGATTGGTGGAATCAAGCCATTTCTCAAGGGATTCGTATGAAACTCAGAATATAGGACTAATATGTGACTATAAGACTTGTTCCTATGGAAATTCTGGGATGTGGCCAATAGGGTCTGGGATTTGTGGAACCAAGCTATTTCTCAAGGGATTCGTATGAAACTCGATGTAGGACTACTATGTGACTATAAGATTTGTTCCTATGAAAATTCTGGGATCTGGCCAATAGGGTCTGGGATTTGTGAAACCAAGCCATTTCTCAAGGGATTCGTATGAAACTCAGAATGTAGGACTAATATGTGACTATAAGACTTGTTCCTATGGAAATTCTGGGATCTGGCCAATAGGGTCTGGGATTTGTGGAACCAAGCCATTTCTCAAGGGATTCGTATGAAACTCAGAATGTAGGACTAATATGTGACTATAAGACTTGCTCCTATGGAAATTCTGGGATCTGGCCAATAGGGTCTGGGATTTGTGGAACCAAGCCATTTCACAAGGGATTCGTATGAAACTCAGAATGTAGGACTAATATGTGACTATAAGACTTGTTCCTATGGAAATTCTGGGATCTGGCCAATAGGGTCTGGGATTTGTGGAACCAAGCCATTTCTCAAGAGATTCGTTTGAAACTCAGAATGTAGGACTAATATGTGACTATAAGACTTGCTCCTATGGAAATTCTGGGATCTGGCCAATAGGGTCTGGGATTTGTGGAACCAAGCCATTTCTCAAGGGATTCGTATGAAACTCAGAATGTAGGACTAATATGTGACTATAAGACTTGTTCCTATGGAAATTCTGGGATCTGGCCAATAGGGTCTGGGAATTGTGGAACCAAGCCATTTCTCAAGGGATTCGTATGAAACTCAGAATGTAGGACTAATATGTGACTATAAGACTTGTTTCTATGGAAATTCTGGGATCTGGCCAAGAGGGTCTGGGATTTGTGGAACCAAGCCATTTCTCAAGGGATTCGTATGAAACTCAGAATGTAGGACTGATATGTGACTATAAGACTTGTTCCTATGGAAATTCTGGGATCTGGCCAATAGGGTCTGGGATTTGTGGAAACAAGCCATTTCTCAAGGGAGTCGTATGAAACTCAGAATGTAGGACTAATATGTGACTATAAGACTTGTTCCTATGGAAATTCTGGGATCTGGCCAAGAGGGTCTGGGATTTGTGGAACCAAGCCATTTCTCAAGGGATTCGTATGAAACTCAGAATGTAGGACTAATATGTGACTATAAGACTTGTTCCTATGGAAATTCTGGGATCTGGCCAATAGGGTCTGGGATTTGTGGAACCAAGCCATTTCTCAAGGGATTCGTATGAAACTCAGAATGTAGGACTAATATGTGACTATAAGATTTGTTCCTATGAAAATTCTGGGATCTGGCCAATAGGGTCTGGGATTGGTGGAACCAAGCCATTTCTCAAGGGATTCGTATGAAACTCAGAATGTAGGACTAATATGTGACTATAAGACTTGTTCCTATGGAAATTCTGGGATCTGGCCAATAGGGTCTGGGATTTGTGGAACCAAGCTATTTCTCAAGGGATTCGTATGAAACTCAGAACGTAGGACTAATATGTGACTATAAGATTTGTTCCTATGAAAATTCTGGGATCTGGCCAATAGGGTCTGGGATTTGTGAAACCAAGCCATTTCTCAAGGGATTCGTATGAAACTCAGAATGTAGGACTAATATGTGACTATAAGACTTGTTCCTATGGAAATTCTGGGATCTGGCCAATAGGGTCTGGGATTTGTGGAACCAAGCCATTTCTCAAGGGATTCGTATGAAACTCAGAATGTAGGACTTATATGTGACTATAAGACTTGTTCCTATGGAAATTCTGGGATCTGGCCAATAGGGTCTGGGATTTGTGGAACCAAGCCATTTCTCAAGGGATTCGTATGAAACTCAGAATGTAGGACTAATATGTGACTATAAGACTTGTTCCTATGGAAATTCTGGGATCTGGCCAATAGGGTCTGGGATTTGTGGAACCAAGCCATTTCTCAAGGGATTCGTATGAAACTCAGAATGTAGGACTAATATGTGACTATAAGATTTGTTCCTATGAAAATTCTGGGATCTGGCCAATAGGGTCTGGGATTGGTGGAACCAAGCCATTTCTCAAGGGATTCGTATGAAACTCAGAATGTAGGACTAATATGTGACTATAAGACTTGTTCCTATGGAAATTCTGGGATCTGGCCAATAGGGTCTGGGATTTGTGGAACCAAGCTATTTCTCAAGGGATTCGTATGAAACTCAGAATGTAGGACTAATATGTGACTATAAGATTTGTTCCTATGAAAATTCTGGGATCTGGCCAATAGGGTCTGGGATTTGTGAAACCAAGCCATTTCTCAAGGGATTCGTATGAAACTCAGAATGTAGGACTAATATGTGACTATAAGACTTGTTCCTATGGAAATTCTGGGATCTGGCCAATAGGATCTGGGATTTGTGGAACCAAGCCATTTCTCAAGGGATTCGTATGAAACTCAGAATGTAGGACTTATATGTGACTATAAGACTTGTTCCTATGGAAATTCTGGGATCTGGCCAATATGGTCTGGGATTTGTGGAACCAAGCCATTTCTCAAGGGATTCGTATGAAACTCAGAATGTAGGACTAATATGTGACTATAAGACTTGTTCCTATGGAAATTCTGGGATCTGGCCAATAGGGTCTGGGATTTGTGAAACCAAGCCATTTCTCAAGGGAGTCGTTTGAAACTCAGAATGTAGGACTAATATGTGACTATAAGACTTGCTCCTATGGAAATTCTGGGATCTGGCCAATATGGTCTGGGATTTGTGGAACCAAGCCATTTCTCAAGAGATTCGTATGAAACTCAGAATGTAGGACTAATATGTGACTATAAGACTTGTTCCTATGGAAATTCTGGGATCTGGCCAATAGGGACTGGGATTTGTGGAAACAAGCCATTTCTCAAGGGATTCGTATGAAACTCAGAATTTAGGACTAATATGTGACTATAAGACTTGTCCCAATGGGAATTCTGGGATATGGCCAATAGGGTCTGGGATTTGTGGAACCAAGCCATTTCTCAAGGGATTCGTATGACTCTCAGAATTTAGGACTAATAATTGACTATAAGACTTGTTCCTATGGAAATTCTGGGATCTGGCCAATAGGGTCTGGGATTTGTGAAACCAAGCCATTTCTCAAGGGATTCGTATGAAACTCAGAATGTAGGACTAATATGTGACTATAAGACTTGTCCCTATGGAAATTCTGGGATCTGGCCAATAGGGTCTGGGATTGGTGGAACCAAGCCATTTCGCAAGGGATTCGTATGAAACTTAGAATGTAGGACAAATATGTGATTATAAGACTTTTTCCTATGGAAATTCTGGGATCTGCCCAATAGAGTCTGGGATTTGTGGAACCAAGCCATTTCTCAAGGGATTCGTATGAAACTCAGAATGTAGGACTAATATATAACTATAAGACTTGTTCCTATAGAAATTCTGGGATCTGGCCAATAGGGTCTGGGATTGGTGGAACCAAGCCATTTCTCAAGGGATTCGTATGAAACTCAGAATGTAGGACAAATATGTGAATATAAGACTTTTTCCTATGGAAATTCTGGGATCTGGCCAATAAAGTCTGGGATTTGAGGAACCAAGCCATTTCTCAAGGGATTCGTATGAAACTCAGAATGTAGGACTAATATATGACTATAAGACTTGTTCCTATGGAAATTCTGGGATCTGGCCAATAGGGTCTGGGATTTGTGAAACCAAGCCATTTCTCAAGGGATTCGTATGAAACTCAGAATGTAGGACTAATATGTGACTATAAGACTTGTCCCTATGGAAATTCTGGGATCTGGCCAATAGGGTCTGGGATTTGTGGAACCAAGCCATTTCTCAAGGGATTCGTATGACTCTCAGAATTTAGGACTAATAATTGGCTATAAGACTTGTTCCTATGGAAATTCTGGGATCTGGCAAATAGGGTCTGGGATTTGTGGAACCAAGCCATTTCTCAAGGGATTCGTATGAAACTCAGAATGTAGGACTAATATGTGACTATAAGACTTGTTCCTATGGAAAATCTGGGATCTGGCCAATAGGGTCTGGGATTTGTGGAACCAAGACATTTCTCAAGGGATTCGTATGAAACTCAGAATGTAGGACTAATATGTGACTATAAGACTTGTTCCTATGGAAATTCTGGGATCTGGCCAATAGGGTCTGGGATTTGTGGAACCAAGCCATTTCTCAAGGGATTCGTATGAAACTCAGAATGTAGGACTAATGAGTGACTATAAGACTTGTTCCTATGGAAATTCTGGGATCTGGCCAATAAGGTGTGGGATTTGTGGAACCAAGCCATTTCTCAAGGGATTCGTATGAAACTCAGAATGTAGGACTAATATGTGACTATAAGACTTGTTCCTATGGAAATTCTGGGATCTGGCGAATAGGGTCTGGGATTGGTGGAACCAAGCCATTTCTCAAGGGATTCGTATGAAACTCAGAATGTAGGACTAATATGTGACTATAAGACTTGTTCCTATGGAAATTCTGGGATCTGGCCAATAGGGTCTGGGATTTGTGGAACCAAGCTATTTCTCAAGGGATTCGTATGAAACTCAGAATGTAGGACTAATATGTGACTATAAGATTTGTTCCTATGAAAATTCTGGGATCTGGCCAATAGGGTCTGGGATTTGTGGAACCAAGCCATTTCTCAAGGGATTCGTATGAAACTCAGAATGTAGGACTAATATGTGACTATAAGACTTGTTCCTATGGAAATTCTGGGATCTGGCCAATAGGGTCTGGGATTTGTGGAACCAAGCCATTTCTCAAGGGATTCGTATGAAACTCAGAATGTAGGACTAATATGTGACTATAAGACTTGTTCCTATGGAAATTCTGGGATCTGGCCAATAGGGTCTGGGATTTGTGGAACCAAGCCATTTCTCAAGGGATTCGTATGAAACTCAGAATGTAGGACTAATATGTGACTATAAGATTTGTTCCTATGAAAATTCTGGGATCTGGCCAATAGGGTCTGGGATTGGTGGAACCAAGCCATTTCTCAAGGGATTCGTATGAAACTCAGAATGTAGGACTAATATGTGACTATAAGACTTGTTCCTATGGAAATTCTGGGATCTGGCTAATAGGGTCTGGGATTTGTGGAACCAAGCTATTTCTCAAGGGATTCGTATGAAACTCAGAATGTAGGACTAATATGTGACTATAAGACTTGTTCCTATGGAAATTCTGGGATCTGGCTAATAGGGTCTGGGATTTGTGGAACCAAGCTATTTCTCAAGGGATTCGTATGAAACTCAGAATGTAGGACTAATATGTGACTATAAGATTTGTTCCTATGAAAATTCTGGGATCTGGCCAATAGGGTCTGGGATTTGTGAAACCAAGCCATTTCTCAAGGGATTCGTATGAAACTCAGAATGTAGGACTAATATGTGACTATAAGACTTGTTCCTATGGAATTTCTGGGATCTGGCCAATAGGGTCTGGGATTTGTGGAACCAAGCCATTTCTCAAGGGATTCGTATGAAACTCAGAATGTAGGACTTATATGTGACTATAAGACTTGTTCCTATGGAAATTCTGGGATCTGGCCAATAGGGTCTGGGATTTGTGGAACCAAGCCATTTCTCAAGGGATTCGTATGAAACTCAGAATGTAGGACTAATATGTGACTATAAGACTTGTTCCTATGGAAATTCTGGGATCTGGCCAATAGGGTCTGGGATTTGTGGAACCAAGCAATTTCTCAAGGGATTCGTATGAAACTCAGAATGTAGGACTAATATGTGACTATAAGACTTGTTCCTATGGAAATTCTGGGATCTGGCCAATAGGGTCTGGGATTTGTGGAACCAAGCAATTTCTCAAGGGATTCGTATGAAACTCAGAATGTAGGACTAATATGTGACTATAAGACTTGCTCCTATGGAAATTCTGGGATCTGGCCAATAGGGTCTGGGATTGGTGGAATCAAGCCATTTCTCAAGGGATTCGTATGAAACTCAGAATATAGGACTAATATGTGACTATAAGACTTGTTCCTATGGAAATTCTGGGATGTGGCCAATAGGGTCTGGGATTTGTGGAACCAAGCTATTTCTCAAGGGATTCGTATGAAACTCGATGTAGGACTACTATGTGACTATAAGATTTGTTCCTATGAAAATTCTGGGATCTGGCCAATAGGGTCTGGGATTTGTGAAACCAAGCCATTTCTCAAGGGATTCGTATGAAACTCAGAATGTAGGACTAATATGTGACTATAAGACTTGTTCCTATGGAAATTCTGGGATCTGGCCAATAGGGTCTGGGATTTGTGGAACCAAGCCATTTCTCAAGGGATTCGTATGAAACTCAGAATGTAGGACTTATATGTGACTATAAGACTTGTTCCTATGGAAATTCTGGGATCTGGCCAATAGGGTCTGGGATTTGTGGAACCAAGCCATTTCTCAAGGGATTCGTATGAAACTCAGAATGTAGGACTAATATGTGACTATAAGACTTGTTCCTATGGAAATTCTGGGATCTGGCCAATAGGGTCTGGGATTTGTGGAACCAAGCCATTTCTCAAGGGATTCGTTTGAAACTCAGAATGTAGGACTAATATGTGACTATAAGACTTGCTCCTATGGAAATTCTGGGATCTGGCCAATAGGGTCTGGGATTTGTGGAACCAAGCCATTTCTCAAGAGATTCGTATGAAACTCAGAATGTAGGACTAATATGTGACTATAAGACTTGTTCCTATGGAAATTCTGGGATCTGGCCAATAGGGTCTGGGATTTGTGGAACCAAGCCATTTCTCAAGGGATTCGTATGAAACTCAGAATGTAGGACTAATATGTGACTATAAGACTTGTTCCTATGGAAATTCTGGGATCTGGCCAATAGGGTCTGGGAATTGTGGAACCAAGCCATTTCTCAAGGGATTCGTATGAAACTCAGAATGTAGGACTAATATGTGACTATAAGATTTGTTCCTATGAAAATTCTGGGATCTGGCCAATAGGGTCTGGGATTTGTGAAACCAAGCCATTTCTCAAGGGATTCGTATGAAACTCAGAATGTAGGACTAATATGTGACTATAAGACTTGTTCCTATGGAAATTCTGGGATCTGGCCAATAGGATCTGGGATTTGTGGAACCAAGCCATTTCTCAAGGGATTCGTATGAAACTCAGAATGTAGGACTTATATGTGACTATAAGACTTGTTCCTATGGAAATTCTGGGATCTGGCCAATATGGTCTGGGATTTGTGGAACCAAGCCATTTCTCAAGGGATTCGTATGAAACTCAGAATGTAGGACTAATATGTGACTATAAGACTTGTTCCTATGGAAATTCTGGGATCTGGCCAATAGGGTCTGGGATTTGTGAAACCAAGCCATTTCTCAAGGGAGTCGTTTGAAACTCAGAATGTAGGACTAATATGTGACTATAAGACTTGCTCCTATGGAAATTCTGGGATCTGGCCAATAGGGTCTGGGATTTGTGGAACCAAGCCATTTCTCAAGAGATTCGTATGAAACTCAGAATGTAGGACTAATATGTGACTATAAGACTTGTTCCTATGGAAATTCTGGGATCTGGCCAATAGGGACTGGGATTTGTGGAAACAAGCCATTTCTCAAGGGATTCGTATGAAACTCAGAATTTAGGACTAATATGTGACTATAAGACTTGTTCCTATGGAAATTCTGGGATCTGGCCAATAGGGTCTGGGATTTGTGGAACCAAACCATTTCTCAAGGGATTCGTATGAAACTCAGAATGTAGGACTAATATGTGACTATAAGACTTGTTCCTATGGAAATTCTGGGATCTGGCCAATAGGGTCTGGGATTTGTGGAACCAAGCCATTTCTCAAGGGATTCGTATGAAACTCAGAATGTAGGACTTATATGTGACTATAAGACTTGTTCCTATGGAAATTCTGGGATCTGGCCAATAGGGTCTGGGATTTGTGGAACCAAGCCATTTCTCAAGGGATTCGTATGAAAATCAGAATGTAGGACTAATATGTGACTATAAGACTTGTTCCTACGGAAATTCTGGGATTTGGCCAATAGGGTCTGGGATTTGTGGAACCAAGCCATTTCTCAAGGGATTCGTATGAAACTCAGAATGTAGGACTTATATGTGACTATAAGACTTGTTCCTATGGAAATTCTGGGATCTGGCCAATAGGGGCTGGGATTTGTGGAACTAAGCCATTTCTCAAGGGATTCGTATGAAACTCATAATGTAGGACTAATATGTGACTATAAGACTTGTTCCTATGGAAATTCTGGGATCTGGCCAATAGGGTCTGGGATTTGTGGAACCAAGCCATTTCTCAAGGGATTCGTATGAAACTCAGAATGTAGGACTAATATGTGACTATAAGACTTGTTCCTATGGAAATTCTGGGATCTGGCCAATAGGGTCTGGGATTTGTGGAACCAAGCCATTTCTCAAGGGATTCGTATGAAACTCAGAATGTAGGACTAATATGTGACTATAAGACTTGCTCCTATGGAAATTCTGGGATCTGGCCAATAGGGTCTGGGATTTGTGGAACCAAGCCATTTCTCAAGGGATTCGTATGAAACTCAGAATGTAGGACTAATATGTGACTATAAGATTTGTTCCTATGAAAATTCTGAAATCTGGCCAATAGGGTCTGGGATTGGTGGAACCAAGCCATTTCTCAAGGGATTCGTATGAAACTCAGAATGTAGGACTAATATGTGACTATAAGACTTGTTCCTATGGAAATTCTGGGATCTGGCCAATAGGGTCTGGGATTTGTGGAACCAAGCTATTTCTCAAGGGATTCGTATGAAACTCAGAATGTAGGACTAATATGTGACTATAAGATTTGTTCCTATGAAAATTCTGGGATCTGGCCAATAGGGTCTGGGATTTGTGAAACCAAGCCATTTCTCAAGGGATTCGTATGAAACTCAGAATGTAGGACTAATATGTGACTATAAGACTTGTTCCTATGGAAATTCTGGGATCTGGCCAATAGGGTCTGGGATTTGTGGAACCAAGCCATTTCTCAAGGGATTCGTATGAAACTCAGAATGTAGGACTTATATGTGACTATAAGACTTGTTCCTATGGAAATTCTGGGATCTGGCCAATAGGGTCTGGGATTTGTGGAACCAAGCCATTTCTCAAGGGATTCGTATGAAACTCAGAATGTAGGACTAATATGTGACTATAAGACTTGTTCCTATGGAAATTCTGGGATCTGGCCAATAGGGTCTGGGATTTGTGGAACCAAGCCATTTCTCAAGGGATTCGTATGAAACTCAGAATGTAGGACTAATATGTGACTATAAGATTTGTTCCTATGAAAATTCTGGGATCTGGCCAATAGGGTCTGGGATTGGTGGAACCAAGCCATTTCTCAAGGGATTCGTATGAAACTCAGAATGTAGGACTAATATGTGACTATAAGACTTGTTCCTATGGAAATTCTGGGATCTGGCCAATAGGGTCTGGGATTTGTGGAACCAAGCTATTTCTCAAGGGATTCGTATGAAACTCAGAATGTAGGACTAATATGTGACTATAAGATTTGTTCCTATGAAAATTCTGGGATCTGGCCAATAGGGTCTGGGATTTGTGAAACCAAGCCATTTCTCAAGGGATTCGTATGAAACTCAGAATGTAGGACTAATATGTGACTATAAGACTTGTTCCTATGGAAATTCTGGGATCTGGCCAATAGGATCTGGGATTTGTGGAACCAAGCCATTTCTCAAGGGATTCGTATGAAACTCAGAATGTAGGACTTATATGTGACTATAAGACTTGTTCCTATGGAAATTCTGGGATCTGGCCAATATGGTCTGAGATTTGTGGAACCAAGCCATTTCTCAAGGGATTCGTATGAAACTCAGAATGTAGGACTAATATGTGACTATAAGACTTGTTCCTATGGAAATTCTGGGATCTGGCCAATAGGGTCTGGGATTTGTGAAACCAAGCCATTTCTCAAGGGAGTCGTTTGAAACTCAGAATGTAGGACTAATATGTGACTATAAGACTTGCTCCTATGGAAATTCTGGGATCTGGCCAATAGGGTCTGGGATTTGTGGAACCAAGCCATTTCTCAAGAGATTCGTATGAAACTCAGAATGTAGGACTAATATGTGACTATAAGTCTTGTTCCTATGGAAATTCTGGGATCTGGCCAATAGGGTCTGGGATTTGTGGAAACAAGCCATTTTTCAAGGGATTCGTATGAAACTCAGAATTTAGGACTAATATGTGACTATAAGACTTGTTCCTATGGAAATTCTGGGATCTGGCCAATAGGGTCTGGGATTTGTGGAACCAAACCATTTCTCAAGGGATTCGTATGAAACTCAGAATGTAGGACTAATATGTGACTATAAGACTTGTTCCTATGGAAATTCTGGGATCTGGCCAATAGGGTCTGGGATTTGTGGAACCAAGCCATTTCTCAAGGGATTCGTATGAAACTCAGAATGTAGGACTTATATGTGACTATAAGACTTGTTCCTATGGAAATTCTGGGATCTGGCCAATAGGGTCTGGGATTTGTGGAACCAAGACATTTCTCAAGGGATTCGTATGAAACTCAGAATGTAGGACTAATATGTGACTATAAGACTTGTTCCTATGGAAATTCTGGGATTTGGCCAATAGGGTCTGGGATTTGTGGAACCAAGCCATTTCTCAAGGGATTCGTATGAAACTCAGAATGTAGGACTTATATGTGACTATAAGACTTGTTCCTATGGAAATTCTGGGATCTGGCCAATAGGGGCTGGGATTTGTGGAACTAAGCCATTTCTCAAGGGATTCGTATGAAACTCATAATGTAGGACTAATATGTGACTATAAGACTTGTTCCTATGGAAATTCTGGGATCTGGCCAATAGGGTCTGGGATTTGTGGAACCCAGCCATTTCTCAAGGGATTCGTATGAAACTCAGAATGTAGGACTAATATGTGACTATAAGACTTGTTCCTATGGAAATTCTGGGATCTGGCCAATAGGGTCTGGGATTTGTGGAACCAAGCCATTTCTCAAGGGATTCGTATGAAACTCAGAATGTAGGACTAATATGTGACTATAAGACTTGCTCCTATGGAAATTCTGGGATCTGGCCAATAGGGTCTGGGATTTGTGGAACCAAGCCATTTCTCAAGGGATTCGTATGAAACTCAGAATGTAGGACTAATATGTGACTATAAGATTTGTTCCTATGAAAATTCTGAAATCTGGCCAATAGGGTCTGGGATTGGTGGAACCAAGCCATTTCTCAAGGGATTCGTATGAAACTCAGAATGTAGGACTAATATGTGACTATAAGACTTGTTCCTATGGAAATTCTGGGATCTGGCCAATAGGGTCTGGGATTTGTGGAACCAAGCTATTTCTCAAGGGATTCGTATGAAACTCAGAATGTAGGACTAATATGTGACTATAAGATTTGTTCCTATGAAAATTCTGGGATCTGGCCAATAGGGTCTGGGATTTGTGAAACCAAGCCATTTCTCAAGGGATTCGTATGAAACTCAGAATGTAGGACTAATATGTGACTATAAGACTTGTTCCTATGGAAATTCTGGGATCTGGCCAATAGGGTCTGGGATTTGTGGAACCAAGCCATTTCTCAAGGGATTCGTATGAAACTCAGAATGTAGGACTTATATGTGACTATAAGACTTGTTCCTATGGAAATTCTGGGATCTGGCCAATATGTTCTGTGATTTGTGGAACCAAGCCATTTCTCAAGGGATTCGTATGAAACTCAGAATGTAGGACTAATATGTGACTATAAGACTTGTTCCTATGGAAATTCTGGGATCTGGCCAATAGGGTCTGGGATTTGTGAAACCAAGCCATTTCTCAAGGGAGTCGTTTGAAACTCAGAATGTAGGACTAATATGTGACTATAAGACTTGCTCCTATGGAAATTCTGGGATCTGGCCAATAGGGTCTGGGATTTGTGGAACCAAGCCATTTCTCAAGAGATTCGTATGAAACTCAGAATGTAGGACTAATATGTGACTATAAGACTTGTTCCTATGGAAATTCTGGGATCTGGCCAATAGGGTCTGGGATTTGTGGAAACAAGCCATTTCTCAAGGGATTCGTATGAAACTCAGAATGTAGGACTAATATGTGACTATAAGACTTGTTCCTATGGAAATTCTGGGATCTGGCCAATAGGGTCTGGGATTTGTGAAACCAAGCCATTTCTCAAGGGAGTCGTTTGAAACTCAGAATGTAGGACTAATATGTGACTATAAGACTTGCTCCTATGGAAATTCTGGGATCTGGCCAATAGGGTCTGGGATTTGTGGAACCAAGCCATTTCTCAAGAGATTCGTATGAAACTCAGAATGTAGGACTAATATGTGACTATAAGACTTGTTCCTATGGAAATTCTGGGATCTGGCCAATAGGGTCCGGGATTTGTGGAACCAAGCCATTTCTCAAGGGATTCGTATGAAACTCAGAATGTAGGACTAATATGTGACTATAAGACTTGTTCCTATGGAAATTCTGGGATCTGGCCAATAAGGTCTGGGATTTGTGGAACCAAGCCATTTCTCAAGGGATTCGTATGAAACTCAGAATGTAGGACTAATATGTGACTATAAGACTTGTTCCTATGGAAATTCTGGGATCTGGCCAATAGGGTCTGGGATTTGTGGAACCAAGCCATTTCTCAAAAGATTCGTATGAAACTCAGAATGTAGGACTAATATCTGACTATAAGACTTGTTCCTATGGAAATTCTGGGATCTGGCCAATAGGGTCTGGGATTTGTGGAACCAAGCCATTTCTCAAGGGATTCGTATGAAACTCAGAACGTAGGACTAATATGTGACTATAAGACTTGTTCCTATGGAAATTCTGGGATCTGGCCAATAGGGTCTGGGATTGTTGGAACCAAGCCATTTCTCAAGGGATTCGTATGAAACTCAGAATGTACTAATATGTGACTATAAGACTTGTTCCTATGGAAATTCTGGGATCTGGCCAATAGGGTCTGGGATTTGTGGAACCAAGACATTTCTCAAGGGATTCGTATGAAACTCAGAATGTAGGACTAATATGTGACTATAAGACTTGTTCCTATGGAAATTCTGGGATCTGGCCAATAGGTTCTGGGATTTGTGGAACCAAGCCATTTCTCAAGGGATTCGTATGAAACTCAGAATGTAGGACTAATATGTGACTATAAGACTTGTTTCTATGGAAATTCTGGGATATGGCCAATAGGGTCTGTGATTTGTGGAACCAAGCCATTTCTCAAGGGATTCGTATGAAACTCAGAATGTAGGACTAATATGTGGCTATAAGACTTGTTCCTATGGAAGTTCTGGGATCTGGCCAATAGGGTCTGGGATTTGTGGAACCAAGCCATTTCTCAAGGGATTCGTATGAAACTCAGAATGTAGGACTAATATGTGACTATAAGACTTGTTCCTATGGAAATTCTGGGATCTGGCCAATAGAGTCTGGGACTTGTGTTACCAAGCCATTTCTCAAGGGATTCGTATGAAACTCAGAATGTAGGACTTATATGTGACTATAAGACTTGTTCCTATGGAAATTCAGGATTCTGGCCAATAGGTTATGGGATTTGTGGAACCAAGCCATTTCTCAAGGGATTCGTTTGAAACTCTGAATGTAGGACTAATATGTGGCTATAAGACTTGTTCCTATGGAAATTCTGGGGTCTGGCCAATAGGGTCTGGGATTTGTGGAACCAAGCCATTTCTCAAGGGATTCGTATGAAACTCAGAATGTAGGACAAATATGTGAATATAAGGCTTTTTCCTATGGAAATTCTGGGATCTGGCCAATAGAGTCTGGGATTTGTGGAACCAAGCCATTTCTCAAAGGATTCGTTTGAAACTCAGAATGTAGGACTAATATGTGACTATAAGACTTGTTCCTATGGAAATTCTGGGGTCTGGCCAATAGGATCTGGGATTTGTGGAACCAAGCCATTTCTCAAGGGATTCGTATGAAACTCAGAATGTAGGACTAATATGTGACTTTAAGACTTGTTCCTATTGAAATTCTGGGATCTGGCCAATAGGGTCTGGGATTTGTGGAACCAAGCCATTTCTCAAGGGATTCGTATGAAACTCAGAATGTAGGACTAATATGTGACTATAAGACTTGTTCCTATTGAAATTCTGGGATCTGGCCAATAGGGTCTGGGATTTGTGGAACCAAGCCATTTCTCAAGGGATTCGTATGAAACTCAGAATGTAGGACTAATATGTGACTATAAGACTTGTTCCTATGGAAATTCTGGGATCTGGCCAATAGGGTCTGGGATTTGTGAAACCAAGCCATTTCTCAAGGGATTCGTATGAAACTCAGAATGTAGGACTAATATGTGACTATAAGACTTGTTCCTATGGAAATTCTGGGATCTGGCCAATAGGGTCTGGGATTTGTGGAACCAAGCCATTTCTCAAGGGATTCGTATGAAACTCAGAATGTAGGACTTATATGTGACTATAAGACTTGTTGCTATGGAAATTCTGGGATCTGGCAAATAGGGTCTGGGATTTGTGGAACCAAGCCATTTCTCAAGGGATTCGTATGAAACTCAGAATGTAGGACTAATATGTGACTATAAGACTTGTTCCTATGGAAATTCTGGGATCTGGCCAATAGGGTCTGGGATTTGTGGAACCAAGCCATTTCTCAAGGGATTCGTATGAAACTCAGAATGTAGGACTAATATGTGGCTATAAGACTTGTTCCTATGGAAGTTCTGGGATCTGGCCAATAGGGTCTGGGATTTGTGGAACCAAGCCATTTCTCAAGGGATTCGTATGAAACTCAGAATGTAGGACTAATATGTGACTATAAGACTTGTTCCTATGGAAATTCTGGGATCTGGCCAATAGAGTCTGGGACTTGTGTTACCAAGCCATTTCTCAAGGGATTCGTATGAAACTCAGAATGTAGGACTTATATGTGACTATAAGACTTGTTCCTATGGAAATTCTGGGGTCTGGCCAATAGGATCTGGGATTTGTGGAACCAAGCCATTTCTCAAGGGATTCGTATGAAACTCAGAATGTAGGACTAATATGTGACTTTAAGACTTGTTCCTATTGAAATTCTGGGATCTGGCCAATAGGGTCTGGGATTTGTGGAACCAAGCCATTTCTCAAGGGATTCGTATGAAACTCAGAATGTAGGACTAATATGTGACTATAAGACTTGTTCCTATTGAAATTCTGGGATCTGGCCAATAGGGTCTGGGATTTGTGGAACCAAGCCATTTCTCAAGGGATTCGTATGAAACTCAGAATGTAGGACTAATATGTGACTATAAGACTTGTTCCTATGGAAATTCTGGGATCTGGCCAATAGGGTCTGGGATATGTGGAACCAAGCCATTTCTCAAGGGATTCGTATGAAACTCAGAATGTAGGACTAATATGTGACTATAAGACTTGTTCCTATGGAAATTCTGGGATCTGGCCAATAGGGTCTGGGATTTGTGGAACCAAGCTATTTCTCAAGGGATTCGTATGAAACTCAGAATGTAGGACTAATATGTGACTATAAGACTTGTTCCTATGGAAATTCTGGGATCTGGCCAATAGGGTCTGGGATTTGTGGAACCAAGCTATTTCTCAAGGGATTCGTATGAAACTCAGAATGTAGGACTAATATGTGACTATAAGATTTGTTCCTACGAAAATTCTGGGATCTGGCCAATAGGGTCTGGGATTTGTGAAACCAAGCCATTTCTCAAGGGATTCGTATGAAACTCAGAATGTAGGACTAATATGTGACTATAAGACTTGTTCCTATGGAAATTCTGGGATCTGGCCAATAGGGTCTGGGATTTGTGGAACCAAGCCATTTCTCAAGGGATTCGTATGAAACTCAGAATGTAGGACTTATATGTGACTATAAGACTTGTTCCTATGGAAATTCTGGGATCTGGCAAATAGGGTCTGGGATTTGTGGAACCAAGCCATTTCTCAAGGGATTCGTATGAAACTCAGAATGTAGGACTAATATGTGACTATAAGACTTGTTCCTATGGAAATTCTGGGATCTGGCCAATAGGGTCTGGGATTTGTGGAACCAAGCCATTTCTCAAGGGATTCGTATGAAACTCAGAATGTAGGACTTATATGTGACTATAAGACTTGTTCCTATGGAAATTCTGGGATCTGGCAAATAGGGTCTGGGATTTGTGGAACCAAGCCATTTCTCAAGGGATTCGTATGAAACTCAGAATGTAGGACTTATATGTGACTATAAGACTTGTTCCTATGGAAATTCTGGGATCTGGCAAATAGGGTCTGGGATTTGTGGAACCAAGCCATTTCTCAAGGGATTCGTATGAAACTCCGAATGTAGGACTAATATGTGACTATAAGACTTGTTCCTATTGAAATTGTGGGATCTGGCCAATAGGGTCTGGGATTTGTGGAACCAAGCCATTTCTCAAGGGATTCGTATGAAACTCAGAATGTAGGACTAATATGTGACTATAAGACTTGTTCCTATGGAAATTCTGGGATCTGGCCAATAGGGTCTGGGATTTGTGGAACCAAGCCATTTCTCAAGGGATTCGTATGAAACTCAGAATGTAGGACTAATATGAGACTATAAGACTTGTTCCTATGGAAATTCTGGGATCTGGCCAATAGGGTCTGGGATTTGTGGAACCAAGCTATTTCTCAAGGGATTCGTATGAAACTCAGAATGTAGGACTAATATGTGACTATAAGACTTGTTCCTATGGAAATTCTGGGATCTGGCCAATAGGGTCTGGGATTGGTGGAACCAAGCCATTTCTCAAGGGATTCGTATGAAACTCAGAATGTAGGACTAATATGTGACTACAAGACTTGTTCCTATGGAAATTCTGGGATCTGGCCAATAGGGTCTGGGATTTGTGGAACCAAGCTATTTCTCAAGGGATTCGTATGAAACTCAGAATGTAGGACTAATATGTGACTATAAGACTTGTTCCTATGGAAATTCTGGGATCTGGCCAATAGGGTCTGGGATTTGTGGAACCAAGCTATTTCTCAAGGGATTCGTATGAAACTCAGAATGTAGGACTAATATGTGACTATAAGATTTGTTCCTACGAAAATTCTGGGATCTGGCCAATAGGGTCTGGGATTTATGAAACCAAGCCATTTCTCAAGGGATTCGTATGAAACTCAGAATGTAGGACTAATATGTGACTATAAGACTTGTTCCTATGGAAATTCTGGGATCTGGCCAATAGGGTCTGGGATTTGTGGAACCAAGCCATTTCTCAAGGGATTCGTATGAAACTCAGAATGTAGGACTTATATGTGACTATAAGACTTGTTCCTATGGAAATTCTGGGATCTGGCAAATAGGGTCTGGGATTTGTGGAACCAAGCCATTTCTCAAGGGATTCGTATGAAACTCAGAATGTAGGACTAATATGTGACTATAAGACTTGTTCCTATGGAAATTCTGGGATCTGGCCAATAGGGTCTGGGATTTGTGGAACCAAGCCATTTCTCAAGGGATTCGTATGAAACTCCGAATGTAGGACTAATATGTGACTATAAGACTTGTTCCTATGGAAATTCTGGGATCTGGCCAATAGGGCCTGGGATTTGTGGAACCAAGCCATTTCTCAAGGGATTCGTATGAAAATGGAATGTAGGACTAATATGTGACAATAAGACTTGTTCCTATAGAAATTCTGGGATCTGGCCAATAGGGTCTGGGATTTGTGGGAACCAAGCCATTTCTCAAGGGTTTCGTATATAACTCAGAATGTAGGATTAATATGTGACTATAAGACTTGTTCCTATGGAAATTCTGGGATCTGGCCAATAGGGTCTGGGATTCGTGGAACCAAGCCATTTCTCGAGGGATTCGTATGAAACTCAGAATGTAGGACTAATATGTGACTATAAGACTTGTTCCTATGGAAATTCTGGGATCTGGCCAATAGGGTTTGGGATTTGTGGAACCAAGCCATTTCTGAAAGGATTCGTTTGAAACTCAGAATGTAGGACTAATATGTGACTATAAGACTTGTTCCTATGGAAATTCTGGGGTCTGGCCAATAGGGTCTGGGATTTGTGGAACCAAGCCATTTCTCAAGGGATTCGTATGAAACTCAGAATGTAGGACTAATATGTGACTTTAAGACTTGTTCCTATGGAAATTCTGGGATCTGGCCAATAGGGTCTGGGATTTGTGGAACCAAGCCATTTCTCAAGGGATTCGTATGAAACTCATAATGTAGGACTAATATATGACTATAAGACTTGTTCCTATGGAAATTCTGGGATCTGGCAAATAGGGTCTGGGATTTGTGAAACCAAGCCATTTCTCAAGGGATTCGCATGAAACTCAGAATGTAGGACTAATATGTGACTATAAGACTTGTCCCTATGGAAATTCTGTGATCTGGCCAATAGGATCTGGGATTTGTGGAACCAAGCCATTTCTCAAGGGATTCGTATGACTCTCAGAATGTAGGACTAATATGTGACTATAAGACTTGTTCCTATGGAAATTCTGGGATCTGGTCAATAGGGTCTGGGATTTGTGGGAACCAAGCCATTTCTCAAGGGTTTCGTATATAACTCAGAATGTAGGATTAATATGTGATTATAAGACTTGTTCCTATGGAAATTCTGGGATCTGGCCAATAGGGTCTGGGATTTGTGGAACCAAGCTATTTCTCAAGGGATTCGTATGAAACTCAGAATGTAGGACTAATATGTGACTATAAGATTTGTTCCTATGAAAATTCTGGGATCTGGCCAATAGGGTCTGGGATTGGTGGAACCAAGCCATTTCTCAAGGGATTCGTATGAAACTCAGAATGTAGGACTAATATGTGACTATAAGACTTGTTCCTATGGAAATTCTGGGATCTGGCTAATAGGGTCTGGGATTTGTGTAACCAAGCTATTTCTCAAGGGATTCGTATGAAACTCAGAATGTAGGACTAATATGTGACTATAAGATTTGTTCCTATGAAAATTCTGGGATCTGGCCAATAGGGTCTGGGATTTGTGAAACCAAGCCATTTCTCAAGGGATTCGTATGAAACTCATAATGTAGGACTAATATGTGACTATAAGACTTGTTCCTATGGAAATTCTGGGATCTGGCCATAGGGTCTGGGATTTGTGGAACCAAGCAATTTCTCAAGGGATTCGTATGAAACTCAGAATGTAGGACTAATATGTGACTATAAGACTTGTTCCTATGGAAATTCTGGGATCTGGCCAATAGGGTCTGGGATTTGTGGAACCAAGCCATTTCTCAAGGGATTCGTATGAAACTCAGAATGTAGGACTAATGAGTGACTATAAGACTTGTTCCTATGGAAATTCTGGGATCTGGCCAATAGGGTCTGGGATTTGGGGAACCAAGCCATTTCTCAAGGGATTCGTATGAAAATGGAATGTAGGACTAATATGTGACAATAAGACTTGTTCCTATAGAAATTCTGGGATCTGGTCAATAAGGTGTGGGATTTGTGGAACCAAGCCATTTCTCAAGGGATTCGTATGAAACTCAGAATGTAGGACAAATATGTGACTATAAGACTTGTTCCTATGGAAATTCTGGGATCTGGCGAATAGGGTCTGGGATTGGTGGAACCAAGCCATTTCTCAAGGGATTCGTATGAAACTCAGAATGTAGGACTAATATGTGACTATAAGACTTGTTCCTATGGAAATTCTGGGATCTGGCCAATAGGGTCTGGGATTTGTGGAACCAAGCTATTTCTCAAGGGATTCGTATGAAACTCAGAATGTAGGACTAATATGTGACTATAAAATTTGTTCCTATGAAAATTCCGGGATCTGGCCAATAGGGTCTGGGATTTGTGGAACCAAGCCATTTCTCAAGGGATTCGTATGAAACTCAGAATGTAGGACTAATATGTGACTATAAGACTTGTTCCTATGGAAATTCTGGGATCTGGCCAATAGGGTCTGGGATTTGTGGAACCAAGCCATTTCTCAAGGGATTCGTATGAAACTCAGAATGTAGGACTAATATGTGACTATAAGACTTGTTCCTATGGAAATTCTGGGATCTGGCCAATAGGGTCTGGGATTTGTGGAACCAAGCCATTTCTCAAGGGATTCGTATGAAACTCAGAATGTAGGACTAATATGTGACTATAAGATTTGTTCCTATGAAAATTCTGGGATCTGGCCAATAGGGTCTGGGATTGGTGGAACCAAGCCATTTCTCAAGGGATTCGTATGAAACTCAGAATGTAGGACTAATATGTGACTATAAGACTTGTTCCTATGGAAATTCTGGGATCTGGCTAATAGGGTCTGGGATTTGTGTAACCAAGCTATTTCTCAAGGGATTCGTATGAAACTCAGAATGTAGGACTAATATGTGACTATAAGATTTGTTCCTATGAAAATTCTGGGATCTGGCCAATAGGGTCTGGGATTTGTGAAACCAAGCCATTTCTCAAGGGATTCGTATGAAACTCATAATGTAGGACTAATATGTGACTATAAGACTTGTTCCTATGGAAATTCTGGGATCTGGCCAATAGGGTCTGGGATTTGTGGAACCAAGCCATTTCTCAAGGGATTCGTATGAAACTCAGAATGTAGGACTTATATGTGACTATAAGACTTGTTCCTATGGAAATTCTGGGATCTGGCCAATAGGGTCTGGGATTTGTGGAACCAAGCCATTTCTCAAGGGATTCGTATGAAACTCAGAATGTAGGACTAATATGTGACTATAAGACTTGTTCCTATGGAAATTCTGGGATCTGGCCAATAGGGTCTGGGATTTGTGGAACCAAGCAATTTCTCAAGGGATTCGTATGAAACTCAGAATGTAGGACTAATATGTGACTATAAGACTTGTTCCTATGGAAATTCTGGGATCTGGCCAATAGGGTCTGGGATTTGTGGAACCAAGCCATTTCTCAAGGGATTCGTTTGAAACTCAGAATGTAGGACTAATATGTGACTATAAGACTTGCTCCTATGGAAATTCTGGGATCTGGCCAATAGGGTCTGGGATTTGTGGAACCAAGCCATTTCTCAAGGGATTCGTATGAAACTCAGAATGTAGGACTAATATGTGACTATAAGACTTGTTCCTATGGAAATTCTGGGATCTGGCCAATAGGGTCTGGGATTTGTGGAACCAAGCTATTTCTCAAGGGATTCGTATGAAACTCAGAATGTAGGACTAATATGTGACTATAAGATTTGTTCCTATGAAAATTCTGGGATCTGGCCAATAGGGTCTGGGATTTGTGGAACCAAGCCATTTCTCAAGGGATTCGTATGAAACTCAGAATGTAGGACTAATATGTGATTATAAGATTTGTTCCTATGGAAATTCTGGAATCTGGCCAATAGGGTCTGGGATTTGTGGAACCAAGCCATTTCTCAAGGGATTCGTATGAAACTCAGAATGTAGGACTAATATGTGACTATAAGACTTGTTCCTATGGAAATTCTGGGATCTGGCCAATAGGGTCTGGGATTTGTGGAACCAAGCCATTTCTCAAGGGATTCGTATGAAACTCAGAATGTAGGACTAATATGTGACTATAAGACTTGTTCCTATGGAAATTCTGGGATCTGGCCAATAGGATCTGGGATTTGTGGAACCAAGCCATTTCTCAAGGGATTCGTATGAAACTCAGAATGTAGGACTAATATGTGACTATAAGACTTGTTCCTATGGAAATTCTGGGATCTGGTCAATAGGGTCTGGGATTGGTGGAACCAAGCCATTTCTCAAGGGATTCGTATGAAACTCAGAATGTAGGACTAATATGTGACAATAAGACTTGTTCCTATAGAAATTCTGGGATCTGGCCAATAGGGTCTGGGATTTGTGGAACCAAGCCATTTCTCAAGGGATTCGTATGAAACTCAGAATATAGGACTAATATATGACTATAAGATTTGTTCCTATAGAAATTCTGGGATCTGGCCAATAGGGTCTGGGATTGGTGGAACCAAGCCATTTCTTAAGGGATTCGTATGAAACTCAGAATGTAGGACAAATATGTGAATATAAGACTTTTTCCTATGGAAATTCTGGGATCTGGCCAATAGAGTCTGGGATTTGTGGAACCAAGCCATTTCTCAAGGGATTCGTATGAAACTAAGAATGTAGGACTAATATATGACTATAAGACTTGTTCCTATGGAAATTCTGGGATCTGGCCAATAGAGTCTGGGATTTGTGGAACCATGCCATTTCTCAAGGGATTCGTATGAAACTCAGAATGTAGGACTAATATGTGACTATAAGACTTGTCCCAATGGGAATTCTGGGATATGGCCAATAGGGTCTGGGATTTGTGGAACCAAGCCATTTCTCAAGGGATTCGTATGACTCTCAGAATTTAGGACTAATAATTGACTATAAGACTTGTTCCTATGGAAATTCTGGGATCTGGCCAATAGGGTCTGGGATTTGTGAAACCAAGCTATTTCTCAAGGGATTCGTATGAAACTCAGAATGTAGGACTAATATGTGACTATAAGACTTGTCCCTATGGAAATTCTGGGATCTGGCCAATAGGGTCTGGGATTGGTGGAACCAAGCCATTTCGCAAGGGATTCGTATGAAACTTAGAATGTAGGACAAATATGTGATTATAAGACTTTTTCCTATGGAAATTCTGGGATCTGCCCAATAGAGTCTGGGATTTGTGGAACCAAGCCATTTCTCAAGGGATTCGTATGAAACTCAGAATGTAGGACTAATATATAACTATAAGACTTGTTCCTATAGAAATTCTGGGATCTGGCCAATAGGGTCTGGGATTGGTGGAACCAAGCCATTTCTCAAGGGATTCGTATGAAACTCAGAATGTAGGACAAATATGTGAATATAAGACTTTTTCCTATGGAAATTCTGGGATCTGGCCAATAAAGTCTGGGATTTGAGGAACCAAGCCATTTCTCAAGGGATTCGTATGAAACTCAGAATGTAGGACTAATATATGACTATAAGACTTGTTCCTATGGAAATTCTGGGATCTGGCCAATAGGGTCTGGGATTTGTGGAACCAAGCCATTTCTCAAGGGATTCGTATGAAACTCAGAATATAGGACTAATATATGACTATAAGATTTGTTCCTATAGAAATTCTGGGATCTGGCCAATAGGGTCTGGGATTGGTGGAACCAAGCCATTTCTTAAGGGATTCGTATGAAACTCAGAATGTAGGACAAATATGTGAATATAAGACTTTTTCCTATGGAAATTCTGGGATCTGGCCAATAGAGTCTGGGATTTGTGGAACCAAGCCATTTCTCAAGGGATTCGTATGAAACTAAGAATGTAGGACTAATATATGACTATAAGACTTGTTCCTATGGAAATTCTGGGATCTGGCCAATAGAGTCTGGGATTTGTGGAACCATGCCATTTCTCAAGGGATTCGTATGAAACTCAGAATGTAGGACTAATATGTGACTATAAGACTTGTCCCAATGGGAATTCTGGGATATGGCCAATAGGGTCTGGGATTTGTGGAACCAAGCCATTTCTCAAGGGATTCGTATGACTCTCAGAATTTAGGACTAATAATTGACTATAAGACTTGTTCCTATGGAAATTCTGGGATCTGGCCAATAGGGTCTGGGATTTGTGAAACCAAGCTATTTCTCAAGGGATTCGTATGAAACTCAGAATGTAGGACTAATATGTGACTATAAGACTTGTCCCTATGGAAATTCTGGGATCTGGCCAATAGGGTCTGGGATTGGTGGAACCAAGCCATTTCGCAAGGGATTCGTATGAAACTTAGAATGTAGGACAAATATGTGATTATAAGACTTTTTCCTATGGAAATTCTGGGATCTGCCCAATAGAGTCTGGGATTTGTGGAACCAAGCCATTTCTCAAGGGATTCGTATGAAACTCAGAATGTAGGACTAATATATAACTATAAGACTTGTTCCTATAGAAATTCTGGGATCTGGCCAATAGGGTCTGGGATTGGTGGAACCAAGCCATTTCTCAAGGGATTCGTATGAAACTCAGAATGTAGGACAAATATGTGAATATAAGACTTTTTCCTATGGAAATTCTGGGATCTGGCCAATAAAGTCTGGGATTTGAGGAACCAAGCCATTTCTCAAGGGATTCGTATGAAACTCAGAATGTAGGACTAATATATGACTATAAGACTTGTTCCTATGGAAATTCTGGGATCTGGCCAATAGGGTCTGGGATTTGTGAAACCAAGCCATTTCTCAAGGGATTCGTATGAAACTCAGAATGTAGGACTAATATGTGACTATAAGACTTGTCCCTATGGAAATTCTGGGATCTGGCCAATAGGGTCTGGGATTTGTGGAACCAAGCCATTTCTCAAGGGATTCGTATGACTCTCAGAATTTAGGACTAATAATTGGCTATAAGACTTGTTCCTATGGAAATTCTGGGATCTGGCAAATAGGGTCTGGGATTTGTGGAACCAAGCCATTTCTCAAGGGATTCGTATGAAACTCAGAATGTAGGACTAATATGTGACTATAAGACTTGTTCCTATGGAAATTCTGGGATCTGGCCAATAGGGTCTGGGATTTGTGGAACCAAGACATTTCTCAAGGGATTCGTATGAAACTCAGAATGTAGGACTAATATGTGACTATAAGACTTGTTCCTATGGAAATTCTGGGATCTGGCCAATAGGGTCTGGGATTTGTGGAACCAAGCCATTTCTCAAGGGATTCGTATGAAACTCAGAATGTAGGACTAATGAGTGACTATAAGACTTGTTCCTATGGAAATTCTGGGATCTGGCCAATAGGGTCTGGGATTTGTGGAACCAAGCCATTTCTCAAGGGATTCGTATGAAAATGGAATGTAGGACTAATATGTGACAATAAGACTTGTTCCTATAGAAATTCTGGGATCTGGCCAATAAGGTGTGGGATTTGTGGAACCAAGCCATTTCTCAAGGGATTCGTATGAAACTCAGAATGTAGGACTAATATGTGACTATAAGACTTGTTCCTATGGAAATTCTGGGATCTGGCGAATAGGGTCTGGGATTGGTGGAACCAAGCCATTTCTCAAGGGATTCGTATGAAACTCAGAATGTAGGACTAATATGTGACTATAAGACTTGTTCCTATGGAAATTCTGGGATCTGGCCAATAGGGTCTGGGATTTGTGGAACCAAGCCATTTCTCAAGGGATTCGTATGAAACTCAGAATGTAGGACTAATATGTGACTTTAAGACTTGTTCCTATTGAAATTCTGGGATCTGGCCAATAGGGTCTGGGATTTGTGGAACCAAGCCATTTCTCAAGGGATTCGTATGAAACTCAGAATGTAGGACTAATATGTGACTATAAGACTTGTTCCTATTGAAATTCTGGGATCTGGCCAATAGGGTCTGGGATTTGTGGAACCAAGCCATTTCTCAAGGGATTCGTATGAAACTCAGAATGTAGGACTAATATGTGACTATAAGACTTGTTCCTATGGAAATTCTGGGATCTGGCCAATAGGGTCTGGGATATGTGGAACCAAGCCATTTCTCAAGGGATTCGTATGAAACTCAGAATGTAGGACTAATATGTGACTATAAGACTTGTTCCTATGGAAATTCTGGGATCTGGCCAATAGGGTCTGGGATTTGTGGAACCAAGCTATTTCTCAAGGGATTCGTATGAAACTCAGAATGTAGGACTAATATGTGACTATAAGACTTGTTCCTATGGAAATTCTGGGATCTGGCCAATAGGGTCTGGGATTTGTGGAACCAAGCTATTTCTCAAGGGATTCGTATGAAACTCAGAATGTAGGACTAATATGTGACTATAAGATTTGTTCCTACGAAAATTCTGGGATCTGGCCAATAGGGTCTGGGATTTGTGAAACCAAGCCATTTCTCAAGGGATTCGTATGAAACTCAGAATGTAGGACTAATATGTGACTATAAGACTTGTTCCTATGGAAATTCTGGGATCTGGCCAATAGGGTCTGGGATTTGTGGAACCAAGCCATTTCTCAAGGGATTCGTATGAAACTCAGAATGTAGGACTTATATGTGACTATAAGACTTGTTCCTATGGAAATTCTGGGATCTGGCAAATAGGGTCTGGGATTTGTGGAACCAAGCCATTTCTCAAGGGATTCGTATGAAACTCAGAATGTAGGACTAATATGTGACTATAAGACTTGTTCCTATGGAAATTCTGGGATCTGGCCAATAGGGTCTGGGATTTGTGGAACCAAGCCATTTCTCAAGGGATTCGTATGAAACTCAGAATGTAGGACTTATATGTGACTATAAGACTTGTTCCTATGGAAATTCTGGGATCTGGCAAATAGGGTCTGGGATTTGTGGAACCAAGCCATTTCTCAAGGGATTCGTATGAAACTCAGAATGTAGGACTTATATGTGACTATAAGACTTGTTCCTATGGAAATTCTGGGATCTGGCAAATAGGGTCTGGGATTTGTGGAACCAAGCCATTTCTCAAGGGATTCGTATGAAACTCCGAATGTAGGACTAATATGTGACTATAAGACTTGTTCCTATTGAAATTGTGGGATCTGGCCAATAGGGTCTGGGATTTGTGGAACCAAGCCATTTCTCAAGGGATTCGTATGAAACTCAGAATGTAGGACTAATATGTGACTATAAGACTTGTTCCTATGGAAATTCTGGGATCTGGCCAATAGGGTCTGGGATTTGTGGAACCAAGCCATTTCTCAAGGGATTCGTATGAAACTCAGAATGTAGGACTAATATGAGACTATAAGACTTGTTCCTATGGAAATTCTGGGATCTGGCCAATAGGGTCTGGGATTGGTGGAACCAAGCCATTTCTCAAGGGATTCGTATGAAACTCAGAATGTAGGACTAATATGTGACTACAAGACTTGTTCCTATGGAAATTCTGGGATCTGGCCAATAGGGTCTGGGATTTGTGGAACCAAGCTATTTCTCAAGGGATTCGTATGAAACTCAGAATGTAGGACTAATATGTGACTATAAGACTTGTTCCTATGGAAATTCTGGGATCTGGCCAATAGGGTCTGGGATTTGTGGAACCAAGCTATTTCTCAAGGGATTCGTATGAAACTCAGAATGTAGGACTAATATGTGACTATAAGATTTGTTCCTACGAAAATTCTGGGATCTGGCCAATAGGGTCTGGGATTTATGAAACCAAGCCATTTCTCAAGGGATTCGTATGAAACTCAGAATGTAGGACTAATATGTGACTATAAGACTTGTTCCTATGGAAATTCTGGGATCTGGCCAATAGGGTCTGGGATTTGTGGAACCAAGCCATTTCTCAAGGGATTCGTATGAAACTCAGAATGTAGGACTTATATGTGACTATAAGACTTGTTCCTATGGAAATTCTGGGATCTGGCAAATAGGGTCTGGGATTTGTGGAACCAAGCCATTTCTCAAGGGATTCGTATGAAACTCAGAATGTAGGACTAATATGTGACTATAAGACTTGTTCCTATGGAAATTCTGGGATCTGGCCAATAGGGTCTGGGATTTGTGGAACCAAGCCATTTCTCAAGGGATTCGTATGAAACTCCGAATGTAGGACTAATATGTGACTATAAGACTTGTTCCTATGGAAATTCTGGGATCTGGCCAATAGGGCCTGGGATTTGTGGAACCAAGCCATTTCTCAAGGGATTCGTATGAAAATGGAATGTAGGACTAATATGTGACAATAAGACTTGTTCCTATAGAAATTCTGGGATCTGGCCAATAGGGTCTGGGATTTGTGGGAACCAAGCCATTTCTCAAGGGTTTCGTATATAACTCAGAATGTAGGATTAATATGTGACTATAAGACTTGTTCCTATGGAAATTCTGGGATCTGGCCAATAGGGTCTGGGATTCGTGGAACCAAGCCATTTCTCGAGGGATTCGTATGAAACTCAGAATGTAGGACTAATATGTGACTATAAGACTTGTTCCTATGGAAATTCTGGGATCTGGCCAATAGGGTTTGGGATTTGTGGAACCAAGCCATTTCTGAAAGGATTCGTTTGAAACTCAGAATGTAGGACTAATATGTGACTATAAGACTTGTTCCTATGGAAATTCTGGGGTCTGGCCAATAGGGTCTGGGATTTGTGGAACCAAGCCATTTCTCAAGGGATTCGTATGAAACTCAGAATGTAGGACTAATATGTGACTTTAAGACTTGTTCCTATGGAAATTCTGGGATCTGGCCAATAGGGTCTGGGATTTGTGGAACCAAGCCATTTCTCAAGGGATTCGTATGAAACTCATAATGTAGGACTAATATATGACTATAAGACTTGTTCCTATGGAAATTCTGGGATCTGGCAAATAGGGTCTGGGATTTGTGAAACCAAGCCATTTCTCAAGGGATTCGCATGAAACTCAGAATGTAGGACTAATATGTGACTATAAGACTTGTCCCTATGGAAATTCTGTGATCTGGCCAATAGGGTCTGGGATTTGTGGAACCAAGCCATTTCTCAAGGGATTCGTATGACTCTCAGAATGTAGGACTAATATGTGACTATAAGACTTGTTCCTATGGAAATTCTGGGATCTGGTCAATAGGGTCTGGGATTTGTGGGAACCAAGCCATTTCTCAAGGGTTTCGTATATAACTCAGAATGTAGGATTAATATGTGATTATAAGACTTGTTCCTATGGAAATTCTGGGATCTGGCCAATAGGGTCTGGGATTTGTGGAACCAAGCTATTTCTCAAGGGATTCGTATGAAACTCAGAATGTAGGACTAATATGTGACTATAAGATTTGTTCCTATGAAAATTCTGGGATCTGGCCAATAGGGTCTGGGATTGGTGGAACCAAGCCATTTCTCAAGGGATTCGTATGAAACTCAGAATGTAGGACTAATATGTGACTATAAGACTTGTTCCTATGGAAATTCTGGGATCTGGCTAATAGGGTCTGGGATTTGTGTAACCAAGCTATTTCTCAAGGGATTCGTATGAAACTCAGAATGTAGGACTAATATGTGACTATAAGATTTGTTCCTATGAAAATTCTGGGATCTGGCCAATAGGGTCTGGGATTTGTGAAACCAAGCCATTTCTCAAGGGATTCGTATGAAACTCATAATGTAGGACTAATATGTGACTATAAGACTTGTTCCTATGGAAATTCTGGGATCTGGCCATAGGGTCTGGGATTTGTGGAACCAAGCAATTTCTCAAGGGATTCGTATGAAACTCAGAATGTAGGACTAATATGTGACTATAAGACTTGTTCCTATGGAAATTCTGGGATCTGGCCAATAGGGTCTGGGATTTGTGGAACCAAGCCATTTCTCAAGGGATTCGTATGAAACTCAGAATGTAGGACTAATGAGTGACTATAAGACTTGTTCCTATGGAAATTCTGGGATCTGGCCAATAGGGTCTGGGATTTGGGGAACCAAGCCATTTCTCAAGGGATTCGTATGAAAATGGAATGTAGGACTAATATGTGACAATAAGACTTGTTCCTATAGAAATTCTGGGATCTGGTCAATAAGGTGTGGGATTTGTGGAACCAAGCCATTTCTCAAGGGATTCGTATGAAACTCAGAATGTAGGACAAATATGTGACTATAAGACTTGTTCCTATGGAAATTCTGGGATCTGGCGAATAGGGTCTGGGATTGGTGGAACCAAGCCATTTCTCAAGGGATTCGTATGAAACTCAGAATGTAGGACTAATATGTGACTATAAGACTTGTTCCTATGGAAATTCTGGGATCTGGCCAATAGGGTCTGGGATTTGTGGAACCAAGCTATTTCTCAAGGGATTCGTATGAAACTCAGAATGTAGGACTAATATGTGACTATAAAATTTGTTCCTATGAAAATTCCGGGATCTGGCCAATAGGGTCTGGGATTTGTGGAACCAAGCCATTTCTCAAGGGATTCGTATGAAACTCAGAATGTAGGACTAATATGTGACTATAAGACTTGTTCCTATGGAAATTCTGGGATCTGGCCAATAGGGTCTGGGATTTGTGGAACCAAGCCATTTCTCAAGGGATTCGTATGAAACTCAGAATGTAGGACTAATATGTGACTATAAGACTTGTTCCTATGGAAATTCTGGGATCTGGCCAATAGGGTCTGGGATTTGTGGAACCAAGCCATTTCTCAAGGGATTCGTATGAAACTCAGAATGTAGGACTAATATGTTACTATAAGATTTGTTCCTATGAAAATTCTGGGATCTGGCCAATAGGGTCTGGGATTGGTGGAACCAAGCCATTTCTCAAGGGATTCGTATGAAACTCAGAATGTAGGACTAGTATGTGACTATAAGACTTGTTCCTATGGAAATTCTGGGATCTGGCTAATAGGGTCTGGGATTTGTGTAACCAAGCTATTTCTCAAGGGATTCGTATGAAACTCAGAATGTAGGACTAATATGTGACTATAAGATTTGTTCCTATGAAAATTCTGGGATCTGGCCAATAGGGTCTGGGATTTGTGAAACCAAGCCATTTCTCAAGGGATTCGTATGAAACTCATAATGTAGGACTAATATGTGACTATAAGACTTGTTCCTATGGAAATTCTGGGATCTGGCCAATAGGGTCTGGGATTTGTGGAACCAAGCCATTTCTCAAGGGATTCGTATGAAACTCAGAATGTAGGACTAATATATGACTATAAGACTTGTTCCTATGGAAATTCTGGGATCTGGCCAATAGGGTCTGGGATTTGTGAAACCAAGCCATTCCTCAAGGGATTCGTATGAAACTCAGAATGTAGGACTAATATGTGACTATAAGACTTGTTCCTATGGAAATTCTGGGATCTGGCCAATAGGGTCTGGGATTTGTGGAACCAAGCAATTTCTCAAGGGATTCGTATGAAACTCAGAATGTAGGACTAATATGTGACTATAAGACTTGTTCCTATGGAAATTCTGGGATCTGGCCAATAGGGTCTGGGATTTGTGGAACCAAGCCATTTCTCAAGGGATTCGTTTGAAACTCAGAATGTAGGACTAATATGTGACTATAAGACTTGCTCCTATGGAAATTCTGGGATCTGGCCAATAGGGTCTGGGATTTGTGGAACCAAGCCATTTCTCAAGGGATTCGTATGAAACTCAGAATGTAGGACTAATATGTGACTATAAGACTTGTTCCTATGGAAATTCTGGGATCTGGCCAATAGGGTCTGGGATTTGTGGAACCAAGCTATTTCTCAAGGGATTCGTATGAAACTCAGAATGTAGGACTAATATGTGACTATAAGATTTGTTCCTATGAAAATTCTGGGATCTGGCCAATAGGGTCTGGGATTTGTGGAACCAAGCCATTTCTCAAGGGATTCGTATGAAACTCAGAATGTAGGACTAATATGTGATTATAAGATTTGTTCCTATGGAAATTCTGGAATCTGGCCAATAGGGTCTGGGATTTGTGGAACCAAGCCATTTCTCAAGGGATTCGTATGAAACTCAGAATGTAGGACTAATATGTGACTATAAGACTTGTTCCTATGGAAATTCTGGGATCTGGCCAATAGGGTCTGGGATTTGTGGAACCAAGCCATTTCTCAAGGGATTCGTATGAAACTCAGAATGTAGGACTAATATGTGACTATAAGACTTGTTCCTATGGAAATTCTGGGATCTGGCCAATAGGATCTGGGATTTGTGGAACCAAGCCATTTCTCAAGGGATTCGTATGAAACTCAGAATGTAGGACTAATATGTGACTATAAGACTTGTTCCTATGGAAATTCTGGGATCTGGCCAATAGGGTCTGGGATTTGTGGAACCAAGCCATTTCTCAAGGGATTCGTATGAAACTCAGAATATAGGACTAATATATGACTATAAGATTTGTTCCTATAGAAATTCTGGGATCTGGCCAATAGGGTCTGGGATTGGTGGAACCAAGCCATTTCTTAAGGGATTCGTATGAAACTCAGAATGTAGGACAAATATGTGAATATAAGACTTTTTCCTATGGAAATTCTGGGATCTGGCCAATAGAGTCTGGGATTTGTGGAACCAAGCCATTTCTCAAGGGATTCGTATGAAACTAAGAATGTAGGACTAATATATGACTATAAGACTTGTTCCTATGGAAATTCTGGGATCTGGCCAATAGAGTCTGGGATTTGTGGAACCATGCCATTTCTCAAGGGATTCGTATGAAACTCAGAATGTAGGACTAATATGTGACTATAAGACTTGTCCCAATGGGAATTCTGGGATATGGCCAATAGGGTCTGGGATTTGTGGAACCAAGCCATTTCTCAAGGGATTCGTATGACTCTCAGAATTTAGGACTAATAATTGACTATAAGACTTGTTCCTATGGAAATTCTGGGATCTGGCCAATAGGGTCTGGGATTTGTGAAACCAAGCTATTTCTCAAGGGATTCGTATGAAACTCAGAATGTAGGACTAATATGTGACTATAAGACTTGTCCCTATGGAAATTCTGGGATCTGGCCAATAGGGTCTGGGATTGGTGGAACCAAGCCATTTCGCAAGGGATTCGTATGAAACTTAGAATGTAGGACAAATATGTGATTATAAGACTTTTTCCTATGGAAATTCTGGGATCTGCCCAATAGAGTCTGGGATTTGTGGAACCAAGCCATTTCTCAAGGGATTCGTATGAAACTCAGAATGTAGGACTAATATATAACTATAAGACTTGTTCCTATAGAAATTCTGGGATCTGGCCAATAGGGTCTGGGATTGGTGGAACCAAGCCATTTCTCAAGGGATTCGTATGAAACTCAGAATGTAGGACAAATATGTGAATATAAGACTTTTTCCTATGGAAATTCTGGGATCTGGCCAATAAAGTCTGGGATTTGAGGAACCAAGCCATTTCTCAAGGGATTCGTATGAAACTCAGAATGTAGGACTAATATATGACTATAAGACTTGTTCCTATGGAAATTCTGGGATCTGGCCAATAGGGTCTGGGATTTGTGGAACCAAGCCATTTCTCAAGGGATTCGTATGAAACTCAGAATATAGGACTAATATATGACTATAAGATTTGTTCCTATAGAAATTCTGGGATCTGGCCAATAGGGTCTGGGATTGGTGGAACCAAGCCATTTCTTAAGGGATTCGTATGAAACTCAGAATGTAGTACAAATATGTGAATATAAGACTTTTTCCTATGGAAATTCTGGGATCTGGCCAATAGAGTCTGGGATTTGTGGAACCAAGCCATTTCTCAAGGGATTCGTATGAAACTAAGAATGTAGGACTAATATATGACTATAAGACTTGTTCCTATGGAAATTCTGGGATCTGGCCAATAGAGTCTGGGATTTGTGGAACCATGCCATTTCTCAAGGGATTCGTATGAAACTCAGAATGTAGGACTAATATGTGACTATAAGACTTGTCCCAATGGGAATTCTGGGATATGGCCAATAGGGTCTGGGATTTGTGGAACCAAGCCATTTCTCAAGGGATTCGTATGACTCTCAGAATTTAGGACTAATAATTGACTATAAGACTTGTTCCTATGGAAATTCTGGGATCTGGCCAATAGGGTCTGGGATTTGTGAAACCAAGCTATTTCTCAAGGGATTCGTATGAAACTCAGAATGTAGGACTAATATGTGACTATAAGACTTGTCCCTATGGAAATTCTGGGATCTGGCCAATAGGGTCTGGGATTGGTGGAACCAAGCCATTTCGCAAGGGATTCGTATGAAACTTAGAATGTAGGACAAATATGTGATTATAAGACTTTTTCCTATGGAAATTCTGGGATCTGCCCAATAGAGTCTGGGATTTGTGGAACCATGCCATTTCTCAAGGGATTCGTATGAAACTCAGAATGTAGGACTAATATATAACTATAAGACTTGTTCCTATAGAAATTCTGGGATCTGGCCAATAGGGTCTGGGATTGGTGGAACCAAGCCATTTCTCAAGGGATTCGTATGAAACTCAGAATGTAGGACAAATATGTGAATATAAGACTTTTTCCTATGGAAATTCTGGGATCTGGCCAATAAAGTCTGGGATTTGAGGAACCAAGCCATTTCTCAAGGGATTCGTATGAAACTCAGAATGTAGGACTAATATATGACTATAAGACTTGTTCCTATGGAAATTCTGGGATCTGGCCAATAGGGTCTGGGATTTGTGAAACCAAGCCATTTCTCAAGGGATTCGTATGAAACTCAGAATGTAGGACTAATATGTGACTATAAGACTTGTCCCTATGGAAATTCTGGGATCTGGCCAATAGGGTCTGGGATTTGTGGAACCAAGCCATTTCTCAAGGGATTCGTATGACTCTCAGAATTTAGGACTAATAATTGGCTATAAGACTTGTTCCTATGGAAATTCTGGGATCTGGCAAATAGGGTCTGGGATTTGTGGAACCAAGCCATTTCTCAAGGGATTCGTATGAAACTCAGAATGTAGGACTAATATGTGACTATAAGACTTGTTCCTATGGAAATTCTGGGATCTGGCCAATAGGGTCTGGGATTTGTGGAACCAAGACATTTCTCAAGGGATTCGTATGAAACTCAGAATGTAGGACTAATATGTGACTATAAGACTTGTTCCTATGGAAATTCTGGGATCTGGCCAATAGGGTCTGGGATTTGTGGAACCAAGCCATTTCTCAAGGGATTCGTATGAAACTCAGAATGTAGGACTAATGAGTGACTATAAGACTTGTTCCTATGGAAATTCTGGGATCTGGCCAATAGGGTCTGGGATTTGTGGAACCAAGCCATTTCTCAAGGGATTCGTATGAAAATGGAATGTAGGACTAATATGTGACAATAAGACTTGTTCCTACAGAAATTCTGGGATCTGGCCAATAAGGTGTGGGATTTGTGGAACCAAGCCATTTCTCAAGGGATTCGTATGAAACTCAGAATGTAGGACTAATATGTGACTATAAGACTTGTTCCTATGGAAATTCTGGGATCTGGCGAATAGGGTCTGGGATTGGTGGAACCAAGCCATTTCTCAAGGGATTCGTATGAAACTCAGAATGTAGGACTAATATGTGACTATAAGACTTGTTCCTATGGAAATTCTGGGATCTGGCCAATAGGGTCTGGGATTTGTGGAACCAAGCTATTTCTCAAGGGATTCGTATGAAACTCAGAATGTAGGACTAATATGTGACTATAAGATTTGTTCCTATGAAAATTCTGGGATCTGGCCAATAGGGTCTGGGATTTGTGGAACCAAGCCATTTCTCAAGGGATTCGTATGAAACTCAGAATGTAGGACTAATATGTGACTATAAGACTTGTTCCTATGGAAATTCTGGGATCTGGCCAATAGGGTCTGGGATTTGTGGAACCAAGCCATTTCTCAAGGGATTCGTATGAAACTCAGAATGTAGGACTAATATGTGACTATAAGACTTGTTCCTATGGAAATTCTGGGATCTGGCCAATAGGGTCTGGGATTTGTGGAACCAAGCCATTTCTCAAGGGATTCGTATGAAACTCAGAATGTAGGACTAATATGTGACTATAAGATTTGTTCCTATGAAAATTCTGGGATCTGGCCAATAGGGTCTGGGATTGGTGGAACCAAGCCATTTCTCAAGGGATTCGTATGAAACTCAGAATGTAGGACTAATATGTGACTATAAGACTTGTTCCTATGGAAATTCTGGGATCTGGCTAATAGGGTCTGGGATTTGTGGAACCAAGCTATTTCTCAAGGGATTCGTATGAAACTCAGAATGTAGGACTAATATGTGACTATAAGACTTGTTCCTATGGAAATTCTGGGATCTGGCTAATAGGGTCTGGGATTTGTGGAACCAAGCTATTTCTCAAGGGATTCGTATGAAACTCAGAATGTAGGACTAATATGTGACTATAAGATTTGTTCCTATGAAAATTCTGGGATCTGGCCAATAGGGTCTGGGATTTGTGAAACCAAGCCATTTCTCAAGGGATTCGTATGAAACTCAGAATGTAGGACTAATATGTGACTATAAGACTTGTTCCTATGGAAATTCTGGGATCTGGCCAATAGGGTCTGGGATTTGTGGAACCAAGCCATTTCTCAAGGGATTCGTATGACTCTCAGAATTTAGGACTAATAATTGACTATAAGACTTGTTCCTATGGAAATTCTGGGATCTGGCCAATAGGGTCTGGGATTTGTGAAACCAAGCTATTTCTCAAGGGATTCGTATGAAACTCAGAATGTAGGACTAATATGTGACTATAAGACTTGTCCCTATGGAAATTCTGGGATCTGGCCAATAGGGTCTGGGATTGGTGGAACCAAGCCATTTCGCAAGGGATTCGTATGAAACTTAGAATGTAGGACAAATATGTGATTATAAGACTTTTTCCTATGGAAATTCTGGGATCTGCCCAATAGAGTCTGGGATTTGTGGAACCATGCCATTTCTCAAGGGATTCGTATGAAACTCAGAATGTAGGACTAATATATAACTATAAGACTTGTTCCTATAGAAATTCTGGGATCTGGCCAATAGGGTCTGGGATTGGTGGAACCAAGCCATTTCTCAAGGGATTCGTATGAAACTCAGAATGTAGGACAAATATGTGAATATAAGACTTTTTCCTATGGAAATTCTGGGATCTGGCCAATAAAGTCTGGGATTTGAGGAACCAAGCCATTTCTCAAGGGATTCGTATGAAACTCAGAATGTAGGACTAATATATGACTATAAGACTTGTTCCTATGGAAATTCTGGGATCTGGCCAATAGGGTCTGGGATTTGTGAAACCAAGCCATTTCTCAAGGGATTCGTATGAAACTCAGAATGTAGGACTAATATGTGACTATAAGACTTGTCCCTATGGAAATTCTGGGATCTGGCCAATAGGGTCTGGGATTTGTGGAACCAAGCCATTTCTCAAGGGATTCGTATGACTCTCAGAATTTAGGACTAATAATTGGCTATAAGACTTGTTCCTATGGAAATTCTGGGATCTGGCAAATAGGGTCTGGGATTTGTGGAACCAAGCCATTTCTCAAGGGATTCGTATGAAACTCAGAATGTAGGACTAATATGTGACTATAAGACTTGTTCCTATGGAAATTCTGGGATCTGGCCAATAGGGTCTGGGATTTGTGGAACCAAGACATTTCTCAAGGGATTCGTATGAAACTCAGAATGTAGGACTAATATGTGACTATAAGACTTGTTCCTATGGAAATTCTGGGATCTGGCCAATAGGGTCTGGGATTTGTGGAACCAAGCCATTTCTCAAGGGATTCGTATGAAACTCAGAATGTAGGACTAATGAGTGACTATAAGACTTGTTCCTATGGAAATTCTGGGATCTGGCCAATAGGGTCTGGGATTTGTGGAACCAAGCCATTTCTCAAGGGATTCGTATGAAAATGGAATGTAGGACTAATATGTGACAATAAGACTTGTTCCTATAGAAATTCTGGGATCTGGCCAATAAGGTGTGGGATTTGTGGAACCAAGCCATTTCTCAAGGGATTCGTATGAAACTCAGAATGTAGGACTAATATGTGACTATAAGACTTGTTCCTATGGAAATTCTGGGATCTGGCGAATAGGGTCTGGGATTGGTGGAACCAAGCCATTTCTCAAGGGATTCGTATGAAACTCAGAATGTAGGACTAATATGTGACTATAAGACTTGTTCCTATGGAAATTCTGGGATCTGGCCAATAGGGTCTGGGATTTGTGGAACCAAGCTATTTCTCAAGGGATTCGTATGAAACTCAGAATGTAGGACTAATATGTGACTATAAGATTTGTTCCTATGAAAATTCTGGGATCTGGCCAATAGGGTCTGGGATTTGTGGAACCAAGCCATTTCTCAAGGGATTCGTATGAAACTCAGAATGTAGGACTAATATGTGACTATAAGACTTGTTCCTATGGAAATTCTGGGATCTGGCCAATAGGGTCTGGGATTTGTGGAACCAAGCCATTTCTCAAGGGATTCGTATGAAACTCAGAATGTAGGACTAATATGTGACTATAAGACTTGTTCCTATGGAAATTCTGGGATCTGGCCAATAGGGTCTGGGATTTGTGGAACCAAGCCATTTCTCAAGGGATTCGTATGAAACTCAGAATGTAGGACTAATATGTGACTATAAGATTTGTTCCTATGAAAATTCTGGGATCTGGCCAATAGGGTCTGGGATTGGTGGAACCAAGCCATTTCTCAAGGGATTCGTATGAAACTCAGAATGTAGGACTAATATGTGACTATAAGACTTGTTCCTATGGAAATTCTGGGATCTGGCTAATAGGGTCTGGGATTTGTGGAACCAAGCTATTTCTCAAGGGATTCGTATGAAACTCAGAATGTAGGACTAATATGTGACTATAAGACTTGTTCCTATGGAAATTCTGGGATCTGGCTAATAGGGTCTGGGATTTGTGGAACCAAGCTATTTCTCAAGGGATTCGTATGAAACTCAGAATGTAGGACTAATATGTGACTATAAGATTTGTTCCTATGAAAATTCTGGGATCTGGCCAATAGGGTCTGGGATTTGTGAAACCAAGCCATTTCTCAAGGGATTCGTATGAAACTCAGAATGTAGGACTAATATGTGACTATAAGACTTGTTCCTATGGAAATTCTGGGATCTGGCCAATAGGGTCTGGGATTTGTGGAACCAAGCCATTTCTCAAGGGATTCGTATGAAACTCAGAATGTAGGACTTATATGTGACTATAAGACTTGTTCCTATGGAAATTCTGGGATCTGGCCAATAGGGTCTGGGATTTGTGGAACCAAGCCATTTCTCAAGGGATTCGTATGAAACTCAGAATGTAGGACTAATATGTGACTATAAGACTTGTTCCTATGGAAATTCTGGGATCTGGCCAATAGGGTCTGGGATTTGTGGAACCAAGCAATTTCTCAAGGGATTCGTATGAAACTCAGAATGTAGGACTAATATGTGACTATAAGACTTGTTCCTATGGAAATTCTGGGATCTGGCCAATAGGGTCTGGGATTTGTGGAACCAAGCCATTTCTCAAGGGATTCGTTTGAAACTCAGAATGTAGGACTTATATGTGACTATAAGACTTGCTCCTATGGAAATTCTGGGATCTGGCCAATAGGGTCTGGGATTGGTGGAATCAAGCCATTTCTCAAGGGATTCGTATGAAACTCAGAATATAGGACTAATATGTGACTATAAGACTTGTTCCTATGGAAATTCTGGGATGTGGCCAACAGGGTCTGGGATTTGTGGAACCAAGCTATTTCTCAAGGGATTCGTATGAAACTCGATGTAGGACTACTATGTGACTATAAGATTTGTTCCTATGAAAATTCTGGGATCTGGCCAATAGGGTCTGGGATTTGTGAAACCAAGCCATTTCTCAAGGGATTCGTATGAAACTCAGAATGTAGGACTAATATGTGACTATAAGACTTGTTCCTATGGAAATTCTGGGATCTGGCCAATAGGGTCTGGGATTTGTGGAACCAAGCCATTTCTCAAGGGATTCGTATGAAACTCAGAATGTAGGACTTATATGTGACTATAAGACTTGTTCCTATGGTAATTCTGGGATCTGGCCAATAGGGTCTGGGATTTGTGGAACCAAGCCATTTCTCAAGGGATTCGTATGAAACTCAGAATGTAGGACTAATATGTGACTATAAGACTTGTTCCTATGGAAATTTTGGGATCTGGCCAATGGGGTCTGGGATTTGTGGAACCAAGCCATTTCTCAAGGGATTCGTATGAAACTCCGAATGTAGGACTAATATGTGACTATAAGACTTGTTCCTATGGAAATTCTGGGATCTGGCCAATAGGGTCTGGGATTTGTGGAACCAAGCCATTTCTCAAGGGATTCGTTTGAAACTCAGAATGTAGGACTAATATGTGACTATAAGACTTGCTCCTATGGAAATTCTGGGATCTGGCCAATAGGGTCTGGGATTTGTGGAACCAAGCCATTTCTCAAGAGATTCGTATGAAACTCAGAATGTAGGACTAATATGTGACTATAAGACTTGTTCCTATGGAAATTCTGGGATCTGGCCAATAGGGTCTGGGATTTGTGGAACCAAGCCATTTCTCAAGGGATTCGTATGAAACTCAGAATGTAGGACTAATATGTGACTATAAGACTTGTTCCTATGGAAATTCTGGGATCTGCCAATAGGGTCTGGGAATTGTGGAACCAAGCCATTTCTCAAGGGATTCGTATGAAACTCAGAATGTAGGACTAATATGTGACTATAAGACTTGTTCCTATGGAAATTCTGGGATCTGGCCAAGAGGGTCTGGGATTTGTGGAACCAAGCCATTTCTCAAGGGATTCGTATGAAACTCAGAATGTAGGACTGATATGTGACTATAAGACTTGTTCCTATGGAAATTCTGGGATCTGGCCAATAGGGTCTGGGATTTGTGGAAACAAGCCATTTCTCAAGGGATTCGTATGAAACTCAGAATGTAGGACTAATATGTGACTATAAGACTTGTTCCTATGGAAATTCTGGGATCTGGCCAATAGGGTCTGGGATTTGTGGAACCAAGCCATTTCTCAAGGGATTCGTATGAAACTCAGAATGTAGGACTAATATGTGACTATAAGACTTGTTCCTATGGAAATTCTGGGATCTGGCCAATAGGGTCTGGGATTTGTGGAACCAAGCCATTTCTCAAGGGATTCGTATGAAACTCAGAATGTAGGACTAATATGTGACTATAAGATTTGTTCCTATGAAAATTCTGGGATCTGGCCAATAGGGTCAGGGATTGGTGGAACCAAGCTATTTCTCAAGGGATTCGTATGAAACTCAGAATGTAGGACTAATATGTGACTATAAGACTTGTTCCTATGGAAATTCTGGGATCTGGCCAATAGGGTCTGGGATTTGTGGAACCAAGCCATTTCTCAAGGGATTCGTATGTAACTCAGAATGTAGGACTTATATGTGACTATAAGACTTGTTCCTATGGAAATTCTGGGATCTGGCCAATAGGGTCTGGGATTTGTGGAACCAAGCCATTTCTCAAGGGATTCGTATGAAACTCAGAATGTAGGACTAATATGTGACTATAAGACTTGTTCCTATGGAAATTCTGGGATCTGGCCAATAGGGTCTGGGATTTGTGGAACCAAGCCATTTCTCAAGGGATTCGTATGAAACTCAGAATGTAGGACTAATATGTGACTATAAGATTTGTTCCTATGAAAATTCTGGGATCTGGCCAATAGGGTCTGGGATTGGTGGAACCAAGCCATTTCTCAAGGGATTCGTATGAAACTCAGAATGTACGACTAATATGTGACTATAAGACTTGTTCCTATGGAAATTCTGGGATCTGGCCATTAGGGTCTGGGATTTGTGGAACCAAGCTATTTCTCAAGGGATTCGTATGAAACTCAGAATGTAGGACTAATATGTGACTATAAGATTTGTTCCTATGAAAATTCTGGGATCTGGCCAATAGGGTCTGGGATTTGTGAAACCAAGCCATTTCTCAAGGGATTCGTATGAAACTCAGAATGTAGGACTAATATGTGACTATAAGACTTGTTCCTATGGAAATTCTGGGATCTGGCCAATAGGATCTGGGATTTGTGGAACCAAGCCATTTCTCAAGGGATTCGTATGAAACTCAGAATGTAGGACTTATATGTGACTATAAGACTTGTTCCTATGGAAATTCTGGGATCTGGCCAATATGGTCTGGGATTTGTGGAACCAAGCCATTTCTCAAGGGATTCGTATGAAACTCAGAATGTAGGACTAATATGTGACTATAAGACTTGTTCCTATGGAAATTCTGGGATCTGGCCAATAGGGTCTGGGATTTGTGGAACCAAGCCATTTCTCAAGGGATTCGTATGAAACTCAGAATGTAGGACTAATATGTGACTATAAGACTTGTTCCTATGGAAATTCTGGGATCTGGCCAATAGGGTCTGGGATTTGTGGAACCAAGCCATTTCTCAAGAGATTCGTATGAAACTCAGAATGTAGGACTAATATGTGACTATAAGACTTGTTCCTATGGAAATTCTGGGATCTGGCCAATAGGGACTGGGATTTGTGGAAACAAGCCATTTCTCAAGGGATTCGTATGAAACTCAGAATTTAGGACTAATATGTGACTATAAGACTTGTTCCTATGGAAATTCTGGGATCTGGCCAATAGGGTCTGGGATTTGTGGAACCAAACCATTTCTCAAGGGATTCGTATGAAACTCAGAATGTAGGACTAATATGTGACTATAAGACTTGTTCCTATGGAAATTCTGGGATCTGGCCAATAGGGTCTGGGATTTGTGGAACCAAGCCATTTCTCAAGGGATTCGTATGAAACTCAGAATGTAGGACTTATATGTGACTATAAGACTTGTTCCTATGGAAATTCTGGGATCTGGCCAATAGGGTCTGGGATTTGTGGAACCAAGCCATTTCTCAAGGGATTCGTATGAAACTCAGAATGTAGGACTAATATGTGACTATAAGACTTGTTCCTATGGAAATTCTGGGATTTGGCCAATAGGGTCTGGGATTTGTGGAACCAAGCCATTTCTCAAGGGATTCGTATGAAACTCAGAATGTAGGACTTATATGTGACTATAAGACTTGTTCCTATGGAAATTCTGGGATCTGGCCAATAGGGGCTGGGATTTGTGGAACTAAGCCATTTCTCGAGGGATTCGTATGAAACTCATAATGTAGGACTAATATGTGACTATAAGACTTGTTCCTATGGAAATTCTGGGATCTGGCCAATAGGGTCTGGGATTTGTGGAACCAAGCCATTTCTCAAGGGATTCGTATGAAACTCAGAACGTAGGACTAATATGTGACTATAAGACTTGTTCCTATGGAAATTCTGGGATCTGGCCAATAGGGTCTGGGATTTGTGGAACCAAGCCATTTCTCAAGGGATTCGTATGAAACTCAGAATGTAGGACTAATATGTGACTATAAGACTTGCTCCTATGGAAATTCTGGGATCTGGCCAATAGGGTCTGGGATTTGTGGAACCAAGCCATTTCTCAAGGGATTCGTATGAAACTCAGAATGTAGGACTAATATGTGACTATAAGATTTGTTCCTATGAAAATTCTGAAATCTGGCCAATAGGGTCTGGGATTGGTGGAACCAAGCCATTTCTCAAGGGATTCGTATGAAACTCAGAATGTAGGACTAATATGTGACTATAAGACTTGTTCCTATGGAAATTCTGGGATCTGGCCAATAGGGTCTGGGATTTGTGGAACCAAGCTATTTCTCAAGGGATTCGTATGAAACTCAGAATGTAGGACTAATATGTGACTATAAGATTTGTTCCTATGAAAATTCTGGGATCTGGCCAATAGGGTCTGGGATTTGTGAAACCAAGCCATTTCTCAAGGGATTCGTATGAAACTCAGAATGTAGGACTAATATGTGACTATAAGACTTGTTCCTATGGAAATTCTGGGATCTGGCCAATAGGGTCTGGGATTTGTGGAACCAAGCCATTTCTCAAGGGATTCGTATGAAACTCAGAATGTAGGACTTATATGTGACTATAAGACTTGTTCCTATGGAAATTCTGGGATCTGGCCAATAGGGTCTGGGATTTGTGGAACCAAGCCATTTCTCAAGGGATTCGTATGAAACTCAGAATGTAGGACTAATATGTGACTATAAGACTTGTTCCTATGGAAATTCTGGGATCTGGCCAATAGGGTCTGGGATTTGTGGAACCAAGCCGTTTCTCAAGGGATTCGTATGAAACTCAGAATGTAGGACTAATATGTGACTATAAGATTTGTTCCTATGAAAATTCTGGGATCTGGCCAATAGGGTCTGGGATTGGTGGAACCAAGCCATTTCTCAAGGGATTCGTATGAAACTCAGAATGTAGGACTAATATGTGACTATAAGACTTGTTCCTATGGAAATTCTGGGATCTGGCCAATAGGGTCTGGGATTTGTGGAACCAAGCTATTTCTCAAGGGATTCGTATGAAACTCAGAATGTAGGACTAATATGTGACTATAAGATTTGTTCCTATGAAAATTCTGGGATCTGGCCAATAGGGTCTGGGATTTGTGAAACCAAGCCATTTCTCAAGGGATTCGTATGAAACTCAGAATGTAGGACTAATATGTGACTATAAGACTTGTTCCTATGGAAATTCTGGGATCTGGCCAATAGGATCTGGGATTTGTGTGAACCAAGCCATTTCTCAAGGGATTCGTATGAAACTCAGAATGTAGGACTTATATGTGACTATAAGACTTGTTCCTATGGAAATTCTGGGCTCTGGCCAATATGGTCTGGGATTTGTGGAACCAAGCCATTTCTCAAGGGATTCGTATGAAACTCAGAATGTAGGACTAATATGTGACTATAAGACTTGTTCCTATGGAAATTCTGGGATCTGGCCAATAGGGTCTGGGATTTGTGAAACCAAGCCATTTCTCAAGGGAGTCGTTTGAAACTCAGAATGTAGGACTAATATGTGACTATAAGACTTGCTCCTATGGAAATTCTGGGATCTGGCCAATAGGGTCTGGGATTTGTGGAACCAAGCCATTTCTCAAGAGATTCGTATGAAACTCAGAATGTAGGACTAATATGTGACTATAAGACATGTTCCTATGGAAATTCTGGGATCTGGCCAATAGGGTCTGGGATTTGTGGAAACAAGCCATTTCTCAAGGGATTCGTATGAAACTCAGAATTTAGGACTAATATGTGACTATAAGACTTGTTCCTATGGAAATTCTGGGATCTGGCCAATAGGGTCTGGGATTTGTGGAACCAAACCATTTCTCAAGGGATTCGTATGAAACTCAGAATGTAGGACTAATATGTGACTATAAGACTTGTTCCTATGGAAATTCTGGGATCTGGCCAATAGGGTCTGGGATTTGTGGAACCAAGCCATTTCTCAAGGGATTCGTTTGAAACTCAGAATGTAGGACTTATATGTGACTATAAGACTTGTTCCTATGGAAATTCTGGGATCTGGCCAATAGGGTCTGGGATTTGTGGAACCAAGCCATTTCTCAAGGGATTCGTATGAAACTCAGAATGTAGGACTAATATGTGACTATAAGACTTGTTCCTATGGAAATTCTGGGATTTGGCCAATAGGGTCTGGGATTTGTGGAACCAAGCCATTTCTCAAGGGATTCGTATGAAACTCAGAATGTAGGACTTATATGTGACTATAAGACTTGTTCCTATGGAAATTCTGGGATCTGGCCAATAGGGGCTGGGATTTGTGGAACTAAGCCATTTCTCAAGGGATTCGTATGAAACTCATAATGTAGGACTAATATGTGACTAAAAGACTTGTTCCTATGGAAATTCTGGGATCTGGCCAATAGGGTCTGGGATTTGTGGAACCAAGCCATTTCTCAAGGGATTCGTATGAAACTCAGAATGTAGGACTAATATGTGACTATAAGACTTGTTCCTATGGAAATTCTGGGATCTGGCCAATAGGGTCTGAGATTTGTGGAACCAAGCCATTTCTCAAGGGATTCGTATGAAACTCAGAATGTAGGACTAATATGTGACTATAAGACTTGCTCCTATGGAAATTCTGGGATCTGGCCAATAGGGTCTGGGATTTGTGGAACCAAGCCATTTCTCAAGGGATTCGTATGAAACTCAGAATGTAGGACTAATATGTGACTATAAGATTTGTTCCTATGAAAATTCTGAAATCTGGCCAATAGGGTCTGGGATTGGTGGAACCAAGCCATTTCTCAAGGGATTCGTATGAAACTCAGAATGTAGGACTAATATGTGACTATAAGACTTGTTCCTATGGAAATTCTGGGATCTGGCCAATAGGGTCTGGGATTTGTGGAACCAAGCCATTTCTCAAGGGATTCGTATGAAACTCAGAATGTAGGACTAATATGTGACTATAAGACTTGTTCCTATGGAAATTCTGGGATCTGGCCAATAGGGTCTGGGATTTGTGGAACCAAGCCATTTCTCAAGGGATTCGTATGAAACTCAGAATGTAGGACTTATATGTGACTATAAGACTTGCTCCTATGGAAATTCTGGGATCTGGCCAATATGTTCAGTGATTTGTGGAACCAAGCCATTTCTCAAGGGATTCGTATGAAACTCAGAATGTAGGACTAATATGTGACTATAAGACTTGTTCCTATGGAAATTCTGGGATCTGGCCAATAGGGTCTGGGATTTGTGAAACCAAGCCATTTCTCAAGGGAGTCGTTTGAAACTCAGAATGTAGGACTAATATGTGACTATAAGACTTGCTCCTATGGAAATTCTGGGATCTGGCCAATAGGGTCTGGGATTTGTGGAACCAAGCCATTTCTCAAGAGATTCGTATGAAACTCAGAATGTAGGACTAATATGTGACTATAAGACTTGTTCCTATGGAAATTCTGGGATCTGGCCAATAGGGTCTGGGATTTGTGGAAACAAGCCATTTCTCAAGGGATTCGTATGAAACTCAGAATGTAGGACTAATATGTGACTATAAGACTTGTTCCTATGGAAATTCTGGGATCTGGCCAATAGGTTCCGGGATTTGTGGAACCAAGCCATTTCTCAAGGGATTCGTATGAAACTCAGAATGTAGGACTAATATGTGACTATAAGACTTGTTCCTATGGAAATTCTGGGATCTGGCCAATAGGGTCTGGGATTTGTGGAACCAAGCCATTTCTCAAAAGATTCGTATGAAACTCAGAATGTAGGACTAATATCTGACTATAAGACTTGTTCCTATGGAAATTCTGGGATCTGGCCAATAGGGTCTGGGATTTGTGGAACCAAGCCATTTCTCAAGGGATTCGTATGAAACTCAGAACGTAGGACTAATATGTGACTATAAGACTTGTTCCTATGGAAATTCTGGGATCTGGCCAATGGGTCTGGGATTGGTGGAACCAAGCCATTTCTCAAGGGATTCGTATGAAACTCAGAATGTACTAATATGTGACTATAAGACTTGTTCCTATGGAAATTCTGGGATCTGGCCAATAGGGTCTGGGATTTGTGGAACCAAGACATTTCTCAAGGGATTCGTATGAAACTCGGAATGTAGGACTAATATGTGACTATAAGACTTGTTCCTATGGAAATTCTGGGATCTGGCCAATAGGTTCTGGGATTTGTGGAACCAAGCCATTTCTCAAGGGATTCGTATGAAACTCAGAATGTAGGACTAATATGTGACTATAAGACTTGTTTCTATGGAAATTCTGGGATATGGCCAATAGGGTCTGTGATTTGTGGAACCAAGCCATTTCTCAAGGGATTCGTATGAAACTCAGAATGTAGGACTAATATGTGGCTATAAGACTTGTTCCTATGGAAGTTCTGGGATCTGGCCAATAGGGTCTGGGATTTGTGGAACCAAGCCATTTCTCAAGGGATTCGTATGAAACTCAGAATGTACGACTAATATGTGACTATAAGACTTGTTCCTATGGAAATTCTGGGATCTGGCCAATAGAGTCTGGGACTTGTGTTACCAAGCCATTTCTCAAGGGATTCGTATGAAACTCAGAATGTAGGACTTATATGTGACTATAAGACTTGTTCCTATGGAAATTCAGGATTCTGGCCAATAGGTTCTGGGATTTGTGGAACCAAGCCATTTCTCAAGGGATTCGTTTGAAACTCTGAATGTAGGACTAATATGTGGCTATAAGACTTGTTCCTATGGAAATTCTGGGGTCTGGCCAATAGGGTCTGGGATTTGTGGAACCAAGCCATTTCTCAAGGGATTCGTATGAAACTCAGAATGTAGGACAAATATGTGAATATAAGGCTTTTTCCTATGGAAATTCTGGGATCTGGCCAATAGAGTCTGGGATTTGTGGAACCAAGCCATTTCTCAAAGGATTCGTTTGAAACTCAGAATGTAGGACTAATATGTGACTATAAGACTTGTTCCTATGGAAATTCTGGGGTCTGGCCAATAGGATCTGGGATTTGTGGAACCAAGCCATTTCTCAAGGGATTCGTATGAAACTCAGAATGTAGGACTAATATGTGACTTTAAGACTTGTTCCTATTGAAATTCTGGGATCTGGCCAATAGGGTCTGGGATTTGTGGAACCAAGCCATTTCTCAAGGGATTCGTATGAAACTCAGAATGTAGGACTAATATGTGACTATAAGACTTGTTCCTATTGAAATTCTGGGATCTGGCCAATAGGGTCTGGGATTTGTGGAACCAAGCCATTTCTCAAGGGATTCGTATGAAACTCAGAATGTAGGACTAATATGTGACTATAAGACTTGTTCCTATGGAAATTCTGGGATCTGGCAAATAGGGTCTGGGATATGTGGAACCAAGCCATTTCTCAAGGGATTCGTATGAAACTCAGAATGTAGGACTAATATGTGACTATAAGACTTGTTCCTATGGAAATTCTGGGATCTGGCCAATAGGGTCTGGGATTTGTGGAACCAAGCTATTTCTCAAGGGATTCGTATGAAACTCAGAATGTAGGACTAATATGTGACTATAAGACTTGTTCCTATGGAAATTCTGGGATCTGGCCAATAGGGTCTGGGATTTGTGGAACCAAGCTATTTCTCAAGGGATTCGTATGAAACTCAGAATGTAGGACTAATATGTGACCATAAGATTTGTTCCTACGAAAATTCTGGGATCTGGCCAATAGGGTCTGGGATTTGTGAAACCAAGCCATTTCTCAAGGGATTCGTATGAAACTCAGAATGTAGGACTAATATGTGACTATAAGACTTGTTCCTATGGAAATTCTGGGATCTGGCCAATAGGGTCTGGGATTTGTGGAACCAAGCCATTTCTCAAGGGATTCGTATGAAACTCAGAATGTAGGACTTATATGTGACTATAAGACTTGTTCCTATGGAAATTCTGGGATCTGGCAAATAGGGTCTGGGATTTGTGGAACCAAGCCATTTCTCAAGGGATTCGTATGAAACTCAGAATGTAGGACTAATATGTGACTATAAGACTTGTTCCTATGGAAATTCTGGGATCTGGCCAATAGGGTCTGGGATTTGTGGAACCAAGCCATTTCTCAAGGGATTCGTATGAAACTCCGAATGTAGGACTAATATGTGACTATAAGACTTGTTCCTATTGAAATTCTGGGATCTGGCCAATAGGGTCTGGGATTTGTGGAACCAAGCCATTTCTCAAGGGATTCGTATGAAACTCAGAATGTAGGACTAATATGTGACTATAAGACTTGTTCCCATGGAAATTCTGGGATCTGGCCAATAGGGTCTGGGATTTGTGGAACCAAGCCATTTCTCAAGGGATTCGTATGAAACTCAGAATGTAGGACTAATATGAGACTATAAGACTTGTTCCTATGGAAATTCTGGGATCTGGCCAATAGGGTCTGGGATTTGTGGAACCAAGCTATTTCTCAAGGGATTCGTATGAAACTCAGAATGTAGGACTAATATGTGACTATAAGACTTGTTCCTATGGAAATTCTGGGATCTGGCCAATAGGGTCTGGGATTTGTGGAACCAAGCCATTTCTCAAGGGATTCGTATGAAACTCCGAATGTAGGACTAATATGTGACTATAAGACTTGTTCCTATGGAAATTCTGGGATCTGGCCAATAGGGCCTGGGATTTGTGGAACCAAGCCATTTCTCAAGGGATTCGTATGAAAATGGAATGTAGGACTAATATGTGACAATAAGACTTGTTCCTATGGAAATTCTGGGATCTGGTCAATAGGGTCTGGGATTTGTGGGAACCAAGCCATTTCTCAAGGGTTTCGTATATAACTCAGAATGTAGGATTAATATGTGATTATAAGACTTGTTCCTATGGAAATTCTGGGATCTGGCCAATAGGGTCTGGGATTTGTGGAACCAAGCCATTTCTCGAGGGATTCGTATGAAACTCAGAATGTAGGACTAATATGTGACTATAAGACTTGTTCCTATGGAATTTCTGGGATCTGGCCAATAGGGTCTGGGATTTGTGGAACCAAGCCATTTCTCAAAGGATTCGTTTGAAACTCAGAATGTAGGACTAATATGTGACTATAAGACTTGTTCCAATGGCCAATAGGGTCTGGGATTTGTGGAACCAAGCCATTTCTCAAGGGATTCGTATGAAACTCAGAATGTAGGACTAATATGTGACTTTAAGACTTGTTCCTATGGAAATTCTGGGATCTGGCCAATAGGGTCTGGGATTTGTGGAACCAAGCCATTTCTCAAGGGATTCGTATGAAACTCAGAATGTAGGACTAATATGTGACTTTAAGATGTTCCTATGGAAATTCTGGGATCTGGCAAATAGTGTCTGGGATTTGTGGAACCAAGCCATTTCTCAAGGGATTCGTATGAAACTCAGAATGTAGGACTAATATGTGACTATAAGACTTGTTCCTATGGAAATTCTGGGATCTGGCCAATAGGGTCTGGGATTTGTGGAACCAAGCCATTTCTCAAGGGATTCGTATGAAACTCAGAATGTAGGACTAATATGTGACTATAAGACTTGTTTCTATGGAAATTCTGGGATCTGGCCAATAGGGTCTGGGATTTGTGGAACCAAGCCATTTCTCAAGGGATTCGTATGAAACTCAGAATGTAGGACTAATATGTGACTATAAGACTTGTTCCTATTGAAATTCTGGGATCTGGCTAATAGGGTCTGTGATTTGTGGAACCAAGCCATTTCTCAAGGGATTCGTATGAAACTCAGAATGTAGGACTAATATGTGGCTATAAGACTTGTTTCTATGGAAATTCTGGGATCTGGCCAATAGGGTCTGGGATTTGTGGAACCAAGCCTTTCTCAAGGGATTCGTATGAAACTCAGAATGTAGGACTAATATGTGACTATAAGACTTGTTCCTATGGAAATTCTGGGATCTGGCCAATAGGGTCTGGGATTTGTGGAACCAAGCCATTTCTCAAGGGATTCGTATGAAACTCAGAATGTAGGACTTATATGTGACTATAAGACTTGTTCCTATGGAAATTCTGGATTCTGGCCAATAGGGTCTGGGATTTCTGGAACCAAGCCATTTCTCAAGGGATTCGTTTGAAACTCAGAATGTAGGACTAATATGTGACTATAAGACTTGTTCCTATGGAAATTCTGGGGTCTGGCCAATAGGGTCTGGGATTTGTGGAAACAAGCCACATCTCAAGGGATTCGTATGAAACTCAGAATGTAGGACAAATATGTGAATATAAGACTTTTTCCTATGAAAATTCTGGGATCTGGCCAATAGAGTCTGGGATTTGTGGAACCAAGCCATTTCTCAAGGGATTCGTATGAAACTCAGAATGTAGGACAAATATGTGAATATAAGACTTTTTCCTATGGAAATTCTGGGATCTGGCCAATAGAGTCTGGGATTTGTGGAACCAAGCCATTTCTCAAGGGATTTGTATGAAACTCAGAATGTAGGACTAACATATGACTATAAGACTTGTTCCTATGGAAATTCTGGGATCTGGCAAATAGGGTCTGGGATTTGTGAAACCAAGCCATTTCTCAAGGGATTCGCATGAAACTCAGAATGTAGGACTAATATGTGACTATATGACTTGTCCCTATGGAAATTCTGTGATCTGGCCAATAGGGTCTGGGATTTGTGGAACCAAGCCATTTCTCAAGGGATTCGTATGACTCTTAGAATGTAGGACTAATATGTGACTATAAGACTTGTTCCTATGGAAATTCTGGAATCTGGCAAATAGGGTCTGGGATTTGTGGAACCAAGCCATTTTTCAAGGGATTCGTATGAAACTCAGAATGTAGGACTAATATGTGACTATAAGACTTGTTCCTATGGAAATTCTGGGATCTGGCCAATATGGTCTGGGATTTGTGGAATCAAGCCATTTCTCAAGTCTTTCGTATGAAACTCAGAATGTAGGACTAATATGTGACTATAAGACTTGTTCCTATGGAAATTCGGGGATCTGGCCAATAGGGTCTGGGATTTGTGGAACCAAGCCATTTCTCAAGGGATTCGTATGAAACTCAGAATGTGGGACTAATATGTGACAATAAGACTTGTTCCTATGGAAATTCTGGGATCTGGCCAATAGGGTCTGGGATTTGTGGAACCAAGCCATTTCTCAAGCGATTCGTATGAAACTCAGAATTTAGGACTAATATATGACTATAAGACTTGTCCCTATGGAAATTCTGGGGTCTGGCCAATAGGGTCTGGGATTTGTGGAACCAAGCCATTTCTCAAGGGATTCGTATGAAACTCAGAATGTAGGACAAATATGTGAATATAAGGCTTTTTCCTATGGAAATTCTGGGATCTGGCCAATAGAGTCTGGGATTTGTGGAACCAAGCCATTTCTAAAAGGATTCGTTTGAAACTCAGAATGTAGGACTAATATGTGACTATAAGACTTGTTCCTATGGAAATTCTGGGGTCTGGCCAATAGGGTCTGGGATTTGTGGAACCAAGCCATTTCTCAAGGGATTCGTATGAAACTCAGAATGTAGGACTAATATGTGACTTTAAGACTTGTTCCTATGGAAATTCTGGGATCTGGCCAATAGGGTCTGGGATTTGTGGAACCAAGCCATTTCTCAAGGGATTCGTATGAAACTCAGAATGTGGGACTAATATGTGACTATAAGACTTGTTCCTATGGAAATTCTGGGATCTGGCCAATATGGTCTGGGATTTGTGGAACCAAGCCATTTCTCAAGGGATTCGTATGAAACTCAGAATGTAGGACTAATATGTGACTATAAGACTTGTTTCTATGGAAATTCTGGGATCTGGCCGATAGGGTCTGGGATTTGTGGAACCAAGCCATTTCTCAAGGGATTCGTATGAAACTCGGAATGTAGGACTAATATGCGAGTATAAGACTTGTTCCTATGGAAATTCTGGGATCTGGCCAATAGGGTCTGGGATTTGTGGAACCAAGCCATTTCTCAAGGGATTCGTATGAAACTCGGAATGTTGGACTAATATGCGAGTATAAGACTTGTTCCTATGGAAATTCTGGGATCTGGCCAATAGGGTCTGGGATTTGTGGAACCAAGCCATTTCTCAAGGGATTCGTATGAAACTCGGAATGTAGGACTAATATGTGACTATAAGACTTGTTCCTATGGAAATTCTGGGATCTGGCCAATAGGGTCTGGGATTTGTGGGAACCAAGCCATTTCTCAAGGGATTCGTATGAAACTCAGAATGAAGGACTAATATGTGACAATAAGACTTGTTCCTATGGAAATTCTGGGATCTGGTCAATAGGGTCTGGGATTTGTGGGAACCAAGCCATTTCTCAAGGGTTTCGTATGAAACTCAGAATGTAGGATTAATATGTGACTATAAGACTTGTTCCTATGGAAATTCTGGGATCTGGCCAATAGGGTCTGGGATTTGTGGAACCAAGCCATTTCTCGAGGGATTCGTATGAAACTCAGAATGTAGGACTAATATGTGACTATAAGACTTGTTCCTATGGAATTTCTGGGATCTGGCCAATAGGGTCTGGGATTTGTGAAACCAAGCCATTTCTCAAGGGATTCATATGAAACTCAGAATGTAGGACTAATATGTGACTATAAGACTTGTTCCTATGGAAATTCTGGGATCTGGCCAATAGGGTCTGTGATTTGTGGAACCAAGCCATTTCTCAAGGGATTCGTATGAAACTCAGAATGTAGGACTAATATGTGACTATAAGACTTGTTCCTATGGAAATACTGGGATCTGGCCAATAGGGTCTGGGATTTGTGGTACCAAGCCATTTCTCAGGGGATTCGTATGAAACTCAGAATGTAGGACTTATATGTGACTATAAGACTTGTTCCTATAGAAATTCTGGATTCTGGCCAATAGGTTCTGGGATTTGTGGAACCAAGCCATTTCTCAAGGGATTCGTTTGAAACTCAGAATGTAGGACTAATATGTGGCTATAAGACTTGTTATTATGGAAATTCTGGGGTCTGGCCAATAGGGTCTGGGATTTGTGGAACCAAGCCATTTCTCAAGGGATTCGTATGAAACTCAGAATGTAGGACAAATATGTGAATATAAGGCTTTTTCCTATGGAAATTCTGGGATCTGGCCAATAGAGTCTGGGATTTGTGGAACCAAGCCATTTCTAAAAGGATTCGTTTGAAACTCAGAATGTAGGACTAATATGTGACTATAAGACTTGTTCCTATGGAAATTCTGGGGTCTGGCCAATAGGGTCTGGGATTTGTGAAACCAAGCCATTTCTCAAGGGATTCGTATGAAACTCAGAATGTAGGACTAATATGTGACTTTAAGACTTGTTCCTATGGAAATTCTGGGATCTGGCCAATAGGGTCTGGGATTTGTGGAACCAAGCCATTTCTCAAGGGATTCGTATGAAACTCAGAATGTAGGACTAATATGTGACTATAAGACTTGTTCCTATGGAAATTCTGGGATCTGGCCAATAGGGTCTGGGATTTGTGGAACCAAGCCATTTCTCAAGGGATTCGTATGAAACTCAGAATGTAGGACTAATATGTGACTATAAGACTTGTTTCTATGGAAATTCTGGGATCTGGCCAATAGGGTCTGGGATTTGCCAATAGGGTCTGGGATTTGTGGAACCAAGCCATTTCTCAAGGGATTCGTATGAAACTCAGAATGTAGGACAAATATGTGAATATAAGACTTTTTCCTATGGAAATTCTGGGATCTGCCCAATAGAGTCTGGGATTTGTGGAACCAAGCCATTTCTCAAGGGATTCGTATGAAACTCAGAATGTAGGACTAATATATGACTATAAGACTTGTTCCTATGGAAATTCTGGGATCTGGCAAATAGGGTCTGGGATTTGTGAAACCAAGCCATTTCTCAAGGGATTCGCATAAAAGTCAGAATGTAGGACTAATATGTGACTATAATACTTGTCCCTATGGAACTTCTGGGATCTGGCCAATAGGGTCTGGGATTTGTGGAACCAAGCCATTTCTCAAGGGATTCGTATGAAACTCAGAATGTAGGACTAGTATGTGACTATAAGACTTGTTCCTATGGAAATTCTGGGATCTTGCCAATAGGGTCTGGGATTTGTGGAACCAAGCCATTTCTCAAGGGATTCGTATGAAACTCAGAATGTAGAAATTATATATGACTATAAGACTTGTTCCTATGGAAATTCTGGATTCTGGCCAATAGGGTCTGGGATTTGTGGAACCAAGCCATTTCTCAAGGGATTCGTTTGAAACTCAGAATGTAGGACTAATATGTGACTATAAGACTTATTCCTATGGAAATTCTGGGATCTGGCCAATAGAGTCTGGGATTTGTGGAACCAAGCCATTTCTCAAGCGATTCGTATGAAACTCAGAATGTAGGACTAATATATGACTATAAGACTTGTTCCTATGGAAATTCTGGGATCTGGCAAATAGGGTCTGGGATTTGTGAAACCAAGCCATTTCTCAAGGGATTCGCATGAAACTCAGAATGTAGGACTAATATGTGACTATAAGACTTGTCCCTATGGAAATTCTGGGATCTGGCCAATAGGGTCTGGGATTTGTGGAACCAATCCATTTCTCAAGGGATTCGTATGACTCTCAGAATGTAGGACTAATATGTGACTATAAGACTTGTTCCTATGGAAATTCTGGGATCTGGCAAATAGGGTCTGGGATTTGTGGAACCAAGCCATTTTTCAAGGGATTCGTATGAAACTCAGAATGTAGGACAAATATGTGACTATAAGACCTGTTCCTATGGAAATTCTGGGATCTGGCCAATAGGGTCTGGGATTTGTGGAACCAAGCCATTTCTCAAGGGTTTCGTATGAAACTCAGAATGTAGGACTAATATGTGACTATAAGACTTGTTCCTATGGAAATTCTGGGATCTGGCCAATAGGGTCTGGGATTTGTGGAACCAAGCCATTTCTCAAGGGATTCGTATGAAACTCAGAATGTGGGACTAATATGTGACAATAAGACTTGTTCCTATGGAAATTCTGGGATCTGGTCAATAGGGTCTGGGATTTGTGGAACCAAGCCATTTCTCAAGGGATTCGTATGAAACTCAGAATGTGGGACTAATATGTGACAATAAGACTTGTCCCTATGGAAATTCTGGGATCTGGCCAATAGGGTCTGGGATTTGTTGGACCAAGCCATTTCTCAAGGGATTCGTATGAAACTCAGAATGTAGGACTAATATGTGACTATAAGACTTGTTCCTATGGAAATTCTGGGATCTGGCCAATAGGGTCTGGGATTTGTGGAACCAAGCCATTTCTCAAGGGATTCGTATGAAACTCAGAATGTAGGACTTATATGTGACTATAAGACTTGTTCCTATGGAAATTCTGGGATCTGGCTATATGGTCTGTGATTTGTGGAACCAACCAAGAAATTCTGGGATCTGGCCAATAGGGTCTGGGATTTGTGGAACCAAGCCATTTCTCAAGGGATTCGTATGAAACTCAGAATGTAGGACTAATATGTGACTATAAGACTTGTCCCTATGGAAATTCTGGGATCTGGCCAATAGGGTCTGGGATTTGTGGAACCAAGCCATTTCTCAAGGGATTCGTATGACTCTCAGAATGTAGGACTAATATGTGACTATAAGACTTGTTCCTATGGAAATTCTGGGATCTGGCAAATAGGGTCTGGGATTTGTGGAACCAAGCCATTTTTCAAGGGTTTCGTATGAAACTCAGAATGTAGGACTAATATGTGACTATAAGACCTGTTCCTATGGAAATTCTGGGATCTGGCCAATAGGGTCTGGGATTTGTGGAACCAAGCCATTTCTCAAGGGATTCGTATGAAACTCAGAATGTAGGACTAATATGTGACTATAAGACTTGTTCCTATGGAAATTCTGGGATCTGGCCAATAGGGTCTGGGATTTGTGGAACCAAGCCATTTCTCAAGGGATTCGTATGAAACTCAGAATGTGGGACTAATATGTGACTATAAGTTTTGTTCCTATGGAAATTCTGGGATCTGGCCAATAGGGTCTGGGATTTGTGGAACCAAGCCATTTCTCAAGGGATTCATATGAAACTCAGAATGTAGGACTAATATGTGACAATAAGACTTGTTCCTATGGAAATTCTGGGATCTGGCCGATAGGGTCTGGGATTTGTGGAACCAAGCCATTTCTCAAGGGATTCGTATGAAACTCGGAATGTAGGACTAATATGCGAGTATAAGACTTGTTCCTATGGAAATTCTGGGATCTGGCCAATAGGGTCTGGGATTTGTGGAACCAAGCCATTTCTCAAGGGATTCGTATGAAACTCGGAATGTTGGACTAATATGCGAGTATAAGACTTGTTCCTATGGAAATTCTGGGATCTGGCCAATAGGGTCTGGGATTTGTGGAACAAAGCCATTTCTCAAGGGATTCGTATGAAACTCGGAATGTAGGACTAATATGTGACTATAAGACTTGTTCCTATGGAAATTCTGGGATCTGGCCAATAGGGTCTGGGATTTGTGGGAACCAAGCCATTTCTCAAGGGATTCGTATGAAACTCAGAATGAAGGACTAATATGTGACTATAAGACTTGTTCCTATGGAAATTCTGGGATCTGGATAATAGGGTCTGGGATTTGTGGAACCAAGCCATTTCTCAAGGGTTTCGTATGAAATTCGGAATGCAGGACTAATATGCGAGTATAATACTTGTTACTATGGAAATTCTGGGATCTGGCCAATAGGGTCTGGGATTTGTGGAACCAAGCCATTTCTCAAGGGATTCGTATGAAACTCGGAATGTAGGACTAATATGCGAGTATAAGACTTGTTCCTATGGAAATTCTGGGATCTGGCCAATAGGGTCTGGGATTTGTGGAACCAAGCCATTTCTCAAGGGATTCGTATGAAACTCAGAATGTAGGACTAATATATGACTATAAGACTTGTTCCTATGGAAATTCTGGATTCTGGCCAATAGGGTCTGGGATTTGTGGAACCAAGCCATTTCTCAAGGGATTCGTTTGAAACTCAGAATGTAGGACTAATATGTGACTATAAGACTTATTCCTATGGAAATTCTGGGATCTGGCCAATAGAGTCTGGGATTTGTGGAACCAAGCCATTTCTCAAGCGATTCGTATGAAACTCAGAATGTAGGACTAATATATGACTATAAGACTTGTTCCTATGGAAATTCTGGGATCTGGCAAATAGGGTCTGGGATTTGTGAAACCAAGCCATTTCTCAAGGGATTCGCATGAAACTCAGAATGTAGGACTAATATGTGACTATAAGACTTGTCCCTATGGAAATTCTGGGATCTGGCCAATAGGGTCTGGGATTTGTGGAACCAACCCATTCTCAAGGGATTCGTATGACTCTCAGAATGTAGGACTAATATGTGACAATAAGACTTGTTCCCATGGAAATTCTGGGATCTGGCAAATAGGGTCTGGGATTTGTGGAACCAAGCCATTTTTCAAGGGATTCGTATGAAACTCAGAATGTAGGACTAATATGTGACTATAAGACCTGTTCCTATGGAAATTCTGGGATCTGGCCAATAGGGTCTGGGATTTGTGGAACCAAGCCATTTCTCAAGGGTTTCGTATGAAACTCAGAATGTAGGACTAATATGTGACTATAAGACTTGTTCCTATGGAAATTCTGGGATCTGGCCAATAGGGTCTGGGATTTGTGGAACCAAGCCATTTCTCAAGGGATTCGTATGAAACTCAGAATGTGGGACTAATATGTGACAATAAGACTTGTTCCTATGGAAATTCTGGGATCTGGTCAATAGGGTCTGGGATTTGTGGAACCAAGCCATTTCTCAAGGGATTCGTATGAAACTCAGAATGTAGGACTAATATGTGACTATAAGACTTGTTCCTATGGAAATTCTGGGATCTGGCCAATAGGGTCTGGGATTTGTGGAACCAAGCCATTTCTCAAGGGATTCGTATGAAACTCAGAATGTAGGACTAATATGTGACTATAAGACTTGTTCCTATGGAAATTCTGGGATCTGGCCAATAGGGTCTGGGATTTGTGGGAACCAAGCCATTTCTTAAGGCATTCGTATGAAACTCAGAATGTAGGACTAATATGTGACTATAAGACTTGTTCCTATGGAAATTCTGGGATCTGGCCAATAGGGTCTGGGATTTGTGGAACCAAGCCATTTCTCAAGGGATTCGTATGAAACTCAGAATGTAGGACTAATATGCGAGTATAAGACTTGTTCCTATGGAAATTCTGGGATCTGGTTAATAGGGTCTGGGATTTGTGGAACCAAGCCATTTCTCAAGGGATTCGTATGAAACTCGGAATGTAGGACTAATATGCGAGTATAAGACTTGTTCCTATGGAAATTCTGGGATCTGGCCAATAGGGTCTGGGATTTGTGGAACCAAGCCATTTCTCAAGGGATTCGTATGAAACTCGGAATGTAGGACTAATATGTGACTATAAGAATTGTTCCTATGGAAATTCTGGGATCTGGCCAATAGGGTCTGGGATTTGTGGGAACCAAGCCATTTCTCAAGGGATTCGTATGAAACTCAGAATGAAGGACTAATATGTGACTATAAGACTTGTTCCTATGGAAATTCTGGGATCTGGCCAATAGGGTCTGGGATTTGTGGAACAAAGCCATTTCTCAAGGGTTTCGTATGAAACTCGGAATGTAGGACTAATATGCAAGTATAAGACTTGTTCCTATGGAAATTCTGGGATCTGGCCAATAGGGTCTGGGATTTGTGGAACCAAGCCATTTCTCAAGGGATTCGTATGAAACTCGGAATTTAGGACTAATATGCGAGTATAAGACTTGTTCCTATGGAAATTCTGGGATCTGGCCAATAGGGTATGGGATTTGTGGAACCAAGCCATTTCTCAAGGGATTCGTATGAAACTCGGAATGTAGGACTAATATGTGACTATAAGACTTGTTCCTATGGAAATTCTGGGATCTGGCTAATAGGGTCTGTGATTTGTGGAACCAACCAAGAAATTCTGGGATCTGGCCAATAGGGTCTGGGATTTGTGGAACCAAGCCATTTCTCAAGGGATTCGTATGAAACTCAGAATGTAGGACTAATATGTGACTATAAGACTTGTTCCTATGGAAATTCTGGGATCTGGCCAATAGGGTCTGGGATTTGTGGAACCAAGCCATTTCTCGAGGGATTCGTATGAAACTCAGAATGTAGGACTAATATGTGACTATAAGACTTGTTCCTATGGAATTTCTGGGATCTGGCCAATAGGGTCTGGGATTTGTGAAACCAAGTCATTTCTCAAGGGATTCGTATGAAACTCAGAATGTAGGACTAATATGTGACTATAAGACTTGTTCCTATGGAAATTCTGGGATCTGGCCAATAGGGTCTGTGATTTGTGGAACCAAGCCATTTCTCAAGGGATTCGTATGAAACTCAGAATGTAGGACTAATATGTGACTATAAGACTTGTTCCTATGGAAATTCTGGGATCTGGCCAATAGGGTCTGTGATTTGTGGAACCAAGCCATTTCTCAAGGGATTCGTATGAAACTCAGAATGTAGGACTAATATGTGACTATAAGACTTGTTCCTATGGAAATTCTGGGATCTGGCCAATAGGGTCTGGGATTTGTGGAACCAAGCCATTTCTCAAGGGATTCGTATGAAACTCAGAATGTAGGACTTATATGTGACTATAAGACTTGTTCCTATGGAAATTCTGGGATCTGGCTATATGGTCTGTGATTTGTGGAACCAACCAAGAAATTCTGGGATCTGGCCAATAGGGTCTGGGATTTGTGGAACCAAGCCATTTCTCAAGGGATTCGTATGAAACTCAGAATGTAGGACTAATATGTGACTATAAGACTTGTCCCTATGGAAATTCTGGGATCTGGCCAATAGGGTCTGGGATTTGTGGAACCAAGCCATTTCTCAAGGGATTCGTATGACTCTCAGAATGTAGGACTAATATGTGACTATAAGACTTGTTCCTATGGAAATTCTGGGATCTGGCAAATAGGGTCTGGGATTTGTGGAACCAAGCCATTTTTCAAGGGTTTCGTATGAAACTCAGAATGTAGGACTAATATGTGACTATAAGACTTGTTCCTATGGAAATTCTGGGATCTGGCCAATAGGGTCTGGGATTTGTGGAACCAAGCCATTTCTCGAGGGATTCGTATGAAACTCAGAATGTAGGACTAATATGTGACTATAAGACTTGTTCCTATGGAATTTCTGGGATCTGGCCAATAGGGTCTGGGATTTGTGAAACCAAGTCATTTCTCAAGGGATTCGTATGAAACTCAGAATGTAGGACTAATATGTGACTATAAGACTTGTTCCTATGGAAATTCTGGGATCTGGCCAATAGGGTCTGTGATTTGTGGAACCAAGCCATTTCTCAAGGGATTCGTATGAAACTCAGAATGTAGGACTAATATGTGACTATAAGACTTGTTCCTATGGAAATTCTGGGATCTGGCCAATAGGGTCTGGGATTTGTGGTACCAAGCCATTTCTCAGGGGATTCGTATGAAACTCAGAATGTAGGACTTATATGTGACTATAAGACTTGTTCCTATAGAAATTCTGGATTCTGGCCAATAGGTTCTGGGATTTGTGGAACCAAGCCATTTCTCAAGGGATTCGTTTGAAACTCAGAATGTAGGACTAATATGTGGCTATAAGACTTGTTCCTATGGAAATTCTGGGGTCTGGCCAATAGGGTCTGGGATTTGTGGAACCAAGCCTTTTCTCAAGGGATTCGTATGAAACTCAGAATGTAGGACAAATATTTGAATATAAGGCTTTTTCCTATGGAAATTCTGGGATCTGGCCAATAGAGTCTGGGATTTGTGGAACCAAGCCATTTCTCAAAGGATTCGTTTGAAACTCAGAATGTAGGACTAATATGTGACTATAAGACTTGTTCCTATGGAAATTCTGGGGTCTGGCCAATAGGGTCTGGGATTTGTGGAACCAAGCCATTTCTCAAGGGATTCGTATGAAACTCAGAATGTAGGACTAATATGTGACTTTAAGACTTGTTCCTATGGAAATTCTGGGATCTGGCCAATAGGGTCTGGGATCTGTGGAACCAAGCCATTTCTCAAGGGATTCGTATGAAACTCAGAATGTAGGACTAATATGTGACTATAAGACTTGTTCCTATGGAAATTCTGGGATCAGGCCAATAGGGTCTGGGATTTGTGGAACCAAGCCATTTCTCAAGGGATTCGTATGAAACTCAGAATGTAGGACTAATATGTGACTATAAGACTTGTTTCTATGGAAATTCTGGGATCTGGCCAATAGGGTCTGGGATTTGTGGAACCAAGCCATTTCTCAAGGGATTCGTATGAAACTCAGAATGTAGGACTAATATGTGACTATAAGACTTGTTCAAATGGAAATTCTGGGATCTGGCTAATAGGGTCTGTGATTTGTGGAACCAAGCCATTTCTCAAGGGATTCGTATGAAACTCAGAATGTAGGACTAATATGTGGCTATAAGACTTGTTCCTATGGAAATTCTGGGATCTGGCCAATAGGGTCTGGGATTTGTGGAACCAAGTCATTTCTCAAGGGATTCGTATGAAACTCAGAATGTAGGACTAATATGTGACTATAAGACTTGTTCCTATGGAAATTCTGGGATCTGGCCAATAGGGTCTGGGATTTGTGGAACCAAGCCATTTCTCAAGGGATTCGTATGAAACTCAGAATGTAGGACTTATATGTGACTATAAGACTTGTTCCTATGTAAATTCTGAAATCTGGCCAATAGGGTCTGGTATTTGTGGAACCAAGCCATTTCTCAAAGGATTCGTTTGAAACTCCGAATGTAGGACTAATATGTGACTATAAGACTTGTTCCTATGGAAATTCTGGGGTCTGGCCAATAGGGTCTGGGATTTGTGGAACCAAGCCATTTCTCAAGGGATTCGTATGAAACTCAGAATGTAGGACAAATATGTGAATATAAGACTTTTTCCTATGGAAATTCTGGGATCTGCCCAATAGAGTCTGGGATTTGTGGAACCAAGCCATTTCTCAAGGGATTCGTATGAAACTCAGAATGTAGGACTAATATATGACTATAAGACTTGTTCCTATGGAAATTCTGGGATCTGGCAAATAGGGTCTGGGATTTGTGGAACCAAGCCATTTCTCAAGCGATTCGTATGAAACTCAGAATGTAGGACTAATATATGACTATAAGACTTGTTCCTATGGAAATTCTGGGATCTGGCAAATAGGGTCTGGGATTTGTGAAACCAAGCCATTTCTCAAGGGATTCGCATGAAACTCAGAATGTAGGACTAATATGTGACTATAAGACTTGTCCCTATGGAAATTCTGGGATCTGGCCAATAGGGTCTGGGATTTGTGGAACCAATCCATTTCTCAAGGGATTCGTATGACTCTCAGAATGTAGGACTAATATGTGACTATAAGACTTGTTCCTATGGAAATTCTGGGATCTGGCAAATAGGGTCTGGGATTTGTGGAACCAAGCCATTTTTCAAGGGATTCGTATGAAACTCAGAATGTAGGACTAATATGTGACTATAAGACCTGTTCCTATGGAAATTCTGGGATCTGGCCAATAGGGTCTGGGATTTGTGGAACCAAGCCATTTCTCAAGGGTTTCGTATGAAACTCAGAATGTAGGACTAATATGTGACTATAAGACTTGTTCCTATGGAAATTCTGGGATCTGGCCAATAGGGTCTGGGATTTGTGGAACCAAGCCATTTCTCAAGGGATTCGTATGAAACTCAGAATGTGGGACTAATATGTGACAATAAGACTTGTTCCTATGGAAATTCTGGGATCTGGTCAATAGGGTCTGGGATTTGTGGAACCAAGCCATTTCTCAAGAGATTCGTATGAAACTCAGAATGTGGGACTAATATGTGACAATAAGACTTGTCCCTATGGAAATTCTGGGATCTGGCCAATAGGGTCTGGGATTTGTGGGACCAAGCCATTTCTCAAGGGATTCGTATGAAACTCAGAATGTAGGACTAATATGTGACTATAAGACTTGTTCCTATGGAAATTCTGGGATCTGGCCAATAGGGTCTGGGATTTGTGGAACCAAGCCATTTCTCAAGGGATTCGTATGAAACTCAGAATGTAGGACTTATATGTGACTATAAGACTTGTTCCTATGGAAATTCTGGGATCTGGCTAATAGGGTCTGTGATTTGTGGAACCAACCAAGAAATTCTGGGATCTGGCCAATAGGGTCTGGGATTTGTGGAACCAAGCCATTTCTCAAGGGATTCGTATGAAACTCAGAATGTAGGACTAATATGTGACTATAAGACTTGTCCCTATGGAAATTCTGGGATCTGGCCAATATGGTCTGGGATTTGTGGAACCAAGCCATTTCTCAAGGGATTCGTATGACTCTCAGAATGTAGGACTAATATGTGACTATAAGACTTGTTCCTATGGAAATTCTGGGATCTGGCAAATAGGGTCTGGGATTTGTGGAACCAAGCCATTTTTCAAGGGTTTCGTATGAAACTCAGAATGTAGGACTAATATGTGACTATAAGACCTGTTCCTATGGAAATTCTGGGATCTGGCCAATAGGGTCTGGGATTTGTGGAACCAAGCCATTTCTCAAGGGATTCGTATGAAACTCAGAATGTAGGACTAATATGTGACTATAAGACTTGTTCCTATGGAAATTCTGGGATCTGGCCAATAGGGTCTGGGATTTGTGGAACCAAGCCATTTCTCAAGGGATTCGTATGAAACTCAGAATGTGGGACTAATATGTGACTTTAAGTTTTGTTCCTATGGAAATTCTGGGATCTGGCCAATAGGGTCTGGGATTTGTGGAACCAAGCCATTTCTCAAGGGATTCATATGAAACTCAGAATGTAGGACTAATATGTGACAATAAGACTTGTTCCTATGGAAATTCTGGGATCTGGCCGATAGGGTCTGGGATTTGTGGAACCAAGCCATTTCTCAAGGGATTCGTATGAAACTCGGAATGTAGGACTAATATGCGAGTATAAGACTTGTTCCTATGGAAATTCTGGGATCTGGCCAATAGGGTCTGGGATTTGTGGAACCAAGCCATTTCTCAAGGGATTCGTATGAAACTCGGAATATTGGACTAATATGCGAGTATAAGACTTGTTCCTATGGAAATTCTGGGATCTGGCCAATAGGGTCTGGTATTTGTGGAACCAAGCCATTTCTCAAGGGATTTGTATGAAACTCGGAATGTAGGACTAATATGTGACTATAAGACTTGTTCCTATGGAAATTCTGGGATCTGGCCAATAGGGTCTGGGATTTGTGGGAACCAAGCCATTTCTCAAGGGATTCGTATGAAACTCAGAATGAAGGACTAATATGTGACTATAAGACTTGTTCCTATGGAAATTCTGGGATCTGGATAATAGGGTCTGGGATTTGTGGAACCAAGCCATTTCTCAAGGGTTTCGTATGAAATTCGGAATGCAGGACTAATATGCGAGTATAATACTTGTTACTATGGAATTTCTCAAGAGATTCGTATGAAACTCAGAATGTGGGACTAATATGTGACAATAAGACTTGTCCCTATGGAAATTCTGGGATCTGGCCAATAGGGTCTGGGATTTGTGGGACCAAGCCATTTCTCAAGGGATTCGTATGAAACTCAGAATGTAGGACTAATATGTGACTATAAGACTTGTTCCTATGGAAATTCTGGGATCTGGCCAATAGGGTCTGGGATTTGTGGAACCAAGCCATTTCTCAAGGGATTCGTATGAAACTCAGAATGTAGGACTTATATGTGACTATAAGACTTGTTCCTATGGAAATTCTGGGATCTGGCTAATAGGGTCTGTGATTTGTGGAACCAACCAAGAAATTCTGGGATCTGGCCAATAGGGTCTGGGATTTGTGGAACCAAGCCATTTCTCAAGGGATTCGTATGAAACTCAGAATGTAGGACTAATATGTGACTATAAGACTTGTCCCTATGGAAATTCTGGGATCTGGCCAATAGGGTCTGGGATTTGTGGAACCAAGCCATTTCTCAAGGGATTCGTATGACTCTCAGAATGTAGGACTAATATGTGACTATAAGACTTGTTCCTATGGAAATTCTGGGATCTGGCAAATAGGGTCTGGGATTTGTGGAACCAAGCCATTTTTCAAGGGTTTCGTATGAAACTCAGAATGTAGGACTAATATGTGACTATAAGACCTGTTCCTATGGAAATTCTGGGATCTGGCCAATAGGGTCTGGGATTTGTGGAACCAAGCCATTTCTCAAGGGATTCGTATGAAACTCAGAATGTAGGACTAATATGTGACTATAAGACTTGTTCCTATGGAAATTCTGGGATCTGGCCAATAGGGTCTGGGATTTGTGGAACCAAGCCATTTCTCAAGGGATTCGTATGAAACTCAGAATGTGGGACTAATATGTGACTTTAAGTTTTGTTCCTATGGAAATTCTGGGATCTGGCCAATAGGGTCTGGGATTTGTGGAACCAAGCCATTTCTCAAGGGATTCATATGAAACTCAGAATGTAGGACTAATATGTGACAATAAGACTTGTTCCTATGGAAATTCTGGGATCTGGCCGATAGGGTCTGGGATTTGTGGAACCAAGCCATTTCTCAAGGGATTCGTATGAAACTCGGAATGTAGGACTAATATGCGAGTATAAGACTTGTTCCTATGGAAATTCTGGGATCTGGCCAATAGGGTCTGGGATTTGTGGAACCAAGCCATTTCTCAAGGGATTCGTATGAAACTCGGAATGTTGGACTAATATGCGAGTATAAGACTTGTTCCTATGGAAATTCTGGGATCTGGCCAATAGGGTCTGGTATTTGTGGAACCAAGCCATTTCTCAAGGGATTTGTATGAAACTCGGAATGTAGGACTAATATGTGACTATAAGACTTGTTCCTATGGAAATTCTGGGATCTGGCCAATAGGGTCTGGGATTTGTGGGAACCAAGCCATTTCTCAAGGGATTCGTATGAAACTCAGAATGAAGGACTAATATGTGACTATAAGACTTGTTCCTATGGAAATTCTGGGATCTGGATAATAGGGTCTGGGATTTGTGGAACCAAGCCATTTCTCAAGGGTTTCGTATGAAATTCGGAATGCAGACTAATATGCGAGTATAATACTTGTTACTATGGAAATTCTGGGATCTGGCCAATAGGGTCTGGGATTTGTGGAACCAAGCCATTTCTCAAGGGATTCGTATGAAACTCAGAATGTAGGACTAATATATGACTATAAGACTTGTTCCTATGGAAATTCTGGATTCTGGCCAATAGGGTCTGGGATTTGTGGAACCAAGCCATTTTTCAAGGGATTCGTATGAAACTCGGAATGTAGGACTAATATGCGAGTATAAGACTTGTTCCTATGGAAATTCTGGGATCTGGCCAATAGGGTCTGGGATTTGTGGAACCAAGCCATTTCTCAAGGGATTCGTATGAAACTCAGAATGTAGGACTAATATGCGAGTATAAGACTTGTTCCTATGGAAATTCTGGGATCTGGCCAATAGGGTCTGGGATTTGTGGAACCAAGCCATTTCTCAAGGGATTCGTATGAAACTCGGAATGTAGGACTAATATGCGAGTATAAGACTTGTTCCTATGGAAATTCTGGGATCTGGCCAATAGGGTCTGGGATTTGTGGAACCAAGCCATTTCTCAAGGGATTCGTATGAAACTCGGAATGTAGGACTAATATGTGACTATAAGAATTGTTCCTATGGAAATTCTGGGATCTGGCCAATAGGGTCTGGGATTTGTGGAACCAAGCCATTTCTCAAGGGTTTCGTATGAAACTCAGAATGTAGGACTAATATGTGACTATAAGACTTGTTCCTATGGAAATTCTGGGATCTGGCCAATAGGGTCTGGGATTTGTGGAACCAAGCCATTTCTCAAGGGATTCGTATGAAACTCAGAATGTGGGACTAATATGTGACAATAAGACTTGTTCCTATGGAAATTCTGGGATCTGGTCAATAGGGTCTGGGATTTGTGGAACCAAGCCATTTCTCAAGAGATTCGTATGAAACTCAGAATGTGGGACTAATATGTGACAATAAGACTTGTCCCTATGGAAATTCTGGGATCTGGCCAATAGGGTCTGGGATTTGTGGGACCAAGCCATTTCTCAAGGGATTCGTATGAAACTCAGAATGTAGGACTAATATGTGACTATAAGACTTGTTCCTATGGAAATTCTGGGATCTGGACAATAGGGTCTGGGATTTGTGGAACCAAGCCATTTCTCAAGGGATTCGTATGAAACTCAGAATGTAGGACTTATATGTGACTATAAGACTTGTTCCTATGGAAATTCTGGGATCTGGCTAATAGGGTCTGTGATTTGTGGAACCAACCAAGAAATTCTGGGATCTGGCCAATAGGGTCTGGGATTTGTGGAACCAAGCCATTTCTCAAGGGATTCGTATGAAACTCAGAATGTAGTACTAATATGTGACTATAAGACTTGTCCCTATGGAAATTCTGGGATCTGGCCAATAGGGTCTGGGATTTGTGGAACCAAGCCATTTCTCAAGGGATTCGTATGACTCTCAGAATGTAGGACTAATATGTGACTATAAGACTTGTTCCTATGGAAATTCTGGGATCTGGCAAATAGGGTCTGGGATTTGTGGAACCAAGCCATTTTTCAAGGGTTTCGTATGAAACTCAGAATGTAGGACTAATATGTGACTATAAGACCTGTTCCTATGGAAATTCTGGGATCTGGCCAATAGGGTCTGGGATTTGTGGAACCAAGCCATTTCTCAAGGGATTCGTATGAAACTCAGAATGTAGGACTAATATGTGACTATAAGACTTGTTCCTATGGAAATTCTGGGATCTGGCCAATAGGGTCTGGGATTTGTGGAACCAAGCCATTTCTCAAGGGATTCGTATGAAACTCAGAATGTGGGACAAATATGTGACTTTAAGTTTTGTTCCTATGGAAATTCTGGGATCTGGCCAATAGGGTCTGGGATTTGTGGAACCAAGCCATTTCTCAAGGGATTCATATGAAACTCAGAATGTAGGACTAATATGTGACAATAAGACTTGTTCCTATGGAAATTCTGGGATCTGGCCGATAGGGTCTGGGATTTGTGGAACCAAGCCATTTCTCAAGGGATTCGTATGAAACTCGGAATGTAGGACTAATATGCGAGTATAAGACTTGTTCCTATGGAAATTCTGGGATCTGGCCAATAGGGTCTGGGATTTGTGGAACCAAGCCATTTCTCAAGGGATTCGTATGAAACTCGGAATGTTGGACTAATATGCGAGTATAAGACTTGTTCCTATGGAAATTCTGGGATCTGGCCAATAGGGTCTGGTATTTGTGGAACCAAGCCATTTCTCAAGGGATTTGTATGAAACTCGGAATGTAGGACTAATATGTGACTATAAGACTTGTTCCTATGGAAATTCTGGGATCTGGCCAATAGGGTCTGGGATTTGTGGGAACCAAGCCATTTATCAAGGGATTCGTATGAAACTCAGAATGAAGGACTAATATGTGACTATAAGACTTGTTCCTATGGAAATTCTGGGATCTGGATAATAGGGTCTGGGATTTGTGGAACCAAGCCATTTCTCAAGGGTTTCGTATGAAATTCGGAATGCAGGACTAATATGCGAGTATAATACTTGTTACTATGGAAATTCTGGGATCTGGCCAATAGGGTCTGGGATTTGTGGAACCAAGCCATTTCTCAAGGGATTCGTATGAAACTCAGAATGTAGGACTAATATATGACTATAAGACTTGTTCCTATGGAAATTCTGGATTCTGGCCAATAGGGTCTGGGATTTGTGGAACCAAGCCATTTTTCAAGGGATTCGTATGAAACTCGGAATGTAGGACTAATATGCGAGTATAAGACTTGTTCCTATGGAAATTCTGGGATCTGGCCAATAGGGTCTGGGATTTGTGGAACCAAGCCATTTCTCAAGGGATTCGTATGAAACTCAGAATGTAGGACTAATATGCGAGTATAAGACTTGTTCCTATGGAAATTCTGGGATCTGGCCAATAGGGTCTGGGATTTGTGGAACCAAGCCATTTCTCAAGGGATTCGTATGAAACTCGGAATGTAGGACTAATATGCGAGTATAAGACTTGTTCCTATGGAAATTCTGGGATCTGGCCAATAGGGTCTGGGATTTGTGGAACCAAGCCATTTCTCAAGGGATTCGTATGAAACTCGGAATGTAGGACTAATATGTGACTATAAGAATTGTTCCTATGGAAATTCTGGGATCTGGCCAATAGGGTCTGGGATTTGTGGGAACCAAGCCATTTCTCAAGGGATTCGTATGAAACTCAGAATGAAGGACTAATATGTGACTATAAGACTTGTTCCTATGGAAATTCTGGGATCTGGCCAATAGGGTCTGGGATTTGTGGAACCAAGCCATTTCTCAAGGGTTTCGTATGAAACTCGGAATGTAGGACTAATATGCAAGTATAAGACTTGTTCCTATGGAAATTCTGGGATCTGGCCAATAGGGTCTGGGATTTGTGGAACCAAGCCATTTCTCAAGGGATTCGTATGAAACTCGGAATGTAGGACTAATATGCGAGTATAAGACTTGTTCCTATGGAAATTCTGGGATCTGGCCAATAGGGTCTGGGATTTGTGGAACCAAGCCATTTCTCAAGGGATTCGTATGAAACTCAGAATGTAGGACTAATATATGACTATAAGACTTGTTCCTATGGAAATTCTGGATTCTGGCCAATAGGGTCTGGGATTTGTGGAACCAAGCCATTTCTCAAGGGATTCGTTTGAAACTCAGAATGTATGACTAATATGTGACTATAAGACTTGTTCCTATGGAAATTCTGGGATCTGGCCAATAGGGTCTGGGATTTGTGGAACCAAGCCATTTCTCAAGGGATTCGTATGAAACTCAGAATGTGGGACTAATATGTGACAATAAGACTTGTTCCTATGGAAATTCTGGGATCTGGTCAATAGGGTCTGGGATTTGTGGAACCAAGCCATTTCTCAAGGGATTCGTATGAAACTCAGAATGTAGGACTAATATGTGACTATAAGACTTGTTCCTATGGAAATTCTGGGATCTGGCCAATAGGGTCTGGGATTTGTGGAACCAAGCCATTTCTCAAGGGATTCGTATGAAACTCGGAATGTAGGACTAATATGCGAGTATAAGACTTGTTCCTATGGAAATTCTGGGATCTGGCCAATAGGGTCTGGGATTTGTGGAACCAAGCCATTTCTCAAGGGATTCGTATGAAACTCGGAATGTAGGACTAATATGTGACTATAAGAATTGTTCCTATGGAAATTCTGGGATCTGGCCAATAGGGTCTGGGATTTGTGGGAACCAAGCCATTTCTCAAGGGATTCGTATGAAACTCAGAATGAAGGACTAATATGTGACTATAAGACTTGTTCCTATGGAAATTCTGGGATCTGGCCAATAGGGTCTGGGATTTGTGGAACCAAGCCATTTCTCAAGGGTTTCGTATGAAACTCGGAATGTAGGACTAATATGCAAGTATAAGACTTGTTCCTATGGAAATTCTGGGATCTGGCCAATAGGGTCTGGGATTTGTGGAACCAAGCCATTTCTCAAGGGATTCGTATGAAACTCGGAATTTAGGACTAATATGCGATTATAAGACTTGTTCCTATGGAAATTCTGGGATCTGGCCAATAGGGTCTGGGATTTGTGGAACCAAGCCATTTCTCAAGGGATTCGTATGAAACTCGGAATGTAGGACTAATATGCGAGTATAAGACTTGTTCCTATGGAAATTCTGGGATCTGGCCAATAGGGTCTGGGATTTGTGGAACCAAGCCATTTCTCAAGGGATTCGTATGAAACTCAGAATGTAGGACTAATATATGACTATAAGACTTGTTCCTATGGAAATTCTGGATTCTGGCCAATAGGGTCTGGGATTTGTGGAACCAAGCCATTTCTCAAGGGATTCGTTTGAAACTCAGAATGTAGGACTAATATGTGACTATAAGACTTATTCCTATGGAAATTCTGGGGTCTGGCCAATAGGGTCTGGGATTTGTGGAACCAAGCCATTTCTCAAGGGATTCATATGAAACTCAGAATGTAGGACAAATATGTGAATATAAGACTTTTTCCTATGGAAATTCTGGGATCTGGCCAATAGAGTCTGGAATTTGTGGAACCAAGCCATTTCTCAAGCGATTCGTATGAAACTCAGAATGTAGGACTAATATATGACTATAAGACTTGTTCCTATGGAAATTCTGGGATCTGGCAAATAGGGTCTGGGATTTGTGAAACCAAGCCATTTCTCAAGGGATTCGCATGAAACTCAGAATGTAGGACTAATATGTGACTATAAGACTTGTCCCTATGGAAATTCTGGGATCTGGCCAATAGGGTCTGGGATTTGTGGAACCAATCCATTTCTCAAGGGATTCGTATGACTCTCAGAATGTAGGACTAATATGTGACTATAAGACTTGTTCCCATGGAAATTCTGGGATCTGGCAAATAGGGTCTGGGATTTGTGGAACCAAGCCATTTTTCAAGGGATTCGTATGAAACTCAGAATGTAGGACTAATATGTGACTATAAGACCTGTTCCTATGGAAATTCTGGGATCTGGCCAATAGGGTCTGGGATTTGTGGAACCAAGCCATTTCTCAAGGGTTTCGTATGAAACTCAGAATGTAGGACTAATATGTGACTATAAGACTTGTTCCTATGGAAATTCTGGGATCTGGCCAATAGGGTCTGGGATTTGTGGAACCAAGCCATTTCTCAAGGGATTCGTATGAAACTCAGAATGTGGGACTAATATGTGACAATAAGACTTGTTCCTATGGAAATTCTGGGATCTGGTCAATAGGGTCTGGGATTTGTGGAACCAAGCCATTTCTCAAGGGATTCGTATGAAACTCAGAATGTAGGACTAATATGTGACTATAAGACTTGTTCCTATGGAAATTCTGGGATCTGGCCAATAGGGTCTGGGATTTGTGGAACCAAGCCATTTCTCAAGGGATTCGTATGAAACTCAGAATGTAGGACTAATATGTGACTATAAGACTTGTTCCTATGGAAATTCTGGGATCTGGCCAATAGGGTCTGGGATTTGTGGGAACCAAGCCATTTCTCAAGGCATTCGTATGAAACTCAGAATGTAGGACTAATATGTGACTATAAGACTTATTCCTATGGAAATTCTGGGATCTGGCCAATAGGGTCTGGGATTTGTGGAACCAAGCCATTTCTCAAGGGATTCGTATGAAACTCAGAATGTAGGACTAATATGCGAGTATAAGACTTGTTCCTATGGAAATTCTGGGATCTGGCCAATAGGGTCTGGGATTTGTGGAACCAAGCCATTTCTCAAGGGATTCGTATGAAACTCGGAATGTAGGACTAATATGCGAGTATAAGACTTGTTCCTATGGAAATTCTGGGATCTGGCCAATAGGGTCTGGGATTTGTGGGAACCAAGCCATTTCTCAAGGGATTCGTATGAAACTCAGAATGAAGGACTAATATGTGACTATAAGACTTGTTCCTATGGAAATTCTGGGATCTGGCCAATAGGGTCTGGGATTTGTGGAACCAAGCCATTTCTCAAGGGTTTCGTATGAAACTCGGAATGTAGGACTAATATGCAAGTATAAGACTTGTTCCTATGGAAATTCTGGGATCTGGCCAATAGGGTCTGGGATTTGTGGAACCAAGCCATTTCTCAAGGGATTCGTATGAAACTCGGAATTTAGGACTAATATGCGATTATAAGACTTGTTCCTATGGAAATTCTGGGATCTGGCCAATAGGGTATGGGATTTGTGGAACCAAGCCATTTCTCAAGGGATTCGTATGAAACTCAGAATGTAGGACTAATATGTGACTATAAGACTTGTTCCTATGGAAATTCTGGGATCTGGCCAATAGGGTCTGGGATTTGTGGAACCAAGCCATTTCTCAAGGGATTCGTATGAAACTCAGAATGTAGGACTAATATGCGAGTATAAGACTTGTTCCTATGGAAATTCTGGGATCTGGCCAATAGGGTCTGGGATTTGTGGAACCAAGCCATTTCTCAAGGGATTCGTATGAAACTCGGAATGTAGGACTAATAGGCGAGTATAAGACTTGTTCCTATGGAAATTCTGGGATCTGGCCAATAGGGTCTGGGATTTGTGGAACCAAGCCATTTCTCAAGGGATTCGTATGAAACTCGGAATGTAGGACTAATATGTGACTATAAGAATTGTTCCTATGGAAATTCTGGGATCTGGCCAATAGGGTCTGGGATTTGTGGGAACCAAGCCATTTCTCAAGGGATTCGTATGAAACTCAGAATGAAGGACTAATATGTGACTATAAGACTTGTTCCTATGGAAATTCTGGGATCTGGCCAATAGGGTCTAGGATTTGTGGAACCAAGCCATTTCTCAAGGGTTTCGTATGAAACTCGGAATGAAGGACTAATATGCGAGTATAAGACTTGTTCCTATGGAAATTCTGGGATCTGGCCAGTAGGGTCTGGGATTTATGGAACCAAGCCATTTCTCAAGGGATTCGTATGAAACTCGGAATGTAGGACTAATATGCGAGTATAAGACTTGTTCCTATGGAAATTCTGGGATCTGGCCAATAGGGTCTGGGATTTGTGGAACCAAGCCATTTCTCAAGGGATTCGTATGAAACTCGGAATGTAGGACAAATATGCGAGTATAAGACTCGTTCCTATGGAAATTCTGGGATCTGGCAAATAGGGTCTGGGATTTGTGGAACCAAGCCATTTCTCAAGGGATTCGTATGAAACTCGGAATGTAGGACTAATTTGCGAGTATAAGACTTGTTCCTATGGAAATTCTGGGATCTGGCCAATAGGTTCTGGGATTTGTGGAACCAAGCCATTTCTCAAGGGATTCGTATGAAACTCGGAATGTAGGACTAATATGCGAGTATAAGAAATTCTGGGATCTGGCCAATAGGGTATGGGATTTGTGGAAACAAGCCATTTATCAAGGGATTCGTATAAAACTCGGAATGTAGGACTAATATACGAGTATAAGACTTGTTCCTATGGAAATTCTGGTATCTGGACAATAGGGTCTGGGATTTGTGGAACCAAGCCATTTCTCAATGGATTCGTATGAAACTCAGAATGTAGGACTAATATGTGACTATAAGACTTGTTCCTATGGAAATTCTGGGATCTGGCCAATAGGGTCTGGGATTTGTGGAACCAAGCCATTTCTCAAGGGATTCGTATGAAACTCGGAATGTAGGACTAATATGTGACTATAAGACTTGTTCCTATGGAAATTCTGGGATCTGGCCAATAGGGTCTGGGATTTGTGGAACCAAGCCATTTCTCAAGGGATTCGTATGAAACTCAGAATGTAGGACTAATATGTGACTATAAGACTTGTTCCTATGGAAATTCTGGGATCTGGCCAATAGGGTCTGGGATTTGTGGAACCAAGCCATTTCTCAAGGGATTCGTATGAAACTCAGAATGAAGGACTAATATGCGAGTATAAGACTTGTTCCTATGGAAAGTCTGGGATCTGACCAATAGGGTCTGGGATTTGTGGAACCAAGCCATTTCTCAAGGGATTCGTATGAAACTCGGAATGTAGGACTAATATGCGAGTATAAGACTTGTTCCTATGGAAATTCTGGGATCTGGCCAATAGGGTCTGGGATTTGTGGAACCAAGCCATTTCTCAAGGGATTCGTATGAAACTCGGAATGTAGGACTAATATGTGACTATAAGACTTGTTCCTATGGAAATTCTGGAATCTGGCCAATAGGGTCTGGGATTTGTGGGAACCAAGCCATTTCTCAAGGGATTCGTATGAAACTCAGAATGAAGGACTAATATGTGACTATAAGACTTGTTCCTATGGAAATTCTGGGATCTGGATAACAGGGTCTGGGATTTGTGGAACCAAGCCATTTCTCAAGAGTTTCGTATGAAACTCGGAATGCAGGACTAATATGCGAGTATAATACTTGTTACTATGGAAATTCTGGGATCTGGCCAATAGGGTCTGGGATTTGTGGAACCAAGCCATTTCTCAAGGGATTCGTATTAAACTCGGAATGTAGGACTAATATGCGAGTATAAGACTTGTTCGTATGGAAATTCTGGGATCTGGCCAATAGGGTCTGGGATTTGTGGAACCAAGCCATTTCTCAAGTGATTCGTATGAAACTCAGAATGTAGGACTAATATGTGATTATAAGACTTGTTACTATGGAAATTCTGGGATCTGGCCAATAGGGTCTGGGATTTGTGGAAACAAGCCATTTCTCAAGGGATTCGTATGAAACTCAGAATGTAGGACTAATATGTGATTATAAGACTTGTTACTATGGAAATTCTGGGATCTGGACAATAGGGTCTGGGATTTGTGGAACCAAGCCATTTCTCGAGAGATTCGTATGAAACTCAGAATGTAGGACTAATATGTGACTATAAGACTTGTTTCTATGGAAATTCTGGGATCTGGCCAATAGGGTCTGGGATTTGTGGAACCAAGCCATTTCTCAAGAAATTCGTATGAAACTCAGAATGTAGGACTAATATGTGACTATAAGACTTGTTCCTATGGAAATTCTGGGATCTGGCCAATAGGGTCTGGGATCTGTGGAACCAAGCCATTTCTCAAGGGATTCGTATGAAACTCATAATGTAGGACTAATATGTTACTATAAGACTTGTTCCTATGGAAATTCTGGGATCTGGCCAATAGGGTCTGGGATTTGTGGAAACAAGCCATTTCTCAAGGGATTCGTATGAAACTCAGAATGTAGGACTAATATGTGACTATAAGGCTTGTTCCTATGGAAATTCTGGGATCTGGCCAATAGGGTCTGGGATTTGTGGAACCAAGCTCTCAAGGAATTCGTATGAAACTCAGAATGTAGGACTAATATGTGACTATAAGACTTGTTCCTATGGAAATTCTGGGATCTGGCCAATAGGGTCTGGGATTTGTGGAACCAAGCCATTTCTCAAGGGATTCGTATGAAACTCAGAATGTAGGACTTATATGTGACTATAAGACTTGTTCCTATGGAAATTCTGGGATCTGGCTAATAGGGTCTGTGATTTGTGGAACCAACCAAGAAATTCTGGGATCTATCCAATAGGGTCTGGGATTTGTGGAACCAAGCCATTTCTCAAGGGATTCGTATGAAACTCAGAATGTAGGACTAATATGTGACTATAAGACTTGTTCCTATGGAAATCCTGGGATCTGGCCAATAGGGTCTGGGATTTGTGGAACCAAGCCATTTCTCAAGGGATTCGTATGAAACTCAGAATGTAGGACTTATATGTGACTATAAGACTTGTTCCTATGGAAATTCTGGATTCTGGCCAATAGGGTCTGCGATTTGTGGAACCAAGCCATTTCTCAAGGGATTCGTTTGAAACTCAGAATGTAGGACTAATATGTGACTATAAGACTTGTTCCTATGGAAATTCTGGGGTCTGGCCAATAGGGTCTGGGATTTGTGGAACCAAGCCATTTCTCAAGGGATTCGTATGAAACTCAGAATGTAGGACAAATATGTGAATATAAGACTTTTTCCTATGGAAATTCTGGGATCTGGCCAATAGAGTCTGGGATTTGTGGAACCAAGCCATTTCGCAAGGGATTCGTATTAAACTCAGAATGTAGGACTAATATATGACTATAAGACTTGTTCCTATGGAAATTCTGGGATCTGGCAAATAGGGTCTGGGATTTGTGAAACCAAGCCATTTCTCAAGGGATTCGCATGAAACTCAGAATGTAGGACTAATATGTGACTATAAGACTTGTCCCTATGGAAATTCTGGGATCTGGCCAATAGGGTCTGGGATTTGTGGAACCAAGCCATTTCTCAAGGGATTCGTATGACTCTCAGAATGTAGGACTAATATGTGACTATAAGACTTGTTCCTATGGAAATTCTGGGATCTGGCAAATAGGGTCTGGGATTTGTGGAACCAAGCCATTTTTCAAGGGTTTCGTATGAAACTCAGAATGTAGGACTAATATGTGACTATAAGACCTGTTCCTATGGAAATTCTGGGATCTGGCCAATAGGGTCTGGGATTTGTGGAACCAAGCCATTTCTCAAGGGATTCGTATGAAACTCAGAATGTAGGACTAATATGTGACTATAAGACTTGTTCCTATGGAAATTCTGGGATCTGGCCAATAGGGTCTGGGATTTGTGGAACCAAGCCATTTCTCAAGGGATTCGTATGAAACTCAGAATGTGGGACTAATATGTGACTATAAGTTTTGTTCCTATGGAAATTCTGGGATCTGGCCAATAGGGTCTGGGATTTGTGGAACCAAGCCATTTCTCAAGGGATTCGAATGAAACTCGGAATGTAGGACTAATATGCGAGTATAAGACTTGTTCCTATGGAAATTCTGGGATCTGGCCGTTAGGGTCTGGGATTTGTGGAACCAAGCCATTTCTCAAGGGATTCGTATGAAACTCGGAATGTAGGACTAATATGCGAGTATAAGACTTGTTCCTATGGAAATTCTGGGATCTGGCCAATAGGGTCTGGGATTTGTGGAACCAAGCCATTTCTCAAGAAATTCGTATGAAACTCGGAATGTAGGTCTAATATGTGACTATAAGACTTGTTCCTATGGAAATTCTGGGATCTGGCCAATAGGGTCTGGGATTTGTGGGAACCAAGCCATTTCTCATGGGATTCGTATGAAACTCAGAATGAAGGACTAATATGTGACTATAAGACTTGTTCCTATGGAAATTCTGGGATCTGGATAATAGGGTCTGGGATTTGTGGAACCTAGCCATTTCTCAAGGGTTTCGTATGAAACTCGGAATGCAGGACTAATATGCGAGTATAATACTTGTTACTATGGAAATTCTGGGATCTGGCCAATAGGGTCTGGGATTTGTGGAACCAAGCCATTTCTCAAGGGATTCGTATGAAACTCGGAATGTAGGACTAATATGCGAGTATAAGACTTGTTCCTATGCAAATTCTGGGATCTGGCCAATAGGGTCTGGGATTTGTGGAACCAAGCCATTTCTCAAGGGATTCGTATGAAACTCAGAATGTAGGACTAATATGTGACTATAAGACTTGTTCCTATGGAAATTCTGGGATCTGGCCAATAGGGTCTGGGATTTGTGGAACCAAGCCATTTCTCAAGGCATTCGTATGAAACTCAGAATGTAGGACTAATATGTGACTATAAGACTTGTTCCTATGGAAATTCTGGGATCTGGCCAATAAGGTCTGGGATTTGTGGAACCAAGCCATTTCTCAAGGGATTCGTATGAAACTCAGAATGTAGGACTAATATGCGAGTATAAGACTTGTTCCTATGGAAATTCTGGGATCTGGCCAATAGGGTCTGGGATTTGTGGAACCAAGCCATTTCTCAAGGGATTCGTATGAAACTCGGAATGTAGGACTAATATGCGAGTATAAGACTTGTTCCTATGGAAATTCTGGGATCTGGCCAATAGGGTCTGGGATTTGTGGAACCAAGCCATTTCTCAAGGGATTCGTATGAAACTCGGAATGTAGGACTAATATGTGACTATAAGAATTGTTCCTATGGAAATTCTGGGATCTGGCCAATAGGGTCTGGGATTTGTGGGAACCAAGCCATTTCTCAAGGGATTCGTATGAAACTCAGAATGAAGGACTAATATGTGACTATAAGACTTGTTCCTATGGAAATTCTGGGATCTGGCCAATAGGGTCTGGGATTTGTGGAACCAAGCCATTTCTCAAGGGTTTCGTATGAAACTCGGAATGTAGGACTAATATGCAAGTATAAGACTTGTTCCTATGGAAATTCTGGGATCTGGCCAATAGGGTCTGGGATTTGTGGAACCAAGCCATTTCTCAAGGGATTCGTATGAAACTCGGAATTTAGGACTAATATGCGAGTATAAGACTTGTTCCTATGGAAATTCTGGGATCTGGCCAATAGGGTATGGGATTTGTGGAACCAAGCCATTTCTCAAGGGATTCGTATGAAACTCGGAATGTAGGACTAATATGTGACTATAAGACTTGTTCCTATGGAAATTCTGGTATCTGGCCAATAGGGTCTGGGATTTGTGGAACCAAGCCATTTCTCAAGGGATTCGTATGAAACTCAGAATGTAGGACTAATATGTGACTATAAGACTTGTTCCTATGGAAATTCTGGGATCTGGCCAATAGGGTCTGGGATTTGTGGAACCAAGCCATTTCTCAAGGGATTCGTATGAAACTCAGAATGTAGGACTAATATGCGAGTATAAGACTTGTTCCTATGGAAATTCTGGGATCTGGCCAATAGGGTCTGGGATTTGTGGAACCAAGCCATTTCTCAAGGGATTCGTATGAAACTCGGAATGTAGGACTAATAGGCGAGTATAAGACTTGTTCCTATGGAAATTCTGGGATCTGGCCAATAGGGTCTGGGATTTGTGGAACCAAGCCATTTCTCAAGGGATTCGTATGAAACTCGGAATGTAGGACTTATATGTGACTATAAGAATTGTTCCTATGGAAATTCTGGGATCTGGCCAATAGGGTCTGGGATTTGTGGGAACCAAGCCATTTCTCAAGGGATTCGTATGAAACTCAGAATGAAGGACTAATATGTGACTATAAGACTTGTTCCTATGGAAATTCTGGGATCTGGCCAATAGGGTCTGGGATTTGTGGAACCAAGCCATTTCTCAAGTGTTTCGTATGAAACTCGGAATGAAGGACTAATATGCGAGTATAAGACTTGTTCCTATGGAAATTCTGGGATCTGGCCAATAGGGTCTGGGATTTGTGGAACCAAGCCATTTCTCAAGGGATTCGTATGAAACTCGGAATGTAGGACTAATATGCGAGTATAAGACTTGTTCCTTTGGAAATTCTGGGATCTGGCCAATAGGGTCTGGGATTTGTGGAACCAAGCCATTTCTCAAGGGATTCGTATGAAACTCGGAATGTAGGACTAATATGCGAGTATAAGACTTGTTCCTATGGAAATTCTGGGATCTGGCAAATAGGGTCTGGGATTCGTGGAACCAAGCCATTTCTCAAGGGATTCGTATGAAACTCGGAATGTAGGACTAATTTGCGAGTATAAGACTTCTTCCTATGGAAATTCTGGGATCTGGCCAATAGGGTCTGGGATTTGTGGAACCAAGCCATTTCTCAAGGGATTCGTATGAAACTCGGAATGTAGGACTAATATGCGAGTATAAGACTTGTTCCTATGGAAATTCTGGGATCTGGCCAATAGGGTCTGGGATTTGTGGAACCAAGCCATTTCTCAAGGGATTCGTATGAAACTCAGAATGTAGGACTAATATGTGACTATAAGACTTGTTCCTATGGAAATTCTGGGATCTGGCCAATAGGGTCTGGGATTTGTGGAACCAAGCCATTTCTCAATGGATTTGTATGAAACTCAGAATGTAGGACTAATATGTGACTATAAGACTTGTTCCTATGGAAATTCTGGGATCTGGCCAATAGGGTCTGGGATTTGTGGAACCAAGCCATTTCTCGAGGGATTCGTATGAAACTCAGAATGTAGGACTAATATGTGACTTGTTCCTATGGAAATTCTGGGATCTGGCCAATAGGGTATGGGATTGGTGGAACCAAGCCATTTATCAAGGGATTCGTATAAAACTCGGAATGTAGGACTAATATACGAGTATAAGACTTGTTCCTATGGAAATTCTGGTATCTGGCCAATAGGGTCTGGGATTTGTGGAACCAAGCCATTTCTCAAGGGATTCGTATGAAACTCAGAATGTAGTACTAATATGTGACTATAAGACTTGTTCCTATGGAAATTCTGGGATCTGGCCAATAGGGTCTGGGATTTGTGGAACCAAGCCATTTCTCAAGGGATTCGTATGAAACTCAGAATGTAGGACTAATATGTGACTATAAGACTTGTTCCTATGGAAATTCTGGGATCTGGCCAATAGGGTCTGGGATTTGTGGAACCAAGCCATTTCTCAAGGGATTCGTATGAAACTCAGAATGAAGGACTAATATGTGACTATAAGACTTGTTCCTATGGAAATTCTGGGATCTGGCCAATAGGGTCTGGGATTTGTGGAACCAACCCATTTCTCAAGGGTTTCGTATGAAACTCGGAATGTAGGACTAATATGCGAGTATAAGACTTGTTCCAATGGAAATTCTGGGATCTGGCCAATAGGGTCTGGGATTTGTGGAACCAAGCCATTTCTCAAGGGATTCGTATGAAACTCGGAATGTAGGACTAATATGCGAGTATAAGATTTGTTCCTATGGAAATTCTGGGATCTGGCCAATAGGGTCTGGGATTTGTGGAACCAAGCCATTTCTCAAGGGATTCGTATGAAACTCGGAATGTAGGACTAATATGCGAGTATAAGACTTGTTCCTATGGAAATTCTGGGATCTGGCCAATAGGGTCTGGGATTTGTGGAACCAAGCCATTTCTCAAGGGATTCGTATGAAACTCGGAATGTAGGACTAATATGTGACTATAAGACTTGTTCCTATGGAAATTCTGGGATCTGGCCAATAGGGTCTGGGATTTGTGGGAACCAAGCCATTTCTCAAGGGATTCGTATGAAACTCAGAATGAAGGACTAATATGTGACTATAAGACTTGTTCCTATGGAAATTCTGGGATCTGGATAATAGGGTCTGGGATTTGTGGAACCAAGCCATTTCTCAAGAGTTTCGTATGAAACTCGGAATGCAGGACTAATATGCGAGTATAATACTTGTTACTATGGAAATTCTGGGATCTGGCCAATAGGGTCTGGGATTTGTGGAACCAAGCCATTTCTCAAGGGATTCGTATTAAACTCGGAATGTAGGACTAATATGCGAGTATAAGACTTGTTCCTATGGAAATTCTGGGATCTGGCCAATAGGGTCTGGGATTTGTGGAACCAAGCCATTTCTCAAGGGATTCGTATGAAACTCAGAATGTAGGACTAATATGAGACTATTAGACTTGTTCCTATGGAAATTCTGGGATCTGGCCAATAGGGTCTGGGATTTTTGGAACTAAGCCATTTCTCAAGGTATTCGTATGAAACTCAGAATGTAGGACTAATATGTGACTATAAGACTTGTTCCTATGGAAATTCTGGGATCTGGCCAATAGGGTCTGGGATTTGTGGAACCAAGCCATTTCTCAAGGGATTCGTATGAAACTCAGAATGTAGGACTAATATGTGACTATAAGACTTGTTCCTATGGAAATTCTGGGATCTGGCCAATAGGGTCTGGGATTTGTGGAACCAAGCCATTTCTCAAGGGATTCGTATGAAACTCAGAATGAAGGACTAATATGTGACTATAAGACTTGTTCCTATGGAAATTCTGGGATCTGGCCAATAGGGTCTGGGATTTGTGGAACCAACCCATTTCTCAAGGGTTTCGTATGAAACTCGGAATGTAGGACTAATATGCGAGTATAAGACTTGTTCCTATGGAAATTCTGGGATCTGGCCAATAGGGTCTGGGATTTGTGGAACCAAGCCATTTCTCAAGGGATTCGTATGAAACTCGGAATGTAGGACTAATATGCGAGTATAAGATTTGTTCCTATGGAAATTCTGGGATCTGGCCAATAGGGTCTGGGATTTGTGGAACCAAGCCATTTCTCAAGGGATTCGTATGAAACTCGGAATGTAGGACTAATATGCGAGTATAAGACTTGTTCCTATGGAAATTCTGGGATCTGGCCAATAGGGTCTGGGATTTGTGGAACCAAGCCATTTCTCAAGGGATTCGTATGAAACTCGGAATGTAGGACTAATATGTGACTATAAGACTTGTTCCTATGGAAATTCTGGGATCTGGCCAATAGGGTCTGGGATTTGTGGGAACCAAGCCATTTCTCAAGGGATTCGTATGAAACTCAGAATGAAGGACTAATATGTGACTATAAGACTTGTTCCTATGGAAATTCTGGGATCTGGATAATAGGGTCTGGGATTTGTGGAACCAAGCCATTTCTCAAGAGTTTCGTATGAAACTCGGAATGCAGGACAAATATGCGAGTATAATACTTGTTACTATGGAAATTCTGGGATCTGGCCAATAGGGTCTGGGATTTGTGGAACCAAGCCATTTCTCAAGGGATTCGTATTAAACTCGGAATGTAGGACTAATATGCGAGTATAAGACTTGTTCCTATGGAAATTCTGGGATCTGGCCAATAGGGTCTGGGATTTGTGGAACCAAGCCATTTCTCAAGGGATTCGTATGAAACTCAGAATGTAGGACTAATATGAGACTATTAGACTTGTTCCTATGGAAATTCTGGGATCTGGCCAATAGGGTCTGGGATTTTTGGAACTAAGCCATTTCTCAAGGTATTCGTATGAAACTCAGAATGTAGGACTAATATGTGACTATAAGACTTGTTCCTATGGAAATTCTGGGATCTGGCCAATAGGGTCTGGGATTTGTGGAACCAAGCCATTTCTCAAGGGATTCGTATGAAACTCAGAATGTAGGTCTAATATGTGACTATAAGACTTGTTCCTATGGAAATTCTGGGATCTGGCCAATAGGGTCTGGGATTTGTGGAACCAAGCCATTTCTCGAGAGATTCGTATGAAACTCAGAATGTAGGACTAATATGTGACTATAAGACTTGTTCCTATGGAAATTCTGGGATCTGGCCAATAGGGTCTGGGATTTGTGGAACCAAGCCATTTCTCAAGGAATTCGTATGAAACTCAGAATGTAGGACTAATATGTGACTATAAGACTTCTTCCTATGGAAATTCTGGGATCTGGCCAATAGGGTCTGGGATCTGTGGAACCAAGCCATTTCTCAAGGGATTCGTATGAAACTCATAATGTAGGACTAATATGTTACTATAAGACTTGTTCCTATGGAAATTCTGGGACTGGCCAATAGGGTCTGGGATTTGTGGAACCAAGCCATTTCTGAAGGGATTCGTATGAAACTCAGAATGCAGGACTAATATGTGACTATAAGACTTGTTCCTATGGAAATTCTGGGATCTGGCCAATAGGGTCTGGGATTTGTGGAACCAAGCCATTTCTCGAGGGATTCGTATGAAACTCAGAATGTAGGACTAATATGTGACTTGTTCCTATGGAAATTCTGGGATCTGGCCAATAGGGTATGGGATTGGTGGAACCAAGCCATTTATCAAGGGATTCGTATAAAACTCGGAATGTAGGACTAATATACGAGTATAAGACTTGTTCCTATGGAAATTCTGGTATCTGGCCAATAGGGTCTGGGATTTGTGGAACCAAGCCATTTCTCAAGGGATTCGTATGAAACTCAGAATGTAGGACTAATATGTGACTATAAGACTTGTTCCTATGGAAATTCTGGGATCTGGCCAATAGGGTCTGGGATTTGTGGAACCAAGCCATTTCTCAAGGGATTCGTATGAAACTCAGAATGCAGGACTAATATGTGACTATAAGACTTGTTCCTATGGAAATTCTGGGATCTGGCCAATAGGGTCTGGGATTTGTGGAACCAAGCCATTTCTCAAGGGATTCGTATGAAACTCGGAATGTAGGACTAATATGCGAGTATAAGACTTGTTCCTATGGAAATTCTGGGATCTGGCCAATAGGGTCTGGGATTTGTGGAACCAAGCCATTTCTCAAGGGATTCGTATGAAACTCGGAATGTAGGACTAATATGCGAGTATAAGACTTGTTCCTATGGAAATTCTGGGATCTGGCCAATAGGGTCTGGGATTTGTGGAACCAAGCCATTTCTCAAGGGATTCGTATGAAACTCGGAATGTAGGACTAATATGCGAGTATAAGACTTGTTCCTATGGAAATTCTGGGATCTGGCCAATAGGGTCTGGGATTTGTGGAACCAAGCCATTTCTCAAGGGATTCGTATGAAACTCGGAATGTAGGACTAATATGCGAGTATAAGACTTGTTCCTATGGAAATTCTGGGATCTGGCCAATAGGGTCTGGGATTTGTGGAACCAAGCCATTTCTCAAGGGATTCGTATGAAACTCGGAATGTAGGACTAATATGTGACTATAAGACTTGTTCCTATGGAAATTCTGGGATCTGGCCAATAGGGTCTGGGATTTGTGGGAACCAAGCCATTTCTCAAGGGATTCGTATGAAACTCAGAATGAAGGACTAATATGTGACTATAAGACTTGTTCCTATGGAAATTCTGGGATCTGGATAATAGGGTCTGGGATTTGTGGAACCAAGCCATTTCTCAAGAGTTTCGTATGAAACTCGGAATGCAGGACTAATATGCGAGTATAATACTTGTTACTATGGAAATTCTGGGATCTGGCCAATAGGGTCTGGGATTTGTGGAACCAAGCCATTTCTCAAGGGATTCGTATTAAACTCGGGATGTAGGACTAATATGCGAGTATAAGACTTGTTCCTATAGAAATTCTGGGATCTGGCCAATAGGGTCTGGGATATGTGGAACCAAGCCATTTCTCAAGGGATTCGTATGAAACTCAGAATGTAGGACTAATATGAGACTATAAGACTTGTTCCTATGGAAATTCTGGGATCTGGCCAATAGGGTCTGGGATTTGTGGAACTAAGCCATTTCTCAAGGGATTCGTATGAAACTCAGAATGTAGGACTAATATGTGACTATAAGACTTGTTCTTATGGAAATTCTGGGATCTGGCCAATAGGGTCTGGGATTTGTGGAACCAAGCCATTTCTCAAGGGATTCGTATGAAACTCAGAATGTAGGACTAATATGTGACTATAAGACTTGTTCCTATGGAAATTCTGGGATCTGGCCAATAGGGTCTGGGATTTGTGGAACCAAGCCATTTCTCGAGATATTCGTATGAAACTCAGAATGTAGGACTAATATGTGACTATAAGACTTGTTCCTATGGAAATTCTGGGATCTGGCCAATAGGGTCTGGGATTTGTGGAACCAAGCCATTTCTCAAGGAATTCGTATGAAACTCAGAATGTAGGACTAATATGTTACTATAAGACTTGTTCCTATGGAAATTCTGGGACTGGCCAATAGGGTCTGGGATTTGTGGAACCAAGCCATTTATCAAGGGATTCGTATGAAACTCATAATGTAGGACTAATATGTTACTATAAGACTTGTTCCTATGGAAATTCTGGGACTGGCCAATAGGGTCTGGGATTTGTGGAACCAAGCCATTTCTGAAGGGATTCGTATGAAACTCAGAATGCAGGACTAATATGTGACTATAAGACTTGTTCCTATGGAAATTCTGGGATCTGGCCAATAGGGTCTGGGATTTGTGGAACCAAGCCATTTCTCAAGGGATTCGTATGAAACTCAGAATGTAGGACTAATATGTGACTATAAGACTTATGGAAATTCTGGGATCTGGCCAATAGGGTCTGGGATTTGTGGAACCAAGCCATTTCTCAAGGGATTCGTATGAAACTCAGAATGTAGGACTAATATGTGACTATAAGACTTGTTCCTATGGAAATTCTGGGATCTGGCCAATAGGGTCTGGGATTTGTGGAACCAAGCTCTCAAGGAATTCGTATGAAACTCAGAATGTAGGACTAATATGTGACTATAAGACTTGTTCCTATGGAAATTCTGGGAACTGGCCAATAGGGTCTGGGATTTGTGGAACCAAGCCATTTCTCAAGGGATTCGTATGAAACTCAGAATGTAGGACTAATATGTGACTATAAGACTTGTTCCTATGGAAATTCTGGGATCTGGCCAATAGGGCCGGGATTTGTGGAACCAAGCCATTTCTCAAGGGATTCGTATGAAACTCAGAATGTAGGACTAATATGTGACTATAAGACTTGTTCCTATGGAAATTCTGGGATCTGGCCAATAGGGTCTGGGATTTGTGGAACCAAGCCATTACTCAAGGGATTCGTATGAAACTCAGAATGTAGGACTAATATGTGACTATAAGACTTGTTCCTATGGAAATTCTGGGATCTGGCCAATAGGGTATGGGATTTGTGGAACCAAGCCATTTATCAAGGGATTCGTATGAAACTCGGAATGTAGGACTAATATACGAGTATAAGACTTGTTCCTATGGAAATTCTGGGATCTGGCCAATAGGGTCTGGGATTTGTGGAACCAAGCCATTTCTCAAGGGATTCGTATGAAACTCAGAATGTAGGACTAATATGTGACTATAAGACTTGTTCCTATGGAAATTCTGGGATCTGGCCAATAGGGTCTGGGATTTGTGGAACCAAGCCATTTCTCAAGGGATTCGCATGAAACTCAGAATGTAGGACTAATATGCGAGTATAAGACTTGTTCCTATGGAAATTCTGGGATCTGGCCAATAGGGTCTGGGATTTGTGGAACCAAGCCATTTCTCAAGGGATTCGTATGAAACTCGGAATGTAGGAATAATATGCGAGTATAAGACTTGTTCCTATGGAAATTCTGGGATCTGGCCAATAGGGTCTGGGATTTGTGGAACCAAGCCATTTCTCAAGGGATTCGTATGAAACTCGGAATGTAGGACTAATATGTGACTATAAGACTTGTTCCTATGGAAATTCTGGGATCTGGCCAATAGGGTCTGGGATTTGTGGGAACCAAGCCATTTCTCAAGGGATTCGTATGAAACTCAGAATGAAGGACTAATATGTGACTATAAGACTTGTTCCTATGGAAATTCTGGGATCTGGCCAATAGGGTCTGGGATTTGTGGAACCAAGCCATTTCTCAAGGGTTTCGTATGAAACTCGGAATGTATGACTAATATGCGAGTATAAGACTTGTTCCAATGGAAATTCTGGGATCTGGCCAATAGGGTCTGGGATTTGTGGAACCAAGCCATTTCTCAAGGCATTCGTATGAAACTCAGAATGTAGGACTAATATGTGACTATAAGACTTGTTCCTATGGAAATTCTGGGATCTGGCCAATAGGGTCTGGGATTTGTGGAACCAAGCCATTTCTCAAGGGATTCGTATGAAACTCGGAATGTAGGACTAATATGTGACTATAAGACTTGTTCCTATGGAAATTCTGGGACTGGCCAATAGGGTCTGGGATTTGTGGAACCAAGCCATTTCTGAAGGGATTCGTATGAAACTCAGAATGCAGGACTAATATGTGACTATAAGACTTGTTCCTATGGAAATTCTGGGATCTGGCCAATATTTTGTATTTTGTATTTGTATTTTGTATTTATTTATTGAATTTATAAGCATTTTAAAACAAAGTGTCTTATTTATAATACTTATAATGTATGGATTTAAATTAAAATTTAATTGAAATTTCAAAGAGAGTAAAAAAAAATAAAAAAATATATTAACTGAAATAATATTTTATAGAAGTTATTGAAGTTATTATACATTATGTAAAAATATTGAATTTTTCAATGATAATCAATGATTTAGAAATATTTTCAGCATTTATATAGGTTTTTTAAAGAGTTTTCAAAGGAAATATAGCTGTTCAGACCCCTCAAGTTCGCCGGCAGGGAGTTCCAGAGGCCAACAGCATGTACAAAAAACTGATTCTTAGAGTTTCTATATCTAAAGGTTGGGACAATTAGAATATTACTTCTTTGTGATACTGGGAAAATTAGTTTCTCGAAAAGATAATTAGGAGATCTAGTTTGTATGAGTTTAAAAAGAAACGTTAAACTTAGAAAATCTATATACCTGTTTAGAGGCATATTAAAAACACTACCTGCTTGTACCGAAACATGATCGAAGCGACGTAATCCATAAATAAAACGAACAATGTTATTGAACACTACTTGGAACTTGCACTTGTTTGCACTATCCAAACAGCAAAAAATAGGACTTCCGTAGAAAAGGGTTGGCAGAACAAGTGTTTTGGCTATTATCATTTTTGTTGAGACTGGAAGGCAACTTCCAGCAATGCATAAAACCCGCAGAGCAGCATAGATTCGACCAACTGAGTTAGCCAGATGATTGTCCCACGATAGTGTTTGGTTAAAAATAACCCCTAAGTTTTTTACTGTTTTGACGTAGTTCAATGTTTTCCCCTCGAGTTCGATACTTGGCAGGTATGACATATCAATAGCAGTATTACTAATAACAATTGCCTGACATTTATTAGCATTAAGTTTAAGGTGATTATCTCTAGACCACTGTGCTATACTCATCAGATCCTCGTTTATTCTGGCCGTTGCATCTTCAACCATGCCAATTCGGTAGCTTAAATGAATTTGCACATCGTCTGCGTACATATGAATATTACAATACTTGAGTATATGGGGAAGGTCGTTGTTGAATAGCGTGAACAAGAGTGGTCCCAATATTGATCCCTGGGGCACACCAGTAGCGGAGGGGAGAAAATCAGATAGTCTGCAATTCGCATAAACTGCTTGAGTTCTGTGGCTAAGGTACTGTCCAAGTAGCGTTAAAGCTGAGTTTTCGAAAAAGAAAAAATTCTTAAGCTTTTTCAAAAGTATATTATGCGAGACAGTGTCAAACGCTTTGGAGAAATCCAGTAAAACTAGAGTTGTAACTAAATTATTATCAATTTGCTGCCGTATGTCATCAGTTATTTTAAGAAGCGCAGTTGTGCAGCTGTGTTTTGGTCTGAAACCAGATTGCGTCGGTGTTATCAGGCTATGGGTTTCCAAAAACGTCATAATTTGTCGACTCATAATTTTTTCAAATGCTTTGGAGATGAAAGGTAGGATGGAAATTGGTCGGTATTCTTTTTGTTGCTTGCTTGACTTCTTCAGAATTGGAATTATTTTTGAAGCTTTCCATAATTTTGGATAACAAGACTTTGTTAGGATGGTATTAAAAATGTGTGTCAGGAAAGGAGATATAAAGATGAGAATAATTTTAACAAACTTAGGATGCATATTGTCTAATCCAATAGCTTCCGATTTTATGTCTTTTACAGCTTTGTATACCTCTACTTCAAAAACTCTTTTAAAACTGAAACTTGAAAGAAACTCATCAGTTCCGTTTAAAATTCTGTCAATCTCTGCACCAGCATTTGTGTCTGAGACAGAATTTACAAACTTATTGTTTAGATCATTTACATCACAATTATCTTCAGCATTCTTTTTTTGCCTTGCAATACCAAAAGATTTGATATTTTTCCACAGTTTTTTGGAAGACAGATTATTAAATTTTGAAGCAAAAAATCTCCGTTTGGAATTTCTTATTTCAACATTTACTGCATTTCTTAAATTTTTATACTGGTGTAACATTTGTGGTAGTCTGAATCTTTTCCAGCGTCTATAAGCTGTATTTCTTCTTATGATAAGGTTATCAATTTCGCTAGTGTACCATCCTAAATCAGGGTTTTGAATTCTTATAGTTTTAATAGGTACAAAAGTTTCAAACAGATGATTAATTGTATTTGTAAAAAATTGCACTTGCTCATCAACGTCAGAGAGATGATATATATTTTCAAGATTAGAGCTATAAATACTTGCTATTAGTGATTGCATATCTATGGAGTTAAAATTTCTAAACGAAATGTTTTCCATTGCAACACTAGCATTAATTCGAATATTATAGAAAACGACAATTAAATCGTGCTTGGAAAAACCGGGAACATCAAGTTGCCCATAAAAGTTGACAAGATCAGGTTGGTTGACCAAGAAAACATCAAGCAGAGTAGAGCTAGAAGATGTAAAATGTGTAGGGGTATCACTATTAACAGGAAACAATTCGAGTGATAGGAGACTATCTCTGAAATGTTTAATTCTATTATTTTGAATATCTAACAGGTCAATGTTTAGGTCTCCCCCGATAAGAATGTGGTTATAGTCAGATGTTAATTCTTCTAGAACATCTGTGATGGTGTTTGACACAGTTATATGGGGAGGTTTGTAGATTACACCAGCCAACAGTTTTTCAGTTCCACAAGCAACTTCTATAAAAAGGTATTGTATTTCATTACTACTGTCATCACTCTTGATAAACTTGCTTTTTAAACTTTTTTTTATGAAAATAGCTACACCTCCACCCCTGGAAACTACACGATCAGAACGAAATACATTATAGTTACCCGTGATCAAAACAGCGCTATCTACCTGTTCAGTCAACCATGTTTCTGACACACAGATGATGTCCATAGCTTTATCATTAAAAATGCTTTTGAATTCGTCCAAATGTTTCAGCAAACTTTGAGAATTTATATGACAAATAGATAATCCATCGTATCTATTTCGGAAAACGTTTAACATCGTCCTAGTTTTGTTCAATCTTGTTGAACTGCCAACCTGAGAAACCCCTCTACCGTCAACTGCACTCATTAGCATCGATCGTTTTAAGACGCCCCCTGAGGAGGACCAAACAACCACTCCATGATTGAAAACTTGTTATTACAAAAGGTTTGCTGAAAGTATTTCCCATTGATTCTGACAGAAATTGGTAAAAAATTAGTTGATATTTATAAGTAAGAAAAATTTTGAAAAACTCTAATTCATAAATAGAAAATATTGATAAAAGAAAAAGTAGTGAAATATTTGTAAAGAATGCAGTAAATGTTACAGTAGAAAATGAAAGAATACGCAAATTACTAAAGTTGCTCCAGCGACGGATCTGGTTCATCATCATTATAATTTTGTGCAGCTTCGTAGTAGTTGTTTTTGTTTTGCTCCTCATTTGACAATTCTTCATTATTTGTTTTTTTGTTTGCTTTTGTCGTAATTGAATTTAACATATCTACGGAATAAACTGTTTTTGGCACGTCATCGCTTGTAAGTTTGATGTAAACAAGTCCACTTGAAGTGAAAACCGAAAATAACTGGTGTTTACGCCTGATACGGATTGCTTGTCGAAGAATAACTCGATTATTTTTGGTTAAGCTCTCGTGGAAATAAATCGGGGTGCTCGAGTCTTCACCGAGATCTTTAAGCAAAAGTTGCCGGGAATTTGTTCTTCGAAAAGCAGCAAACGCCTTGAGTGTAGCATTTTTATCATGTGCGGTGTGAAATTTAACAATTATAATGGAGTCTTCTCTGTGGCTTGCACGGAAGATTCGACACAGTTTTGGTGGCTGAAAATTTAACGTGTGACAAATGTTGTTAAACGTGTTTTTTAAAACCTCTCCCGGTAACGTTGGTATTCCGATAAGAATTGCATCTGTTTCTAAATTTTTTACATTTATTGCTTCAATCTGCGCCTTTAAGCTAGCGATTTCAGTGCATACAGTGTTGTTGTGAGATAAGTTGGCATGATTATTTTCATTCATCGTTGTTGTTGTGATTCTCTTTTGAACCTCCTCCTCCAGACAATCTACCCGTGTAAGAAGTTCCTCGAGGACAGTGACGCGACCATTAAGTTTATTTATATTTTGGTCCAACTCGTCGATTATTTTCATTTTTTGTTCTATTACGATGATTCTCGTTGTTAAGTTTTCTTCCATGGCTCTAAGTTGTTCAGAAAGTGATTCACCTTGTAGTTTTATCAGAGCGAGGGTTTCAGTGACGTCACTAGTTGTTGTTGACGTAGTCGTTGTTGTTGTCGATGCCTTTGGTGAAACTTTAGCAATTTTTGCTTTTCCCGCTCGTGTTTTTGCTTCTACGTGTGAGTAAATTGATGGTGATAATGGGAGTGGAGAGTTTGACATCTTCATTAGTTTTGTATTTTGTTGATGGGTCATTATTTTATGTGTTTGTTTAAATTGTTTGGTTTATTAAAAATTCATTTATTTGCTTCCGAGCAATTTTAAATTTATATTTTTTCAATTCTATTTGAAACTTTATATTTAGTATATATATTGAAATTTATTTTACTTTTATAAATTTATTTGTGTTTAACAAGCACAAAATATTTTCCAAGCAGAGAATGAAAAACACGTCCGATCGGTTGAGAACTCTCTCAAACTAGGGTCTGGGATTTGTGGAACCAAGCCATTTCTCAAGGGATTCGTATGAAACTCAGAATGTAGGACTAATATGTGACTATAAGACTTGTTCCTATGGAAATTCTGGGATCTGGCCAATAGGGTCTGGGATTTGTGGAACCAAGCCATTTCTCAAGGGATTCGTATGAAACTCAGAATGTAGGACAAATATGTGACTATAAGACTTGTTCCTATGGAAATTCTGGGATCTGGCCAATAGGGTCTGGGATTTGTGGAACCAAGCTCTCAAGGAATTCGTATGAAACTCAGAATGTAGGACTAATATGTGACTATAAGACTTGTTCCTATGGAAATTCTGGGAACTGGCCAATAGGGTCTGGGATTTGTGGAACCAAGCCATTTCTCAAGGGATTCGTATGAAACTCAGAATGTAGGACTAATATGTGGCTATAAGACTTGTTCCTATGGAAATTCTGGGATCTGGCCAATAGGGCCGGGATTTGTGGAACCAAGCCATTTCTCAAGGGATTCGTATGAAACTCAGAATGTAGGACTAATATGTGACTATAAGACTTGTTCCTATGGAAATTCTGGGATCTGGCCAATAGGGTCTGGGATTTGTGGAACCAAGCCATTACTCAAGGGATTCGTATGAAACTCAGAATGTAGGACTAATATGTGACTATAAGACTTGTTCCTATGGAAATTCTGGGATCTGGCCAATAGGGTATGGGATTTGTGGAACCAAGCCATTTATCAAGGGATTCGTATGAAACTCGGAATGTAGGACTAATATACGAGTATAAGACTTGTTCCTATGGAAATTCTGGGATCTGGCCAATAGGGTCTGGGATTTGTGGAACCAAGCCATTTCTGAAGGGATTCGTATGAAACTCAGAATGTAGGACTAATATGTGACTATAAGACTTGTTCCTAAGGAAATTCTGGGATCTGGCCAATAGGGTCTGGGATTTGTGGAACCAAGCCATTTCTCAAGGCATTCGTATGAAACTCAGAACGTAGGACTAATATGCGAGTATAAGACTTGTTCCTATGGAAATTCTGGGATCTGGCCAATAGGGTCTGGGATTTGGGGAACCAAGCCATTTCTCAAGGGATTCGTATGAAACTCGGAATGTATGACTAATATGCGAGTATAAGACTTGTTCCTATGGAAATTCTGGGATCTGGCCAATAGGGTCTGGGATTTGTGGAACCAAGCCATTTCTCAAGGGATTCGTATGAAACTCAGAATGTAGGACTAATATGTGACTATAAGACTTGTTCCTATGGAAATTCTGGGATCTGGCCAATAGGGTCTGGGATTTGTGGAACCAAGCCATTTCTCAAGGGATTCGTATGAAACTCGGAATGTAGGACTAATATACGAGTATAAGACTTGTTCCTATGGAAATTCTGGGATCTGGCCAATAGGGTCTGGGATTTGTGGAACCAAGCCATTTCTCAAGGGATTCGTATGAAACTCAGAATGTAGGACTAATATGTGACTATAAGACTTGTTCCTATGGAAATTCTGGGATCTGGCCAATAGGGTCTGGGATTTGTGGAACCAAGCCATTTCTCAAAGGATTCGCATGAAACTCAGAATGTAGGACTAATATGCGAGTATAAGACTTTTTCCTATGGAAATTCTGGGATCTGGCCAATAGGGTCTGGGATTTGTGGAACCAAGCCATTTCTCAAGGGATTCGTATGAAACTCGGAATGTAGGAATAATATGCGAGTATAAGACTTGTTCCTATGGAAATTCTGGGATCTGGCCAATAGGGTCTGGGATTTGTGGGAACCAAGCCATTTCTCAAGGGATTCGTATGAAACTCAGAATGAAGGACTAATATGTGACTATAAGACTTGTTCCTATGGAAATTCTGGGATCTGGCCAATAGGGTCTGGGATTTGTGGAACCAAGCCATTTCTCAAGGGTTTCGTATGAAACTCGGAATGTAGGACTAATATGTGACTATAAGACTTGTTCCTATGGAAATTCTGGGATCTGGCCAATAGGATCTGGGATTTGTGGAACCAAGCCATTTCTCAAGGCATTCGTATGAAACTCAGAATGTAGGACTAATATGTGACTATAAGACTTGTTCCTATGGAAATTCTGGGATCTGGCCAATAGGGTCTGTGATTTGTGGAACCAAGCCATTTCTCAAGGGATTCGTATGAAACTCAGAATGTAGGACTAATATGTTACTATAAGACTTGTTCCTATGGAAATTCTGGGACTGGCCAATAGGGTCTGGGATTTGTGGAACCAAGCCATTTCTGAAGGGATTCGTATGAAACTCAGAATGCAGGACTAATATGTGACTATAAGACTTGTTCCTATGGAAATTCTGGGATCTGGCCAATAGGGTCTGGGATTTGTGGAACCAAGCCATTTCTCAAGGGATTCGTATGAAACTCAGAATGTAGGACTAATATGTGACTATAAGACTTGTTCCTATGGAAATTCTGGGATCTGGCCAATAGGGTCTGGGATTTGTGGAACCAAGCCATTTCTCAAGGGATTCGTATGAAACTCAGAATGTAGGACTAATATGTGACTATAAGACTTGTTCCTATGGAAATTCTGGGATCTGGCCAATAGGGTCTGGGATTTGTGGAACCAAGCCATTTCTCAAGGGATTCGTATGAAACTCAGAATGTAGGACTAATATGTGACTATAAGACTTGTTCCTATGGAAATTCTGGGATCTGGCCAATAGGGTCTGGAATTTGTGGAACCAAGCTCTCAAGGAATTCGTATGAAACTCAGAATGTAGGACTAATATGTGACTATAAGACTTGTTCCTATGGAAATTCTGGGATCTGGCCAATAGGGTCTGGGATTTGTGGAACCAAGCCATTTCTCAAGGGATTCGTATGAAACTCAGAATGTAGGACTAATATGTGACTATAAGACTTGTTCCTATGGAAATTCTGGGATCTGGCCAATAGGGCCGGGATTTGTGGAACCAAGCCATTTCTCAAGGGATTCGTATGAAACTCAGAATGTAGGACTAATATGTGACTATAAGACTTGTTCCTATGGAAATTCTGGGATCTGGCCAATAGGGTCTGGGATTTGTGGAACCAAGCCATTACTCAAGGGATTCGTATGAAACTCAGAATGTAGGACTAATATGTGACTATAAGACTTGTTCCTATGGAAATTCTGGGATCTGGCCAATAGGGTATGGGATTTGTGGAACCAAGCCATTTATCAAGGGATTCGTATGAAACTCGGAATGTAGGACTAATATACGAGTATAAGACTTGTTCCTATGGAAATTCTGGGATCTGGCCAATAGGGTCTGGGATTTGTGGAACCAAGCCATTTCTCAAGGGATTCGTATGAAACTCAGAATAAAGGACTAATATGTGACTATAAGACTTGTTCCTATGGAAATTCTGGGATCTGGCCAATAGAGTCTGGGATTTGTGGAACCAAGCCATTTCTCAAGGGATTCGCATGAAACTCAGAATGTAGGACTAATATGCGAGTATAAGACTTGTTCCTATGGAAATTCTGGGATCTGGCCAATAGGGTATGGGATTTGTGAACCAAGCCATTTCTCAAGGGATTCGTATGAAACTCGGAATGTAGGACTAATATGCGAGTATAAGACTTGTTCCTATGGAAATTCTGGGATCTGGCCAATAGGGTCTGGGATTTGTGGGAACCAAGCCATTTCTCAAGGGATTCGTATGAAACTCAGAATGAAGGACTAATATGTGACTATAAGACTTGTTCCTATGGAAATTCTGGGATCTGGCCAATAGGGTCTGGGATTTGTGGAAACAAGCCATTTCTCAAGGGTTTCGTATGAAACTCGGAATGTAGGACTAATATGCGAGTATAAGACTTGTTCCTATGGAAATTCTGGGATCTGGCCAATAGGGTCTGGGATTTGTGGAACCAAGCCATTTCTCAAGGGATTCGTATGAAACTCGGAATGTATGACTAATATGCGAGTATAAGACTTGTTCCTATGGAAATTCTGGGATCTGGCCAATAGGGTCTGGGATTTGTGGAACCAAGCCATTTCTCAAGGGATTCGTATGAAACTCAGAATGTAGGACTAATATGGGACTATAAGACTTGTTCCTATGGAAATTCTGGGATCTGGCCAATAGGGTCTGGGATTTGTGGAACCAAGCCATTTCTCAAGGGATTCGTATGAAACTCGGAATGTAGGACTAATATGCGAGTATAAGACTTGTTCCTATGGAAATTCTGGGATCTGGCCAATAGGGTCTGGGATTTGTGGAACCAAGCCATTTCTCAAGGGATTCGTATGAAACTCAGAATGTAGGACTAATATGTGACTATAAGACTTGTTCCTATGGAAATTCTGGGATCTGGCCAATAGGGTCTGGGATTTGTGGAACCAAGCCATTTCTCAAGGCATTCGTATGAAACTCAGAATGTAGGACTAATATGTGACTATAAGACTTGTTCCTATGGAAATTCTGGGATCTGGCCAATAGGGTCTGGGATTTGTGGAACCAAGCCATTTCTCAAGGGATTCGTATGAAACTCAGAATGTAGGACTAATATGCGAGTATAAGACTTGTTCCTATGGAAATTCTGGGATCTGGCCAATAGGGTCTGGGATTTGTGGAACCAAGCCATTTCTCAAGGGATTCGTATGAAACTCAGAATGCAGGACTAATATGTGACTATAAGACTTGTTCCTATGGAAATTCTGGGATCTGGCCAATAGGGTCTGGGATTTGTGGAACCAAGCCATTTCTCAAGGGATTCGTATGAAACTCAGAATGTAGGACTAATATGTGACTATAAGACTTGTTCCTATGGAAATTCTGGGATCTGGCCAATAGGGTCTGGGATTTGTGGAACCAAGCCATTTCTCAAGGGATTCGTATGAAACTCAGAATGTAGGACTAATATGTGACTATAAGACTTGTTCCTATGGAAATTCTGGGATCTGGCCAATAGGGTCTGGAATTTGTGGAACCAAGCTCTCAAGGAATTCGTATGAAACTCAGAATGTAGGACTAATATGTGACTATAAGACTTGTTCCTATGGAAATTCTGGGATCTGGCCAATAGGGTCTGGGATTTGTGGAACCAAGCCATTTCTCAAGGGATTCGTATGAAACTCAGAATGTAGGACTAATATGTGACTATAAGACTTGTTCCTATGGAAATTCTGGGATCTGGCCAATAGGGCCGGAATTTGTGGAACCAAGCCATTTCTCAAGGGATTCGTATGAAACTCAGAATGTAGGACTAATATGTGACTATAAGACTTGTTCCTATGGAAATTCTGGGATCTGGCCAATAGGGTCTGGGATTTGTGGAACCAAGCCATTACTCAAGGGATTCGTATGAAACTCAGAATGTAGGACTAATATGTGACTATAAGACTTGTTCCTATGGAAATTCTGGGATCTGGCCAATAGGGTATGGGATTTGTGGAACCAAGCCATTTATCAAGGGATTCGTATAAAACTCGGAATGTAGGACTAATATACGAGTATAAGACTTGTTCCTATGGAAATTCTGGGATCTGGCCAATAGGGTCTGGGATTTGTGGAACCAAGCCATTTCTCAAGGGATTCGTATGAAACTCAGAATAAAGGACTAATATGTGACTATAAGACTTGTTCCTATGGAAATTCTGGGATCTGGCCAATAGGGTCTGGGATTTGTGGAACCAAGCCATTTCTCAAGGGATTCGCATGAAACTCAGAATGTAGGACTAATATGCGAGTATAAGACTTGTTCCTATGGAAATTCTGGGATCTGGCCAATAGGGTATGGGATTTGTGAACCAAGCCATTTCTCAAGGGATTCGTATGAAACTCGGAATGTAGGACTAATATGCGAGTATAAGACTTGTTCCTATGGAAATTCTGGGATCTGGCCAATAGGGTCTGGGATTTGTGGGAACCAAGCCATTTCTCAAGGGATTCGTATGAAACTCAGAATGAAGGACTAATATGTGACTATAAGACTTGTTCCTATGGAAATTCTGGGATCTGGCCAATAGGGTCTGGGATTTGTGGAAACAAGCCATTTCTCAAGGGTTTCGTATGAAACTCGGAATGTAGGACTAATATGCGAGTATAAGACTTGTTCCTATGGAAATTCTGGGATCTGGCCAATAGGGTCTGGGATTTGTGGAACCAAGCCATTTCTCAAGGGATTCGTATGAAACTCGGAATGTATGACTAATATGCGAGTATAAGACTTGTTCCTATGGAAATTCTGGGATCTGGCCAATAGGGTCTGGGATTTGTGGAACCAAGCCATTTCTCAAGGGATTCGTATGAAACTCAGAATGTAGGACTAATATGGGACTATAAGACTTGTTCCTATGGAAATTCTGGGATCTGGCCAATAGGGTCTGGGATTTGTGGAACCAAGCCATTTCTCAAGGGATTCGTATGAAACTCGGAATGTAGGACTAATATGCGAGTATAAGACTTGTTCCTATGGAAATTCTGGGATCTGGCCAATAGGGTCTGGGATTTGTGGAACCAAGCCATTTCTCAAGGGATTCGTATGAAACTCAGAATGTAGGACTAATATGTGACTATAAGACTTGTTCCTATGGAAATTCTGGGATCTGGCCAATAGGGTCTGGGATTTGTGGAACCAAGCCATTTCTCAAGGCATTCGTATGAAACTCAGAATGTAGGACTAATATGTGACTATAAGACTTGTTCCTATGGAAATTCTGGGATCTGGCCAATAGGGTCTGGGATTTGTGGAACCAAGCCATTTCTCAAGGGATTCGTATGAAACTCAGAATGTAGGACTAATATGCGAGTATAAGACTTGTTCCTATGGAAATTCTGGGATCTGGCCAATAGGGTCTGGGATTTGTGGAACCAAGCCATTTCTCAAGGGATTCGTATGAAACTCAGAATGCAGGACTAATATGTGACTATAAGACTTGTTCCTATGGAAATTCTGGGATCTGGCCAATAGGGTCTGGGATTTGTGGAACCAAGCCATTTCTCAAGGGATTCGTATGAAACTCAGAATGTAGGACTAATATGTGACTATAAGACTTGTTCCTATGGAAATTCTGGGATCTGGCCAATAGGGTCTGGGATTTGTGGAACCAAGCCATTTCTCAAGGGATTCGTATGAAACTCAGAATGTAGGACTAATATGTGACTATAAGACTTGTTCCTATGGAAATTCTGGGATCTGGCCAATAGGGCCGGGATTTGTGGAACCAATGCATTTCTCAAGGGATTCGTATGAAACTCAGAATGTAGGACTAATATGTGACTATAAGACTTGTTCCTATGGAAATTGTGGGATCTGGCCAATAGGGTCTGGGATTTGTGGAACCAAGCCATTTATCAAGGGATTCGTATGAAACTCGGAATGTAGGACTAATATACGAGTATAAGACTTGTTCCTATGGAAATTCTGGGATCTGGCCAATAGGGTCTGGGATTTGTGGAACCAAGCCATTTCTCAAGGGATTCGTATGAAACTCAGAATGTAGGACTAATATGTGACTATAAGACTTGTTCCTATGGAAATTCTGGGATCTGGCCAATAGGGTCTGGGATTTGTGGAACCAAGCCATTTCTCAAGGGATTCGCATGAAACTCAGAATGTAGGACTAGTATGCGAGTATAAGACTTGTTCCTATGGACATTCTGGGATCTGGCCAATAGGGTCTGGGATTTGTGGAACCAAGCCATTTCTCAAGGGATTCGTATGAAACTCGGAATGTAGGACTAATATGCGAGTATAAGACTTGTTCCTATGGAAATTCTGGGATCTGGCCAATAGGGTCTGGGATTTGTGGGAACCAAGCCATTTCTCAAGGCATTCGTATGAAACTCAGAATGTAGGACTAATATGTGACTATAAGACTTGTTCCTATGGAAATTCTGGGATCTGGCCAATAGGGTCTGGGATTTGTGGAACCAAGCCATTTCTCAAGGGATTCGTATGAAACTCGGAATGTAGGACTAATATGTGACTATAAGACTTGTTCCTATGGAAATTCTGGGACTGGCCAATAGGGTCTGGGATTTGTGGAACCAAGCCATTTCTGAAGGGATTCGTATGAAACTCAGAATGCAGGACTAATATGTGACTATAAGACTTGTTCCTATGGAAATTCTGGGATCTGGCCAATAGGGTCTGGGATTTGTGGAACCAAGCCATTTCTCAAGGGATTCGTATGAAACTCAGAATGTAGGACTAATATGTGACTATAAGACTTGTTCCTATGGAAATTCTGGGATCTGGCCAATAGGGTCTGGGATTTGTGGAACCAAGCCATTTCTCAAGGGATTCGTATGAAACTCAGAATGTAGGACAAATATGTGACTATAAGACTTGTTCCTATGGAAATTCTGGGATCTGGCCAATAGGGTCTGGGATTTGTGGAACCAAGATCTCAAGGAATTCGTATGAAACTCAGAATGTAGGACTAATATGTGACTATAAGACTTGTTCCTATGGAAATTCTGGGAACTGGCCAATAGGGTCTGGGATTTGTGGAACCAAGCCATTTCTCAAGGGATTCGTATGAAACTCAGAATGTAGGACTAATATGTGACTATAAGACTTGTTCCTATGGAAATTCTGGGATCTGGCCAATAGGGTCTGGGATTTGTGGAACCAAGCCATTACTCAAGGGATTCGTATGAAACTCAGAATGTAGGACTAATATGTGACTATAAGACTTGTTCCTATGGAAATTCTGGGATCTGGCCAATAGGGTCTGGGATTTGTGGAACCAAGCCATTACTCAAGGGATTCGTATGAAACTCAGAATGTAGGACTAATATGTGACTATAAGACTTGTTCCTATGGAAATTCTGGGATCTGGCCAATAGGGTATGGGATTTGTGGAACCAAGCCATTTATCAAGGGATTCGTATGAAACTCGGAATGTAGGACTAATATACGAGTATAAGACTTGTTCCTATGGAAATTCTGGGATCTGGCCAATAGGGTCTGGGATTTGTGGAACCAAGCCATTTCTCAAGGGATTCGCATGAAACTCAGAATGTAGGACTAATATGTGACTATAAGACTTGTTCCTATGGAAATTCTGGGATCTGGCCAATAGGGTCTGGGATTTGTGGAACCAAGCCATTTCTCAAGGCATTCGTATGAAACTCAGAATGTAGGACTAATATGCGAGTATAAGACTTGTTCCTATGGAAATTCTGGGATCTGGCCAATAGGATCTGGGATTTGTGGAACCAAGCCATTTCTCAAGGGATTCGTATGAAACTCGGAATGTATGACTAATATGCGAGTATAAGACTTGTTCCTATGGAAATTCTGGGATCTGGCCAATAGGGTCTGGGATTTGTGGAACCAAGCCATTTCTCAAGGGATTCGTATGAAACTCAGAATGTAGGACTAATATGCGAGTATAAGACTTGTTCCTATGGAAATTCTGGGATCTGGCCAATAGGGTCTGGGATTTGTGGAACCAAGCCATTTCTCAAGGGATTCGTATGAAACTCAGAATGTATGACTAATATGCGAGTATAAGACTTGTTCCTATGGAAATTCTGGGATCTGGCCAATAGGGTCTGGGATTTGTGGAACCAAGCCATTTCTCAAGGGATTCGTATGAAACTCAGAATGTAGGACTAATATGTGACTATAAGACTTGTTCCTATGGAAATTCTGGGATCTTGCCAATAGGGTCTGGGATTTGTTGAACCAAGCCATTTCTCAAGGGATTCGTATGAAACGCGGAATGTAGGACTAATATGCGAGTATAAGACTTGTTCCTATGGAAATTCTGGGATCTGGCCAATAGGGTCTGGGATTTGTGGAACCAAGCCATTTCTCAAGGGATTCGTATGAAACTCAGAATGTAGGACTAATATGTGACTATAAGACTTGTTCCTATGGAAATTCTGGGATCTGGCCAATAGGGTCTGGGATTTGTGGAACCAAGCCATTTCTTAAGGGTTTCGTATGAAACTCGGAATGTAGGACTAATATGCGAGTATAAGACTTGTTCCTATGGAAATTCTGGGATCTGGCCAATAGGGTCTGGGATTTGTGGAACCAAGCCATTTCTCAAGGGATTCGTATGAAACTCGGAATGTATGACTAATATGCGAGTATAAGACTTGTTCCTATGGAAATTCTGGGATCTGGCCAATAGGGTCTGGGATTTGTGGAACCAAGCCATTTCTCAAGGGATTCGTATGAAACTCAGAATGTAGGACTAATATGTGACTATAAGACTTGTTCCTATGGAAATTCTGGGATCTGGCCAATAGGGTCTGGGATTTGTGGAACCAAGCCATTTCTCAAGGGATTCGTATGAAACTCAGAATGTAGGACTAATATGTGACTATAAGACTTGTTCCTATGGAAATTCTGGGATCTGGCCAATAGGGTCTGGGATTTGTGGAACCAAGCCATTTCTCAAGGCATTCGTATGAAACTCAGAATGTGGGACTAATATGTGACTATAAGACTTGTTCCTATGGAAATTCTGGGATCTGGCCAATAGGGTCTGTGATTTGTGGAACCAAGCCATTTCTCAAGGGATTCGTATGAAACTCAGAATGTAGGACTAATATGTTACTATAAGACTTGTTCCTATGGAAATTCTGGGACTGGCCAATAGGGTCTGGGATTTGTGGAACCAAGCCATTTCTGAAGGGATTCGTATGAAACTCAGAATGCAGGACTAATATGTGACTATAAGACTTGTTCCTATGGAAATTCTGGGATCTGGCCAATAGGGTCTGGGATTTGTGGAACCAAGCCATTTCTCAAGGGATTCGTATGAAACTCAGAATGTAGGACTAATATGTGACTATAAGACTTGTTCCTATGGAAATTCTGGGATCTGGCCAATAGGGTCTGGGATTTGTGGAACCAAGCCATTTCTCAAGGGTTTCGTATGAAACTCAGAATGTAGGACTAATATGTGACTATAAGACTTGTTCCTATGGAAATTCTGGGATCTGGCCAATAGGGTCTGGGATTTGTGGAACCAAGCCATTTCTCAAGGGATTCGTATGAAACTCAGAATGTAGGACTAATATGTGACTATAAGACTTGTTCCTATGGAAATTCTGGGATCTGGCCAATAGGGTCTGGGATTTGTGGAACCAAGCTCTCAAGGAATTCGTATGAAACTCAGAATGTAGGACTAATATGTGACTATAAGACTTGTTCCTATGGAAAGTCTGGGAACTGGCCAATAGGGTCTGGGATTTGTGGAACCAAGCCATATCTCAAGGGATTCGTATGAAACTCAGAATGTAGGACTAATATGTGACTATAAGACTTGTTCCTATGGAAATTCTGGGATCTGGCCAATAGGGCCGGGATTTGTGGAACCAAGCCATTTCTCAAGGGATTCGTATGAAACTCAGAATGAAGGACTAATATGTGACTATAAGACTTGTTCCTATGGAAATTCTGGGATCTGGCCAATAGGGTCTGGGATTTGTGGAACCAAGCCATTACTCAAGGGATTCGTATGAAACTCAGAATGTAGGACTAATATGTGACTATAAGACTTGTTCCTATGGAAATTCTGGGATCTGGCCAATAGGGTATGGGATTTGTGGAACCAAGCCATTTATCAAGGGATTCGTATGAAACTCGGAATGTAGGACTAATATACGAGTATAAGACTTGTTCCTATGGAAATTCTGGGATCTGGCCAATAGGGTCTGGGATTTGTGGAACCAAGCCATTTCTCAAGGGATTCGTATGAAACTCAGAATGTAGGACTAATATGTGACTATAAGACTTGTTCCTATGGAAATTCTGGGATCTGGCCAATAGGGTCTGGGATTTGTGAAACCAAGCCATTTCTCAAGGGATTCGCATGAAACTCAGAATGTAGGACTAATATGCGAGTATAAGACTTGTTCCTATGGAAATTCTGGGATCTGGCCAATAGGGTCTGGGATTTGTAGAACCAAGCCATTTCTCAAGGGATTCGTATGAAACTCAGAATGAAGGACTAATATGTGACTATAAGACTTGTTCCTATGGAAATTCTGGGATCTGGCCAATAGGGTCTGGGATTTGTGGAACCAAGCCATTTCTCAAGGGTTTCGTATGAAACTCGGAATGTAGGACTAATATGCGAGTATAAGACTTGTTCCTATGGAAATTCTGGGATCTGGCCAATAGGGTCTGGGATTTGTGGAACCAAGCCATTTCTCAAGGGATTCGTATGAAACTCAGAATGTAGGACTAATATGTGACTATAAGACTTGTTCCTATGGAAATTCTGGGATCTGGCCAATAGGGTCTGGGATTTGTGGAACCAAGCCATTTCTCAAGGGATTCGTATGAAACTCGGAATGTAGGACTAATATGCGAGTATAAGACTTGTTCCTATGGAAATTCTGGGATCTGGCCAATAGGGTCTGGGATTTGTGGAACCAAGCCATTTCTCAAGGGATTCGTATGAAACTCAGAATGTAGGACTAATATGTGACTATAAGACTTGTTCCTATGGAAATTCTGGGATCTGGCCAATAGGGTCTGGGATTTGTGGAACCAAGCCATTTCTCAAGGCATTCGTATGAAACTCAGAATGTAGGACTAATATGTGACTATAAGACTTGTTCCTATGGAAATTCTGGGATCTGGCCAATAGGGTCTGGGATTTGTGGAACCAAGCCATTTCTCAAGGGATTCGTATGAAACTCAGAATGTAGGACTAATATGCGAGTATAAGACTTGTTCCTATGGAAATTCTGGGATCTGGCCAATAGGGTCTGGGATTTGTGGAACCAAGCCATTTCTCAAGGGATTCGTATGAAACTCAGAATGTAGGACTTATATGCGAGTATAAGACTTGTTCCTATGGAAATTCTGGGATCTGGCCAATAGGGTCTGGGATTTGTGGAACCAAGCCATTTCTCAAGGGATTCGTATGAAACTCGGAATGTAGGACTAATATGCGAGTATAAGACTTGTTCCTATGGAAATTCTGGGATCTGGCCAATAGGGTCTGGGATTTGTGGGAACCAAGCCATTTCTCAAGGGATTCGTATGAAACTCAGAATGAAGGACTAATATGCAAGTATAAGACTTGTTCCTATGGAAATTCTGGGATCTGGCCAATAGAGTCTGGGATTTGTGGGAACCAAGCCATTTCTCAAGGGATTCGTATGAAACTCAGAATGAAGGACTAATATGTGACTATAAGACTTGTTCCTATGGAAATTCTGGGATCTGGCCAATAGGGTCTGGGATTTGTGGAACAAAGGCATTTCTCAAGGGTTTCGTATGAAATTCGGAATGTAGGACTAATATGCAAGTATAAGACTTGTCCCTATGGAAATTCTGGGATCTGGCCAATAGGGTCTGGGATTTGTGGAACCAAGCCATTTCTCAAGGGATTCGTATGAAACTCGGAATTTAGGACTAATATGCGAGTATAAGACTTGTTCCTATGGAAATTCTGGAATCTGGCCAATAGGGTCTGGGATTTTTGGAACCAAGCCATTTCTCAAGGGATTCGTATGAAACTCAGAATGTAGGACTAATATGTGACTATAAGACTTGTTCCTATGGAAATTCTGGGATCTGGCCAATAGGGTCTGGGATTTGTGGAACCAAGCCATTTCTCAAGGGATTCGTATGAAACTCGGAATGTAGGACTAATATGCGAGTATAAGACTTGTTCCTTGGAAATTCTGGGATCTGGCCAATAGGGTCTGGGATTTGTGGAACCAAGCCATTTCTCAAGGGATTCGTATGAAACTCGGAATGTAGGACTAATATGCGAGTATAAGACTTGTTCCTATGGAAATTCTGGGATCTGGCCAATAGGGTCTGGGATTTGTGGAACCAAGCCATTTCTCAAGGGATTCGTATGAAACTCGGAATGTAGGACTAATATGTGACTATAAGAATTGTTCCTATGGAAATTCTGGGATCTGGCCAATAGGGTCTGGGATTTGTGGGAACCAAGCCATTTCTCAAGGGATTCGTATGAAACTCAGAATGAAGGACTAATATGTGACTATAAGAATTGTTAATATGGAAATTCTGGGATCTGGCCAATAGGGTCTGGGATTTGTGGAACCAAGCCATTTCTCAAGGGTTTCGTATGAAACTCGGAATGTAGGACTAATATGCAAGAATAAGACTTGTTCCTATGGAAATTCTGGGATCTGGCCAATAGGGTCTGGGATTTGTGGAACCAAGCCATTTCTCAAGGGATTCGTATGTAACTCGGAATTTAGGACTAATATGCGAGTATAAGACTTGTTCCTATGGATATTCTGGAATCTGGCCAATAGGGTCTGGGATTTGTGGTACCAAGCCATTTCTCAAGGGATTCGCATGAAACTCAGAATGTAGGACTAATATGCGAGTATAAGACTTGTTCCTATGGAAATTCTGGGATCTGGCCAATAGGGTCTGGGATTTGTGGAACCAAGCCATTTCTCAAGGGATTCGTATGAAACTCAGAATGTAGGACTAATATGTGACTATAAGACTTGTTCCTATGGAAATTCTGGGATCTGGCCAATAGGGTCTGGGATTTGTGGAACCAAGCCATTTCTCAAGGCATTCGTATGAAACTCAGAATGTAGGACTAATATGTGACTATAAGACTTGTTCCTATGGAAATTCTGGGATCTGGCCAATAGGGTCTGTGATTTGTGGAACCAAGCCATTTCTCAAGGGATTCGTATGAAACTCAGAATGTAGGACTAATATGTTACTATAAGACTTGTTCCTATGGAAATTCTGGGACTGGCCAATAGGGTCTGGGATTTGTGGAACCAAGCCATTTCTGAAGGGATTCGTATGAAACTCAGAATGCAGGACTAATATGTGACTATAAGACTTGTTCCTATGGAAATTCTGGGATCTGGCCAATAGGGTCTGGGATTTGTGGAACCAAGCCATTTCTCAAGGGATTCGTATGAAACTCAGAATGTAGGACTAATATGTGACTATAAGACTTGTTCCTATGGAAATTCTGGGATCTGGCCAATAGGGTCTGGGATTTGTGGAACCAAGCCATTTCTCAAGGGATTCGTATGAAACTCAGAATGTAGGACTAATATGTGACTATAAGACTTGTTCCTATGGAAATTCTGGGATCTGGCCAATAGGGTCTGGGATTTGCGGAACCAAGCTCTCAAGGAATTCGTATGAAACTCAGAATGTAGGACTAATATGTGACTATAAGACTTGTTCCTATGGAAATTCTGGGAACTGGCCAATAGGGTCTGGGATTTGTGGAACCAAGCCATTTCTCAAGGGATTCGTATGAAACTCAGAATGTAGGACTAATATGTGACTATAAGACTTGTTCCTATGGAAATTCTGGGATCTGGCCAATAGGGCCGGGATTTGTGGAACCAAGCCATTTCTCAAGGGATTCGTATGAAACTCAGAATGTAGGACTAATATGTGACTATAAGACTTGTTCCTATGGAAATTCTGGGATCTGGCCAATAGGGTCTGGGATTTGTGGAACCAAGCCATTACTCAAGGGATTCGTATGAAACTCAGAATGTAGGACTAATATGTGACTATAAGACTTGTTCCTATGGAAATTCTGGGATCTGGCCAATAGGGTATGGGATTTGTGGAACCAAGCCATTTATCAAGGGATTCGTATGAAACTCGGAATGTAGGACTAATATACGAGTATAAGACTTGTTCCTATGGAAATTCTGGGATCTGGCCAATAGGGTCTGGGATTTGTGGAACCAAGCCATTTCTCAAGGGATTCGTATGAAACTCAGAATGTAGGACTAATATGTGACTATAAGACTTGTTCCTATGGAAATTCTGGGATCTGGCCAATAGGGTCTGGGATTTGTGGAACCAAGCCATTTCTCAAGGGATTCGCATGAAACTCAGAATGTAGGACTAATATGCGAGTATAAGACTTGTTCCTATGGAAATTCTGGGATCTGGCCAATAGGGTCTGGGATTTGTGGAACCAAGCCATTTCTCAAGGGATTCGTATGAAACTCGGAATGTAGGACTAATATGCGAGTATAAGACTTGTTCCTATGGAAATTCTGGGATCTGGCCAATAGGGTCTGGGATTTGTGGGAACCAAGCCATTTCTCAAGGGATTCGTATGAAACTCAGAATGAAGGACTAATATGTGACTATAAGACTTGTTCCTATGGAAATTCTGGGATCTGGCCAATAGGGTCTGGGATTTGTGGAACCAAGCCATTTCTCAAGGGTTTCGTATGAAACTCGGAATGTAGGACTAATATGCGAGTATAAGACTTGTTCCTATGGAAATTCTGGGATCTGGCCAATAGGGTCTGGGATTTGTGGAACCAAGCCATTTCTCAAGGGATTCGTATGATACTCGGAATGTATGACTAATATGCGAGTATAAGACTTGTTCCTATGGAAATTCTGGGATCTGGCCAATAGGGTCTGGGATTTGTGGAACCAAGCCATTTCTCAAGGGATTCGTATGAAACTCAGAATGTAGGACTAATATGTGACTATAAGACTTGTTCCTATGGAAATTCTGGGATCTGGCCAATAGGGTCTGGGATTTGTGGAACCAAGCCATTTATCAAGGGATTCGTATGAAACTCGGAATGTAGGACTAATATGCGAGTATAAGACTTGTTCCTATGGAAATTCTGGGATCTGGCCAATAGGGTCTGGGATTTGTGGAACCAAGCCATTTCTCAAGGGATTCGTATGAAACTCAGAATGTAGGACTAATATGTGACTATAAGACTTGTTCCTATGGAAATTCTGGGATCTGGCCAATAGGGTCTGGGATTCGTGGAACCAAGCCATTTCTCAAGGCATTCGTATGAAACTCAGAATGTAGGACTAATATGTGACTATAAGACTTGTTCCTATGGAAATTCTGGGATCTGGCCAATAGGGTCTGGGATTTGTGGAACCAAGCCATTTCTCAAGGGATTCGTATGAAACTCAGAGTGTAGGACTAATATGCGAGTATAAGACTTGTTCCTATGGAAATTCTGTGATCTGGCCAATAGGGTCTGGGATTTGTGGAACCAAGCCATTTCTCAAGGGATTCGTATGAAACTCAGAATGTAGGACTAATATGCGAGTATAAGACTTGTTCCTATGGAAATTCTGGGATCTGGCCAATAGGGTCTGGGATTTGTGGAACCAAGCCATTTCTCAAGGGATTCGTATGAAACTCGGAATGTAGGACTAATATGCGAGTATAAGACTTGTTCCTATGGAAATTCTGGGATCTGGCCAATAGGGTCTGGGATTTGTGGGAACCAAGCCATTTCTCAAGGGATTCGTATGAAACTCAGAATGAAGGACTAATATGCAAGTATAAGACTTGTTCCTATGGAAATTCTGGGATCTGGCCAATAGGGTCTGGGATTTGTGGGAACCAAGCCATTTCTCAAGGGATTCGTATGAAACTCAGAATGAAGGACTAATATGTGACTATAAGACTTGTTCCTATGGAAATTCTGGGATCTGGCCAATAGGGTCTGGGATTTGTGGAACCAAGGCATTTCTCAAGGGTTTCGTATGAAACTCGGAATGTAGGACTAATATGCAAGTATAAGACTTGTCCCTATGGAAATTCTGGGATCTGGCCAATAGGGTCTGGGATTTGTGGAACCAAGCCATTTCTCAAGGGATTCGTATGAAACTCGGAATTTAGGACTAATATGCGAGTATAAGACTTGTTCCTATGGAAATTCTGGAATCTGGCCAATAGGGTCTGAGATTTTTGGAACCAAGCCATTTCTCAAGGGATTCGTATGAAACTCAGAATGTAGGACTAATATGTGACTATAAGACTTGTTCCTATGGAAATTCTGGGATCTGGCCAATAGGGTCTGGGATTTGTGGAACCAAGCCATTTCTCAAGGGATTCGTATGAAACTCGGAATGTAGGACTAATATGCGAGTATAAGACTTGTTCCTTGGAAATTCTGGGATCTGGCCAATAGGGTCTGGGATTTGTGGAACCAAGCCATTTCTCAAGGGATTCGTATGAAACTCGGAATGTAGGACTAATATGCGAGTATAAGACTTGTTCCTATGGAAATTCTGGGATCTGGCCAATAGGGTCTGGGATTTGTGGAACCAAGCCATTTCTCAAGGGATTCGTATGAAACTCGGAATGTAGGACTAATATGTGACTATAAGAATTGTTCCTATGGAAATTCTGGGATCTGGCCAATAGGGTCTGGGATTTGTGGGAACCAAGCCATTTCTCAAGGGATTCGTATGAAACTCAGAATGAAGGACTAATATGTGACTATAAGACTTGTTAATATGGAAATTCTGGGATCTGGCCAATAGGGTCTGGGATTTGTGGAACCAAGCCATTTCTCTAGGGATTCGTATGAAACTCAGAATGTAGGACTAATATGCGAGTATAAGACTTGTTCCTATGGAAATTCTGGGATCTGGCCAATAGGGTCTGGGATTTGTGGAACCAAGCCATTTCTCAAGGGATTCGTATGAAACTCGGAATGTAGGACTAATATGCGAGTATAAGACTTGTTCCTATGGAAATTCTGGGATCTGGCCAATAGGGTCTGGGATTTGTGGGAACCAAGCCATTTCTCAAGGGATTCGTATGAAACTCAGAATGAAGGACTAATATGCAAGTATAAGACTTGTTCCTATGGAAATTCTGGGATCTGGCCAATAGAGTCTGGGATTTGTGGGAACCAAGCCATTTCTCAAGGGATTCGTATGAAACTCAGAATGAAGGACTAATATGTGACTATAAGACTTGTTCCTATGGAAATTCTGGGATCTGGCCAATAGGGTCTGGGATTTGTGGAACAAAGGCATTTCTCAAGGGTTTCGTATGAAATTCGGAATGTAGGACTAATATGCAAGTATAAGACTTGTCCCTATGGAAATTCTGGGATCTGGCCAATAGGGTCTGGGATTTGTGGAACCAAGCCATTTCTCAAGGGATTCGTATGAAACTCGGAATTTAGGACTAATATGCGAGTATAAGACTTGTTCCTATGGAAATTCTGGAATCTGGCCAATAGGGTCTGGGATTTTTGGAACCAAGCCATTTCTCAAGGGATTCGTATGAAACTCAGAATGTAGGACTAATATGTGACTATAAGACTTGTTCCTATGGAAATTCTGGGATCTGGCCAATAGGGTCTGGGATTTGTGGAACCAAGCCATTTCTCAAGGGATTCGTATGAAACTCGGAATGTAGGACTAATATGCGAGTATAAGACTTGTTCCTTGGAAATTCTGGGATCTGGCCAATAGGGTCTGGGATTTGTGGAACCAAGCCATTTCTCAAGGGATTCGTATGAAACTCGGAATGTAGGACTAATATGCGAGTATAAGACTTGTTCCTATGAAAATTCTGGGATCTGGCCAATAGGGTCTGGGATTTGTGGAACCAAGCCATTTCTCAAGGGATTCGTATGAAACTCGGAATGTAGGACTAATATGTGACTATAAGAATTGTTCCTATGGAAATTCTGGGATCTGGCCAATAGGGTCTGGGATTTGTGGGAACCAAGCCATTTCTCAAGGGATTCGTATGAAACTCAGAATGAAGGACTAATATGTGACTATAAGAATTGTTAATATGGAAATTCTGGGATCTGGCCAATAGGGTCTGGGATTTGTGGAACCAAGCCATTTCTCAAGGGTTTCGTATGAAACTCGGAATGTAGGACTAATATGCAAGAATAAGACTTGTTCCTATGGAAATTCTGGGATCTGGCCAATAGGGTCTGGGATTTGTGGAACCAAGCCATTTCTCAAGGGATTCGTATGTAACTCGGAATTTAGGACTAATATGCGAGTATAAGACTTGTTCCTATGGATATTCTGGAATCTGGCCAATAGGGTCTGGGATTTGTGGTACCAAGCCATTTCTCAAGGGATTCGCATGAAACTCAGAATGTAGGACTAATATGCGAGTATAAGACTTGTTCCTATGGAAATTCTGGGATCTGGCCAATAGGGTCTGGGATTTGTGGAACCAAGCCATTTCTCAAGGGATTCGTATGAAACTCAGAATGTAGGACTAATATGTGACTATAAGACTTGTTCCTATGGAAATTCTGGGATCTGGCCAATAGGGTCTGGGATTTGTGGAACCAAGCCATTTCTCAAGGCATTCGTATGAAACTCAGAATGTAGGACTAATATGTGACTATAAGACTTGTTCCTATGGAAATTCTGGGATCTGGCCAATAGGGTCTGTGATTTGTGGAACCAAGCCATTTCTCAAGGGATTCGTATGAAACTCAGAATGTAGGACTAATATGTTACTATAAGACTTGTTCCTATGGAAATTCTGGGACTGGCCAATAGGGTCTGGGATTTGTGGAACCAAGCCATTTCTGAAGGGATTCGTATGAAACTCAGAATGCAGGACTAATATGTGACTATAAGACTTGTTCCTATGGAAATTCTGGGATCTGGCCAATAGGGTCTGGGATTTGTGGAACCAAGCCATTTCTCAAGGGATTCGTATGAAACTCAGAATGTAGGACTAATATGTGACTATAAGACTTGTTCCTATGGAAATTCTGGGATCTGGCCAATAGGGTCTGGGATTTGTGGAACCAAGCCATTTCTCAAGGGATTCGTATGAAACTCAGAATGTAGGACTAATATGTGACTATAAGACTTGTTCCTATGGAAATTCTGGGATCTGGCCAATAGGGTCTGGGATTTGTGGAACCAAGCTCTCAAGGAATTCGTATGAAACTCAGAATGTAGGACTAATATGTGACTATAAGACTTGTTCCTATGGAAATTCTGGGAACTGGCCAATAGGGTCTGGGATTTGTGGAACCAAGCCATTTCTCAAGGGATTCGTATGAAACTCAGAATGTAGGACTAATATGTGACTATAAGACTTGTTCCTATGGAAATTCTGGGATCTGGCCAATAGGGCCGGGATTTGTGGAACCAAGCCATTTCTCAAGGGATTCGTATGAAACTCAGAATGTAGGACTAATATGTGACTATAAGACTTGTTCCTATGGAAATTCTGGGATCTGGCCAATAGGGTCTGGGATTTGTGGAACCAAGCCATTACTCAAGGGATTCGTATGAAACTCAGAATGTAGGACTAATATGTGACTATAAGACTTGTTCCTATGGAAATTCTGGGATCTGGCCAATAGGGTATGGGATTTGTGGAACCAAGCCATTTATCAAGGGATTCGTATGAAACTCGGAATGTAGGACTAATATACGAGTATAAGACTTGTTCCTATGGAAATTCTGGGATCTGGCCAATAGGGTCTGGGATTTGTGGAACCAAGCCATTTCTCAAGGGATTCGTATGAAACTCAGAATGTAGGACTAATATGTGACTATAAGACTTGTTCCTATGGAAATTCTGGGATCTGGCCAATAGGGTCTGGGATTTGTGGAACCAAGCCATTTCTCAAGGGATTCGCATGAAACTCAGAATGTAGGACTAATATGCGAGTATAAGACTTGTTCCTATGGAAATTCTGGGATCTGGCCAATAGGGTCTGGGATTTGTGGAACCAAGCCATTTCTCAAGGGATTCGTATGAAACTCGGAATGTAGGACTAATATGCGAGTATAAGACTTGTTCCTATGGAAATTCTGGGATCTGGCCAATAGGGTCTGGGATTTGTGGGAACCAAGCCATTTCTCAAGGGATTCGTATGAAACTCAGAATGAAGGACTAATATGTGACTATAAGACTTGTTCCTATGGAAATTCTGGGATCTGGCCAATAGGGTCTGGGATTTGTGGAACCAAGCCATTTCTCAAGGGTTTCGTATGAAACTCGGAATGTAGGACTAATATGCGAGTATAAGACTTGTTCCTATGGAAATTCTGGGATCTGGCCAATAGGGTCTGGGATTTGTGGAACCAAGCCATTTCTCAAGGGATTCGTATGAAACTCGGAATGTATGACTAATATGCGAGTATAAGACTTGTTCCTATGGAAATTCTGGGATCTGGCCAATAGGGTCTGGGATTTGTGGAACCAAGCCATTTATCAAGGGATTCGTATGAAACTCGGAATGTAGGACTAATATGCGAGTATAAGACTTGTTCCTATGGAAATTCTGGGATCTGGCCAATAGGGTCTGGGATTTGTGGAACCAAGCCATTTCTCAAGGGATTCGTATGAAACTCAGAATGTAGGACTAATATGTGACTATAAGACTTGTTCCTATGGAAATTCTGGGATCTGGCCAATAGGGTCTGGGATTTGTGGAACCAAGCCATTTCTCAAGGCATTCGTATGAAACTCAGAATGTAGGACTAATATGTGACTATAAGACTTGTTCCTATGGAAATTCTGGGATCTGGCCAATAGGGTCTGGGATTTGTGGAACCAAGCCATTTCTCAAGGGATTCGTATGAAACTCAGAGTGTAGGACTAATATGCGAGTATAAGACTTGTTCCTATGGAAATTCTGGGATCTGGCCAATAGGGTCTGGGATTTGTGGAACCAAGCCATTTCTCAAGGGATTCGTATGAAACTCAGAATGTAGGACTAATATGCGAGTATAAGACTTGTTCCTATGGAAATTCTGGGATCTGGCCAATAGGGTCTGGGATTTGTGGAACCAAGCCATTTCTCAAGGGATTCGTATGAAACTCGGAATGTAGGACTAATATGCGAGTATAAGACTTGTTCCTATGGAAATTCTGGGATCTGGCCAATAGGGTCTGGGATTTGTGGGAACCAAGCCATTTCTCAAGGGATTCGTATGAAACTCAGAATGAAGGACTAATATGCAAGTATAAGACTTGTTCCTATGGAAATTCTGGGATCTGGCCAATAGGGTCTGGGATTTGTGGGAACCAAGCCATTTCTCAAGGGATTCGTATGAAACTCAGAATGAAGGACTAATATGTGACTATAAGACTTGTTCCTATGGAAATTCTGGGATCTGGCCAATAGGGTCTGGGATTTGTGGAACCAAGGCATTTCTCAAGGGTTTCGTATGAAACTCGGAATGTAGGACTAATATGCAAGTATAAGACTTGTCCCTATGGAAATTCTGGGATCTGGCCAATAGGGTCTGGGATTTGTGGAACCAAGCCATTTCTCAAGGGATTCGTATGAAACTCGGAATTTAGGACTAATATGCGAGTATAAGACTTGTTCCTATGGAAATTCTGGAATCTGGCCAATAGGGTCTGAGATTTTTGGAACCAAGCCATTTCTCAAGGGATTCGTATGAAACTCAGAATGTAGGACTAATATGTGACTATAAGACTTGTTCCTATGGAAATTCTGGGATCTGGCCAATAGGGTCTGGGATTTGTGGAACCAAGCCATTTCTCAAGGGATTCGTATGAAACTCGGAATGTAGGACTAATATGCGAGTATAAGACTTGTTCCTTGGAAATTCTGGGATCTGGCCAATAGGGTCTGGGATTTGTGGAACCAAGCCATTTCTCAAGGGATTCGTATGAAACTCGGAATGTAGGACTAATATGCGAGTATAAGACTTGTTCCTATGGAAATTCTGGGATCTGGCCAATAGGGTCTGGGATTTGTGGAACCAAGCCATTTCTCAAGGGATTCGTATGAAACTCGGAATTTAGGACTAATATGCGAGTATAAGACTTGTTCCTATGGATATTCTGGAATCTGGCCAATAGGGTCTGGGATTTGTGGTACCAAGCCATTTCTCAAGGGATTCGCATGAAACTCAGAATGTAGGACTAATATGCGAGTATAAGACTTGTTCCTATGGAAATTCTGGGATCTGGCCAATAGGGTCTGGGATTTGTGGAACCAAGCCATTTCTCAAGGGATTCGCATGAAACTCAGAATGTAGGACTAATATGCGAGTATAAGACTTGTTCCTATGGAAATTCTGGGATCTGGCCAATAGGGTCTGGGATTTGTGGAACCAAGCCATTTCTCAAGGGATTCGTATGAAACTCGGAATGTAGGACTAATATGCGAGTATAAGACTTGTTCCTATGGAAATTCTGGGATCTGGCCAATAGGGTCTGGGATTTGTGGAACCAAGCCATTTCTCAAGGGATTCGTATGAAACTCGGAATGTAGGACTAATATGTGACTATAAGACTTGTTCCTATGGAAATTCTGGGATCTGGCCAATAGGGTCTGGGATTTGTGGGAACCAAGCCATTTCTCAAGGGATTCGTATGAAACTCAGAATGAAGGACTAATATGTGACTATAAGACTTGTTCCTATGGAAATTCTGGGATCTGGCCAATAGGGTCTGGAATTTGTGGAACCAAGCCATTTCTCAAGGGTTTCGTATGAAACTCGTAATGTAGGACTAATATGCGAGTATAAGACTTGTTCCTATGGAAATTCTGGGATCTGGCCAATAGGGTCTGGGATTTGTGGAACCAAGCCATTTCTCAAGGGATTCGTATGAAACCCGGAATGTATGACTAATATGCGAGTATAAGACTTGTTCCTATGGAATGTATGACTAATATGTGACTATAAGACTTGTTCCTATGGAAATTCTGGGATCTGGCCAATAGGGTCTGGGATTTGTGGAACCAAGCCATTTCCCAAGGCATTCGTATGAAACTCAGAATGTAGGACTAATATGTGACTATAAGACTTGTTCCTATGGAAATTCTGGGATCTGGCCAATAGGGTCTGGGATTTGTGGAACCAAGCCATTTCTCAAGGGATTCATATGAAACTCAGAATGTAGGACTAATATGCGAGTATAAGACTTGTTCCTATGGAAATTCTGGGATCTGGCCAATAGGGTCTGGGATTTGTGGAACCAAGCCATTTCCCAAGGTATTCGTATGAAACTCAGAATGTAGGACTAATATGCGAGTATAAGACTTGTTCCTATGGAAATTCTGGGATCTGGCCAATAGGGTCTTGGATTTGTGGAACCAAGCCATTTCTCAAGGGATTCGTATGAAACTCGGAATGTAGGACTAATATGCGAGTATAAGACTTGTTCCTATGGAAATTCTGGGATCTGGCCAATAGGGTCTGGGATTTGTGGGAACCAAGCCATTTCTCAAGGGATTCGTATGAAACTCAGAATGAAGGACTAATATGCAAGTATAAAACTTGTTCCTATGGAAATTCTGGGACCTGGCCAATAGGGTCTGGGATTTGTGGGAACCAAGCCATTTCTCAAGGGATTCGTATGAAACTCAGAATGAAGGACTAATATGTGACTATAAGACTTGTTCCTATGGAAATTCTGGGATCTGGCCAATAGGGTCTGGGATTTGTGGAACCAAGCCATTTCTCAAGGGTTTCGTATGAAACTCGGAATGTAGGACTAATATGCAAGTATAAGACTTGTCCCTATGGAAATTCTGGGATCTGGCCAATCGGGTCTGGGATTTGTGGAACCAAGCCATTTCTCAAGGGATTCGTATGAAACTCGGAATTTAGGACTAATATGCGAGTATAAGACTTGTTCCTATGGAAATTCTGGAATCTGGCCAATAGGGTCTGGGATTTGTGGAACCAAGCCATTTCTCAAGGGATTCGTATGAAACTCAGAATGTAGGACTAATATGTGACTATAAGACTTGTTCCTATGGAAATTCTGGGATCTGGCCAATAGGGTCTGGGATTTGTGGAACCAAGCCATTTCTCAAGGGATTCGTATGAAACTCGGAATGTAGGACTAATATGCGAGTATAAGACTTGTTCCTTGGAAATTCTGGGATCTGGCCAATAGGGTCTGGGATTTGTGGAACCAAGCCATTTCTCAAGGGATTCGTATGAAACTCGGAATGTAGGACTAATATGCGAGTATAAGACTTGTTCCTATGGAAATTCTGGGATCTGGCCAATAGGGTCTGGGATTTATGGAACCAAGCCATTTTTCAAGGGATTCGTATGAAACTCGGAATGTAGGACTAATATGTGACTATAAGAATTGTTCCTATGGAAATTCTGGGATCTGGCCAATAGGGTCTGGGATTTGTGGGAACCAAGCCATTTCTCAAGGGATTCGTATGAAACTCAGAATGAAGGACTAATATGTGACAATAACACTTGTTCCTATGGAAATTCTGGGATCTGGCCAATAGGGTCTGGGATTTGTGGAACCAAGCCATTTCTCAAGGGTTTCGTATGAAACTCGGAATGTAGGACTAATATGCAAGTATAAGACTTGTTCCTATGGAAATTCTGGGATCTGGCCAATAGGGTCAGGGATTTGTGGAACCAAGCCATTTCTCAAGGGATTCGTATGAAACTCGGAATTTAGGACTAATATGCGAGTATAAGACTTGTTCCTATGGATATTCTGGGATCTGGCCAATAGGGTCTGGGATTTGTGGTACCAAGCCATTTCTCAAGGGATTCGCATGAAACTCAGAATGTAGGACTAATATGCGAGTATAAGACTTGTTCCTATGGAAATTCTGGGATCTGGCCAATAGGGTCTGGGATTTGTGGAACCAAGCCATTTCTCAAGGGATTCGCATGAAACTCAGAATGTAGGACTAATATGCGAGTATAAGACTTGTTCCTATGGAAATTCTGGGATCTGGCCAATAGGGTCTGGGATTTGTGGAACCAAGCCATTTCTCAAGGGATTCGTATGAAACTCGGAATGTAGGACTAATATGCGAGTATAAGACTTGTTCCTATGGAAATTCTGGGATCTGGCCAATAGGGTCTGGGATTTGTGGAACCAAGCCATTTCTCAAGGGATTCGTATGAAACTCGGAATGTAGGACTAATATGTGACTATAAGACTTGTTCCTATGGAAATTCTGGGATCTGGCCAATAGGGTCTGGGATTTGTGGGAACCAAGCCATTTCTCAAGGGATTCGTATGAAACTCAGAATGAAGGACTAATATGTGACTATAAGACTTGTTCCTATGGAAATTCTGGGATCTGGCCAATAGGGTCTGGGATTTGTGGAACCAAGCCATTTCTCAAGGGTTTCGTATGAAACTCGGAATGTAGGACTAATATGCGAGTATAAGACTTGTTCCTATGGAAATTCTGGGATCTGGCCAAAAGGGTCTGGGATTTGTGGAACCAAGCCATTTCTCAAGGGATTCGTTTGAAACTCGGAATGTATGACTAATATGCGAGTATAAGACTTGTTCCTATGGAAATTCTGGGATCTGGCCAAAAGGGTCTGGGATTTGTGGAACCAAGCCATTTCTCAAGGGATTCGTTTGAAACTCGGAATGTATGACTAATATGCGAGTATAAGACTTGTTCCTATGGAAATTCTGGGATCTGGCCAATAGGGTCTGGGATTTGTGGAACCAAGCCATTTCTCAAGGGATTCGTATGAAACTTGGAATGTAGGACTAATATGCGAGTATAAGACTTGTTCCTATGGAAATTCTGGGATCTGGCCAATAGGGTCTGGGATTTGTGGAACCAAGCCATTTCTCAAGGGATTCGTATGAAACTCGGAATTTAGGACTAATATGCGAGTATAAGACTTGTTCCTATGGATATTCTGGGATCTGGCCAATAGGGTCTGGGATTTGTGATACCAAGCCATTTCTCAAGGGATTCGTATGAAACTCAGAATGTAGGACTAATATGTGACTATAAGACTTGTTCCTATGGAAATTCTGGGATCTGGCCAATAGGGTCTGGGATTTGTGGAACCAAGCCATTTCTCAAGGGATTCGTATGAAACTCGGAATGTAGGACTAATATGCGAGTATAAGACTTGTTCCTATGGAAATTCTGGGATCTGGCCAATAGGGTCTGGGATTTGTGGAACCAAGCCATTTCTCAAGGGATTCGCATGAAACTCAGAATGTAGGACTAATATGCGAGTATAAGACTTGTTCCTATGGAAATTCTGGGATCTGGCCAATAGGGTCTGGGATTTGTGGAACCAAGCCATTTCTCAAGGGATTCGTATGAAACTCGGAATGTAGGACTAATATGCGAGTATAAGACTTGTTCCTATGGAAATTCTGGGATCTGGCCAATAGGGTCTGGGATTTGTGGAACCAAGCCATTTCTCAAGGGATTCGTATGAAACTCGGAATGTAGGACTAATATGTGACTATAAGACTTGTTCCTATGGAAATTCTGGGATCTGGCCAATAGGGTCTGGGATTTGTGGGAACCAAGCCATTTCTCAAGGGATTCGTATGAAACTCAGAATGAAGGACTAATATGTGACTATAAGACTTGTTCCTATGGAAATTCTGGGATCTGGCCAATAGGGTCTGGGATTTGTGGAACCAAGCCATTTCTCAAGGGTTTCGTATGAAACTCGGAATGTAGGACTAATATGCGAGTATAAGACTTGTTCCTATGGAAATTCTGGGATCTGGCCAAAAGGGTCTGGGATTTGTGGAACCAAGCCATTTCTCAAGGGATTCGTTTGAAACTCGGAATGTATGACTAATATGCGAGTATAAGACTTGTTCCTATGGAAATTCTGGGATCTGGCCAATAGGGTCTGGGATTTGTGGAACCAAGCCATTTCTCAAGGGATTCGTATGAAACTCAGAATGTAGGACTAATATGTGACTATAAGACTTGTTCCTATGGAAATTCTGGGATCTGGCCAATAGGGTCTGGGATTTGTGGAACCAAGCCATTTCTCAAGGGATTCGTATGAAACTTGGAATGTAGGACTAATATGCGAGTATAAGACTTGTTCCTATGGAAATTCTGGGATCTGGCCAATAGGGTCTGGGATTTGTGGAACCAAGCCATTTCTCAAGGGATTCGTATGAAACTCAGAATGTAGGACTAATATGTGACTATAAGACTTGTTCCTATGGAAATTCTGGGATCTGGCCAATAGGGTCTGGGATTTGTGGAACCAAGCCATTTCTCAAGGCATTCGTATGAAACTCAGAATGTAGGACTAATATGTGACTATAAGACTTGTTCCTATGGAAATTCTGGGATCTGGCCAATAGGGTCTGGGATTTGTGGAACCAAGCCATTTCTCAAGGGATTCGTATGAAACTCAGAATGTAGGACTAATATGCGAGTATAAGACTTGTTCCTATGGAAATTCTGGGATCTGGCCAATAGGGTCTGGGATTTGTGGAACCAAGCCATTTCTCAAGGGATTCGTATGAAACTCAGAATGTAGGACTAAAATGCGAGTATAAGACTTGTTCCTATGGAAATTCTGGGATCTGGCCAATAGGGTCTGGGATTTGTGGAACCAAGCCATTTCTCAAGGGATTCGTATGAAACTCGGAATGTAGGACTAATATGCGAGTATAAGACTTGTTCCTATGGAAATTCTGGGATCTGGCCAATAGGGTCTGGGATTTGTGGGAACCAAGCCATTTCTCAAGGGATTCGTATGAAACTCAGAATGAAGGACTAATATGCAAGTATAAGACTTGTTCCTATGGAAATTCTGGGATATGGCCAATAGGGTCTGGGATTTGTGGGAACCAAGCCATTTCTCAAGGGATTCGTATGAAACTCAGAATGAAGGACTAATATGTGACTATAAGACTTGTTCCTATGGAAATTCTGGGATCTGGCCAATAGGTTCTGGGATTTGTGGAACCAAGCCATTTCTCAAGGGTTTCGTATGAAACTCGGAATGTAGGACTAATATGCAAGTATAAGACTTGTCCCTATGGAAATTCTGGGATCTGGCCAATAGGGTCTGGGATTTGTGGAACCAAGCCATTTCTCAAGGGATTCGTATGAAACTCGGAATTTAGGACTAATATGCGAGTATAAGACTTGTTCATATGGAAATTCTGGAATCTGGCCAATAGGGTCTGGGATTTGTGGAACCAAGCCATTTCTCAAGGGATTCGTATGAAACTCAGAATGTAGGACTAATATGTGACTATAAGACTTGTTCCTATAGAAATTCTGGGATCTGGCCAATAGGGTCTGGGATTTGTGGAACCAAGCCATTTCTCAAGGGATTCGTATGAAACTCGGAATGTAGGACTAATATGCGAGTATAAGACTTGTTCCTTGGAAATTCTGGGATCTGGCCAATAGGGTCTGGGATTTGTGGAACCAAGCCATTTCTCAAGGGATTCGTATGAAACTCGGAATGTAGGACTAATATGCGAGTATAAGACTTGTTCCTATTGAAATTCTGGGATCTGGCCAATAGGGTCTGGGATTGGGGAACCAAGCCATTTCTCAAGGGATTCGTATGAAACTCGGAATGTAGGACTAATATGTGACTATAAGAATTGTTCCTATGGAAATTCTGGGATCTGGCCAATAGGGTCTGGGATTTGTGGGAACCAAGCCATTTCTCAAGGGATTCGTATGAAACTCAGAATGAAGGACTAATATGTGACTATAAGACTTGTTCCTATGGAAATTCTGGGATCTGGCCAATAGGGTCTGGGATTTGTGGAACCAAGCCATTTCTCAAGGGTTTCGTATGAAACTCGGAATGTAGGACTAATATGCAAGTATAAGACTTGTTCCTATGGAAATTCTGGGATCTGGCCAATAGGGTCTGGGATTTGTGGAACCAAGCCATTTCTCAAGGGATTCGTATGAAACTCGGAATTTAGGACTAATATGCGAGTATAAGACTTGTTCCTATGGATATTCTGGGATCTGGCCAATAGGGTCTGGGATTTGTGGTACCAAGCCATTTCTCAAGGGATTCGTATGAAACTCAGAATGTAGGACTAATATGTGACTATAAGACTTGTTCCTATGGAAATTCTGGGATCTGGCCAATAGGGTCTGGGATTTGTGGAACCAAGCCATTTCTCAAGGGATTCGTATGAAACTCGGAATGTAGGACTAATATGCGAGTATAAGACTTGTTCCTATGGAAATTCTGGGATCTGGCCAATAGGGTCTGGGATTTGTGGAACCAAGCCATTTCTCAAGGGTTTCGTATGAAACTCGGAATGTAGGACTAATATGCGAGTATAAGACTTGTTCCTATGGAAATTCTGGGATCTGGCCAATAGGGTCTGGGATTTGTGGAATCAATCCATTTCTCAAGGGATTCGTATGAAACTCGGAATGTAGGACTAATATGCGAGTATAAGACTTGTTCCTATGGAAATTCTGGGATCTGGCCAATAGGGTCTGGGATTTGTGGAACCAAGCCATTTCTCAAGGGATTCGTATGAAACTCAGAATGTAGGACTAATATGTGACTATAAGACTTGTTCCTATGGAAATTCTGGGATCTGGCCAATAGGGTCTGGGATTTGTGGAACCAAGCCATTTCTCAAGGGTTTCGTATGAAACTCGGAATGTAGGACTAATATGCGAGTATAAGACTTGTTCCTATGGAAATTCTGGGATCTGGCCAAAAGGGTCTGGGATTTGTGGAACCAAGCCATTTCTCAAGGGATTCGTATGAAACTCGGAATGTAGGACTAATATGCGAGTATAAGACTTGTTCCTATGGAAATTCTGGGATCTGGCCAATAGGGTCTGGGATTTGTGGAACCAAGCCATTTCTCAAGGGATTCGTATGAAACTCGGAATGTAGGACTAATATGTGACTATAAGACTTGTTCCTATGGAAATTCTGGGATCTGGCCAATAGGGTCTGGGATTTGTGGGAACCAAGCCATTTCTCAAGGGATTCGTATGAAACTCAGAATGAAGGACTAATATGTGACTATAAGACTTGTTCCTATGGAAATTCTGGGATCTGGCCAATAGGGTCTGGGATTTGTGGAACCAAGCCATTTCTCAAGGGTTTCGTATGAAACTCGGAATGTAGGACTAATATGCGAGTATAAGACTTGTTCCTATGGAAATTCTGGGATCTGGCCAAAAGGGTCTGGGATTTGTGGAACCAAGCCATTTCTCAAGGGATTCGTTTGAAACTCGGAATGTATGACTAATATGCGAGTATAAGACTTGTTCCTATGGAAATTCTGGGATCTGGCCAAAAGGGTCTGGGATTTGTGGAACCAAGCCATTTCTCAAGGGATTCGTTTGAAACTCGGAATGTATGACTAATATGCGAGTATAAGACTTGTTCCTATGGAAATTCTGGGATCTGGCCAATAGGGTCTGGGATTTGTGGAACCAAGCCATTTCTCAAGGGATTCGTATGATACTTGGAATGTAGGACTAATATGCGAGTATAAGACTTGTTCCTATGGAAATTCTGGGATCTGGCCAATAGGGTCTGGGATTTGTGGAACCAAGCCATTTCTCAAGGGATTCGTATGAAACTCGGAATTTAGGACTAATATGCGAGTATAAGACTTGTTCCTATGGATATTCTGGGATCTGGCCAATAGGGTCTGGGATTTGTGATACCAAGCCATTTCTCAAGGGATTCGTATGAAACTCAGAATGTAGGACTAATATGTGACTATAAGACTTGTTCCTATGGAAATTCTGGGATCTGGCCAATAGGGTCTGGGATTTGTGGAACCAAGCCATTTCTCAAGGGATTCGTATGAAACTCGGAATGTAGGACTAATATGCGAGTATAAGACTTGTTCCTATGGAAATTCTGGGATCTGGCCAATAGGGTCTGGGATTTGTGGAACCAAGCCATTTCTCAAGGGATTCGCATGAAACTCAGAATGTAGGACTAATATGCGAGTATAAGACTTGTTCCTATGGAAATTCTGGGATCTGGCCAATAGGGTCTGGGATTTGTGGAACCAAGCCATTTCTCAAGGGATTCGTATGAAACTCGGAATGTAGGACTAATATGCGAGTATAAGACTTGTTCCTATGGAAATTCTGGGATCTGGCCAATAGGGTCTGGGATTTGTGGAACCAAGCCATTTCTCAAGGGATTCGTATGAAACTCGGAATGTAGGACTAATATGTGACTATAAGACTTGTTCCTATGGAAATTCTGGGATCTGGCCAATAGGGTCTGGGATTTGTGGGAACCAAGCCATTTCTCAAGGGATTCGTATGAAACTCAGAATGAAGGACTAATATGTGACTATAAGACTTGTTCCTATGGAAATTCTGGGATCTGGCCAATAGGGTCTGGGATTTGTGGAACCAAGCCATTTCTCAAGGGTTTCGTATGAAACTCGGAATGTAGGACTAATATGCGAGTATAAGACTTGTTCCTATGGAAATTCTGGGATCTGGCCAAAAGGGTCTGGGATTTGTGGAACCAAGCCATTTCTCAAGGGATTCGTTTGAAACTCGGAATGTATGACTAATATGCGAGTATAAGACTTGTTCCTATGGAAATTCTGGGATCTGGCCAATAGGGTCTGGGATTTGTGGAACCAAGCCATTTCTCAAGGGATTCGTATGAAACTCAGAATGTAGGACTAATATGTGACTATAAGACTTGTTCCTATGGAAATTCTGGGATCTGGCCAATAGGGTCTGGGATTTGTGGAACCAAGCCATTTCTCAAGGGATTCGTATGAAACTTGGAATGTAGGACTAATATGCGAGTATAAGACTTGTTCCTATGGAAATTCTGGGATCTGGCCAATAGGGTCTGGGATTTGTGGAACCAAGCCATTTCTCAAGGGATTCGTATGAAACTCAGAATGTAGGACTAATATGTGACTATAAGACTTGTTCCTATGGAAATTCTGGGATCTGGCCAATAGGGTCTGGGATTTGTGGAACCAAGCCATTTCTCAAGGCATTCGTATGAAACTCAGAATGTAGGACTAATATGTGACTATAAGACTTGTTCCTATGGAAATTCTGGGATCTGGCCAATAGGGTCTGGGATTTGTGGAACCAAGCCATTTCTCAAGGGATTCGTATGAAACTCAGAATGTAGGACTAATATGCGAGTATAAGACTTGTTCCTATGGAAATTCTGGGATCTGGCCAATAGGGTCTGGGATTTGTGGAACCAAGCCATTTCTCAAGGGATTCGTATGAAACTCAGAATGTAGGACTAAAATGCGAGTATAAGACTTGTTCCTATGGAAATTCTGGGATCTGGCCAATAGGGTCTGGGATTTGTGGAACCAAGCCATTTCTCAAGGGATTCGTATGAAACTCGGAATGTAGGACTAATATGCGAGTATAAGACTTGTTCCTATGGAAATTCTGGGATCTGGCCAATAGGGTCTGGGATTTGTGGGAACCAAGCCATTTCTCAAGGGATTCGTATGAAACTCAGAATGAAGGACTAATATGCAAGTATAAGACTTGTTCCTATGGAAATTCTGGGATATGGCCAATAGGGTCTGGGATTTGTGGGAACCAAGCCATTTCTCAAGGGATTCGTATGAAACTCAGAATGAAGGACTAATATGTGACTATAAGACTTGTTCCTATGGAAATTCTGGGATCTGGCCAATAGGTTCTGGGATTTGTGGAACCAAGCCATTTCTCAAGGGTTTCGTATGAAACTCGGAATGTAGGACTAATATGCAAGTATAAGACTTGTCCCTATGGAAATTCTGGGATCTGGCCAATAGGGTCTGGGATTTGTGGAACCAAGCCATTTCTCAAGGGATTCGTATGAAACTCGGAATTTAGGACTAATATGCGAGTATAAGACTTGTTCATATGGAAATTCTGGAATCTGGCCAATAGGGTCTGGGATTTGTGGAACCAAGCCATTTCTCAAGGGATTCGTATGAAACTCAGAATGTAGGACTAATATGTGACTATAAGACTTGTTCCTATAGAAATTCTGGGATCTGGCCAATAGGGTCTGGGATTTGTGGAACCAAGCCATTTCTCAAGGGATTCGTATGAAACTCGGAATGTAGGACTAATATGCGAGTATAAGACTTGTTCCTTGGAAATTCTGGGATCTGGCCAATAGGGTCTGGGATTTGTGGAACCAAGCCATTTCTCAAGGGATTCGTATGAAACTCGGAATGTAGGACTAATATGCGAGTATAAGACTTGTTCCTATTGAAATTCTGGGATCTGGCCAATAGGGTCTGGGATTGGGGAACCAAGCCATTTCTCAAGGGATTCGTATGAAACTCGGAATGTAGGACTAATATGTGACTATAAGAATTGTTCCTATGGAAATTCTGGGATCTGGCCAATAGGGTCTGGGATTTGTGGGAACCAAGCCATTTCTCAAGGGATTCGTATGAAACTCAGAATGAAGGACTAATATGTGACTATAAGACTTGTTCCTATGGAAATTCTGGGATCTGGCCAATAGGGTCTGGGATTTGTGGAACCAAGCCATTTCTCAAGGGTTTCGTATGAAACTCGGAATGTAGGACTAATATGCAAGTATAAGACTTGTTCCTATGGAAATTCTGGGATCTGGCCAATAGGGTCTGGGATTTGTGGAACCAAGCCATTTCTCAAGGGATTCGTATGAAACTCGGAATTTAGGACTAATATGCGAGTATAAGACTTGTTCCTATGGATATTCTGGGATCTGGCCAATAGGGTCTGGGATTTGTGGTACCAAGCCATTTCTCAAGGGATTCGTATGAAACTCAGAATGTAGGACTAATATGTGACTATAAGACTTGTTCCTATGGAAATTCTGGGATCTGGCCAATAGGGTCTGGGATTTGTGGAACCAAGCCATTTCTCAAGGGATTCGTATGAAACTCGGAATGTAGGACTAATATGCGAGTATAAGACTTGTTCCTATGGAAATTCTGGGATCTGGCCAATAGGGTCTGGGATTTGTGGAACCAAGCCATTTCTCAAGGGTTTCGTATGAAACTCGGAATGTAGGACTAATATGCGAGTATAAGACTTGTTCCTATGGAAATTCTGGGATCTGGCCAATAGGGTCTGGGATTTGTGGAATCAATCCATTTCTCAAGGGATTCGTATGAAACTCGGAATGTAGGACTAATATGCGAGTATAAGACTTGTTCCTATGGAAATTCTGGGATCTGGCCAATAGGGTCTGGGATTTGTGGAACCAAGCCATTTCTCAAGGGATTCGTATGAAACTCAGAATGTAGGACTAATATGTGACTATAAGACTTGTTCCTATGGAAATTCTGGGATCTGGCCAATAGGGTCTGGGATTTGTGGAACCAAGCCATTTCTCAAGGGTTTCGTATGAAACTCGGAATGTAGGACTAATATGCGAGTATAAGACTTGTTCCTATGGAAATTCTGGGATCTGGCCAAAAGGGTCTGGGATTTGTGGAACCAAGCCATTTCTCAAGGGATTCGTATGAAACTCGGAATGTATGACTAATATGCGAGTATAAGACTTGTTCCTATGGAAATTCTGGGATCTGGCCAATAGGGTCTGGGATTTGTGGAACCAAGCCATTTCTCAAGGGATTCGTATGAAACTCAGAATGTAGGACTAATATGTGACTATAAGACTTGTTCCTATGGAAATTCTGGGATCTGGCCAATAGGGTCTGGGATTTGTGGAACCAAGCCATTTCTCAAGGGATTCGTATGAAACTTGGAATGTAGGACTAATATGCGAGTATAAGACTTGTTCCTATGGAAATTCTGGGATCTGGCCAATAGGGTCTGGGATTTGTGGAACCAAGCCATTTCTCAAGGGATTCGTATGAAACTCAGAATGTAGGACTAATATGTGACTATAAGACTTGTTCCTATGGAAATTCTGGGATCTGGCCAATAGGGTCTGGGATTTGTGGAACCAAGCCATTTCTCAAGGCATTCGTATGAAACTCAGAATGTAGGACTAATATGTGACTATAAGACTTGTTCCTATGGAAATTCTGGGATCTGGCCAATAGGGTCTGGGATTTGTGGAACCAAGCCATTTCTCAAGGGATTCGTATGAAACTCAGAATGTAGGACTAATATGCGAGTATAAGACTTGTTCCTATGGAAATTCTGGGATCTGGCCAATAGGGTCTGGGATTTGTGGAACCAAGCCATTTCTCAAGGGATTCGTATGAAACTCAGAATTTAGGACTAATATGCGAGTATAAGACTTGTTCCTATGGATATTCTGGGATCTGGCCAATAGGGTCTGGGATTTGTGGTACCAAGCCATTTCTCAAGGGATTCGTATGAAACTCAGAATGTAGGACTAATATGTGACTATAAGACTTGTTCCTATGGAAATTCTGGGATCTGGCCAATAGGGTCTGGGATTTGTGGAACCAAGCCATTTCTCAAGGGATTCGTATGAAACTCGGAATGTAGGACTAATATGCGAGTATAAGACTTGTTCCTATGGAAATTCTGGGATCTGGCCAATAGGGTCTGGGATTTGTGGAACCAAGCCATTTCTCAAGGGTTTCGTATGAAACTCGGAATGTAGGACTAATATGCGAGTATAAGACTTGTTCCTATGGAAATTCTGGGATCTGGCCAATAGGGTCTGGGATTTGTGGAATCAATCCATTTCTCAAGGGATTCGTATGAAACTCGGAATGTAGGACTAATATGCGAGTATAAGACTTGTTCCTATGGAAATTCTGGGATCTGGCCAATAGGGTCTGGGATTTGTGGAACCAAGCCATTTCTCAAGGGATTCGTATGAAACTCAGAATGTAGGACTAATATGTGACTATAAGACTTGTTCCTATGGAAATTCTGGGATCTGGCCAATAGGGTCTGGGATTTGTGGAACCAAGCCATTTCTCAAGGGATTCGTATGAAACTCGGAATGTAGGACTAATATGTGACTATAAGAATTGTTCCTATGGAAATTCTGGGATCTGGCCAATAGGGTCTGGGATTTGTGGAACCAAGCCATTTCTCAAGGGTTTCGTATGAAACTCGGAATGTAGGACTAATATGCGAGTATAAGACTTGTTCCTATGGAAATTCTGGGATCTGGCCAAAAGGGTCTGGGATTTGTGGAACCAAGCCATTTCTCAAGGGATTCGTATGAAACTCGGAATGTATGACTAATATGCGAGTATAAGACTTGTTCCTATGGAAATTCTGGGATCTGGCCAATAGGGTCTGGGATTTGTGGAACCAAGCCATTTCTCAAGGGATTCGTATGAAACTCAGAATGTAGGACTAATATGTGACTATAAGACTTGTTCCTATGGAAATTCTGGGATCTGGCCAATAGGGTCTGGGATTTGTGGAACCAAGCCATTTCTCAAGGGATTCGTATGAAACTTGGAATGTAGGACTAATATGCGAGTATAAGACTTGTTCCTATGGAAATTCTGGGATCTGGCCAATAGGGTCTGGGATTTGTGGAACCAAGCCATTTCTCAAGGGATTCGTATGAAACTCAGAATGTAGGACTAATATGTGACTATAAGACTTGTTCCTATGGAAATTCTGGGATCTGGCCAATAGGGTCTGGGATTTGTGGAACCAAGCCATTTCTCAAGGCATTCGTATGAAACTCAGAATGTAGGACTAATATGTGACTATAAGACTTGTTCCTATGGAAATTCTGGGATCTGGCCAATAGGGTCTGGGATTTGTGGAACCAAGCCATTTCTCAAGGGATTCGTATGAAACTCAGAATGTAGGACTAATATGCGAGTATAAGACTTGTTCCTATGGAAATTCTGGGATCTGGCCAATAGGGTCTGGGATTTGTGGAACCAAGCCATTTCTCAAGGGATTCGTATGAAACTCAGAATGTAGGACTAAAATGCGAGTATAAGACTTGTTCCTATGGAAATTCTGGGATCTGGCCAATAGGGTCTGGGATTTGTGGAACCAAGCCATTTCTCAAGGGATTCGTATGAAACTCAGAATGTAGGACTAATATGTGACTATAAGACTTGTTCCTATGGAAATTCTGGGATCTGGCCAATAGGGTCTGGGATTTGTGGAACCAAGCCATTTCTCAAGGGATTCGTATGAAACTTGGAATGTAGGACTAATATGCGAGTATAAGACTTGTTCCTATGGAAATTCTGGGATCTGGCCAATAGGGTCTGGGATTTGTGGAACCAAGCCATTTCTCAAGGGATTCGTATGAAACTCAGAATGTAGGACTAATATGTGACTATAAGACTTGTTCCTATGGAAATTCTGGGATCTGGCCAATAGGGTCTGGGATTTGTGGAACCAAGCCATTTCTCAAGGCATTCGTATGAAACTCAGAATGTAGGACTAATATGTGACTATAAGACTTGTTCCTATGGAAATTCTGGGATCTGGCCAATAGGGTCTGGGATTTGTGGAACCAAGCCATTTCTCAAGGGATTCGTATGAAACTCAGAATGTAGGACTAATATGCGAGTATAAGACTTGTTCCTATGGAAATTCTGGGATCTGGCCAATAGGGTCTGGGATTTGTGGAACCAAGCCATTTCTCAAGGGATTCGTATGAAACTCAGAATGTAGGACTAAAATGCGAGTATAAGACTTGTTCCTATGGAAATTCTGGGATCTGGCCAATAGGGTCTGGGATTTGTGGAACCAAGCCATTTCTCAAGGGATTCGTATGAAACTCGGAATGTAGGACTAATATGCGAGTATAAGACTTGTTCCTATGGAAATTCTGGGATCTGGCCAATAGGGTCTGGGATTTGTGGGAACCAAGCCATTTCTCAAGGGATTCGTATGAAACTCAGAATGAAGGACTAATATGCAAGTATAAGACTTGTTCCTATGGAAATTCTGGGATATGGCCAATAGGGTCTGGGATTTGTGGGAACCAAGCCATTTCTCAAGGGATTCGTATGAAACTCAGAATGAAGGACTAATATGTGACTATAAGACTTGTTCCTATGGAAATTCTGGGATCTGGCCAATAGGTTCTGGGATTTGTGGAACCAAGCCATTTCTCAAGGGTTTCGTATGAAACTCGGAATGTAGGACTAATATGCAAGTATAAGACTTGTCCCTATGGAAATTCTGGGATCTGGCCAATAGGGTCTGGGATTTGTGGAACCAAGCCATTTCTCAAGGGATTCGTATGAAACTCGGAATTTAGGACTAATATGCGAGTATAAGACTTGTTCATATGGAAATTCTGGAATCTGGCCAATAGGGTCTGGGATTTGTGGAACCAAGCCATTTCTCAAGGGATTCGTATGAAACTCAGAATGTAGGACTAATATGTGACTATAAGACTTGTTCCTATAGAAATTCTGGGATCTGGCCAATAGGGTCTGGGATTTGTGGAACCAAGCCATTTCTCAAGGGATTCGTATGAAACTCGGAATGTAGGACTAATATGCGAGTATAAGACTTGTTCCTTGGAAATTCTGGGATCTGGCCAATAGGGTCTGGGATTTGTGGAACCAAGCCATTTCTCAAGGGATTCGTATGAAACTCGGAATGTAGGACTAATATGCGAGTATAAGACTTGTTCCTATGGAAATTCTGGGATCTGGCCAATAGGGTCTGGGATTGGGGAACCAAGCCATTTCTCAAGGGATTCGTATGAAACTCGGAATGTAGGACTAATATGTGACTATAAGAATTGTTCCTATGGAAATTCTGGGATCTGGCCAATAGGGTCTGGGATTTGTGGGAACCAAGCCATTTCTCAAGGGATTCGTATGAAACTCAGAATGAAGGACTAATATGTGACTATAAGACTTGTTCCTATGGAAATTCTGGGATCTGGCCAATAGGGTCTGGGATTTGTGGAACCAAGCCATTTCTCAAGGGTTTCGTATGAAACTCGGAATGTAGGACTAATATGCAAGTATAAGACTTGTTCCTATGGAAATTCTGGGATCTGGCCAATAGGGTCTGGGATTTGTGGAACCAAGCCATTTCTCAAGGGATTCGTATGAAACTCGGAATTTAGGACTAATATGCGAGTATAAGACTTGTTCCTATGGATATTCTGGGATCTGGCCAATAGGGTCTGGGATTTGTGGTACCAAGCCATTTCTCAAGGGATTCGTATGAAACTCAGAATGTAGGACTAATATGTGACTATAAGACTTGTTCCTATGGAAATTCTGGGATCTGGCCAATAGGGTCTGGGATTTGTGGAACCAAGCCATTTCTCAAGGGATTCGTATGAAACTCGGAATGTAGGACTAATATGCGAGTATAAGACTTGTTCCTATGGAAATTCTGGGATCTGGCCAATAGGGTCTGGGATTTGTGGAACCAAGCCATTTCTCAAGGGTTTCGTATGAAACTCGGAATGTAGGACTAATATGCGAGTATAAGACTTGTTCCTATGGAAATTCTGGGATCTGGCCAATAGGGTCTGGGATTTGTGGAATCAATCCATTTCTCAAGGGATTCGTATGAAACTCGGAATGTAGGACTAATATGCGAGTATAAGACTTGTTCCTATGGAAATTCTGGGATCTGGCCAATAGGGTCTGGGATTTGTGGAACCAAGCCATTTCTCAAGGGATTCGTATGAAACTCAGAATGTAGGACTAATATGTGACTATAAGACTTGTTCCTATGGAAATTCTGGGATCTGGCCAATAGGGTCTGGGATTTGTGGAACCAAGCCATTTCTCAAGGGATTCGTATGAAACTCGGAATGTAGGACTAATATGTGACTATAAGAATTGTTCCTATGGAAATTCTGGGATCTGGCCAATAGGGTCTGGGATTTGTGGAACCAAGCCATTTCTCAAGGGTTTCGTATGAAACTCGGAATGTAGGACTAATATGCGAGTATAAGACTTGTTCCTATGGAAATTCTGGGATCTGGCCAAAAGGGTCTGGGATTTGTGGAACCAAGCCATTTCTCAAGGGATTCGTATGAAACTCGGAATGTATGACTAATATGCGAGTATAAGACTTGTTCCTATGGAAATTCTGGGATCTGGCCAATAGGGTCTGGGATTTGTGGAACCAAGCCATTTCTCAAGGGATTCGTATGAAACTCAGAATGTAGGACTAATATGTGACTATAAGACTTGTTCCTATGGAAATTCTGGGATCTGGCCAATAGGGTCTGGGATTTGTGGAACCAAGCCATTTCTCAAGGGATTCGTATGAAACTTGGAATGTAGGACTAATATGCGAGTATAAGACTTGTTCCTATGGAAATTCTGGGATCTGGCCAATAGGGTCTGGGATTTGTGGAACCAAGCCATTTCTCAAGGGATTCGTATGAAACTCAGAATGTAGGACTAATATGTGACTATAAGACTTGTTCCTATGGAAATTCTGGGATCTGGCCAATAGGGTCTGGGATTTGTGGAACCAAGCCATTTCTCAAGGCATTCGTATGAAACTCAGAATGTAGGACTAATATGTGACTATAAGACTTGTTCCTATGGAAATTCTGGGATCTGGCCAATAGGGTCTGGGATTTGTGGAACCAAGCCATTTCTCAAGGGATTCGTATGAAACTCAGAATGTAGGACTAATATGCGAGTATAAGACTTGTTCCTATGGAAATTCTGGGATCTGGCCAATAGGGTCTGGGATTTGTGGAACCAAGCCATTTCTCAAGGGATTCGTATGAAACTCAGAATGTAGGACTAAAATGCGAGTATAAGACTTGTTCCTATGGAAATTCTGGGATCTGGCCAATAGGGTCTGGGATTTGTGGAACCAAGCCATTTCTCAAGGGATTCGTATGAAACTCGGAATGTAGGACTAATATGCGAGTATAAGACTTGTTCCTATGGAAATTCTGGGATCTGGCCAATAGGGTCTGGGATTTGTGGGAACCAAGCCATTTCTCAAGGGATTCGTATGAAACTCAGAATGAAGGACTAATATGCAAGTATAAGACTTGTTCCTATGGAAATTCTGGGATATGGCCAATAGGGTCTGGGATTTGTGGGAACCAAGCCATTTCTCAAGGGATTCGTATGAAACTCAGAATGAAGGACTAATATGTGACTATAAGACTTGTTCCTATGGAAATTCTGGGATCTGGCCAATAGGTTCTGGGATTTGTGGAACCAAGCCATTTCTCAAGGGTTTCGTATGAAACTCGGAATGTAGGACTAATATGCAAGTATAAGACTTGTCCCTATGGAAATTCTGGGATCTGGCCAATAGGGTCTGGGATTTGTGGAACCAAGCCATTTCTCAAGGGATTCGTATGAAACTCGGAATTTAGGACTAATATGCGAGTATAAGACTTGTTCCTATGGAAATTCTGGAATCTGGCCAATAGGGTCTGGGATTTGTGGAACCAAGCCATTTCTCAAGGGATTCGTATGAAACTCAGAATGTAGGACTAATATGTGACTATAAGACTTGTTCCTATAGAAATTCTGGGATCTGGCCAATAGGGTCTGGGATTTGTGGAACCAAGCCATTTCTCAAGGGATTCGTATGAAACTCGGAATGTAGGACTAATATGCGAGTATAAGACTTGTTCCTTGGAAATTCTGGGATCTGGCCAATAGGGTCTGGGATTTGTGGAACCAAGCCATTTCTCAAGGGATTCGTATGAAACTCGGAATGTAGGACTAATATGCGAGTATAAGACTTGTTCCTATGGAAATTCTGGGATCTGGCCAATAGGGTCTGGGATTTGTGGAACCAAGCCATTTCTCAAGGGATTCGTATGAAACTCGGAATGTAGGACTAATATGTGACTATAAGAATTGTTCCTATGGAAATTCTGGGATCTGGCCAATAGGGTCTGGGATTTGTGGGAACCAAGCCATTTCTCAAGGGATTCGTATGAAACTCAGAATGAAGGACTAATATGTGACTATAAGACTTGTTCCTATGGAAATTCTGGGATCTGGCCAATAGGGTCTGGGATTTGTGGAACCAAGCCATTTCTCAAGGGTTTCGTATGAAACTCGGAATGTAGGACTAATATGCAAGTATAAGACTTGTTCCTATGGAAATTCTGGGATCTGGCCAATAGGGTCTGGGATTTGTGGAACCAAGCCATTTCTCAAGGGATTCGTATGAAACTCGGAATTTAGGACTAATATGCGAGTATAAGACTTGTTCCTATGGATATTCTGGGATCTGGCCAATAGGGTCTGGGATTTGTGGTACCAAGCCATTTCTCAAGGGATTCGTATGAAACTCAGAATGTAGGACTAATATGTGACTATAAGACTTGTTCCTATGGAAATTCTGGGATCTGGCCAATAGGGTCTGGGATTTGTGGAACCAAGCCATTTCTCAAGGGATTCGTATGAAACTCGGAATGTAGGACTAATATGCGAGTATAAGACTTGTTCCTATGGAAATTCTGGGATCTGGCCAATAGGGTCTGGGATTTGTGGAACCAAGCCATTTCTCAAGGGTTTCGTATGAAACTCGGAATGTAGGACTAATATGCGAGTATAAGACTTGTTCCTATGGAAATTCTGGGATCTGGCCAATAGGGTCTGGGATTTGTGGAATCAAGCCATTTCTCAAGGGATTCGTATGAAACTCGGAATGTAGGACTAATATGCGAGTATAAGACTTGTTCCTATGGAAATTCTGGGATCTGGCCAATAGGGTCTGGGATTTGTGGAACCAAGCCATTTCTCAAGGGATTCGTATGAAACTCAGAATGTAGGACTAATATGTGACTATAAGACTTGTTCCTATGGAAATTCTGGGATCTGGCCAATAGGGTCTGGGATTTGTGGAACCAAGCCATTTCTCAAGGGATTCGTATGAAACTCAGAATGTAGGACTAATATGTGACTCTAAGACTTGTTCCTATGGAAATTCTGGGATCTGGCCAATAGGGTCTGGGATTTGTGGAACCAAGCCATTTCTCAAGGGATTCGTATGAAACTCGGAATGTAGGACTAATATGCGAGTATAAGACTTGTTCCTATGGAAATTCTGGGATCTGGCCAATAGGGTCTGGGATTTGTGGAACCAAGCCATTTCTCAAGGGTTTCGTATGAAACTCGGAATGTAGGACTAATATGCGAGTATAAGACTTGTTCCTATGGAAATTCTGGGATCTGGCCAATAGGGTCTGGGATTTGTGGAATCAATCCATTTCTCAAGGGATTCGTATGAAACTCGGAATGTAGGACTAATATGCGAGTATAAGACTTGTTCCTATGGAAATTCTGGGATCTGGCCAATAGGGTCTGGGATTTGTGGAACCAAGCCATTTCTCAAGGGATTCGTATGAAACTCAGAATGTAGGACTAATATGTGACTATAAGACTTGTTCCTATGGAAATTCTGGGATCTGGCCAATAGGGTCTGGGATTTGTGGAACCAAGCCATTTCTCAAGGGATTCGTATGAAACTCGGAATGTAGGACTAATATGTGACTATAAGAATTGTTCCTATGGAAATTCTGGGATCTGGCCAATAGGGTCTGGGATTTGTGGAACCAAGCCATTTCTCAAGGGATTCGTATGAAACTCGGAATGTAGGACTAATATGCGAGTATAAGACTTGTTCCTATGGAAATTCTGGGATCTGGCCAATAGGGTCTGGGATTTGTGGAACCAAGCCATTTCTCAAGGGTTTCGTATGAAACTCGGAATGTAGGACTAATATGCGAGTATAAGACTTGTTCCTATGGAAATTCTGGGATCTGGCCAATAGGGTCTGGGATTTGTGGAATCAATCCATTTCTCAAGGGATTCGTATGAAACTCGGAATGTAGGACTAATATGCGAGTATAAGACTTGTTCCTATGGAAATTCTGGGATCTGGCCAATAGGGTCTGGGATTTGTGGAACCAAGCCATTTCTCAAGGGATTCGTATGAAACTCAGAATGTAGGACTAATATGTGACTATAAGACTTGTTCCTATGGAAATTCTGGGATCTGGCCAATAGGGTCTGGGATTTGTGGAACCAAGCCATTTCTCAAGGGATTCGTATGAAACTCGGAATGTAGGACTAATATGTGACTATAAGAATTGTTCCTATGGAAATTCTGGGATCTGGCCAATAGGGTCTGGGATTTGTGGAACCAAGCCATTTCTCAAGGGTTTCGTATGAAACTCGGAATGTAGGACTAATATGCGAGTATAAGACTTGTTCCTATGGAAATTCTGGGATCTGGCCAAAAGGGTCTGGGATTTGTGGAACCAAGCCATTTCTCAAGGGATTCGTATGAAACTCGGAATGTATGACTAATATGCGAGTATAAGACTTGTTCCTATGGAAATTCTGGGATCTGGCCAATAGGGTCTGGGATTTGTGGAACCAAGCCATTTCTCAAGGGATTCGTATGAAACTCAGAATGTAGGACTAATATGTGACTATAAGACTTGTTCCTATGGAAATTCTGGGATCTGGCCAATAGGGTCTGGGATTTGTGGAACCAAGCCATTTCTCAAGGGATTCGTATGAAACTTGGAATGTAGGACTAATATGCGAGTATAAGACTTGTTCCTATGGAAATTCTGGGATCTGGCCAATAGGGTCTGGGATTTGTGGAACCAAGCCATTTCTCAAGGGATTCGTATGAAACTCAGAATGTAGGACTAATATGTGACTATAAGACTTGTTCCTATGGAAATTCTGGGATCTGGCCAATAGGGTCTGGGATTTGTGGAACCAAGCCATTTCTCAAGGCATTCGTATGAAACTCAGAATGTAGGACTAATATGTGACTATAAGACTTGTTCCTATGGAAATTCTGGGATCTGGCCAATAGGGTCTGGGATTTGTGGAACCAAGCCATTTCTCAAGGGATTCGTATGAAACTCAGAATGTAGGACTAATATGCGAGTATAAGACTTGTTCCTATGGAAATTCTGGGATCTGGCCAATAGGGTCTGGGATTTGTGGAACCAAGCCATTTCTCAAGGGATTCGTATGAAACTCAGAATGTAGGACTAAAATGCGAGTATAAGACTTGTTCCTATGGAAATTCTGGGATCTGGCCAATAGGGTCTGGGATTTGTGGAACCAAGCCATTTCTCAAGGGATTCGTATGAAACTCGGAATGTAGGACTAATATGCGAGTATAAGACTTGTTCCTATGGAAATTCTGGGATCTGGCCAATAGGGTCTGGGATTTGTGGGAACCAAGCCATTTCTCAAGGGATTCGTATGAAACTCAGAATGAAGGACTAATATGCAAGTATAAGACTTGTTCCTATGGAAATTCTGGGATATGGCCAATAGGGTCTGGGATTTGTGGGAACCAAGCCATTTCTCAAGGGATTCGTATGAAACTCAGAATGAAGGACTAATATGTGACTATAAGACTTGTTCCTATGGAAATTCTGGGATCTGGCCAATAGGTTCTGGGATTTGTGGAACCAAGCCATTTCTCAAGGGTTTCGTATGAAACTCGGAATGTAGGACTAATATGCAAGTATAAGACTTGTCCCTATGGAAATTCTGGGATCTGGCCAATAGGGTCTGGGATTTGTGGAACCAAGCCATTTCTCAAGGGATTCGTATGAAACTCGGAATTTAGGACTAATATGCGAGTATAAGACTTGTTCCTATGGAAATTCTGGAATCTGGCCAATAGGGTCTGGGATTTGTGGAACCAAGCCATTTCTCAAGGGATTCGTATGAAACTCAGAATGTAGGACTAATATGTGACTATAAGACTTGTTCCTATAGAAATTCTGGGATCTGGCCAATAGGGTCTGGGATTTGTGGAACCAAGCCATTTCTCAAGGGATTCGTATGAAACTCGGAATGTAGGACTAATATGCGAGTATAAGACTTGTTCCTTGGAAATTCTGGGATCTGGCCAATAGGGTCTGGGATTTGTGGAACCAAGCCATTTCTCAAGGGATTCGTATGAAACTCGGAATGTAGGACTAATATGCGAGTATAAGACTTGTTCCTATGGAAATTCTGGGATCTGGCCAATAGGGTCTGGGATTTGTGGAACCAAGCCATTTCTCAAGGGATTCGTATGAAACTCGGAATGTAGGACTAATATGTGACTATAAGAATTGTTCCTATGGAAATTCTGGGATCTGGCCAATAGGGTCTGGGATTTGTGGGAACCAAGCCATTTCTCAAGGGATTCGTATGAAACTCAGAATGAAGGACTAATATGTGACTATAAGACTTGTTCCTATGGAAATTCTGGGATCTGGCCAATAGGGTCTGGGATTTGTGGAACCAAGCCATTTCTCAAGGGTTTCGTATGAAACTCGGAATGTAGGACTAATATGCAAGTATAAGACTTGTTCCTATGGAAATTCTGGGATCTGGCCAATAGGGTCTGGGATTTGTGGAACCAAGCCATTTCTCAAGGGATTCGTATGAAACTCGGAATTTAGGACTAATATGCGAGTATAAGACTTGTTCCTATGGATATTCTGGGATCTGGCCAATAGGGTCTGGGATTTGTGGTACCAAGCCATTTCTCAAGGGATTCGTATGAAACTCAGAATGTAGGACTAATATGTGACTATAAGACTTGTTCCTATGGAAATTCTGGGATCTGGCCAATAGGGTCTGGGATTTGTGGAACCAAGCCATTTCTCAAGGGATTCGTATGAAACTCGGAATGTAGGACTAATATGCGAGTATAAGACTTGTTCCTATGGAAATTCTGGGATCTGGCCAATAGGGTCTGGGATTTGTGGAACCAAGCCATTTCTCAAGGGTTTCGTATGAAACTCGGAATGTAGGACTAATATGCGAGTATAAGACTTGTTCCTATGGAAATTCTGGGATCTGGCCAATAGGGTCTGGGATTTGTGGAATCAAGCCATTTCTCAAGGGATTCGTATGAAACTCGGAATGTAGGACTAATATGCGAGTATAAGACTTGTTCCTATGGAAATTCTGGGATCTGGCCAATAGGGTCTGGGATTTGTGGAACCAAGCCATTTCTCAAGGGATTCGTATGAATCTCAGAATGTAGGACTAATATGTGACTATAAGACTTGTTCCTATGGAAATTCTGGGATCTGGCCAATAGGGTCTGGGATTTGTGGAACCAAGCCATTTCTCAAGGGATTCGTATGAAACTCGGAATGTAGGACTAATATGTGACTATAAGAATTGTTCCTATGGAAATTCTGGGATCTGGCCAATAGGGTCTGGGATTTGTGGGAACCAAGCCATTTCTCAAGGGATTCGTATGAAACTCAGAATGAAGGACTAATATGTGACTATAAGACTTGTTCCTATGGAAATTCTGGGATCTGGCCAATAGGGTCTGGGATTTGTGGAACCAAGCCATTTCTCAAGGGATTCGTATGAAACTCGGAATGTAGGACTAATATGCGAGTATAAGACTTGTTCCTTGGAAATTCTGGGATCTGGCCAATAGGGTCTGGGATTTGTGGAACCAAGCCATTTCTCAAGGGATTCGTATGAAACTCGGAATGTAGGACTAATATGCGAGTATAAGACTTGTTCCTATGGAAATTCTGGGATCTGGCCAATAGGGTCTGGGATTTGTGGAACCAAGCCATTTCTCAAGGGATTCGTATGAAACTCGGAATGTAGGACTAATATGTGACTATAAGAATTGTTCCTATGGAAATTCTGGGATCTGGCCAATAGGGTCTGGGATTTGTGGGAACCAAGCCATTTCTCAAGGGATTCGTATGAAACTCAGAATGAAGGACTAATATATGACTATAAGACTTGTTCCTATGGAAATTCTGGGATCTGGCCAATAGGGTCTGGGATTTGTGGAACCAAGCCATTTCTCAAGGGTTTCGTATGAAACTCGGAATGTAGGACTAATATGCAAGTATAAGACTTGTTCCTATGGAAATTCTGGGATCTGGCCAATAGGGTCTGGGATTTGTGGAACCAAGCCATTTCTCAAGGGATTCGTATGAAACTCGGAATTTAGGACTAATATGCGAGTATAAGACTTGTTCCTATGGATATTCTGGGATCTGGCCAATAGGGTCTGGGATTTGTGGTACCAAGCCATTTCTCAAGGGATTCGTATGAAACTCAGAATGTAGGACTAATATGTGACTATAAGACTTGTTCCTATGGAAATTCTGGGATCTGGCCAATAGGGTCTGGGATTTGTGGAACCAAGCCATTTCTCAAGGGATTCGTATGAAACTCGGAATGTAGGACTAATATGCGAGTATAAGACTTGTTCCTATGGAAATTCTGGGATCTGGCCAATAGGGTCTGGGATTTGTGGAACCAAGCCATTTCTCAAGGGTTTCGTATGAAACTCGGAATGTAGGACTAATATGCGAGTATAAGACTTGTTCCTATGGAAATTCTGGGATCTGGCCAATAGGGTCTGGGATTTGTGGAATCAAGCCATTTCTCAAGGGATTCGTATTAAACTCGGAATGTAGGACTAATATGCGAGTATAAGACTTGTTCCTATGGAAATTCTGGGATCTGGCCAATAGGGTCTGGGATTTGTGGAACCAAGCCATTTCTCAAGGGATTCGTATGAAACTCAGAATGTAGGACTAATATGTGACTATAAGACTTGTTCCTATGGAAATTCTGGGATCTGGCCAATAGGGTCTGGGATTTGTGGAACCAAGCCATTTCTCAAGGGATTCGTATGAAACTCGGAATGTAGGACTAATATGTGACTATAAGAATTGTTCATATGGAAATTCTGGGATCTGGCCAATAGGGTCTGGGATTTGTGGAACCAAGCCATTTCTCAAGGGATTCGTATGAAACTCAGAATGTAGGACTAATATGTGACTATAGGACTTGTTCCTATGGAAATTCTGGGATCTGGCCAATAGGGTCTGGGATTTGTGGAACCAAGCCATTTCTCAAGGCATTCGTATGAAACTCAGAATGTAGGACTAATATGTGACTATAAGACTTGTTCCTATGGAAATTCTGGGATCTGGCCAATAGGGTCTGGGATTTGTGGAACCAAGCCATTTCTCAAGGGATTCGTATGAAACTCAGAATGTAGGACTAATATGCGAGTATAAGACTTGTTCCTATGGAAATTCTGGGATCTGGCCAATAGCGTCTGGGATTTGCGGAACCAAGCCATTTCTCAAGGGATTCGTATGAAACTCGGAATGTATAACTATAATGCGAGTATAAGACTTGTTCCTATGGAAATTCTGGGATCTGGCCAATAGGGTCTGGGATTTGTGTAACCAAGCCATTTCTCAAGGGATTCGTATGAAACTCAGAATGAAGGACTAATATGTGACTATAAAACTTGTTCCTTTGGATATTCGGGATCTGGGATTTGTGGAACCAAGCCATTTCTCAAGGGACTCGTATGAAACTCAGAATTTAGGACTAATATGTGGCTATAATACTTGTTCCTATGGAAATTCTGGGATCTGGCCAAGAGGGTATGGGATTTGTGGAACCAAGCCATTTATCAAGGGATTCGTATGAAACTCGGAATGTAGGAGTAATATGCGAGTAAAAGACTTGTTCCTATGGAAATTCTGGGATCTGGCCAATAGGGTCTGGGATTTGTGGAACCAAGCCATTTCTCAAGGGATTCGTATGAAACTCGGAATGTAGGACTAATATGTGACTATAAGACTTGTTCCTATGGAAATTCTGGGATTTGGCCAATAGGGTCTGGGATTTGTGGGAACCAAGCCATTTCTCAAGGGATTCGTATGAAACTCAGAATGAAGGACTAATATGTGACTATAAGACTTGTTCCTATGGAAATTCTGGGATCTGGCCAATAGGGTCTGGGATTTGTGGAACCAAGCCATTTCTCAAGGGTTTCGTATGAAACTCGGAATGTAGGACTAATATGCGAGTATAAGACGTGTTCCTATGGAAATTCTGGGATCTGGCCAATAGGGTCTGGGATTTGTGGAACCAAGCCATTTCTCAAGGGATTCGTATGAAACTCAGAATGTAGGACTTATATGTGACTATAAGACTTGTTCCTATGGAAATTCTGAGATCTGGCCAATAGGGTCTGGGATTTGTGGAACCAAGCCATTTCTCAAGGGATTCGTATGAAACTGAGAATGTAGGACTAATATGTGACTATAAGACTTGTTCCTATGGAAATTCTGGGATCTGGCCAATAGGGTCTGGGATTTGTGGAACCAAGCCATTTCTCAAGGGATTCGTATGAAACTCGGAATGTAGGACTAATATGCGAGTATAAGACTTGTTCCTATGGAAATTCTGGGATCTGGCCAATAGGGTCTGGGATTTGTGGAACCAAGCCATTTCTCAAGGGATTCGTATGAAACTCGGAATGTAGGACTAATATGTGACTATAAGAATTGTTCCTATGGAAATTCTGGGATCTGGCCAATAGGGTCTGGGATTTGTGGGAACCAAGCCATTTCTCAAGGGATTCGTATGAAACTCAGAATGAAGGACTAATATGTGACTATAAGACTTGTTCCTATGGAAATTCTGGGATCTGGCCAATAGGGTCTGGGATTTGTGGAACCAAGCCATTTCTCAAGGGTTTCGTATGAAACTCGGAATGTAGGACTAATATGTGACTATAAGTATTGTTCCTATGGAAATTCTGGGATCTGGCCAATAGGGTCTGGGATTTGTGGGAACCAAGCCATTTCTCAAGGGATTCGTATGAAACTCAGAATGAAGGACTAATCTGTGACTATAAGACTTGTTCCTATGGAAATTCTGGGATCTGGCCAATAGGGTCTGGGATTTGTGGAACCAAGCCATTTCTCAAGAAATTCGTATGAAACTCGGAATGTAGGACTAATATGTGACTATAAGAATTGTTCCTATGGAAATTCTGGGATCTGGCCAATAGGGTCTGGGATTTGTGGGAACCAAGCCATTTCTCAAGGGATTCGTATGAAACTCAGAATGAAGGACTAATATGTGACTATAAGACTTGTTCCTATGGAAATTCTGGGATCTGGCCAATAGGGTCTGGGATTTGTGGAACCAAGCCATTTCTCAAGGGTTTCGTATGAAACTCGGAATGTAGGACTAATATGCGAGTATAAGACTTGTTCCTATGGAAATTCTGGGATCTGGGCAATAGGGTCTGGGATTTGTGGAACCAAGCCATTTCTCAAGGGATTCGTATGAAACTCAGAATGTAGGACTAATGTGTGACTATAAGACTTGTTCCTATGGAAATTCTGGAATCTGGCCAATAGGGTCTGGGATTTGTGAAACCAAGCCATTTCTCAAGGGATTCGTATGAAACTCAGAATGTAGGACTAATATGTGACTATAAGACTTGTTCCTATGGAAATTCTGGGATCTGGCCAATAGGGTCTGGGATTTGTGGAACCAAGCCATTTCTCAAGGAATTCGTATGAAACTCAGAATGTAGGACTAATATGTGACTATAAGACTTGTTCCTATGGAAATTCTGGGATCTGGCCAATAGGGTCTGGGATTTGTGGAACCAAGCCATTTCTCAAGGGATTCGTATGAAACTCAGAATGTAGGACTAATATGTGACTATAAGACTTGTTCCTATGGAAATTCTGGGATCTGGCCAATAGGGTCTGGGATTTGTGGAACCAAGCCATTTCTCAAGGGTTTCGTATGAAACTCAGAATGTAGGACTAATATGTGACTATAAGACTTGTTCCTATGGAAATTCTGGGATCTGGCCAATAGGGTATGGGATTTGTGGAACCAAGCCATTTCTCAAGGGATTCGTATGAAACTCGGAATGTAGGACTAATATGCGAGTATAAGACTTGTTCCTATGGAAATTCTGGTATCTGGCCTATAGGGTCTGGGATTTGTGGAACCAAGCCATTTCTCAAGGGATTCGTATGAAACTCAGAATGTAGGACTAATATATGAATATAAGACTTGTTCCTATGGAAATTCTGTGATCTGGCCAATAGGGTCTGGGATTTGTGGAACCAAGCCATTTCTCAAGGGATTCGTATGAAACTCAGAATGAAGGACTAATATGTGACTATAAAACTTGTTCCTATGGATATTCGGGATCTGGGATTTGTGGAACCAAGCCATTTCTCAAGGGACTCGTATGAAACTCAGAATTTAGGACTAATATGCGAGTATAAGACTTGTTCCTATGGAAATTCTGGGATCTGGCCAATAGGGTCTGGGATTTGTGGAACCAAGCCATTTCTCAAGGGTTTCGTATGAAACTCAGAATGTAGGACTAATATGTGACTATAAGACTTGTTCCTATGGAAATTCTGGGATCTGGCCAATAGGGTCTGGGATTTGTGGAACCAAGCCATTTCTCAAGGGTTTCGTATGAAACTCGGAATGTAGGACTAATATGCGAGTATAAGACTTGTTCCTATGGAAATTCTGGGATCTGGCCAATAGGGTCTGGGATTTGTGGAATCAAGCCATTTCTCAAGGGTTTCGTATGAAACTCAGAATGTAGGACTAATATGTGACTATAAGACTTGTTCCTATGGAAATTCTGGGATCTGGCCAATAGGGTCTGGGATTTGTGTAACCAAGCCATTTCTCAAGGGATTCGTATGAAACTCGGAATGTAGGACTAATATGCGAGTATAAGACTTGTTCCTATGGAAATTCTGGTATCTGGCCTATAGGGTCTGGGATTTGTGGAACCAAGCCATTTCTCAAGGGATTCGTATGAAACTCAGAATGTAGGACTAATATGTGACTATAAGACTTGTTCCTATGGAAATTCTGTGATCTGGCCAATAGGGTCTGGGATTTGTGGAACCAAGCCATTTCTCAAGGGATTCGTATGAAACTCAGAATGAAGGACTAATATGTGACTATAAAACTTGTTCCTATGGATATTCGGGATCTGGGATTTGTGGAACCAAGCCATTTCTCAAGGGACTCGTATGAAACTCAGAATTTAGGACTAATATGTGGCTATAAGGCTTGTTCCTATGGAAATTCTGGGATCTGGCCAAGAGGGTATGGGATTTGTGGAACCAAGCCATTTATCAAGGGATTCGTATGAAACTCGGAATGTAGGAGTAATATGCGAGTAAAAGACTTGTTCCTATGGAAATTCTGGGATCTGGCCAATAGGGTCTGGGATTTGTGGAACCAAGCCATTTCTCAAGGGATTCGTATGAAACTCGGAATGTAGGACTAATATGTGACTATAAGACTTGTTCCTATGGAAATTCTGGGATTTGGCCAATAGGGTCTGGGATTTGTGGGAACCAAGCCATTTCTCAAGGGATTCGTATGAAACTCAGAATGAAGGACTAATATGTGACTATAAGACTTGTTCCTATGGAAATTCTGGGATCTGGCCAATAGGGTCTGGGATTTGTGGAACCAAGCCATTTCTCAAGGGTTTCGTATGAAACTCGGAATGTAGGACTAATATGCGAGTATAAGACGTGTTCCTATGGAAATTCTGGGATCTGGCCAATAGGGTCTGGGATTTGTGGAACCAAGCCATTTCTCAAGGGATTCGTATGAAACTCAGAATGTAGGACTTATATGTGACTATAAGACTTGTTCCTATGGAAATTCTGAGATCTGGCCAATAGGGTCTGGGATTTGTGGAACCAAGCCATTTCTCAAGGGATTCGTATGAAACTGAGAATGTAGGACTAATATGTGACTATAAGACTTGTTCCTATGGAAATTCTGGGATCTGGCCAATAGGGTCTGGGATTTGTGGAACCAAGCCATTTCTCAAGGGATTCGTATGAAACTCGGAATGTAGGACTAATATGCGAGTATAAGACTTGTTCCTATGGAAATTCTGGGATCTGGCCAATAGGGTCTGGGATTTGTGGAACCAAGCCATTTCTCAAGGGATTCGTATGAAACTCGGAATGTAGGACTAATATGTGACTATAAGAATTGTTCCTATGGAAATTCTGGGATCTGGCCAATAGGGTCTGGGATTTGTGGGAACCAAGCCATTTCTCAAGGGATTCGTATGAAACTCAGAATGAAGGACTAATATGTGACTATAAGACTTGTTCCTATGGAAATTCTGGGATCTGGCCAATAGGGTCTGGGATTTGTGGAACCAAGCCATTTCTCAAGGGTTTCGTATGAAACTCGGAATGTAGGACTAATATGTGACTATAAGTATTGTTCCTATGGAAATTCTGGGATCTGGCCAATAGGGTCTGGGATTTGTGGGAACAAGCCATTTCTCAAGGGATTCGTATGAAACTCAGAATGAAGGACTAATCTGTGACTATAAGACTTGTTCCTATGGAAATTCTGGGATCTGGCCAATAGGGTCTGGGATTTGTGGAACCAAGCCATTTCTCAAGGGATTCGTATGAAACTCGGAATGTAGGACTAATATGTGACTATAAGAATTGTTCCTATGGAAATTCTGGGATCTGGCCAATAGGGTCTGGGATTTGTGGGAACCAAGCCATTTCTCAAGGGATTCGTATGAAACTCAGAATGAAGGACTAATATGTGACTATAAGACTTGTTCCTATGGAAATTCTGGGATCTGGCCAATAGGGTCTGGGATTTGTGGAACCAAGCCATTTCTCAAGGGTTTCGTATGAAACTCGGAATGTAGGACTAATATGCGAGTATAAGACTTGTTCCTATGGAAATTCTGGGATCTGGGCAATAGGGTCTGGGATTTGTGGAACCAAGCCATTTCTCAAGGGATTCGTATGAAACTCAGAATGTAGGACTAATGTGTGACGATAAGACTTGTTCCTATGGAAATTCTGGAATCTGGCCAATAGGGTCTGGGATTTGTGAAACCAAGCCATTTCTCAAGGGATTCGTATGAAACTCAGAATGTAGGACTAATATGTGACTATAAGACTTGTTCCTATGGAAATTCTGGGATCTGGCCAATAGGGTCTGGGATTTGTGGAACCAAGCCATTTCTCAAGGAATTCGTATGAAACTCAGAATGTAGGACTAATATGTGACTATAAGACTTGTTCCTATGGAAATTCTGGGATCTGGCCAATAGGGTCTGGGATTTGTGGAACCAAGCCATTTCTCAAGGGATTCGTATGAAACTCAGAATGTAGGACTAATATGTGACTATAAGACTTGTTCCTATGGAAATTCTGGGATCTGGCCAATAGGGTCTGGGATTTGTGGAACCAAGCCATTTCTCAAGGGTTTCGTATGAAACTCAGAATGTAGGACTAATATGTGACTATAAGACTTGTTCCTATGGAAATTCTGGGATCTGGCCAATAGGGTATGGGATTTGTGGAACCAAGCCATTTCTCAAGGGATTCGTATGAAACTCGGAATGTAGGACTAATATGCGAGTATAAGACTTGTTCCTATGGAAATTCTGGTATCTGGCCTATAGGGTCTGGGATTTGTGGAACCAAGCCATTTCTCAAGGGATTCGTATGAAACTCAGAATGTAGGACTAATATATGAATATAAGACTTGTTCCTATGGAAATTCTGTGATCTGGCCAATAGGGTCTGGGATTTGTGGAACCAAGCCATTTCTCAAGGGATTCGTATGAAACTCAGAATGAAGGACTAATATGTGACTATAAAACTTGTTCCTATGGATATTCGGGATCTGGGATTTGTGGAACCAAGCCATTTCTCAAGGGACTCGTATGAAACTCAGAATTTAGGACTAATATGCGAGTATAAGACTTGTTCCTATGGAAATTCTGGGATCTGGCCAATAGGGTCTGGGATTTGTGGAACCAAGCCATTTCTCAAGGGTTTCGTATGAAACTCAGAATGTAGGACTAATATGTGACTATAAGACTTGTTCCTATGGAAATTCTGGGATCTGGCCAATAGGGTCTGGGATTTGTGGAACCAAGCCATTTCTCAAGGGTTTCGTATGAAACTCGGAATGTAGGACTAATATGCGAGTATAAGACTTGTTCCTATGGAAATTCTGGGATCTGGCCAATAGGGTCTGGGATTTGTGGAATCAAGCCATTTCTCAAGGGATTCGTATGAAACTCGGAATGTAGGACTAATATGCGAGTATAAGACTTGTTCCTATGGAAATTCTGGGATCTGGCCAATAGGGTCTGGGATTTGTGGAACCAAGCCATTTCTCAAGGGATTCGTATGAAACTCAGAATGTAGGACTAATATGTGACTATAAGACTTGTTCCTATGGAAATTCTGGGATCTGGCCAATAGGGTCTGGGATTTGTGGAACCAAGCCATTTCTCAAGGGATTCGTATGAAACTCAGAATGTAGGACTAATATGACTATAAGACTTGTTCCTATGGAAATTCTGGGATCTGGCCAATAAGGTCTGGGATTTGTGGAACCAAGCCATTTCTCAAGGAATTCGTATGAAACTCAGAATGTAGGACTAATATGTGACTATAAGACTTGTTCCTATGGAAATTCTGGGATCTGGCCAATAGGGTCTGGGATTTGTGGAACCAAGCCATTTCTCAAGGGATTCGTATGAAACTCAGAATGTAGGACTAGTATGTGACTATAAGACTTGTTCCTATGGAAATTCTGGGGTCTGGCCAATAGGGTCTGGGATTTGTGGAACCAAGCCATTTCTCAAGGGATTCGTATGAAACTCAGAATGTAGGACTAATATGTGACTATAAGACTTGTTCATATGGAAATTCTGGGATCTGGCCAATAGGGTATGGGATTTGTGGAACCAAGCCATTTCTCAAGGGATTCGTATGAAACTCAGAATGTAGGACTAATATGTGACTATAGGACTTGTTCCTATGGAAATTCTGGGATCTGGCCAATAGAGTCTGGGATTTGTGGAACCAAGCCATTTCTCAAGGCATTCGTATGAAACTCAGAATGTAGGACTAATATGTGACTATAAGACTTGTTCCTATGGAAATTCTGGGATCTGGCCAATAGGGTCTGGGATTTGTGGAACCAAGCCATTTCTCAAGGGATTCGTATGAAACTCAGAATGTAGGACTAATATGCGAGTATAAGACTTGTTCCTACGGAAATTCTGGGATCTGGCCAATAGCGTCTGGGATTTGCGGAACCAAGCCATTTCTCAAGGGATTCGTATGAAACTCGGAATGTATGACTAATATGCGAGTATAAGACTTGTTCCTATGGAAATTCTGGGATCTGGCCAATAGGGTCTGGGATTTGTGGAACCAAGCCATTTCTCAAGGGATTCGTATGAAACTCGGAATGTAGGACTAATATGTGACTATAAGTATTGTTCCTATGGAAATTCTGGGATCTGGCCAATAGGGTCTGGGATTTGTGGGAACCAAGCCATTTCTCAAGGGATTCGTATGAAACTCAGAATGAAGGACTAATCTGTGTCTATAAGACTTGTTCCTATGGAAATTCTAGGATCTGGCCAATAGGGTCTGGGATTTGTGGAACCAAGCCATTTCTCAAGGGATTCGTATGAAACTCGGAATGTAGGACTAATATGTGACTATAAGAATTGTTACTATGGAAATTCTGGGATCTGGCCAATAGGGTCTGGGATTTGTGGGAACAAAGCCATTTCTCAAGGGATTCGTATGAAACTCAGAATGAAGGACTAATATGTGACTATAAGACTTGTTCCTATGGAAATTCTGGGATCTGGCCAATAGGGTCTGGGATTTGTGGAACCAAGCCATTTCTCAAGGGTTTCGTATGAAACTCGGAATGTAGGACTAATATGCGAGTATAAGACGTGTTCCTATGGAAATTCTGGGATCTGGCCAATAGGGTCTGGGATTTGTGGAACCAAGCCATTTCTCAAGGGATTCGTATGAAACTCAGAATGTAGGACTTATATGTGACTATAAGACTTGTTCCTATGGAAATTCTGAGATCTGGCCAATAGGGTCTGGGATTTGTGGAACCAAGCCATTTCTCAAGGGATTCGTATGAAACTGAGAATGTAGGACTAATATGTGACTATAAGACTTGTTCCTATGGAAATTCTGGGATCTGGCCAATAGGGTCTGGGATTTGTGGAACCAAGCCATTTCTCAAGGAATTCGTATGAAACTCAGAATGTAGGACTAATATGTGACTATAAGACTTGTTCCTATGGAAATTCTGGGATCTGGCCAATAGGGTCTGGGATTTGTGGAACCAAGCCATTTCTCAAGGGTTTCGTATGAAACTCAGAATGTAGGACTAATATGTGACTATAAGACTTGTTCCTATGGAAATTCTGGGATCTGGCCAATAGGGTATGGGATTTGTGGAACCAAGCCATTTCTCAAGGGATTCGTATGAAACTCGGAATGTAGGATTAATATGCGAGTATAAGACTTGTTCCTATGGAAATTCTGTGATCTGGCCAATAGGGTCTGGGATTTGTGGAACCAAGCCATTTCTCAAGGGATTCGTATGAAACTCAGAATGAAGGACTAATATGTGACTATAAAACTTGTTCCTATGGATATTCGGGATCTGGGATTTGTGGAACCAAGCCATTTCTCAAGGGACTCGTATGAAACTCAGAATTTAGGACTAATATGCGAGTATAAGACTTGTTCCTATGGAAATTCTGGGATCTGGCCAATAGGGTCTGGGATTTGTGGAACCAAGCCATTTCTCAAGGGTTTCGTATGAAACTCAGAATGTAGGACTAATATGTGACTATAAGACTTGTTCCTATGGAAATTCTGGGATCTGGCCAATAGGGTCTGGGATTTGTGGAACCAAGCCATTTCTCAAGGGTTTCGTATGAAACTCGGAATGTAGGACTAATATGCGAGTATAAGACTTGTTCCTATGGAAATTCTGGGATCTGGCCAATAGGGTCTGGGATTTGTGGAATCAAGCCATTTCTCAAGGGATTCGTATGAAACTCGGAATGTAGGACTAATATGCGAGTATAAGACTTGTTCCTATGGAAATTCTGGGATCTGGCCAATAGGGTCTGGGATTTGTGGAACCAAGCCATTTCTCAAGGGATTCGTATGAAACTCAGAATGTAGGACTAATATGTGACTATAAGACTTGTTCCTATGGAAATTCTGGGATCTGGCCAATAGGGTCTGGGATTTGTGGAACCAAGCCATTTCTCAAGGGATTCGTATGAAACTCAGAATGTAGGACTAATATGACTATAAGACTTGTTTCTATGGAAATTCTGGGATCTGGCCAATAAGGTCTGGGATTTGTGGAACCAAGCCATTTCTCAAGGAATTCGTATGAAACTCAGAATGTAGGACTAATATGTGACTATAAGACTTGTTCCTATGAATATTCTGGGATCTGGCCAATAGGGTCTGGGATTTGTGGAACCAAGCCATTTCTCAAGGGATTCGTATGAAACTCAGAATGTAGGACTAGTATGTGACTATAAGACTTGTTCCTATGGAAATTCTGGGATCTGGCCAATAGGGTCTGGGATTTGTGGAACCAAGCCATTTCTCAAGGGATTCGTATGAAACTCAGAATGTAGGACTAATATGTGACTATAAGACTTGTTCATATGGAAATTCTGGGATCTGGCCAATAGGGTATGGGATTTGTGGAACCAAGCCATTTCTCAAGGGATTCGTATGAAACTCAGAATGTAGGACTAATATGTGACTATAGGACTTGTTCCTATGGAAATTCTGGGATCTGGCCAATAGAGTCTGGGATTTGTGGAACCAAGCCATTTCTCAAGGCATTCGTATGAAACTCAGAATGTAGGACTAATATGTGACTATAAGACTTGTTCCTATGGAAATTCTGGGATCTGGCCAATAGGGTCTGGGATTTGTGGAACCAAGCCATTTCTCAAGGGATTCGTATGAAACTCAGAATGTAGGACTAATATGCGAGTATAAGACTTGTTCCTACGGAAATTCTGGGATCTGGCCAATAGCGTCTGGGATTTGCGGAACCAAGCCATTTCTCAAGGGATTCGTATGAAACTCGGAATGTATGACTAATATGCGAGTATAAGACTTGTTCCTATGGAAATTCTGGGATCTGGCCAATAGGGTCTGGGATTTGTGGAACCAAGCCATTTCTCAAGGGATTCGTATGAAACTCGGAATGTAGGACTAATATGTGACTATAAGTATTGTTCCTATGGAAATTCTGGGATCTGGCCAATAGGGTCTGGGATTTGTGGGAACCAAGCCATTTCTCAAGGGATTCGTATGAAACTCAGAATGAAGGACTAATCTGTGACTATAAGACTTGTTCCTATGGAAATTCTAGGATCTGGCCAATAGGGTCTGGGATTTGTGGAACCAAGCCATTTCTCAAGGGATTCGTATGAAACTCGGAATGTAGGACTAATATGTGACTATAAGAATTGTTACTATGGAAATTCTGGGATCTGGCCAATAGGGTCTGGGATTTGTGGGAACAAAGCCATTTCTCAAGGGATTCGTATGAAACTCAGAATGAAGGACTAATATGTGACTATAAGACTTGTTCCTATGGAAATTCTGGGATCTGGCCAATAGGGTCTGGGATTTGTGGAACCAAGCCATTTCTCAAGGGTTTCGTATGAAACTCGGAATGTAGGACTAATATGCGAGTATAAGACGTGTTCCTATGGAAATTCTGGGATCTGGCCAATAGGGTCTGGGATTTGTGGAACCAAGCCATTTCTCAAGGGATTCGTATGAAACTCAGAATGTAGGACTTATATGTGACTATAAGACTTGTTCCTATGGAAATTCTGAGATCTGGCCAATAGGGTCTGGGATTTGTGGAACCAAGCCATTTCTCAAGGGATTCGTATGAAACTGAGAATGTAGGACTAATATGTGACTATAAGACTTGTTCCTATGGAAATTCTGGGATCTGGCCAATAGGGTCTGGGATTTGTGGAACCAAGCCATTTATCAAGGGATTCGTATGAAACTCGGAATGTAGGACTAATATGCGAGTATAAGACTTGTTCCTATGGAAATTCTGGGATCTGGCCAATAGGGTCTGGGATTTGTGGAACCAAGCCATTTCTCAAGGGATTCGTATGAAACTCGGAATGTAGGACTAATATGTGACTATAAGAATTGTTCCTATGGAAATTCTGGGATCTGGCCAATAGGGTCTGGGATTTGTGGGAACCAAGCCATTTCTCAAGGGATTCGTATGAAACTCAGAATGAAGGACTAATATGTGACTATAAGACTTGTTCCTATGGAAATTCTGGGATCTGGCCAATAGGGTCTGGGATTTGTGGAACCAAGCCATTTCTCAAGGGTTTCGTATGAAACTCGGAATGTAGGACTAATATGTGACTATAAGTATTGTTCCTATGGAAATTCTGGGATCTGGCCAATAGGGTCTGGGATTTGTGGGAACCAAGCCATTTCTCAAGGGATTCGTATGAAACTCAGAATGAAGGACTAATCTGTGACTATAAGACTTGTTCCTATGGAAATTCTGGGATCTGGCCAATAGGGTCTGGGATTTGTGGAACCAAGCCATTTCTCAAGGGATTCGTATGAAACTCGGAATGTAGGACTAATATGTGACTATAAGAATTGTTCCTATGGAAATTCTGGGATCTGGCCAATAGGGTCTGGGATTTGTGGGAACCAAGCCATTTCTCAAGGGATTCGTATGAAACTCAGAATGAAGGACTAATATGTGACTATAAGACTTGTTCCTATGGAAATTCTGGGATCTGGCCAATAGGGTCTGGGATTTGTGGAACCAAGCCATTTCTCAAGGGTTTCGTATGAAACTCGGAATGTAGGACTAATATGCGAGTATAAGACTTGTTCCTATGGAAATTCTGGGATCTGGGCAATAGGGTCTGGGATTTGTGGAACCAAGCCATTTCTCAAGGGATTCGTATGAAACTCAGAATGTAGGACTAATGTGTGACTATAAGACTTGTTCCTATGGAAATTCTGGAATCTGGCCAATAGGGTCTGGGATTTGTGAAACCAAGCCATTTCTCAAGGGATTCGTATGAAACTCAGAATGTAGGACTAATATGTGACTATAAGAATTGTTACTATGGAAATTCTGGGATCTGGCCAATAGGGTCTGGGATTTGTGGGAACAAAGCCATTTCTCAAGGGATTCGTATGAAACTCAGAATGAAGGACTAATATGTGACTATAAGACTTGTTCCTATGGAAATTCTGGGATCTGGCCAATAGGGTCTGGGATTTGTGGAACCAAGCCATTTCTCAAGGGATTCGTATGAAACTCAGAATGTAGGACTTATATGTGACTATAAGACTTGTTCCTATGGAAATTCTGAGATCTGGCCAATAGGGTCTGGGATTTGTGGAACCAAGCCATTTCTCAAGGGATTCGTATGAAACTGAGAATGTAGGACTAATATGTGACTATAAGACTTGTTCCTATGGAAATTCTGGGATCTGGCCAATAGGGTCTGGGATTTGTGGAACCAAGCCATTTCTCAAGGAATTCGTATGAAACTCAGAATGTAGGACTAATATGTGACTATAAGACTTGTTCCTATGAAAATTCTGGGATCTGGCCAATAGGGTCTGGGATTTGTGGAACCAAGCCATTTCTCAAGGGATTCGTATGAAACTCAGAATGTAGGACTAATATGTGACTATAAGACTTGTTCCTATGGAAATTCTGGGATCTGGCCAATAGGGTCTGGGATTTGTGGAACCAAGCCATTTCTCAAGGGTTTCGTATGAAACTCAGAATGTAGGACTAATATGTGACTATAAGACTTGTTCCTATGGAAATTCTGGGATCTGGCCAATAGGGTATGGGATTTGTGGAACCAAGCCATTTCTCAAGGGATTCGTATGAAACTCGGAATGTAGGACTAATATGCGAGTATAAGACTTGTTCCTATGGAAATTCTGGTATCTGGCCTATAGGGTCTGGGATTTGTGGAACCAAGCCATTTCTCAAGGGATTCGTATGAAACTCAGAATGTAGGACTAATATATGAATATAAGACTTGTTCCTATGGAAATTCTGTGATCTGGCCAATAGGGTCTGGGATTTGTGGAACCAAGCCATTTCTCAAGGGATTCGTATGAAACTCAGAATGAAGGACTAATATGTGACTATAAAACTTGTTCCTATGGATATTCGGGATCTGGGATTTGTGGAACCAAGCCATTTCTCAAGGGACTCGTATGAAACTCAGAATTTAGGACTAATATGCGAGTATAAGACTTGTTCCTATGGAAATTCTGGGATCTGGCCAATAGGGTCTGGGATTTGTGGAACCAAGCCATTTCTCAAGGGTTTCGTATGAAACTCAGAATGTAGGACTAATATGTGACTATAAGACTTGTTCCTATGGAAATTCTGGGATCTGGCCAATAGGGTCTGGGATTTGTGGAACCAAGCCATTTCTCAAGGGTTTCGTATGAAACTCGGAATGTAGGACTAATATGCGAGTATAAGACTTGTTCCTATGGAAATTCTGGGATCTGGCCAATAGGGTCTGGGATTTGTGGAATCAAGCCATTTCTCAAGGGATTCGTATGAAACTCGGAATGTAGGACTAATATGCGAGTATAAGACTTGTTCCTATGGAAATTCTGGGATCTGGCCAATAGGGTCTGGGATTTGTGGAACCAAGCCATTTCTCAAGGGATTCGTATGAAACTCAGAATGTAGGACTAATATGTGACTATAAGACTTGTTCCTATGGAAATTCTGGGATCTGGCCAATAGGGTCTGGGATTTGTGGAACCAAGCCATTTCTCAAGGGATTCGTATGAAACTCAGAATGTAGGACTAATATGACTATAAGACTTGTTCCTATGGAAATTCTGGGATCTGGCCAATAAGGTCTGGGATTTGTGGAACCAAGCCATTTCTCAAGGAATTCGTATGAAACTCAGAATGTAGGACTAATATGTGACTATAAGACTTGTTCCTATGAATATTCTGGGATCTGGCCAATAGGGTCTGGGATTTGTGGAACCAAGCCATTTCTCAAGGGATTCGTATGAAACTCAGAATGTAGGACTAGTATGTGACTATAAGACTTGTTCCTATGGAAATTCTGGGATCTGGCCAATAGGGTCTGGGATTTGTGGAACCAAGCCATTTCTCAAGGGATTCGTATGAAACTCAGAATGTAGGACTAATATGTGACTATAAGACTTGTTCATATGGAAATTCTGGGATCTGGCCAATAGGGTATGGGATTTGTGGAACCAAGCCATTTCTCAAGGGATTCGTATGAAACTCAGAATGTAGGACTAATATGTGACTATAGGACTTGTTCCTATGGAAATTCTGGGATCTGGCCAATAGAGTCTGGGATTTGTGGAACCAAGCCATTTCTCAAGGCATTCGTATGAAACTCAGAATGTAGGACTAATATGTGACTATAAGACTTGTTCCTATGGAAATTCTGGGATCTGGCCAATAGGGTCTGGGATTTGTGGAACCAAGCCATTTCTCAAGGGATTCGTATGAAACTCAGAATGTAGGACTAATATGCGAGTATAAGACTTGTTCCTACGGAAATTCTGGGATCTGGCCAATAGCGTCTGGGATTTGCGGAACCAAGCCATTTCTCAAGGGATTCGTATGAAACTCGGAATGTATGACTAATATGCGAGTATAAGACTTGTTCCTATGGAAATTCTGGGATCTGGCCAATAGGGTCTGGGATTTGTGGAACCAAGCCATTTCTCAAGGGATTCGTATGAAACTCGGAATGTAGGACTAATATGTGACTATAAGTATTGTTCCTATGGAAATTCTGGGATCTGGCCAATAGGGTCTGGGATTTGTGGGAACCAAGCCATTTCTCAAGGGATTCGTATGAAACTCAGAATGAAGGACTAATCTGTGACTATAAGACTTGTTCCTATGGAAATTCTAGGATCTGGCCAATAGGGTCTGGGATTTGTGGAACCAAGCCATTTCTCAAGGGATTCGTATGAAACTCGGAATGTAGGACTAATATGTGACTATAAGAATTGTTACTATGGAAATTCTGGGATCTGGCCAATAGGGTCTGGGATTTGTGGGAACAAAGCCATTTCTCAAGGGATTCGTATGAAACTCAGAATGAAGGACTAATATGTGACTATAAGACTTGTTCATATGGAAATTCTGGGATCTGGCCAATAGGGTCTGGGATCTGTGGAACCAAGCCATTTCTCAAGGGTTTCGTATGAAACTCGGAATGTAGGACTAATATGCGAGTATAAGACGTGTTCCTATGGAAATTCTGGGATCTGGCCAATAGGGTCTGGGATTTGTGGAACCAAGCCATTTCTCAAGGGATTCGTATGAAACTCAGAATGTAGGACTTATATGTGACTATAAGACTTGTTCCTATGGAAATTCTGAGATCTGGCCAATAGGGTCTGGGATTTGTGGAACCAAGCCATTTCTCAAGGGATTCGTATGAAACTGAGAATGTAGGACTAATATGTGACTATAAGACTTGTTCCTATGGAAATTCTGGGATCTGGCCAATAGGGTCTGGGATTTGTGGAACCAAGCCATTTATCAAGGGATTCGTATGAAACTCGGAATGTAGGACTAATATGCGAGTATAAGACTTGTTCCTATGGAAATTCTGGGATCTGGCCAATAGGGTCTGGGATTTGTGGAACCAAGCCATTTCTCAAGGGATTCGTATGAAACTCGGAATGTAGGACTAATATGTGACTATAAGAATTGTTCCTATGGAAATTCTGGGATCTGGCCAATAGGGTCTGGGATTTGTGGGAACCAAGCCATTTCTCAAGGGATTCGTATGAAACTCAGAATGAAGGACTAATATGTGACTATAAGACTTGTTCCTATGGAAATTCTGGGATCTGGCCAATAGGGTCTGGGATTTGTGGAACCAAGCCATTTCTCAAGGGTTTCGTATGAAACTCGGAATGTAGGACTAATATGTGACTATAAGTATTGTTCCTATGGAAATTCTGGGATCTGGCCAATAGGGTCTGGGATTTGTGGGAACCAAGCCATTTCTCAAGGGATTCGTATGAAACTCAGAATGAAGGACTAATCTGTGACTATAAGACTTGTTCCTATGGAAATTCTGGGATCTGGCCAATAGGGTCTGGGATTTGTGGAACCAAGCCATTTCTCAAGGGATTCGTATGAAACTCGGAATGTAGGACTAATATGTGACTATAAGAATTGTTCCTATGGAAATTCTGGGATCTGGCCAATAGGGTCTGGGATTTGTGGGAACCAAGCCATTTCTCAAGGGATTCGTATGAAACTCAGAATGAAGGACTAATATGTGACTATAAGACTTGTTCCTATGGAAATTCTGGGATCTGGCCAATAGGGTCTGGGATTTGTGGAACCAAGCCATTTCTCAAGGGTTTCGTATGAAACTCGGAATGTAGGACTAATATGCGAGTATAAGACTTGTTCCTATGGAAATTCTGGGATCTGGGCAATAGGGTCTGGGATTTGTGGAACCAAGCCATTTCTCAAGGGATTCGTATGAAACTCAGAATGTAGGACTAATGTGTGACTATAAGACTTGTTCCTATGGAAATTCTGGAATCTGGCCAATAGGGTCTGGGATTTGTGAAACCAAGCCATTTCTCAAGGGATTCGTATGAAACTCAGAATGTAGGACTAATATGTGACTATAAGACTTGTTCCTATGGAAATTCTGGGATCTGGCCAATAGGGTTTGGGATTTGTGGAACCAAGCCATTTCTCAAGGAATTCGTATGAAACTCAGAATGTAGGACTAATATGTGACTATAAGACTTGTTCCTATGGAAATTCTGGGATCTGGCCAATAGGGTCTGGGATTTGTGGAACCAAGCCATTTCTCAAGGGATTCGTATGAAACTCAGAATGTAGGACTAATATGTGACTATAAGACTTGTTCCTATGGAAATTCTGGGATCTGGCCAATAGGGTCTGGGATTTGTGGAACCAAGCCATTTCTCAAGGGTTTCGTATGAAACTCAGAATGTAGGACTAATATGTGACTATAAGACTTGTTCCTATGGAAATTCTGGGATCTGGCCAATAGGGTATGGGATTTGTGGAACCAAGCCATTTCTCAAGGGATTCGTATGAAACTCGGAATGTAGGACTAATATGCGAGTATAAGACTTGTTCCTATGAAATTCTGGTATCTGGCCTATAGGGTCTGGGATTTGTGGAACCAAGCCATTTCTCAAGGGATTCGTATGAAACTCAGAATGTAGGACTAATATGTGAATATAAGACTTGTTCCTATGGAAATTCTGTGATCTGGCCAATAGGGTCTGGGATTTGTGGAACCAAGCCATTTCTCAAGGGATTCGTATGAAACTCAGAATGAAGGACTAATATGTGACTATAAAACTTGTTCCTATGGATATTCGGGATCTGGGATTTGTGGAACCAAGCCATTTCTCAAGGGACTCGTATGAAACTCAGAATTTAGGACTAATATGCGAGTATAAGACTTGTTCCTATGGAAATTCTGGGATCTGGCCAATAGGGTCTGGGATTTGTGGAACCAAGCCATTTCTCAAGGGTTTCGTATGAAACTCAGAATGTAGGACTAATATGTGACTATAAGACTTGTTCCTATGGAAATTCTGGGATCTGGCCAATAGGGTCTGGGATTTGTGGAACCAAGCCATTTCTCAAGGGTTTCGTATGAAACTCGGAATGTAGGACTAATATGCGAGTATAAGACTTGTTCCTATGGAAATTCTGGGATCTGGCCAATAGGGTCTGGGATTTGTGGAATCAAGCCATTTCTCAAGGGATTCGTATGAAACTCGGAATGTAGGACTAATATGCGAGTATAAGACTTGTTCCTATGGAAATTCTGGGATCTGGCCAATAGGGTCTGGGATTTGTGGAACCAAGCCATTTCTCAAGGGATTCGTATGAAACTCAGAATGTAGGACTAATATGTGACTATAAGACTTGTTCCTATGGAAATTCTGGGATCTGGCCAATAGGGTCTGGGATTTGTGGAACCAAGCCATTTCTCAAGGGATTCGTATGAAACTCAGAATGTAGGACTAATATGACTATAAGACTTGTTCCTATGGAAATTCTGGGATCTGGCCAATAAGGTCTGGGATTTGTGGAACCAAGCCATTTCTCAAGGAATTCGTATGAAACTCAGAATGTAGGACTAATATGTGACTATAAGACTTGTTCCTATGGAAATTCTGGGATCTGGCCAATAGGGTCTGGGATTTGTGGAACCAAGCCATTTCTCAAGGGATTCGTATGAAACTCAGAATGTAGGACTAGTATGTGACTATAAGACTTGTTCCTATGGAAATTCTGGGATCTGGCCAATAGGGTCTGGGATTTGTGGAATCAAGCCATTTCTCAAGGGATTCGTATGAAACTCAGAATGTAGGACTAATATGTGACTATAAGACTTGTTCATATGGAAATTCTGGGATCTGGCCAATAGGGTATGGGATTTGTGGAACCAAGCCATTTCTCAAGGGATTCGTATGAAACTCAGAATGTAGGACTAATATGTGACTATAGGACTTGTTCCTATGGAAATTCTGGGATCTGGCCAATAGAGTCTGGGATTTGTGGAACCAAGCCATTTCTCAAGGCATTCGTATGAAACTCAGAATGTAGGACTAATATGTGACTATAAGACTTGTTCCTATGGAAATTCTGGGATCTGGCCAATAGGGTCTGGGATTTGTGGAACCAAGCCATTTCTCAAGGGATTCGTATGAAACTCAGAATGTAGGACTAATATGCGAGTATAAGACTTGTTCCTACGGAAATTCTGGGATCTGGCCAATAGCGTCTGGGATTTGCGGAACCAAGCCATTTCTCAAGGGATTCGTATGAAACTCGGAATGTATGACTAATATGCGAGTATAAGACTTGTTCATATGGAAATTCTGGGATCTGGCCAATAGGGTCTGGGATTTGTGGAACCAAGCCATTTCTCAAGGGATTCGTATGAAACTCGGAATGTAGGACTAATATGTGACTATAAGTATTGTTCCTATGGAAATTCTGGGATCTGGCCAATAGGGTCTGGGATTTGTGGGAACCAAGCCATTTCTCAAGGGATTCGTATGAAACTCAGAATGAAGGACTAATCTGTGACTATAAGACTTGTTCCTATGGAAATTCTGGGATCTGGCCAATAGGGTCTGGGATTTGTGGAACCAAGCCATTTCTCAAGGGATTCGTATGAAACTCGGAATGTAGGACTAATATGTGACTATAAGAATTGTTACTATGGAAATTCTGGGATCTGGCCAATAGGGTCTGGGATTTGTGGGAACAAAGCCATTTCTCAAGGGATTCGTATGAAACTCAGAATGAAGGACTAATATGTGACTATAAGACTTGTTCCTATGGAAATTCTGGGATCTGGGCAATAGGGTCTGGGATTTGTGGAACCAAGCCATTTCTCAAGGGATTCGTATGAAACTCAGAATGTAGGACTAATATGTGACTATAAGACTTGTTCCTATGGAAATTCTGGAATCTGGCCAATAGGGTCTGGGATTTGTGAAACCAAGCCATTTCTCAAGGGATTCGTATGAAACTCAGAATGTAGGACTAATATGTGACTATAAGACTTGTTCCTATGGAAATTCTGGGATCTGGCCAATAGGGTCTGGGATTTGTGGAACCAAGCCATTTCTCAAGGAATTCGTATGAAACTCAGAATGTAGGACTAATATGTGACTATAAGACTTGTTCCTATGGAAATTCTGGGATCTGGCCAATAGGGTCTGGGATTTGTGGAACCAAGCCATTTCTCAAGGGATTCGTATGAAACTCAGAATGTAGGACTAATATGTGACTATAAGACTTGTTCCTATGGAAATTCTGGGATCTGGCCAATAGGGTCTGGGATTTGTGGAACCAAGCCATTTCTCAAGGGATTCGTATGAAACTCAGAATGTAGGACTAATATGTGACTATAAGACTTGTTCCTATGGAAATTCTGGGATCTGGCCAATAGGGTCTGGGATTTGTGTAACCAAGCCATTTCTCAAGGGATTCGTATGAAACTCAGAATGTAGGACTAATATGTGACTATAAGACTTGTTCCTATGGAAATTCTGGGATCTGGCCAATAGGGTATGGAATTTGTGGAACCAAGCCATTTCTCAAGGGATTCGTATGAAACTCGGAATGTAGGACTAATATGCGAGTATAAGACTTGTTCCTATGGAAATTCTGGTATCTGGCCTATAGGGTCTGGGATTTGTGGAACCAAGCCATTTCTCAAGGGTTTCGTATGAAACTCGGAATGTAGGACTAATATGCGAGTATAAGACTTGTTCCTATGGAAATTCTGGGATCTGGGCAATAGGGTCTGGGATTTGTGGAACCAAGCCATTTCTCAAGGGATTCGTATGAAACTCAGAATGTAGGACTAATGTGTGACTATAAGACTTGTTCCTATGGAAATTCTGGAATCTGGCCAATAGGTTCTGGGATTTGTGAAACCAATCCATTTCTCAAGGGATTCGTATGAAACTCAGAATGTGGGACTAATATGTGACTATAAGACTTGTTCCTATGGAAATTCTGGGATCTGGCCAATAGGGTCTGGGATTTGTGGAACCAAGCCATTTCTCAAGGAATTCGTATGAAACTCAGAATGTAGGACTAATATGTGACTATAAGACTTGTTCCTATGGAAATTCTGGGATCTGGCCAATAGGGTCTGGGATTTGTGGAACCAAGCCATTTCTCGAGGGATTCGTATGAAACTCAGAATGTAGGACTAATATGTGACTATAAGACTTGTTCCTATGGAAATTCTGGGATCTGGCCAATAGGGTCTGGGATTTGTGGAACAAAGCCATTTCTCAAGGGTTTCGTATGAAACTCAGAATGTAGGACTAATATGTGACTATAAGACTTGTTCCTATGGAAATTCTGGGATCTGGCCAATAGGGTCTGGGATTTGTGGAACCAAGCCATTTCTCAAGGGATTCGTATGAAACTCAGAATGTAGGACTAATATGTGACTATAAGACTTGTTCCTATGGAAATTCTGGGATCTGGCCAATAGGGTCTGGGATTTGTGGAACCAAGCCATTTCTCAAGGGATTCGTATGAAACTCAGAATGTAGGACTAATATGTGACTATAAGACTTGTTCCTATGGAAATTCTGGGATCTGGCCAATAGGGTCTGGGATTTGTGTAACCAAGCCATTTCTCAAGGGATTCGTATGAAACTCAGAATGTAGGACTAATATGTGACTATAAGACTTGTTCCTATGGAAATTCTGGGATCTGGCCAATAGGGTATGGAATTTGTGGAACCAAGCCATTTCTCAAGGGATTCGTATGAAACTCGGAATGTAGGACTAATATGCGAGTATAAGACTTGTTCCTATGGAAATTCTGGTATCTGGCCTATAGGGTCTGGGATTTGTGGAACCAAGCCATTTCTCAAGGGATTCGTATGAAACTCAGAATGTAGGACTAATATGTGACTATAAGACTTGTTCCTATGGAAATTCTGTGATCTGGCCAATAGGGTCTGGGATTTGTGGAACCAAGCCATTTCTCAAGGGATTCGTATGAAACTCAGAATGAAGGACTAATATGTGACTATAAAACTTGTTCCTATGGATATTCGGGATCTGGGATTTGTGGAACAAAGCCATTTCTCAAGGGACTCGTATGAAACTCAGAATTTAGGACTAATATGTGGCTATAAGACTTGTTCCTATGGAAATTCTGGGATCTGGCCAAGAGGGTATGGGATTTGTGGAACCAAGCCATTTATCAAGGGATTCGTATGAAACTCGGAATGTAGGAGTAATATGCGAGTAAAAGACTTGTTCCTATGGAAATTCTGGGATCTGGCCAATAGGGTCTGGGATTTGTGGAACCAAGCCATTTCTCAAGGGATTCGTATGAAACTCGGAATGTAGGACTAATATGTGACTATAAGACTTGTTCCTATGGAAATTCTGGGATTTGGCCAATAGGGTCTGGGATTTGTGGGAACCAAGCCATTTCTCAAGGGATTCGTATGAAACTCAGAATGAAGGACTAATATGTGACTATAAGACTTGTTCCTATGGAAATTCTGGGATCTGGCCAATAGGGTCTGGGATTTGTGGAACCAAGCCATTTCTCAAGGGTTTCGTATGAAACTCGGAATGTAGGACTAATATGCGAGTATAAGACTTGTTCCTATGGAAATTCTGGGATCTGGGCAATAGGGTCTGGGATTTGTGGAACCAAGCCATTTCTCAAGGGATTCGTATGAAACTCAGAATGTAGGACTAATGTGTGACTATAAGACTTGTTCCTATGGAAATTCTGGAATCTGGCCAATAGGGTCTGGGATTTGTGAAACCAAGCCATTTCTCAAGGGATTCGTATGAAACTCAGAATGTGGGACTAATATGTGACTATAAGACTTGTTCCTATGGAAATTCTGGGATCTGGCCAATAGGGTCTGGGATTTGTGGAACCAAGCCATTTCTCAAGGAATTCGTATGAAACTCAGAATGTAGGACTAATATGTGACTATAAGACTTGTTCCTATGGAAATTCTGGGATCTGGCCAATAGGGTCTGGGATTTGTGGAACCAAGCCATTTCTCAAGGGATTCGTATGAAACTCAGAATGTAGGACTAATATGTGACTATAAGACTTGTTCCTATGGAAATTCTGGGATCTGGCCAATAGGGTCTGGGATTTGTGGAACAAAGCCATTTCTCAAGGGTTTCGTATGAAACTCAGAATGTAGGACTAATATGTGACTATAAGACTTGTTCCTATGGAAATTCTGGGATCTGGCCAATAGGGTATGGGATTTGTGGAACCAAGCCATTTCTCAAGGGATTCGTATGAAACTCGGAATGTAGGACTAATATGCGAGTATAAGACTTGTTCCTATGGAAATTCTGGTATCTGGCCTATAGGGTCTGGGATTTGTGGAACCAAGCCATTTCTCAAGGGATTCGTATGAAACTCAGAATGTAGGACTAATATGTGAATATAAGACTTGTTCCTATGGAAATTCTGTGATCTGGCCAATAGGGTCTGGGATTTGTGGAACCAAGCCATTTCTCAAGGGATTCGTATGAAACTCAGAATGAAGGACTAATATGTGACTATAAAACTTGTTCCTATGGATATTCGGGATCTGGGATTTGTGGAACCACGCCATTTCTCAAGGGATTCGTATGAAACTCGGAATGTAGGACTAATATGCGAGTATAAGACTTGTTCCTATGGAAATTCTGGTATCTGGCCTATAGGGTCTGGGATTTGTGGAACCAAGCCATTTCTCAAGGGATTCGTATGAAACTCAGAATGTAGGACTAATATGTGAATATAAGACTTGTTCCTATGGAAATTCTGTGATCTGGCCAATAGGGTCTGGGATTTGTGGAACCAAGCCATTTCTCAAGGGATTCGTATGAAACTCAGAATGAAGGACTAATATGTGACTATAAAACTTGTTCCTATGGATATTCGGGATCTGGGATTTGTGGAACCAAGCCATTTCTCAAGGGATTCGTATGAAACTCAGAATGTAGGACTAATATGTGACTATAAGACTTGTTCCTATGGAAATTCTGGGATCTGGCCAATAGGGTCTGGGATTTGTGGAACAAAGCCATTTCTCAAGGGTTTCGTATGAAACTCAGAATGTAGGACTAATATGTGACTATAAGACTTGTTCCTATGGAAATTCTGGGATCTGGCCAATAGGGTATGGGATTTGTGGAACCAAGCCATTTCTCAAGGGATTCGTATGAAACTCGGAATGTAGGACTAATATGCGAGTATAAGACTTGTTCCTATGGAAATTCTGGTATCTGGCCTATAGGGTCTGGGATTTGTGGAACCAAGCCATTTCTCAAGGGATTCGTATGAAACTCAGAATGTAGGACTAATATGTGAATATAAGACTTGTTCCTATGGAAATTCTGTGATCTGGCCAATAGGGTCTGGGATTTGTGGAACCAAGCCATTTCTCAAGGGATTCGTATGAAACTCAGAATGAAGGACTAATATGTGACTATAAAACTTGTTCCTATGGATATTCGGGATCTGGGATTTGTGGAACCAAGCCATTTCTCAAGGGACTCGTATGAAACTCAGAATTTAGGACTAATATGCGAGTATAAGACTTGTTCCTATGGAAATTCTGGGATCTGGCCAATAGGGTCTGGGATTTGTGGAACCAAGCCATTTCTCAAGGGTTTCGTATGAAACTCAGAATGTAGGACTAATATGTGACTATAAGACTTGTTCCTATGGAAATTCTGGGATCTGGCCAATAGGGTCTGGGATTTGTGGAACCAAGCCATTTCTCAAGGGTTTCGTATGAAACTCGGAATGTAGGACTAATATGCGAGTATAAGACTTGTTCCTATGGAAATTCTGGGATCTGGCCAATAGGGTCTGGGATTTGTGGAATCAAGCCATTTCCCAAGGGATTCGTATGAAACTCGGAATGTAGGACTAATATGCGAGTATAAGACTTGTTCCTATGGAAATTCTGGGATCTGGCCAATAGGGTCTGGGATTTGTGGAACCAAGCCATTTCTCAAGGGTTTCGTATGAAACTCAGAATGTAGGACTAATATGTGACTATAAGACTTGTTCCTATGGAAATTCTGGGATCTGGCCAATAGGGTCTGGGATTCGTGGAACCAAGCCATTTCTCAAGGGATTCGTATGAAACTCGGAATGTAGGACTAATATGCGAGTATAAGACTTGTTCCTATGGAAATTCTGGTATCTGGCCTATAGGGTCAGGGATTTGTGGAACCAAGCCATTTCTCAAGGGATTCGTATGAAACTCAGAATGTAGGACTAATATGTGAATATAAGACTTGTTCCTATGGAAATTCTGTGATCTGGCCAATAGGGTCTGGGATTTGTGGAACCAAGCCATTTCTCAAGGGATTCGTATGAAACTCAGAATGAAGGACTAATATGTGACTATAAAACTTGTTCCTATGGATATTCGGGATCTGGGATTTGTGGAACCAAGCCATTTCTCAAGGGACTCGTATGAAACTCAGAATTTAGGACTAATATGCGAGTATAAGACTTGTTCCTATGGAAATTCTGGGATCTGGCCAATAGGGTCTGGGATTTGTGGAACCAAGCCATTTCTCAAGGGTTTCGTATGAAACTCAGAATGTAGGACTAATATGTGACTATAAGACTTGTTCCTATGGAAATTCTGGGATCTGGCCAATAGGGTCTGGGATTTGTGGAACCAAGCCATTTCTCAAGGGTTTCGTATGAAACTCGGAATGTAGGACTAATATGCGAGTATAAGACTTGTTCCTATGGAAATTCTGGGATCTGGCCAATAGGGTCTGGGATTTGTGGAATCAAGCCATTTCTCAAGGGATTCGTATGAAACTCGGAATGTAGGACTAATATGCGAGTATAAGACTTGTTCCTATGGAAATTCTGGGATCTGGCCAATAGGGTCTGGGATTTGTGGAACCAAGCCATTTCTCAAGGGATTCGTATGAAACTCAGAATGTAGGACTAATATGACTATAAGACTTGTTCCTATGGAAATTCTGGGATCTGGCCAATAAGGTCTGGGATTTGTGGAACCAAGCCATTTCTCAAGGAATTCGTATGAAACTCAGAATGTAGGACTAATATGTGACTATAAGACTTGTTCCTATGGAAATTCTGGGATCTGGCCAATAGGGTCTGGGATTTGTGGAACCAAGCCATTTCTCAAGGGATTCGTATGAAACTCAGAATGTAGGACTAATATGTGACTATAAGACTTGTTCCTATGGAAATTCTGGGATCTGGCCAATAGGGTCTGGGATTTGTGGAACCAAGCCATTTCTCAAGGGATTCGTATGAAACTCAGAATGTAGGACTAATATGTGACTATAAGACTTGTTCATATGGAAATTCTGGGATCTGGCCAATAGGGTATGGGATTTGTGGAACCAAGCCATTTCTCAAGGGATTCGTATGAAACTCAGAATGTAGGACTAATATGTGACTATAGGACTTGTTCCTATGGAAATTCTGTGATCTGGCCAATAGAGTCTGGGATTTGTGGAACCAAGCCATTTCTCAAGGCATTCGTATGAAACTCAGAATGTAGGACTAATATGTGACTATAAGACTTGTTCCTATGGAAATTCTGGGATCTGGCCAATAGGGTCTGGGATTTGTGGAACCAAGCCATTTCTCAAGGGATTCGTATGAAACTCAGAATGTAGGACTAATATGCGAGTATAAGACTTGTTCCTACGGAAATTCTGGGATCTGGCCAATAGCGTCTGGGATTTGCGGAACCAAGCCATTTCTCAAGGGATTCGTATGAAACTCGGAATGTATGACTAATATGCGAGTATAAGACTTGTTCCTATGGAAATTCTGGGATCTGGCCAATAGGGTCTGGGATTTGTGGAACCAAGCCACTTCTCAAGGGATTCGTATGAAACTCGGAATGTAGGACTAATATGTGACTATAAGTATTGTTCCTATGGAAATTCTGGGATCTGGCCAATAGGGTCTGGGATTTGTGGGAACCAAGCCATTTCTCAAGGGATTCGTATGAAACTCAGAATGAAGGACTAATCTGTGACTATAAGACTTGTTCCTATGGAAATTCTGGGATCTGGCCAATAGGGTCTGGGATTTGTGGAACCAAGCCATTTCTCAAGGGATTCGTATGAAACTCGGAATGTAGGACTAATATGTGACTATAAGAATTGTTACTATGGCAATTCTGGGATCTGGCCAATAGGGTCTGGGATTTGTGGGAACAAAGCCATTTCTCAAGGGATTCGTATGAAACTCAGAATGAAGGACTAATATGTGACTATAAGACTTGTTCCTATGGAAATTCTGGGATCTGGCCAATAGGGTCTGGGATTTGTGGAACCAAGCCATTTCTCAAGGGTTTCGTATGAAACTCGGAATGTAGGACTCATATGCGAGTATAAGACTTGTTCCTATGGAAATTCTGGGATCTGGGCAATAGGGTCTGGGATTTGTGGAACCAAGCCATTTCTCGAGGGATTCGTATGAAACTCAGAATGTAGGACTAATATGTGACTATAAGACTTGTTCCTATGGAAATTCTGGAATCTGGCCAATAGGGTCTGGGATTTGTGAAACCAAGCCATTTCTCAAGGGATTCGTATGAAACTCAGAATGTAGGACTAATATGTGACTATAAGACTTGTTCCTATGGAAATTCTGGGATCTGGCCAATAGGGTCTGGGATTTGTGGAACCAAGCCATTTCTCAAGGGATTCGTATGAAACTCAGAATGTAGGACTAATATGTGACTATAAGACTTGTTCCCATGGAAATTCTGGGATCTGGCCAATAGGGTCTGGGATTTGTGGAACCAAGCCATTTCTCAAGGGATTCGTATGAAACTCAGAATGTAGGACTAATATGTGACTATAAGACTTGTTCCTATGGAAATTCTGGGATCTGGCCAATAGGGTCTGGGAATTTATGTAACCAAGCCATTTCTCAAGGGATTCGTATGAAACTCAGAATGTAGGACTAATATGTGACTATAAGACTTGTTCCTATGGAAATTCTGGGATCTGGCCAATAGGGTATGCAATTTGTGGAACCAAGCCATTTCTCAAGGGATTCGTATGAAACTCGGAATGTAGGACTAATATGCGAGTATAAGACTTGTTCCTATGGAAATTCTGGTATCTGGCCTATAGGGTCTGGGATTTGTGGAACCAAGCCATTTCTCAAGGGATTCGTATGAAACTCAGAATGTAGGACTAATATGTGACTATAAGACTTGTTCCTATGGAAATTCTGTGATCTGGCCAATAGGGTCTGGGATTTGTGGAACCAAGCCATTTCTCAAGGGATTCGTATGAAACTCAGAATGAAGGACTAATATGTGACTATAAAACTTGTTCCTATGGATATTCGGGATCTGGGATTTGTGGAACCAAGCCATTTCTCAAGGGACTCGTATGAAACTCAGAATTTAGGACTAATATGTGGCTATAAGACTTGTTCCTATGGAAATTCTGGGATCTGGCCAAGAGGGTATGGGATTTGTGGAACCAAGCCATTTATCAAGGGATTCGTATGAAACTCGGAATGTAGGAGTAATATGCGAGTAAAAGACTTGTTCCTATGGAAATTCTGGGATCTGGCCAATAGGGTCTGGGATTTGTGGAACCAAGCCATTTCTCAAGGGATTCGTATGAAACTCGGAATGTAGGACTAATATGTGACTATAAGACTTGTTCCTATGGAAATTCTGGGATTTGGCCAATAGGGTCTGGGATTTGTGGGAACCAAGCCATTTCTCAAGGGATTCGTATGAAACTCAGAATGAAGGACTAATATGTGACTATAAGACTTGTTCCTATGGAAATTCTGGGATCTGGCCAATAGGGTCTGGGATTTGTGGAACCAAGCCATTTCTCAAGGGTTTCGTATGAAACTCGGAATGTAGGACTAATATGCGAGTATAAGACTTGTTCCTATGGAAATTCCTGGATCTGGCCAATAGGGTCTGGGATTTGTGGAACCAAGCCATTTCTCAAGGGATTCGTATGAAACTCAGAATGTAGGACTTATATGTGACTATAAGACTTGTTCCTATGGAAATTCTGAGATCTGCCCAATAGGGTCTGGGATTTGTGGGAACCAAGCCATTTCTCAAGGGATTCGTATGAAACTCAGAATGAAGGACTAATATGTGACTATAAGACTTGTTCCTATGGAAATTCTGGGATCTGGCCAATAGGGTCTGGGATTTGTGGAACCACGCCATTTCTCAAGGGTTTCGTATGAAACTCGGAATGTAGGACTAATATGCGAGTATAAGACAATAGGGTATGGAAATTCTGGGATCTGGCCAATAGGGTCTGGGATTTGTGGAACCAAGCCATTTCTCAAGGGATTCGTATGAAACTCGGAATGTAGGACTAATATGCGAGTATAAGACTTGTTCCTATGGAAATTCTGGGATCTGGCCAATAGGGTCTGGGATTTGTGGAACCAAGCCATTTCTCAAGGGATTCGTATGAAACTCAGAATGTAGGACTAATATGTGACTATAAGACTTGTTCCTATGGAAATTCTGGGATCTGGCCAATAGGGTATGGGATTTGTGGAACCAAGCCATTTATCAAGGGATTCGTATGAAACTCGGAATGTAGGACTAATATGCGAGTAAAAGACTTGTTCCTATGGAAATTCTGGGATCTGGCCAATAGGGTCTGGGATTTGTGGAACCAAGCCATTTCTCAAGGGATTCGTATGAAACTCGGAATGTAGGACTAATATGTGACTATAAGACTTGTTCCTATGGAAATTCTGGGATCTGGCCAATAGGGTCTGGGATTTGTGGGAACCAAGCCATTTCTCAAGGGATTCGTATGAAACACAGAATGAAGGACTAATATGTGACTATAAGACTTGTTCCTATGGAAATTCTGGGATCTGGCCAATAGGGTCTGTGATTTGTGGAACCAAGCCATTTCTCAAGGGTTTCGTATGAAACTCGGAATGTAGGACTAATATGCGAGTATAAGACTTGTTCCTATTGAAATTCCTGGATCTGGCCAATAGGGTCTGGGATTTGTGGAACCAAGCTATTTCTCAAGGGATTCGTATGAAACTCGGAATGTAGGACTAATATGCGAGTATAAGACTTGTTCCTATTGAAATTCCTGGATCTGGCCAATAGGGTCTGGGATTTGTGGAACCAAGCTATTTCTCAAGGGATTCGTATGAAACTCGGAATGTAGGACTAATATGCGAGTATAAGACTTGTTCCTATGGAAATTCTGGGATCTGGCCAATAGGGTCTGGGATTTGTGGAACCAAGCCATTTCTCAAGGGATTCGTATGAAACTCGGAATGTAGGACTAATATGTGACTATAAGACTTGTTCCTATGGAAATTCTGGGATCTGGCCAATAGGATCTGGGATTTGTGGAACCAAGCCATTTCTCAAGGGATTCGTATGAAACTCAGAATGTAGGACTAATATGTGGCTATAAGACTTGTTCCTATGGAAATTCTGGGATCTGGCCAATAGGCTCTGGGATTTGTGGAACCAAGCCATTTCTCAAGGGATTCGTTTGAAACTCAGAATGTAGGAATGTGACTATAAGACTTGTTCCTATGGAAATTCTGGGATCTGGCCAATAGGGTCTGGGATTTGTGGGAACCAAGCCATTTCTCAAGGGATTCGTAACTCAGAATAAAGGACTAATATGTGACTATAAGACTTGTTCCTATGGAAATTCTGGGATCTGGCCAATAGGGTCTGTGATTTGTGGAACCAAGCCATTTCTCAAGGGTTTCGTATGAAACTCGGAATGTAGGACTAATATGCGAGTATAAGACTTGTTCCTATGGAAATTCCTGGATCTGGCCAATAGGGTCTGGGATTTGTGGAACCAAGCTATTTCTCAAGGGATTCGTATGAAACTCGGAATGTAGGACTAATATGCGAGTATAAGACGTGTTCCAATGGAAATTCTGGGATCTGGCCAATAGGGTCTGGGATTTGTGGAACCAAGCCATTTCTCAAGGGATTCGTATGAAACTCAGAATGTAGGACTAATATGTGACTATAAGACTTGTTCCTATGGAAATTCTGGGATCTTGCCAATAGGGTCTGGGATTTGTGGAACCAAGCCATTTCTTAAGGGATTCGTATGAAACTCAGAATGTAGGACTAATATGTGACTATAAGACTTGTTCCTATGGAAATTCTGGGATCTGGCCAATAGGGTATGGGATTTGTGGAACCAAGCCATTTCTCAAGGGATTCGTATGAAACTCGGAATGTAGGACTAATATGCGAGTAAAAGACTTGTTCCAATGGAAATTCTGGGATCTGGCCAATAGGGTCTGGGATTTGTGGAACCAAGCCATTTCTCAAGGGATTCGTATGAAACTCGGAATGTAGGACTAATATGCGAGTAAAAGACTGGTTCCTATGGAAATTCTAGGATCTGGCCAATAGGGTCTGGGATTTGTGGAACCAAGCCATTCCTCAAGGGATTCGTATGAAACTCAGAATGTAGGACTAATATATGACTATAAGACTTGTTCATATGGAAATTCTGGGATCTGGCCAATAGGCTCTGGGATTTGTGGAACCAAGCCATTTCTCAAGGGATTCGTTTGAAACTCAGAATGTAGGAATGTGACTATAAGACTTGTTCCTATGGAAATTCTGGGATCTATGGAAATTCTGGGATCTGGCCAATAGGGTCTGGGATTTGTGGAACCAAGCCATTTCTCAAGGGATTCGTATGAAACTCAGAATGTAGGACTAATATGTGACTATAAGACTTGTTCCTATGGAAATTCTGGGATCTGGCCAATAGGGTATGGGATTTGTGGAACCAAGCCATTTATCAAGGGATTCGTATGAAACTCGGAATGTAGGACTAATATGCGAGTATAAGACTTGTTCCTATGGAAATTCTGGGATCTGGCAAATAGGGTCTGGGATTCGTGGAACCAAACCATTTCTCAAGGGATTCGTATGAAACTCGGAATGTAGGACTAATATGCGAGTATAAGACTTGTTCCTATGGAAATTCTGGGATCTGGCCAATAGGGTCTGGGATTTGTGGAACCAAGCCATTTCTCAAGGGATTCGTATGAAACTCGGAATATAGGACTAATATGCGAGTATAAGACTTGTTCCTATGGAAATTCTGGGATCTGGCCAATAGGGTCTGGGATTTGTGGAACCAAGCCATTTCTCAAGGGATTCGTATGAAACTCGGAATGTAGGACTAATATGTGACTATAAGAATTGTTCCTATGGAAATTCTGGGATCTGGCCAATAGGGTCTGGGATTTGTGGGAACCAAGCCATTTCTCAAGGGATTCGTATGAAACTCAGAATGAAGGACTAATATGTGACTATAAGACTTGTTCCTATGGAAATTCTGGGATCTGGCCAATAGGGTCTGGGATTTGTGGAACCAAGCCATTTCTCAAGGGTTTCGTATGAAACTCGGAATGTAGGACTAATATGCAAGTATAAGACTTGTTCCTATGGAAATTCTGGGATCTGGCCAATAGGGTCTGGGATTTGTGGAACCAAGCCATTTCTCAAGGGATTCGTATGAAACTCGGAATTTAGGACTAATATGCGAGTATAAGACTTGTTCCTATGGATATTCTGGGATCTGGCCAATAGGGTCTGGGATTTGTGGAACCAAGCCATTTCTCAATGGATTCGTATGAAACTCAGAATGTAGGACTAATATGTGACTATAAGACTTGTTCCTATGGAAATTCTGGGATCTGGCCAATAGGGTCTGGGATTTGTGGAACCAAGCCATTTCTCAAGGGATTCGTATGAAACTCGGAATGTAGGACTAATATGCGAGTATAAGACTTGTTCCTATGGAAATTCTGGGATCTGGCCAATAGGGTCTGGAATTTGTGGAACCAAGCCATTTCTCAAGGGTTTCGTATGAAACTCGGAATGTAGGACTAATATGCGAGTATAAGACTTGTTCCTATGGAAATTCTGGGATCTGGCCAATAGGGTCTGGGATTTGTGGAACCAAGCCATTTCTCAAGGGTTTCGTATGAAACTCGGAATGCAGGACTAATATGCGAGTATAATACTTGTTACTATGGAAATTCTGGGATTTGGCCAATAGGGTCTGGGATTTGTGGAACCAAGCCATTTCTCAAGGGATTCGTATGAAACTCAGAATGTAGGACTTATATATGACTATAAGACTTGTTCCTATGGAAATTCTGGATTCTGCCCAATAGGGTCTGGGATTTGTGGGAACCAAGCCATTTCTCAAGGGATTCGTATGAAACTCAGAATGAAGGACTAATATGTGACTATAAGACTTGTTCCTATGGAAATTCTGGGATCTGGCCAATAGGGTCTGGGATTTGTGGAACCAAGCCATTTCTCAAGGGTTTCGTATGAAACTCGGAATGCAGGACTAATATGCGAGTATAATACTTGTTACTATGGAAATTCTGGGATCTGGCCAATAGGGTCTGGAATTTTTGGAACCAAGCCATTTCTGAAGGGATTCGTATTAAACTCGGAATGTAGGACTAATATGCGAGTATAAGACTTGTTCCTATGGAAATTCTGGGATCTGGCCAATAGGGTCTGGGATTTGTGGAACCAAGCCATTTCTCAAGGGATTCGTATGAAACTCAGAATGTAGGACTAATATGAGACTATTAGACTTGTTCCTATGGAAATTCTGGGATCTGGCCAATAGGGTCTGGGATTTGTGGAACTAAGCCATTTCTCAAGGGATTCGTATGAAACTCAGAATGTAGGACTAATATGTGACTATAAGACTTGTTCCTATGGAAATTCTGGGATCTGGCCAATAGGGTCTGGGATTTGTGGAACCAAGCCATTTCTCAAGGGATTCGTATGAAACTCAGAATGTAGGACTAATATGTGACTATAAGACTTGTTCCTATGGAAATTCTGGGATCTGGCCAATAGGGTCTGGGATTTGTGGAACCAAGCCATTTCTGAAGGGATTCGTATGAAACTCAGAATGCAGGAATATGTGACTATAAGACTTGTTCCTATGGAAATTCTGGGATCTGGCCAATAGGGTCTGGGATTTGTGGAACCAAGCCATTTCTCAAGGCATTCGTATGAAACTCAGAATGTAGGACTAATATGTGACTATAAGACTTGTTCCTATGGATATTCTGGGATCTGGCCAATAGGGTCTGGGATTTGTGGAACCAAGCCATTTCTCAAGGGATTCGCATGAAACTCAGAATGTAGGACTAATATGCGAGTATAAGACTTGTTCCTATGGAAATTCTGGGATCTGGCCAATAGGGTCTGGGATTTGTGGAACCAAACCATTTCTCAAGGGATTCGTATGAAACTCGGAATGTAGGACTAATATGCGAGTATAAGACTTGTTCCTATGGAAATTCTGGGATCTGGCCAATAGGGTCTGGGATTTGTGGAACCAAGCCATTTCTCAAGGGATTCGTATGAAACTCGGAATGTAGGACTAATATGTGACTATAAGACTTGTTCCTATGGAAATTCTGGGATCTGGCCAATAGGGTCTGGGATTTGTGGGAACCAAGCCATTTCTCAAGGGATTCGTATGAAACTCAGAATGAAGGACTAATATGTGACTATAAGACTTGTTCCTATGGAAATTCTGGGATCTGGCCAATAGGGCCTGGGATTTGTGGAACCAAGCCATTTCTCAAGGGTTTCGTATGAAACTCGGAATGTAGGACTAATATGCGAGTATAAGACTTGTTCCTATGGAAATTCTGGGATCTGGCCAATAGGGTCTGGGATTTGTGGAACCAAGCCATTTCTCAAGGGATTCGTATGAAACTCGGAATGTATGACTAATATGCGAGTATAAGACTTGTTCCTATGGAAATTCTGGGATCTGGCCAATAGGGTCTGGGATTTGTGGAACCAAGCCATTTCTCAAGGGATTCGTATGAAACTCAGAATGTAGGACTAATATCTGACTATAAGACTTGTTCCTATGGAAATTCTGGGATCTGGCCAATAGGGTCTGGGATTTGTGGAACCAAGCCATTTCTCAAGGGATTCGTATGAAACTCGGAATGTAGGACTAATATGCGAGTATAAGACTTGTTCCTATGGAAATTCTGGTATCTGGCCAATAGGGGCTGGGATTTGTGGAACCAAGCCATTTCTCAAGGGATTCGTATGAAACTCAGAATGTAGGACTAATATCTGACTATAAGACTTGTTACTATGGAAATTCTGGGATCTGGCCAATAGGGTCTGGGATTTGTGGAACCAAGCCATTTCTCAAGGCATTCGTATGAAACTCAGAATGTAGGATTAATATGTGACTATAAGACTTGTTCCTATGGAAATTCTGGGATCTGGCCAATAGGGTCTGGGATTTGTGGAACCAAGCCATTTCTCAAGGGATTCGTATGAAACTCGGAATGTAGGACTAATATGCGAGTATAAGACTTGTTCCTATGGAAATTCTGGGATCTGGCCAATAGGGTCTGGGATTTGTGGAACCAAGCCATTTCTCAAGGGATTCGTATGAAACTCGGAATGTAGGACTAATATGCGAGTATAAGACTTGTTCCTATGGAAATTCTGGGATCTGGCCAATAGGGTCTGGGATTTGTGGGAACCAAGCCATTTCTCAAGGGATTCGTATGAAACTCGGAATGTAGGACTAATATCTGACTATAAGACTTGTTCCTATGGAAATTCTGGGATCTGGCCAATAGGGTCTGGGATTTGTGGAACCAAGCCATTTCTCAAGGGATTCGTATGAAACTCGGAATGTAGGACTAATATGTGACTATAAGAATTGTTCCTATGGAAATTCTGGGATCTGGCCAATAGGGTCTGGGATTTGTGGGAACCAAGCCATTTCTCAAGGGATTCGTATGAAACTCAGAATGAAGGACTAATATGTGACTATAAGACTTGTTCCTATGGAAATTCTGGGATCTGGCCAATAGGGTCTGGGATTTGTGGAACCAAGCCATTTCTCAAGGGTTTCGTATGAAACTCGGAATGTAGGACTAATATGCGAGTATAAGACTTGTTCCTATGGAAATTCTGGGATCTGGGCAATAGGGTCTGGGATTTGTGGAACCAAGCCATTTCTCAAGGGATTCGTATGAAACTCAGAATGTAGGACTAATGTGTGACTATAAGACTTGTTCCTATGGAAATTCTGGAATCTGGCCAATAGGGTCTGGGATTTGTGAAACCAAGCCATTTCTCAAGGGATTCGTATGAAACTCAGAATGTAGGACTAATATGTGACTATAAGACTTGTTCCTATGGAAATTCTGGGATCTGGCCAATAGGGTCTGGGATTTGTGGAACCAAGCCATTTCTCAAGGAATTCGTATGAAACTCAGAATGTAGGACTAATATGTGACTATAAGACTTGTTCCTATGGAAATTCTGGGATCTGGCCAATAGGGTCTGGGATTTGTGGAACCAAGCCATTTCTCAAGGGATTCGTATGAAACTCAGAATGTAGGACTAATATGTGACTATAAGACTTGTTCCTATGGAAATTCTGGGATCTGGCCAATAGGGTCTGGGATTTGTGGAACCAAGCCATTTCTCAAGGGTTTCGTATGAAACTCAGAATGTAGGACTAATATGTGACTATAAGACTTGTTCCTATGGAAATTCTGGGATCTGGCCAATAGGGTATGGGATTTGTGGAACCAAGCCATTTCTCAAGGGATTCGTATGAAACTCGGAATGTAGGACTAATATGCGAGTATAAGACTTGTTCCTATGGAAATTCTGGTATCTGGCCTATAGGGTCTGGGATTTGTGGAACCAAGCCATTTCTCAAGGGATTCGTATGAAACTCAGAATGTAGGACTAATATATGAATATAAGACTTGTTCCTATGGAAATTCTGTGATCTGGCCAATAGGGTCTGGGATTTGTGGAACCAAGCCATTTCTCAAGGGATTCGTATGAAACTCAGAATGAAGGACTAATATGTGACTATAAAACTTGTTCCTATGGATATTCGGGATCTGGGATTTGTGGAACCAAGCCATTTCTCAAGGGACTCGTATGAAACTCAGAATTTAGGACTAATATGCGAGTATAAGACTTGTTCCTATGGAAATTCTGGGATCTGGCCAATAGGGTCTGGGATTTGTGGAACCAAGCCATTTCTCAAGGGATTCGTATGAAACTCAGAATGTAGGACTAATATGAGACTATTAGACTTGTTCCTATGGAAATTCTGGGATCTGGCCAATAGGGTCTGGGATTTGTGGAACTAAGCCATTTCTCAAGGGATTCGTATGAAACTCAGAATGTAGGACTAATATGTGACTATAAGACTTGTTCCTATGGAAATTCTGGGATCTGGCCAATAGGGTCTGGGATTTGTGGAACCAAGCCATTTCTCAAGGGATTCGTATGAAACTCAGAATGAAGGACTAATATGTGACTATAAGACTTGTTCCTATGGAAATTCTGGGATCTGGCCAATAGGGTCTGGGATTTGTGGAACCAAGCCATTTCTCAAGGGTTTCGTATGAAACTCGGAATGTAGGACTAATATGTGACTATAAGTATTGTTCCTATGGAAATTCTGGGATCTGGCCAATAGGGTCTGGGATTTGTGGGAACAAGCCATTTCTCAAGGGATTCGTATGAAACTCAGAATGAAGGACTAATCTGTGACTATAAGACTTGTTCCTATGGAAATTCTGGGATCTGGCCAATAGGGTCTGGGATTTGTGGAACCAAGCCATTTCTCAAGGGATTCGTATGAAACTCGGAATGTAGGACTAATATGTGACTATAAGAATTGTTCCTATGGAAATTCTGGGATCTGGCCAATAGGGTCTGGGATTTGTGGGAACCAAGCCATTTCTCAAGGGATTCGTATGAAACTCAGAATGAAGGACTAATATGTGACTATAAGACTTGTTCCTATGGAAATTCTGGGATCTGGCCAATAGGGTCTGGGATTTGTGGAACCAAGCCATTTCTCGAGGGATTCGTATGAAACTCAGAATGTAGGACTAATATGTGACTTGTTCCTATGGAAATTCTGGGATCTGGCCAATAGGGTATGGGATTTGTGGAACCAAGCCATTTATCAAGGGATTCGTATGAAACTCGGAATGTAGGACTAATATACGAGTATAAGACTTGTTCCTATGGAAATTCTGGTATCTGGCCAATAGGGTCTGGGATTTGTGGAACCAAGCCATTTCTCAAGGGATTCGTATGAAACTCAGAATGTAGGACTAATATGTGACTATAAGACTTGTTCCTATGGAAATTCTGGGATCTGGCCAATAGGGTCTGGGATTTGTGGAACTAAGCCATTTCTCAAGGGATTCGTATGAAACTCAGAATGTAGGACTAATATGCGAGTATAAGACTTTTTCCTATTGAAATTCTGGGATCTGGCCAATAGGGTCTGGGATTTGTGGAACCAAGCCATTTCTCAAGGGATTCGTATGAAACTCGGAATGTAGGACTAAATTCTGGGATCTGGCCAATAGGGTCTGGGATTTGTGGAACCAAGCCATTTCTCAAGGGATTCGTATGAAACTCGGAATGTAGGACTAATATGTGACTATAAGAATTGTTCCTATGGAAATTCTGGGATCTGGCCAATAGGGTCTGGGATTTGGGGGAACCAAGCCATTTCTCAAGGGATTCGTATGAAACTCAGAATGAAGGACTAATATGTGACTATAAGACTTGTTCCTATGGAAATTCTGGGATCTGGCCAATAGGGTCTGGGATTTGTGGAACCAAGCCATTTCTCAAGGGTTTCGTATGAAACTCGGAATGTAGGACTAATATGCGAGTATAAGACTTGTTCCTATGGAGATTCTGGGATCTAGCCAATAGGGTCTGGGATTTGTGGAACCAAGCCATTTCTCAAGGGATTCGTATGAAACTCGGAATGTAGGACTAATATGCGAGTATAAGACTTGTTCCTATGGAAATTCTAGGATCTGGCCAATAGGGTCTGGGATTTGTGGAACCAAGCCATTTTTCAAGGGATTCGTATGAAACTCGGAATGAAGGACTAATATGCGAGTATAAGACTTGTTCCTATGGAAATTCTGGGATCTGGCCAATAGGGTCTGGGATTTGTGGAACCAAGCCATTTCTCAAGGGATTCGTATGAAACTCGGAATGTAGGACTAATATGTGACTATAAGACTTGTTCCTATAGAAATTCTGGGATCTGGCCAATAGGGTCTGGGATTTGTGGGAACCAAGCCATTTCTCAAGGGATTCGTATGAAACTCAGAATGAAGGACTAATATGTGACTATAAGACTTGTTCCTATGGAAATTCTGGGATCTGGATAATAGGGTCTGGGATTTGTGGAACCAAGCCATTTCTCAAGGGTTTCGTATGAAACTCGGAATGCAGGACTAATATGCGAGTATAATACTTGTTACTATGGAAATTCTGGGATCTGGCCAATAGGGTCTGGGATTTGTGGAACCAAGCCATTTCTCAAGGGATTCGTATTAAACTCGGAATGTAGGACTAATATGCGAGTATAAGACTTGTTCCTATGGAAATTCTGGGATCTGGCCAATAGGGTCTGGGATTTGTGGAACCAAGCCATTTCTCAAGGGATTCGTATGAAACTCGGAATGTAGGACTAATTTGCGAGTATAAGACTTGTTCCTATGGAAATTCTGGGTTCTGGCCAATAGGGTCTGGGATTTGTGGAACCTAGCCATTTCTCAAGGGATTCGTATGAAACTCGGAATGTAGGACTAATATGCGAGTATAAGACTTGTTCCTATGGAAATTCTGGGATCTGGCCAATAGGGTCTGGGATTTGTGGAACCAAGCCATTTCTCAAGGGATTCGTATGAAACTCAGAATGTAGGACTAATATGTGACTATAAGACTTGTTCCTATGGAAATTCTGGGATCTGGCCAATAGGGTCTGGGATTAGTGGAACCAAGCCATTTCTCAAGGGATTCGTATGAAACTCAGAATGTAGGACTAATATGTGACTATAAGACTTGTTCCTATGGAAATTCTGGGATCTGGCCAATAGGGTCTGGGATTTGTGGAACCAAGCCATTTCTCGAGGGATTCGTATGAAACTCAGAATGTAGGACTAATATGTGACTATAAGAATTGTTCCTATGGAAATTCTGGGATCTGGCCAATAGGGTATGGGATTTGTGGAACCAAGCAATTTATCAAGGGATTCGTATGAAACTCGGAATGTAGGACTAATATACGAGTATAAGACTTGTTCCTATGGAAATTCTGGTATCTGGCCAATAGGGTCTGGGATTTGTGGAACCAAGCCATTTCTCAAGGGATTCGTATGAAACTCAGAATGTAGGACTAATATGTGACTATAAGACTTGTTCCTATGGAAGTTCTGGGATCTGGCCAATAGGGTCTGGGATTTGTGGAACTAAGCCATTTCTCAAGGGATTCGTATGAAACTCAGAATGTAGGACTAATATGCGAGTATAAGACTTTTTCCTATGGAAATTCTGGGATCTGGCCAATAGGGTCTGGGATTTGTGGAACCAAGCCATTTCTCAAGGATTCGTATGAAACTCGGAATGTAGGACTAAATTCTGGGATCTGGCCAATAGGGTCTGGGATTTGTGGAACCAAGCCATTTCTCAAGGGATTCGTATGAAACTCGGAATGTAGGACTAATATCTGACTATAAGAATTGTTCCTATGGAAATTCTGGGATCTGGCCAATAGGGTCTGGGATTTGGGGGAACCAAGCCATTTCTCAAGGGATTCGTATGAAACTCAGAATGAAGGACTAATATGTGACTATAAGACTTGTTCCTATGGAAATTCTGGGATCTGGCCAATAGGGTCTGGGATTTGTGGAACCAAGCCATTTCTCAAGGGATTCGTATGGAACTCGGAATGTAGGACTAATATGCGAGTATAAGACTTGTTCCTATGGAAATTCTGGGATCTAGCCAATAGGGTCTGGGATTTGTGGAACCAAGCCATTTCTCAAGGGATTCGTATGAAACTCGGAATGTAGGACTAATATGCGAGTATAAGACTTGTTCCTATGGAAATTCTAGGATCTGGCCAATAGGGTCTGGGATTTGTGGAACCAAGCCATTTTTCAAGGGATTCGTATGAAACTCGGAATGAAGGACTAATATGCGAGTATAAGACTTGTTCCTATGGAAATTCTGGGATCTGGCCAATAGGGTCTGGGATTTGTGGAACCAAGCCATTTCTCAAGGGATTCGTATGAAACTCGGAGTGTAGGACTAATATGTGACTATAAGACTTGTTCCTATGGAAATTCTGGGATCTGGCCAATAGGGTCTGGGATTTGTGGGAACCAAGCCATTTCTCAAGGGATTCGTATGAAACTCAGAATGAAGGACTAATATGTGACTATAAGACTTGTTCCTATGGAAATTCTGGGATCTGGATAATAGGGTCTGGGATTTGTGGAACCAAGCCATTTCTCAAGGGTTTCGTATGAAACTCGGAATGCAGGACTAATATGCGAGTATAATACTTGTTACTATGGAAATTCTGGGATCTGGCCAATAGGGTCTGGGATTTGTGGAACCAAGCCATTTCTCAAGGGATTCGTATTAAACTCGGAATGTAGGACTAATATGCGAGTATAAGACTTGTTCCTATGGAAATTCTGGGATCTGGCCAATAGGGTCTGGGATTTGTGGAACCAAGCCATTTCTCAAGGGATTCGTATGAAACTCAGAATGTAGGACTAATATGAGACTATTAGACTTGTTCCTATGGAAATTCTGGGATCTGGCCAATAGGGTCTGGGATTTGTGGAACTAAGCCATTTCTCAAGGGATTCGTATGAAACTCAGAATGTATGACTAATATGTGACTTGTTCCTATGGAAATTCTGGGATCTGGCCAATAGGGTATGGGATTTGTGGAACCAAGCCATTTATCAAGGGATTCGTATGAAACTCGGAATGTAGGACTAATATACGAGTATAAGACTTGTTCCTATGGAAATTCTGGGATCTGGCCAATAGGGTCTGGGATTTGTGGAACCAAGCCATTTCTCGAGGGATTCGTATGAAACTCAGAATGTAGGACTAATATGTGACTTGTTCCTATGGAAATTCTGGGATCTGGCCAATAGGGTATGGGATTTGTGGAACCAAGCCATTTATCAAGGGATTCGTATGAAACTCGGAATGTAGGACTAATATACGAGTATAAGACTTGTTCCTATGGAAATTCTGGTATCTGGCCAATAGGGTCTGGGATTTGTGGAACCAAGCCATTTCTCAAGGGATTCGTATGAAACTCAGAATGTAGGACTAATATGCGAGTATAAGACTTGTTCCTATGGAAATTCTGGGATCTGGCCAATAGGGTCTGGGATTTGTGGAACCAAGCCATTTCTCAAGGGATTCGTATGAAACTCGGAATGTATGACTAATATGCGAGTATAAGACTTGTTCCTATGGAAATTCTGGGATCTGGCCAATAGGGTCTGGGATTTGTGGAACCAAGCCATTTCTCAAGGGATTCGTATGAAACTCAGAATTTAGGACTAATATGTGACTATAAGACTTGTTCCTATGGAAATTCTGGGATCTGGCCAATAGGGTCTGGGATTTGTGGAACTAAGCCATTTCTCAAGGGATTCGTATGAAACTCGGAATGTAGGACTAATATGCGAGTATAAGACTTGTTCCTATGGAAATTCTGGGATCTGGCCAATAGGGTCTGGGATTTGTGGAACCAAGCCATTTCTCAAGGGATTCGTATGAAACTCAGAATGTAGGACTAATATCTGACTATAAGACTTGTTCCTATGGAAATTCTGGGATCTGGCCAATAGGGTCTGGGATTTGTGGAACCAAGCCATTTCTCAAGGCATTCGTATGAAACTCAGAATGTAGGACTAATATGTGACTATAAGACTTGTTCCTATGGAAATTCTGGGATCTGGCCAATAGGGTCTGGGATTTGTGGAACCAAGCCATTTCTCAAGGGATTCGTATGAAACTCGGAATGTAGGACTAATATGCGAGTATAAGACTTGTTCCTATGGAAATTCTGGGATCTGGCCAATAGGGTCTGGGATTTGTGGAACCAAGCCATTTCTCAAGGGATTCGTATGAAACTCGGAATGTAGGACTAATATACGAGTATAAGACTTGTTCCTATGGAAATTCTGGGATCTGGCCAATAGGGTCTGGGATTTGTGGAACCAAGCCATTTCTCAAGGGATTCGTATGAAACTCGGAATGTAGGACTAATATGTGACTATAAGACTTGTTCCTATGGAAATTCTGGGATCTGGCCAATAGGGTCTGGGATTTGTGGGAACCAAGCCATTTCTCAAGGGATTCGTATGAAACTCAGAATGAAGGACTAATATGTGACTATAAGACTTGTTCCTATGGAAATTCTGGGATCTGGCCAATAGGGTCTGGGATTTGTGGAACCAAGCCATTTCTCAAGGGTTTCGTATGAAACTCGGAATGAAGGACTAATATGCGAGTATAAGACTTGTTCCTATGGAAATTCTGGGTTCTGGCCAATAGGGTCTGGGATTTGTGGAACCAAGCCATTTCTCAAGGGATTCGTATGAAACTCGTAATGTAGGACTAATATGCGAGTATAAGACTTGTTCCTATGAAAATTCTGGGATCTGGCCAATAGGGTCTGGGATTTGTGGAACCAAGCCATTTCTCAAGGGATTCGTATGAAACTCGGAATGTAGGACTAATTTGCGAGTATAAGACTTGTTCCTATGGAAATTCTGGGATCTGGCCAATAGGGTCTGGGATTTGTGGAAACCAAGCCATTTCTCGAGGGATTCGTATGAAACTCAGAATGTAGGACTAATATGTGACTTGTTCCTATGGAAATTCTGGGATCTGGCCAATAGGGTATGGGATTTTTGGAACCAAGCCATTTATCAAGGGATTCGTATGAAACTCGGAATGTAGGACTAATATACGAGTATAAGACTTGTTCCTATGGAAATTCTGGTATCTGGCCAATAGGGTCTGGGATTTGTGGAACTAAGCCATTTCTCAAGGGATTCGTATGAAACTCAGAATGTAGGACTAATATGCGAGTATAAGACTTGTTCCTATGGAAATTCTGGGATCTGGCCAATAGGGTCTGGGATTTGTGGAACCAAGCCATTTCTCAAGGGATTCGTATGAAACTCGGAATGTAGGACTAATATGCGAGTATAAGACTTGTTCCTATGGAAATTCTGGGATCTGGCCAATAGGGTCTGGGATTTGTGGAACCAAGCCATTTCTCAAGGGATTCGTATGAAACTCGGAATGTAGGACTAATATGCGAGTATAAGACTTGTTCCTATGGAAATTCTGGGATCTGGCCAATAGGGTCTGGGATTTGTGGAACCAAGCCATTTCTCAAGGGATTCGTATGAAACTCGGAATGTAGGACTAATATGTGACTATAAGAATTGTTCCTATGGAAATTCTGGGATCTGGCCAATAGGGTCTGGGATTTGGGGGAACCAAGCCATTTCTCAAGGGATTCGTATGAAACTCAGAATGAAGGACTAATATGTGACTATAAGACTTGTTCCTATGGAAATTCTGGGATCTGGCCAATAGGGTCTGGGATTTGTGGAACCAAGCCATTTCTCGAGGGATTCGTATGAAACTCAGAATGTAGGACTAATATGTGACTTGTTCCTATGGAAATTCTGGGATCTGGCCAATAGGGTATGGGATTTGTGGAACCAAGCCATTTATCAAGGGATTCGTATGAAACTCGGAATGTAGGACTAATATACGAGTATAAGACTTGTTCCTATGGAATAGGGTCTGGGATTTGTGGAACCAAGCCATTTCTCAAGGGATTCGTATGAAACTCAGAATGTAGGACTAATATGTGACTATAAGACTTGTACCTATGGAAATTCTGGGATCTGGCCAATAGGGTCTGGGATTTGTGGAACTAAGCCATTTCTCAAGGGATTCGTATGAAACTCAGAATGTAGGACTAATATGCGAGTATAAGACTTGTTCCTATGGAAATTCTGGGATCTGGCCAATAGGGTCTGGGATTTGTGGAACCAAGCCATTTCTCAAAGGATTCGTATGAAACTCGGAATGTAGGACTAATATGCGAGTATAAGACTTGTTCCTATGGAAATTCTGGGATCTGGCCAATAGGGTCTGGGATTTGTGGAACCAAGCCATTTCTCAAGGGATTCGTATGAAACTCGGAATGTAGGACTAATATGTGACTATAAGAATTGTTCCTATGGAAATTCTGGGATCTGGCCAATAGGGTCTGGGATTTGTGGAACCAAGCCATTTCTCAAGGGATTCGTATGAAACTCGGAATGTAGGACTAATTTGCGAGTATAAGACTTGTTCCTATGGAAATTCTGGGATCTGGCCAATAGGGTCTGGGATTTGTGGAACCAAGCCATTTCTCAAGGGATTCGTATGAAACTCGGAATGTAGGACTAATATGCGAGTATAAGACTTGTTCCTATGGAAATTCTGGGATCTGGCCAATAGGGTCTGGGATTTGTGGAACCAAGCCATTTCTCAAGGGATTCGTATGAAACTCAGAATGTAGGACTAATATGTGACTATAAGACTTGTTCCTATGGAAATTCTGGGATCTGGCCAATAGGGTCTGGGATTTGTGGAACCAAGCCATTTCTCAAGGGATTCGTATGAAACTCAGAATGTAGGACTAATATGTGACTATAAGACTTGTTCCTATGGAAATTCTGGGATCTGGCCAATAGGGTCTGGGATTTGTGGAACCAAGCCATTTCTCGAGGGATTCGTATGAAACTCAGAATGTAGGACTAATATGTGACTTGTTCCTATGGAAATTCTGGGATCTGGCCAATAGGGTATGGGATTTGTGGAACCAAGCCATTTATCAAGGGATTCGTATGAAACTCGGAATGTAGGACTAATATACGAGTATAAGACTTGTTCCTATGGAAATTCTGGGATCTGGCCAATAGGGTCTGGGATTTGTGGAACCAAGCCATTTCTCAAAGGATTCGTATGAAACTCAGAATGTAGGACTAATATGTGACTATAAGACTTGTTCCTATGGAAATTCTGGGATCTGGCCAATAGGGTCTGGGATTTGTGGAACTAAGCCATTTCTCAAGGGATTCGTATGAAACTCAGAATGTAGGACTAATATGCGAGTATAAGACTTGTTCCTATGGAAATTCTGGGATCTGGCCAATAGGGTCTGGGATTTGTGGAACCAAGCCATTTCTCAAGGGATTCGTATGAAACTCGGAATGTAGGACTAATATGCGAGTATAAGACTTGTTCCTATGGAAATTCTGGGATCTGGCCAATAGGGTCTGGGATTTGTGGAACCAAGCCATTTCTCAAGGGATTCGTATGAAACTCGGAATGTAGGACTAATATGTGACTATAAGAATTGTTCCTATGGAAATTCTGGGATCTGGCCAATTGGGTCTAATATGCGAGTATAAGACTTGTTCCTATGAAAATTCTGGGATCTGGCCAATAGGGTCTGGGATTTGTGGAACCAAGCCATTTCTCAAGGGATTCGTATGAAACTCGGAATGTAGGACTAATTTGCGAGTATAAGACTTGTTCCTATGGAAATTCTGGGATCTGGCCAATAGGGTCTGGGATTTGTGGAAACCAAGCCATTTCTCGAGGGATTCGTATGAAACTCAGAATGTAGGACTAATATGTGACTTGTTCCTATGGAAATTCTGGGATCTGGCCAATAGGGTATGGGATTTGTGGAACCAAGCCATTTATCAAGGGATTCGTATGAAACTCGGAATGTAGGACTAATATACGAGTATAAGACTTGTTCCTATGGAAATTCTGGTATCTGGCCAATAGGGTCTGGGATTTGTGGAACTAAGCCATTTCTCAAGGGATTCGTATGAAACTCAGAATGTAGGACTAATATGCGAGTATAAGACTTGTTCCTATGGAAATTCTGGGATTTGTGGAACCAAGCCATTTCTCAAGGGATTCGTATGAAACTCGGAATGTAGGACTAATATGCGAGTATAAGACTTGTTCCTATGGAAATTCTGGTATCTGGCCAATAGGGTCTGGGATTTGTGGAACCAAGCCATTTCTCAAGGGATTCGTATGAAACTCAGAATGTAGGACTAATATGTGACTATAAGACTTGTACCTATGGAAATTCTGGGATCTGGCCAATAGGGTCTGGGATTTGTGGAACTAAGCCATTTCTCAAGGGATTCGTATGAAACTCAGAATGTAGAACTAATATGCGAGTATAAGACTTGTTCCTATGGAAATTCTGGGATCTGGCCAATAGGGTCTGGGATTTGTGGAACCAAGCCATTTCTCAAAGGATTTGTATGAAACTCGGAATGTAGGACTAATATGCGAGTATAAGACTTGTTCCTATGGAAATTCTGGGATCTGGCCAATAGGGTCTGGGATTTGTGGAACCAAGCCATTTCTCAAGGGATTCGTATGAAACTCGGAATGTAGGACTAATATGTGACTATAAGAATTGTTCCTATGGAAATTCTGGGATCTGGCCAATAGGGTCTGGGATTTGTGGAACCAAGCCATTTCTCAAGGGATTCGTATGAAACTCGGAATGTAGGACTAATTTGCGAGTATAAGACTTGTTCCTATGGAAATTCTGGTATCTGGCCAATAGGGTCTGGGATTTGTGGAACTAAGCCATTTCTCAAGGGATTCGTATGAAACTCAGAATGTAGGACTAATATGCGAGTATAAGACTTGTTCCTATGGAAATTCTGGGATTTGTGGAACCAAGCCATTTCTCAAGGGATTCGTATGAAACTCGGAATGTAGGACTAATATGCGAGTATAAGACTTGTTCCAATGGAAATTCTGGTATCTGGCCAATAGGGTCTGGGATTTGTGGAACCAAGCCATTTCTCAAGGGATTCGTATGAAACTCAGAATGTAGGACTAATATGTGACTATAAGACTTGTACCTATGGAAATTCTGGGATCTGGCCAATAGGGTCTGGGATTTGTGGAACTAAGCCATTTCTCAAGGGATTCGTATGAAACTCAGAATGTAGGACTAATATGCGAGTATAAGACTTGTTCCTATGGAAATTCTGGGATCTGGCCAATAGGGTCTGGGATTTGTGGAACCAAGCCATTTCTCAAAGGATTCGTATGAAACTCGGAATGTAGGACTAATATGCGAGTATAAGACTTGTTCCTATGGAAATTCTGGGATCTGGCCAATAGGGTCTGGGATTTGTGGAACCAAGCCATTTCTCAAGGGATTCGTATGAAACTCAGAATGTAGGACTAATATGTGACTATAAGACTTGTTCCTATGGAAATTCTGGGATCTGGCCAATAGGGTCTGGGATTTGTGGAACCAAGCCATTTCTCGAGGGATTCGTATGAAACTCAGAATGTAGGACTAATATGTGACTTGTTCCTATGGAAATTCTGGGATCTGGCCAATAGGGTATGGGATTTGTGGAACCAAGCCATTTATCAAGGGATTCGTATGAAACTCGGAATGTAGGACTAATATACGAGTATAAGACTTGTTCCTATGGAAATTCTGGTATCTGGCCAATAGGGTCTGGGATTTGTGGAACCAAGCCATTTCTCAAGGGATTCGTATGAAACTCAGAATGTAGGACTAATATGTGACTATAAGACTTGTTCCTATGGAAATTCTGGGATCTGGCCAATAGGGTCTGGGATTTGTGGAACTAAGCCATTTCTCAAGGGATTCGTATGAAACTCAGAATGTAGGACTAATATGCGAGTATAAGACTTGTTCCTATGGAAATTATGGGATCTGGCCAATAGGGTCAGGGATTTGTGGAACCAAGCCATTTCTCAAGGGATTCGTATGAAACTCGGAATGTAGGACTAATATGCGAGTATAAGACTTGTTCCTATGGAAATTCTGGGATCTGGCCAATAGGGTCTGGGATTTGTGGAACCAAGCCATTTCTCAAGGGATTCGTATGAAACTCGGAATGTAGGACTAATATGTGACTATAAGAATTGTTCCTATGGAAATTCTGGGATCTGGCCAATAGGGTCTGGGATTTGGGGGAACCAAGCCATTTCTCAAGGGATTCGTATGAAACTCAGAATGAAGGACTAATATGTGACTATAAGACTTGTTCCTATGGAAATTCTGGGATCTGGCCAATAGGGTCTGGGATTTGTGGAACCAAGCCATTTCTCAAGGGATTCGTATGAAACTCAGAATGTAGGACTAATATGCGAGTATAAGACTTGTTCCTATGGAAATTCTGGGATCTGGCCAATAGGGTCTGGGATTTGTGGAACCAAGCCATTTCTCAAGGGATTCGTATGAAACTCGGAATGTAGGACTAATATGTGACTATAAGAATTGTTCCTATGGAAATTCTGGGATCTGGCCAATAGGGTCTGGAATTTGTGGAACCAAGCCATTTCTCAAGGGATTCGTATGAAACTCGGAATGTAGGACTAATTTGCGAGTATAAGACTTGTTCCTATGGAAATTCTGGGATCTGGCCAATAGGGTCTGGGATTTGTGGAACCAAGCCATTTCTCAAGGGATTCGTATGAAACTCGGAATGTAGGACTAATATGCGAGTATAAGACTTGTTCCTATGGAAATTCTGGGATCTGGCCAATAGGGTCTGGGATTTGTGGAACCAAGCCATTTCTCAAGGGATTCGTATGAAACTCAGAATGTAGGACTAATATGTGACTATAAGACTTGTTCCTATGGAAATTCTGGGATCTAGCCAATAGGGTCTGGGATTTGTGGAACCAAGCCATTTCTCAAGGGATTCGTATGAAACTCAGAATGTAGGACTAATATGTGACTATAAGACTTGTTCCTATGGAAATTCTGGGATCTGGCCAATAGGGTCTGGGATTTGTGGAACCAAGCCATTTCTCGAGGGATTCGTATGAAACTCAGAATGTAGGACTAATATGTGACTTGTTCCTATGGAAATTCTGGGATCTGGCCAATAGGGTATGGGATTTGTGGAACCAAGCCATTTATCAAGGGATTCGTATGAAACTCGGAATGTAGGACTAATATACGAGTATAAGACTTGTTCCTATGGAAATTCTGGGATCTGGCCAATAGGGTCTGGGATTTGTGGAACCAAGCCATTTCTCAAGGGATTCGTATGAAACTCAGAATGTAGGACTAATATGTGACTATAAGACTTGTTCCTATGGAAATTCTGGGATCTGGCCAATAGGGTCTGGGATTTGTGGAACTAAGCCATTTCTCAAGGGATTCGTATGAAACTCAGAATGTAGGACTAATATGCGAGTATAAGACTTGTTCCTATGGAAATTCTGGGATCTGGCCAATAGGGTCTGGGATTTGTGGAACCAAGCCATTTCTCAAGGGATTCGTATGAAACTCGGAATGTAGGACTAATATGCGAGTATAAGACTTGTTCCTATGGAAATTCTGGGATCTGGCCAATAGGGTCTGGGATTTGTGGAACCAAGCCATTTCTCAAGGGATTCGTATGAAACTCGGAATGTAGGACTAATATGTGACTATAAGAATTGTTCCTATGGAAATTCTGGGATCTGGCCAATTGGGTCTGGGATTTGGGGGAACCAAGCCATTTCTCAAGGGATTCGTATGAAACTCAGAATGAAGGACTAATATGTGACTATAAGACTTGTTCCTATGGAAATTCTGGGATCTGGCCAATAGGGTCTGGGATTTGTGGAACCAAGCCATTTCTCAAGGGATTCGTATGAAACTCAGAATGTCGGACTAATATGTGACTATAAGACTTGTTCCTATGGAAATTCTGGGATCTGGCCAATAGGGTCTGGGATTTGTGGAACCAAGCCATTTCTCGAGGGATTCGTATGAAACTCAGAATGTAGGACTAATATGTGACTTGTTCCTATGGAAATTCTGGGATCTGGCCAATAGGGTATGGGATTTGTGGAACCAAGCCATTTATCAAGGGATTCGTATGAAACTCGGAATGTAGGACTAATATACGAGTATAAGACTTGTTCCTATGGAAATTCTGGGATCTGGCCAATAGGGTCTGGGATTTGTGGAACCAAGCCATTTCTCAAGGCATTCGTATGAAACTCAGAATGTAGGACTAATATGTGACTATAAGACTTGTTCCTATGGAAATTCTGGGATCTGGCCAATAGGGTCTGGGATTTGTGGAACCAAGCCATTTCTCAAGGGATTCGTATGAAACTCGGAATGTAGGACTAATATGCGAGTATAAGACTTGTTCCTATGGAAATTCTGGGATCTGGCCAATAGGGTCTGGGATTTGTGGAACCAAGCCATTTCTCAAGGGATTCGTATGAAACTCGGAATGTAGGACTAATATACGAGTATAAGACTTGTTCCTATGGAAATTCTGGGATCTGGCCAATAGGGTCTGGGATTTGTGGAACCAAGCCATTTCTCAAGGGATTCGTATGAAACTCGGAATGTAGGACTAATATGTGACTATAAGACTCGTTCCTATGGAAATTCTGGGATCTGGCCAATAGGTTCTGGGATTTGTGGGAACCAAGCCATTTCTCAAGGGATTCGTATGAAACTCAGAATGAAGGACTAATATGTGACTATAAGACTTGTTCCTATGGAAATTCTGGGATCTGGCCAATAGGGTCTGGGATTTGTGGAACCAAGCCATTTCTCAAGGGTTTCGTATGAAACTCGGAATGAAGGACTAATATGCGAGTATAAGACTTGTTCCTATGGAAATTCTGGGATCTGGCCAATAGGGTCTGGGATTTGTGGAACCAAGCCATTTCTCAAGGGATTCGTATGAAACTCGGAATATAGGACTAATATGCGAGTATAAGACTTGTTCCTATGGAAATTCTGGGATCTGGCCAATAGGGTCTGGGATTTGTGGAACCAAGCCATTTCTCAAGGGATTCGTATGAAACTCGGAATGTAGGACTAATTTGCGAGTATAAGACTTGTTCCTATGGAAATTCTGGGATCTGGCCAATAGGGTCTGGGATTTGTGGAACCAAGCCATTTCTCAAGGGATTCGTATGAAACTCGGAATGTAGGACTAATATGCGAGTTGTAGTTGTTCCTATGGAAATTCTGGGATCTGGCCAATAGGGTCTGGGATTTGTGGAACCAAGCCATTTCTCAAGGGATTCGTATGAAACTCAGAATGTAGGACTAATATGTGACTATAAGACTTGTTCCTATGGAAATTCTGGGATCTGGCCAATAGGGTCTGGGATTTGTGGAACCAAGCCATTTCTCAAGGGATTCGTATGAAACTCAGAATGTAGGACTAATATGTGACTATAAGACTTGTTCCTATGGAAATTCTGGGATCTGGCCAATAGGGTCTGGGATTTGTGGAACCAAGCCATTTCTCGAGGGATTCGTATGAAACTCAGAATGTAGGACTAATATGTGACTTGTTCCTATGGAAATTCTGGGATCTGGCCAATAGGGTATGGGATTTGTGGAACCAAGCCATTTATCAAGGGATTCGTATGAAACTCGGAATGTAGGACTAATATACGAGTATAAGACTTGTTCCTATGGAAATTCTGGGATCTGGCCAATAGGGTCTGGGATTTGTGGAACCAAGCCATTTCTCAAGGGATTCGTATGAAACTCAGAATGTAGGACTAATATGTGACTATAAGACTTGTTCCTATGGAAATTCTGGGATCTGGCCAATAGGGTCTGGGATTTGTGGAACTAAGCCATTTCTCAAGGGATTCGTATGAAACTCAGAATGTAGGACTAATATGCGAGTATAAGACTTGTTCCTATGGAAATTCTGGGATCTGGCCAATAGGGTCTGGGATTTGTGGAACCAAGCCATTTCTCAAGGGATTCGTATGAAACTCGGAATGTAGGACTAATATGCGAGTATAAGACTTGTTCCTATGGAAATTCTGGGATCTGGCCAATAGGGTCTGGGATTTGTGGAACCAAGCCATTTCTCAAGGGATTCGTATGAAACTCGGAATGTAGGACTAATATGTGACTATAAGAATTGTTCCTATGGAAATTCTGGGATCTGGCCAATTGGGTCTGGGATTTGGGGGAACCAAGCCATTTCTCAAGGGATTCGTATGAAACTCAGAATGAAGGACTAATATGTGACTATAAGACTTGTTCCTATGGAAATTCTGGGATCTGGCCAATAGGGTCTGGGATTTGTGGAACCAAGCCATTTCTCAAGGGATTCGTATGAAACTCAGAATGTCGGACTAATATGTGACTATAAGACTTGTTCCTATGGAAATTCTGGGATCTGGCCAATAGGGTCTGGGATTTGTGGAACCAAGCCATTTCTCGAGGGATTCGTATGAAACTCAGAATGTAGGACTAATATGTGACTTGTTCCTATGGAAATTCTGGGATCTGGCCAATAGGGTATGGGATTTGTGGAACCAAGCCATTTATCAAGGGATTCGTATGAAACTCGGAATGTAGGACTAATATACGAGTATAAGACTTGTTCCTATGGAAATTCTGGGATCTGGCCAATAGGGTCTGGGATTTGTGGAACCAAGCCATTTCTCAAGGCATTCGTATGAAACTCAGAATGTAGGACTAATATGTGACTATAAGACTTGTTCCTATGGAAATTCTGGGATCTGGCCAATAGGGTCTGGGATTTGTGGAACCAAGCCATTTCTCAAGGGATTCGTATGAAACTCGGAATGTAGGACTAATATGCGAGTATAAGACTTGTTCCTATGGAAATTCTGGGATCTGGCCAATAGGGTCTGGGATTTGTGGAACCAAGCCATTTCTCAAGGGATTCGTATGAAACTCGGAATGTAGGACTAATATACGAGTATAAGACTTGTTCCTATGGAAATTCTGGGATCTGGCCAATAGGGTCTGGGATTTGTGGAACCAAGCCATTTCTCAAGGGATTCGTATGAAACTCGGAATGTAGGACTAATATGTGACTATAAGACTCGTTCCTATGGAAATTCTGGGATCTGGCCAATAGGTTCTGGGATTTGTGGGAACCAAGCCATTTCTCAAGGGATTCGTATGAAACTCAGAATGAAGGACTAATATGTGACTATAAGACTTGTTCCTATGGAAATTCTGGGATCTGGCCAATAGGGTCTGGGATTTGTGGAACCAAGCCATTTCTCAAGGGTTTCGTATGAAACTCGGAATGAAGGACTAATATGCGAGTATAAGACTTGTTCCTATGGAAATTCTGGGATCTGGCCAATAGGGTCTGGGATTTGTGGAACCAAGCCATTTCTCAAGGGATTCGTATGAAACTCGGAATATAGGACTAATATGCGAGTATAAGACTTGTTCCTATGGAAATTCTGGGATCTGGCCAATAGGGTCTGGGATTTGTGGAACCAAGCCATTTCTCAAGGGATTCGTATGAAACTCGGAATGTAGGACTAATTTGCGAGTATAAGACTTGTTCCTATGGAAATTCTGGGATCTGGCCAATAGGGTCTGGGATTTGTGGAACCAAGCCATTTCTCAAGGGATTCGTATGAAACTCGGAATGTAGGACTAATATGCGAGTTGTAGTTGTTCCTATGGAAATTCTGGGATCTGGCCAATAGGGTCTGGGATTTGTGGAACCAAGCCATTTCTCAAGGGATTCGTATGAAACTCAGAATGTAGGACTAATATGTGACTATAAGACTTGTTCCTATGGAAATTCTGGGATCTGGCCAATAGGGTCTGGGATTTGTGGAACCAAGCCATTTCTCAAGGGATTCGTATGAAACTCAGAATGTAGGACTAATATGTGACTATAAGACTTGTTCCTATGGAAATTCTGGGATCTGGCCAATAGGGTCTGGGATTTGTGGAACCAAGCCATTTCTCGAGGGATTCGTATGAAACTCAGAATGTAGGACTAATATGTGACTTGTTCCTATGGAAATTCTGGGATCTGGCCAATAGGGTATGGGATTTGTGGAACCAAGCCATTTATCAAGGGATTCGTATGAAACTCGGAATCTAGGACTAATATACGAGTATAAGACTTGTTCCTATGGAAATTCTGGTATCTGGCCAATAGGGTCTGGGATTTGTGGAACCAAGCCATTTCTCAAGGGATTCGTATGAAACTCAGAATGTAGGACTAATATGTGACTATAAGACTTGTTCCTATGGAAATTCTGGGATCTGGCCAATAGGGTCTGGGATTTGTGGAACTAAGCCATTTCTCAAGGGATTCGTATGAAACTCAGAATGTAGGACTAATATGCGAGTATAAGACTTGTTCCTATGGAAATTATGGGATCTGGCCAATAGGGTCTGGGATTTGTGGAACCAAGCCATTTCTCAAGGGATTCGTATGAAACTCGGAATGTAGGACTAATATGCGAGTATAAGACTTGTTCCTATGGAAATTCTGGGATCTGGCCAATAGGGTCTGGGATTTGTGGAACCAAGCCATTTCTCAAGGGATTCGTATGAAACTCGGAATGTAGGACTAATATGTGACTATAAGAATTGTTCCTATGGAAATTCTGGGATCTGGCCAATAGGGTCTGGGATTTGGGGGAACCAAGCCATTTCTCAAGGGATTCGTATGAAACTCAGAATGAAGGACTAATATGTGACTATAAGACTTGTTCCTATAAAAATTCTGGGATCTGGCCAATAGGGTCTGGGATTTGTGGAACCAAGCCATTTCTCAAGGGATTCGTATGAAACTCAGAATGTAGGACTAATATGCGAGTATAAGACTTGTTCCTATGGAAATTCTGGGATCTGGCCAATAGGGTCTGGGATTTGTGGAACCAAGCCATTTCTCAAGGGATTCGTATGAAACTCGGAATGTAGGACTAATATGTGACTATAAGAATTGTTCCTATGGAAATTCTGGGATCTGGCCAATAGGGTCTGGGATTTGTGGAACCAAGCCATTTCTCAAGGGATTCGTATGAAACTCGGAATGTAGGACTAATTTGCGAGTATAAGACTTGTTCCTATGGAAATTCTGGGATCTGGCCAATAGGGTCTGGGATTTGTGGAACCAAGCCATTTCTCAAGGGATTCGTATGAAACTCGGAATGTAGGACTAATATGCGAGTATAAGACTTGTTCCTATGGAAATTCTGGGATCTGGCCAATAGGGTCTGGGATTTGTGGAACCAAGCCATTTCTCAAGGGATTCGTATGAAACTCAGAATGTAGGACTAATATGTGACTATAAGACTTGTTCCTATGGAAATTCTGGGATCTAGCCAATAGGGTCTGGGATTTGTGGAACCAAGCCATTTCTCAAGGGATTCGTATGAAACTCAGAATGTAGGACTAATATGTGACTATAAGACTTGTTCCTATGGAAATTCTGGGATCTGGCCAATAGGGTCTGGGATTTGTGGAACCAAGCCATTTCTCGAGGGATTCGTATGAAACTCAGAATGTAGGACTAATATGTGACTTGTTCCTATGGAAATTCTGGGATCTGGCCAATAGGGTATGGGATTTGTGGAACCAAGCCATTTATCAAGGGATTCGTATGAAACTCGGAATGTAGGACTAATATACGAGTATAAGACTTGTTCCTATGGAAATTCTGGGATCTGGCCAATAGGGTCTGGGATTTGTGGAACCAAGCCATTTCTCAAGGGATTCGTATGAAACTCAGAATGTAGGACTAATATGTGACTATAAGACTTGTTCCTATGGAAATTCTGGGATCTGGCCAATAGGGTCTGGGATTTGTGGAACTAAGCCATTTCTCAAGGGATTCGTATGAAACTCAGAATGTAGGACTAATATGCGAGTATAAGACTTGTTCCTATGGAAATTCTGGGATCTGGCCAATAGGGTCTGGGATTTGTGGAACCAAGCCATTTCTCAAGGGATTCGTATGAAACTCGGAATGTAGGACTAATATGCGAGTATAAGACTTGTTCCTATGGAAATTCTGGGATCTGGCCAATAGGGTCTGGGATTTGTGGAACCAAGCCATTTCTCAAGGGATTCGTATGAAACTCGGAATGTAGGACTAATATGTGACTATAAGAATTGTTCCTATGGAAATTCTGGGATCTGGCCAATTGGGTCTGGGATTTGGGGGAACCAAGCCATTTCTCAAGGGATTCGTATGAAACTCAGAATGAAGGACTAATATGTGACTATAAGACTTGTTCCTATGGAAATTCTGGGATCTGGCCAATAGGGTCTGGGATTTGTGGAACCAAGCCATTTCTCAAGGGATTCGTATGAAACTCAGAATGTAGGACTAATATGTGACTATAAGACTTGTTCCTATGGAAATTCTGGGATCTGGCCAATAGGGTCTGGGATTTGTGGAACCAAGCCATTTCTCGAGGGATTCGTATGAAACTCAGAATGTAGGACTAATATGTGACTTGTTCCTATGGAAATTCTGGGATCTGGCCAATAGGGTATGGGATTTGTGGAACCAAGCCATTTATCAAGGGATTCGTATGAAACTCGGAATGTAGGACTAATATACGAGTATAAGACTTGTTCCTATGGAAATTCTGGGATCTGGCCAATAGGGTCTGGGATTTGTGGAACCAAGCCATTTCTCAAGGCATTCGTATGAAACTCAGAATGTAGGACTAATATGTGACTATAAGACTTGTTCCTATGGAAATTCTGGGATCTGGCCAATAGGGTCTGGGATTTGTGGAACCAAGCCATTTCTCAAGGGATTCGTATGAAACTCGGAATGTAGGACTAATATGCGAGTATAAGACTTGTTTCTATGGAAATTCTGGGATCTGGCCAATAGGGTCTGGGATTTGTGGAACCAAGCCATTTCTCAAGGGATTCGTATGAAACTCGGAATGTAGGACTAATATACGAGTATAAGACTTGTTCCTATGGAAATTCTGGGATCTGGCCAATAGGGTCTGGGATTTGTGGAACCAAGCCATTTCTCAAGGGATTCGTATGAAACTCGGAATGTAGGACTAATATGTGACTATAAGACTCGTTCCTATGGAAATTCTGGGATCTGGCCAATAGGTTCTGGGATTTGTGGGAACCAAGCCATTTCTCAAGGGATTCGTATGAAACTCAGAATGAAGGACTAATATGTGACTATAAGACTTGTTCCTATGGAAATTCTGGGATCTGGCCAATAGGGTCTGGGATTTGTGGAACCAAGCCATTTCTCAAGGGTTTCGTATGAAACTCGGAATGAAGGACTAATATGCGAGTATAAGACTTGTTCCTATGGAAATTCTGGGATCTGGACAATAGGGTCTGGGATTTGTGGAACCAAGCCATTTCTCAAGGGATTCGTATGAAACTCGGAATATAGGACTAATATGCGAGTATAAGACTTGTTCCTATGGAAATTCTGGGATCTGGCCAATAGGGTCTGGGATTTGTGGAACCAAGCCATTTCTCAAGGGATTCGTATGAAACTCGGAATGTAGGACTAATTTGCGAGTATAAGACTTGTTCCTATGGAAATTCTGGGATCTGGCCAATAGGGTCTGGGATTTGTGGAACCAAGCCATTTCTCAAGGGATTCGTATGAAACTCGGAATGTAGGACTAATATGCGAGTTGTAGTTGTTCCTATGGAAATTCTGGGATCTGGCCAATAGGGTCTGGGATTTGTGGAACCAAGCCATTTCTCAAGGGATTCGTATGAAACTCAGAATGTAGGACTAATATGTGACTATAAGACTTGTTCCTATGGAAATTCTGGGATCTGGCCAATAGGGTCTGGGATTTGTGGAACCAAGCCATTTCTCAAGGGATTCGTATGAAACTCAGAATGTAGGACTAATATGTGACTATAAGACTTGTTCCTATGGAAATTCTGGGATCTGGCCAATAGGGTCTGGGATTTGTGGAACCAAGCCATTTCTCGAGGGATTCGTATGAAACTCAGAATGTAGGACTAATATGTGACTTGTTCCTATGGAAATTCTGGGATCTGGCCAATAGGGTATGGGATTTGTGGAACCAAGCCATTTATCAAGGGATTCGTATGAAACTCGGAATGTAGGACTAATATACGAGTATAAGACTTGTTCCTATGGAAATTCTGGTATCTGGCCAATAGGGTCTGGGATTTGTGGAACCAAGCCATTTCTCAAGGGATTCGTATGAAACTCAGAATGTAGGACTAATATGTGACTATAAGACTTGTTCCTATGGAAATTCTGGGATCTGGCCAATAGGGTCTGGGATTTGTGGAACTAAGCCATTTCTCAAGGGATTCGTATGAAACTCAGAATGTAGGACTAATATGCGAGTATAAGACTTGTTCCTATGGAAATTATGGGATCTGGCCAATAGGGTCTGGGATTTGTGGAACCAAGCCATTTCTCAAGGGATTCGTATGAAACTCGGAATGTAGGACTAATATGCGAGTATAAGACTTGTTCCTATGGAAATTCTGGGATCTGGCCAATAGGGTCTGGGATTTGTGGAACCAAGCCATTTCTCAAGGGATTCGTATGAAACTCGGAATGTAGGACTAATATGTGACTATAAGAATTGTTCCTATGGAAATTCTGGGATCTGGCCAATAGGGTCTGGGATTTGGGGGAACCAAGCCATTTCTCAAGGGATTCGTATGAAACTCAGAATGAAGGACTAATATGTGACTATAAGACTTGTTCCTATGGAAATTCTGGGATCTGGCCAATAGGGTCTGGGATTTGTGGAACCAAGCCATTTCTCAAGGGTTTCGTATAAAACTCGGAATGTAGGACTAATATGCGGGTATAAGACTTGTTCCTATGGAAATTCTGGGATCTAGCCAATAGGGTCTGGGATTTGTGGAACCAAGCCATTTCTCAAGGGATTCGTATGAAACTCGGAATGTAGGACTAATATGCGAGTATAAGACTTGTTCCTATGGAAATTCTAGGATCTGGCCAATAGGGTCTGGGATTTGTGGAACCAAGCCATTTCTCAAGGGATTCGTATGAAACTCGGAATATAGGACTAATATGCGAGTATAAGACTTGTTCCTATGGAAATTCTGGGATCTGGCCAATAGGGTCTGGGATTTGTGGAACCAAGCCATTTCTCAAGGGATTCGTATGAAACTCGGAATGTAGGACTAATATGTGACTATAAGACTTGTTCCTATGGAAATTCTGGGATCTGGCCAATAGGGTCTGGGATTTGTGGGAACCAAGTCATTTCTCAAGGGATTCGTATGAAACTCAGAATGAAGGACTAATATGTGACTATAAGACTTGTTCCTATGGAAATTCTGGGATCTGGATAATAGGGTCTGGGATTTGTAGAACCAAGCCATTTCTTAAGGGTTTTGTATGAAACTCGGAATGCAGGACTAATATGCGAGTATAATACTTGTTACTATGGAAATTCTGGGATCTGGCCAATAGGGTCTGGGATTTGTGGAACCAAGCCATTTCTCAAGGGATTCGTATTAAACTCGGAATGTAGGACTAATATGCGAGTATAAGACTTGTTCCTATGGAAATTCTGAGATCTGGCCAATAGGGTCTGGGATTTGTGGAACCAAGCCATTTCTCGAGGGATTCGTATGAAACTCAGAATGTAGGACTAATATGTGACTTGTTCCTATGGAAATTCTGGGATCTGGCCAATAGGGTATGGGATTTGTGGAACCAAGCCATTTATCAAGGGATTCGTATGAAACTCGGAATGTAGGACTAATATACGAGTATAAGACTTGTTCCTATGGAAATTCTGGTATCTGGCCAATAGGGTCTGGGATTTGTGGAACTAAGCCATTTCTCAAGGGATTCGTATGAAACTCAGAATGTAGGACTAATATGCGAGTATAAGACTTGTTCCTATGGAAATTCTGGGATCTGGCCAATAGGGTCTGGGATTTGTGGAACCAAGCCATTTCTCAAGGGATTCGTATGAAACTCGGAATGTAGGACTAATATGCGAGTATAAGACTTGTTCCTATGGAAATTCTGGGTTCTGGCCAATAGGGTCTGGGATTTGTGGAACCAAGCCATTTCTCAAGGGATTCGTATGAAACTCGGAATGTAGGACTAATATGCGAGTATAAGACTTGTTCCTATGGAAATTCTGGGATCTGGCCAATAGGGTCTGGGATTTGTGGAACCAAGCCATTTCTCAAGGGATTCGTATGAAACTCGGAATGTAGGACTAATATGTGACTATAAGAATTGTTCCTATGGAAATTCTGGGATCTGGCCAATAGGGTCTGGGATTTGGGGGAACCAAGCCATTTCTCAAGGGATTCGTATGAAACTCAGAATGAAGGACTAATATGTGACTATAAGACTTGTTCCTATGGAAATTCTGGGATCTGGCCAATAGGGTCTGGGATTTGTGGAACCAAGCCATTTCTCGAGGGATTCGTATGAAACTCAGAATGTAGGACTAATATGTGACTTGTTCCTATGGAAATTCTGGGATCTGGCCAATAGGGTATGGGATTTGTGGAACCAAGCCATTTATCAAGGGATTCGTATGAAACTCGGAATGTAGGACTAATATACGAGTATAAGACTTGTTCCTATGGAAATTCTGGTATCTGGCCAATAGGGTCTGGGATTTGTGGAACCAAGCCATTTCTCAAGGGATTCGTATGAAACTCAGAATGTAGGACTAATATGTGACTATAAGACTTGTACCTATGGAAATTCTGGGATCTGGCCAATAGGGTCTGGGATTTGTGGAACTAAGCCATTTCTCAAGGGATTCGTATGAAACTCAGAATGTAGGACTAATATGCGAGTATAAGACTTGTTCCTATGGAAATTCTGGGATCTGGCCAATAGGGTCTGGGATTTGTGGAACCAAGCCATTTCTCAAAGGATTCGTATGAAACTCGGAATGTAGGACTAATATGCGAGTATAAGACTTGTTCCCATGGAAATTCTGGGATCTGGCCAATAGGGTCTGGGATTTGTGGAACCAAGCCATTTCTCAAGGGATTCGTATGAAACTCGGAATGTAGGACTAATATGTGACTATAAGAATTGTTCCTATGGAAATTCTGGGATCTGGCCAATAGGGTCTGGGATTTGTGGAACCAAGCCATTTCTCAAGGGATTCGTATGAAACTCGGAATGTAGGACTAATTTGCGAGTATAAGACTTGTTCCTATGGAAATTCTGGGATCTGGCCAATAGGGTCTGGGATTTGTGGAACCAAGCCATTTCTCAAGGGATTCGTATGAAACTCGGAATGTAGGACTAATATGCGAGTATAAGACTTGTTCCTATGGAAATTCTGGGATCTGGCCAATAGGGTCTGGGATTTGTGGAACCAAGCCATTTCTCAAGGGATTCGTATGAAACTCAGAATGTAGGACTAATATGCGAGTATAAGACTTGTTCCTATGGAAATTCTGGGATCTGGCCAAAAGGGTCTGGGATTTGTGGAACCAAGCCATTTCTCAAGGGATTCGTATGAAACTCGGAATGTAGGACTAATATACGAGTATAAGACTTGTTCCTATGGAAATTCTGGGATCTGGCCAATAGGGTCTTGGATTTGTGGAACCAAGCCATTTCTCAAGGGATTCGTATGAAACTCGGAATGTAGGACCAATATGTGACTATAAGACTCGTTCCTATGGAAATTCTGGGATCTGGCCAATAGGTTCTGGGATTTGTGGGAACCAAGCCATTTCTCAAGGGATTCGTATGAAACTCAGAATGAAGGACTAATATGTGACTATAAGACTTGTTCCTATGGAAATTCTGGGATCTGGCCAATAGGGTCTAGGATTTGTGGAACTAAGCCATTTCTCAAGGGATTCGTATGAAACTCAGAATGTAGGACTAATATGCGAGTATAAGACTTGTTCCTATGGAAATTCTGGGATCTGGCCAATAGGGTCTGGGATTTGTGGAACCAAGCCATTTCTCAAGGGATTCGTATGAAACTCGGAATGTAGGACTAATATGCGAGTATAAGACTTGTTCCTATGGAAATTCTGGGATCTGGCCAATAGGGTCTGGGATTTGTGGAACCAAGCCATTTCTCAAGGGATTCGTATGAAACTCGGAATGTAGGACTAATATGTGACTATAAGAATTGTTCCTATGGAAATTCTGGGATCTAGCCAATTGGGTCTGGGATTTTGGGGGAACCAAGCCATTTCTCAAGGGATTCGTATGAAACTCAGAATGAAGGACTAATATGTGACTATAAGACTTGTTCCTATGGAAATTCTGGGATCTGGCCAATAGGGTCTGGGATTTGTGGAACCAAGCCATTTCTCAAGGGATTCGTATGAAACTCAGAATGTAGGACTAATATGTGACTATAAGACTTGTTCCTATGGAAATTCTGGGATCTGGCCAATAGGGTCTGGGATTTGTGGAACTAAGCCATTTCTCAAGGGATTCGTATGAAACTCAGAATGTAGGACTAATATGCGAGTATAAGACTTGTTCCTATGGAAATTCTGGGATCTGGCCAATAGGGTCTGGGATTTGTGGAACCAAGCCATTTCTCAAGGGATTCGTATGAAACTCGGAATGTAGGACTAATATGCGAGTATAAGACTTGTTCCTATGGAAATTCTGGGATCTGGCCAATAGGGTCTGGGATTTGTGGAACCAAGCCATTTCTCAAGGGATTCGTATGAAACTCGGAATGTAGGACTAATATGTGACTATAAGAATTGTTCCTATGGAAATTCTGGGATCTGGCCAATTGGGTCTGGGATTTGGGGGAACCAAGCCATTTCTCAAGGGATTCGTATGAAACTCAGAATGAAGGACTAATATGCGACTATAAGACTTGTTCCTATGGAAATTCTGGGATCTGGCCAATAGGGTCTGGGATTTGTGGAACCAAGCCATTTCTCAAGGGATTCGTATGAAACTCAGAATGTAGGACTAATATGTGACTATAAGACTTGTTCCTATGGAAATTCTGGGATCTGGCCAATAGGGTCTGGGATTTGTGGAACCAAGCCATTTCTCGAGGGATTCGTATGAAACTCAGAATGTAGGACTAATATGTGACTTGTTCCTATGGAAATTCTGGGATCTGGCCAATAGGGTATGGGATTTGTGGAACCAAGCCATTTATCAAGGGATTCGTATGAAACTCGGAATGTAGGACTAATATACGAGTATAAGACTTGTTCCTATGGAAATTCTGGGATCTGGCCAATAGGGTCTGGGATTTGTGGAACCAAGCCATTTCTCAAGGCATTCGTATGAAACTCAGAATGTAGGACTAATATGTGACTATAAGACTTGTTCCTATGGAAATTCTGGGATCTGGCCAATAGGGTCTGGGATTTGTGGAACCAAGCCATTTCTCAAGGGATTCGTATGAAACTCGGAATGTAGGACTAATATGCGAGTATAAGACTTGTTCCTATGGAAATTCTGGGATCTGGCCAATAGGGTCTGCGATTTGTGGAACCAAGCCATTTCTCGAGGGATTCGTATGAAACTCGGAATGTAGGACTAATATACGAGTATAAGACTTGTTCCTATGGAAATTCTGGGATCTGGCCAATAGGGTCTGGGATTTGTGGAACCAAGCCATTTCTCAAGGGATTCGTATGAAACTCGGAATGTAGGACTAATATGTGACTATAAGACTCGTTCCTATGGAAATTCTGGGATCTGGCCAATAGGTTCTGGGATTTGTGGGAACCAAGCCATTTCTCAAGGGATTCGTATGAAACTCAGAATGAAGGACTAATATGTGACTATAAGACTTGTTCCTATGGAAATTCTGGGATCTGGCCAATAGGGTCTGGGATTTGTGGAACCAAGCCATTTCTCAAGGGTTTCGTATGAAACTCGGAATGAAGGACTAATATGCGAGTATAAGACTTGTTCCTATGGAAATTCTGGGATCTGGCCAATAGGGTCTGGGATTTGTGGAACCAAGCCATTTCTCAAGGGATTCGTATGAAACTCGGAATATAGGACTAATATGCGAGTATAAGACTTGTTCCTATGGAAATTCTGGGATCTGGCCAATAGGGTCTGGGATTTGTGGAACCAAGCCATTTCTCAAGGGATTCGTATGAAACTCGGAATGTAGGACTAATTTGCGAGTATAAGACTTGTTCCTATGGAAATTCTGGGATCTGGCCAATAGGGTCTGGGATTTGTGGAACCAAGCCATTTCTCAAGGGATTCGTATGAAACTCGGAATGTAGGACTAATATGCGAGTTGTTCCTATGGAAATTCTGGGATCTGGCCAATAGGGTCTGGGATTTGTGGAACCAAGCCATTTCTCAAGGGATTCGTATGAAACTCAGAATGTAGGACTAATATGTGACTATAAGACTTGTTCCTATGGAAATTCTGGGATCTGGCCAATAGGGTCTGGGATTTGTGGAACCAAGCCATTTCTCAAGGGATTCGTATGAAACTCAGAATGTAGGACTAATATGTGACTATAAGACTTGTTCCTATGGAAATTCTGGGATCTGGCCAATAGGGTCTGGGATTTGTGGAACCAAGCCATTTCTCGAGGGATTCGTATGAAACTCAGAATGTAGGACTAATATGTGACTTGTTCCTATGGAAATTCTGGGATCTGGCCAATAGGGTATGGGATTTGTGGAACCAAGCCATTTATCAAGGGATTCGTATGAAACTCGGAATGTAGGACTAATATACGAGTATAAGACTTGTTCCTATGGAAATTCTGGTATCTGGCCAATAGGGTCTGGGATTTGTGGAACCAAGCCATTTCTCAAGGGATTCGTATGAAACTCAGAATGTAGGACTAATATGTGACTATAAGACTTGTTCCTATGGAAATTCTGGGATCTGGCCAATAGGGTCTGGGATTTGTGGAACCAAGCCATTTCTCAAGGGATTCGTATGAAACTCAGAATGTAGGACTAATATGTGACTATAAGACTTGTTCCTATGGAAATTCTGGGATCTGGCCAATAGGGTCTGGGATTTGTGGAACCAAGCCATTTCTCGAGGGATTCGTATGAAACTCAGAATGTAGGACTAATATGTGACTTGTTCCTATGGAAATTCTGGGATCTGGCCAATAGGGTATGGGATTTGTGGAACCAAGCCATTTATCAAGGGATTCGTATGAAACTCGGAATGTAGGACTAATATACGAGTATAAGACTTGTTCCTATGGAAATTCTGGTATCTGGCCAATAGGGTCTGGGATTTGTGGAACCAAGCCATTTCTCAAGGGATTCGTATGAAACTCAGAATGTAGGACTAATATGTGACTATAAGACTTGTTCCTATGGAAATTCTGGGATCTGGCCAATAGGGTCTGGGATTTGTGGAACTAAGCCATTTCTCAAGGGATTCGTATGAAACTCAGAATGTAGGACTAATATGCGAGTATAAGACTTGTTCCTATGGAAATTATGGGATCTGGCCAATAGGGTCTGGGATTTGTGGAACCAAGCCATTTCTCAAGGGATTCGTATGAAACTCGGAATGTAGGACTAATATGCGAGTATAAGACTTGTTCCTATGGAAATTCTGGGATCTGGCCAATAGGGTCTGGGATTTGTGGAACCAAGCCATTTCTCAAGGGATTCGTATGAAACTCGGAATGTAGGACTAATATGTGACTATAAGAATTGTTCCTATGGAAATTCTGGGATCTGGCCAATAGGGTCTGGGATTTGGGGGAACCAAGCCATTTCTCAAGGGATTAGTATGAAACTCAGAATGAAGGACTAATATGTGACTATAAGACTTGTTCCTATGGAAATTCTGGGATCTGGCCAATAGGGTCTGGGATTTGTGGAACCAAGCCATTTCTCAAGGGTTTCGTATAAAACTCGGAATGTAGGACTAATATGCGGGTATAAGACTTGTTCCTATGGAAATTCTGGGATCTAGCCAATAGGGTCTGGGATTTGTGGAACCAAGCCATTTCTCAAGGGATTCGTATGAAACTCGGAATGTAGGACTAATATGCGAGTATAAGACTTGTTCCTATGGAAATTCTAGGATCTGGCCAATAGGGTCTGGGATTTGTGGAACCAAGCCATTTCTCAAGGGATTCGTATGAAACTCGGAATATAGGACTAATATGCGAGTATAAGACTTGTTCCTATGGAAATTCTGGGATCTGGCCAATAGGGTCTGGGATTTGTGGAACCAAGCCATTTCTCAAGGGATTCGTATGAAACTCGGAATGTAGGACTAATATGTGACTATAAGACTTGTTCCTATGGAAATTCTGGAATCTGGCCAATAGGGTCTGGGATTTGTGGGAACCAAGTCATTTCTCAAGGGATTCGTATGAAACTCAGAATGAAGGACTAATATGTGACTATAAGACTTGTTCCTATGGAAATTCTGGGATCTGGATAATAGGGTCTGGGATTTGTAGAACCAAGCCATTTCTTAAGGGTTTCGTATGAAACTCGGAATGCAGGACTAATATGCGAGTATAATACTTGTTACTATGGAAATTCTGGGATCTGGCCAATAGGGTCTGGGATTTGTGGAACCAAGCCATTTCTCAAGGGATTCGTATTAAACTCGGAATGTAGGACTAATATGCGAGTATAAGACTTGTTCCTATGGAAATTCTGAGATCTGGCCAATAGGGTCTGGGATTTGTGGAACCAAGCCATTTCTCGAGGGATTCGTATGAAACTCAGAATGTAGGACTAATATGTGACTTGTTCCTATGGAAATTCTGGGATCTGGCCAATAGGGTATGGGATTTGTGGAACCAAGCCATTTATCAAGGGATTCGTATGAAACTCGGAATGTAGGACTAATATACGAGTATAAGACTTGTTCCTATGGAAATTCTGGTATCTGGCCAATAGGGTCTGGGATTTGTGGAACTAAGCCATTTCTCAAGGGATTCGTATGAAACTCAGAATGTAGGACTAATATGCGAGTATAAGACTTGTTCCTATGGAAATTCTGGGATCTGGCCAATAGGGTCTGGGATTTGTGGAACCAAGCCATTTCTCAAGGGATTCGTATGAAACTCGGAATGTAGGACTAATATGCGAGTATAAGACTTGTTCCTATGGAAATTCTGGGTTCTGGCCAATAGGGTCTGGGATTTGTGGAACCAAGCCATTTCTCAAGGGATTCGTATGAAACTCAGAATGTAGGACTAATATGTGACTATAAGACTTGTTCCTATGGAAATTCTGGGATCTGGCCAATAGGGTCTGGGATTTGTGGAACTAAGCCATTTATCAAGGGATTCGTATGAAACTCGGAATGTAGGACTAATATACGAGTATAAGACTTGTTCCTATGGAAATTCTGGTATCTGGCCAATAGGGTCTGGGATTTGTGGAACCAAGCCATTTCTCAAGGGATTCGTATGAAACTCAGAATGTAGGACTAATATGTGACTATAAGACTTGTTCCTATGGAAATTCTGGGATCTGGCCAATAGGGTCTGGGATTTGTGGAACTAAGCCATTTCTCAAGGGATTCGTATGAAACTCAGAATGTAGGACTAATATGCGAGTATAAGACTTGTTCCTATGGAAATTATGGGATCTGGCCAATAGGGTCTGGGATTTGTGGAACCAAGCCATTTCTCAAGGGATTCGTATGAAACTCGGAATGTAGGACTAATATGCGAGTATAAGACTTGTTCCTATGGAAATTCTGGGATCTGGCCAATAGGGTCTGGGATTTGTGGAACCAAGCCATTTCTCAAGGGATTCGTATGAAACTCGGAATGTAGGACTAATATGTGACTATAAGAATTGTTCCTATGGAAATTCTGGGATCTGGCCAATAGGGTCTGGGATTTGGGGGAACCAAGCCATTTCTCAAGGGATTAGTATGAAACTCAGAATGAAGGACTAATATGTGACTATAAGACTTGTTCCTATGGAAATTCTGGGATCTGGCCAATAGGGTCTGGGATTTGTGGAACCAAGCCATTTCTCAAGGGTTTCGTATAAAACTCGGAATGTAGGACTAATATGCGGGTATAAGACTTGTTCCTATGGAAATTCTGGGATCTAGCCAATAGGGTCTGGGATTTGTGGAACCAAGCCATTTCTCAAGGGATTCGTATGAAACTCGGAATGTAGGACTAATATGCGAGTATAAGACTTGTTCCTATGGAAATTCTAGGATCTGGCCAATAGGGTCTGGGATTTGTGGAACCAAGCCATTTCTCAAGGGATTCGTATGAAACTCGGAATATAGGACTAATATGCGAGTATAAGACTTGTTCCTATGGAAATTCTGGGATCTGGCCAATAGGGTCTGGGATTTGTGGAACCAAGCCATTTCTCAAGGGATTCGTATGAAACTCGGAATGTAGGACTAATATGTGACTATAAGACTTGTTCCTATGGAAATTCTGGGATCTGGCCAATAGGGTCTGGGATTTGTGGGAACCAAGTCATTTCTCAAGGGATTCGTATGAAACTCAGAATGAAGGACTAATATGTGACTATAAGACTTGTTCCTATGGAAATTCTGGGATCTGGATAATAGGGTCTGGGATTTGTAGAACCAAGCCATTTCTTAAGGGTTTCGTATGAAACTCGGAATGCAGGACTAATATGCGAGTATAATACTTGTTACTATGGAAATTCTGGGATCTGGCCAATAGGGTCTGGGATTTGTGGAACCAAGCCATTTCTCAAGGGATTCGTATTAAACTCGGAATGTAGGACTAATATGCGAGTATAAGACTTGTTCCTATGGAAATTCTGAGATCTGGCCAATAGGGTCTGGGATTTGTGGAACCAAGCCATTTCTCGAGGGATTCGTATGAAACTCAGAATGTAGGACTAATATGTGACTTGTTCCTATGGAAATTCTGGGATCTGGCCAATAGGGTATGGGATTTGTGGAACCAAGCCATTTATCAAGGGATTCGTATGAAACTCGGAATGTAGGACTAATATACGAGTATAAGACTTGTTCCTATGGAAATTCTGGTATCTGGCCAATAGGGTCTGGGATTTGTGGAACTAAGCCATTTCTCAAGGGATTCGTATGAAACTCAGAATGTAGGACTAATATGCGAGTATAAGACTTGTTCCTATGGAAATTCTGGGATCTGGCCAATAGGGTCTGGGATTTGTGGAACCAAGCCATTTCTCAAGGGATTCGTATGAAACTCGGAATGTAGGACTAATATGCGAGTATAAGACTTGTTCCTATGGAAATTCTGGGTTCTGGCCAATAGGGTCTGGGATTTGTGGAACCAAGCCATTTCTCAAGGGATTCGTATGAAACTCGGAATGTAGGACTAATATGCGAGTATAAGACTTGTTCCTATGGAAATTCTGGGATCTGGCCAATAGGGTCTGGGATTTGTGGAACCAAGCCATTTCTCAAGGGATTCGTATGAAACTCGGAATGTAGGACTAATATGTGACTATAAGAATTGTTCCTATGGAAATTCTGGGATCTGGCCAATAGGGTCTGGGATTTGGGGGAACCAAGCCATTTCTCAAGGGATTCGTATGAAACTCAGAATGAAGGACTAATATGTGACTATAAGACTTGTTCCTATGGAAATTCTGGGATCTGGCCAATAGGGTCTGGGATTTGTGGAACCAAGCCATTTCTCGAGGGATTCGTATGAAACTCAGAATGTAGGACTAATATGTGACTTGTTCCTATGGAAATTCTGGGATCTGGCCAATAGGGTATGGGATTTGTGGAACCAAGCCATTTATCAAGGGATTCGTATGAAACTCGGAATGTAGGACTAATATACGAGTATAAGACTTGTTCCTATGGAAATTCTGGTATCTGGCCAATAGGGTCTGGGATTTGTGGAACCAAGCCATTTCTCAAGGGATTCGTATGAAACTCAGAATGTAGGACTAATATGTGACTATAAGACTTGTACCTATGGAAATTCTGGGATCTGGCCAATAGGGTCTGGGATTTGTGGAACTAAGCCATTTCTCAAGGGATTCGTATGAAACTCAGAATGTAGGACTAATATGCGAGTATAAGACTTGTTCCTATGGAAATTCTGGGATCTGGCCAATAGGGTCTGGGATTTGTGGAACCAAGCCATTTCTCAAAGGATTCGTATGAAACTCGGAATGTAGTACTAATATGCGAGTATAAGACTTGTTCCTATGGAAATTCTGGGATCTGGCCAATAGGGTCTGGGATTTGTGGAACCAAGCCATTTCTCAAGGGATTCGTATGAAACTCGGAATGTAGGACTAATATGTGACTATAAGAATTGTTCCTATGGAAATTCTGGGATCTGGCCAATAGGGTCTGGGATTTGTGGAACCAAGCCATTTCTCAAGGGATTCGTATGAAACTCGGAATGTAGGACTAATTTGCGAGTATAAGACTTGTTCCTATGGAAATTCTGGGATCTGGCCAATAGGGTCTGGGATTTGTGGAACCAAGCCATTTCTCAAGGGATTCGTATGAAACTCGGAATGTAGGACTAATATGCGAGTATAAGACTTGTTCCTATGGAAATTCTGGGATCTGGCCAATAGGGTCTGGGATTTGTGGAACCAAGCCATTTCTCAAGGGATTCGTATGAAACTCAGAATGTAGGACTAATATGTGACTATAAGACTTGTTCCTATGGAAATTCTGGGATCTAGCCAATAGGGTCTGGGATTTGTGGAACCAAGCCATTTCTCAAGGGATTCGTATGAAACTCAGAATGTAGGACTAATATGTGACTATAAGACTTGTTCCTATGGAAATTCTGGGATCTGGCCAATAGGGTCTGGGATTTGTGGAACCAAGCCATTTCTCAAGAGATTCGTATGAAACTCGGAATGTAGGACTAATATGCGAGTATAAGACTAGTTCCTATGGAAATTCTGGGATCTGGCCAATAGGGTCTGGGATTTGTGGAACCAAGCCATTTCTCAAGGGATTCGTATGAAACTCGGAATGTAGGACTAATATACGAGTATAAGACTTGTTCCTATGGAAATTCTGGGATCTGGCCAATAGGGTCTGGGATTTGTGGAACCAAGCCATTTCTCAAGGGATTCGTATGAAACTCGGAATGTAGGACTAATATGTGACTATAAGACTCGTTCCTTTGGAAATTCTGGGATCTGGCCAATAGGTTCTGGGATTTGTGGGAACCAAGCCATTTCTCAAGGGATTCGTATGAAACTCAGAATGAAGGACTAATATGTGACTATAAGACTTGTTCCTATGGAAATGCTGGGATCTGGCCAATAGGGTCTGGGATTTGTGGAACCAAGCCATTTCTCAAGGGTTTCGTATGAAACTCGGAATGAAGGACTAATATGCGAGTATAAGACTTGTTCCTATGGAAATTCTGGGATCTGGCCAATAGGGTCTGGGATTTGTGGAACCAAGCCATTTCTCAAGGGATTCGTATGAAACTCGGAATATAGGACTAATATGCGAGTATAAGACTTGTTCCTATGGAAATTCTGGGATCTGGCCAATAGGGTCTGGGATTTGTGGAACCAAGCCATTTCTCAAGGGATTCGTATGAAACTCGGAATGTAGGACTAATTTGCGAGTATAAGACTTGTTCCTATGGAAATTCTGGGATCTGGCCAATAGGGTCTGGGATTTGTGGAACCAAGCCATTTCTCAAGGGATTCGTATGAAACTCGGAATGTAGGACTAATATGCGAGTTGTTCCTATGGAAATTCTGGGATCTGGCCAATAGGGTCTGGGATTTGTGGAACCAAGCCATTTCTCAAGGGATTCGTATGAAACTCAGAATGTAGGACTAATATGTGACTATAAGACTTGTTCCTATGGAAATTCTGGGATCTGGCCAATAGGGTCTGGGATTTGTGGAACCAAGCCATTTCTCAAGGGATTCGTATGAAACTCAGAATGTAGGACTAATATGTGACTATAAGACTTGTTCCTATGGAAATTCTGGGATCTGGCCAATAGGGTCTGGGATTTGTGGAACTAAGCCATTTCTCAAGGGATTCGTATGAAACTCAGAATGTAGGACTAATATGCGAGTATAAGACTTGTTCCTATGGAAATTCTGGGATCTGGCCAATAGGGTCTGGGATTTGTGGAACCAAGCCATTTCTCAAGGGATTCGTATGAAACTCGGAATGTAGGACTAATATGCGAGTATAAGACTTGTTCCTATGGAAATTCTGGGATCTGGCCAATAGGGTCTGGGATTTGTGGAACCAAGCCATTTCTCAAGGGATTCGTATGAAACTCGGAATGTAGGACTAATATGTGACTATAAGAATTGTTCCTATGGAAATTCTGGGATCTGGCCAATAGGGTCTGGGATTTGGGGGAACCAAGCCATTTCTCAAGGGATTCGTATGAAACTCAGAATGAAGGACTAATATGTGACTATAAGACTTGTTCCTATGGAAATTCTGGGATCTGGCCAATAGGGTCTGGGATTTGTGGAACCAAGCCATTTCTCAAGGGTTTCGTATAAAACTCGGAATGTAGGACTAATATGCGGGTATAAGACTTGTTCCTATGGAAATTCTGGGATCTAGCCAATAGGGTCTGGGATTTGTGGAACCAAGCCATTTCTCAAGGGATTCGTATGAAACTCGGAATGTAGGACTAATATGCGAGTATAAGACTTGTTACTATGGAAATTCTGGGATCTGGCCAATAGGGTCTGGGATTTGTGGGAACCAAGTCATTTCTCAAGGGATTCGTATGAAACTCAGAATGAAGGACTAATATGTGACTATAAGACTTGTTCCTATGGAAATTCTGGGATCTGGATAATAGGGTCTGGGATTTGTAGAACCAAGCCATTTCTTAAGGGTTTCGTATGAAACTCGGAATGCAGGACTAATATGCGAGTATAATACTTGTTACTATGGAAATTCTGGGATCTGGCCAATAGGGTCTGGGATTTGTGGAACCAAGCCATTTCTCAAGGGATTCGTATTAAACTCGGAATGTAGGACTAATATGCGAGTATAAGACTTGTTCCTATGGAAATTCTGAGATCTGGCCAATAGGGTCTGGGATTTGTGGAACCAAGCCATTTCTCAAGGGATTCGTATGAAACTCAGAATGTAGGACTAATATGAGACTATTAGACTTGTTCCTATGGAAATTCTGGGATCTGGCCAATAGGGTCTGGGATTTGTGGAACTAAGCCATTTCTCAAGGGATTCGTATGAAACTCAGAATGTATGACTAATATGTGACTATAAGACTTGTTCCTATGGAAATTCTGGGATCTGGCCAATAGGGTCTGGGATTTGTGGAACCAAGCCATTTCTCAAGGGATTCGTATGAAACTCAGAATGTAGGACTAATATGTGACTATAAGACTTGTTCCTATGGAAATTCTGGGATCTGGCCAATAGGGTCTGGGATTTGTGGAACCAAGCCATTTCTCGAGGGATTCGTATGAAACTCAGAATGTAGGACTAATATGTGACTATAAGACTTGTTCCTATGGAAATTCTGGGATCTGGCCAATAGGGTCTGGGATTTGTGGAACCAAGCCATTTCTCAAGGGATTCGTATGAAACTCGGAATGTAGGACTAATATGTGACTATAAGACTTGTTCCTATGGAAATTCTGGGATCTGGCCAATAGGGTCTGGGATCTGTGGAACCAAGCCATTTCTCAAGGGATTCGTATGAAACTCATAATGTAGGACTAATATGTTACTATAAGACTTGTTCCTATGGAAATTCTGGGACTGGCCAATAGGGTCTGGGATTTGTGGAACCAAGCCATTTCTGAAGGGATTCGTATGAAACTCAGAATGCAGGACTAATATGTGACTATAAGACTTGTTCCTATGGAAATTCTGGGATCTGGCCAATAGGGTCTGGGATTTGTGGAACCAAGCCATTTCTCAAGGGATTCGTATGAAACTCAGAATGTAGGACTAATATGTGACTATAAGACTTGTTCCTATGGAAATTCTGGGATCTGGCCAATAGGGTCTGGGATTTGTGGAACCAAGCCATTTCTCAAGGGATTCGTATGAAACTCAGAATGTAGGACTAATATGTGACTATAAGACTTGTTCCTATGGAAATTCTGGGATCTGGCCAATAGGGTCTGGGATTTGTGGAACCAAGCTCTCAAGGAATTCGTATGAAACTCAGAATGTAGGACTAATATGTGACTATAAGACTTGTTCCTATGGAAATTCTGGGAACTGGCCAATAGGGTCTGGGATTTGTGGAACCAAGCCATTTCTCAAGGGATTCGTATGAAACGCAGAATGTAGGACTAATATGTGACTATAAGACTTGTTCCTATGGAAATTCTGGGATCTGGCCAATAGGGCCGGGATTTGTGGAACCAAGCCATTTCTCAAGGGATTCGTATGAAACTCAGAATGTAGGACTAATATGTGACTATAAGACTTGTTCCTATGGAAATTCTGGGATCTGGCCAATAGGGTCTGGGATTTGTGGAACCAAGCCATTTCTCAAGGGATTCGTATGAAACTCAGAATGTAGGACTAATATGTGACTATAAGACTTGTTCCTATGGAAATTCTGGGATCTGGCCAATAGGGTCTGGGATTTGTGGAACCAAGCCATTTCTCAAGGGATTCGTATGAAACTCAGAATGTAGGACTAATATGTGACTATAAGACTTGTTCCTATGGAAATTCTGGGATCTGGCCAATAGGGTATGGGATTTGTGGAACCAAGCCATTTCTCAAGGGATTCGTATGAAACTCAGAATGTAGGACTAATATGCGAGTATAAGACTTGTTCCTATGGAAATTCTGGGATCTGGCCAATAGGGTCTGGGATTTGTGGAACCAAGCCATTTCTCAAGGGATTCGTATGAAACTCGGAATGTAGGACTAATATGCGAGTATAAGACTTGTTCCTATGGAAATTCTGGGATCTGGCCAATAGGGTCTGGGATTTGTGGAACCAAGCCATTTCTCAAGGGACTCGTATGAAACTCGGAATGTAGGACTAATATGTGACTATAAGAATTGTTCCTATGGAAATTCTGGGATCTGGCCAATAGGGTCTGGGATTTGGGGGAACCAAGCCATTTCTCAAGGGATTCGTATGAAACTCAGAATGAAGGACTAATATGTGACTATAAGACTTGTTCCTATGGAAATTCTGGGATCTGGCCAATAGGGTCTGGGATTTGTGGAACCAAGCCATTTCTCAAGGGTTTCGTATAAAACTCGGAATGTAGGACTAATATGCGGGTATAAGACTTGTTCCTATGGAAATTCTGGGATCTAGCCAATAGGGTCTGGGATTTGTGGAACCAAGCCATTTCTCAAGGGATTCGTATGAAACTCGGAATGTAGGACTAATATGCGAGTATAAGACTTGTTCCTATGGAAATTCTAGGATCTGGCCAATAGGGTCTGGGATTTGTGGAACCAAGCCATTTCTCAAGGGATTCGTATGAAACTCGGAATATAGGACTAATATGCGAGTATAAGACTTGTTCCTATGGAAATTCTGGGATCTGGCCAATAGGGTCTGGGATTTGTGGAACCAAGCCATTTCTCAAGGGATTCGTATGAAACTCGGAATGTAGGACTAATATGTGACTATAAGACTTGTTCCTATGGAAATTCTGGGATCTGGCCAATAGGGTCTGGGATTTGTGGGAACCAAGTCATTTCTCAAGGGATTCGTATGAAACTCAGAATGAAGGACTAATATGTGACTATAAGACTTGTTCCTATGGAAATTCTGGGATCTGGATAATAGGGTCTGGGATTTGTAGAACCAAGCCATTTCTTAAGGGTTTCGTATGAAACTCGGAATGCAGGACTAATATGCGAGTATAATACTTGTTACTATGAAAATTCTGGGATCTGGCCAATAGGGTCTGGGATTTGTGGAACCAAGCCATTTCTCAAGGGATTCGTATTAAACTCGGAATGTAGGACTAATATGCGAGTATAAGACTTGTTCCTATGGAAATTCTGAGATCTGGCCAATAGGGTCTGGGATTTGTGGAACCAAGCCATTTCTCAAGGGATTCGTATGAAACTCAGAATGTAGGACTAATATGAGACTATTAGACTTGTTCCTATGGAAATTCTGGGATCTGGCCAATAGGGTCTGGGATTTGTGGAACTAAGCCATTTCTCAAGGGATTCGTATGAAACTCAGAATGTATGACTAATATGTGACTATAAGACTTGTTCCTATGGAAATTCTGGGATCTGGCCAATAGGGTCTGGGATTTGTGGAACCAAGCCATTTCTCAAGGGATTCGTATGAAACTCAGAATGTAGGACTAATATGTGACTATAAGACTTGTTCCTATGGAAATTCTGGGATCTGGCCAATAGGGTCTGGGATTTGTGGAACCAAGCCATTTCTCGAGGGATTCGTATGAAACTCAGAATGTAGGACTAATATGTGACTATAAGACTTGTTCCTATGGAAATTCTGGGATCTGGCCAATAGGGTCTGGGATTTGTGGAACCAAGCCATTTCTCAAGGGATTCGTATGAAACTCGGAATGTAGGACTAATATGTGACTATAAGACTTGTTCCTATGGAAATTCTGGGATCTGGCCAATAGGGTCTGGGATCTGTGGAACCAAGCCATTTCTCAAGGGATTCGTATGAAACTCATAATGTAGGACTAATATGTTACTATAAGACTTGTTCCTATGGAAATTCTGGGACTGGCCAATAGGGTCTGGGATTTGTGGAACCAAGCCATTTCTGAAGGGATTCGTATGAAACTCAGAATGCAGGACTAATATGTGACTATAAGACTTGTTCCTATGGAAATTCTGGGATCTGGCCAATAGGGTCTGGGATTTGTGGAACCAAGCCATTTCTCAAGGGATTCGTATGAAACTCAGAATGTAGGACTAATATGTGACTATAAGACTTGTTCCAATGGAAATTCTGGGATCTGGCCAATAGGGTCTGGGATTTGTGGAACCAAGCCATTTCTCAAGGGATTCGTATGAAACTCAGAATGTAGGACTAATATGTGACTATAAGACTTGTTCCTATGGAAATTCTGGGATCTGGCCAATAGGGTCTGGGATTTGTGGAACCAAGCTCTCAAGGAATTCGTATGAAACTCAGAATGTAGGACTAATATGTGACTATAAGACTTGTTCCTATGGAAATTCTGGGAACTGGCCAATAGGGTCTGGGATTTGTGGAACCAAGCCATTTCTCAAGGGATTCGTATGAAACGCAGAATGTAGGACTAATATGTGACTATAAGACTTGTTCCTATGGAAATTCTGGGATCTGGCCAATAGGGCCGGGATTTGTGGAACCAAGCCATTTCTCAAGGGATTCGTATGAAACTCAGAATGTAGGACTAATATGTGACTATAAGACTTGTTCCTATGGAAATTCTGGGATCTGGCCAATAGGGTCTGGGATTTGTGGAACCAAGCCATTTCTCAAGGGATTCGTATGAAACTCAGAATGTAGGACTAATATGTGACTATAAGACTTGTTCCTATGGAAATTCTGGGATCTGGCCAATAGGGTATGGGATTTGTGGAACCAAGCCATTTATCAAGGGATTCGTATGAAACTCGGAATGTAGGACTAATATACGAGTATAAGACTTGTTCCTATGGAAATTCTGGGATCTGGCCAATAGGGTCAGGGATTTGTGGAACCAAGCCATTTCTCAAGGGATTCGTATGAAACTCAGAATGTAGGACAAATATGTGACTATAAGACTTGTTCCTATGGAAATTCTGGGATCTGGCCAATAGGGTCTGGGATTTGTGGAACCAAGCCATTTCTCAAGGGATTCGTATGAAACTCAGAATGTAGGACTAATATGTGACTATAAGACTTGTTCCTAAGGAAATTCTGGGATCTGGCCAATAGGGTCTGGGATTTGTGGAACCAAGCCATTTCTCAAGACATTCGTATGAAACTCAGAATGTAGGACTAATATGTGACTATAAGACTTGTTCCTATGGAAATTCTGGGATCTGGCCAATAGGGTCTGGGATTTGTGGAACCAAGCCATTTCTCAAGGGTTTCGTATGAAACTCAGAATGTAGGACTAATATGCGAGTATAAGACTTGTTCCTATGGAAATTCTGGGATCTGGCCAATAGGGTCTGGGATTTGTGGAACCAAGCCATTTCTCAAGACATTCGTATGAAACTCAGAATGTAGGACTAATATGTGACTATAAGACTTGTTCCTATGGAAATTCTGGGATCTGGCCAATAGGGTCTGGGATTTGTGGAACCAAGCCATTTCTCAAGGGTTTCGTATGAAACTCGGAATGTAGGACTAATATGTGACTATAAGACTTGTTCCTATGGAAATTCTGGGATCTGGCCAATAGGGTCTGGGATTTGTGGGAACCAAGCCATTTCTGAAGGGATTCGTATGAAACTCAGAATGCAGGACTAATATGTGACTATAAGACTTGTTCCTATGGAAATTCTGGGATCTGGCCAATAGGGTCTGGGATTTGTGGAACCAAGCCATGTCTCAAGGGATTCGTATGAAACTCAGAATGTAGGACTAATATGTGACTATAAGACTTGTTCCTATGGAAATTCTGGGATCTGGCCAATAGGGTCTGGGATTTGTGGAACCAAGCCATTTCTCAAGGGATTCGTATGAAACTCAGAATGTAGGACTAATATGTGACTATAAGACTTGTTCCTATGGAAATTCTGGGATCTGGCCAATAGGGTCTGGGATTTGTGGAACCAAGCTCTAAAGGAATTCGTATGAAACTCAGAATGTAGGACTAATATGTGACTATAAGACTTGTTCCTATGGAAATTCTGGGATCTGGCCAATAGGGTCTGGGATTTGTGGAACCAAGCTCTAAAGGAATTCGTATGAAACTCAAAATGTAGGACTAATATGTGACTATAAGACTTTTTCCTATGGAAATTCTGGGATCTGGCCAATAGGGTCTGGGATTTGTGGAACCAAGCCATTTCTCAAGGGTTTCGTATGAAACTCAGAATGTAGGACTAATATGCGAGTATAAGACTTGTTCCTATGGAAATTCTGGGATCTGGCCAATAGGGTCTGGGATTTGTGGAACCAAGCCATTTCTCAAGACATTCGTATGAAACTCAGAATGTAGGACTAATATGTGACTATAAGACTTGTTCCTATGGAAATTCTGGGATCTGGCCAATAGGGTCTGGGATTTGTGGAACCAAGCCATTTCTCAAGGGTTTCGTATGAAACTCGGAATGTAGGACTAATATGTGACTATAAGACTTGTTCCTATGGAAATTCTGGGATCTGGCCAATAGGGTCTGGGATTTGTGGGAACCAAGCCATTTCTAAAGGGATTCGTATGAAACTCAGAATGCAGGACTAATATGTGACTATAAGACTTGTTCCTATGGAAATTCTGGGATCTGGCCAATAGGGTCTGGGATTTGTGGAACCAAGCCATGTCTCAAGGGATTCGTATGAAACTCAGAATGTAGGACTAATATGTGACTATAAGACTTGTTCCTATGGAAATTCTGGGATCTGGCCAATAGGGTCTGGGATTTGTGGAACCAAGCCATTTCTCAAGGGATTCGTATGAAACTCAGAATGTAGGACTAATATGTGACTATAAGACTTGTTCCTATGGAAATTCTGGGATCTGGCCAATAGGGTCTGGGATTTGTGGAACCAAGCTCTAAAGGAATTCGTATGAAACTCAGAATGTAGGACTAATATGTGACTATAAGACTTGTTCCTATGGAAATTCTGGGAACTGGCCAATAGGGTCTGGGATTTGTGGAACCAAGCCATTTCTCAAGGGATTCGTATGAAACGCAGAATGTAGGACTAATATGTGACTATAAGACTTGTTCCTATGGAAATTCTGGGATCTGGCCAATAGGGCCGGGATTTGTGGAACCAAGCCATTTCTCAAGGGATTCGTATGAAACTCAGAATGTAGGACTAATATGTGACTATAAGACTTGTTCCTATGGAAATTCTGGGATCTGGCCAATAGGGTCTGGGATTTGTGGAACCAAGCCATTTCTCAAGGGATTCGTATGAAACTCAGAATGTAGGACTAATATGTGACTATAAGACTTGTTCCTATGGAAATTCTGGGATCTGGCCAATAGGGTATGGGATTTGTGGAACCAAGCCATTTATCAAGGGATTCGTATGAAACTCGGAATGTAGGACTAATATACGAGTATAAGACTTGTTCCTATGGAAATTCTGGGATCTGGCCAATAGGGTCAGGGATTTGTGGAACCAAGCCATTTCTCAAGGGATTCGTATGAAACTCAGAATGTAGGACTAATATGTGACTATAAGACTTGTTCCTATGGAAATTCTGGGATCTGGCCAATAGGGTCTGGGATTTGTGGAACCAAGCCATTTCTCAAGGCATTCGTATGAAACTCAGAATGTAGGACTAATATGTGACTATAAGACTTGTTCCTATGGAAATTCTGGGATCTGGCCAATAGGGTCTGGGATTTGTGGAACCAAGCCATTTCTCAAGGGATTCGCATGAAACTCAGAATGTAGGACTAATATGCGAGTATAAGACTTGTTCCTATGGAAATTCTGGGATCTGGCCAATAGGGTCTGGGATTTGTGGAACCAAGCCATTTCTCAAGGGATTCGTATGAAACTCGGAATGTAGGACTAATATGCGAGTATAAGACTTGTTCCTATGGAAATTCTGGGATCTGGCCAATAGGGTCTGGGATTTGTGGAACCAAGCCATTTCTCAAGGGATTCGTATGAAACTCGGAATGTAGGACTAATATGTGACTATAAGACTTGTTCCTATGGAAATTCTGGGATTTGGCCAATAGGGTCTGGGATTTGTGGGAACCAAGCCATTTCTCAAGGGATTCGTATGAAACTCAGAATGAAGGACTAATATGTGACTATAAGACTTGTTCCTATGGAAATTCTGGGATCTGGTCAATAGGGTCTGGGATTTGTGGAACCAAGCCATTTCTCAAGGGTTTCGTATGAAACTCGGAATGTATTGTTCCTATGGAAATTCTGGGATCTGGCCAATAGGGTCTGGGATTTGTGGAACCAAGCCATTTCTCAAGGGATTCGTATGAAACTCAGAATGTAGGACTAATATGTGACTATAAGACTTTTTCCTATGGAAATTCTGGGATCTGGCCAATAGGGTCTGGGATTTGTGGAACCAAGCCATTTCTCAAGGGATTCGTATGAAACTCGGAATGTAGGACTAATATGCGAGTATAAGACTTGTTCCTATGGAAATTCTGTGATCTGGCCAATAGGGTCTGGGATTTGTGGAACCAAGCCATTTCTCAAGGGATTCGTATGAAACTCAGAATGTAGGACTAATATGTGACTATAAGACTTGTTCCTAAGGAAATTCTGGGATCTGGCCAATAGGGTCTGGGATTTGTGGAACCAAGCCATTTCTCAAGACATTCGTATGAAACTCAGAATGTAGGACTAATATGTGACTATAAGACTTGTTCCTATGGAAATTCTGGGATCTGGCCAATAGGGTCTGGGATTTGTGGAACCAAGCCATTTCTCAAGGGTTTCGTATGAAACTCAGAATGTAGGACTAATATGCGAGTATAAGACTTGTTCCTATGGAAATTCTGGGATCTGGCCAAAAGGGTCTGGGATTTGTGGAACCAAGCCATTTCTCAAGGGATTCGTATGAAACTCGGAATGTAGGACTAATTTGCGAGTATAAGACTTGTTCCTATGGAAATTCTGGGATCTGGCCAATAGGGTCTGGGATTTGTGGAACCAAGCCATTTCTCAAGGGATTCGTATGAAACTCGGAATGTAGGACTAATATGCGAGTATAAAACTTGTTCCTATGGAAATTCTGGGATCTGGCCAATAGGGTCTGGGATTTGTGGAACCAAGCCATTTCTCAAGACATTCGTATGAAACTCAGAATGTAGGACTAATATGTGACTATAAGACTTGTTCCTATGGAAATTCTGGGATCTGGCCAATAGGGTCTGGGATTTGTGGAACCAAGCCATTTCTCAAGGGTTTCGTATGAAACTCGGAATGTAGGACTAATATGTGACTATAAGACTTGTTCCTATGGAAATTCTGGGATCTGGCCAATAGGGTCTGGGATTTGTGGGAACCAAGCCATGTCTCAAGGGATTCGTATGAAACTCAGAAGGAAGGACTAATATGTGACTATAAGACTTGTTCCTATGGAAATTCTGGGATCTGGCCAATAGGGTCTGGGATTTGTGGAACCAAGCCATTTCTCAAGGGTTTCGTATGAAACTCGGAATGAAGGACTAATATGCGAGTATAAGACTTGTTCCTATGAAAATTCTGGGATCTGGCCAATAGGGTCTGGGATTTGTGGAACCAAGCCATTTCTCAAGGGATTCGTATGAAACTCGGAATGTAGGACTGATATGCGAGTATAAGACTTGTTCCTATGGAAATTCTGGGATCTGGCCAAAAGGGTCTGGGATTTGTGGAACCAAGCCATTTCTCAAGGGATTCGTATGAAACTCGGAATGTAGGACTAATTTGCGAGTATAAGACTTGTTCCTATGGAAATTCTGGGATCTGGCCAATAGGGTCTGGGATTTGTGGAACCAAGCCATTTCTCAAGGGATTCGTATGAAACTCGGAATGTAGGACTAATATGCGAGTATAAAACTTGTTCCTATGGAAATTCTGGGATCTGGCCAATAGGGTCTGGGATTTGTGGAACCAAGCCATTTCTCAAGGGATTCGTATGAAACTCAGAATGTAGGACTAATATGTGACTATAAGACTTGTTCCTATGGAAATTCTAGGATCTGGCCAATAGGGTCTGGGATTTGTGGAACCAAGCCATTTCTCAAGGGATTCGTATGAAACTCAGAATGTAGGACTAATATGTGACTATAAGACTTGTTCCTATGGAAATTCTGGGATCTGGCCAATAGGGTCTGGGATTTGTGGAACCAAGCCATTTCTCGAGGGATTCGTATGAAACTCAGAATGTAGGACTAATATGTGACTTGTTCCTATGGAAATTCTGGGATCTGGCCAATAGGGTATGGGATTTGTGGAACCAAGCCATTTATCAAGGGATTCGTATGAAACTCGGAATGTAGGACTAATATACGAGTATAAGACTTGTTCCTATGGAAATTCTGGGAACTGGCCAATAGGGTCTGGGATTTGTGGAACCAAGCCATTTCTCAAGGGATTCGTATGAAACGCAGAATGTAGGACTAATATGTGACTATAAGACTTGTTCCTATGGAAATTCTGGGATCTGGCCAATAGGGCCGGGATTTGTGGAACCAAGCCATTTCTCAAGGGATTCGTATGAAACTCAGAATGTAGGACTAATATGTGACTATAAGACTTGTTCCTATGGAAATTCTGGGATCTGGCCAATAGGGTCTGGGATTTGTGGAACCAAGCCATTTCTCAAGGGATTCGTATGAAACTCAGAATGTAGGACTAATATGTGACTATAAGACTTGTTCCTATGGAAATTCTGGGATCTGGCCAATAGGGTATGGGATTTGTAGAACCAAGCCATTTATCAAGGGATTCGTATGAAACTCGGAATGTAGGACTAATATACGAGTATAAGACTTGTTCCTATGGAAATTCTGGGATCTGGCCAATAGGGTCAGGGATTTGTGGAACCAAGCCATTTCTCAAGGGATTCGTATGAAACTCAGAATGTAGGACTAATATGTGACTATAAGACTTGTTCCTATGGAAATTCTGGGATCTGGCCAATAGGGTCTGGGATTTGTGGAACCAAGCCATTTCTCAAGGCATTCGTATGAAACTCAGAATGTAGGACTAATATGTGACTATAAGACTTGTTCCTATGGAAATTCTGGGATCTGGACAATAGGGTCTGGGATTTGTGGAACCAAGCCATTTCTCAAGGGATTCGCATGAAACTCAGAATGTAGGACTAATATGCGAGTATAAGACTTGTTCCTATGGAAATTCTGGGATCTGGCCAATAGGGTCTGGGATTTGTGGAACCAAGCCATTTCTCAAGGGATTCGTATGAAACTCGGAATGTAGGACTAATATGCGAGTATAAGACTTGTTCCTATGGAAATTCTGGGATCTGGCCAATAGGGTCTGGGATTTGTGGAACCAAGCCATTTCTCAAGGGATTCGTATGAAACTCGGAATGTAGGACTAATATGTGACTATAAGACTTGTTCCTATGGAAATTCTGGGATTTGGCCAATAGGGTCTGGGATTTGTGGGAACCAAGCCATTTCTCAAGGGATTCGTATGAAACTCAGAATGAAGGACTAATATGTGACTATAAGACTTGTTCCTATGGAAATTCTGGGATCTGGTCAATAGGGTCTGGGATTTGTGGAACCAAGCCATTTCTCAAGGGTTTCGTATGAAACTCGGAATGTAGGACTGATATGCGAGTATAAGACTTGTTCCTATGGAAATTCTGGGATCTGGCCAATAGGGTCTGGGATTTGTAACCAAGCCATTTCTCAAGGGATTCGTATGAAACTCGGAATGTATGACTAATATGCGAGTATAAGACTTGTTCCTATGGAAATTCTGGGATCTGGCCAATAGGGTCTGGGATTTGTGGAACCAAGCCATTTCTCAAGGGATTCGTATGAAACTCAGAATGTAGGACTAATATGTGACTATAAGACTTTTTCCTATGGAAATTCTGGGATCTGGCCAATAGGGTCTGGGATTTGTGGAACCAAGCCATTTCTCAAGGGATTCGTATGAAACTCGGAATGTAGGACTAATATACGAGTATAAGACTTGTTCCTATGGAAATTCTGGGATCTGGCCAATAGGGTCTGGGATTTGTGGAACCAAGCCATTTCTCAAGGGATTCGTATGAAACTCAGAATGTAGGACTAATATGTGACTATAAGACTTGTTCCTAAGGAAATTCTGGGATCTGGCCAATAGGGTCTGGGATTTGTGGAACCAAGCCATTTCTCAAGACATTCGTATGAAACTCAGAATGTAGGACTAATATGTGACTATAAGACTTGTTCCTATGGAAATTCTGGGATCTGGCCAATAGGGTCTGGGATTTGTGGAACCAAGCCATTTCTCAAGGGTTTCGTATGAAACTCAGAATGTATGACTAATATGCGAGTATAAGACTTGTTCCTATGGAAATTCTGGGATCTGGCCAATAGGGTCTGGGATTTGTGGAACCAAGCCATTTCTCAAGACATTCGTATGAAACTCAGAATGTAGGACTAATATGTGACTATAAGACTTGTTCCTATGGAAATTCTGGGATCTGGCCAATAGGGTCTGGGATTTGTGGAACCAAGCCATTTCTCAAGGGTTTCGTATGAAACTCGGAATGTAGGACTAATATGTGACTATAAGACTTGTTCCTATGGAAATTCTGGGATCTGGCCAATAGGGTCTGGGATTTGTGGGAACCAAGCCATTTCTCAAGGGATTCGTATGAAACTCAGAATGAAGGACTAATATGTGACTATAAGACTTGTTCCTATGGAAATTCTGGGATCTGGCCAATAGGGTCTGGGATTTGTGGAACCAAGCCATTTCTCAAGGGTTTCGTATGAAACTCGGAATGAAGGACTAATATGCGAGTATAAGACTTGTTCCTATGGAAATTCTGGGATCTGGCCAATAGGGTCTGGGATTTGTGGAACCAAGCCATTTCTCAAGGGATTCGTATGAAACTCGGAATGTAGGACTAATATGCGAGTATAAGACTTGTTCCTATGGAAATTCTGGGATCTGGCCAAAAGGGTCTGAGATTTGTGGAACCAAGCCATTTCTCAAGGGATTCGTATGAAACTCGGAATGTAGGACTAAAATGCGAGTATAAGATTTGTTCCTATGGAAATTCTGGGATCTGGCCAATAGGGTCTGGGATTTGTGGAACCAAGCCATTTCTCAAGGGATTCGTATGAAACTCGGAATGTAGGACTAATATGCGAGTATAAGACTTGTTCCTATGGAAATTCTGGGATCTGGCCAATAGGGTCTGGGATTTGTGGAACCAAGCCATTTCTCAAGGGATTCGTATGAAACTCAGAATGTAGGACTAATATGTGACTATAAGACTTGTTCCTATGGAAATTCTAGGATCTGGCCAATAGGGTCTGGGATTTGTGGAACCAAGCCATTTCTCAAGGGATTCGTATGAAACTCAGAATGTAGGACTAATATGTGACTATAAGACTTGTTCCTATGGAAATTCTGGGATCTGGCCAATAGGGTCTGGGATTTGTGGAACCAAGCCATTTCTCGAGGGATTCGTATGAAACTCAGAATGTAGGACTAATATGTGACTTGTTCCTATGGAAATTCTGGGATCTGGCCAATAGGGTATGGGATTTGTGGAACCAAGCCATTTATCATGGGATTCGTATGAAACTCGGAATGTAGGACTAATATACGAGTATAAGACTTGTTCCTATGGAAATTCTGGTATCTGGCCAATAGGGTCTGGGATTTGTGGAACTAAGCCATTTCTCAAGGGATTCGTATGAAACTCAGAATGTAGGACTAATATGCGAGTATAAGACTTGTTCCTATGGAAATTCTGGGATCTGGCCAATAGGGTCTGGGATTTGTGGAACCAAGCCATTTCTCAAGGGATTCGTATGAAACTCGGAATGTAGGACTAATATGCGAGTATAAGACTTGTTCCTATGGAAATTCTGGGATCTGGCCAATAGGGTCTGGGATTTGTGGAACCAAGCCATTTCTCAAGGGATTCGTATGAAACTCGGAATGTAGGACTAATATGCGAGTATAAGACTTGTTCCTATGGAAATTCTGGGATCTGGCCAATAGGGTCTGGGATTTGTGGAACCAAGCCATTTCTCAAGGGATTCGTATGAAACTCGGAATATAGGACTAATATGCGAGTATAAGACTTGTTCCTATGGAAATTCTGGGATCTGGCCAATAGGGTCTGGGATTTGTGGAACCAAGCCATTTCTCAAGGGATTCGTATGAAACTCGGAATGTAGGACTAATATGTGACTATAAGACTTGTTCCTATGGAAATTCTGGGATCTGGCCAATAGGGTCTGGGATTTGTGGGAACCAAGCCATTTCTCAAGGGATTCGTATGAAACTCAGAATGAAGGACTAATATGTGACTATAAGACTTGTTCCTATGGAAATTCTGGGATCTGGATAATAGGGTCTGGGATTTGTGGAACCAAGCCATTTCTCAAGGGTTTCGTATGAAACTCGGAATGCAGGACTAATATGCGAGTATAATACTTGTTACTATGGAAATTCTGGGATCTGGCCAATAGGGTCTGGGATTTGTGGAACCAAGCCATTTCTCAAGGGATTCGTATTAAACTCGGAATGTAGGACTAATATGCGAGTATAAGACTTGTTCCTATGGAAATTCTGGGATCTGGCCAATAGGGTCTGGGATTTGTGGAACCAAGCCATTTCTCAAGGGATTCGTATGAAACTCAGAATGTAGGACTAATATGTGACTATAAGACTTGTTCCTATGGAAATTCTGGGATCTGGCCAATAGGGTCTGGGATTTGTGGAACCAAGCCATTTCTCAAGGCATTCGTATGAAATTCAGAATGTAGGACTAATATGTGACTATAAGACTTGTTCCTATGGAAATTCTGGGATCTGGCCAATAGGGTCTGGGATTTGTGGAACCAAGCCATTTCTCAAGGGATTCGCATGAAACTCAGAATGTAGGACTAATATGCGAGTATAAGACTTGGTCCTATGGAAATTCTGGGATCTGGCCAATAGGGTCTGGGATTTGTGGAACCAAGCCATTTCTCAAGGGATTCGTATGAAACTCGGAATGTAGGACTAATATGCGAGTATAAGACTTGTTCCTATGGAAATTCTGGGATCTGGCCAATAGGGTCTGGGATCTGTGGAACCAAGCCATTTCTCAAGGGATTCGTATGAAACTCGGAATGTAGGACTAATATGTGACTATAAGACTTGTTCCTATGGAAATTCTGGGATCTGGCCAATAGGGTCTGGGATTTGTGGGAACCAAGCCATTTCTCAAGGGATTCGTATGAAACTCAGAATGAAGGACTAATATGTGACTATAAGACTTGTTCCTATGGAAATTCTGGGATCTGGTCAATAGGGTCTGGGATTTGTGGAACCAAGCCATTTCTCAAGGGTTTCGTATGAAACTCGGAATGTAGGACTAATATGCGAGTATAAGACTTGTTCCTATGGAAATTCTGGGATCTGGCCAATAGGGTCTGGGATTTGTAACCAAGCCATTTCTCAAGGGATTCGTATGAAACTCGGAATGTATGACTAATATGCGAGTATAAGACTTGTTCCTATGGAAATTCTGGGATCTGGCCAATAGGGTCTGGGATTTGTGGAACCAAGCCATTTCTCAAGGGATTCGTATGAAACTCAGAATGTAGGACTAATATGTGACTATAAGACTTTTTCCTATGGAAATTCTGGGATCTGGCCAATAGGGTCTGGGATTTGTGGAACCAAGCCATTTCTCAAGGGATTCGTATGAAACTCGGAATGTAGGACTAATATGCGAGTATAAGACTTGTTCCTATGGAAATTCTGGGATCTGGCCAATAGGGTCTGGGATTTGTGGAACCAAGCCATTTCTCAAGGGATTCGTATGAAACTCAGAATGTAGGACTAATATGTGACTATAAGACTTGTTCCTATGGAAATTCTGGGATCTGGCCAATAGGGTCTGGGATTTGTGGAACCAAGCCATTTCTCAAGACATTCGTATGAAACTCAGAATGTAGGACTAATATGTGACTATAAGACTTGTTCCTATGGAAATTCTGGGATCTGGCCAATAGGGTCTGGGATTTGTGGAACCAAGCCATTTCTCAAGGGTTTCGTATGAAACTCAGAATGTAGGACTAATATGCGAGTATAAGACTTGTTCCTATGGAAATTCTGGGATCTGGCCAATAGGGTCTGGGATTTGTGGAACCAAGCCATTTCTCAAGACATTCGTATGAAACTCAGAATGTAGGACTAATATGTGACTATAAGACTTGTTCCTATGGAAATTCTGGGATCTGGCCAATAGGGTCTGGGATTTGTGGAACCAAGCCATTTCTCAAGGGTTTCGTATGAAACTCGGAATGTAGGACTAATATGTGACTATAAGACTTGTTCCTATGGAAATTCTGGGATCTGGCCAATAGGGTCTGGGATTTGTGGAACCAAGCCATTTCTCAAGGCATTCGTATGAAACTCAGAATGTAGGACTAATATGTGACTATAAGACTTGTTCCTATGGAAATTCTGGGATCTGGCCAATAGGGTCTGGGATTTGTGGAACCAAGCCATTTCTCAAGGGATTCGCATGAAACTCAGAATGTAGGACTAATATGCGAGTATAAGACTTGTTCCTATGGAAATTCTGGGATCTGGCCAATAGGGTCTGGGATTTGTGGAACCAAGCCATTTCTCAAGGGATTCGTATGAAACTCGGAATGTAGGACTAATATGCGAGTATAAGACTTGTTCCTATGGAAATTCTGGGATCTGGCCAATAGGGTCTGGGATTTGTGGACCCAAGCCATTTCTCAAGGGATTCGTATGAAACTCGGAATGTAGGACTAATATGTGACTATAAGACTTGTTCCTATGGAAATTCTGGGATCTGGCCAATAGGGTCTGGGATTTGTGGGAACCAAGCCATTTCTCAAGGGATTCGTATGAAACTCAAGAGAAACTTGCACTTGCGGCTGATTACATCAGGGAAGTACAAGCCCTGCTCCAGCCCGAGGTTCCAGTGGAACAGGACCAGGTGGGTGAATTCCCTTTTCGGAAATAATGTGCCCTAGATACAATACTTCTTTTCGTAGTAAGGCACACTTTCCAGGATAAATTTTTAGGTTCACTTCCCTAGGTCGTTTTAACAAGTCTATCAAATTTTTGTTATGATCTATGAGGTTCTTACCAAACATTATTAACTCATCAAGGTCAACAAAACAGTGTGAGTAGGTAACTAAGGCCATCGCTATTGACATCATCCTTGAGAATTTGCTTGGTGAGATTTTTAGTCCCATTGGTAGTCGTTTTAGCTGATAGTGACCATCCTCCGTTGAAAATGCTGCCATTCGTCTACTTTTTGGTTCCATTTCCATTTGGTAGTATCCTTGACTTAAATCAATACATGAAAATATACTGCTCCTCCTACCATATCGTAAATGTCACTAATATTGGTTAACGGGAATTTATCGTCCTCTATTCTCTCATTTACGTTCCTGTTATCTATAACCATTCGGAATTTTTGAAGATTGGTAACGGGATCTCTCTTTTTTGGTACTACAAGTATCGGAGAGTTCCAAGCGGATACTGATGGTTCTATTATATCATTTTCTAGCATGTTGTCTATTTCGTTGTTTATATCATGTTTGTGTATGCGGTAGTCGGTAGGGTTTGGTATATTTCGGTGTCGCTCCCTCTTTTAGTGTTATATCTGCTTGTCCTATGTGAGTGTAAGTAAGCTTGTCTCCTTCCAAGTGAAAAATATCGTGGAATTTTGTGCATATTGACTCGATTTCAGTTTTCTCCTCATTATTCAGTGTATGGAAATTTATTTCGCTTAGTAACTTCTTTATTCTCGTGCTTGGTACAGCGTCCTGTTGAACCTTTCGACCATTCCGTCTGACTGTGGATGTAACGGAGCAGTCCTCGTTTTCTTGATGTTGAGTATTTGATACAGCTCTTGAAAGACTAGCGATTCAAAATTCCGCCCTTTATCGGAATGTAATTCCAGTGGTACTCCAAATCTGCTGATCCAATTGTCCACAAATGCCTTAGCTACTGTGCTAGCTTCCTGGTTTGCGATGGGATATGCTTCACTCATTTACTAAAGCAAACAATGCATACGCGTATGTAGCGATTTCCATCTCTTGTTTCTGGTAATGGACCAGCTATGTCCATTGCCACCCGCTCAAATGGTGCTCCAACATTGTACTGTTGCATTTTTGCTCTAGTTTTGGTTGCGTGGAATTTTGTGCATATTGACTCGATTTCAGTTTTCTCCTCATTGCATTTGCATTTTTGCTCTAGTTTTGGTTGCGGTCCTTTGCTTGCTGCGCACATGACACACGTTCGACACCAGTCTTCCACATCTCTACGGCAATTGACCCAATAGAAGCGATTCCTTGCCTTATCTAACGTCTTATTAACGCCCAAATGCGCTCCTGATGTACCGATATGTAATTCTTCCAGGACTTCTCTGACTCGGTTTGTTAGTAGCACAATCTGCGATTTTCTGCTTCGACCTTCAGCCGCTTCCCATTGCCAGTAGTCCTTCTTCCAATCTCAATGACTGCCATTGAGCCTAGTAACTTTTTACTGCAGGACTTTCTATTGCAATCTCGTGCTACTCCGATCTGTCACCTTGCTCCATCCGTTGAAATATTCACGCACGCAGGAAATCATCGCGCACTTGTTCCTCCCTTAGCTGCTCTTTTGTCCAACAATCTTCAACTTGTAGTGTTATTTGTGCAACTACTACAGAGCACTTTGTGAGGGAACGCGCCAGCGACCACATAAATAACATGCCTAAAAGCATACAACGTTTTTGACCCTACATCGACTCTAGTCCCTCTCAAAGTAAAAGCATACACAAATCAGTACTACGTATTAATTAATAGCACACTTGGTGCATGAAAACAAAAGTATACGTATTCTTTAATGGCTCACTCGGTGCATGGGAACAGAAAACATAAAACATCTCCAATAGCATAATTTATGACCGGCGGTCGTTCGCCTATGAAAATAAATATGCAATCGAAGCATCATGGGCAAACGAGCGCTGGCGGCTTAGAACGTTAATTACCCTTTCCATGCATTGCGCTGAGTAAGCGGCGCATGGAAATGGTAATGAAATAATAAGGTCTTTCGCTTGTGTAAACAAATATTTCAACGCAGCAGCATAGGCGAACGAACCCAAAAACACTTGACGCCGTCGGTCATATATTACATACGTACATACATACACTATGCTGATAAAGCGATATTATGTAAAATATGAATATCGATGAGTTGGCATTCTAGAGTCGATGCATGGTCGAAACCCGATCAATTATTTTTGTATAAAAGAAGGGAAAATTCACTGAATAAAATCATCTTCGCACCTAACGTTGAACAATAATCATCGAGTTTTCATTTATTAAAGCATCATACCAATTCGGTATTCTGACTCCCTAGAGAGCTCCGGCTTTTGGGTTTACGTTGACACGGCAACACGCCTGACGAGTCATATATTGAGCTTGGTATCTAAATCCTTCAAAAAATTAACAGCAAAGTTGTTCCAACAAATTATGACAACTTTACATGGCGATCCTGCCAGATTCTGGCTTAATACTGAGTACTGAAATAAGTCGTTATTCATCAAGAAAAATAATTTTTCTAAGTCGTCGTTATTTATCAAAGTCATTTAAATCATCGTACATTTCGTCCAACGAACGTATGCAAGAGAAACTTGCACTTGCGGCCAGGTGAGGACCAAAGCCACTGTCAATAGAGGAGAACAGACGACGACAGAAATTGAAGAAGCCAGCAGTCGAAGCCTATACTATACTATCGCCATCGAAGAAACGAGGACGCATAAAATTTAGATTTAATAATCTTAATAATAAATAAATAAAATTTTATATATATATTAACTAGCATTTTAAACAGTTTTTATAAGAAAAAAAATGGGAAAAACTCAGTCAAAAGTCGAAGAGGCCAATGTGAATAACAATGGACCTAAGACCAATAAAAATTACGAAACAATGAACTATGGAATAGACATAGTAACGGTTTTGCTGGTAATAATAATAATCCTAGGGTTGAACTACATTCGCAAGATATTAAACAAAAAAGTAAATAAGGTCATTAAAATAGAGATAATAAAACAAAACATAGTAGGTAGGAGACTATCAGTATAAAAAAAAAAAATTTTATTCACTTTCTTATCTTATGGTACTCCAAAAATTTATTAAAACTCTATGGAAAAACTCGGTTCTCTTACAAAAGATCTTTATAAAATAGTAAAAAACCTTAGAAAAGATGGCCCTAACAGAAAAAGATCTAAGGAATCAGCTGAGCCAAGATTAGAACAAATTCATGAAATTTTTGAACAAGCACAAACTATAGCTACAGACCTAGATGAAACTCTTTTCGATAACAAGAACTTTCAAATAATATGTGAAAGATTGCACAGATACAAAACAGAAGCAATAGATAGAATAGCAAAAAGCATAATACAGGAAGAAATAACGGAAGACACAAAACTTACACCAAATGAAACACTAACAGACGTAGGCAAAATGACGGAAGAATTTAGTTTCAGCTTCGCTCAGAAATAGAATAGAAATATAAATAATAATGATATTAGTAGGACAACTAATAACCAAAGGGTAAGAGCATTGGGAAAGGAACAACACACCGAGGGGACAGCCGACCCTTCGGAAGGGAGTCTATAAATCCCGACATACCAAGTACCATATATACGACGGGGATAGAAAACGGCCTTACGTACAAATATAATCCAACAATAACAAAGTCATACGATGCTTACTAGACACCCATTTGTGTAATAAAAAGTTCCGTAGTTGAGGGAATTATACCAATAGAAAAAAACTATAGTACGTACATTGTAGGTATAGCAGGGAATCTACGTTCAAAGGGCACCTGTACTAGCACCTTACATTTCGGGAAGAACAGCATTCCGTACGAATTCCATGTAGTACCCGATTCCTTCCCGATACCCGTCGATGGTTTTATTGGAGCAAACTTCTTAATGGAGTTTGGTGCGGTAATCGATCTAGAAATCTTACATTTAAATTTTTAAAATTAATAACAGACAGCTTTCGGTACCGATATGTGTACAACATAGTTTAAATAACATAACCGTGTCTCCAAGATGTGAAGCTACATATTGGGTGGGCGAATACAAAGCATATAGATTCCAGAATATTTTATCCTCAAGAATTGTGCAAAGGTGTTTACATGGCTGGATCCATATCTACGGCCATACAAGGAAAAATCCCAATCAAAATTCTCAACTCTCGCGAAACTGCTGTAAACCTTAAATGGGAAGAACCAATATCATTCCCAGTATCCGAGCATTACGTTTTACAGTACAAAAAGGAGGACGCTGTCCAAGCACGAGAATAAAGAAGTTACTAAGTGAAATTAATTTCGATACACTGAATAATGTGGAGAGAACTGAAATCTAGTCAATATGCACAAAATTCAACGATATTTTTCACTTGGAAGGAGACAAGCTTACTTACACTCGCATAGGACAAGCAGATATAACACTAAAAGAAGGAGCGACACCAAAATATACCAAACCCTACCGACTACCACATACACAAAAACAGGATATAAAAAACGAAATAGACAACATGCTAGAAAACGACATAATAGAACCATCAGTATCCGCTTGGAACCCTCCGATACTCGTAGTACCAAAAAGAGAGATCCCGTTAACAATCTGAAAAATGGTTATAGATTACAGGAACGTAAATGAGAGAATAGAAGACGATAAATTCCCGTTAACCAATACCAAAACTACCAATGGGACTAAAAATCTCACCAAGCAAATTCTCAAGGATGATGTCAATAGCGATGGCCGGACTTACGTACTCACGCTGTTTCGTTTACCTTAATGACTTAATAGTGTTTGGTAAGAACCTCATTGATCATCGTATACTTAGGGAAGTAAACCTAAATATTTATTTAGGAAAGTGTGCCTTCCTATGTAAAGAAGTATTGTATCTAGGGCAAATTATTTCCGAAAACGGAATTCACACAGCTCCGACAAAATCAGCAGCAATGAGCAATTATCCTACCCCAACAAATGCAGTCGATGTAAGAAGATTCGTAGCATTCGATAATTACTACCATAAATTTATTCCAAACTTTGCCACAATAGCCATCCCATTCAACAAATTACTTAGAAAAATCGTAGAATTCATTTTTAATCAAAACTGTAAAAACTTCTTAAAACAAACCTTACTAGTCCCCAAATTTTACAACTCCCAAATTTCGACAAAGAATTCATTTTACGGACAGACGCATCAGGTTTTGCATTAGGTGCTGTATTGTCCAATTTCGATAACAAACCTATTGCTTATGCGAGTAACACTTTGAGTAGTGCCGAGAAGAATTATAGCACTATCGAAAAAGAGTTACCGACCATATTTGTTTGGACGGAAATTCAAAATTATAACAGACCACAGACCATTAGTTTACCTTTTTTCCCTTAAAGAACCCTCAAGTAGATTAAAAAAATTCAGACTGCTACTAGAAGAATATAATTTTCACATTGAATATACACCCGGAAAAGATAATTGCACAGCTGACACATTAAATGGGATTCTGACCAACTTAAAGAACTACACGTATGTCTCATAACAAGATCTAAAACACAAGCAGAGAAGTCAATACAGAAAAATCTAACGGACAGACAGAAAACAGAAGCAGAAGAAAATAATCGTATAATTACAGAGCAACACAAGCCACCAGAGCATGGAAATAAAATAACTGAGCTAAAAATATGTAACAGTTTCGAGGACGAGGAATATCAAATAAAAGATATAGATATAAATCTTAGGAGATATGTTTAAGAAAAGTAATGTAAAGGTGCACCTAATAAATAAATGTATAGAAATTACCGATCCTCATAAAAAGAAAATATTGCACAACGATTATCATATATTACCAACAAGTGGACATGCAGGAATAAACCGTATGATAAAAACGCATAAACAAAAAGACTTCTGTTTCGACAAAATATATTTGGACTTAGTAGGTCCTTTAGACGAAACGGTGAATGGTTATAGGTGCGTACTGACTTTACAAGACGAACTGACCAAATTCACGGAAGCTATTCCAATTCGAAATAAGGAAGCTGGTACAGTAGCTGGTGTAGTAGAATGTTTCATCATTAGATATGGAGTTCCAAAAACTGTAGCCTCTGATCAAGGAACAGAAATAAACAAAATTTTTAAGGATATGTGCAAATTATTGAAAATAGAACAATTGCAATCTATATACAGCCTACTATCACGAAAGTATAGGAGCGTTAGAAAATTCCCAAAAGGTTCTCGTAGCATACCTTAGGAGCTATGTATCCGATAAGCATACCGACTGGTGTACTTGGTTACCATATTACGTATTTTTTTACAACACCACAGTACATACAGAAACAGGGTATACACCATTTGAATTAGTATTCGGTCGACGATGTACATTACCTACAAACTTAAGAAGACATGTAGAACCAAGATACAACTACGAGTATTACGTAATTGACTTAAGAGAAAAGTTACAAATCGCTCATAGAGATACGAGAGATACACTTCTAAACAAAAAAAACGATAGGAAAACTGACTACGATAGGAAGGCTAGAAGTAAACAAACTAGTTTTGAAATAGGTAGTTTAGTTTTGTTAAGAAATGAGAATAGAAGAAAACTGGATCCTATTTACATAGGGCCATATGAAGTGTTATCTGAAGAAGGAGTAAACTGCGTAATCAAATACGAGGGAAAGAAAACGAAGGTCCATGAAAAGTTTATTCCGTTTAGACTAAAATATAATTTTTTTTTCCAAAATAATAAAGATCAAATAACTGCTATGCCCCAGTAATTAAGAAGCATTAATAATACTAAGCAAAACCATTTATTAATACCATTATAAAATTTAATAAAAATAATATAAGTTAATTATTCGTAGTAAAAATTAAATAATAAACCTAAATTTAATTAAAATTAAGACATTGGCTAGTCATAGTACAAATCTTACAACAAAATTGTAATTATCCTTAGTAAATAAAAATTGAGTAATAATTATTCAACGTAAATAAAAACCAAGCTAATACTCATTCATAGCAAACAAGAAACAAAAATAAAAAACAGAGAGTTCGTAACTACTAAATTTATTCAACTTAAGAAATTAGTTATTTAAGAATCCTACACAAAAACAAAACTTTTTGTAGGTAACATAACATTTAAAAAAAAAATATATTAAAACACTACATTGTAAAAATTCTTTTTGAGATCCCTTATTGTAGAAGTGGCGCGGAAAAGAAGAAATCAAGATATGTCATGATTTCTCCTTTTTCCCCAGGAAGGGTGATGTGAGGGATCGCACATAATAACATGCCTAAAAGCATACAACGTTTTTGACCCTACATCGACTCTAGTGCCTCTCAAAGTAAAAGCATACACAAATCAGTACTACGTATTAATTAATAGCACACTTTGTGCATGAAAACAAAAGTAAACAAAAATAACCCATACGTATTCTTTAATGGCACACTCGGTGCATGGGAACAGAAAATATAAAACATCTCCAATAGCTTAATTTATGACCGGCGGTCGTTCGCCTATGAAAATAAAAATGCAATCTAAGCATCATGGGCAAACGAGCGCCGGCCGCTTAGAACGTTAATAACACTTTCTATGCATTGCGCTGAGTAAGCGGCGCAAGGAAATGGTAATGAAATAATAAGGTCGTTCGCTTGTGGAAACAAATATGTCAACGCAGCAGCATAGGCGAACGAACCCAAAAACACTTGACGCTGTCGGTCATATATTACATACGTACATACATACACTATGCTGATAAAGCGATATTATGTAAAATATGAATATCGATGAGTAGGCATTCCAGAGTCGATGCATGGTCGAAAACCGATCAATTATTTTTGTATAAAAGAAGGGAAAATTCACTGAATAAAATCATCTTCACACCTAACGTTGAACAATAATCATCGAGTTTTCATTTATTAAAGCATCATACCAACTCGGTATTCTGACTCCCTAGAGAGCTCCGGCTTTTGGGTTTACGTTGACACGGCAACACGCCTGACGAGTCAGATATCGAGCTTGGTATCTAAATCACCTGACATTCTTCTTTTACAGGAAACAAATCTCAAAGGGAAAATCTCAGTCCAGACGGGTACAACATTCACAGGGTCGACAAAAGCAGTGATTGCTCTGGGACGGCAGTCCTTATCAGGGACACTATGGCAGGCGAAAAGGTGCAAATCAGTGGTTTGCGTAGCATGGAAGCAACAGCTGTCAGCATCAAAGTCAACGAGGTTGAGACCTTGTTGGTAATATCAATGTACAATCACTGTAATGCAACGAGGGAAAAAATTCAACGGGATCTGCAAACTGTCTGCGGCATCTCCTCTAGGCACACATACTGTATGGGATTTTAACGCTAGACACACTCGATGGCAAGATGAAGTGTGCAACAATCAAGGAAAGGCCATTGCAGATTGGCTGGATTCAAATCCTAAGCACCATACCATGGCTGTTGTTTCACAGTCCCGGAAGACATATCCTCGGACACCATCCATGCTGGATTTCTTCTTGGCAACGACAAATTTCGTCAACATTCTGCCGGAATTAAGGAATTATTCCTGTTTTGCACATGATAGTGATTCGGATCATTTGGCCATTGAGCTTCGAGTGAGGTTGAATCAGCGAATTGTGCAAGTTACCCCAACACCTGAACTACACATCAACTTTACGAAAATAAACTGGAACCGGTTTAGATCAGAAGTCGAAGCTGGACTACAAATTCCAGCGGCATGTAGAAATCTGGAGAATAATGAAATTGATGATGCTATCAGAAATTTCGAGACTTCAGTGAACACAGCCATAGATCGGCAGAAAACTGTTCGTTCTAGCAGGGATCGGTTTCAACATCTACCTGAGAATATTCAGGCAATATATGCTCACAAGCAAAGGCTAAGGAAACGCCTTCAGAGGATCTTCAACAGGACTCTCAACACTGTTAATGACGAATATCAGTCTATATTTTAGCAACTGCATTGTACAGTAATCATGCTACGTCAAGCTGTGCGAAGTTACCAGGAAGATGAACTGACCAAACGACTTCAGAACATCAAACCAGGCCCGGATGCTTTTAAAAGGCTGAATTCTGTGATCGGAAAACGTATTTCCATTCCAGAAAGTATCTCGTTTGGAGAGCAAGTAGCATCCAGTCCTCTTGAAAACTTAACTATAAAATTCAACAATTGCCTAAACAATGGTTACTTTCCAGACATCTGGAAAGTGGCCAAAGTAGTACCAGTTCCCAAGAAAACCGACCGTTCTAGCGTAACTGATTACCGCCCCATAGCTTTACTGTGTTGTACCAGTAAAATATTAAAATCCTTGATCCGTAAAAAGAGCAATGAGTATTGTTTGGAAAGAAATCTAATTCCTGCCTTTCAGTTCGGCTTTCGAGAAAAGCACTATACGCTGCATCCTCTGATGAAGCTTCACAGTAACGTCACTCGAGGACTGAATGGCAAAAGTAGTACAGTAGCCTGTTTCTTAGACATCGAAAAAGCTTTCGATAGCGTCTGGACAAATGGGCTTCTGTACAAACTTTTTAGTTTTGGTTTCCCCAATTATATTGTGAAAATAATTCAAAATTTTCGTTTTAACAGGGTCTTTTTTGTACAGGTCAATGGCAGCCCATCGACAATGAAAAGGATTAAAGCCGGAGCTCCCCAAGGCTCCAGACTTGGACCAGTCCTATTTAGCATCTTCACGGCGGATCAACCCACCAATGCAGCCGGAACAAGGACCATGCTTTTCGCGGATGACTCAATAACCTATGCCGTTTCCCGCTCTCCTGAGATAGCTGCCCGAAGAGTGGAGGAACACCTCCGAAACCTTTGGGAGTACTACCTGAAGTGGGGACTGAAGATAAACGCCAACAAAACGGAACTCGTTTGGCCGAGTACCAGCAACCGAAACATGGATAAGAAAAATCGCAAGCAGGTGCAGAGCCACAAAAATCACCCTTCCGGACAACACGATAATAAACACCAAGTCAGAGACTAAGTACCTGGGAATAAACTTTACTGAGAGGCTCAAGTTTAACTCTCACATCGAAAAAACAATGAAAAAAGCGAACTACTCATTTGGAGCACCCGCTACTAAGAAGACGAAACGGACTGTCCAAGAACACCAGGCTGCTCATCTACAAGCAGCTCATCAGGCCAGTGATAACCTATGACTATCCCATATGGTTCACCGTCTCACCAACAACGATGAAGAAGATCTCCCTATTTGAAAGGATGGTACTAAGGGTCTGTACAGGACTCTGGAGGGTGGCAAACAGCTATAAGTTTGTGTCGACTGCAAGACTCAAATGGCGAGGAAATTCGTCGACGGATTGGAAACTCATCCAAGTCCTGAGATGCAAGGACTGAGAAGCGAAGAAATCGAGCCAAGTCACCGGTACATACACACCAGAGGATCCACAGATGCTAGATTCGACGACATCCTTAATAATCAAGACGTCTCCTTCTACGAGAAGGCCATCAATTAACATTACAGTGGCTGAAGATCGCCCTCTTTATACCCTATAATATTTTTTTTCATTTTTATTTTATTTTAGAATTTATTGTTTAAAATTAAATTGCTTTAAATATAACATGTAGTAGATTAAGTAGTCAAAAATATTGTTTAATTATAAGCAATACGAATAAAAGACAATGTAAATACGTCGGGCCCCTATTGTTGAGCCGACACTTATTAATAATAGTTATAAGTTTAGTTTTAAGTCAAAATTGTATATTTCTTAAATGTTAAATAAAATATCTTAATCTAATCTTGGTATCTAAATCCTTCAAAAAATTAACAGCAAAGTTGTTCCAACAAGTTAGGACAACTTTACAACTTCTTGTTTTCTTGCCTTGTGTAGTGTTTGCATTGGGGTGCACAAGGTCTTCTGGATAACCCATCGGCGTTATTGTGAAGCATTCCTTTTCGATGCTCTGTTCTGAATGTGTACGCCTGGAATTGTTCGATACATCCGGCCACTTGACCTTCTGGTTCCCTTAACTGCATTAACCACTTGAGAGCTGCATGGTCAGTTCGAAGAAGAAATTCCTGACCGTATAGGTACTTGTGGAAGTGTTTGACGCTATCGACAACAGCTAGCAATTCCCTTCGCGTCACGCAGTAGTTCTTCTCAGGCTTAGAAAGCGAACGGCTGTAGAACGCTATTACACGCAGTTTCGTTTCCGATTGTTATTTATTTAAAAAAATATATTTTGTGTTTTCAAAAGAAAACACCACAACTAAATTAAAATGCAAGTTTTTTTTTAATTCTTAAAAGAACTATTTATTAGACGAACTTCTTTTAACTGAGAACTTAGAACTAGAACTGAACTTTATAAAACTCTGGATACAACTGAACTTGATTAAAATGCAAGTTTTTTTTTAATTCTTAAAAGAACTATTTATAAGACGAACTTCTTTTAACTGAGAACTTAGAACTAGAACTGAACTTTATAAAACTCTGGATACAACTGAACTTGATGAAGCCTTGATGGAACTAACGTATTCGTATCATTTGCATACGGCTTATATACTATTTGTGTGCTGTCCAACTTCTTTGTTAGCTTTTTGGACTTTGATCTTGTCCTCGAATTTAGGAAGTAAACATGTTGATTTCTTAGATCGAATATTGAGATAAGAATGTGTTCATGCTAGAACATGCGCAATTGGACATCTGGCGTGTCCTTGAGTTTGGAAAGATGTAAACAAGTTGATCTCTTAGATCGTATACTGAGATAAGAATGTGTTCATGTTAGAACATGCGCAATTGGACACCTGGTTGTCCTTGAATGATCAAAACGTAAACATGTTGATCTCCTAGATCGCATATTGAGATAAGAATGTGTTAATGTTAGAACATGTGCAATTGGACATCTGGTTATCCTTGAATGACCAAAACGTAAACATGATTACTTCTTAGATAAGAATTAAAGATAAGGATTTAAAATACTTCACTCTTATATTGTCCAGTAGGACTGCGCATTTGTTATATTATGAATAATATTATGAAGTGTTAAGAATAATATTATTATTATTATTATTACAAATATTTATTAACGTAAATAAATTACATAAATAAACTATAACAAATTAGTGCACTAACAACTAATACATTATGATATTATAAAGTGATGTGAGGGTGTTCTAGGAATGTAACCACGCTACTTTCCTTCTTGATTCTGCGATAGAACCACCCCTATTCCCGCATTGCTCGTATCAGTGTCCAGGATGAAGAGTTCTCCTGCCTGTGGATATGCCAAAATTGGAGAACTGCATAGCTCGAATGATTTTTGGTGCTCACTTGACCATTGGAACTTTTGGTTCTTCTCCGTAAGGCGCCTAAATAATTCACTTTATTTATGATAAGGCTACATTTCGGCGGACTGAACTTTAATCCTGCTTTTAGGGTTTCCAGAACTTGCCGAAGATTATTCACGTGCTCATTAAATGTGCGACCAAAAACAATGATGTCATCCAAATAGACTAGACATGTATTCCAGCTTTACATATGTAGCTATGTCGTTCTGCATTCCTGTCCAGAAGTATTTTTGTTTAATCGTTTTCTTCATGCGGTTTATTCCTGCATGTCCACTTGTTGGTAATATATGATAATCGTTGAGCAATATTTTCTTTTTGTGAGAATTGGTAATTTCTATACATTTATGTATTAGGTGCACCTTTACATTACTTTTCTTAAACATATCTCCTAAGATTTTTTGCAACTCGCGAATATTGTACTCTCGACGGCCGTCTTCGAGTTTCTTAATTTCTTCTTTTGTAATGTATAATTTATTAATTGATAATGGTCCGCAGATGCTATGCACGTCCCTCGACAACAAATCGCAAAATGATGTCAATCGGGCTGTAGTGCCATCCTTGTCTCTTCTTAGGAGCATACAATTCTTCACTGGGACGTATGCCAAAACTTTGTTGGGTCCCAGGATTATATCCATATCTTTGATTTGATATTCCCCGTCCACTAACCTGTTACATATTTTTAGCTCGGACCTTGTTATGACACATGCGTGTAGTTCTTTAAGATGGTCAGAATCCCATTTAATGCGACTTAATGCGTCAGCTGTGCAATTATCTTTTCCGGATGTATATTCAATGTGAAAATTATATTCTTCTAGTAGCAGTCTGAATTTTGTTAATGTACTTGATGGTTCTTTAAGGGAAAAAAGGTAAACTAATGGTCTGTGATTTGTTATAATTTTGAATTTTCGTCCAAACAAATATGGTCGGTAGTGTTTTATCGCCCATACTATTGCTAGTAACTCTTTTTCGATAGTGCTATAATTCTTCTCGGCATTATTCAGAGTCTTACTCGCATAAGCAATGGGTTTGTCATCGAAATTGGACAATACAGCCCCTAGTGCAAAACCTAAGGCATCTGTCCGTAAAAATTTGGGGACTAGTTAGGATTGTTTTAAGAAGTTGAAAAGACTTTTTACAGTTTTGGTTAAAATTGAATTCCACGTTTTTCCCAAGTAATTTGTTGAGTGGGATGGCTATTGTGGCAAAGTTTGGAATAAATTTATGGTAGTAATTAGCGAATGCTACGAATCTTCTTACATCGTCTGAATTTGTTGGGGTAGGATAATTGCTCATTGCTGCTCATTTTGTCGGATCTGGGTGAATTCCCTTTTCAGAAATAATGTGCCCTAGATACAACACTTCTTTTCGTAGTAAGGCACACTTTCCAGGATACATTTTTAGGTTCACTTCCTTAGGTCGTTTAAACACGTCTATCAAATTTTTGTTATGATCTATGAGGTTCTTACCAAACATTATTAAGTCATCAAGGTAAACAAAACAGCGTGAGTAGGTCTACTTTTTGGTTCCATTTCCATTTGGTAGTATCCTTGACTTAAATCAATACATGAAAATATACTGCTCCACCGACCATGTCGTAAATGTCACTAATATTGGTTAACGGGAATTTATCGTCCTCAATTCTCTCATTTACGTTCCTGTTATCTATAACCATTCGGAATTTTTGAAGATTGGTAACGGGATCTCTCTTTTTTGGTGCTACGAGTATCGGAGAGTTCCAAGCGGATACTGATGGTTCTATTATATCATTTTCTAGCATGTTGTCTATTTCGTTGTTTATAACCTGTTTGTGTATGCGGTAGTCGGTAGGGTTGGTTTGGTATATTTCGGTGTCGCTCCCTCTTTTAGTGTTATATCTGCTTTTCCTATGTGAGTATAAGTAAGCTTGTCTCCTTCCAAGTGAAAAATATCGTGGAATTTTGTGCATATTGACTCGATTTCAGTTTTCTCCTCATTATTCAGTGTATGGAAATTTATTTCGCTTAGTAACTTCTTTATTCTCGTGCTTGGTACAGCGTCTTCCTTTTTGTACTGTAAAACGTTATGCTCGGATGCTGGGAATGATATTGGTTCTGCCCATTTAAGGTTTACAGCAGTTTCGCGAGTGTTGAGAATTTTGATAGGGATTTTTCCTTCCATGGCTCTAGATATGGATTCAGCCATGTAAACACCATTGCACAATTTCTGAGGATAGAATATTCTGATAATATGCTTTGTATTCATCGAATACGTTGCTTTACGTCTTGGAGCCACGGTTTTGATATTTAAACTATGTTGTACACATTTTGGTATTGAAAGTTGTCTATTATTAATATTCTAGATGTAAGGTTTCTAGATCGATTACCGCACCAAACTCCATTAAGAAGTTTGCTCCAATAATACAATCGACGTTTATCGGGAAGGAATTCGTACGGAATGCTGTTCTTTCCGAAATGTAAAGTGCTAGTACAGGTTTCCTTTGAACGTAGATTCCCTGCTATTCCTAAAATGTTCGTACTATAGTTTTTTCTATTAGTATAATTCCCTCAACTACGGAACTTTTTATTACGCAAATTGATGCTCCGGTTTCTAATAATCATCGTATGACTTTGTTCTTGTTAGATTTTATTTGTACGTAAAGGCCGATTTCTATCCCCGTCGTATGTATGGTACTTGGTATATCGGGATTTATAGACTCCCCTCCGAAGGGTCGGCAGTCCCCTCGGTGGGTTGTTCGTTTCCCAATGCTCTTACCCTTTGGTTGTTAGTTGAGTTACCATTGTTTGTCCTACTAGTATTAATATTATATATATCTCTATTCGGGACGTAGTTTCTCTTATCGTAACCCTGTCGGTAGTTGTTATTCTGGTAGCTTGCTCTGTGGCGATTATCAGAATTGCTCTGTGGAAAGTTCTGTCCTCTAAAGTTTTGTCCTCTAAAGTTCTATCCTCTGAAATTCTGGTTATAGTTGAGATAGTTCAGCGAGGAATTTGTTGACCCTTGGTCTATTTCCAGTAAATGCTGTGCCGCTTCTTGAAAATTCGTGTGTCTGGCGCTATCGAGTATATTACGTAGTCTGTCATTCACCACTTTTTTAGGAATGTTAATCCCCTACGATCATTGGCTGTGGTTAATGTTGCTCGGGTGCTTTCACCATAGCAAGCTACTTCCAGATCTGTCCTTTTTGCTGCTAGTGTCTTAATGTCTGTTACGAATTCTCGTATAGGTCGGTTTCCCTGATGAGTCCTTCTATGTTTTATTTGTATGAGTTCTATGGTTTCCTTTGGTCCGCATTTTTCCGTAATATATTTTTTAAGTTGTGCAAAATCTTCTGGTTTTTGACTTCCCAACTCGGTCCCTAATGTACCTATTGTTTTTCCAGTCGTTTACCTTCTTCTTCACACATAAGGGTTGGTAGCTTCTGAGCGAAACTCAAACTGAATTCGTCCGTCATTTTCTTTATGTTCGTTAGTGTTTCGTTTGGTTTAAGATTAGTGTCTTCTGTTCTTATCTCTTGTATTATACTTTTTTCGATTCTGTCTATTGGTTGTATCTTATATCTGTGTAATTTTTCATATAGTGTTTGAAGTTCTTTTTTTCAGGTATGGTTTCTTCTAGACTTTTTGCTATAGTTTGTGCCTGTCTAAAAATATCATGAACGTGTTCTTACTTTTTTTCACATGATTCCCTAGTTTTTTTCCTATTTGGTCTATCCTTTCTTAGATTTTTCACGATAGTGTAAAGATCTTCTATAAAAGAACCGAGCTCTTTTATGAGAGAGTGTCATTATATCTGTGTTATTTTCATATAGTGTTTGAAGTTCTTTTTTTCAGGTATGGTTTCTTCTAGACGTCAGCAAATGCATCAACGTCCAAATAGAACGTAACTTATCTGGCAAATCTTTATTAATATCCACACCACAATCAATATATATATATATATATATATATATATATATATATATACTTACTTATTTTAATACTCAGATTCAATATATATATAAGCACCTTATTATTCACACCACAATCAATATATATATATATACTTACTTATTTCAATATTCTCAACAATAATCACATGCAATATATATATATATAAGCACCTTATTATTCACATCACAATCAGGATATATATATATATATATATATATATATATATATACTATCTTAATTTAATAGTCTCAACAAAACTCACATTTAATATATATGTAAGTTAACTTAGCACAAATTATATTTCGCCAAAATTATCAAATGGAAAAATTCCAAAGAATTTTCCCACAAACTGGTGCACTTCTGCTGACGTATCGGATTGCAGCTTGCAATCGCGAATTTAGCTGATTATGGGATACGACGGGAAATCGCACATCCGTCGCATGGGCAACAAAGCAAATGGTGAAGCTTACGTTCTAGGTAAAATTAAATTGTTATTTTTGTCTTAAATTTTAAGTCATGTAAAAAGCACGAAAGGTGGAAATAAAAATATATTTTTTTTATAAAGTCAACGCAAAGACTTTTAACTGGCGCCCGAGCAGGGACCGCGGTATTAGTAATTTGAAATAAGCCCTTAATTAGTGCGTGCGCGTTCGATAAAACCCTCAAGTAGTGTTTGTTTGTTGCGATACAAAGTGCAAACTCGAACATAATAAAAGTGAAACAACCGTGGTCCCGAAACCCTAATAGTGCCCTCAAATAGTGCACAAACCAGGACACACAGACAGTGAAAGGTGCTATCTCTATAGAGTATATGACGCTAAGTACGAGACGCTAAGTTTAGAATTTGAAAAATTAAGTAACAGTTATTGTCAAGAAAGAATAATTTTTTTAAAAAATATGTACTATAAAAGACGTAAAATTATTAAAGAAGAAATGTTTACTTTCTAATGATATAATCTTACAAATTAATTCGTGCATAGAAATTTTTTTAGAGAATTGAAAATTAAGTCTAAGAAAGTAATTATAGAGAAAAACAAAATGGCCAATAACCAAAATTTAGTCCGACCCCCTGTGCTGATTGTACAGAACGTACCTGAAGCAAATCCACAACCCCAACCTCATCCACGGCCAAATCCACAACTTGAGGCACAACCTCAAGCACAACCTCAAGCACAACCCCAAGCAAAGCCCATAGCTCCACCCGAATTAATTTCGTTAATCACCACTATTGTTAGTAATGTTTTGCAAAATTAAGGTAGGAATATTTTTAACTCCATTATAAATCCAAGCTTTGAACTCTGTCTCGGTCAAAACCAACAAATTAGACCTGAACATAGAAATAATCTGGCAGACATGGACAAGATTCCAGACGTCGTCAGATGCCTTCGGGATTTCTCCGGAAATCCAGGAGAATTCGGCTCTTGGCGAAAGAGCGTAGACCGAATTCTTAAAATTTATGAGCCCCTCAAGGGTACAGCTAGGTATTATGGCATGTTGAGTGTCATACGCAACAAGATAACTGGTAATGCGGATACGGCGTTAGAATCATACAATACACCACTGGACTGGCCAGCGATTTCCAGGTGCCTGACTCTGCATTACGCAGATAAACGGGACATTGGTACCTTAGAGTACCAAATGACATCGCTTATCCAAGGTAATATGACAATTCAGGAATTCTACCAATTAGTCTATATGCATTTATCACTCATTTGAAAAAAAAATATCTGGCATGGAGGTAAGTGCGGTATCTCTGCAATTACTAACAAAAACATACAGAGATAAGGCACTGGTCACATTTATCCGTGGTCTTAGAGGTGATCTGCCAAGGCTCCTTGGTATGAAGGAACCCTTAGACCTTCCTCAACTTTTACGCAAATAATAACCAAACATTTATCAAAAAGACCCAAAATCAGCCACCTATACCACCCCGTAAAAACAATTTTTCTCACCAGCATCAGCAAGCGATGCGCCCTCAACAATTTTCCCCCAAATTGCCTATTTGCCACAAGCACATCAAGCTTATAACAAAGGAATTTCCATATTGATCCTTCAACAGCTGAAACTCCCCAAGGAGACCTAATTGATTATAATCAAGTGACAGAGTCAGAAGACCCAAATTACGAACAGACATTGCAAGAATATTCACAATATCAAGAACAAATGTAGGAAGAAACAACTTCCGAACAGTCATTTGAGTACAGCGACATTTTTTAGGTTGACCAACTCTTCGTTGCCATATTTTCTATGCAAAACGAAGAGTGGTAAGTGTCTAATATTCTTGATTGATACAGGCTCAAGCCAAGCCATATCCAACCTAGCCTAGTAAAAAATCCTTTACCCAATGACCAATGTTTCTATGCAAAATCAATAGCGGGAGACGTAAAAATAACTTAATACACAATGCTTAATCTTTTCGGCCAAAGAGACATTAATTTAAAATTCTTCCTTCTTCCAAGTTTAAAATCCTTTCATGGAATACTTGGAAATAATAGCCTTAAAGCTTTGTCAGCAGTAATTCATACTAGAGAAAGGTGTATGAAAATTCTAAATAAAGTGAAGATACAAATCAAACAACAGCAGATATCGCAGTCAGTAAACTCTTTAAAAGTAAAAATAACTCAATACACAATGCTTAATCTTTTCGGCCAAAGAGATATTAATTTAAAGTTCTTCCTTCTTCCAAGTTTAAAATCCTTTCATGGAATACTTGGAAATAATAGCCTTAAAGCTTTGTCAGCAGTAATTCATACTAGAGAAAGGTGTATATGAAAATTCTAAATAAAGTGAAGATACAAATCAAACAACAGCAGATATCGCAGTCAGTAAACTCTTTAAATAAAAATATTTGTCACTTACCAGATTCCCAAAAGGCTGCAATACAGACAGTTATTACAAAATTTCCTTCTTTATTTTCTGATCCGGACGAAAAATTAACATACACCACAAAGGTGACTGGCGAAATACGTACAACTTCCGATTCCCCCGTCTACACCAAATTTTACCCTTACCTTTCATCCCTTAAAGACGAAGTTGAGAAGCAAGCTAACAAACTTCTCGACGATGGTATTATAAGACGATCTAGATCACCCTACAATTCACCGGTGTGAATTGTATCCAAGAAACCTGACTCAGCTGATAACAAGCAATTCAGACTCGTGATCGATTACAGGAAACTGAATACTGTCACCATCGCGGACCGTTATCCCATTCCGGAGATAAATGAGGTACTCGCACAGTTAAGGGAAAGTAAGCACTTCTCAGTTCTCGACTTGAAAAGCGGCTTTCACCAGATTCCTCTGAAGGAATCGGCCAAAGAGATATTAATTTAAAATTCTTCCTTCTTCCAAGTTTAAAATCCTTTCATGGAATACTTGGAAATAATAGCCTTAAAGCTTTGTCAGCAGTAATTCATACTAGAGAAAGGTATATGAAAATTCTAAATAAAGTGAAGATACAAATCAAACAACAGCAGATATCGCAGTCAGTAAACTCTTTAAACGTAAAAATAACTCAATACACAATGCTTAATCTTTTCGGCCAAAGAGATATTAATTTAAAATTCTTCCTTCTTCCAAGTTTAAAATCCTTTCATGGAATACTTGGAAATAATAGCCTTAAAGCTTTGTCAGCAGTAATTCATACTAGAGAAAGGTATATGAAAATTCTAAATAAAGTGAAGATACAAATCAAACAACAGCAGATATCGCAGTCAGTAAACTCTTTAAATAAAAATATTTGTCACTTACCAGATTTCCAAAAGGCTGCAATACAGACAGTTATTACAAAATTTCCTTCTTTATTTTCTGACCGGACGAAAAATTAACATACACCACAAAGGTGACTGGCGAAATACGTACAACTTCCGATTCCCCCGTCTACACCAAATTTAACCCTTACCTTTCATCCCTTAAAGACGAAGTTGAGAAGCAAGGTAACAAACTTCTCGACGATGGTATTATAAGACGATCTAGATCACCCTACAATTCACCGGTGTGAATTGTATCCAAGAAACCTGACTCAGCTGGTAACAAGCAATTCAGACTCGTGATCGATTACAGGAAACTGAATACTGTCACCATCGCGGACCGTTATCCCATTCCGGAGATAAATGAGGTACTCGCACAGTTAAGGGAAAGTAAGCACTTCTCAGTTCTCGACTTGAAAAGCGGCTTTCACCAGATTCCTCTGAAGGAATCCGATGTAGAAAAGACGGCATTTTCAATTAACAACGCAAAGTACGAGTTCACAAGGCTTCCATTCGGCCTTAAGAACGCACCCTGAATTTTTCAACGCGCTGTTGATGATATACTTCGTGATTACATAAGCAAGTTTTGTTACGTTTATATTGACGACATAATCGTCTTCAGTAGGAACGAAACAGAACACCTTGAACACCTAGCTAAAGTATTCAATGCACTTGAAGAAGCGAACATGAAAGTTAAATTGGACAAGTGCGAATTCTTTGGAGAACAAGTCGAATTCCTAGGTTTTATTGTTTCTCACAAAGGTATAACAACCAATCCAGCGAAAGTGGAGGCAATTGTAAAATTCCCAACTCCAACCAACTTTTAAAGAACTAAGATCTATGCACTTAGTACCAAAAATAATAACTCTAAGATGAAGCGCTGGAAAGCAATTCTCGAAGAGTATAATTACGAGCTAAAATACAAACCTGGGAAAAGCAATTCCATGACGGCATCACAGCACAGTGATGAAAGCTCGTCCCATGAACTTATTCCTACGTAGAATCCCCGATAAACGTTTTTAAGAGCCAGATTTTTCTATTAGAAGGTAATAAAAGCAGCTACAAGTTTGAAATACCATTCCCGACCTACCACAGGCATACCATAACAAACCAGAATATACAAAAGAAGATATTGTCAGTTTATTCAAGCGTTATCTTAACCCAAGTCTTATTAACGGCCTAAATACTACTGACCGTGTAATGGGAATTGTCCAAGGAATATACCCACTCCATTTCCGACAGTATAAGATACGATTCACACAAACCCACGTTGATGATGAAACGGATCAATCAAAACAGGAAGAATTGATATTAAAGAAACATAAAAGAGCACACAGAAGCGGACAAGAGAACAAGATACAATTATTACAAAAAGTTTATTTCCCACAAATGAGTTCAAAAATAAATAAGATAGTTAAGCAATGTGTAGTTTGCAAGGAGCCAAAATATGATAGGCATCCAAACAAATCGGAGTTAAAACCAACACCGATTCCACAATACCCAGGACACATCCTCCACATTGACATTTATTCAACTGAAAATCATTTAGTCCTCACAGCACTCGACAAGTTTTCTAAATACGCGCAGGCTAAAATCATACAGTCAAAAGCAATCTTTCGGCATACCCAAATTAATAATTATAGATAACGAAAAATCGTTAAACTCAGAATCTATAGGCTTCATGGTAAAAGATCAACTCGAATTCGAAATTTATAAAACCCCACCTCATACTAGTTCTGTAAACGGACAGGTGGGAAGGTTTCATTCCACTTTAACAGAAATTATGAGATGTTTAAAAACAGATAAAATACATAGATAATTCTTTGACTTATTAGACCGCTCTGTTTACGAGTACAATTTTTCAGTTCATTCTACGACAAAGAGAAAACCCCTTGAAGTATTTTTCGGTAGGAATGTGACCCTGAACAATTTGAAAGATCCCGACAAGAAAACATTGAGAACATTCGGAAAAAACAAGCTACCGATTCAAGTAATCACAACAAAAAAAGACAACCTATAAAGAACTATTCAATCGGAGATACAATCTTTGTTCGAATCAATAAGCGACTAGGTAGTAAGCTCTCACCACGTTACAAAAAGTAAACAGTCTCTGAAAACAGGTCCACTACAGTCCTAACCAGATTTGGAAGAGTTGTTCACAAAAGTCATATTAAGAGTTAATTTTCTTTCTAGGCTTTTCATAACATCATGTACGGAAGATACCCAAATATTGGATTACTATAATTCCCAATTAGTCACCATACATACGTATGTGGCAAAACTACAGACAGGATCATTTAAGCTAATTCATGTCATAAACCCTCAATTGTACGAAACTCTTCTTGACGAGCTGGAGCAAACAATTAAGCAAAACGTTAATAATAATCATCCCATTTTCTCTTCCTTTCCCATGAAATAATTCAGATAAAAAGCCATATAAGTAGACTTAAGCCAACCAATAGACAAAAAAGGTCACTGGATTTCATAGGCACTGCATGGAAGTGGATTGACGGAAATCCTGACCACCATGATTATAATATATTAGTTGATAAAATGAACAACGTACTAGAAAATAATAACAAGCAAATCATAATCAATAAATTATCAGTACAAAAAATTAATGAAATCAGAAATGTAACAAATTAAATACTTAAAATGATAAATGGCTAAGGCCAATATAATAAAGTCCTTCCAGGAATAATATTTTTAAACCAATATGATCTCAAACGAGGACGTTTGAATTTAAGAAGGGAGGAGTTAACTCAGCACAAATAATATTTTGCCAAAATTATCAAATGGGAAAATTCTTTGGAATTTTCCCACAAACTGGTGCACTTCTGCTGGCGTATCGGATTGCAGCTTGCAATCGCGAATTTAGCTGATCATGAGATACGACGGGAAATTGCACATCCGTCGCATGGGCAACAAAGCAAAAGGTGAAGCTTACGTTATAGGTATAATTCAATTGTTATTTTAGTCTTAAATTTTAAGTCATGTAATAAGCACGAAAGGTGGAAATAAAAATATATTTTTTTTATAAAGTCAACGCAAAGACTTTTAACTTATAAAAGCACTTTATTCTAAACACCACAATCATTATATATATATGCTTATTTATTTTATTATTCTCAACAATACTCACATTCAATATATATATATACATACTTACCTCATCTTAAAATTAGTAATACTATATATAAATATATACCTACCTTATCTTAACTTTAGAACCACCACCAGGCCCACCGATACAAGCACCAGCAGCCCCCAAATATTAAAGGAATTTCCACATTGATCCTTCAACAGCTGAAACTCCCCAAGGAGACCTAATTGATTATAATCAAGTGACAGAGTCAGAAGACCCAAATTATGAACAGACATTGCAAGAATATATATTGTGAATATAAGAACAAATGGAGGAAGAAACAACTTCCGAACAGTCATTTGAGTACAGCGACATACATTTTTTAGGTTGACCAACTCTTCGTTGCCATATTTTCTATGCAAAACGAAGAGTGGTAAGTGTCTAATATTCTTGATTGATACAGGCTCAAGCCAAGCCATATCCAACCTAGCCTAGTAAAAAATCCTTTACCCAATGACCAATGTTTCTATGCAAAATCAATAGCGGGAGACGTAAAAATAACTTAATACACAATGCTTAATCTTTTCGGCCAAAGAGACATTAATTTAAAATTCTTCCTTCTTCCAAGTTTAAAATCCTTTCATGGAATACTTGGAAATAATAGCCTTAAAGCTTTGTCAGCAGTAATTCATACTAGAGAAAGGTGTATGAAAATTCTAAATAAAGTGAAGATACAAATCAAACAACAGCAGATATCGCAGTCAGTAAACTCTTTAAAAGTAAAAATAACTCAATACACAATGCTTAATCTTTTCGGCCAAAGAGATATTAATTTAAAGTTCTTCCTTCTTCCAAGTTTAAAATCCTTTCATGGAATACTTGGAAATAATAGCCTTAAAGCTTTGTCAGCAGTAATTCATACTAGAGAAAGGTGTATATGAAAATTCTAAATAAAGTGAAGATACAAATCAAACAACAGCAGATATCGCAGTCAGTAAACTCTTTAAATAAAAATATTTGTCACTTACCAGATTCCCAAAAGGCTGCAATACAGACAGTTATTACAAAATTTCCTTCTTTATTTTCTGATCCGGACGAAAAATTAATATACACCACAAAGGTGCCTGGCGAAATACGTACAACTTCCGATTCCCCCGTCTACACCAAATTTTACCCTTACCTTAAAGACGAAGTTGAGAAGCAAGCTAACAAACTTCTCGACGATGGTATTATAAGACGATCTAGATCACCCTACAATTCACCGGTGTGAATTGTATCCAAGAAACCTGACTCAGCTGATAACAAGCAATTCAGACTCGTGATCGATTACAGGAAACTGAATACTGTCACCATCGCGGACCGTTATTCCATTCGGGAGATAAATGAGGTACTCGCACAGTTAAGGGAAAGTAAGCACTTCTCAGTTCTCGACTTGAAAAGCGGCTTTCACCAGATTCCTCTGAAGGAATCGGCCAAAGAGATATTAATTTAAAATTTTTCCTTCTTCCAAGTTTAAAATCCTTTCATGGAATACTTGGAAATAATAGCCTTAAAGCTTTGTCAGCAGTAATTCATATTAGAGAAAGGTATATGAAAATTCTAAATAAAGTGAAGATACAAATCAAACAACAGCAGATATCGCAGTCAGTAAACTCTTTAAACGTAAAAATAACTCAATACACAATGCTTAATCTTTTCGGCCAAAGAGATATTAATTTAAAATTCTTCCTTCTTCCAAGTTTAAAATCCTTTCATGGAATACTTGGAAATAATAGCCTTAAAGCTTTGTCAGCAGTAATTCATACTAGAGAAAGGTATATGAAAATTCTAAATAAAGTGAAGATACAAATCAAACAACAGCAGATATCGCAGTCAGTAAACTCTTTAAATAAAAATATTTGTCACTTACCAGATTTCCAAAAGGCTGCAATACAGACAGTTATTACAAAATTTTTCTTCTTTATTTTCTGACCGGACGAAAAATTAACATACACCACAAAGGTGACTGGCGAAATACGTACAACTTCCGATTCTCCCGTCTACACCAAATTTTACCCTTACCTTTCATCCCTTAAAGACGAAGTTGAGAAGCAGGCTAACAAACTTCTCGACGATGGTATTATAAGACGATCTAGATCACCCTACAATTCACCGGTGTGAATTGTATCCAAGAAACCTGACTCAGCTGGTAACAAGCAATTCAGACTCGTGATCGATTACAGGAAACTGAATACTGTCACCATCGCGGACCGTTATCCCATTCCGGAGATAAATGAGGTACTCGCACAGTTAAGGGAAAGTAAGCACTTCTCAGTTCTCGACTTGAAAAGCGGCTTTCACCAGTTTCCTCTGAAGGAATCCGATGTAGAAAAGACGGCATTTTCAATTAACAACGCAAAGTACGAGTTCACAAGGCTTCCATTCGGCCTTAAGAACGCACCCTGAATTTTCCAACGCGCTGTTGATGATATACTTCGTGATTACATAAGCAAGTTTTGTTACGTTTATATTGACGACATAATCGTCTTCAGTAGGAACGAAACAGAACACCTTGAACACCTAGCTAAAGTATTCAATGCACTTGAAGAAGCGAACATGAAAGTTAAATTGGACAAGTGCGAATTCTTTGGAGAACAAGTCGAATTCCTAGGTTTTATTGTTTCTCACAAAGGTATAACAACCAATCCAGCGAAAGTGGAGGCAATTGTAAAATTCCCAACTCCAACCAACTTTTAAAGAACTAAGATCGTTCTTAGGTCTGTCAGGGTTCTATCGACGCTTTGTGAAGGATCATGCAAAGCTCGCTAAACCACTGAAATCCCTTTTAATAGGGGAGAGAGAACGACTGTCCAAAACAAAATCGAGTAAAACATCAATTTTTTTATCTCCTGATGCCATAACAGCTTTTCAAAAAATTAAAAACTCCCTTATTTCCAAAGATATAATTCTTTCCTATCCTAATTTTAACAAAGAATTTGAGCTCACGATCGATGCATCCAACTTTGCTATCGGCGCAGTGCTATCTCAAGACGATAGACCCATAACGTTCATCTAGAGGACTTTGAATAGGACCGAGGAGAACTGTGCAACAAATGAGAAAGAAATGCTTGCAATAATATGGGCACTAAATTCTCTGCGAAACTACTTATACGCACGTGTTAAAATTTATACCGATCATCAGCCACTGACCTATGCACTTAGTACCAAAAATAATAACTCTAAGATGAAGCGCTGGAAAGCAGTTCTCGAAGAGTATAATTACGAGCTAAAATACAAACCTGGGAAAAGCAATTCCATGACGGCATCACAGCACAGTGATGAAAGCTCGTCTCATGAACTTATTCCTACGTAGAATCCCCGATAAACGTTTTTAAGAGCCAGATTTTTCTATTAGAAGGTAATAAAAGCAGCTACAAGTTTGAAATACCATTCCCGACCTACCACAGGCATACCATAACACAACCAGAATATACAAAAGAAGATATTGTCAGTTTATTCAAGCGTTATCTTAACCCAAGTCTTATTAACGGCCTAAATACTACTGAGCGTGTAATGGGAATTGTCCAAGAAATATACCCACTCCATTTCCGACAGTATAAGATACGATTCACACAAACCCAAGTTGATGATGAACCGGATCAATCAAAACAGGAAGTATTGATATTAAAGGAACATAAAAGAGCACACAGAAGCGGACAAGAGAACAAGATACAATTATTACAAAAAGTTTATTTCCCACAAATGAGTTCAAAAATAAATAAGATAGTTAAGCAATGTGTAGTTTGCAAGGAGCAAAAATATGATAGACATCCAAACAAACTGGAGTTAAAACCAACACCGATTCCACAATACCCAGGACATATCCTCCACATTGACATTTATTCAACTGAAAATCATTTAGTCCTCACAGCACTCGACAAGTTTTCTAAATACGCGCAGGCTAAAATCATACAGTCAAAAGCAATAGAGGACGTTAGACAACCCTTACGTGAATTATTATTTTCTTTCGGCATACCCAAATTAATAATTATAGATAACGAAAAATCGTTAAACTCAGAATCTATAGGCTTCATCGTAAAAGATCAACTCGAATTCGAAATTTATAAAACCCCACCTCATACTAGTTCTGTAAACGGACAGGTGGGAAGGTTTCATTCCACTTTAACAGAAATTATGAGATGTTTAAAAACAGATAAAATACATAGATAATTCTTTGACTTATTAGACCGCTCTGTTTACGAGTACAATTTTTCAGTTCATTCTACGACAAAGAGAAAACCCCTTGAAGTATTTTTCGGTAGGAATGTGACCCTGAACAATTTAAAAGATCCCGACAAGAAAACATTGAGAACATTCGGAAAAAACAAGCTACCGATTCAAGTAATCACAACAAAAAAAGACAACCTATAAAGAACTATTCAATCGGAGATACAATCTTTGTTCGAATCAATAAGCGACTAGGTAGTAAGCTCTCACCACGTTACAAAAAGTAAACAGTCTCTGAAAACAGGTCCACTACAGTCCTAACCAGATCTGGAAGAGTTGTTCACAAAAGTCATATTAAGAGTTAATTTTCTTTCTAGGCTTTTCATAACATCATGTACGGAAGATACCCAAATATTGGATTACTATAATTCCCAATTAGTCACCATACATACGGATGTGGCAAAACTACAGACAGGATCATTTAAGCTAATTCATGTCATAAACCCTCAATTGTACGAAACTCTTCTTGACGAGCTGGAGCAAACAATTAAGCAAAACGTTAATAATAATCATCCCATTTTCCCTTCCTTTCCCATGAAATAATTCAGATAAAAAGCCATATAAGTAGACTTAAGCCAACCAATAGACAAAAAGGTCACTGGATTTCATAGGCACTGCATGGAAGTGGATTGACGGAAATCCTGACCACCATGATTATAATATATTAGTTGATAAAATGAACAACGTACTAGAAAATAATAACAAGCAAATCATAATCAATAAATTATCAGTACAAAAAATTAATGAAATCAGAAATGTAACAAATTAAATACATAAAACGATAAATGGCTAAGGCCAATATAATAAATTCCTTTATCTTATCAAATTCCGAAATTAATATGACAGAAAATATTCTTAAGAATGAGAACATTCCTTATGTAAACATAGACGAAGCGTTAGAATTCGCTGAAACAAGAATAGCATCCGATAGTAAAAATATAATTTATATTGTAAGTCTACCAATAACTACAGTAGAATCTTGTGAAAAATTGGAATCAAAGCTGTTAAAAAAGGAAGCTTAATTAATAAAATAAGTTTTAATTAAATTTTACAATGCAACAAAAACCTTTATGGCATAAAAACTAATTGTAAATCTTATAATAAGCTATCTATATTTCCTTCAGACAATGTCGTGAACATAAGCAACACCTCATGCATACCGAACCTACTTAATAGCCGCCCACCTAATTGCACCACAATAAATAACCAGCACATCCCGGCAGTTGAATAAGTCCTTCCAGGAATAATATTTTTAAACCAATATGATCTCAAACGAGGACGTTTGAATTTAAGAAGGGAGGAGTTAACTCAGCACAAATAATATTTTGCCAAAATTATCAAATGGAAAAATTCCAAAGAATTTTCCCACAAACTGGTGCACTTCTGCTGACGTATCGGATTGCAGCTTGCAATCGCGAATTTAGCTGATCATGAGATACGACGGGAAATTGCACATCCGTCGCATGGGCAACAAAGCAAAAGGTGAAGCTTACGTTCTAGGTATAATTCAATTGTTATTTTAGTCTTAAATTTTAAGTCATGTAATAAGCACGAAAGGTGGAAATAAAAATATATTTTTTTTATAAAGTCAACGCAAAGACTTTTAACTTATAAAAGCACTTTATTCTAAACACCACAATCATTATATATATATGCTTATTTATTTTATTATTCTCAACAATACTCACATTCAATATATATATATATACATACTTACCTCATCTTAAAATTAGTAATACTATATATAAATATATACCTACCTTATCTGAACTTTAGAACCACCACCAGGCCCACCGGTACAAGCACCAGCAGCCCCCAAATATCAAAGGAATTTCCACATTGATCCTTCAACAGCTGAAACTCCCCAAGGAGACCTAATTGATTATAATCAAGTGACAGAGTCAGAAGACCCAAATTATGAACAGACATTGCAAGAATATTCACAATATTAAGAACAAATGGAGGAAGAAACAACTTCCAAACAGTCATTTAAGTACAGCGACATACATTTTTTAGGTTGACCAACTCTTCGTTGCCATATTTTCTATGCAAAACGAAGAGTGGTAAGTGTCTAATATTCTTGATCGACAGGCTCAAGCCAAAATTATCTCCAACCTAGCCTAGTAAAAAATCCTTTACCCAATGACCAATGTTTCTATGCAAAATCAATAGCGGGAGACGTAAAAATATTTCAATACACAATGCTTAATCTTTTCGGCCAAAAAGATATTAATTTAAAATTCTTCCTTCTTCCAAGTTTAAAATCCTCTCATGGAATACTTGGAAATAATAGCCTTAAAGCTTTGTCAGCAGTAATTCATACTAGAGAAAGGTATATGAAAATTCTAAATAAAGTGAAGATACAAATCAAACAACAGCAGATATCGCAGTCAGTGAACTCTTTAAACGTAAAAATAACTCAATACACAATGCTTAATCTTTTCGGCCAAAGAGATATTAATTTAAAATTCTTCCTGCTTCCAAGTTTAAAATCCTTTCATGGAATACTTGGAAATAATAGCCTTAAAGCTTTGTCAGCAGTAATTCATACTAGAGAAAGGTGTATATGAAAATTCTAAATAAAGTGAAGATACAAATCAAACAACAGCAGATATCGCAGTCAGTAAACTCTTTAAATAAAAATATTTGTCACTTACCAGCTTCCCAAAAGGCTGCAATACAGACAGTTATTACAAAATTTCCTTCTTTATTTTCTGATCCGGACGAAAAATTAACATACACCACAAAGGTGACTGGCGAAATACGTACAACTTCCGATTCCCCCGTCTACACCAAATTTTACCCTTACCTTTCATCCCTTAAAGACGAAGTTGAGAAGCAAGCTAACAAACTTCTCGACGATGGTATTATAAGACGATCTAGATCACCCTACAATTCACCGGTGTGAATTGTATCCAAGAAACCTGACTCAGCTGATAACAAGCAACTCAGACTCGTGATCGATTACAGGAAACTGAATACTGTCACCATCGCGGACCGTTATCCCATTCCGGAGATAAATGAGGTACTCGCACAGTTAAGGGAAAGTAAGCACTTCTCAGTTCTCGACTTGAAAAGCGGCTTTCACCAGATTCCTCTGAAGGAATCGGCCAAAGAGATATTAATTTAAAATTCTTCCTTCTTCCAAGTTTAAAATCCTTTCATGGAATACTTGGAAATAATAGCCTTAAAGCTTTGTCAGCAGTAATTCATACTAGAGAAAGGTATATGAAAATTCTAAATAAAGTGAAGATACAAATCAAACAACAGCAGATATCGCAGTCAGTGAACTCTTTAAACGTAAAAATAACTCAATACACAATGCTTAATCTTTTCGGCCAAAGAGATATTAATTTAAAATTCTTCCTTCTTCCAAGTTTAAAATCCTTTCATGGAATACTTGGAAATAATAGCCTTAAAGCTTTGTCAGCAGTAATTCATACTAGAGAAAGGTGTATATGAAAATTCTAAATAAAGTGAAGATACAAATCAAACAACAGCAGATATCGCAGTCAGTAAACTCTTTAAATAAAAATATTTGTCACTTACCAGCTTCCCAAAAGGCTGCAATACAGACAGTTATTACAAAATTTCCTTCTTTATTTTCTGATCCGGACGAAAAATTAACATACACCACAAAGGTGACTGGCGAAATACGTACAACTTCCGATTCCCCCGTCTACACCAAATTTTACCCTTACCTTTCATCCCTTAAAGACGAAGTTGAGAAGCAAGCTAACAAACTTCTCGACGATGGTATTATAAGACGATCTAGATCACCCTACAATTCACCGGTGTGAATTGTATCCAAGAAACCTGACTCAGCTGATAACAAGCAACTCAGACTCGTGATCGATTACAGGAAACTGAATACTGTCACCATCGCGGACCGTTATCCCATTCCGGAGATAAATGAGGTAATCGCACAGTTAAGGGAAAGTAAGCACTTCTCAGTTCTCGACTTGAAAAGCGGCTTTCACCAGATTCCTCTGAAGGAATCCGATGTAGAAAAGACGGCATTTTCAATTAACAACGCAAAGTACGAGGCTTCCATTCGGCCTTAAGAACGCACCCTGAATTTTTCAACGCGCTGTTGATGATATACTTCGTGATTACATAAGCAAGTTTTGTTACGTTTATATTGACGACATAATCGTCTTCAGTAGGAACGAAACAGAACACCTTGAACACCTAGCTAAAGTATTCAATGCACTTGAAGAAGCGAACATGAAAGTTAAATTGGACAAGTGCGAATTCTTTGGAGAACAAGTCGAATTCCTAGGTTTTATTGTTTCTCACAAAGGTATAACAACCAATCCAGCGAAAGTGGAGGCAATTGTAAAATTCCCAACTCCAACCAACTTTTAAAGAACTAAGATCGTTCTTAGGTCTGTCAGGGTACTATCGACGCTTTGTGAAGGATTATGCAAAGCTCGCTAAACCACTGAAATCCCTTTTAATAGGGGAGAGAGAACGACTGTCCAAAACAAAATCGAGTAAAACATCAATTTTTTTATCTCCTGATGCCATAACAGCTTTTCAAAAAATTAAAAACTCCCTTATTTCCAAAGATATAATTCTTTCCTATCCTAATTTTAACAAAGAATTTGACCTCACGACCGATGCATCCAACTTTGCTATCGGCGCAGTGCTATCTCAAGACGATAGACCCATAACGTTCATCTCGATTACTTTGAATAGGACCGAGGAGAACTGTGCAACAAATGAGAAAGAAATGCTTGCAATAATATGGGCACTAAATTCTCTGCGAAACTACTTATACGCACGTGTTAAAATTTATACCGATCATCAGCCACTGACCTATGCACTTAGTACCAAAAATAATAACTCTAAGATGAAGCGCTGGAAAGCAATTCTCGAAGAGTATAATTACGAGCTAAAATACAAACCTGGGAAAAGCAATTCCATGACGGCATCACAGCACAGTGATGAAAGCTCGTCTCATGAACTTATTCCTACGTAGAATCCCCGATAAACGTTTTTAAGAGCCAGATTTTTCTATTAGAAGGTAATAATAGCAGCTACAAGTTTGAAATACCACTACCGATTTAAGTAATCACAACAAAACAAGACAACCTATAAAGAACTATTCAATCGGAGATACAATCTTTGTTCGAATCAATAAGCGACTAGTAAGCTCTCACCACGTTACAAAAAGTAAACAGTCTCTGAAAACAGGTCCACTGCAGTCCTAACCAGATCTGGAAGAGTTGTTCACAAAAGTCATATAAAGAGTTAATTTTCTTTCTAGGCTTTTCATAACATCATGTACGGAAGATACCCAAATATTGGATTACTATAATTCCCAATTAGTCACCATACATACGGGTGTGGCAAAACTACAGACAGGATCATTTAAGCTAATTCATGTCATAAACCCTCAATTGTACGAAACTCTTCTTGACGAGCTGGAGCAAACAATTAAGCAAAACGTTAATAATAATCATCCCATTTTCCCTTCCTTTCTCATGAAATAATTCAGATAAAAAGCCATATAAGTAGACTTAAGCCAACCAATAGACAAAAAAGGTCACTGGATTTCATAGGCACTGCATGGAAGTGGATTGACGGAAATCCTGACCACCATGATTATAATATATTAGTTGATAAAATGAACAACGTACTAGAAAATAATAACAAGCAAATCATAATCAATAAATTATCAGTACAAAAAATTAATGAAATCAGAAATGTAACAAATTAAATACTTAAAACGATAAATGGCTAAGGCAAATATAATAAATTCCTTTATCTTATCAAATTCCGAAATTAATATGACAGAAAATATTCTTAAGAATGAGAACATTCCTTATGTAAACATAGACGAAGCGTTAGAATTCGCTGAAACAAGAATAGCATCCGATAGTAAAAATATAATTTATATTGTAAGTCTACCAACAACTAAAGTAGAATCTTGTGAAAAAATTGTAATCAAAGCTGTTAAAAAAGGAAGCTTAATTTATAAAATAAGTTTTAATTCAATTTTACAATGCAACAAAAACCTTTATGGCATAAAAACTAATTGTAAATCTTATAATAAGCTATCTATATGTCCTTCAGACAATGTCATGAACATAAGCAACACCTCATGCATACCGAACCTACTTAATAGCCGCCCACCTAATTGCACCACAATAAATAACCAGCACATCACGGCAGTTGAAGAAGAAAAGAAAAGTTTGGCAGCTCCTTTGATTAACTGTTTTCCGTAGATGAATTTTTGTAAACTGTTCCATTGGATAGTTACAGCATTTTCTTCGAACTCTTGTACCCATTGGTCGACACTTGGATATCCAGATCCATCGAAAGTTAAAAGCGAGTCCTCAATATCTCGGAGCGTAAAAATTCCCTTTTCCACAAATCTTGCTCCATGAAGCGAGCCATATTCGCTGCTTAGATCTTCGTCTTCGGCCTCGCGCTCCAAACCAAAATGCTCTAAAAGTCTGTCCTGCAACGTTTCCTTCCGTCCCGACGTGCGTAAGTTTAGTTCTGTGAGTTTCTCTTTTAAACTGTTCACAGTCAGTGAAACAATTGAATTAAAATCCATTAATTTTAAAATTGACGACCTCTGTCTCTCTATACCTTAACAATTTAAATGATTAACTTTATTGTTATCAAAATAACCTAGTTATGATAATATTAATTATTAATAGCGTAATAGTTTTCAATATTTGCAATAATATTGATAATAATGTAAATCGATAATACAGAAAAGTTTATGTAGTTTATTGTTAATTAACAAATATAATATCAATCAATTGATATCACAAACCATAACAAAAAATGTAATTTCTATACTCAAATTAGATAACTATAAATTATTATTTTATTAAATTTAAGATTAATAAAACCAAAAAAAAGAAATGTGTGTTGGCCACACTGCGACTTCAGCAAAATATATTTTATATAAAAAAAAAGTATTACCGGCCACACTGCGACTTTTACTTTATGTCGTCTATACATATATATACATATGCACCTTTGCCTCCTAGAAGGTTACAAACTATGGCGTCGTTTAAACTTTCCAATGCAATTCCAGGAATCTTTGGTGAGCTTTCCTCCCTATGCGTGCCCCTCTCAACTTCTTTAATTATTAAGATAAAACTTCTTACTTCCAATTCAGCAGTAGATGTAAAACAATCTCCAAAAATTTCAAGTTAGGTAGTCCAGTGTACAGTTTTAACATCATAACGGGACCTGTAGACGGCGACACAACACAACGCACAGCCAGCAGCAACAAACAGCGAAAAAACCAAAACGGAACGGAAAATCGAAATTTTTCCTCTACAATTTTATTTTCACTCGATCCCGGTTGAGCCTCCAATTTGTGGGATTCGTGAAATGAAAGATAATTGTTTGGAAAAATTTGATGCTTATTCCTATTTATTAAATAAAATTATTAAAGATAATTTGGGCTTAATGGCCACTTTTACAAAAAACTCAGAGTAAGCGTCTATCCACTCTTACCGCAATATACACTCTGTATTAGGTACACGTACAATATTCTTTCTTATGTGTTTTATAATATAGGACTAAAGAGGATAAAAGAGACAGAGTTACAAGGTAAGTAGTTCGCCAATGGTAAGTAGTTCGTCAATGGTAAGTAGTTTGACAATGGTAAGTAGTTCGTCAATGGTAAGTAGTTTGACAATGGTAAGTAGTTCGATGAATATTTATTGTTTGTATTGTTATTGATTCAGATCCTACATACATACTTACTTATCTCATCTTAATATTAGTAATACTACATATAAATACATACTTACATTATCTTAACTTTAGTAACACTATATATCAATACTATATATTTAGTAACACTATATATATATACATACATACTTATCTCACCTTAATATTAGTAATACTACATATAACTACATACTTAACTTATGTTAACTTAAGTAACACTATATATACATACATACTTATCTCACCTTATTATTAGTAATACTATATATAACTTCATACTTACCTTATCTTAACTTTAGTAACACTATATATACATACATACTTATCTCATCTTAATATTAGTAATAATATATATAAATACATACTTACCTTATCTTAACTTTAGTAACACTATATATACATACTTACTTTTCTCATCTGCATATTAGTAATACTATATACAAATACTTACTTACCTTATCTTAACTTTAGTAACACTATATGTAAATACATACTTTATCTTAACTTTAGTAACACTATATATGCATACATACTTATCTCATCTCAATATGTATAAGTATTATCCCAAAATTTATTTTATTTAAATAAATAAAAATTATAACGTTTTACATAAAATGACCGAGTAAAGTAAATCTATTTTTTGACTCAGTTTCTCCTCTCCTCAATGGCGTCCCGGGTTGGTCGGACCGGATAACAAGGGAAGGCATTCTTCACTTTGGTTGTCTCTCCTTGATACTATTTTTTTTGCACATAATTACAAAATTTTTTCTGTTAATGAGGACGATGTGTGGCTGGCGGCAAACCCACTTCCCCCCTCCAATCCGGCGAGCTAGCAGGAGCCGTACTACACGTGTACACTGCCTTAGCCCCACACTACGGCATTCGGTTGCAATGCCGACCGAAGTTTCGTCTTCGCCTCTAATAATCACGTCAGGTGATAATTCATTACAAATTTGAAAGTCGTGGTGGTCCGGTGTACCTGCGATCCACTTCCAGGCAGTTCCTAAAATGTTTATTGCCCTTTTCCTTTTGACTATAGGTTTGATGCGGTTAAGTCGGTTAAGGATTTCAGTTATTTAATAGGATAGGTAAGGATAAATGGGATTGTCTTTACTTACATCATCAACTACGAGTATATCTTGGTATGCTGTAAGGTCTATTATGTGCACCAATTTAAATGTACCGGTTTGTAGTTTTGCTATTCCTGTATTCAAGGTAACCAGTCTTGAATTGGAATAATCCAATATTTGTACTTCTGCGAGGACTAAGGATATGAAGGACCTAAATAAAGATATCAGGTTTTAATATTGACCTTATGGACGATTTTGTCTTATTTTGTTAGGACTTAGGATTATTGTCGGATTATTCTCCTTAACTATTTCTTTTCTGTACCTTGCGAAAAGTTTGGTACCTAATCGTCAATTAACTTTTACGAAAATAGCTTCGCCTGGAGAGTAATTCTTTAGGGGTCGCCGAATTTTATTCTGATAGTCTAAATTTTTATTTTGTTTTTCTTTTAACTTTAATATGTTTTCCTTTCTAGCCTTCTCAAAGTGTTCAGGGTCAGTGCTTACGGTTCTTCCTAAAAATACTTCAATAGGTTTTTTTTATTGGTAGTGGAATGAACCGAGAAATTATACTCGTAAATAGCACGATCTAGCAGCTCTTCAAACGATCTATGGACTCGGTCTGCCTTAAGGCATCGCATGATTTCGGAAAGTGTCGAGTGAAATCTTTTCATTTTTATAGTAATTGGATTTTATTTTCTAAACTATTGCGATGAGCTGTTTTATGTTCTTTCAGAATCTCTTCCTGCTCAGTTTCATTCGTTAGGTCTTTAACTCTATTTTGAGTAAGCCTTGTCTTATATGATTTAAAATGTGTGGGATAAACTTCCTGAATTTTACCCATTATCTCTTCAGAAATAAAATTTCCATTAATGACGCTTGGGTTCAGATGCCGTTTAAGCAGCTGAATTATATCTTCCTCGGAATAACTCTGCCTAGTAACTATGTGTCTGTGAAAGGTGGGAAAGGGAATTTGAAATTGGTAGCTATTTTGGTTTCTAGTAAAAAACATCAACTGGTTCTTGAAGACGTTTATCGGTGTTTCGACAGTTTCAATTAATTCGTGAGACGAACTTTCGCTGCTGTAGCAGTCAACGCGTTAGGGCGAGAAAGAGCATCTGCAACTACATTTTTTTTTCCTGGTTTGGCTCATAATAATATTCCTCAAGATTGGCTTTCCAACGTTTCATCTTGGAATTATTATTTTTGTTGCTCAGGGCATACGCTAAGGACTGATGGTCTGTGTAAATTTTTACACTTGAAGTTCAATACAAATAACTTCGTAAGGAGTTCAATGCCCAGATTATTGCAGTTCCTTCTCATTTGCTGCGTGATCTTCCTCTGTCTTGCTCAGTGTTCGTGATATAAACGATATTGGTCTATAGTTCTGTGCAAGGAAATTAGGATTTGCCAGAATGATTTTTTTCGAGTCAAGGGAATTTTTTATTTTGTCAAAGGCCGCGATGGCGTCGGAGTTTAGGTGAACTCATTTTTGGCTGGATTTAGATATGGACATACGTTGGAATCCTCCCCCCTTAAAAGGGATGTCAGTGAGTATCCGAAGTAGTGCGGATCTCGCCTACTACTTTTGTAGTGTAAGTCAGCTTCTCGTCTGCCTTCGAAAATAAAGTGGGAAATCTGTTTACGAGTGAAAGAATTGCGTCTTTTTGAGAGGATACAATAAGGCCATGTTTGAGATTTATAGAGTTTATCGCTTGACTTTCATACCATTTCCAATTTGCATATAATTTTGTTTAGTGTAGATATCGGCCGACAGTTCTTTTAGGCTATCGTTACCATATATCGCATGCAACGACTTCAGCGATGGTAAAAGAAAAAATTTAATTATGTGGTCGTTTAATCCGAAAAGGCTCGTTTCAAGGTGGTGACTGACTTTAATGCTGCCTCCTACTGAATTTGCGTAAAAAGATTTATCGTTTAGTATGGGCTTTTCAACTAATTGGAGTTGTATATAGCTTCGATTTGATCCAGTGTCTATTACAATTTTAATAATCTCTCCGCTCTTGGTTCTACTTTCAAAATAATAAGGTAGCGAAGAGGAAGTTTATCTAAAAAATTAATGTCGGTATAATCCGTAATTTCATCAACATTATTTCCGGCATCATAGTCAGATTCTTGCAATGGCTGAATGTAATCAGCTAAGGCTTCATCATAATTACAATCTTCGGACTGTAAAACTTCATCATATTCACCATTTATGTGGAAATCTGGTTGAGGCTTGATGGAGTTAAGCGAAGGTTGTCTTGACGTAAATTGTTGTGGGTTTTGCGTTGTTCCTCGTTGAAATGGGTTGGTCCCTGCTTGACCACTATGACCTAAGGGACCTGCCTTAAACTGTTGATTTGAAGAAAAGGGAGGTTGTTGCCTTGGTGAAAATGATGGTCTGTAGCCTGGTTGTGGTTGGTATTGATACCTTTGCACGCTCTGCTGCTAATAAAATTATGCTCTTGACGGTGGCTGATTGGCAGGTATAAAGCTTGACTGGATATTTAATGGTTGTCTAATGTGCGGATTCACATAATTTTTAGGAAAATTCCTACGTGGGGGTTGTGACGATGAAATCGGGTTGAGATGTCCTTTCGTCATACCGTAGTTGTACATGTGTTGTGATCTGTACCCCTGGTTTTCCAACTTGAGGCACAAGTGAAGTGCCTGGGGTAAATCAACGGGTTCGCGTACCTGGGAAGATCACCCTTGAGACCCCTAATTAAAGTATCGAGAGCCTTGTCGCGATAGATCTGCGTAAGCAGTTGGGTTGACTCTTGAGAAATTTCCATGCAGGAAATTTTGTTGAGAATGAGAGAGGGATGACTGTAGACAGCCTGGTAAAACTCTGATACCATGTAGCTCCCTTGAACAAGCGACGACATCTGATGTTCGAGAGTGTTTAAATCGCGGTTTTATCTAAGTCTCCTAACCTGTCTTGAAACTGTGCAGCGATTGGCTGATCAACACCGAAACAGAAATCAGCGCTTGGATTTAAAATGCTATGGATAATCTCTTTCCCTGTCTCTTTTAAAGTTTTTCGAATTAAGGACGAAATAAGGGTGTCCAGTTCAGGAGCTCTTCCAACCTCTCGGTCATCGTCTAAATGTGTGAAGCTAGACTTAGATGAGTTATTAAGGTTCTCTCTAGCAGGAGTAGCAGTATTCGTATTTGTGGAAAGGGTAGGATTTGGAGGTAAGAAATTGGTTATATTGGTGTGAGGAGCATCGCCCCTAGGGTTGCTTAGAGGAGGGTCAGTAAATGGTCTGGAACGTAGATCATCATCATATTTGGCTCTACAACCGGGGTCCGGTCCTGGCCTCCCTCAAAAAGTGTCTCCACCGGTCCCGATTCCGAGCCGATGTCATCCAGTTTTGCATCCCTAAACCCTCCTGGTCTACGCCATCATTCCAGCGTAGGCTTGGCCGGCCTCGCTGTCATATTCCATAAATCCTACCGTTAAGGACTTTCCGAGCAGGATCCTCTTCGCTCATGCGAGCTAGGTGTCCTGCCCACCGGAGCCTACCAAGCTTAATTCTCTTCACGATGTCGACATCACGGTAGCGCTCGATGATCATCATTATAGAGCCTCCGGAATCGTCCTTGCTCACATACGGGGCCAACAATTCTCCGTAAGACTTTTCTCTCGAACGCGGCTAAGAGCTCAGAATGCTTTTTGCTAAGCACCCAAGTCTCGGATCCATATGTAAGTACTGGTATGACCATTGTCTTATATATCAGCAGCTTGGATGTTATGGTTATGTTCCTAGATTTAAAGAGTCTTGACAGGCTATAGTAGGCTTTGTTGGCTTTAAGCAACCGTGCGCGTATTTCTGGTTCCATGCTGTTATCGGCTGCTATAGTTGACCCGAGATAGTTAAATGATTGCACTACTTCAAATTCGCGCTCCACTATCTGAATTGAGGGACCAATGTTGGATTTTCTACTCGCATGCGTGGCCACCATGTACTTTGTTTTGCTCTCATTTATGTGCAGCCCCAGATTTCATGCCGCCTGCTCTATCTGGATGAAAGCTTCCTGTACAGCTCTTCGGTTTCTACCAACGATGTCAATATCGTCTGCGTAAGCCAGTATCTGAATGGACTTATAGAGAATTGTTCCTCTCGCCGTTACGTCAGAGTCTCGGATCACTTTCTCCAACACCAGGTTGAAGAGGACGCAGGCCAGTCCAACCCCTTGTCGGAGCCCGTTATAGATGTTGAATGGGCTTGATAGTAATCCGGATATTTTTACTTGGCTTATAACATTGGTCATGGTCAACCTACATAGTCGTGTCAGTTTATATGGGATGCCGAGTTCTCTCATGGCTTTATATAGTTCTACTCTGACTATGCTATCATAGGCGGCTTTAAAGTCTATAAAAAGATGGTGTAATGAGTGTATGGGGCACAGGATGCCAGTCTTCTGGCATAACTTCTTCTTCCCATACTTGCACTATTATTTCATGAATTGCTCTGTGTAATGTGGGGCCTCCTATTTTTATCAGTTCCGCTGGGATCCCATCAGATCCCGGGGCCTTATTATTTTTGAGCCGATTTATCGCTCTGCTAACTTCGACTATGCTTGGTGGCGGCAGCATAGTATGATCTTCGGTCATTGGTGGAGCCTCCAATTCCTCAGTTAGCTGGCCATTAGCAGCTCATGAAAGTGCTCTTCCCATCGCTCTAAGATACCTTTAAGATCGGCGATCAGATTACCCTCTTTGTCCTTGCAGTATGTGCAACGCGGTGTATATTGCGTCATACCACGGACCCTTTGGTAGAACTTCCGTACCTGGTGCGGTCCTTGCTCTCTGTACTGTTCCAGTTCACGGACGAGATTCTTCTCCCAGGCTGCTTTCTTTCGCTTTCAGAATCGCCTCGGCGTATTATACTGACGATGCTATTATCTTATTGCTTATTCGCGACATACTATCTTGCTGTGTTGTTGGTCGGCAGTCTGAAACGCTTATCAGACAATTAAATGATACTTATGTTATTTTTTTTCCTAAAAACTCTACGCCAGAGCGGAAATTTTTTCGAAACGGAAATCGAACACGAAAGGCGAAAATCTTTTGTTTCAAAATGTTATGTTTGCTATGAATAATTATTAACTTGGTTTTTATTTACTATGAATAATTATTTTATTTATAATTATATATTTGTTGTAAGATTTTTACTTTGACAAGCCAATGTCTTAATTTTAAATAAATTCAAGTTTATTATTAAATATTTAGTACGAACAATTACCTTACATTATTTTTATTATAAGTGACAAAAAAAATTTTAATAATTGTATTAATAAATGGTTTTGCTTAGTATTAATAATACTTCTTAATTACTAGGGCATTTTAAAGTAATTTGATCTTTATTATTCTCGTCTCTAATCCTAGTACTTATTCCTAACGTTATATATTTTATTAATTATTCTGGATAGTAGTGGTTTTAGTCTAAACTGAATAAAAATTGTTTTAATATATACACATACAATTTCTTCAATCGGTTTTTATGGACCTTCGTTTTCTTGCCCTCGTACATCGCCTTCTGCCTTCTCATCAAAACTAAACTACCTACTTCAAAACTAGTTTGTTTACTTCTAGCCTTCCTGTCGTAATCAGTTTTCCTATCGTTTTTTCTGTTTAGAAGTGTATCTCTCGTATCGACATGAGCGATTTGTAACTTTTCTCTTAAGTCAATTACGTAATCTTCGTAGTTGTATATTGGTTCTACATGTCTTGTTAAGTTTGAAGGTGATGTACATCGTCGACCGAATACTAATTCAAATGGTGTATACCATGTTTCTGTATGTACTGTGGTGTTGTAACAAAATACGTAATACGGTAACCAAGTACATCAGTCGGTATGCTTATCGGATACATAGCTTCTGAGGTATGCTCCGAGAACTTTATGGGAATTTTCTATACTTTCTATTGCTTTTTCCTATACTTTCGTGATGGTAGGCTGTAGATTGCAATTGTTCTATTTTCTTTTTATGAGGATCGGTAATTTCTATACATTTATTTATTTGGTGAACCTTTACATTACTTTTCTTAAACAATTCTCCTAAGATTTTTTGCAACTCGCGAATATTGTATTCGAGTTTCTTAATTTCTTCTTTTGTAATGTATAATTTATTAATTGATAATAGTCCGCAGATGCGATGCACGTCCCTTCTTAAGAGTATACAATTCTTCACTGGGACGCATGCCAAAACTTTGTTGGGTCCCAGGATTATATCCATATCTTTGATTTGATATTCCTCGTCCTCGAAACTGTTACATACTTTTAGCTCCGACCTTGTTATGACACATAGGTGTAGTTCTTTAAGTTGGTCAGAATCCCATTTCATGCGACTTAATGCGTCAGATGTTTCAAAACTGAAATAAAAATCGAACGATCACACACGCTGAAAAATTCTTCTGCCTTAATTTCTGAAAACTGGACTTTCATCTTCAACTGAAATAATATCTTGTAACGAGTTTGCTCGGGTCACGCTCGCCGGTCACCCAGGGTTCGTATAGCGGAGTGTTACAAATTAAAAAAAGAGAACTTTATTTACTTCATTGTTTCCATCTGGTTTATTCATTATTTTTCCTTACGCTCTAATACTAAGACTAATATAACATTGTAATAATAAAATCTAATACTAATAATATAATGATAAAAATACAGGAGCGGGGGGGAGGGTTTAACGGAGTGTTAGTCGGACCGCTTGTCCGCTAATACTATGCGGAGTATTGAGTGAGTGTAGTACTCGCTCAATGGGGTTCGTATTCTGATACGAACGGCGCAGCACCACCACCAAGGCAAAGTGAATATTATCAGCCAGTGCCTGGCTGGGTATGCGTTTGTGCGGAGCAGAGCTGTCCGGGCGTTTGTACGTCGGTACAGACGGTGTACGGGGTCGTCGAGGCAGAGTGAATATGAGATCAGTCAGTGCCTCGACGAGTGTAAGAAATTGTGGCGAACCTGAAGTGAGCACTCTGCTCACTCAGTCACCTAGGCCGGGAGTATTCGGACTTCGGTGCGAATGGTGCAGCACCGCTTCACAAAGCAGAGTGAATATCAATCAGTCAAAGCTTGTTCAACGGTGCAAAGAAACTGAGTGAGCAGAATGAATATAGATCATTCAAAGCTCACTTCAGTCGCACACGGCGGAGTATTAATAGGTCGGACTAGTATGGCCAAATACCAAGCAGCGTGAATATCAATCAGTCAAAGCTTGGTAATTTCGCACAAAAATTCCTTCCTATACAAAGAGGTTCGTACAGAACGGTGAGACAGAGCTCTGGTCGCAGTAATTTCTGGACCCCTTGCTTAGATTTTTTTTTTTTTAGATTAAGATATTTTATTAAACATTTAGATATTATACAATTTTGACTTAAAAACTAAACTTATAACTATTATTATTAAGTGTCGGCTCAACAATAGGGGCCCGACGTATTTACATTGTCTTTTTTTGTATTGCTTATTATTAAACAATATTTTTTACTACTTAATCTACTACATGTTTATTTTTAAAGCAATTTAATTTTAAACGATAAATTTTAAAATAAAATAAAAATGAAGAATAATATTAAAGGGGGTATAAACAGGGCGATCTTCAGCCTCTGTAATGTTGATTGCTGGCCTTCTCGTAGAAGGAGACGTCTTGATTATTAAAGATGTCGTCAAATCTAGCATCTGTGAATCCTCTGATGTTTATATAGCGGTGGCTTGGCTCGATTTCTTCGATTCTCAGTCCTTGCATCTCCGGACTTGGATGTGTTTCCAACCCATCAACGAATTTCTTTGCCATTCGGCACAAGTGGTCGGTTATGGGCAGCAGACCTGCCGCGTCGTAAAGCCTTGCACTCGAGACAAACTTATAGCTGTTTGGCACCCTCCAGAGTCCTGTACAGATCCTAAGTACCTTCCTTTCAAATAGGGAGATCTTCTTCATCGTTGTTGGTGAGACGGTGAACCATATGGGATAGCCATAGGTTATCACTGGCCTGATGAGCTGCTTGTAGATGAGCAGCCTGGTGTTGTTTGACAGTCCGTTTCGCCTTCGTAGAAGCGGGTGCACCAAATGAAGGGCGTAATTAGCCTTTTTCAACGTTTTATCGATATGGGCATTAAACTTGAGCCTCTCGGTGAAGTTTATTCCCAGGTACTTCGTCTCTGATTGGGTTTTTATAACTGTGTTGTCTGGAAGGGTGACTTTTAATCCTCTGCACCGGCTCACAAAATTTTTTCTCCCTGTTCTTGTCCCTGGCACTCGGAAGCAGATGAGTTCCGTTTTGTTTGCATTTATCTTCAACCCCCACTTGAGGTAGTAGTCCCAAAGATTTCGGAGGTGTTCCTCCACTCTTCGGGCAGCTATCTCAGGAGAGAGAGAAACGGCATACGTGATCGAGTCATCCGCGTAAAGCATGCTGCTTGTTCCGGCTGTATTGGTGGGTTGATCCGCCGTATAGATGTTGAAAAGGACTGGGCCAAGTCTGGAACCTTGAGGAACTCCGGCTTTAATCCCTTTCCTAGTGGATGAGTCGCCAAAAATCTGTACAAAAAAAACCCTGTGAAAGAGAAAATTTTTAATTATTTTTACAATATAATTGGGGAAGCCAAATCTTAAAAGTTTGAACAGTAGCCCGTTGATCCATACACTATCGAAGGCTTTTTCGATGTCTAGCAAACAGGCTACTGTACTGCTTTTAACGTTCAGTCCTCGAGTGACGTTACTGTGAAGTTTTAGCAGGGGGTGCACCGTAGAGTGCTTCTCACGGAAACCGAATTGAAAGGAAGGAATAAGGCCTCTTTCCGAACAAAATGTATTGATCTTTTTACGGATCAAAGACTCGAATACCTTACTGATACAACACAGTAAAGCTATTGGACGGTAACCAGTTACGCTTGAGCGGTCAGTTTTTTTGGGTACTGGTACTACTTTGGCCACCTTCCAGTTGTCTGGAAAGTAACCATTGTTAAGGCAATTGTTGAAAATGATGGTTAACATCAAGATTGCCATACCCGGTAACTTTTTAAGCAAAAAGTTAGAAATCCCGTCAATGCCCGATGATTTTTTTGAGTTTCCACTCATTATTAAATCACTGACTATAGCTGTTTTGGTAAACATTTCAACGTCTACGGGCGCTCTAGCGGGGTTTTCTTCACTAAACCGCACTACAGGATTACTTGCAGAAGTGACGTCTTCCACAAGACTTTCCACCTCTTCCAAAAAATCTGGAAGATGCGTTGGTGGTCGGTCCGTAAAACTCCTTTCAAAATGGCAGGCAAAGGCTTCGGCTTTTTCAACAGGACTGGATGCAACTTGATCTCCAAACGTGATACTTTCTGGAATGGAAATACGCTTTCCGACCAGAGCGTTCAGCTTCTTAAAAGCATCATGACCTGGTTTGATGTTCTGGAGTCGTTTGGTCAGGTCATCTTCCTGGTACTTCCGTAGTGCTTGACGAAGCATGTTCACTGTACAACGCAGTTGCGAAAGTACAGACTGGTATTCGTCATTGACTGTATTAAGAGTCCTGTTAAAAATCCTCTGAAGGCGCTTCCTCAGCCGTTGCTTGTGAGCATATATTGCCTGTATATGTCCAGGCAGGTATTGGAAGCGATCCCTGCTGGTGCGTATTGTTTTCTGCCGATTGATGGCTGTGTTTACCGCATTCTCGAAATTTCTTATAGCATCATTAATTTCGTAATTCTCCAGATTTCTGCAGTCTGCTGGCATTGTTAAATCAGCTTCAACTTCAGATCTAAACCGGTTCCAGTTTACTTTCCTGAAGTTGATGTGTAGTTCAGATGGTGGTGTGACTTTCAAAATTCGCTGATTCAACCTCACTCGAAGCTCTATGGCCATATGATCCGAGTCGCTATCGTGCGCCAAACATGAATAATTTGTTAATTCTGGAAGGATATTAATAAAATTTGTAGTTGCCAGAAAGAAATCCAGAGTTGACGGTGTCCGAGGGTACGTCTTCCGGGGCTGAGAAACTACAGCCATGGTATGCTGATGAGGATTTGAATCCAGCCAATCTGCAATAGCCTTTCCTTGACTGTTGCACACTTCATCTTGCCATCGGGTGTGTCTAGCGTTAAAGTCCCCTCCAACCACACAGTATGTGTGCCTAGAGGAGATGCCGCAGACAGTTTGCAGATCCCGTTGGATGTCTTCCCTCGTTGCGTTACAGTAATTGTATACAGATATCACCAGCAAGGTCTCAACCTCGTTGACTTTGATGCTGACAGCTGTTGCTTCTATGCTACGCAGCCCACTGATTTCTACCTTCTCGCCTGCCATAGTGTCCTTGATAAGGACCGTCCAGAGCGTCCACTGCTTTTGTCGACCCTGTGGATATTGTATCCGTCTGGACTGAACGGGTTTCTCGCTGTGAGGTTTGTTTCCTGTAAAAGAAGAATGTCAGGTTTATTAGTTTTAATAAATAATTTAAGTGTGATACGCATTGCTAAAGAATAAATGGAGTTCACATTATATGAGAATAATCTTATCCTGCTTATTGTGAACATAATTCACAAATAAGTCGACCCAAAACGGTTGTTTTGGACCTGTCATCAAGGCTGCTATAATTAGCAGGCACGACTTTTCTTGCCTTCTGCAAAATTGTAAAAAGGTCTGCGCCGAATAACCTTTCAGTGCCGTCAAAAATATTAGTTTTTTCAGTAGATGGAGCCGTTTTTAAAGCTTGCTTCTTCACTGGTTTACTGCATTCTTGGATGGTTGGTGGTGGTTTGTTGCTAGTTGCTGGCTTGCTAGCAACTGCATTACCCATAGCAGCTATACTAGCAAAGCTAACTCCTTTCACTATCGCTTTTGCAGCAGATTTCTGGGCGAACTTATGCTGCTCAATCTTCTTTTGGGCGGTTTTTACTTTTTCCGCCATTTTTTCTTTATATTTAGGACATCCCCGATAGTTTGCAGGATGTCCAGTTTTTTGACAATTTGTGCAGAAAACGTTGTCGTCTTTATTGTTGTCAGCGTTTCTCGGGCATTGTCTAGGTAAGTGCTCGTCCTTGCACTTAACACATCTATATTTCATACCGCAATTGCTTGCGACATGTCCAAACTTTTGGCAATTTTTGCATTGGGTAATGCCTGCTGGTTTTAGCTTTTCCCAATGCACCAGCTGGTTCATCAGGAGGGTTTTTGAGCATACTGCTGCCTTATCGCAGTTCTTCTCAAGCTCTACAATGAAATGGTTAAATTTTCTGTCGTTCCTCTGTGATTTGAAGGGTTTGACCTCCACTACAGGGACACCCTCTGCCGTCAACGCTTCCTTGACATCCTCAGTGTCAAAGGAGTGGTGAATACCTTTAAGGACCAACAATTCTTTCCTGTCCTCCTTAGTGGTATATGTGTTGAATTCAGTCTTTCCCGACTGTAGGAAAGACCGAATTCGCTGGTGGCCGTCTTTGTTCATGGCCGTAACGACCGATTTGCTGCTATTGATGTTGCGAATTCTGCAACTAATACTGGCACTCTTCGTGAACTTTGAGAGTTCAGCGACGTTCAGTCTGAAGCAGACAATTGGTGGCATAGCAAATGGTTTAGTTGTTGGTCCAGTACTCTGAGTGCTAATGTTCCCTTGAGCGGTTGGTTGGGATGACTGCACCGTTCTACGTTGCACCTCTTTTGGTTTTGTTGTATGCTCGACAACAACTGGTTTTGGCGCAATCCTGACATCATTAGCTACTGCAGCCGGAGATGAAGTTGGTGGTGATGAAGGCCTGGAACTAGCAGACAATCTTCTTCTTTTTGCCTTTACTGGCATAGTTTCGGGAGATGATCGATCTTTGTGACTATCTTCTTCGCTAAAATTGTCCTCTCCGCCGCTACTGGCTTCGGACGCTTCATTATCCGATTCCTCGACAACGCTCATTGTTTCCTCCTCTGAAGTCGCTGAATCGCACAGCTGGTTCACTTCATCCAGCCTTCGGTACAATGACAACAGGAAATCCCCACCATGGTTGGTGACTTGTTCCTTAATTAAGGATAAGACCTCGTTGACTTTTTCCTTCCTTTTTGCTTTTTTCCCCATGTTATAGGGCTGATTGAAGGAAAACCTTTTCTGAAAATAAATTCTAATAACTGGAAAAGAAAAATATTCCTGAAATTAAAAAATAATTAGTGAAATAATAAAAAAATAAAAAGTAATAGGTAGCGAAATGCTCGCTTTTGGTTTTGGGTTTTTTTTTTTAATCGGTAGCAGGTAGCTAGACGATATTATGCGTTATCTGCGTGTGCTCGTGTTGAGCGCTCGATGATGACTGATGAACTGCTCGTATGGTTTGTAAACGGCTTATATGGACCCCTTGCTTAGTGTTTCTGGTCCCCCTGTCATTACTTTAAAATATTAAGTAGTTGGGAATTTTGTGGTGTTTTGTCACCGAAGTGAAATTCCACTACGTACTTGTGTATTGACATGCGGACCAGTGTTTGCACTTTATACGCGACATTAAACCATATGTGCGAGCCGGTGTATATTATACGATGTATTGTCGTATGTATATATATATACGTCGTGCCGACTGCCGTTGTACGACACCGTATGCTTGCCTGTTTGTTGGCTGCACTTTGTGTGTGCCGTACGACGGTGCGTATATGCATGTTGTGCTATGGGCGGACGGACGTTTCGGACATTAGTTGTAGGGTGTGTGACGTAGTCGATTTAAATCGACTTCGTTACATTCCCCTCCTACTTCGGGGTGGGAAAGAGAGAGAAAAAAAAGAATAGTATATTTATATCTAAGAACGGATGTGGGGTGAATATATTTACACACAATTTAGAAATAATTATAACTATAACTTATATATATATTTAATATGCTTATGACTATTTATTTATGACCTCGGTCGGCTTGGTCACATCTATTATTATTTTTTTTCTTTATGGGATGACCTTTATTGTTGTTGTGCCGCCCCAGACCGAGTTAACAAAAAAAATTCATATTCAAGAGTTTAAAGGTAATTTTTTTTTCCTTTTTTTTTCTTTCAATAATAACAATGATGTAATAATTTTGTTTTTTCCAATAATAATACCGATGATGTAATAATAATAGGAAGTTTAATAATATCTATATATATATATATATTTTTTTTTTTTATATAAAAGTAATAATAATTTCCAGTTAATAAAGAAGTAATAATAATTTTCAATTAATAACCAAAAATAATTTTCAGTTAATAATAAAACAATAATAATTTTCAGTATCAAAACGTTGTGTTTCATTTGCAACTAAAAATTCCTCGTTGGTTTCGGCTGTACAACGATGCTGGAGTTGTCGGTTGACCGGAGGTGGATAGTGTCGCTTGTTACTTGGGTGCCGTATACGAAACCCTGCGGGTCCGACAGCCGGAATCTCCTCTTCTTGTTGGTGGTTTGTGGTCGAGGTAATGGAATTAGGTACCCCTTAAACCTGTTGAGGTTACAGCCCTGCCTTTGGTTGACTACCACAAACCCAGATAGTGGTCGGCGGGTTTGTGTCAACGGAGTGGTGGTAACGGCAGGAACGGAGGCAGTGACGGCTGGAACAGAGGCGGTGGCTTGAGCGTAGGCGATTTCTGGAGCGGAGACGGTGATGGCTGGAACGGTGGCGGTGACTGGAGCGGAGACGGTGACTGGAGCGGAGACGGTGACTGGAGCGGAGACGGTGACTGGAGCGGAGATGGTGACTGGAGCGGAGACGGTGACTGGAGCGGAGACGGTGGCGGCTGGAACGGAGGCGGTGATGGCTGGAACGGTGGCGGTGATGGTGACGGATGGAACGGTGGCGGTGACGGTGACGGATGGAACGGAGGTGGTAGCCGTGATGCCTATGCTGGGTGGACCCTTCACTGCGACCGATTCAATGTTGACGGTGACAGGCGGCATGGTCCTACTCATTGGCAAGAGGACTCTCGGTGCCATAACTGGTTTCCGTTCTGCTGTGGATGAGGTGTCCACGAGTTGCGGAGCCACTCTACGCAGTGTCATCAGCTCTTGGCCGGTGAGCGGACGGGAGGGCGGTGGTGGCTTCTTTGTCCAGGCGTTGGCCCTGGTTAGTTGTTGCGGGGTTTTCTGCGGTGGTGCGGTGACGGGTCGAGTTCGGGTGCGTCGGCGTATACCGGGTGCAGCTGGTGTGTCAATAAATTCGGCTAGTCGGTTTGACATGTCAGCGGTAACTGATGGTTTTTCGTCTATACCCACGACTTGACTATTTTCGGTCGGGGTGGTACATGGTAGTTGCTTGCCGAACGCCTTGGCTAAGTTCGGACGGACCAAGGCGATGGCGCCGGTTAGTGCATTCAGTCGTTCGGTGGTTTCCGGTTCGGTGTTTAGACTGACATCGGGAGTGGTGGGTAGGCGAAGCTCTCGTCCATAAGGGTTATTCGACGGTTCTATTTTCCCCTCTGTGATTAGCGGGTCGGTTTCGCTGTTGATGACCACTTGCATCGCTGGATTTCTGGGCCTATACCTTTGTTTAAATGGCCGGTGGTGCTTAAAGCGAATCTCATGCTCGGTGACGGTGGTTGGGTTTTTAAGGTTTTTGAATTTCGGTAAATCTTCGGCTAGGAATCTGTCCGGCTGCTCTCTTTCGGTAGCCAGACTACGGAGTATCGGTATATTCGGTTCGGTTTCGGCTGTTATGACTTCGCTGCCTCGGTTTATTGTAAAATTGTGCCTAGCCAGAACTTGTCCATTAGGTTCGGAATTTAAGCAAACTCTTGTTTGAATGTCAAGTCTCCCCAGCCCAGAGTGAGCGTATAGGCCTGGTGAGCGACAACGGTAGACTTATTGGCTAATGCAAATGTGATATTGATGGGTCGAGCGGGTATTCGTTTGGCCATGCAAATTTTCCTAATGGCTTCGCCAATACATGACGTTCCCGCGCCGGTGTCGATCACTGCCCTGTACTGGAGTTGGCCAAATCGGATCGGTAGTGTATACGATGTGAGACTAGTGGTAGTGATGGGGGCGTCTAACGTCTCACTGGCTTGGACGTCCCGGTGCGCCGCACAGCTGCAGTGTCTACTTTGGATTCCGTTTGTACAGCAGTATGAACAGAATAATCGTTGGTTTTGGCATGTTTGCCTTCGGTGTCCAGGTTGACCACACGCCCAACAGCAGGTTCGTCGATCATAGACTTGTGCCGGTGCTGGGGGTGCTACTGGTGATTGGTGTGACGGTTGTGACTCGCCGGTTTGTGTTACATCGGTGGGGCGAGCGGCCTGGAGCGACCTGTGCGGTTGCGTTGACGGTTGTTGGTGCGGGGCGGTCTGGCGGAAGGGCGGTGCTGTTGGCTGCGGTCTGGCGGAATGGCGGTACGGTCGGTTGTGTTGGCGTTATGATGGGCCTTGTGGCGGGCAACTCGGTTCTTAGTTGCTCAAAGTCCTCAGCTAGCGCTGTTAGTTCTGCTAGAGTAGTGAACTCTCGCCGCTTAATATAGTGCCGGTACTCTGGGCGGAGATTCTCGTATATCCGATCGAGTTTGTCTTCCGCCGTTAACGACGCTTGCCACCTCACCATGGCTTGGATAGCGGTAATGTAATCTTTACTTCTCTCTCTTGCTAATTGCGTGCGGTTTCGAATACGGTCTAGGGGCTGGGTGGCGTACCGCCGCGGTAAAAAGAATTGGCGGAGTTCTTGGCTGAATTATGTCCAGGAATGGATGGACTCTTTATTGTTTCGGTACCAGACCAGAGCGGTACCCTTCAGTAGTTCAGGTGCGGTGCGGACAATGCGGTCGAGCGGTACCAGGTAGCATTCTGCTAATTCCTCCACTCGTTCTAGAAATTCTAGCGGGTTGCTATTTCCCTCATAGCGGACGTTCCAACGGCGCACCTTATCCATCACGTCAGCGTCAGACGGACTATAGGTTACGGCTGGTCGGTGGCTGCATGCTTCGTGCGGTCGCGTTGCTTCGGTTGCTGGGCTCACATCATTCGGTGGGTTGTTTGTGGCTGATGGTATCAGCTGAGGCAAAACTAGTTGAGGCGGGATCAGCGGTTTGCCTTTGTTGGTGGGTGTCTCTAACGTGTGTAAATCTTCGCAAGATTTATGCCGCTTGATATCGCTTGACAGCCGTTTTCGCAGTTCCTCCACGGCTCCCGCGCTATCCAGCCCACGTTTGGCGAATTCTGCCACCAACTCGTCTTTGCGCAGCAGATATAAGCTCGATGAGCTCACGCCTGCTTCTTCGTTGTCCATAGTACTATTGGTATATATAAAAAATTTCCCTCTCCGTTTGGTGGTAGTTAGTCTGATTCGGGTGACGTATTCACCTCGATCGTTGACGGTAAGGGCCACTAGTTTGTGTGCCAATATTATCCGTTAGTTTTTATTTTCGGTCGGTGGTGCGACTTTTAAAAGTCGTCCCTGCTCGGGCGCCAAATTTGTAACGAGTTTGCTCGGGTGACGCTCGCCGGTCACCCAGGGTTCGTATAGCGGAGTGTTACAAATTAAAAAAAGAGAACTTTATTTACTTCATTGTTTCCATCTGGTTTATTCATTATTTTTCATTACGCTCTAATACTAAGACTAATATAACAATGTAATAACAAAATCTAATACTAATAATATAATGATAAAAATATAGGAGCGGGGGGGGAGGGTTTAACGGAGTGTTAGTCGGACCGCTTGTCCGCTAACACTATGCGGAGTATTGAGTGAGTGTAGTACTCGCTTAATGGGGTTCGTATTCTGATACGAACGGCGCAGCACCACCACCAAGGCAAAGTAAATATTATCAGCCAGTGCCTGGCTGGGTATGCGTTTGTGCGGAGCAGAGCTGTCCGGGCGTTTGTACGTCGGTACAGACGGTGTACGGGGTCGTCGAGGCAGAGTGAATATGAGATCAGTCAGTGCCTCGACGAGTGTAAGAAATTGTGGCGAACCTGAAGTGAGCACTCTGCTCACTCAGTCACCTAGGCCGGGAGTATTCGGACTTCGGTGCGAATGGTGCAGCACCGCTTCACAAAGCAGAGTGAATATCAATCAGTCAAAGCTTGTTCAACGGTGCAAAGAAACTGAGTGAGCAGAGTGAATATAGATCATTCAAAGCTCACTTCAGACGCACACGGCGGAGTATTAATAGGTCGGACTAGTATGGCCAAATACCAAGCAGCGTGAATATCAATCAGTCAAAGCTTGGTAATTTCGCACAAAAATTCCTTCCTATACAAAGAGGTTCGTACAGAACGGTGAGACAGAGCTCTGGTCGCAGTAATTTCTGGACCCCTTGCTTAGTGTTTCTGGTCCCCATGTCATTACTTTAAAGTATTAAGTAGTTGGGAATTTTGTGGTGTTTTGTCACCGAAGTGAAATTCCACTACGTACTTGTGTATTGACATGCGGACCAGTGTTTGCACTTTATACGCGACATTAAACCATATGTGCGAGCCGGTGTATATTATACGATGTATTGTCGTATGTATATATATATACGTCGTGCCGACTGCCGTTGTACGACACCGTATGCTTGCCTGTTTGTTGGCTGCACTTTGTGTGTGCCGTACGAGGGTGCGTATATGGGTTCCATGACATTTTCTAGAAAAACATTTGCTAGAAAAACATTTTCTCGAAAAACATTTGCTCGAAAACATTTTCTCGAAAAACATTTGCTCGAACGTAATTTTTTGGAAAAATAAATAACCGAAAAATTTTAAAAAAAACTCTCGTTTCGCGAACAAAAATTACTCGCGATAGTTTTTAGAAGGATGAAAACATAGACTATTTAGTTTTCGAGAAAATGTTTTTCTAGCAAATGTTTTTCGAGCAAATGTCGTTTTATACATTTTCTAGCAAATGTTCTTCGAGTAAATGTTTTTCGAGTAAATGTTTTTCGAGAAAATGTTTTTCGAGCAAAGGTTTTTCGAGTAAGTGTCTGGGTACCGCGTATATGCATGTTGTGCTATGGGCGGACGGACGTTTCGGACATTAGTTGTAGGGTGTGTGACGTAGTCGATTTAAATCGACTTCGTTACAATCTTTGGCTCGCAGATTTTACATAAGTGGGTTTTGAAACAAAATTTAAACCAGCATAGAAAATAAGTCTTCTGGAATTGATGAATTCCAGCTAAATTCCATTGAGCCGGATTTGTTTTGAATCTTGATAGTTGGAGTATTCCATTGAAGTTGATGTTTTCTTGCATCTTATTTATTTGTGCCATCTTATTCGGGAACAGAAGGTTGATCATTCATTCTTCAAAAAAGCAGTTACGTAAAAATAATTTTTATTCAAATTTTTCAATTTTATTTTAAAAAATTTATTTATTTGAGTAGTTTTTAGACGCAGAATTTTTATCGACTTTCTGACTCGGTAGTTGTGCGTGCCTTTTTCGTTTGTAAGGCCTAGTACTACATACGAATCAGTTACGTTTCTCTGTTGAGTGGTTGGTTTTTTAGAAATTCTTCTTAGTTTTGTTGGTATTTTTAATATTTTAAATTTTTTATTTTATTCTATACTAATTTTACATTTATTTTCACCATCTTGCCGGGTTCGGTATTTTTACATTGTGTAATGAATTCATATTATGAAATTCATTTCACAAATATTTGTGGCATTAAAAGTAGTTTCAACTCGATCGTAGCACATCTTGACGCGAATAAACCTGCGGTTCTAAATTTATTTTATTAATTCAAACTGTAATCCCCTGTTCAATATGTTATTGATTGAAATTAAAATTTCAAACCATTCTATGTTTATTTGTTCCCTTTACGTCGTCCAAATTTGTCAATGGATGACACTAAAAATGAGTTTAATTACTTATCAGAAACTATAGACAAAATTTACCAATCCTCACTATTATCAGAATTGGTTGTTTTGGGCGATTTTAATGTCCACAATGATTCATGGCTGACCTATTCGAATGGTAGAGATAGTTCTGATGAAACTGCAGAACTATTTTCAAATATTAATCTTTTCACCCAACTCGTTGATCAGCCAACTAGGTATTCCGATACTTCTGGTCAATCACCTCACCTTTTAGATTTATTTCTAACTACTATGCCAGATAAATATTCAATTGATGTATCTGCTCCATTAGGACTTTCTGACCATGCATTGGTAGTTGCCAAATTTTCACCACCAGCCATTATAGATCCTACTCATAAAAGGCTACTCTGGCACTATAAAAATGCTAACTGGGAGCACCTGAACCAATTTTATACCTCATTTGATTGGTCAACCTGCTTTTCCAGCAATAATGCTGATGAAGCATCACAACTTATCACGTCAACCGTTTTGCTAGGAATGAAAACTTGCATTCCTTCTTCATTTAAAAAAAAATAACCGTTTCCTGAAAAAGATTTTAGACATACCTGAGCCTAGATTCGGGAGAGTTGCAATTAGCAGGTCAGCAGTCGCAGCCCATTTGGACTATGTTACTTGCACTTCTGAAGAAAACTTTGTAAAGCTTCGAATAGCTAGAAACAGATCAAACGCTATATTGAAAAGGGTTACCATTGTTTGTCCTACTGGTATTACTATTATATATATCTCTATTCGGGACGTAGTTTCTATTATCGTAACCCTGTCGGTAGTTGTTATTCTGGTAGCTCGCTCTATAGCGGTTATCAGAATTGCTCTGTGGAATAACTCTGTTTTCGTTATTCTGGTTGGAGTTGTAATTGTTGGTCATGTTATTGTCGTTCCGTCCTCTAGAGTTTTGTCCTCTGAAATTTTGCTCTCTAAAGTTCTGTCCTCTAAAGTTGTGTCCTCTAATGTTCAGTCCTCTAAAGTTTTGTCCTCTAAAGTTGTGTCCTCTAAAGTTTTATTAATGTTTGTTTTGCGGTCGGGGAGAGTGTATCGTAATAGAACTCGATACTGTTTAGAAAGTCCCTAATGTTTTCCAGTCGTTTACCTTCTTCTTCACACGAAAGGGTTGGTAGCTTCTGAGCGAAACTCAAACTGAATTCGTCCGTCATTTTCCTTATGTTCGTTAGTGTTTCGTTTGGTGTAAGATTTGTGTCTTCTGTTCTTATCTCTTGTATTATACTTTTTTCGTTTCTGTCTATTGGTTCTATCTTATATCTGTGTAATTTTTCATTTAGTGTTTGAAGTTCTTTTTTTCTGGTATGGTTTTTTTTTTCTAGACTTTTTGCTATAGTTTGTGCCTGTCTAAAAATTTCATGAACGTGTTCTTACTTTTTTTCACATGATCCCTAGTTTTTTTCCTATTTGGTCTATCCTTTCTTAGATTTTTTCATGATAGTGTAAAGATATTCTATAAAAGAACCGAGCTCTTCTATGAGAGAGAGTCATTATATCTGTGTAATTTTTCATATAGCGTTTGAAGTTCTTTTTTTTCAGGTATGGTTTTTTCTAGACGTTTTGCTATAGTTTGTGCCTGTCTAAAAATTTCATAAACGTGTTCTTACTTTTTTTCACATGATTCCCTAGTTTTTTTCCTATTTGGTCCATCCTTTCTTAGATTTTTCACGATAGTGTAAAGATCTTCTATAAAAGAACCGATCTCTTCTATGAGAGAGAGTCATTATACCGATAACATATTACATTCTGTTAAAAAATCTTTATAACATTGCTTACTTTCCTGCTTAGTATTCTACGGATATAATTAAATCCTAGAATTATTATTAATACTAATATTATTGTGACTATGTCTATTCCATAGTTCATAGTTTAGTAACTTTTATTGGTTTGAGGTGCATTGTTATTTACAATGACCTTTGACTGGGTTTTTCCCAATTTTTAATAAAAACGTTTAAATGCTAATTACTTAGACTAAAAGAAATATATAAAATTTTATATGTTTAATAAATTCGTCACTTGCGTTGTCCATTTGTGGTAGTTTTCGCTGTTCCTAAAAGAAAATTTTTAGTGTTGTCTGGCTCTGCCCAATGTGTCCTCAAATAATTTGTGGAACGCCTGTTCCTCTGATAGTTTGTCCTTCTTCTTTTCTTTCCTGCTGACGCATATGACCAACCGATTCAAGTATTTTTGGGTTCGTTCGCGTGTGCTGCTGCGTTGACATATTGATTTCCACAAGCGAACGACCTCATTATTTCATTACCATTTCCATGCGCCGCTTACTCAGCGCAATGCATGGAAAGGGTAATTAAAATCTAAGCGGCCAGCGCTCGTTTGCCCACGATGCTTAGATTGCATATTTATTTTCATAGGCGAACGACCGCTGGTCATAAATTATGCTATTGGAAATGTTTTATATTTTTTGTTCTCATGCACCGAGTGTGCTATTAAAGAATACGTATGGGTTTTGTATTTTGCTTTACACATGTTATTCATGTGGTCGCTGGTGCAATCCCTCACACTGTATTTTGCTTAACTTCTGGGTGTGAGACTGTCCATAACGCAAGTCCAACTCTTTCAATATTCTTCCGGAAATTATCTCGGCATTTGAAATTATTTGCAATACATCAGCCGCCCTGCTCATCCACGCTAGGATTAGAGAATTTAGTTGCTCTTCAGCGCCCCGTCCATTGTGTTGTACCGCAGCTCCAAAATGGACTTTGAAATTTTCAAATCAGGTGGCTTCAAAATTCCTTTCTAGTTACTAGAATATTCGGGAATGACTCTGGGAGTACTTTGTTAAGTGTTCTCTCTGACAAACTGGGTACGTTTGTCCAACCACTCACCTTTCCTGTCATGTTCGTCAAGGGGTTTTCACTTCCTCTTGAATTTCATTTATCTCACCTTTAAGCGATGTTTGAGCTTCATTAATTTCTTCTTTAAGCATTTGCAGCTTCTGATTTTTGATTGATTTGATTTGCTGATAAAGTTATTTCTTTAAGTCTTGTGTTTGCTGACTAAATTCCTGCTTCAGTTCCTGGCTTTGTTTCTGCGATTGTTGAATTTGCTGTTCAAACTTAACGGTCAGTTTGGAATTTAACTGCTGATTTTGGTGATCTATTCTTTTCTATTCTTTCTTTAGTTCTTCACTCTACTGCTGATTTTGTCGATCCAATTCGTTCTTTAGTTTTGGCTTTGCTGTTCCAACTTGTCACTAATTTGAAAACTCAAATCTTGCTTCTGCTGGTCCAACTTCTTGTTTAGCTTGGAACTCAATTCTAGATTCATTTGTTTATTCTCCTGACTCTGTTGGTGCGATTGTTCATTTTGCCGCTGTATTTGTCTCTCTGCTGGTCAAAATTGCTATTTATTTGTTGCATTAGAACTTGCAACATCGCTTCCATGCTGGACACACCACCCTTTTCTTCCGAAGTGGTTACTTCGTTCCACTAACTCAGTCTCCATTAAAAACACTTCACCAACTTGCCGCTTTTTCCCTTTGACGACTAGTTGTAAACGGAGAATAACTCTTGCTTATTTCCAGCGGTGCTCAGACCTCGCCTTCCAAGCTCTTCCTGGGACCTATAGGATTTAATGTTTACTGCACTTTCCATTTTATTATTTACTGCTTATCAGTTTGTAAAGTTGCACTTAATTTGTTTACTGTCTCAAGGTTTGGAAAATCACCAATTTTTTTATTGTCCAATGATTTGCAAAATTTTATTGTCTCTCAATTTACACGATTTGCAAAATTTACTGTCTCACAATTTGCAAAATCCCACTTCTGACACCAATTGTTACGAAATTTAGGCATTCGAGTTCGTAAAGAATTTTGCATATAAAACACAACACAAGTTTATTAATTTACAAATACCAACTTTAATAATCAAACAATAAAAATAACACAAGTTCACAATTTATACTGGTGATAACTTTAAATGTACACAAGAACACTTATAATACTTGTACTTTACAATAATTCTCTTAGGTAGTAGTTTAATCGCTTTGCAAGAACTTTTACAACTTCACTGGTTAAATTCCAATTAACTAATGATTTCTCTGCAGTGAACGCTACCTTTTATACTCATTGAAGAGCTTCCAGAAACTTCCAATCTTATAGACATGTTCAAACATATTCTTTTACAAAAACTGGGCAAACCGCACAAACCGGATTGACTACATTTTTGATCATAATTATTCAAACTTACATTTCAAATTTCAAGTAATCTAATAAGTCGTATGCTATTTTTAAATTCTCTATATTAACTTCGCGTGCCCGTGGCTGGCTGGCTGGCTGGCTGGCTGGCTGGTGAGCAGAATCTTGTGATCAATTTTTAGCACACTTCCTAAAGCCCGATTTTATTAAAATTGTGCACACATGTATATTTCCGGTGACAATACTTTTTATGAATATTTGAGTGTGACCGGGCCGCGGGGTTGGGGGGCTCCCATACAAAGTTTTTTCCCGGCATCAGATAATTTCATACTTTAATGACTGTGTTCTGTGTGCGTTGTGCGCTGTGAGCAGTGCTGCTTGCTTTGCGATTGGGATTGTTTTGTTGTCGGGTTGCACTGCTTCGTATGCGTAAAAGCCCGATTTTATTGAAATTGTGCACACATGTATATTTCCGGTGACAATACTTTTTATGAATATTTGAGAGTGACCGGGCCGCGTGGTTGGGGGGCTCCCATACAAATTTTTTTCCCGGCATCAGATAATTTCATGCTTTAATGACTGTGTTCTGTGTGCGTTGTGCGGGTTGTTGGGTTGTAGTGCTTCGTATGTGTTTTTATATTTCAGCATTTATAGCGGAACTTTTGGTTATTAGAGAATTTACATAAAAAAATTTAATTTTTATGGTTTTTTTTTTAGTTCTAATTTTAGTACTTGTTTTTGGACGTGTCTGTACATAACGATTTATATAGGATTCAAACCTACTTCGCTACTAACTACTTTTCGTAACAATTCTGTTGGCAATTCGGCTGCTGCTGGCGTTTCCCTTGCTTCTACTGTTGTGGAGATTATTAGGTTGCTTTCCTTGTGTGCTAAAACCACCGAAATATACCAAACCCTACGGAAGGTTTGGTATATTTCGGTGTCACTCCCTCTTTTAGTGTTATATCTGCTTGTCCTATCTGAGTGTAAGTAAGCTTGCCTCCTTCCAAGTGAAAAGTATCGTGGAATTTTGTGCATATTGACTCGACTTCAGTTTTCTCCTCATTATTCAGTGTATCGAAATTTATTTTGCTTAGTAACTTCTTTATTCTCGCGCTTGGTACTGCGTCTTTTTGTACTGTAAAACGTAATGCTCGGATGCTGGGATTGATATTGGTTCTGCCCATTTAAGGTTTACAGCAGTTTCGCGAGTGTTGAGGATTTTGATGAGGATTTTTCCTTGTATGGCCGTAGATATGGATTCACACCTTTGCACAATTCTTGAGCATCGAATATTCTGGAATCTATATGCTTTGTATTCATCCAATATGTTGCTTTACGTCTTGGAGACACGGTTAAGTTATTTAAACTTTGTTGTACACATATCGGTATTAAAAGTTGTCTATTATTAATTTTGAAACTTAGATGTAAGGTTTCTAGATCGATTACCGCACCAAACTCCATTAAGAAGTTTGCTCCAATAATACCATCGACGGGTATCGGGAAGGAATCGGGTACTACATGAAATTCGTACGGAATGCTGTTCTTTCCGAATTGTAAGTTGCTAGTACAGGTCTCCTTTGAACGTAGATTCCCTGTTATACCTACAATGTTCGTACTACAGTTTTTTCTATTGGTATAATCCCCTCAACTACGGAACTTTTTATTACGCAAATTGATGCTCCGGTGTCTAATAATCATCGTATGACTTTGGTACTTTTTGGTACTTGGTATATCGGGATTTATAGACACCCCTCCGAAGGGTCGGCTGTCCCCTCGGTGGGTTGTTCGTTTCCCAATGCTCTTTCCCCTTTGGTTGTTAGTTGGGTTACCATTGTTTGTCATACTAGTATTAATATTATATGTATCTCTATTCGGGACGTAGTTTCTATTATCTTAACCCTGTCGGTAGTTGTTATTCTGGTAGCTTGCTCTGTGGCGATTATCGGAATTGCTCTGTAGAATTACTCTGTTATTGTTATTCTGGTTGAAGTTGTAGTTGTTGGTCATGTTATTGTCGTTCCGTCCTCTAGAGTTTTGTCCTCTAAAATTTTGTTCTCTAAAGTTGTGGCCTCTAATGTTCTATCCTCTAAAGTTTTTTCCTCTAAAGTTCTGTCCTCTGAAATTCTGGTTATAGTTGAGATAGTTCACCGAGGAATTTGTTGACCTTTAGTATAAATAAGTAATAAAAAAACAGAATCTGTCTATGTTAAAAATCCATTAACATACAACAGATATAGTGCTCTTTCAAACGACGACAACGAAATCGAAATTGATGATACTTCTAATATAATCCCTGAAGTTGTTAAAAGTGTATTATCCCCAATTACAATCCTAAATAAAACCAGTGAGATTGTTACCCAAATTATGAATGATCTAAAAATAACTAGCTTCTCGTTCAAACATATGTCTATTGGCATCAAACTTATATTGAATGAGGATCTACATAATAAATTAGTTACTGAGCGCCTCAAATCACTAAACTACAATTTTTACACCCATTGTGTAAAAAACAAAATTCCATTGAAAGTTGTTCTAACGGGTCTTCACGACATGAACGTCGAACTGAAATCCGAACTCGAAACTGCTTACGATCTTAAAATCCACCAAATCAAGAAAATGAATATAATCCACAAAAAATTTGACAATCAGTGTAATTACTTGATATTCTTACACCAAAAATCTATTAAAATTATTGATCTCCGTGCATTTCGTAGTGTTTTCAGTACAGTGATTAAATGGGATCCCTATAGAAAAAGTCAAAATAAAATTACTCAGTGCTGTAAGTGCCAAATGTATGGCCATGGTTCTGAAAAATGTTTCGTAAAATCGGCTTGTGCTCATTGCTCTAAGTGCCATCACATACAAGAATGCTCAAACATTAACAATTCACCAAAGTGCATTAACTGTAACGGTAATCATAACGCTAGGGATCTCAATTGCCGGAAACGTTATGAATTTACTAAAATAAGAGAAAACCTGTTAACACGCCACAATACTACAGTAAGACCAAGAGAAAACAAATTTTATAATAGTAATCATCATGACTTTCCTACTCTTTCACCTGCAAGGCAGAACAAGTCTAGTTCTCTCTCTGCTGCTTTTATTCCGGACGGTAACAAAATTATCAATAACGAAGTGCCTACTTATAAGTCTGTGCTTAGCAATAATTATGATAATAAAAACTCGAAAAGAGCGATGTTCTCTATCGACGAGATTATTTCATTAACTAATGAAATGCTCAATAAAATGAGCTCATGTAAAAACAGACTAGATCAATTCAATGTAATTTCCGAACTAGTATTAAAATATGTCTATAGCAATGTCAATTAATCACTAATGTCATGGAACGCAATGGGCATTTCCAACAAAAAAGTTGAATTCTTTGATTTTGTTTATGAAAAGAAAATAGATGTAGCATTAATTTCGGAGACCTGGCTTAAACCATCTATCAAGTTCTCTCACAAAGACTTTTTTATATATAGACTAGATCGAGTCGAACGTAATCACGGAGGAGTTGCAATTCTAATTAAATAAACATAAAACATAACTTAGAATCTCACCCCACAACTAAAATTATAGAAACTATATCTATTAAAATAACTTGCGCAAATAATAATAGTTTCCTTTTATATGCAGTTTGTTTTCCGGGAGGTGGTTACACCAGAGCTAAAGGTCTAGATTTTAAATATGACATTTTAAAGCTATGTAGACAACCTAATAAGTACATTATATGTGGAGACTTCAACTGCCGTCATCAGAACTGGGGTTGTTCCAGAAGTAATCAGTGGGGTAAAATACTTTACAACATTAATATTACAGAACCCATGAATATAATCGCCCCGCATAGTCAAACATTCATGCCACGAAATGGTAGAGGAAATCCTTCAGCACCTTTTAATATCTAACATAGCAAACTACACAGAAGTACCTACTATCACTAATGCCCTGTCTTCAGACCATTTATCTCTAACCTTTAAATATAACAATCCCGCTTCTACTACCGATCAAAAAAATTTTAATTTTCATAAAGCTAACTGGAATAAGTTCAAATACATCATAAACAATTCAGTTGATCTAAGAAACATGTCACCTGACATAATAAACTCTAAATTTAAGATTGATACTTTGATAACAAAATTTTTAGCAATACTCGAAAACGCCATTTTGTCTATTCCATCTGCTACAGTAAAGAAATCTAATTAGGATTCACTTCCCCATGACATACAAGTAATAATGAATACGCGGAACTACTTCCGTCGTCAATGGCAAAGATCAAGGCGAAGAGATTTAAGAGCGGAAGTTAAATATCTAAATGATATTATTCGATTCAATGTAAGAAATTTTCAAAATCTTAAATGGAACTCATTTTTAAGTACTCTACCTATTGGCGGGAAACTCTTTTGGAAATTGGCTAAAATTTAAAGGAAAAATAACAGAAGTATTCCACCCTTAAAAAATATCGCACTCACTGATAGTGAAAAGTGCTCGGAGTTTGCTAATCATTTTGAGAACATACACAATGCTACTAAAAACTTTAGTGATCCGAATACAATTCAATATGTGGAGGAAATCATTCAATCCGTAAACACTAGCTATAGTTCAAATGACATTTTTGAACATATAACGCCATCATCTGTTAAGGGACTAATTAAGAGACTAAAAAGCAACAAAAGCCCAGGATTTGACCGTATAAATAATTTCAAGATCAAAAATATTCCCAAGAAAGGAATAATTTACCTAATGCATTTGTTCAATAGTTGCGTAAAACTTGGATATTTTGCCGATGTCTGGAAAATTGCCAAAGTTATACCCATACTAAAACCTAATAAAAACCATTGAATCAACTCATAAACAAATTTTAAAAGCTCATTTGTACGTCTTATACGGGTGTTTTTTTGGGAGGTTTGTTTTTCCGATAGATGTCGTTTTATTTTATGACAGTTGTTTTGACAGCTCAAAGTGGCATTTCTACTCAGTATTGTTTGGCAAATCATTATGAAGAAAAAAAAAAAAAAAAAAAAAAAAAAAAATGACATTTGTGAAAAATAGTCGTGGTAGCCATATGCCAGAAATTGTGTTTAAATGTTAAATGCCAAAAAATTATCTACCAAATAAAAAAAAATTTTGGTCATTTCATAATTTTATAACGTGTTATATCTAACGGGTGTTTTTTTAAGAGGTTGCCGATTTTTTTTTTGAATAAAACACATATAAAATTATGAAATGACCAAAATTTTTTTTTATTTGGTAGATAATTTTTTGGCATTTAACATTTAAACACAATTTCTGGCATATGGCTACCACGACTATTTTTCACAAATGTCATTTTTTTTTTTTTCATAATGATTTGCCAAACAATACTGAGTAGAAATGCCACTTTGAGCTGTCAAAACAACTGTCATAAAATAAAACGACATCTATCGGAAAAACAAACCTCCCAAAAAAACACCCTTTATATGTGTAATAACTGCATGCCTACTGGACAAAAAGATCCTTAGCAGCAAATGGAATTTGGATTTCATTTGGAAAACATGGTTGTTGTTATCACAACAAATGAAGCATTTATTTCATTAAATTAAAATTTTTGTAAATCCTATTTTGTTGATTGATTTTAAACTTCACGTTTTTACAGGGGTAGTAACCAAAGCGTTCTAGTAATGACACAAAACACTCTTATAGGCCTATAGTCTTTTAACATCGATTAGCAAAATATTTGAAAAAGTCATTAAAGACATTTTATTAAATTTTTCTAATTCTCATAACATCATACCAAAAGAGCAATTTGGTTTTATGATAGGACTATCCAGCACCCTTCAAGCTAAACGCTTAACTAACGACATCCGAGAAGCTTTTCTTACCAAAAAATCGACAGCTCTTATATCCTTTGACATAGAAAAAGCCTTCGACTGCGTATGTCACAATGGCTTAATTTATAAAATGGTTAAATTTAATTTCCCCACAAGAATCATCAAGTTAATAGCGAGCTACCTTTTCTTTTTTTACCAAAAAATCGACAGCTCTTATATCCTTTGACATAGAAAAAGCCTTCGACATCGTATGTCACAATGGCTTAATTTATAAAATGGTTAAATTTAATTTCCCCACAAGAATCATCAAGTTGATTGCGAGCTACCTAAAAGATAGATATTTCTACGTACAAATAAATTCTACCAAGTCTAATTCTCACCATATTTCCGCTGGTGTTCCTCAAGGAGCCGTTTTTAGCCCCATCCTCTACAACATATACATATCGGATTTCCCAACATTTGTTAATGTTCAAAGGTCCTTTTTTGCTGAAGATACTGCTTTGTATTGTAGCTCGTCGGACTGCAACACCATTATGAATAACTTGCAAAGGGCCTTACTCGATACGACTAATTACTTCTATAAATGGAAAATCAAAATAAATCCCAACAAAACAGCCGCCACATTCTTCACACGGAAAAGAAAAGCAACTAACCTCCCTCAATCAAAACTCAGTATTAACAGTATTTCCATGCGCCGCTTACTCAGCGCAATGCATGGAAAGGGTAATTAACGTTCTAAGCGGCCGGCGCTCGTTTGCCCATGATACTTAGATTGCATATTTATTTTCATAGGCGAACGACCGCTGTGCTGCTTTGAGGTATATTTATGTCGTGTTTTTTTTTTGTTTTAGAAATCTGCGCTCGAGTTCAGATTATTTTTTTTTCGAAAAAACGAACACGATAGCCGAAAATCTTTTGTTTACATTTGCTATATTGCTTTCAACAAAATGAGTAAGGTATTTTTTGTGGTTAACGGCTGATCAAAGCAACAGCAAAAACTAACCAAATTTTGGTCAATTTTTGTTTCATGTGTTTGCCAACTTATCCATATATAATTTTTAAAAGACGACTCTGGTGGTGGGAATTATAAATAAAAATTTGGTTAAATATTTCTTAACCACAAATTTTTTTTGGTTAACGCTAAACCATTATCTGGTCTATCCAATGTGTTTGTTGTTGTAATTTTTATTTTTTTGTTGAAAGCAATATAGCAATTGTTTTGTTGCATGTGTTGTTGTTACAGTTAATCTACCATAGATTGGTTTTTTGGAAAAACGAACATACTACTTATATACTTTCTGTCTCATGTGTAATTCGCCGTTTCGTTTACAGCGGACAAGTATTTTATGTAATAGTATCTTGCTCTTATCACTTCATATATCTATTGCGTTGGCTTCAAAATGTTTTTTTTTATTTTAAATTTGCATTTTATTTTGTTTAAAGGCAATCGTGTGTTTGGATGTTAAACATTATCGCGTGTAACATATTTATACATGAATTTAAAGGTTTCGTTTGGCTTGTTGTGACTCGTTATAGCTATATTTTCAACATTTTCTACGCTATGAATAGTGCGCAACAGGTATATTCCCATAGTTATATTTATAATAAAATATTTATTTAAAAGAAAATGAATTCTTGTTTTCAATTTTAGTTAAAAGAAGGAACGCATAACAGATTCATCTAAGTTAAGAGAAGGAAAGCAATGTTAAATAATTGTTGATTAGACTCGCTGTTTCCTTGTTTTGACAACAAAAACTAATATAGAAAGATCCAATAAGTAGACATTCATTTTAATAGTTTTGGAAAAAAAAATCAAGATGGCTTCTAGTAAACCAATTTGCAATTTAAATAAAAATGTGGATGTGGATTCTTTGAAGCAAACTAATTTAGTTGTCCGTATTGACCAAGATTCGGATGACAATTTTCAAGCACTTTTTGACAGTGTTCTAAATCCAGGTGACTCTAAACGACCACTTCAAGTGCCTTTTCGTATGCGGAAGTTGCCTACTTCGTTTTTTAACCCACCATCAGGGGGTTCAAAATCTCCATCTGTATCTCATTCTCGTGCAAACAGCACAGACTCTGCTTTTAGTAATGGATCGCAAACAAACGTAAACAGCGCAACTCAACCCCAAATTATCATACCAACGAACCCAACCGGATTACATATAGTTCATTCTCGAGCTCACAGTAGTCCTGCATCATTGCAGCAAACATATACCATCACATCGAATTCAAGTACCAATCAAAATACTACCGGAACTGTTAACGTTGTGCAGAATTCAAATGAAAGCAGTGTTCAACCTGTGCACATAAAACAAAGATCGTATGATGTTGTCAGCCCAATTCAACTTCAAAACGAATTGGGTGCCCTTCCTTCGGGTTGGGAACAAGCCAAAACCAATGATGGGCAAATTTATTATTTAAAGTAAGTAATTTTAAAATTCAAAAAATTAATTTTCAATACTTTTAGGCCATTTAAATTTTATGTCAACTTCATTGTAATTTTCTGTCACTATGATATGTTATTTTGCATCGAAACGATAATGGTATAAAAAGTTTATCCAAAGAATAACAACTATAAAAATTCATCTTTTCACAACTAATTTTTTATTTACATTTGAAAAGAATAAGTATGGAAATAAGAGAATAACAAGTTATTAGGCTAGACGCATATTGAGCGTAACACAGCACAGCATTGCGTAGCCAAGGTTTTTAGGGTATGCGATGTTATACTATCACGCACATTCACATTTTGCGGTTTCAGTATAACATAAGGCGTATTTTATTGGCCGAGGAATAAGAATTACAACAACAATTATTCTTTCTTTGAAATAAGCGAAAACCTGCTGTGATGCTGGCTTTCAAATTCTAATTCCTAATTCACCGGCAAATAAAATACGCCTACTGTATGAAATGATACAAACCAATGGTCGTGTTTTATTTGTAGGAGTAATCGGAGAAACAATTTAACTGCCAAAATTCTGAGTAGTTTTTTACGTTCCGATAATTTTCAGATATGATCTTTTTACTCTGAACAAAATGCAGATTGTTTTTTGACAGCTGTAGTTGTTTGTTAGGTTTTTCCAACATCAGTCATGAATGAATTCTATGAAGCCTACAGGTGCGAAAAAAAACTTTTCTCTTATATTAAAAAAAAACAAACAAATTACCGGATTTATCGGATATCGGATATCGGAGAAAAAACACGCCAATAGTGCTCATATTACACAAACAACTCATTTCACAACCATTTAGAAAACATGGTTATATATACCTATATAAGAAGAATATATATACCTTATTTTTTTAATGCTATTTGATATACGAGTGTGGCTGCAGCCCGAGAACACGAATAAACGGGCCCCATAATTAAGTTAGTATTAATTAATTTCATGTAATTGTCTTAAAATTAAAATATTTCTCAATTTTATTTAAAAGTGTTGCTCCCACTATGGTTTGTGTCTGTTAAAATTTGTAAACCACTGCTGATGATATTTAATCACCGCCGGATTTAATTTTGCCGCCATTTTGTGTAATAAAAGAATAACCCTGTGCCAGAGGTTTCGTGGTGGCCATTTGCCTGATATTGTTTTTCACGTTTAATCGGAACTATTTTATGTTGAAATAAAAATGTTTGCTTATATATCTATTCGGGACGTAGTTTCTATTATCGTAACCCTGTTATTCTGGTAGCTTGCGATTATCAGAATTGCTCTGTGGGATTACTCCGTTATTGTTATTCGGGTTGGAGTTGTGATTGTTGGTCATGGTATTGTCTTTGCGTCCTCTAGAGTTTTGTCCTCTAAAATTTTGTTCTCTAAAGTTGTGTCCTCTAAAGTTGTGTCCTCTAAAGTTCTGTTCTCTAAAGTTCTGGTTATAGGAGGAATTTGTTGACCCTTGGTCTATTTCCAGTAAATGCTGTGCCGCTTCTTGAAAAGTCGTGTGTCTGGCGCTGTCGAGTATAATACGTAGTCTTTCATTCAACCCTTTTTAAATTCTCTATATTAACTTCGCGTGCCCGTGGCTGGGTGGCTGGCTGGCCATACAAATTTTTTAAAAAATTTACCCGATTTTCTTCAAATTTTATACGCATGTGTATTTTCGATGGACAACACTTTTTGTAAAAATTTGGAAGTGATCGGGCCCCTGGGTCGGGTGGCTCCCATACAAATTTTTCAATTTGCGGCGTCAAAAAATCATATCATACTATAATGACTGTGTTCTCTGTGCGCTGATGAGTGCAAGCAGCGCTGATTTTTTTACGATTGTGGTTGTATTGTTGTTGCGTTGCAGCAGATCGTATAGATATATCAAGAGGAAGTAAAACAAATATTTTACAAAACTGAATGGTTCCGCAACTGAAATGTGTTGTACACTCAGTTGTGTGAGTGCATTCTTAATTTGTGTTTTGTACAATATTACGAGTATATGAAGAACTGGTTATGCACTCACACTGCTTTACAGTTAACTCCACTCAAAAGAAAGAATTTTAGTGCCGTGCGCTGTGGCTGCTATGTTTTCACCACAAAATTGACTCTCCGATCAGAGAATTTACAAGAAAAATTTTAGTTTTTAAATTCGCTTGCCCGTGGCACGTTTGTCTGTCGGTCGGTCGGTCTGTATGTCGTGGAATCTTGCGATCAATTTGAAACCCACTTTCCAAAGCCCGATTTTTTTGAAATTTTGCACACATGTGTATTTCCGGAGACAAAACTCTATTAAAATTGGGTGCCCATATAAAATTTTTTAAAATTAACCCGATTTTCTTTAAATTTTATACACATATGTGTATAAAAGGGGTTTAAACATATGTTTATCCCAATGGATAAAAGTTTTTGTAAATTTTTTGGAGCGAATGGGCCCAAAGGCCCGGGGGCGGGGCTATAATTTTTTTTTTTAAATTATTCCGATTTACTTTAAATTTTAAGCATATGTGTATCGCCGATAGATCGATCTTTTTGTATACATTTTTGAGTTTTTGATTTGAATTTTTCCCATACAATTTTTTTTACACAAGTGTATCTCCGATCTCCGGTGAGAACAGTTTTTGAAAAAAAATTTAAGTGAAAGGGGCTCTAATATTATTTTGTTACAAATTAACCCGGTTTCTCCTATAAGAGAATTTACATGAAAATTTTTAATTTTTATGGGTTGTTCTTTTTAGGAATGCTAATCCCCTACGATCATTGGCTGTGGTTAATGTTGCTCGGGTGCTTTCACCATGACAAGCTACTTCCAGTTCTGTCATTCTGGTTACTAGTGTCTCAATGTCTGTTACGAATTCTCGTATAGGTCGGTTTCCTTGATGAGTCCTACTAAGTTTTGTTTGCATTAGTTCTATGGTTTCTATTGGTCCGCATTTTTCCGTAAGATATTTTTTAAGTTGTGCATAATCTTCTGGTTTTTGACTTCCCAACTCGGTGAGTGCCCTACCATTTAAGTAAGAACTTTATTAATGTTTGTTTTGCGGTCGGGGAGAGTGTATCGTAATAGAACACATACATACAATACATACACAATAATGTTTTCCAGTCTTTTATCTTCTACTTCACACGAAAGGATTGGTAGCTTCTGAGCGAAACTGAAAGTAAATTCGTCCGTCATTTTGGTTATGTTCGTTAGTGTTTAGTTTGGTGTAAGATTTGTGTCTTCTGTTCTTATCTCTTGTATTTTACTTTTCTGCTTAGTATTCTACGGATATAGAAATATTATTAATATTAATATTATTGTGACTATGTCTATTCCATAGTTTATAGTGTCGTAACTTTTATTGGTTTGAGGTCCATTGTTATTTACAATGACCTCTTCAGCCTTTGACTGGGTTTTTCCCATTTTTAATAAAAATGTTTAAATGCTTATTACTAAACTAAAAGAAATAAATAAAATTTTATATTTTATTTATTTATCTTTTTTTTTTAATTTTTTTTTTGAAAAATGAAGAAGAAATTATTCGTTTATTGATTTATTCTTCTCGTCTTATATTGCCGAATGACGTCTTCCAATATAAATTCGTCAGTGTCCCTGTCACTTGCGTTGTCCATTTGTGGTAGTTTTCGCTGTTTCTAAATTTTTTTTTTTAGTGTTGTCTGGCTCTGCCCAATGTGTCCTCAAATAATGTGTGGAACGCCTGTTCCTCTGATAGTTTGTCCTTCTTCTTTTCTTTCCTGCGGGTACAAATGGCCTTTTTTTGATTCCTTGGACTGGTTTGGAATATTCGTCAGTCTGTTTAACTCCACTAGTTGGTGTTTGTGTCGCGGTTGTCTACCTCCTCATTTTTTCTTCGGTGACAGTATTGTGGCTTTAACTGTTGGCCTCTTCGATTTCTGGCGTCGTTGGTATTCTTCTATCGACAGTGGCTTTTGTCCCACCTGGTATTGTTCCACCGGAACCTTGGGCTGAGGCAGGTCTTGTGCTTCCCTTATATAGTTGGCCGCAAGTGCAAGTTTTTCTTGCTGTCGTTCGTTGGACGAAATGTACGGCTCGAGGAAAAAAGATTATTCTTTGTTTTAATCTCCGAAGATTAAAAAACTTAGAAAAATTTTGTTCCTGGCAGGATCGCCTTGTAAAGTTGTTTTATTTTATGAACAACTTTGCTGTATGAATTTTAAAGAAGATTAAGATACTAGATACTAAGTCGATAGCTGACTCGTCGAATTGCCTGGTTAACGAATACCCAAAAGCCGGGGCTCCGTAGGGCGTCAGATACCGAAAATAAGAGGAATAGTCCTCGTGTTTACTATAAGATTACGAGTGATTTTATTAAGAAAATAATCCTTCTTTTATACAAAAATATTGGGTTGTTTTCAACCATATATCGACTCTTGCATACCTATTCATCGATATTCCTAAATAATGCTCGATCACCATAATGTGTGTAAGTATGTAGCATATGACCGATCGCATCAAGTATTTTTGGGTTCGTTCGCCTGTGCTGCTGCGTTGACATATTTATTCCCACAAGTAAATTTTTACAATAGGTGTTGTCCATCTGAGATGGAGATGTATAAAATTTGAAGAAAGTCGGGTTATTTTTTTTAAAAAAATTTTGTGATGCCACACTACCCTGGGGCCCGGGGTCTCCAAAATGTTTACAAAAAGTGTTGTCTATCAGGGATACAAACTAATTTGATGAAAATTGGGGTAATTTTTTTAAAAAAATGTATGGGGCCTCACAACCCTGGGACCCGGGGTCTTCAAACATTTTACAAAAAGTGTTTTCCACCGGAGATACAAATTTGTATAAAATTTAAACCATTATATTGTTTATTATACCATTAAAAAAAAATCTTTTACTTTTTGAGATATTTGTCAAAATAAAAAGGGGGTTCAAATGTCCCCAGGATGATTATAGCCAGCCTGTCTCAGAGAGTCTCCCTCTCATTGACATTCCTGCAGCTTATACAAAAAGTATTGTGCGGAATTCCCAGTTTGGCAGCGTGGCTGCCCACCGGCCAGTGATAACTGCCACGGCTCTGGAAATATCTTTCCGTGATCTTGAGATCAGTTCAGTGGATTTTTTTTATTGTAGTTAGGCAACATCGCCCTCAAAGTAGAGCAGTTGGTCAAGTCATTCCACCTTAGTTGTGCCTTGGTGGTATCAAAAGTGAGGACGCGTTCTCTGACGGAGCTCAAAGGACAGCACACACGCGTCGAGTGGTCTATGTTACGTCATTCTTAGCCAGAACATCCGCTTTCTTGTTTCCGTAAATGTCGCTGTGCCCCGGCACCCACACTAGGGTTATGTCCAATATGTCCATGCTTTGGCTTACTGAAACCAATTCAGCTTGGCACTGCCTGGCAAGTTTTGAGTTGTACCTACCATTTATAGCGGTACTGTTAGCAAGTGCCTACCTAATCGCCAGGATCTCCGCCTGAAAGATGCTAGAGAAGTCAGGAAGCTTGAAGAACATTGAAAGATTAAGTTTTTCTGAGAAGACTCCTGGGCCGACTCCATTACAAATCTTGGACACGCCAAAAAGCCCCAAAACTCGTACGTTCTTCCAACATTCTCTAGTTCAATTTAGGAATGCAGTAGTCAGTTGAGGATGGTATCATATCCTTCTGTAGCAGCTGCTGTAAATTGCAGTGCCCGTACGGTTTACCAACAAACAACCCAGATTCTCTGAGACGAATAGCGCTGCACGTCGCAAAGTATTTATTGAACAGGTCGGGGGGTAAAATTGCATTTAGAGCATCGGTAGGGCAAGACCTTTGTAGCGGCCGGTATCAGAAATGTTAAAATATGTTGGCTAACACTGGTTAGTTTATGAACTCCGAAAAAAAAAACAAAACAAACAGAGAACAAAGAGAAGGAATATAAAAACAAGTTTTCATCGTCACCAAAAATAAAAACAACCCATAAAAATTAAAATTTTTCATCTAAATTCTCTAATCGCAGAAATTAATATGGAAGCCCCTCGATCCTGGGCCATTTTTTTTTATTGTAGGAGAAAATCATAGAAACAGACATTTGACATCAGATGTTAAAATTGAAAATTCTCAGATCATTTTATTCTGAGCTCTCTGAGCAAATAAGAAACACGAACATTTATCTTGAGAACTCTTTGACTGCTCTGAACTAATTTATGAAAACGCGAAATGACAGAATATTGCGAAAACTTGTTGTTCTATCTGTAAGTTGATATCGACAACAAAAAACAACATCAATAAAAATAAAATTCAGTAAATAAAAATGTAAGTTGAATTAAGCATAAAACATTTATGTCTCGTTTCATTTGCTGGGTTCATTTGTGCGTGAGCTAAGATTTCTCTCTCTCTCTACCACCAAAACCATGCAGCGCAGCCGACTGCGCAGCACACACCACACACAGTCGATAAAGGGCGACGAATATCTGATGCCAGTATAGATATTTAAAAAATGTATAAGGGCCTTGCGTCCGAACCCGGGACCCGATCACTACCAAATTTTCGAAAAAGTATTGTTTATTGGGTATACACATGTGTGTAAAATTTTGAAGAAAATCGGGTAAATTTTTTAAAATTGTTGTATGGGAGCCCCCCAACCCCGCAGCCCGAGGGGCCTCAAAATTTAATAGAAAGTGTTGTCTCCGGAAATACACATGTGTGCAATTTCAATAAAATCGGGCCATGGGAAGTGGGTTAAAAATTGATCGCAAGAATCCACGACAGACGACAGACGACCGACGACCGACCCACGGGCAAGTGAAGTTAATATAGAGAATTTAAAAAAACAAATTAACAAAGAAAGAAAGAAAAGTTACTACTACGTGAACTGCCGCCATCGTCGGATCTAATTTTTGGTTTTGTATTTCTGTGTGTATCTATAACGTAAAATTAATTAAACTTAAAAAATAAATTAAACTTAGAAATAAATATTATATGTTATCCGAGCATCTCTTTTTATTTTGGTTGTGCGATTATCAACAAAAATCGAGCGTCTATCCTTATATCGGTCGTGACTCGATAAGTGGTGACCCCGACGTGATACAGCCTGACCAAAAAATCGGAACGCCTGTTTAAAATTTGGCCGGACTTAAATAACAGCAGTTTATTATAATTCACAACCCAAAAGCAACGGCAATCACCGTGGAAAATCGGAACGACGTAAGCAGATATTATACACAAAAATAGGAATTTAAAGCAATCATAAAGCAGATATCCGACAACAACAAAGGAATCAACAGAAGAAACGCGATCGAGGTTTCCGAGGTTTTTTTTATTGAAGTTCAACAAAGGTGACCTGTGTGTATGCAAGGATTTGTTATTCACATTGCAACGAGAACTACATATCATTACTACATATTGTATTTTCATTTCATTCAATAATTTTTATTTATTGTAAAATAATTTTCAGAATATTTGCGACGTTTGCGGTGGTTCAATTGTATTAATTTTTCTGGGAATTCAAGCGATTTTAGTGTTGTGTTAAATTTTTTATATGTTTTTTCTTTGTTTTTTATGTGTGCAATTTTGAATTTGGCTTCGGCCTCCCGGGAGATCCACGAAATTTTTTTGTTGGGGTATTCCGTGTAATTAGTTTTGGCTTCAAAATGAGTACTGAAAATTTGGATAAGGCCTGCCCTGGTTCAGTCAACGCGGTAGCAGTGAAATTGCCGGAATTGTGGGAAACCAATTGTGTTGCATGGTTCGCTTGGGCGGAAGCACAGTTTAGAACCAGTGCTATTACAGCTGAGGCGACAAAATTTGACTATGTTCTCAGCGCACTTACTTCAGACACAGTTTCTGGGGTTATTGATATCGTAAAGGATCCTCCCAAGGGTACAGAATATACCGCATTAAAAAATTCGCTTATTTCGAGATACGAACTTTCTGGCAGGCGTAAATTGGAGCAAATTTTGTCGATAGATGATATCGGCGATAAGAAACCATCCGAATTTTACTGTCAAATGGAGACAAATGCCGGTAACTCGCAAATGTATACTAAGGATCTCTGCAAAGATATATGGCTCAGCCGACTGCCCAGAGACATATCCACAATTTTAGCTGGCCCCGATTGCCTTGATATTCAATCTTTAGTCGCTAGGGCAGATAAAATTTGGGAATTGTCCAGCCCATCAGTATCTTCGGTAGTTGGTAATCTTAAGCCAAGATCTACCCAAGCAAGCCCAATTAGGTCGAACAAGGTGCCTTATGCATGCCGAAATTGACAGTTTAAAGAACGAAATTTCTGAGAAATGTCATCTCACGGTCGCTCACCAACACGGTCAAATCGATCGTTTCGAGGACGTTCACATAGCCGTGGCAGAAGACAGCAGAATATGAATGAGGATTTTTGCTGGTATCATAACAGATTTGGCGAACGGGCTACAAAATGCACACAGCCATGCAAATACCCATCCGATGCCTTTGGGTCATATAACCAAGCGAACCGACCTTAAATGTGGCTCCTAGTCGGTTCACCTCCCAACGCCGCTTATTTGTCACCGATTTAATATCTAAAATTTCATTTTTGGTGGACACGGGCGCAGAGATATCAGAAGTTCCCCATTCCATGTTTACAAGGATTAAGAAAAAGTCGAATTTCTTGTTGTTAGCAGCTAATGGTAGTTCCATTGTTACTTATGGTACGCAACTTCTTAGGGTGGATTTAGGCTTCCGCCGCGACTTTGTCCATCCTTTTATTATCGCCTCGGTTACCAAACCGATAATAGGGGCTGAATTTTTAACTAAGTTTGGGATCCTTGTAGACATGAAATCTAAAAAACTAATTGATTAACCGTAAATGCCGTCGTTATAAATACAAAAGTTTTACTCCCCAAAAATTTTAGTGTCGAGAAGGCAGATTACGCGTACATTCTTAGCGAATTTCCTACACTAACACAGGCACCCAACTACAGGCATCCGGTAAAGCACAATGTGGTACACCGAATAGTTACGAACGGTCATTTGCCTTTTTCCAGGCCGCGTCGGTTAGATCAGGTACGTCACCATGCAGCTAAATTAGAATTCAATCATATGGTGCAGCTGGGGATTTGTAGACCATCATGTTCACAAGTGTCTTCTCCGCTGCATATGGTGCACAAAAAAGAAGAAAATGATTGGAGGCCCTGTGGCGATTATAGTAGAGTAAACGAGGTGACCGTCCCGGATCGTTACCCTATTCCCCATATACAGGATTTTTCTTCACATCTCCATGGCTGTTCGGTCTTTTCAAAAATAGATCTCATTAGGGCATACCATCAAATCCCTATCGCCTCCGAAGATATTTTCAAAACCGTAGTAACTACACCATTTGGCTTATATGAATTTATGAGAATGTCGTTCATTTGCGCAATGCGGCGCAGACCATCCAGCGATTTATGAATGAGGTATTGAAAGATATCGAGTGCGTTTTCGTTTATATCGATGATATTCTTATCGCCAGCAGATCAGAACAAGAGCACGCCCAACATCTCAGATTAGTTTTCCAGCGGTTAGTTGTCAAAGTGTATATTCGGAGTGCCTTCATTGAATTTCTTGATTCACGAGATAAGTAGGGACGGCATTTTACCTTCCAAGGATCAGGTTGAGACAATTATTAATTTTCCATCCCCGGCATCAATAAAGCAGGTTCAGAGGTTTATCGGGATGATAAATTATTATCATCGTTGTGTCGCGAAACTCGCCGATTTATTGACACCCATTCATAATCACCTCACTGGCCTCCTGCGCAGAAGAAAACTAAGAAAATGTTTACTTGGCCCGAGATATGTCAGAAAGCATTTACTGACGCAAAACAGGCATTAGCTACTTGTAGATTTCTAGTGCAACCAAATAATACAGCCAAATTTAGCATAACAAGTGACGCATCGGGAACGGCAGTAGGCGCTGTACTGCAACAATTTAGCAAGGGGACTAGGCAACCTCTAGCCTTTTTCTCTAAGAAGTTGGTTCCATGTGAAACACGGTACTCCGCATTTGACCGAGAATTGTTGGCAATTGATTTATCTGCTCCATTAGGTGTTTCTGACCACGCTCTGGTATTAGCCAAATTTTCAGTAACCCCAACCAATGTAGAGTCAACAAGTAAAAGGCTACTCTGGCACCTCAAAAATGCATTCTGGGAACTCCTGAATCAATTTTTTAGCTCATTTGATTGGTCAACCTGCTTTACCAACAATAATGCTGATGAAGCATCTCAACTGATCACGTCAACCATTCTGCTAGGAATGAAAAATTTCATTCCTTCCTCCTTTAAGAAAAGCAATATTCGTAAGAATAAGTGGTTTAATGATAACTGCAGGTCAGCAGTCGCGAGTAAAAAATCAGCCCATTTGGACTACGTTAATTGCCCATCCGTAGAAAACCTTGTTAAGTTTAGAATAGCCAGAAATAGAGCTAACGCTATAATTAACAGGTCCAAAATAATAAATGACCAAAAAAATGAGATAGCATGCGGAAAATTTTAAATTCTGATTCAAACATTAAAAGCTTTTGGTCATTTGCAGCAATGGTTAAAAGAAACTTTGGAGAAAAGACTTCTTCTGTTCCTACTTTATTCCATAATGGTATTCTTTATAAAACTGATATTCAGAAAGCCAATCTCTTAGCTTCGCATTTTGCTAGTGCGTCAACCCTTCCATTTTCTAACCAAAGTCCACCAATTCTTCCGAATGTAGGCCTAGGTATGTCTTCAATTTATTTCCGTCGTCGGGTTGTTTACAAAATTCTTAAAGAACTTGACCCCAATAAAGCAACTGGACCCGACGGTATTCCAACATTGTTATTGAAAAGATTCCATCATACTTTGGCTAAACCGCTTAGCAAATTGTTTCATCTCTCAATGAAGACTGGTGTTTTTCCGTCAATTTGGAAAATAGCTAATATTTAACCCGTCCCGAAAAAAAGGTGATAAGTCTGCAAAAGTAATGGAATCTATCATTAATTTCAAACTAATGAGCTATCTGGATTCGAATGCTCTTTTATCTGATGTACAGTATGGATTTCGAAAAAATCGATCTTCAGGTGAACTAATGACGTGCATGACTCATTGTTGGGAGCGAAGCCTAGAAAATCTAGGCGAATCAAGCGTTGTGTCCTTGGATATTTCTAAGGCTTTTGATAGAGTTTGGCATGATTGTCTTATTAATAAGATTCGTACGCTCAAACTTAGGGTGGAATTTAACCCAAATAAATTCCAGGCTTGTCTTTTTTCTCAAAAGGCAATTCAACATTACGTAGCACCAGTAATTAATGGTGCCACTATTGCGAGATCAGTTTCACTTAAGATGTTAGGTTTGAAAGTTTCTAGTGAACTTTCCTGGAAGGAACATATTTATGAAATCTCAAAAAGAGCGAGCCAATGCTTGGGCTTTATAAGACGTTGTAACTTTTACTTCAGCCCCTCTGAAGTATTTAGATTATATACATCTTATGTTAGACCAATTTTAGAATTTAATTCATTTGTTTGGGGTGGTGGTCCAAGATCTCATTTGGTTCATCTTGATGGAATTCAAAATAGAGTTATCCGTTTGATAAATGATGTAACCATTACTTCATCTCTTGATTCTTTGGAGCATAGACGTAATGTTGGAGCTTTATCAGTTTTCTACAAATTTTACAACGGTAGATGTTCTTCAGAAACCCGTTCTCTATTCCCAGGTTCTTTTGTCAGCAACGTTAACACTCGTTTGAGGTCTAATCAACATAGATTTGCCTTAAAACCGTTCTCATGTAGAACCCAACACTTCAAATCGTCCTTTTATCCGAGAGTGACTTCGATGTGGAATCAATTGGTCGACTCCGTATTTCCCGAATCTTATAATTTACAGGCCTTCAAAATAGCTTTCAACAACTTCCTGAAGGACGACCGTAGTGCTCATTAGAGGATACGATTATTTAATATAATAAAATTATTATTGATTGTGTTTTTTGTATTATTTATAATATTTGTTGTTTATTTTGTAATATTTTCTTGGTCAAAGTTTTTTTTGTAGTTTTCCCTGACCATGATTCATTGATAAAAGTATTTGGACTCGCGTCGTTTTAGTTTCGTGTTCGTATTTTCGTATTGCTTTTTTCAATGAATCAGAGATAATTCTAAGAAAATAATCTGAAACCGGCTACAAACGTGAGGAATATGTGTTATATTGTAATTCACATTCCTTCGAATTTTTAATTTTTAATTTTAATAAAGGGCATAGCCCAACTTTTTGCCGTGACGAAAGTCATTCAGGGACTTATCCCTTGGCATTGAGTCCTTGCGGTGAAGCATTTTCGGTACTTCGTCGAGGGTCGGCAGTTTGTGATTTTCACAGATCACAAACCATTGACAACGGCTATCTCCTCGAAGACCGAGCGTAGTCCCAGGCAAGCTAGGCATCTCGATTTTATATCACAGTTTTCAACGGATATCCGCCATATCAGTGGAAAAGACAACGTGGTCGCTGACTCTTTATCGCGCATTAGCGAGCATGCAAACCAATCTTCAATTGAAGATCGGGGTGGGTCAACTGATTATGTCGAAACCTTGGAAAATCTCAAGTTGGATGTGAAAACACTAGTAGCGCAGCAAAAATCGGACGATAAATAAGCTGTTCTTTTATCCAACTCGTCCAATAATACCAATTCCTCTTACAGGCTTAACCTTATTAAATTGCCCGACAACAGTCTTAGAGTTTTTTGTGAAACGGCAACTGGGGTTAACCGCCCATACTTACCCAAAAAACTGAGACGAATCGCTTTCGACGAACTACACAACCTGTCACACCCAGGTATACGGTCGACGAGGAAGTTGGTCGCATCAAAATTTTTCTGGCCCCACATGAAAAAAAAATGTGATGGAATGGGCCAAGGCATGCGTTTCCTGTCAAAAATCAAATATTTTCCGTCATACCCAAACCAAATACTCCAAATTTGACATTCCTAGTGGTAGATTTGAGCATGTCCATTTGGACATCGTGGAAAAATTACCGCAGTCGAATGAATTCACGTATATTCTCACGTTGGTCGATAGATTTACTAGGTGGCCCGAGGCTTATCCTTTAAAGGACATAACCGCACAAACGGTCGCGAAAACTTTTGTCAATGAGTATGTCTCGAGATTTGGCGTTCCTATGATATTGACAACCGATCGTTGCAGGCAATTTGAGTCACGTTTATTTTCGGAGCTCACAAAGCTTTTAGGAGTGCACCGAATTCACACAACTGCAACTGCGGTTTCACAGGGTCCTCAAAGCCAAACTTAAAGCTCGAATGAATACCATTAACTGGGTCAGCGAACTTCCATTTGTCTTGCTCGGAATTAGGACAACCATTAAAGAAGATCTCCAATGTACGCCTGCCAATCTAGTATTTGGGCAAAATCTGAAAGTACCAGGCGAAATTTTTGTACCAACTCCAAATGCACACCCTTGTAATCCAACTGATGTGGTCGATAATCTGCGTAATGTGATGCAGAACTTGCAACACACAGAAACGCGCCAGGCAACTCAAAATAAGGCATACGTTCCTAAGACATTGGAACACGTTTTTGTTCGAGTGGATAAGGTGAAAATCGGTCTCAGTCATCCGTACGATGGGCCTTTTAAAGTAATCCGCCGATTCCGAAATTTTTTTATCTTGGACATAAAAGGCATAAACACGAGCGTTTTAATAGATCGCCTCAAGCCCGCATTTGGGATTTTAGTTATTTGCAACGATTCTAGCAAGCCAGTGGTAGGTAAGAGAGTGAATTTTGTTACGAATTCGTAAGCCGGTGTGTTTTTGCAGTCATATACATATAAGTTTAATCAATCTGTAGAGCAAAGAATATATATTTCCGTTCGTTAACGCTGTCGCTGGGGAGGGAGTGTTGTAGCGGCCGGTATCAGAAATGTTAAAATATGTTGGCTAACACTGGTTAGTTTATGAACTATGAAAAAACAAACCAAACAGAGAACAAAGAGAAGGAATATAAGTTAATTTTACACCAAAGAATTTGTTTTAAAAAAAATAACTTTATTTTTAATTTTATTTGACAAAGATTATGCAATAAGAACTTAATACTATAATAGTCAACTTGAACTTTGAATTGAATTTAAATAAGATGAACTTGACACTAGAAACTTAACTAGGCAACTGAACAATGATATAACTTATGAGCTAGTATTTATAGTGGGGGAAACTGTGTGGACAGATGGGCTGCGGATGAAGGCCAAACACTGTCAGCGAATGTTCATATGTGATGTGGATGAAGGCCAGACGCTTGGTCAGCAAATGTTCATATGTGATGTGGATGAAGGCCAGAAGGCCAGTTCGGATAATTTATGACTGGATACAAAGTAGCTTGATACAAAGTGATGATTGGGTTTCGTTTGTTAACTCTTCCCCTCTTAAAAATTTGCGTCCACGCAAATTAACAGAACGGGATATTAAATATGCTTGTTTGGTGTGGGAGTACTTCCGGGGGCTGATCTATTGCATTTGAAGTTGACTGCAACTGTATCGGTTGCGGGGTGGTGATGTTGGTGTCCGATCCTTTCTTAATTTTTAGCTTTAAAAGGACTACTACCGCTAGGATCAGAAAAACTACTGCAAAGAGAGAAAGGTTTAGGATTTTCAGCGTTTCTTTTTCACCTTCGATTAACTGGATCTGTTTCGTATTATTAAGGTGTAGTTCCTTCATCAGTTCTAAAGATAGGACTTCTTCAAGTTCGGATGTTTCTGATAGCAAATTTAGAAGTGGAGGTGCTGCTTTGGTGTTGGCTATTCCTTCTGATATAAATTTTTGATTATTTATGGTAATGGTGGTGTTATTGAATTTAATTATGAATGTTCCCTGAAGTTCCTTGGTTGTTTCATTTGTTTCCAGTATACCTTTAAAGTCGTTTAGTAATATGATCCCTGATGCGATTTCTTCGACTTGCACGACGTGATGGTTATTTGTTTTACTGCATGTAGCGTTTAAACTCTTAAGTAATCTTAATCATTACTTATATCTAATATATTGGTTCTTTTACAAAGGGATAGTTCTTTTATAGTTTGGCATTTTTTCAATATACCGTATATTAAATCATTATCAAACTTAGTTCTTACTTGGAAAGTATATGTGAGCTTACAATATTTGATTTTGCTAATTCTATAGCGCAAATTACATTTGTTAATTCTTCTTTTAATAGTTTAGTTTTGTATTGTAGACTTAATGCTAATTCTAATTCAAATGATTTATCTTTTTTTATAACTTTTAATATTTAATTTGTTATGTTAGTTATTTGATTAATTCTATCGCTATACGCTTTATTTATATGAACTTGATCGTTATTATTTCTAATTATATCATTAATAAATTCTTGACTTGGGTAAGTTCGTGTTTAAGGAAAGGAAATAAGGAGAGGTGTGCAAAATCATGTTTATTTCGGATACGAATGTTTCGTATTTGACTATTTCTAGGGTGTGGATTATTTTTATTGAAACCTAGTTAAACCAAAACTTAAAGCAATTATCTGTGAGTTTGTGTTATCAAAACTCTGGATTTCTGCAAAGGCTACAACGGCGCAGAATAATCTGTGGGGAAACGAAAGAAACATTTTTCAATTTCGAATATTACTTTTGTGGATTGTCCTTCCGGACGTTGTTATGACCACAGAGGGTTTATTTTCATGTACGATTTCCTTCTTGTACCTAACTGTTAACTTGGAACCTTGACGTTTCTTGTGTTTTACATAAATCGTTTGACCTACCTCGTAATTTTTTTCAGGTTGTCTATTTTTGTTGTGGTATTTTTCCAATTCAATTCAACGACTTTTCCTGTTTGTCTCGTAGTCGTTGAATTGTCTCATGTCTACACTTTTTAAATTGATCAGGAGCGGTTGATACGTTTCTGCCATAGAAAAGGTTTCCTATTGATAGTAGAGTGAATACTTGAATTATACTCGTACACTTATAGTTCAAGTAGTTCCTCGAAGGAGCGATGTATGCCATCTGTTTTTAGACGTCTCATGATTTCGGAGAGGGTTGAATGAAATCTTTCAACCTGGCCATTAACTTCACTCTTATAGGAAGGTGTTTGAAAAACTTTAATGTTTAATTGATCTTGCATCATGAAAGTGATGGAGGCAGAGTTGAGAGATTTTTCGTTGTCTATTACGACAAACTTCGGTACTCCGTAAAAGAATAGAATATCTCTAAGAGGTCGTCTTATGTCCTCGATTGCTCTTGATTTTAGTGGTTTCGCCTGTGCGAATTTGGAAAATTTATCAAGGGCCGTAAGAACGAGATTTCGTTCAGTGGAATAGATGTCGATATGTAGAGTATGGCCGGGATACTGTGGAATTGGTGTTGATTTTATAAGGGGATTATTGGGATGCCTTTCATACTAGTTTTCCTTGCAGGTGCATTGGTTAACTATTTTTCTAATGTTGGCGCTCATCTTGGGAAAATAGTATCTTTCCAGAATTTGAATTCTATTCTCGTTTGAATTACGATGAGCTCTTTTATGGGTTTCTAAAATGTGTTCAGACTGTTCCGTCATATCTTCGACTTCGACTCTGGTGAATCTAATTCTGTAATTGCTGAAGTAAAGTGGATATATTTCTTGGATTAAGCCCATGACTTCCTCCGAAGTCATTATTCCGTTAAGGACGGTTGGGTTAAGAAATCTCTTGAAAATTCCAATTAAATTTTCCTTAGTGTAAGATGGTTCAATTAGAATTTGTCTCCTAAACCTGGGGAAAGGTGTTTTGAACACATGTCGGGATGTATTACCTATCTTTAAGATGAACTGGTTTCTAAAAACATTTTTTGGTGTCTCTACCGAAGGAATAAGGTTATGTGATGACCTTTCATCACTGTGCTGTGTAGCTGTTAGAGAATTTATAGCGGAGTCGCGTGGGGGTCTAGACAAGGCGTCCGCCACGACGTTAGTTTTTCCAGGTTTATAGATGATTTCGTGATTGTATTCTTCCAAGATGGCTTTCCATCTATTCATTTTAGCTTTATTATTTTTATTAATGAGAGATTAAGTTAAAGGCTGGTGATCTGTGAGGATTTTTACTTTGCGTGATCCGTAAAGGAAGTTCCGAAGGGAATGCAATGCCCAAATAATAGCAAGCATTTCTTTCTCGTTAGTAGCATATGATTCCTCTGTTGTATTCAATGTTCGAGAAATAAATGTAATAGGTTTTCCATTTTGTTCCAAAACTGCTCCAATGGCGTAATTGGAGGCGTCTGTAGTAAGATAGAACTCTTTCGTAAAATCTGGGTAGGCTAATAAAAGATCGCTTGAAAAAAGTGAATTTTTAACCTTGTTAAATGCTTCGAGAGCCTCGTCATTGTGTTGAATAGTTGTTTTGCTAGATGCATTTTTGGAGATACGACCTCCTTCCCCTCTTAAAAGAGAAGTTAGGGGCTTTGCCAATCTGGCATAACCTTTAATAAAACGACGATAATAACCTGAGAGTCCAAGGAAGGATCGAAGATCTTTAAGGGTCTTTGGACATGGAAAATTTGCGATTGCATCTACTTTCGCCGGATGGTTTTAATACCATTTGAAGAAATAATGAATCCTAAGAATTCAACTTCATTTTTTTAGGAATGAACACTTATCTAGTTGAACTTTCAAATTTGCTTTTTCTAATGTTTCGAAAACCTTTTTGAAATTTTTAAAGTGTGTGTCTTCGTCTTTACTGAAAATAACGATGTCGTCTATATAGACGTAACATATTTTTCCAATGAGTTCGCGTAATATATCATCAAGTGCCCTTTGATATATTGAAGGAGCATTCTTTAAGCCGAATGGAAGTCTGGTAAACTCACATTTCCCGTTGTTTACAGAAAATGCCGTTTTTTCAATATCTGCCTCTCTAAGCGGTATCTGATGAATCCGCTTTTAAGGTCTATGACCGAAAACCATTTACTTTGGGCCAATTGAGATAACACCTCGTTTATCTCAGGAATAGGATATTTGTCCGAAATCGTTACAGCATTCAGTTTGCGGCAATCTATAACCATTCTATATTTTTTCTCATTTGATGAGTCGGCTTTTTTAGGCACTATCCATACAGGCGAATTGTATGGGGACCGTGAAGGTCTAATGATGCCTGACCTGCTGTTCTACCTCATCCTTGAGGGCCATAGCATAGGGGTAAAATTTTGAATAGATTGGTATATCTGAGGTTGTACGAATATCACCTTTTACAACAGTGGTAAAGGTTAGTTTTTCGTCAGGTTCGGTAAATAGATTTGGCAAAGTTCTTATTACATCGTTAATTCTGTTCCTTTGAAGTGTATTTAAGTGATCTAGTTTTGTATCTATTTTGTTTACTGCCGTATATGCATGTTGTTTAATTCTTATCTTTACCTTGTCTTTAATGACCATATAACTGTCCCGCGTAAAAATTATTGCTAAAAGCTCTTTTAAGCTATCATTTCCTAAAATGGCATGGAACGATTTGAGAGAGGGTAGGATAAAAATAAAAACTTAAAGCAATTATCTGTGAGTTTGTGTTATCAAAACTCTGGATTTCTGCAAAGGCTACAACGGCGCAGAATAATCTGTGGGGAAACGAAAGAAACATTTTTCAATTTCGAATATTACTTTTGTGGATTGTCCTTCCGGACATTGTTATGACCACAGAGGGTTTATTTTCATGTACGATTTCCTTCTTGTACCTAACTGTTAACTTGGAACCTTGACGTTTCTTGTGTTTTACATAAATCGTTTGACCTACCTCGTAATTTTTTTCAGGTTGTCTATTTTTGTTGTGGTATTTTTCCAATTCAATTCAACGACTTTTCCTGTTTGTCTCGTAGTCGTTGAATTGTCTCATGTCTACACTTTTTAAATTGATCAGGAGCGGTTGATACGTTTCTGCCATAGAAAAGGTTTCCTATTGATAGTAGAGTGAATACTTGAATTATACTCGTACACTTATAGTTCAAGTAGTTCCTCGAAGGAGCGATGTATGCCATCTGTTTTTAGACGTCTCATGATTTCGGAGAGGGTTGAATGAAATCTTTCAACCTGGCCATTAACTTCACTCTTATAGGAAGGTGTTTGAAAAACTTTAATGTTTAATTGATCTTGCATCATGAAAGTGATGGAGGCAGAGTTGAGAGATTTTTCGTTGTCTATTACGACAAACTTCGGTACTCCGTAAAAGAATAGAATATCTCTAAGAGGTCGTCTTATGTCCTCGATTGCTCTTGATTTTAGTGGTTTCGCCTGTGCGAATTTGGAAAATTTATCAAGGGCCGTAAGAACGAGATTTCGTTCAGTGGAATAGATGTCGATATGTAGAGTATGGCCGGGATACTGTGGAATTGGTGTTGATTTTATAAGGGGATTATTGGGATGCCTTTCATACTAGTTTTCCTTGCAGGTGCATTGGTTAACTATTTTTCTAATGTTGGCGCTCATCTTGGGAAAATAGTACCTTTCCAGAATTTGAATTCTATTCTCGTTTGAATTACGATGAGCTCTTTTATGGGTTTCTAAAATGTGTTCAGACTGTTCCGTCATATCTTCGACTTCGACTCTGGTGAATCTAATTCTGTAATTGCTGAAGTAAAGTGGATATATTTCTTGGATTAAGCCCATGACTTCCTCCGAAGTCATTATTCCGTTAAGGACGGTTGGGTTAAGAAATCTCTTGAAAATTCCAATTAAATTTTCCTTAGTGTAAGATGGTTCAATTAGAATTTGTCTCCTAAACCTGGGGAAAGGTGTTTTGAACACATGTCGGGATGTATTACCTATCTTTAAGATGAACTGGTTTCTAAAAACATTTTTTGGTGTCTCTACCGAAGGAATAAGGTTATGTGATGACCTTTCATCACTGTGCTGTGTAGCTGTTAGAGAATTTATAGCGGAGTCGCGTGGGGGTCTAGACAAGGCGTCCGCCACGACGTTAGTTTTTCCAGGTTTATAGATGATTTCGTGATTGTATTCTTCCAAGATGGCTTTCCATCTATTCATTTTAGCTTTATTATTTTTATTAATGAGAGATTAAGTTAAAGGCTGGTGATCTGTGAGGATTTTTACTTTGCGTGATCCGTAAAGGAAGTTCCGAAGGGAATGCAATGCCCAAATAATAGCAAGCATTTCTTTCTCGTTAGTAGCATATGATTCCTCTGTTGTATTCAATGTTCGAGAAATAAATGTAATAGGTTTTCCATTTTGTTCCAAAACTGCTCCAATGGCGTAATTGGAGGCGTCTGTAGTAAGATAGAACTCTTTCGTAAAATCTGGGTAGGCTAATAAAAGATCGCTTGAAAAAAGTGAATTTTTAACCTTGTTAAATGCTTCGAGAGCCTCGTCATTGTGTTGAATAGTTGTTTTGCTAGATGCATTTTTGGAGATACGACCTCCTTCCCCTCTTAAAAGAGAAGTTAGGGGCTTTGCCAATCTGGCATAACCTTTAATAAAACGACGATAATAACCTGAGAGTCCAAGGAAGGATCGAAGATCTTTAAGGGTCTTTGGACATGGAAAATTTGCGATTGCATCTACTTTCGCCGGATGGTTTTAATACCATTTGAAGAAATAATGAATCCTAAGAATTCAACTTCATTTTTTTAGGAATGAACACTTATCTAGTTGAACTTTCAAATTTGCTTTTTCTAATGTTTCGAAAACCTTTTTGAAATTTTTAAAGTGTGTGTCTTCGTCTTTACTGAAAATAACGATGTCGTCTATATAGACGTAACATATTTTTCCAATGAGTTCGCGTAATATATCATCAAGTGCCCTTTGATATATTGAAGGAGCATTCTTTAAGCCGAATGGAAGTCTGGTAAACTCACATTTCCCGTTGTTTACAGAAAATGCCGTTTTTTCAATATCTGCCTCTCTAAGCGGTATCTGATGAATCCGCTTTTAAGGTCTATGACCGAAAACCATTTACTTTGGGCCAATTGAGATAACACCTCGTTTATCTCAGGAATAGGATATTTGTCCGAAATCGTTACAGCATTCAGTTTGCGGCAATCTATAACCATTCTATATTTTTTCTCATTTGATGAGTCGGCTTTTTTAGGCACTATCCATACAGGCGAATTGTATGGGGACCGTGAAGGTCTAATGATGCCTGACCTGCTGTTCTACCTCATCCTTGAGGGCCATAGCATAGGGGTAAAATTTTGAATAGATTGGTATATCTGAGGTTGTACGAATATCACCTTTTACAACAGTGGTAAAGGTTAGTTTTTCGTCAGGTTCGGTAAATAGATTTGGCAAAGTTCTTATTACATCGTTAATTCTGTTCCTTTGAAGTGTATTTAAGTGATCTAGTTTTGTATCTATTTTGTTTACTGCCGTATATGCATGTTGTTTAATTCTTATCTTTACCTTGTCTTTAATGACCATATAACTGTCCCGCGTAAAAATTATTGCTAAAAGCTCTTTTAAGCTATCATTTCCTAAAATGGCATGGAACGATTTGAGAGAGGGTAGGATAAAAATAAAAACTTAAAGCAATTATCTGTGAGTTTGTGTTATCAAAACTCTGGATTTCTGCAAAGGCTACAACGGCGCAGAATAATCTGTGGGGAAACGAAAGAAACATTTTTCAATTTCGAATATTACTTTTGTGGATTGTCCTTCCGGACATTGTTATGACCACAGAGGGTTTATTTTCATGTACGATTTCCTTCTTGTACCTAACTGTTAACTTGGAACCTTGACGTTTCTTGTGTTTTACATAAATCGTTTGACCTACCTCGTAATTTTTTTCAGGTTGTCTATTTTTGTTGTGGTATTTTTCCAATTCAATTCAACGACTTTTCCTGTTTGTCTCGTAGTCGTTGAATTGTCTCATGTCTACACTTTTTAAATTGATCAGGAGCGGTTGATACGTTTCTGCCATAGAAAAGGTTTCCTATTGATAGTAGAGTGAATACTTGAATTATACTCGTACACTTATAGTTCAAGTAGTTCCTCGAAGGAGCGATGTATGCCATCTGTTTTTAGACGTCTCATGATTTCGGAGAGGGTTGAATGAAATCTTTCAACCTGGCCATTAACTTCACTCTTATAGGAAGGTGTTTGAAAAACTTTAATGTTTAATTGATCTTGCATCATGAAAGTGATGGAGGCAGAGTTGAGAGATTTTTCGTTGTCTATTACGACAAACTTCGGTACTCCGTAAAAGAATAGAATATCTCTAAGAGGTCGTCTTATGTCCTCGATTGCTCTTGATTTTAGTGGTTTCGCCTGTGCGAATTTGGAAAATTTATCAAGGGCCGTAAGAACGAGATTTCGTTCAGTGGAATAGATGTCGATATGTAGAGTATGGCCGGGATACTGTGGAATTGGTGTTGATTTTATAAGGGGATTATTGGGATGCCTTTCATACTAGTTTTCCTTGCAGGTGCATTGGTTAACTATTTTTCTAATGTTGGCGCTCATCTTGGGAAAATAGTATCTTTCCAGAATTTGAATTCTATTCTCGTTTGAATTACGATGAGCTCTTTTATGGGTTTCTAAAATGTGTTCAGACTGTTCCGTCATATCTTCGACTTCGACTCTGGTGAATCTAATTCTGTAATTGCTGAAGTAAAGTGGATATATTTCTTGGATTAAGCCCATGACTTCCTCCGAAGTCATTATTCCGTTAAGGACGGTTGGGTTAAGAAATCTCTTGAAAATTCCAATTAAATTTTCCTTAGTGTAAGATGGTTCAATTAGAATTTGTCTCCTAAACCTGGGGAAAGGTGTTTTGAACACATGTCGGGATGTATTACCTATCTTTAAGATGAACTGGTTTCTAAAAACATTTTTTGGTGTCTCTACCGAAGGAATAAGGTTATGTGATGACCTTTCATCACTGTGCTGTGTAGCTGTTAGAGAATTTATAGCGGAGTCGCGTGGGGGTCTAGACAAGGCGTCCGCCACGACGTTAGTTTTTCCAGGTTTATAGATGATTTCGTGATTGTATTCTTCCAAGATGGCTTTCCATCTATTCATTTTAGCTTTATTATTTTTATTAATGAGAGATTAAGTTAAAGGCTGGTGATCTGTGAGGATTTTTACTTTGCGTGATCCGTAAAGGAAGTTCCGAAGGGAATGCAATGCCCAAATAATAGCAAGCATTTCTTTCTCGTTAGTAGCATATGATTCCTCTGTTGTATTCAATGTTCGAGAAATAAATGTAATATGTTTTCCATTTTGTTCCAAAACTGCTCCAATGGCGTAATTGGAGGCGTCTGTAGTAAGATAGAACTCTTTCGTAAAATCTGGGTAGGCTAATAAAAGATCGCTTGAAAAAAGTGAATTTTTAACCTTGTTAAATGCTTCGAGAGCCTCGTCATTGTGTTGAATAGTTGTTTTGCTAGATGCATTTTTGGAGATACGACCTCCTTCCCCTCTTAAAAGAGAAGTTAGGGGCTTTGCCAATCTGGCATAACCTTTAATAAAACGACGATAATAACCTGAGAGTCCAAGGAAGGATCGAAGATCTTTAAGGGTCTTTGGACATGGAAAATTTGCGATTGCATCTACTTTCGCCGGATGGTTTTAATACCATTTGAAGAAATAATGAATCCTAAGAATTCAACTTCATTTTTTTAGGAATGAACACTTATCTAGTTGAACTTTCAAATTTGCTTTTTCTAATGTTTCGAAAACCTTTTTGAAATTTTTAAAGTGTGTGTCTTCGTCTTTACTGAAAATAACGATGTCGTCTATATAGACGTAACATATTTTTCCAATGAGTTCGCGTAATATATCATCAAGTGCCCTTTGATATATTGAAGGAGCATTCTTTAAGCCGAATGGAAGTCTGGTAAACTCACATTTCCCGTTGTTTACAGAAAATGCCGTTTTTTCAATATCTGCCTCTCTAAGCGGTATCTGATGAATCCGCTTTTAAGGTCTATGACCGAAAACCATTTACTTTGGGCCAATTGAGATAACACCTCGTTTATCTCAGGAATAGGATATTTGTCCGAAATCGTTACAGCATTCAGTTTGCGGCAATCTATAACCATTCTATATTTTTTCTCATTTGATGAGTCGGCTTTTTTAGGCACTATCCATACAGGCGAATTGTATGGGGACCGTGAAGGTCTAATGATGCCTGACCTGCTGTTCTACCTCATCCTTGAGGGCCATAGCATAGGGGTAAAATTTTGAATAGATTGGTATATCTGAGGTTGTACGAATATCACCTTTTACAACAGTGGTAAAGGTTAGTTTTTCGTCAGGTTCGGTAAATAGATTTGGCAAAGTTCTTATTACATCGTTAATTCTGTTCCTTTGAAGTGTATTTAAGTGATCTAGTTTTGTATCTATTTTGTTTACTGCCGTATATGCATGTTGTTTAATTCTTATCTTTACCTTGTCTTTAATGACCATATAACTGTCCCGCGTAAAAATTATTGCTAAAAGCTCTTTTTAGCTATCATTTCCTAAAATGGCATGGAACGATTTGAGAGAGGGTAGGATAAAAATTTGATATCAGTATCTTTTAAGCCAAATAGGTTAACCATTGTAAAGTGACTAACCTTAACATTTCCACCTATAGAGTTTGCATAAAAGGGTTGTGCGTTTGGTAAAGGATTTAAAACGAGGTCTGCTTTAATGTAGTTTTTATTAGATCCGGTATCTATCAGAATTTTTAATTATTGTCCGTTCTTCGTTCTGCACTCAAAGTAGGGCAGCGAAGAACAATCTAGTCTAAAAAATGTATGTCTGTAAAGTCCAAAATTTCTTTTCTTCATTCCGGAACTCTTCATATCCTTCAACGTAATCTGCGAACGGTTGTTCGTTTTGGTCTATTTCTGAGTCAGGTTGCTGTTCGTAACTTACAACGTCTTGTTCTTGTGGTTCAATGTGGAAATTTCGTTGGTACTTCGTAGGTCTGGGTTGTTGTGGCTCGACTGGAGGTCTTTTACCAAACATTGGATTTGGAGCTGGTCTGTTCATGTAGTTTACTCCCTTTGACCGCATGCTTTGGTCTACGTCCATCGGTTCTGGTCTGGGTTGTGGCTTCGGCGCATTAGGACGTGCCGGTATTGGAGTTATTTTGACCTTGATATCGTGAGTAATTCTGGTTAAACTGTTGTTGTCTATAAGCGTTTTGATTTGCAGGGAAATTAGAATTAAAATTGTGTGGCCTGTGAGGGTTTTGATTGGTATATTGATTGAAATTGAATGGTGGTTTGGGTATGTACGTTAGCTGAGGATAAAAATCTTGTCTAATTCTCTGAGTATTACCATAGTTCATGTTTCTTCGAAGAGGCGTTTGTGGTTGATTAACTACTGCACGTGCTGGGCCGTTATGCGTGAGTGCATATTGGGTACGGAAATTCTGGTTCTCCAGTTTAAAACATAGGTGTAACGCTTGTGGAAGATCTGTAGGTTCTCTCATGCCAAGTAATCTTGGTAGATCACCTTTCAAGCCTCGTATAAAGGTATCGAGAGCCTTGTCGCGATATGTTTGTGTTAGTAATGATAAGGACTCGCTGCTAACATCCATGGACCCTAACTTATTTAGTATGAGGGATAGATGAGCATAGACTTGGTGATAGAATTCTTGGTAGATCACCTTTCAAGCCTCGTATAAAGGTATCGAGAGCCTTGTCGCGATATGTTTGTGTTAGTAATGATAAGGACTCGCTGCTAACATCCATGGACCCTAACTTATTTAGTATGAGGGATAGATGAGCATAGACTTGGTGATAGAATTCTTGGACGGTGTGATTCCCTTGAACTAATGAAGACATTTGATATTCTAATGTGGACAAAATCGCGCTTGTCCGCATAATGCATTGTAAGGCATCGTGAGATGCACTTCCAATCTAATGGGGTATTATATGATTCTAATACCACATCGGCTTGACCAACTATTTTATTTCTTATAACACTCAAAATACCATAATACTTCGGTGTACCTCTAATTGTTTCGTATAATTGCAAAATACGATCAACACTTTTTTTCCAGGAATTAAATTCACCTGGTTGACCTGTAAAGTCTTCGTACTACGTCAGGTATTTTGTTTAGTTCGTTAAGGTTTGCACGGAATTCGGGGTAATTAATTTGGTCTGTACCGCTAAAGCCATCGGAATTGGGGCTAATTATTGACTGAACCCATTGTCGACCTTCAGTTTGAAGGACACGACTCACTATGCCGGTTACCAGATTATTTAATACTTCGCTTGTAATTACTTCGCGAGCATTAGGATTGGGAGGATTTGGTGGATTTTGGGGATTCGGAGCAATGTCTGGATTAAGGATTGGTGGTCGGATGAGAGGTGGGTTTGGTTTGCCATGATTTTAAAAATAAATTTAAGAACTTGGGTGTACCTTTTTTATAAATATTAGCGATTAGAATCTTAGGAGATGTTTAATAACTCACTTGTTTAAAAAAAAAAATTATTGGTTTAAAAACTCTCTTAATCGATATAAAATTTTTTATATTAATTTAGATATGGATAAGTTTTAATGCTCACTCACTTATTTAATAGATATTAATAGACATTTCTTTAGAATTTAGAACGCGATTGCTCTTTTAAATTTGCAAAAAAATTTGTTATTAAATGAAAATTATGTTATCGTTTATAAATATATATGAAATTGAAATTTTAAATTTTTATTTATTCTTACTCTAAGCACTTGTTTCTTACACTAGTGCGGTTCGTTGCATCCTGGAGCGGCTGTCAAAATTGTATTGACTCCTTTTCCTCTGGTTCTTTTATTATGAATCAGCTACTGGGGGGCCTCTTTTCTCCTAGGTCGGTTTTTCCAAAGATTTTGATGATTAAATTCGCTGTTTAACACGCTTTTTTTTCTTCACCCGTGAACACAAATTTAATATTGGCTTTTACACGGGTCCCTGCTCGGGCGCCAGTTAATTTTACACCAAAGAATTTGTTTTAAAAAAAATAACTTTATTTTTAATTTTATTTGACAAAGATTATGCAATAAGAACTTAATACTTTAATAGTCAACTTGAACTTTGAATTGAATTTAAATAAGATGAACTTGACACTGGAAACTTAACTAGGCAACTGAACAATGATATAACTTATGAGCTAGTATTTATAGTGGGGGAAACTGTGTGGACAGATGGGCTGCGGATGAAGGCCAAACACTGTCAGCGAATGTTCATATGTGATGTGGATGAAGGCCAGACGCTTGGTCAGCAAATGTTCATATGTGATGTGTATGAAGGCCAGACGCTTGGTCAGCAAATGTTTTTGTCAGCCGCGGATGTTTACGTCTGCTGCGGATTCAGTTCGGATAATTTATGACTGGATACAAAGTAGCTTGATACAAAGTGATGATTGGGTTTCGTTTGTTAACTTATAGAAACAAGTTTTCATCGTCACCAACGAAAAAAAAAATTAACAAAGAAAGAAAGAAAAGTTACTACTACGTGAACTGCCGCCATCGTCGGATCTAATTTTTAAATTCTCTATATTAACTTCACTTGCCCGTGGGTCGTCGGTCGTCGGTCGTCGGTCGTCGGTCGTCGGTCGTCGGTCGTCGGTCGGTCGTCGGTCGTCTGTCGTGGATTCTTGCGATCAATTTTTAACCCACTTCCCATGGCCCGATTTTATTGAAATTTTGCACACATGTGTATTTCTGGAGACAACACTTTCTATTAAATTTTGAGGCCCCTCGGGCTGCGGGGTCGGGGGGCTCCCAAACAAAAATTTTAAAAAATTTACCCGATTTTCTTCAAATTTTACACACATGTGTATACCCAATAAACAATACTTTTTCTACTACACTACTTTTTGGTAGTGATCGGGTCCCGGGTTCGGCCGCAAGGCCCTTATACATTTTTTAAATATTTATACTGGCATCAGATATTCGTCGCCCTTTATGGACTGTGTGCGGTGTGTGCTGCGCAGTCGGCTGCGCTGCATGGTTTTGGTGGTGGTGGAGAGAGAGAGAGAAATCTTAGCGCACGCACAAATGAACCCAGCAAATGAAACGAGACATACATGTTTTATGCTTACTTCAACTTACATTTTTTATTTACTGAATTGTATTTTTATTGATGTCGTTTTTTTTGTTGTCGATATCAACTTACAGATAGAACAACAAGTTTTCACAATATTCTGTCATTTGGCGTTTTCATAAATTAGTTCAGAGCAGTCAAAGAGTTCTCAAGATAAATGTTCGTGTTTCTTATTTGCTCAGAGTATGAGCGTGCTCTAAGTGCTCAGAATAAAATGATCTGAGCTTTTTCAATTTTAACATCTGATGTCAAAGGTTTGTTTCGATGATTTTCTCCTACAATAAAAAAAAATGGCCCAGGATCGAGGGGCTCCCATATCAATTTCTGCGATTAGAGAATTTAGATGAAAACTTTTAATTTTTATGGGTTGTTTTTTTGGTTTTGTATTCCTGTGTGTATCTATAACGTAAAATAAATTAAACTTAAAAAATAAATTAAACTTAGAAATAAATATTATATGTTATCCAAGCATCTCTTTTTATTTTGGTTGTGCGATTATCAACAAAAATCGAGCGTCTATATCGTTATATCGGTGGTGACTCGATACCTTAATGCACCAGTTATCCCAACAGTCGCTGATCTTTGTAGTCTATCTAGCTTGGTGACATTGTACTTTTTGTTAATCGCCGGCCACCAGACTAGCGCACCATAGGTAAGAATGGGCCGTATCACCTCTGTGTACAGCCAAAGTGCTATCCTCGGCTGCAAGCCCTATTTCTTACCGATGGTTTTGTTACAGGCGTATAAGGCAATACATGCTTTCTTAACCCTCTAGAACTTGCTAACCTTCCCTAAAACCCGTTCCATGACTACACTAATCACGGAAGGGAGCTGTCCTGACACAATAATCACCACGTCGTCTGCATACGCTACAGCTTTCTCATTCAGCTAGAATAACTGCAGACCAAAGTATTTTTTTAATAATTTCTATATGGTAAATGGATATATGTATGTATGTATTTTTGTTCTACCATAACTGTGGAACGCCTTGCTCAATTTTAACTTAACTTGATAATTGGTCACATATTATTTAAAATACACTACTCTCATCTATATAAGTGCTGGTAGGGAGGGGAATATATGCAAAAATAATCTAGAACAAACAACTGATGTTAGCGTAGATCCCATAGTTTTTGGGATCGCTGATATAAATAGTGACAGACATCCATATTTTCTCTAGCGGATTAAACGTAAAAATAATATATTTATTTCAGAAACTGAGATCCGCACAAAATTTCAACTATCTTCTTTACGATTTTCTTAATCTAGTGGACTATTGATGCCACTATGAAATCGCATTATGTTTTTTTAAAAATCTACTACAACCGTAGAAGCAATAACAAAAATGTGCTAAAAATCGATAAGTTCTAAAGCAATAAAAAATATTTATAGTTAAAAACTGTGCATGTCGCCAGCCCAAAAGTAAATTTAAACAATGCTCATTTCTTCATTATTTATGTTTTGAGAATTATACTTAGAAATTATGCTGTAGTTTTGATGTTGACCATATAATGATAGACGCTAATAATTTGTTATTGGATATACAGTGCCTCCCCACCACCAACATACTTTTCCTCACAAAATAGCTGAAAACAGGAGATTTCGTAATGGCGTGAAGATATAAATGGGTTCATCTATTTAGTAGAGAAGTTAAACACAATTGTTTTTTGTTTTAATTGGACCAAAAAATTTTAAATGAACTTGCGAAACATATTTTTTAAGTTTAAAAAAGATCTGGAACGAATAATGTTGCATTCAAATTTATTTTCTATGGTTATTTTCTCTCTGCAAAGAAAACAAAAACATTTATTATGTGGCAGTGGAAGTTGCGGTGCCTACCGAATACTCCATTTATTTAATACTAGCTGTGTGCCCGACGTGGGGAAGTTGCACGTTTGACACTAATATCCCGCTTCCCCTTCAAACGAACTCCTCTTCATAGTGGTTCTTTACCATTACTATTCACCTCAGCGACAAAGAAAACTATAAAATCGACTCTAATATCGGTCATCTAGTCCCAACACCTATTGACCACCACCCCCGTAGAGGTGTCTTACCTTCACTATTCGCCTCAGCGACACAAAAAAAATATATAAAATACACTAATATTGGTAACCAAGGTTGATAACCTTACCACCTGCGCAAACAACTATACACACACCATGCCACACCAACTATATTGATTCCAGGTAATAAGTAATAAGTTTGGTTAAAATTTGTCAAGGCGTTCCAGAGTTAGTTTGGTACAAACATACACATAAATTCTCTGGACGGACGAATCTCAATATGGGCTGCGGAGAATCCACACAGAAGGAGACAGTCATCATTTCAACACAAATTCAGCGTCAATATGTGGGCAGGTGAAATTGGAAACAAGTTAATCGGCCCTGCAAACTACCCCCCCGAAAACGGGCTCTAGCATGCATACAAAACCAACGAGGACACTTTGAGTACTTACCTGTTATAACATAAAATAAAAATTATCTAAAACCACACAAAATCATTTTTTATTCAGAGCTCAAAGCAAAAAACTTAAAATTTTTACCTGCTGCGGGTTTTCCCAAGTATCATAAAATCTATGGGTTTCTCCGCAAACTTGTTGTTGAATTTTATTTTTATTATTGTTACGTTTATAAGAAAAAAATAGTAAAATTTAATGTTTATTACGCATTTTCTGGAAAAAATTGACCTCAAAATCAAAAATTAACATGGTGATGAAAACTGGAACCGGCATTGAATTTGGATACCTGAAGACTCAAACAAGATATCAACATCATTTAAACGCAGTTACAAGGGCTAGTATCTTCTAAAAATAAAATCCTAAGCGAAGTTTCTACCATTACTATTAACAGAGCGATTTCCGTTAACACGGGTCAGGGTACACTAAAGTAAGCTTTTTCTTAAATCCACGATATAAGATCTCAACATTGGATTTTTTTTTTAGAATATTTTTTTTCTTAGAATATACCCAAAAATCATATCCCAAATTATTGTGCACGAACTATGGGACACCATGTATATAGATTTCCCAGTCTAACTTCTACATAAATGCTTACATTTCTTATATGTATTTAGCTGTGATGATGTTCACAAAGTCTTGTCCTATAGTCTGTCCTTTACTTTACTCTCATCACTTAGTATATATACTCAAAACTACCAATATTAATGTTTAGCGGTTAATTGGGAAAAAATTTGTTCAAGAAAGTATAGACTTATTCTTTCAAAAGAACTACGTCAATTTGATAATTTCTATTTGTAACTGATGCCATATCACACACGTCCTCGCTAACGTCTTTTTTTAATTTTTTTTGTTTTTGTCAAACCTTGTTTTATATGATTTGTCCGGCAAGAAAAAACCTATAACAAAAAAAAAACCCCGAAAATATAAAATGATCAGGAAATGGTCTATTTTTATGTATATACATATGCCTGTAAATACCATACTACTCGCTGAAGATCTTATATACGTTCCTACTCGTATAAAAATATACATACGACATTTGTAGGTTTTAAAAATAAATATCAACAGAGATATTATGCAACTTTAAATGCAAGAGATCTTATATACGTACCTACTCGTATACAAATATACATACGACATTTGTAGGTTTTAAAAATAAATATCAACAGAGATAATATGCAACTTTAAACGCAAGAGTCTTGAAGTACATATTCTTGATTTTGGTCTTGCTCACTCAGTCTTGGTCTTCGTCTTGCAACTGATTGATCGGTATTAGGCTTAGTCTTAGACAAGACTGTAAGACCAAGACCAATTTCGCTCATCACTAAAAATGACTTAATGAAATTTGTTAAGGGTCGAGGGGCCGTCTAGTGGTGAACTTGAATGACCCTAGTTTCGGAGATATAGACTAAAGTTAGGTTTTTTTAATTAGAACCTATACTTTTAAGTGCTTTTTTTTTATTAAGCTTTTAAAAGTAAACTAGTTTAATGCCCGTCGTGCCTTGCAACGAACATTTTAATACTTTAATTATACACTTGATTTGTATATGCAAATGCCTACTGATAGCAAAGTTTTGTTAATTTGTTCTGATCTCCAATAATTTGTTATGATCGACTTCAATTTGATCTTTGCCATCAACATTTGTATAAAATATATCTTTGTTGATTTTTTTTCTTTTTTGCTTTATATCTTTGTTGCAAATTGCAAAATTAGAAAAAGCAAAAAAATCAACAAAGATATATTTTATACAAATGTTGATGGCAAAGATCAAATTGAAGTCGATCATAACAAATTATTGGAGATCAGAGCATATAAAAATCATGTGTATAATTAAAGTATTAAAATGTTCGTTGCAAAGCACGACGGGCATTAAACTAGTTTACTTTTAAAAGCTTAATAAAAAAAAGCACTTAAAAGTATAGGTTATAATTTAAAAAACCTAACTTTAGTCTATATCTCCGAAATTTACCGGAAAAAATTAACAAATCAATTTCAAATGATTTTGTTCCTCATGTTTTGCAATTCGAGTGTACATCGTTTCAATGTCACCATGACACAAAAAATTAATTTTTGTTGAACTTGCTGTTATAGTAATTTTTTTACAGTGCAAAAACAAAAAGATATGAACAAAAATTTATATTCAATTCTACAGTGTTGAATAAAAATTTAAATTAAAAAAAACAAATTTTGTTTCATAAAAAGTTTTATTATGTAATTCAATAATTGTTCAAAATCTTCATTGATCAATTGGATGACTCAGCTTCTCGAGCTACCTGTCATATATTTTATGAAAATGTATGCATACATTTTTGGACGGACCCCTGCACCCTTAACAAATTTCATTAAAAGTCATAAAAAGAAAATTAAATGGTAGGGTCAATCAATGTACATTTTTTAAATTATTCAAACCAATCAAACCAATATAAACGTCGTCAAAGTAAAATTTTTTTTGACCAATGTAGTATTAAAGCCCATTAAATTTTCTGCACCTCATAATATTTATGCATTCGATCAAAAGGAGCAGGGTTAAAGTTGAAAAGTTATAAAATGAACGAAAAAGGACTTTTGATCTTACATGACTTCCCACCCTATAACTCTTGAAAACTTCCCCAGCTACAAGGTTACTATTGGTTTTTTTTTCAAAGAAAATTCAATTTTTATTAAAAACAATGTACATTTTAATGTTATTGTTAATTGGAATCACACACGTCTTCGCTAACGTCTTTTTTTATATTTTTTTGTCAAACCTCGTTTATACTGACAAGAAAAAACTTATAACAAAAAAAAAAATTTGTTAATTGGCGCCCAACGTGGGGCAATTTAAATTTTAAATTAATTAAGTGAACATCAGGGAAGGCCAGGGAATATTAACAAAATGAACGAAGCACAGCTTACGCAAGTTATAAACGCTTCAGTGTCTGCTGCCCTTTCGATGCAAAGGCAGGAATTTGAAAATAAATTAAAGGTATTACAGGACCAGATTGTCAGTGCCTCCGAAGGGCCGGTAGTTGCTAGGTACGAGAGGGTTAAGATTATTCCGGGCATAGTTTGTGAAGAATCCCTTGACGTTGTGAAAACACTGCCAGAATTTTCGGGTCAGCTTGAGTCATATGTATCGTGGTGCGAAGCCGCACATAATGCCTACGAGCTATTTAAAAACCACTATGGCAGCTCAAAGCACTATCAAGCGGTCACAATTATTAGAAAAAAAAGTTCGAGGTGCCGCTGACGCGCTCCTCTCTTCTTTTAGCACTATATTAAATTTTGAGGCTATCATAGCCCGACTCGATTTTACGTTTTCTGATAAGCGGCCCATTTATTTGGTGGAGCAAGAACTATCGACGTTAAAACAGGGTTCTTCCAGCGTGCTGGAGTTCTACGATGAAGTGGAGAAAAAATTATATTCGCTTGCGAACAAGACGAAAATGTCCTATGAGGTTAACATTGCAAATGCAATCGACGAAAAATATAGGGCCGATGCCCTAAGAGTTTTTGTTTCTGGGCTCAAGAAGCCATTATGTGACATACTTTTTGCGTCTAACCAAATGATTTACCATCCGCATTAGCACTGGTACAAGAAGTAGATGCGAATCATGAACGTTATGTGTTCGCTGCTAGTTTTGCGAACAGGGCGGCCGATGCCGCAAGAAAACCCAATTATAGTCAACGGAACAACAACAGAGTTAACTCGGGTAGTCACAACAACAACAGGGACAACTCTGATAACTATAAGAGCTATAAGAACCCCCATTACATTAGGCAGTATCAACCTAGCAGCGGAAATGGTCAGTTCCGACAAGATAGGGGTAATGAAAGTTTCCGTCAGGGGAACTTTAGCGGTCAGAACCAATGGATATAGATCCTACTTCGTCTCGCTGGAGACAATCCACAAATTTTACGAATCCTAGAAATGGACAATTCCAAAAACATCAGGCGTCCTCAGACCGTCGAACCGGACAAAAATTTCAAAGGGTAAACCATTTGGGCCAGCCAGAGCCCGAGCATCAACAGAACTCAGATTTGTCATATGAGGACTTGGCTGAATCAGCAGTTGAAGAACAAGAAGTAGAAGAGATCAATTTTTTAGGGGAAGGTCCCTCCTGCCCTGGATCTCCGAAACACTAGGTGGGCAGGAGATAAAACCTCTTGTTGACACAGGAGCCTCCAAAAGCTATATTAGTCCTCTAGCGGGTCTAAAAGAGGTCAGGCCTGTCGACAAGAATTTCAAAATAAAATTCATACATGGAGTTACTATTATTACAAAAAAGTGTAAGGTACATATTTTAGGGGTAGGATCAGAATTTTTCATTTTACCGGATCTAGCTATCTTTGACGGTATTGTGGGCCTTGACCTACTTAATAGGGTTCATGCTAACACCAACTTGATAGAATACGATTCTGGGAAAGAAGTTATAAATTTTCTCAAAGGTCAAGATGTCAGACATCTTCAACTCCAGACCGAGTCAGTCCCGGCGAGCATAAAGGGAAAATTTTCAGGAATGATAAAGCGCGTTTCCGGAGTCTTTGCAGACCCAAACGAAAAACTTAGGTTCAACACGAATGTTGTAGCTACAATTCGCACTAGAGACAACGAACCAACCTATGCAAAATTTTATCCATATCCACTGGGTGTCGCCGATTTTGTGAAATCGGAAATAAAAATATATAATACGACCTTCGAGGTCGCCATACAATAACCCTATATGGGTTGTTGACAAAAAGGGATTTGATGAAAATGGAGTCAAGAAGAAAGGGCTCGTAATATAATTTCAAAAATTAAACGATAAAACAATTGAAGAATCATTCCCCATACCAAACGTAAGTGTAATCCTATCGAATCTAGGAAAATCCCAGCTCTTTACAACCTTAGACCTAAAAGCTGGTTTCCACCAAATTGAGCTCGCAGAACGCGATCGTGAGAAAACCGCATTCTCAGTTTGCAACGCTAAATATGAATTTCCTACGGCTACTTGAGACATACGACCAATTTAACAGCGTACGCAGAAGTAATAGACGAAAACAACTCCGTAATGAAACTGCATCCTCAGAGTCATATGACGAAACTCGTGAACGCTGACCTCGCTCAGATTGCTAAACTTCTCCAGACAATAACTGGCCCACCAAGACACACACGGAGCCTGAACTTCTTGGGATCCGCGCTCAAGGTTATAGCGGGCACGACCGACTTTGATGACTTCATGAAAGTTACAATAGAAATGGATAAGCTTAGGTATAACAATAATCAGCAGGCAGTAATAAACTCTCAAATACAGGAACAGGTTAATGACCTTACTGACTTGGTAAACAAAATTATCAGGGTGGAGAAGAAGAACAAGTTGATACCGCGCAGCTCTACGAAATTCTTTTGGTCAGAAATAGAGCCATCGTTACTGATTTGGATAACGTAATCTTATCAATTGCCTTAGCACAGCTGGTGCTATTAAATCCGATCATTCTGGATAGTATTGAAATAGAATTACTAATGAAAAGCGAGTCTCTCAACAATTTAACCGTAGCCGATTTGTCAATAGTCTCTTAAGTTTAAAGTTTATCATGAAAATAACTTAATTCACTTTTAAGTTAAGTATCCTAGACCTAAGATTATTTGTAGTAAGATAACCATTCTCCCAGTAGCACACGAACACAAGATGCTATATCTGCGAGACAACGCCGTCGCACTCTGCGGAAATGACGTCTACCCGGTAGGCAATTGCTTGGGGACAACTATGCAATTCTGCGAAAAATCATGCACCACAACTTGTGCACAGCAGCTGATATCCCGGTCCGTAGCGCAATGCTGAACAACATTTGGGCAGCTAGATCCGATGCAAGAGATCGATGACGGCCTGGTCATCATCAACGACCGCACCGCAACGGTAACGTTAGCTAACGAAACAACTACACTCGGAAAGGGTACTTACCTGGTTACCTTTTTGGGCCAGGCTAGCGTAAATGAAACAAAATTCATGAACAGAAATGCACTCCGCATAAGAGCTGCAGAGATCCCTTGGATTACCCCGATAAATATAACGGGACACGATGAAGTACTAAGCCTACCCTATCTGCGTCACCATGCGTTAAAGAATCTTCAGCTCATAAACGACCTTAACAGCGGTTTCAAAACAGGATTGACTGCAACATCATCGATCTTGGCAACGATGACAATCGTCGGTGTTTTGCTGCTCCTCATCATTTTCCTTGTAAAGCGAAAGCAGGAAGCTGCAACGGCAAAGGTGGTGGAAGCCATTCTCAAAAAAAAAACTAGGACCGAGGACTTCCCTAACTTAGGAGGGGAGGAGTTATCACAACCAAATACCCAAGTAAGATTCGCGCATGGCCTGTGTCAGCGAATTTTACATTGTTGCTTGCTTAGTTATCACAACCAAATCCCCAACCGCAGTAAGATTCGCGCATTTTTGTTTATTTACTGATCATTTAAAATCAACGATCGACAAACCGCTGACGTAGCGTCTGCGACTCTTCCGCTAGCAGCGATTCATGTAGCAACGTATCGTCACGTACACCATAGGAATGGCTAGTTTTAAGATATGTTAGGATTTTTAGTTTAGTTGCTTTGGATAACTCAACGGGCACAGTATTGGCTTGTCAGAATTAAAATTTAGTGTTAATCAATAAAGGATGAATAAATCTATTAATTTAAATAAAGTTTAAATCTATAAATTTTAAATAAAAGTTAAATTTGTTAATTTATATACATATGCCTGTAAATACCATACAACACAACAGACATACCTACTCGTATACAAATAAACATACGACATTTGTAGGTTTTAAAAAATAAATATCAACAGAGATATTATGCAACTTTAAATGCAAGAGCCTTGAGGTACATATTCTTGATTTTGGTCTTGCACACTCAGTCTTGGTCTTGGTCTTGCAACTGAATGATCGGTATTAGGCTTAGTCTTAGTCTTAGACAAGACTGTAAGACCAAGACCAATTTCGCTCATCACTAAAAATTACTTAATGAAATTTGTTAAGGGTCGAGGGGCCGTCTAGTGGTGATCTTGAATGACCCTAGTTTCGGAGATATAGACTTAAGTTAGGTTTTTTAAATTAGAACCTATACTTTTAAGTGCTTTTTTATTAAGCTTTTAAAAGTAAACTAGTTTAATGCCCGTCGTGCCTTGGCACGGGTTTTTTGTTGGTATTTTGGTTTTTGTCTTCATTATTTGTTTTCTTTTCTTCTCTTCTTGAGATTTTATATTAAAATTACATGCTTTTCAAGTGCTAAAACTAAAAATAACTACCTAAATATATGTATATATATATATACCTAAACCTATGTATAGAAGGTATTCGCCTATTTAGGAGATTGGCGCATCCAATACCCTATACCACAGTCGGACTTCGCAGTCGACTGAAAATAACTGGCTATAGTGGGGAAACACAGACTGACGTCACCTATTCCCCGCTTTATGCGATTGACCATAATGGGCTTTGATGAGGAAGAAGCGATAAAATCGACTCACTTCCCATCAAGTGCGAAGCCGGTCAGTAGACTATGGCGCCAGTAAGGAAAAGCGATAAAATCCACTTATCCCTTACAAGCACACGAGGACTTTCGGCAGACCATCATACCATCAGTGACGAAAAGGCGATAAAATACACTTATTTCGCACTGCGGGTATTGTTTGTCGACTTCCAGCCAGGGTGTAATCTGTTAGTAAGAGAAGGCAATAAAATCCACTTATCTCTTAATAACAAGCTGCGTTGTAGGTATGGGGTTCAGTAGGTTACTGTTCCCTTCAAACAGTTGTTCGTGTAGAACGTTGAGAGACTCTAACCACTTTCAGTGTATACACCGAGTTAGGTTTTTGGAGTATATTTCTCTGATTGTACTGCGTTTTCGGTCCCTATGTCTTTAATAAAAAGTAAAGGCTTGTTGAGAATTATATTTATATTCAACACCAAAAGGAAAAATCTAATAATTTATTGACTGATTATTGTTGAATTAATAATGCTATTATTATATGAATATACCTTTTCCACCATCGTTTATAACAAATACAAGCCTTCTTTTATTATAAAGACCGAATGAATATTTTATTATATTTATTATATATGATATTGAAAATTAAAAAATATCCGAGTCAATGCCGGGGTATGAACTTGGTAACTATAGATTTCTAGCTCATAGCTCTCTGCTGGTGCCATTGACTCACTTGAGGAACACAAGAATATGTCTTAATATCAACGCCTTGTAGCATGCCTGTCGAATGAGAAATATTCTGCCGTATGCTTACTACGTTGACATTCCTATATGGTTACTCAAGCAATTATTCTTAATAGTTGTACGTATGTATGTACGTATATATATATATATATATATATATATATATATATATATATATATATATATATATATATATATATACGTACATACATACGTATGTACTTGCTTGAGTGTTCAAAATACATATATATATATATATTGTGCGCAAAATATATATATATATATGTATTTTTAACATACTTATTATCCTAGGTAGGCAACTTCGTTACAATTTTAATACTTTAATTATACACATGATTTGTATATGCAAATGCCTACTGATAGCAAAGTTTTGTTAATTTGTTCTTCAGAATTTTCAATCTGATCTCCAATGATTGTTATGATCGACTTCAATTTGATCTTTGTCATCAATATTTGTATAAATTATGCTCTATATCTTTGTTGTTTTTTTGCAAATTGCTAAATTAGAAAAGGCAAAAACAATCAACAAAATTTACCGGAACAAATTAACAATCATATGATTTTGTTCCTCATGTTTTGCAATTCGAGTGTTCATCGTTTCAATGTCACCATGACACAAAAAATTAATTTTTGTTGAACTTGCTGTTATAGTAATTTTTTTTACAGTGCAAAAACAAAAAGATATGAACAAAATTTATATTCAATTCTTACAGTGTTGAATAAAAATCGAAATTAAAAAAAAACAAATTTTGTTTCATAAAAAGTTTTATTAATTCAATAATTGTTCAAAATCTCCATTGATCAATTGGATGACTCGTTAGTCAGCTTCTCGAGCTACCTGTCATATATTTTATGAAAATGTATGCATACATTTTTGGACGGCCCCCGCGACACCCTTAACAAATTTCATTAAATGAAATAAAATGAAAATAAATGTTTAGGGTCAATCAATGTAAATTTTTTAAATTCTTCAGACCCATCAAACTCATCAATGACTCAATCAAATTTGTTAAGGGTCGAGGGGCCGTCTAGTGGTGATCTTGAATGACCCTAGTTTCGGAGATATAGACTAAAGTTAGGTTTTTTAAATTAGAACCTATACTTTTAAGTGCTTTTTTTTATTAAGCTTTTAAAAGTAAACTAGTTTAATGCCCGTCGTGCCTTGGCACGAACATTTTAATACTTTAATTATACACATGATTTGTATATGCAAATGTCTACTGATAGCAAAGTTTTGTTAATTTGTTCTTCACAATTTTCAATCTGATCTCCAATAATTTTTTATGATCGACTTCAATTTGATCTTTGTCATCAATATTTGTATAAATTATGCTCTATATCTTTGTTGATTTTTTTGCTTTATATCTTTGTTGCAAATTGCAAAATTAGAAAAAGCAAAAAAAATAATCAAAATTTACCGGAACAAATTAACAAATCAATTTCAAATGATTTTGTTCCTCATGTTTTGCAATTCGGTTACAAGGTTACTGTTGGTTTCTTTTTTCAAAGAAAATTCAACTTTTAATATAAAAAAAAGTACATATTTTTCAATTATTTAAGCCATACGGATATGAAGGTCGTCAAAATTACATTTTTTTTTTAAATTGTATTTATTTTTGTTGTAACATTTTGACAAATGTTATATTAAACTGTACTGTGTAGTACTGTATTTACTAACCCATAATGCGTTCGCTGTGGCAGACGCGACGGCAGTATTTTCTCAGTGCGAATACAGTGAGGTAATATGACATGTCGCGACGGCACCTGAGTGGATGGAAATGTATCATTTCTTTGTGATGTTTTTGTGGATGCATCCGCTGCACCAGACGCGACGTCAGCATTTCTTCACTTTACTTACACTGAAGGAATTGCTACATGTCGTGGCCGGGCAATGGAGCTTGGAATCTGTTTTGATAATTTTAGTTTCAGTTGGGAGTTGACCACAAACGAATATTGTGCAACATTAAAAACTAATTTAATCATTTTAATAATTATCATACTTTAAAATTAAATTGATAGAATTAATATCCTTAGAAATAATATCATTTTAATTAAATAAAATATCAAAAATACATTGATATCGTCTTTTTATTTAACTGTAAAACATTACTCCCACAAATCCATGGCACATTATTTGTGCATTCTGTCAAAAATAGCGAGATAGTGCGGGTTGTATTGCTACTAATACGTATAAGAAGAGTTGCATGTGGTCTTAGTGTTCCTGCAGCAACAGTGCAACAAAATTACACGTGGATGCACTCTTACCACTCCACTCCAATGCATAATCTGCTTCAAACGGACTTGCCCAGAAGGATCTAATTTTGTGAGTGGACACATGAAAGTTGTGGTGAAAATGGACACATGAAAATGGTGGTGAAAATGGTGTCTACTCGTAACATTAGCAAGTCCATTAGAAGCAGATTATGCACCGTTGTGACGGGGAAAGAGTACATCCATTCCATTGCACTTAAGTATTTGCAACCTTAACGGATATATAAATGTTCGTTCGGGGTACGTCCGTCTAAAACTCGACAACCGATGGATCGATTGACACCAATTTTGGACAATATGTTAGCTTAGTCTGCAGGAAGGTTTCTATTAAGTTTAATTCCAATTGGTGGCCTTGTAGTCGTAATATTTCAATTCTTCGTATTTATGGTACGATTTAGCTCGAATTCACAAAATAAATTTACTGATATTTCTTTATATCAGAATGGATGTACTTTGGCTATGATTATTGAAATCTATATATTTATCGGCGGTCAGCCATCAGCAGAGTAGGGCGAATAACAAAGAATGCTTCAGAAATGCATGTGGCCGCAACTATCTCTGACTGGTGGAAGTGCGATCAAACCTTCACGTGGTGGCCGCTGGTAATTTTCCTCCAGTACAGGAAAAGCGAAATGATATCGGGCTAGTTCTTCAAAGTAAGGTTGGCGCGAGGCCAATAACCTCGCCCGTAAAATACCATATTACGGAACCCAAAATCAGACTCGGATACACTGATGAACAGCGAAGAACACGGCAACGAAAACGGCTAAACAATTTAAGAATTTTCTCATGGAACGTACGATCACTGTATAGAGCTCAAGCTGCACAAAAGCTAGCCGAAATATGTAGGGAGCCAGTATTCAGGCAGTACATTGACATCCATAGCTTACACGAGAACACTAATGACAATGGACAGCAACAGCATCCGCGAATCAGATTCGAGTCAATACGGCTGCCCTTCGCAACGAAGAGACCAGAAACAACTACGGTCAAGCGATAGGACTCGCCCTAAATGCAGGAAGAGTAAGTCCTGTGGCTGATATGCCGGGCGTAGAAGAGAAATGGACATGCCTTAAGAATACTGTCATTAGTACTGCTGACTCCATCTTAGGCGGTAGTCGTAGAGATCGGAACGACTGGTTCGGTGACGAATGTAAGCTAGCGACTGAACGTAAGAATGGTGCGTACCGAGCAATGCAACAATCTTATAAAACGCGGGCACGCGAAGATGAATATAAAGAACTCAGAAGATATAAAAAAACAGTTCACCAGCGACTGACATACCAGTACTTACAAATGGATCCGAGAATTGAGTGCTTAGCAAAAAACATTCTGACCTCTTAGCCGCGTTCGAGAGAAAAGTCTTAGGGATGATTGTTTGCCCCGTATGTAAGGAAGGACGATTCCGGAAACTTTATAAGGATGAGGTCTACAAGCGTTACAGTGATGTCGACATCTTGAAGAAAGATAAGCTTGGTAGGCTCCGGTGGGCAGGACACCTAGCTCGCATGAGCGAAGAGGATCCTGCTCGGAAAGTCCTTTGCGTTAGGATTTATGGAACACGACAGCAAGGCCGGCCAAACCTACGCTGGGAGGATGGCGTAGACCAGTACGCCCAGAGTTTAGGGATGCCAAACTGGATGGCATCGGCTCAAAATCGGGACCGGTGGAGGGACTTTTCGCGGAGGCCAGGACCGGACCCAGGTTGTAGAGCTAAATATGATGGTATATTTATGCGTGAAGAGAAAACTTTGTACCCCTTTTACTTTCTTTTACATACTAAAAAGGAAGTATAGTAACCATGAGAATTTTCGAACTCAGGATTTTTGCAGATTTACCCTGTAACGTGTTTGCTCGGGTGACGCTCTTCGGTCACCCAGGGTTCGTGTTGCAGAGTGTTACAAATTAAAAAGAGGGTAGATGTTTCGTTTTTCCATATATTTTATTTTTCGGTGCAGACTTGATGCGTTTACAACTTAAAACTATTTACTACAATAATACTACTAATGCTAATGCTACATACGGGCAAAGGATCGGGAGGGGTTTTAACGGAGGGGGGGGGGGGGGGGCTAGTCGTACAGCGTGTCCGCTAGTACCATTCGGTATGTGTGATACTCACTCAATTGTGTTTGTACTTTGGCGCGGTACCACTACTAGGGCAGAGTGAATATCAATCAGTCAGTGCCTGGCTAGGTGCGCGCAGTATGGAAGAGAGCAAAGTCGGAATTCGCTCAGGGCGTCTGTACGTCGGTGCGCCACTATTGTCGAGGCAGAGTGAATAATATATCAGTCAGTGCCCCGGCGAGTGTGCGAACTGAAGTGACTGAAGTGAGTGAACCCACTCAGTCCCTTATGCCGGAAATATTCGGACTTCGGTACGAATAGTGCGGCACCGCTTCACAAGGCAGAGTGAATATCATTCGGTGCTTGTGTAACGGTGCGAATGTACTGCATGAGCAGAGGGAATATATATCAGTCAGGGATCATGCAGTTGCACACGGCGGGTGGAACGGTATGGTAAAGTAGCAAGGCAGAGTGAATATTAATCAGTCAGTGCTTTTGCAATTCCACCAGGAATTCCCCTAGCAGCTAGTTTGTATAGAACATCGAGACGTTACTCCAGTCGCAGTTATTTCTCGACGACTTTTCTAGTGTTTCTGGTCCCCATGTCATTACATAAATACCAGAACTTGTTAGGAATTATATGATGATTATAATCAGAATTGAAATTCCAGTCGGTATTTGTATGACGACATGTGGACCAGTGCTTGCACTTTACAGGCGAAGGTTTACCATATATTTGGCTTCGTATTTGCGAGCCAGTATATTGAACGATATATTGCCACGTGCATATACGTCTCGTTGACTGTATGGTATGTAATATGTATCAAGTGTGTGGTACTTGACTGCCTGCTTGTCGACGTCGGCTGCATTTTGTGTATGTCGTACGACACAGTATGACTGCCTGTAGCCGTCAACTCCATGGTGTGTATCAAGTGTGTGGTACTTGACTGCCTGCTTGTCGACGTCGGCTGCATTTCGTGTGTACCGTACGGCTGTGCGTATATGCATGTCGTGTTTTGGGCGGACGGACGTTTCGGACATTATTTCTACGACCCAGACGGCTGAACTTATGGCGATGAAAATTCATACTTAAGCTTTTTACATAAATTGAGAGGGGCCAGTTGATTTTGACGGAAATCTGACAACCGGAAGTGACAGTTTACTTGTACAGTTTTTCGAGTTTTGCAAATAACTCAAAAAGTATAGCGCTTAGAAGAAATCTGTTAAGTGCAAAAGAAATTTTAACAAAAAAATAAAAAAAAACAACACATAAAAATTAAAATTTTTCATCTAAATTCTCTAATCACAGAAATTGATATGGGAACCCCTCGATCCTGGGTCATTTTTTGTTTTTTTTTTTATTGTAGGAGAAAATCATCGAAAGAGACATTTGACATCAGATGTTAAAATTGAAAATTCTCAGATCATTTTATTCTGAGCACTTAGAGCAAATAAGAAACACGAGCTTTTTTCTTGAGAACTCTTGAGCTCTGAACTGATTTATGAAAACGCGAAATTACAGAATATTGCGAAAACTTGTTCTATCTGTAATTTGATATAGACAACGAAAAACGACATCAATAAAAATACAATTCAGTAAATAAGTAAGTTGAATTAAGCATAAAACATTTATGTCTCGTTTCATTTGCTGGGTTCATTTGTGCGTGAGCTAAGATTTATCTCTCTCCACCGCCCAAAACCAAGCAGCGCAGCTGACTGCGCAGCACACACCGCACACAGTCATTAATGTACGACGGTATCTGATGCCACTATTTGATATTTAAAAAAGTGTATCAGGGCCTTGCGGCCGAACCCAGAGCCCGATCACTACCAAATTTTAGAAAAAGTATTGTTTATTGGGTGTGTGCAAAATTTCAATAAAATCGGGCCTTGGGAAGTGGGTTAAAAATTGATCGCAAGATTCCACGACGACCGACGACCGTGCTACAGGCAAGTGAAGTTAATATAGAGTCCTTCCAGCGTAGGTTTGGCCGGCCTCGCTGTCGTGTTCCATAAATCCTACCGCAAAGGACTTACTGAGCAGGATCCTCTTCGCTGCCCACCGGAGCCTACCGAGCTAAATTCTCTTCACGATGTCGACATCGCGGTAACGCTCATAGATCTCATTATTATAGAGTCTCCGGAATCGTCCTTTCTCACATACGGGCCAACAATTATCCGTAAGACTTTTCTCTCGAACGCGGCTAAGAGGTCAGAATGCTTTTTGCTAAGCACCCAAGTCTCGGATCCATATGTAAGTACTGGTACGACCATTGTCTTATATACCAGCAGCTTGGATGTTATGGTTAAATTCCTGGATTTGAAGAGTCTTGACAGACTATAGTAGGTTTTTTTTGGCTTTAAGCAACCGTGGGCGTATTTCTGGTTCCATGCTGTTATCGGCTGCTACAGTCGACCCGAGATATTTAAATGATTGCACTACTTCAAATTCGCGCTCCACTATTTGAATTGAGCGACCAATGTTGGATCTACTACTCGCAGACGTGGCCACCATGTACTTTGTTTTGCTCTCATTTATGTGCAGCACCAGATTTCGTGCCGCCTGCTCGATCAGGATGAAAGCTTCCTGTACAGCTCTTCGGTTTCTACCAACGATGTCAATATCGTCTGCGTAAGCCAGTATCTGAATGGACTTATAGAGGATTGTTCTTCTCGCCGTTACGTCAGAGTCTCGGATCACTTTCTCCAACGCCAGGTTGAAGAGGACGCTGGCCAGTCCATCACCTTGGCGGAGCCCGTTATAGATGTTGTATGGGCTTGATAGTGATCCGGATATTTTTACTTGGCTTATAACATTGGTCATGGTCAACCTACATAGTCGTGTCAGTTTATTTGGGATGCCGATTTCTCTTATGGCTTTATAAAGTTCTACTCTGGCTATGCTATCATAGGCGGCTTTAAAGTATGTAAAAATACGGTGTAGTGAGTTTTGAAACTGACATTTTTCCATCACCTGCCTTAGGGTGTAAATCTGAGCAGTTGTTGATTTGCCTGGTATGGACCAATGATCTTTAGCGTATGGGTCTATCCTGTTTTTTTTTTTATAATTCGCGGACGCTTCAAGGGGTTCGCACCCTTATAATGCCCGGCTATATGCCTTGCACAGCGTGGACGTTAAGGAAGAGGAGGAGAAAAGAGGAGATGTCTATGAGCTTGTGTTTTGAATGCCTGTGTATCATAGTGATGTGGGAGGACAGAGCTTGGCAGAGCATTCCACATACGTGTTGTACGGCTGAAGAACGAATCCCTGAATTTAACTATACGTCCGAAGATGGGCTTGAGGGTAAACTGATGAGCATTTAGAGCGCCACGGGTATTGCGGTTGAATTCAAGGAGAGGTGGCAAGCAGCTGGATATTTCTCTTGAGCACCGCTGGTAGTAGAAGCGATAAAACAGTGAAAAGCAAGAAACGTTCCTGCGTTGTTCAAGCGAATCTATTGCTTTCGCTATATTTTCCTCACCAATAAGTTTTATCGCGCGTTTTTGTATTCTATCTATATGGCAATTGTACTCAAGTTTTGGGCAAATAAAAGCTATGTATATGGTAGCCAGATCAGAGGGAGTGAAATATTTCTTGCACCGGGCAAGAAAACCTAAACATTTCGCAGCATTTTTAGCGGCGATAAATGTGGGGTCATTCCAACGAAGCTTGTCGTTAAAACACCTATCGAGAATTGCGAGATTTTCAATTTCCTCGATGCAAGTGCCATTCATGGATAATGGCATGGGGTTTAGGATTCGCTTGGACGATAGGAGACCGCATTGGGTCTTGGAAGCGTTAAATTCTACTCTATTGATTTCTTCCCACTGTCAAGGTCAGAATTTAAAGTGCCTAACATACGAAGTTGTTTGAGTTCCACATCAGAGGTGGAGGGACATTCCTCAAACTTATATGAGAAGCTGAGAGTGCTGTCGTCAGTGAAAGAGTGAATTGGATTAGAAGTCACAGATAAGAGATCATTAATTAAAATGAGAAAGAGTGTCGGGGACAGAACAGAGCCCTGGGGAACGCCAGCTTTTATGTGGTGTATTTTAGACTTGAAACCGTCCAAAACAACTTGGATTGAGCGGTCCAAAAGATAGCTTTTAATCCAATGAAGCAGTTTATCATCGACTCCATAAGCACGCATTTTAGACAAAAGACCTTGATGCCAAACTCTGTCAAATGCTTTAGAATTATCTAGTGCAACAGCTTTGCTTTCTCCAAATTGGTGCAAAGATCGGTTCCACTGTTCGGTGAGATATACCATCAAATCACCAGTAGAACGTTGCCCACGAAATCCATACTGCCGGTCACTAAGGATTTCGTTGGTTTCAAGATATTTCTTAAGCTGATAATTGATCAGCGTTTCCATGACCTTGGAAAGAATGGATGTAAGTGCTATGGGTCGGTACGAAGAAGGAGACTACGGCTCGCCTTTTTTTGGGTATGGGCTGGACAAATGCTGTTTTCCAAATTCTCGGGAAGAGTCCAGAAGAATAGAATAGATGGAAAAGCTTACGCAATGGTAATGCCAGCTTGGAAGAACACCTCTTCAGAACTAATGGAGAAATACCATCTGGCCCAGCGGATTTGTGAGTGTTGAGATCATATAATACTCTAGCAACTGCACGAGTACGAATAAATATCTGTCCCGTAGAGTGTCCTGTCTTGAAGGATAGAGGAGAAAATCTTATAAGCGGTACTCAACAACGTTATACCACGATAATTGCTGCAGGTTGTGATATCTCCTTTCTTATGTATGGGGCACAGGATGCCTCTTCGCCAGTCTTCTGGCATCGCTTCTTCCTCCCATACTTGCACTATTAGTTCATGAATTGCTTGGTGTATTGCGTGGCCTGTTGTTTTAATTAGCTCCGCTGGGATACAATTTTTGAGCCGATTTATCGCTCTGCTAACTTCGTCTATGCTTGGTGGCGGCAGCATAGTATGATCTTCAGTCATTGGTGCATCCTCCAATTCCTCAGTTAGCTGGCCATTTAGCAACTCATGAAAGTGCTCTTCCCATCGCTCTAAGATGCCTTTGAGATCGGCGATCAGATTACCCTCTTTGTCTTTGCAGTATATGCAACGCGGTGTATATTGCGTCATACCGCGGACTCTTTGGTAGAACTTCCGCGCCTGATGCGGTCGTCGCTCTCGATACTGTTCTAGTTCACGGACGAGATTCTTCTCCCAAGCTGCTTTCTTTCGCCGGTGAACTGTTTTTTCATATCTTCTGAGCTCTTTATATTCATCTTCGCGAGCCCGCGTTCTATGCATTGCATTGCTCGGTACGCAACATTCTTACGTTCAGTCGCTAGCTTATATTCGTCATCGAACCAGTCGTTTTGATCTCTATGACTACTGCCTAAGAAGGAGTCAGCAGCACTAATGACAGTATTCTTAAGGCGTGTCCATTTCTCTTCCACGCCCGGCATCTCAGCCCCAGAACTTACTCTTCCTGCATTTAGGGCGAGTCCTATCGCTTTACCGTGGTTGTTTCTGGTCTCTTCGTTGCGAAGGGCAGCCTTGTTGACTCGAATCTGAATCTGGATGCTGGCTTTCTTGATGATGCAATCCACGCTCGGAGCACCATACTAACAAGATAGTGGTCCGAGTCGACGTTGGCACCTCGGTACGTTCGTACCGTCATCAGATTCGGGTTGTGGCGGCGGTCTATCAATACGTGGTCTATCTGGTTGCGAGTGGCTCCATCAGAAGATACCCAGGTGGCTTTGTGGATATTTTACGCGCAAATCTTGTACTAGCAACGACCAAATTATTGCTTGCTGCCATCTCTATGACTCGTTGTACTGGCTCCCTACCTATTTTGGCATTCATATCCCCCAGAATGATTTTTACATCATACTGAGAACAGGCATGGAGTTCTAGTTCGACTGATTCAAAGAATTCTTCTTTTTCATCAACTGGTGAATCCTCTGTTAGCAGTGCGTGAACTTGTATGAGGCTTATGTTTTTAAATCTGCCCCGCACGCGAAGGGTGCGTAGCCGTCCATTTACTGCTGTAAAGCCGATAACGGTGGGTTTCATTCTTTTGCTGACTAGAAACCCCACCCCGAGCACATGATGTCTTGCATGACAGCTGTAATATATGTCATATTCTAATTTTTGTAAGACACCATTCCCCGTCCATCGCATCTCCTGAATTGCTGTTATGTCAGCATTATATTTGGACAGGGTATCGGCTAGCTGTTGTGCAGCTCGAGCTCTATATAGTAAGCGTACGTTCCATGAGAAAATTCTTAAATCGTTTAGCCGTTTTCGTTGCCGTGGTCGTCGTCGTTCATTAGTGTATCCGAGGCTGACTTTAGGTTCCGTAATATGGTTTTTTACGGGCGAGGTTATTGGCCTCGCGCCAACGTTACTTTGAAGGGACTAGCCCGATCATTTCGCTTTTCCTGTACTGGAGGAAAATTACCAGCGGCCACCACGTGAAGGTTTGATCGAACTTCCACCAGTCAGATATAGTTGCGGCCACATGCATTTCTGAAGCATTCCGTGTTATTCGCCCTACTCTGCTGATGGCTGACCGCCCAACCCAAGTTTATTAAATTATAAATTACAACTTTATTAAACAATCAGTAAAAATAACAAAAGTTCACATAACTAGTTGAATTTCAAATAAGAACTTAACTACTTCGTTCAAACGCATCTTTTTATACCCATTGAATAGTTTCCAGAAGCTTTCAATTTTATAGACGGAAATATCGAAAAAATACCAAAATTTTTTGGCCATATTCCCTTATTTACAACTAACGATACTCAGTGTAATGTGTCATCTTCTAATAAAACATCATTTATCCTCTTACACTGGGGAAATATGACATGTCGCGACGGCATCTCAACGGATGCAAATGTATAATTTCTTTGTGATGTTTTTGCGGACGCATCCGCTGAACCAGACGCAACGTCAGTATTTTTTCACTGTATGTACACTGAAGGAATTGCTACAAGTCATGACCGGGCAGCGGTGCTTGGACGCTGTTTTGATAATTTAAGTTTCAGTTGGGAGTTGACCACAAACAAAAATTGTGCAACATTTAAAACTCATTTAATCGTTTTAATAATTATCATACGCTAAAATTAAATCGTTAGAATTAAAAACCGTTTTAATAAGTTATCATACGTTAGAATTAAATCGTTATAATTAATGTCGTTTTAATGAAATAAAATATCAAAAGTACATTGATATCGTATTTTTATTTAACTGTAAAACATTACTGGAGCAGTCTGTCACAAACGAACGGGATCCTAAACAGCTTAATCGTTATTCGAATCGAAAATTTTTGTAGTTGACAAAAAAACATCAAGTCGATAAATATCGTTTTAGTTGTTACGATCCAACAAAATACACTATTGGCAAGCTGGTATAAGTGTCCAATAGCTTTTGTGCATTTTTCTTCATCGTTGTACTAGTATTGCACGTGCGGTTACTTGTTCGAAGTTTAATTAAATTGAATGAAAACCGTCTACTTCTATACTTGTAGTGAATTGTTTCTGTTTCCAATAACGTATTTTTTAAATTCTCTATATTAACTTCGCGTGCACGTGGCTGGCTGGCTGGCTGGTCAGATTTTCTGATCAATTTTTAGCCCACTTCCCATGGCCCGATTTTATTAAAATTTTGCACACATGTATATTTCCGGTGACAATACTTTCTATTAAAATTTGAGGCCCCTCGGATCTCGGGTTCGGGGGGCTCCCATTCAAATATTTTACAACATTTACCCGATTTTCTTTAAATTTTGTACACATGTGTGTATTCGATGGAAAACACTTTTTGTAAAAATTTGGAGCGATCGGCCCATTGGGGACCCCAATATACAATTTTTAAATATTGGAATATTTTGCCACAAGGCGAGCACGCAGTGTGTGTGTGTGTGTGTGTGTGTGTGTGTGTGTGTGTGTGTGTGTGTGTGTGTGTGTGTGTGTGTGTGTGTGTGTGTGTGTGTGTGTGTGTGTGTGTGTGTGTGTGTGTGTGTGTGTGTGTGTGTGTGTGTTTTTTTTTTTTTTTTTTTTTATGGCTGTGCCAGAGGTGGGGAATCTTCTAAAAGATACCAGTAGAGCCCTCCAGGGGTACTAGCATGCACGATTCGTAAACCTGAATGTTCGTACCAGGAATTACGCCTACGTACTAAACCCTCCTTACACACTTCAACCACTCTCCCCGCGGGACTGCCGTTAGGTATTACATCACGGGGCTGGTAAGCAGATTACTCTATGCCTTCTGCATCTTCTGCTGCTGCTGATCGCCTTATCTTTTCGATTCTTCGCAGCTCGTTTTGCACATTCGTTATGAATACACACACTTCTGTCCACTTACCCTCAGATCTCAGCATTTCTTCTAACAGGACTTGTGGACTTGGCAGGCTGCTTCTCCATTCTCTGAAGCGTCCGCATTGGAAAATCGCATGCTCCGTATCTTCTTCCAGTTCCGGACAATCTGGGCAAAAAGGTGAGCTATCGTGTCCAAATCGATAAAGATATCTTCGATAGCCGCCATGGCCTGACAGAAACTGCGTAAATTGGTAATTGCAGTTACCGTGAGATCGGTTTGTCCAATTCTCCATATTCGGGATCAGTTTGTGGGTCCATCTTCCTTTCAAACTTATGTCCCACCTGGCTTGCCATACAGCCATTGAGGTGGCCTTTTCTTCTTCTTTGATCATTTTGATTGATCGTTGGTCCGGATGTGATAAGGCTCTTCTATTGTAGATCCTAAGCATTTCATCTGCGAGGATGTCTACTGGAACCATTCCTGCTATAACGAGGGCCGCATCATCGGAGATCGTTCGGAACCCGCTGATCGTCCTTAGTGCACTGAGTCTGTATATAGACGAGAGGTTTCTTCTTATTTCTTTAGTCACCAGTGCCTCCGCCCAAACTGGGGCTGCGTACAGGAGGACTGAGCTAACTACTCTGGACATTAGGACCCTCCTTGGATATCCTGGTCCTCCGACATTTGGCAGTATCCGAGATAATGCTGCCTGCATCTGTGACGCCTTTCTGCTAGAATAGTCCACGTGTATTTTAAAACGGAGCCTATTGTCAAGCATTACTCCTAGGTATTTGACAAAATCCTTTGATCTAATAGTCTGGTTACCAACTCGTATATTTATGTATTCTATATTTTTCCGGCTGGTAATCAGGACTGCTTCCGTTTTATGGTCGGCTAATTCTAAACCGACGGATACTAGCCATTTTTTGATTTGGCCAACTGCTTCATTCGTGGCTGACTCTATTCCATTGATTGCCTTTGACACTGTGACAACGGCGATGTCGTCAGCGAATCCAAATATTTGTACGCCTGGTGGTAATGCTAGTCTTAGAACTCCATCGTACATTATATTCCATAGAAGGGGACCCAGCACCGATCCTTGTGGGACTCCTGCGGAGACTTTATAGTACTTTGTACCCTCATTGGTTTCGTACCTCAACCTTCTATAACTTAAGTAGCTTGACACTATCTTCCTTATATAGTATGGTGCATCCATTCTGGCGAGTGATCTTCTTATTGAGGACCATTTTGCAGAGTTAAAGGCGTTTTTTATGTCCAGTGTCACTACTGCACAATATTCCTTTGTGCCCCACCGCCATCTTTCTCCTTCAATCGCTTTCTTTGCTATATTGACCACCGCCTTTATGGTGTCGACGGTCGAGCGCGATTTTCGAAACCCGAATTGATGATCTGACAGTGCTCCTTTATTATCCGCTATATTAAGCAATCTGTCATATATGATCCGCTCGAGTATCTTTCCCATTGTATCTAGTAGGCATATTAGGCGGTACGACGATGGATCGCCCGGTGGTTTGTTTCCCTTTGGCAGCAATACTAAATGTTGCAGTTTCCAAGGTTCAGGGAAAACTCCTTCATCTAAACACCTTTAAATGCATGCCACGAACATGTCCGGCCTGCTTCGGATGGCCGCTTTCAATGCCTTGTTAGGAATGCCATCGGGTCCAGGAGCTTTGTTGTCTCTTATTCTTTTAGTTGCGTTCACGAATTCATCAACTGTTAGCCTTGGAATACTTTCTGTGCTAGTTTCTCTAATTATGTTGCACATAGTATATGGTTCTTGCGGAAAAAGGTGTTCTACGATGGACCTAAGCATTGTTGGGCATGAAATTTGTGGGGACTTACCGCCTTTGAGCTTTGCCATAACTATTTTGTATGCTGTGCCCCAGGGGTTGATGTCAGCCTCGTCACATAATTCTTTAAAGCATTTTGACTTGCTTTCCTTAATCGCGTTTTTAAAATTTCGTCTCGCCAGTCTAAGCATTTCAAGCCGTTCTTGAAAATCGGTTCCCCTTCTTGAACGCTGAACTCTGCGCCTGGCTTGTAGGCAGATAGCTCTCAGTGCTTTTATCTGCTCGTTCCACCAATAGCAACGAACCCCTTTCTTGCTTGGTATTCTTCTAGGCATAGCTGCGTCGCACGCTGTGGTAATTGTACGAGCAAGTTGTTGCGACAGGATCTCAGCCGTTCCGCTTTCGGTTAGGATGCTTGTGTTTATGACCTCCTCAAACATCTCTATATCAAAGAACTTATCTTTCCATTTAGGACCCCCTACTTTTGGGGGTTGCACGGGGTTTCTTTCTTTAATTTCAATTATAATCGCCTGGTGGTCGCTGTGCGTGTATTCTTCGCTGACCCGCCATCTTATGTTTCGCAGGAGGGAGCTGCTAACATAGGTTATATCGATGATCGATCCCATTCCTGCTTTGCGATACGTATTTACACACAAGCCTATCTCTAGTGTTGCGAAAGATTCTAGCAGATAACGTCCTCTATCATTCGTTAGTCTGCTGCCCCAGTCTGTTGCCCAGGCATTAAAATCTCCCCCAATAACTACTGGAGCTCTTCCATGAGCATCGGCCGTTAAGCTCTCTAGCATTGCTGCGTACTCACTCGCCGTCCAGCTAGGTCTTGCATAACAACTGTAAAAATTGATGCCATTTATCTTTGCTCGTACGAAGCCCTCCGCCTGCCCATCTACATCTTGGAAGGCATGTCTGCCGCAAATCCATATTGCAGCGCTCTTCGTTTTATCGCAGGTCCAAACGATGTTGTCGAGAGATTTGTACGGCTCACTGATTAACATAATGTCCGCTCTCTCGTCTTTTGCTGTCTGTATCAGGATATCCTGCGCTATCTCGCAGTGATTAAGATTTATCTGAATAATCTTCATACTCTTCTGGCAGTTATAGCTCTCTTAAAGACCGGACACTTGCTGCTGCCCGCTACGTGCTTGGCCTCTTTTGGGTGTTCCTTTCTACAGAACATGCAGGAAGGCTCCTTGACGCAATTCTTTGCTATGTGGCCTTCTTCCCCACACCTCCTGCAAAGCTTGGAGCGATCTTCTCCGTTTTTGCACTGTTTGGCAAAGTGCCCAAATTCCAAGCATTTGAAGCACTTTTTGAGGATTGCCCGTTCGCGGATGCGACAGACGACCCAGCCAATTTTAATTTTTTTTGTATCAAGAAGCTTCTTTGCCTTCTCTTCAGGAAGACGAATTGTCGCTGTTTGGGTTCCACAGTAGGCTTTTCGCAAGGAAAGGAAGTCAGTCGGTGAAATGTTTTCTACTTCAAATTGAGACTTTATTGCGTCGCATATGTCCTCTTTTGAGGTTATTTCATCGATGTCCCTGATCTCGATACTAGTCCGTTGGGTAAGAGTCCTAACAATCGCCTGCTCGCCTAGCGCTTCGCTGAGGACACTCTTGAATTCGACGGTCTTTTCCCCTGTATCCTTAAGCTGGATGAGAAGATCGCCTTTTTGTGTTCTCCTGATCCTGGAAACTTCTTTTCCAATTAGCTCCATTTTTGGGTCCGCTTTCATGTTACGTAGAATCTGCGCATAGGACATTTCACCCTTCGCTTGTATAACGATAGCGTCGGGTCTTATCTTTCTGACTTTTTTTGATGTTTGCCTGGTGGCAGTCTCCTTGCTAATGGCGTTGGTTTTGACCTTTTTTCCTTTGGTGACAACCCTTGTCCATTCGCCTACTCCCGTTTTCGGTGCATTTCCGTTTTTTCCCTCCGGGATTTTAGCGGTAGTCGCTGTTACCTTATCTATGGGTTTTTGTAACGACTTTTGATTTTGATGCCTTTTTGCTTTTGGCGTCTCGCTGTCTATCGTCTGCTTCCGTTTTGGCTCAAGTGTAGCTTTTAGCCAGGGGGAAGTTTGTGAGGAGGTGTGTTTTCTAATCACCTCCTTTGCCTTTTCATCTTTAAGGCTGATAGCCGATAGCTCATAAAGCTTTTTTATGCTATCAATTGCATCACGCATTGCTTGGTGGATAGACCGCCTTTTTCCATCTTCCAGCATGTCTACCAGTTCCCTGATTTGCTCGCCTAGCTTGAGGAAATCAGAATTCTGATGTTTTGGTTTTTCGGTCGTCGTCTTCTTACTAGTTGACGGCGACACGCGTACCTCTGTGGATTCTGGCGATTTAGGTTTTTGGCCAGGTGGTGACCTTACCAATCTGGAACTCCTTTGAAAGGCGTTTACTTCGACCACCTCTTCTACTTCTCCTCCTCCTACTCCTCCTGTGTGTGTGTGTGTGTGTGTTTGTGTGTGTGTGTGTGTGTGTGTGTGTGTGTGTGTGTGTGTGTGTGTGTGTGTGTGTGTGTGTGTGTGTGTGTGTGTGTGTGTGTGTGTGTGTGTGTGTGTGTGTGTGTGTGTGTGTGTGTGTGTGTGTGTGTGTGTGTGTGTGTGTGTGTGTGTGTGTGTGTGTGTGTGTGTGTGTGTGTGTGTGTGTGTGTGTGTGTGTGTGTGTGTGTGTGTGTGTGTGTATGTATGTGTGTGTGTGTGTGTATGTGTGTGTGTGTGTATGTGTGTGTGTGTGTGTGTGTATGTGTATGTGTGTGTGTGTTCTGTCCACTTACCCTCAGATCTCAGCATTTCTTCTAACAGGACTTGTGGACTTGGCAGGCTGCTTCTCCATTCTCTGAAGCGTCCGCATTGGAAAATCGCATGCTCCGTATCTTCTTCCAGTTCCGGACAATCTGGGCAAAAAGGTGAGCTATCGTGTCCAAATCGATAAAGATATCTTCGATAGCCGCCATGGCCTGACAGAAACTGCGTAAATTGGTAATTGCAGTTACCGTGAGATCGGTTTGTCCAATTCTCCATATTCGGGATCAGTTTGTGGGTCCATCTTCCTTTCAAACTTATGTCCCACCTGGCTTGCCATACAGCCATTGAGGTGGCCTTTTCTTCTTCTTTGATCATTTTGATTGATCGTTGGTCCGGATGTGATAAGGCTCTTCTATTGTAGATCCTAAGCATTTCATCTGCGAGGATGTCTACTGGAACCATTCCTGCTATAACTAGGGCCGCATCATCGGAGATCGTTCGGAACCCGCTGATCGTCCTTAGTGCACTGAGTCTGTATATAGACGAGAGGTTTCTTCTTATTTCTTTAGTCACCAGTGCATCCGCCCAAACTGGGGCTGCGTAAAGGAGGACTGAGCTAACTACTCTGGACATTAGGACCCTCCATGGATATCCTCCGACATTTGGCAGTATCCGAGATAATGCTGCCTGCATCTGTGACGCCTTTCTGCTAGAATAGTCCACGTGTATTTTAAAACGGAGCCTATTGTCAAGCATTACTCCTAGGTATTTGACAAAATCCTTTGATCTAATAGTCTGGTTACCAACTCGTATATTTATGTATTCTATATTTTTCCGGCTGGTAATCAGGACTGCTTCCGTTTTATGGTCGGCTAATTCTAAACCGACGGATACTAGCCATTTTTTGATTTGGCCAACTGCTTCATTCGTGGCTGACTCTATTCCATTGATTGCCTTTGACACTGTGACAACGGCGATGTCGTCAGCGAATCCAAATATTTGTACGCCTGGTGGTAATGCTAGTCTTAGAACTCCATCGTACATTATATTCCATAGAAGGGGACCCAGCACCGATCCTTGTGGGACTCCTGCGGAGACTTTATAGTACTTTGTACCCTCATTGGTTTCGTACCTCAACCTTCTATAACTTAAGTAGCTTGACACTATCTTCCTTATATAGTATGGTGCATCCATTCTGGCGAGTGATCTTCTTATTGAGGACCATTTTGCAGAGTTAAAGGCGTTTTTTATGTCCAGTGTCACTACTGCACAATATTCCTTTGTGCCCCACCGCCATCTTTCTCCTTCAATCGCTTTCTTTGCTATATTGACCACCGCCTTTATGGTGTCGACGGTCGAGCGCGATTTTCGAAACCCGAATTGATGATCTGACAGTGCTCCTTTATTATCCGCTATATTAAGCAATCTGTCATATATGATCCGCTCGAGTATCTTTCCCATTGTATCTAGTAGGCATATTAGGCGGTACGACGATGGATCGCCCGGTGGTTTGTTTCCCTTTGGCAGCAATACTAAATGTTGCAGTTTCCAAGGTTCAGGGAAAACTCCTTCATCTAAACACCTTTAAATGCATGCCACGAACATGTCCGGCCTGCTTCGGATGGCCGCTTTCAATGCCTTGTTAGGAATGCCATCGGGTCCAGGAGCTTTGTTGTCTCTTATTCTTTTAGTTGCGTTCACGAATTCATCAACTGTTAGCCTTGGAATACTTTCTGTGCTAGTTTCTCTAATTATGTTGCACATAGTATATGGTTCTTGCGGAAAAAGGTGTTCTACGATGGACCTAAGCATTGTTGGGCATGAAATTTGTGGGGACTTACCGCCTTTGAGCTTTGCCATAACTATTTTGTATGCTGTGCCCCAGGGGTTGATGTCAGCCTCGTCACATAATTCTTTAAAGCATTTTGACTTGCTTTCCTTAATCGCGTTTTTAAAATTTCGTCTCGCCAGTCTAAGCATTTCAAGCCGTTCTTGAAAATCGGTTCCCCTTCTTGAACGCTGAACTCTGCGCCTGGCTTGTAGGCAGATAGCTCTCAGTGCTTTTATCTGCTCGTTCCACCAATAGCAACGAACCCCTTTCTTGCTTGGTATTCTTCTAGGCATAGCTGCGTCGCACGCTGTGGTAATTGTACGAGCAAGTTGTTGCGACAGGATCTCAGCCGTTCCGCTTTCGGTTAGGATGCTTGTGTTTATGACCTCCTCAAACATCTCTATATCAAAGAACTTATCTTTCCATTTAGGACCCCCTACTTTTGGGGGTTGCACGGGGTTTCTTTCTTTAATTTCAATTATAATCGCCTGGTGGTCGCTGTGCGTGTATTCTTCGCTGACCCGCCATCTTATGTTTCGCAGGAGGGAGCTGCTAACATAGGTTATATCGATGATCGATCCCATTCCTGCTTTGCGATACGTATTTACACACAAGCCTATCTCTAGTGTTGCGAAAGATTCTAGCAGATAACGTCCTCTATCATTCGTTAGTCTGCTGCCCCAGTCTGTTGCCCAGGCATTAAAATCTCCCCCAATAACTACTGGAGCTCTTCCATGAGCATCGGCCGTTAAGCTCTCTAGCATTGCTGCGTACTCACTCGCCGTCCAGCTAGGTCTTGCATAACAACTGTAAAAATTGATGCCATTTATCTTTGCTCGTACGAAGCCCTCCGCCTGCCCATCTACATCTTGGAAGGCATGTCTGCCGCAAATCCATATTGCAGCGCTCTTCGTTTTATCGCAGGTCCAAACGATGTTGTCGAGAGATTTGTACGGCTCACTGATTAACATAATGTCCGCTCTCTCGTCTTTTGCTGTCTGTATCAGGATATCCTGCGCTATCTCGCAGTGATTAAGATTTATCTGAATAATCTTCATACTCTTCTGGCAGTTATAGCTCTCTTAAAGACCGGACACTTGCTGCTGCCCGCTACGTGCTTGGCCTCTTTTGGGTGTTCCTTTCTACAGAACATGCAGGAAGGCTCCTTGACGCAATTCTTTGCTATGTGGCCTTCTTCCCCACACCTCCTGCAAAGCTTGGAGCGATCTTCTCCGTTTTTGCACTGTTTGGCAAAGTGCCCAAATTCCAAGCATTTGAAGCACTTTTTGAGGATTGCCCGTTCGCGGATGCGACAGACGACCCAGCCAATTTTAATTTTTTTTGTATCAAGAAGCTTCTTTGCCTTCTCTTCAGGAAGACGAATTGTCGCTGTTTGGGTTCCACAGTAGGCTTTTCGCAAGGAAAGGAAGTCAGTCGGTGAAATGTTTTCTACTTCAAATTGAGACTTTATTGCGTCGCATATGTCCTCTTTTGAGGTTATTTCATCGATGTCCCTGATCTCGATACTAGTCCGTTGGGTAAGAGTCCTAACAATCGCCTGCTCGCCTAGCGCTTCGCTGAGGACACTCTTGAATTCGACGGTCTTTTCCCCTGTATCCTTAAGCTGGATGAGAAGATCGCCTTTTTGTGTTCTCCTGATCCTGGAAACTTCTTTTCCAATTAGCTCCATTTTTGGGTCCGCTTTCATGTTACGTAGAATCTGCGCATAGGACATTTCACCCTTCGCTTGTATAACGATAGCGTCGGGTCTTATCTTTCTGACTTTTTTTGATGTTTGCCTGGTGGCAGTCTCCTTGCTAATGGCGTTGGTTTTGACCTTTTTTCCTTTGGTGACAACCCTTGTCCATTCGCCTACTCCCGTTTTCGGTGCATTTCCGTTTTTTCCCTCCGGGATTTTAGCGGTAGTCGCTGTTACCTTATCTATGGGTTTTTGTAACGACTTTTGATTTTGATGCCTTTTTGCTTTTGGCGTCTCGCTGTCTATCGTCTGCTTCCGTTTTGGCTCAAGTGTAGCTTTTAGCCAGGGGGAAGTTTGTGAGGAGGTGTGTTTTCTAATCACCTCCTTTGCCTTTTCATCTTTAAGGCTGATAGCCGATAGCTCATAAAGCTTTTTTATGCTATCAATTGCATCACGCATTGCTTGGTGGATAGACCGCCTTTTTCCATCTTCCAGCATGTCTACCAGTTCCCTGATTTGCTCGCCTAGCTTGAGGAAATCAGAATTCTGATGTTTTGGTTTTTCGGTCGTCGTCTTCTTACTAGTTGACGGCGACACGCGTACCTCTGTGGATTCTGGCGATTTAGGTTTTTGGCCAGGTGGTGACCTTACCAATCTGGAACTCCTTTGAAAGGCGTTTACTTCGACCACCTCTTCTACTTCTCCTCCTCCTACTCCTCCTGTGTGTGTGTGTGTGTGTGTGTGTGTGTGTGTGTGTGTGTGTGTGTGTGTGTGTGTGTGTGTGTGTGTGTGTGTGTGTGTGTGTGTGTGTGTGTGTGTGTGTGTGTGTGTGTGTGTGTGTGTGTGTGTGTGTGTGTGTGTGTGTGTGTGTGTGTGTGTGTGTGTGTGTGTGTGTGTGTGTGTGTGTGTGTGTGTGTGTGTGTGTGTGTGTATGTGTGTGTGTGTGTGTATGTGTGTGTGTGTGTGTGTGTGTATGTGTGTGTGTGTGTGTGTGTGTGTGTATGTGTATGTGTGTGTGTGTTCTGTCCACTTACCCTCAGATCTCAGCATTTCTTCTAACAGGACTTGTGGACTTGGCAGGCTGCTTCTCCATTCTCTGAAGCGTCCGCATTGGAAAATCGCATGCTCCGTATCTTCTTCCAGTTCCGGACAATCTGGGCAAAAAGGTGAGCTATCGTGTCCAAATCGATAAAGATATCTTCGATAGCCGCCATGGCCTGACAGAAACTGCGTAAATTGGTAATTGCAGTTACCGTGAGATCGGTTTGTCCAATTCTCCATATTCGGGATCAGTTTGTGGGTCCATCTTCCTTTCAAACTTATGTCCCACCTGGCTTGCCATACAGCCATTGAGGTGGCCTTTTCTTCTTCTTTGATCATTTTGATTGATCGTTGGTCCGGATGTGATAAGGCTCTTCTATTGTAGATCCTAAGCATTTCATCTGCGAGGATGTCTACTGGAACCATTCCTGCTATAACTAGGGCCGCATCATCGGAGATCGTTCGGAACCCGCTGATCGTCCTTAGTGCACTGAGTCTGTATATAGACGAGAGGTTTCTTCTTATTTCTTTAGTCACCAGTGCATCCGCCCAAACTGGGGCTGCGTAAAGGAGGACTGAGCTAACTACTCTGGACATTAGGACCCTCCATGGATATCCTCCGACATTTGGCAGTATCCGAGATAATGCTGCCTGCATCTGTGACGCCTTTCTGCTAGAATAGTCCACGTGTATTTTAAAACGGAGCCTATTGTCAAGCATTACTCCTAGGTATTTGACAAAATCCTTTGATCTAATAGTCTGGTTACCAACTCGTATATTTATGTATTCTATATTTTTCCGGCTGGTAATCAGGACTGCTTCCGTTTTATGGTCGGCTAATTCTAAACCGACGGATACTAGCCATTTTTTGATTTGGCCAACTGCTTCATTCGTGGCTGACTCTATTCCATTGATTGCCTTTGACACTGTGACAACGGCGATGTCGTCAGCGAATCCAAATATTTGTACGCCTGGTGGTAATGCTAGTCTTAGAACTCCATCGTACATTATATTCCATAGAAGGGGACCCAGCACCGATCCTTGTGGGACTCCTGCGGAGACTTTATAGTACTTTGTACCCTCATTGGTTTCGTACCTCAACCTTCTATAACTTAAGTAGCTTGACACTATCTTCCTTATATAGTATGGTGCATCCATTCTGGCGAGTGATCTTCTTATTGAGGACCATTTTGCAGAGTTAAAGGCGTTTTTTATGTCCAGTGTCACTACTGCACAATATTCCTTTGTGCCCCACCGCCATCTTTCTCCTTCAATCGCTTTCTTTGCTATATTGACCACCGCCTTTATGGTGTCGACGGTCGAGCGCGATTTTCGAAACCCGAATTGATGATCTGACAGTGCTCCTTTATTATCCGCTATATTAAGCAATCTGTCATATATGATCCGCTCGAGTATCTTTCCCATTGTATCTAGTAGGCATATTAGGCGGTACGACGATGGATCGCCCGGTGGTTTGTTTCCCTTTGGCAGCAATACTAAATGTTGCAGTTTCCAAGGTTCAGGGAAAACTCCTTCATCTAAACACCTTTAAATGCATGCCACGAACATGTCCGGCCTGCTTCGGATGGCCGCTTTCAATGCCTTGTTAGGAATGCCATCGGGTCCAGGAGCTTTGTTGTCTCTTATTCTTTTAGTTGCGTTCACGAATTCATCAACTGTTAGCCTTGGAATACTTTCTGTGCTAGTTTCTCTAATTATGTTGCACATAGTATATGGTTCTTGCGGAAAAAGGTGTTCTACGATGGACCTAAGCATTGTTGGGCATGAAATTTGTGGGGACTTACCGCCTTTGAGCTTTGCCATAACTATTTTGTATGCTGTGCCCCAGGGGTTGATGTCAGCCTCGTCACATAATTCTTTAAAGCATTTTGACTTGCTTTCCTTAATCGCGTTTTTAAAATTTCGTCTCGCCAGTCTAAGCATTTCAAGCCGTTCTTGAAAATCGGTTCCCCTTCTTGAACGCTGAACTCTGCGCCTGGCTTGTAGGCAGATAGCTCTCAGTGCTTTTATCTGCTCGTTCCACCAATAGCAACGAACCCCTTTCTTGCTTGGTATTCTTCTAGGCATAGCTGCGTCGCACGCTGTGGTAATTGTACGAGCAAGTTGTTGCGACAGGATCTCAGCCGTTCCGCTTTCGGTTAGGATGCTTGTGTTTATGACCTCCTCAAACATCTCTATATCAAAGAACTTATCTTTCCATTTAGGACCCCCTACTTTTGGGGGTTGCACGGGGTTTCTTTCTTTAATTTCAATTATAATCGCCTGGTGGTCGCTGTGCGTGTATTCTTCGCTGACCCGCCATCTTATGTTTCGCAGGAGGGAGCTGCTAACATAGGTTATATCGATGATCGATCCCATTCCTGCTTTGCGATACGTATTTACACACAAGCCTATCTCTAGTGTTGCGAAAGATTCTAGCAGATAACGTCCTCTATCATTCGTTAGTCTGCTGCCCCAGTCTGTTGCCCAGGCATTAAAATCTCCCCCAATAACTACTGGAGCTCTTCCATGAGCATCGGCCGTTAAGCTCTCTAGCATTGCTGCGTACTCACTCGCCGTCCAGCTAGGTCTTGCATAACAACTGTAAAAATTGATGCCATTTATCTTTGCTCGTACGAAGCCCTCCGCCTGCCCATCTACATCTTGGAAGGCATGTCTGCCGCAAATCCATATTGCAGCGCTCTTCGTTTTATCGCAGGTCCAAACGATGTTGTCGAGAGATTTGTACGGCTCACTGATTAACATAATGTCCGCTCTCTCGTCTTTTGCTGTCTGTATCAGGATATCCTGCGCTATCTCGCAGTGATTAAGATTTATCTGAATAATCTTCATACTCTTCTGGCAGTTATAGCTCTCTTAAAGACCGGACACTTGCTGCTGCCCGCTACGTGCTTGGCCTCTTTTGGGTGTTCCTTTCTACAGAACATGCAGGAAGGCTCCTTGACGCAATTCTTTGCTATGTGGCCTTCTTCCCCACACCTCCTGCAAAGCTTGGAGCGATCTTCTCCGTTTTTGCACTGTTTGGCAAAGTGCCCAAATTCCAAGCATTTGAAGCACTTTTTGAGGATTGCCCGTTCGCGGATGCGACAGACGACCCAGCCAATTTTAATTTTTTTTGTATCAAGAAGCTTCTTTGCCTTCTCTTCAGGAAGACGAATTGTCGCTGTTTGGGTTCCACAGTAGGCTTTTCGCAAGGAAAGGAAGTCAGTCGGTGAAATGTTTTCTACTTCAAATTGAGACTTTATTGCGTCGCATATGTCCTCTTTTGAGGTTATTTCATCGATGTCCCTGATCTCGATACTAGTCCGTTGGGTAAGAGTCCTAACAATCGCCTGCTCGCCTAGCGCTTCGCTGAGGACACTCTTGAATTCGACGGTCTTTTCCCCTGTATCCTTAAGCTGGATGAGAAGATCGCCTTTTTGTGTTCTCCTGATCCTGGAAACTTCTTTTCCAATTAGCTCCATTTTTGGGTCCGCTTTCATGTTACGTAGAATCTGCGCATAGGACATTTCACCCTTCGCTTGTATAACGATAGCGTCGGGTCTTATCTTTCTGACTTTTTTTGATGTTTGCCTGGTGGCAGTCTCCTTGCTAATGGCGTTGGTTTTGACCTTTTTTCCTTTGGTGACAACCCTTGTCCATTCGCCTACTCCCGTTTTCGGTGCATTTCCGTTTTTTCCCTCCGGGATTTTAGCGGTAGTCGCTGTTACCTTATCTATGGGTTTTTGTAACGACTTTTGATTTTGATGCCTTTTTGCTTTTGGCGTCTCGCTGTGTATCGTCTGCTTCCGTTTTGGCTCAAGTGTAGCTTTTAGCCAGGGGGAAGTTTGTGAGGAGGTGTGTTTTCTAATCACCTCCTTTGCCTTTTCATCTTTAAGGCTGATAGCCGATAGCTCATAAAGCTTTTTTATGCTATCAATTGCATCACGCATTGCTTGGTGGATAGACCGCCTTTTTCCATCTTCCAGCATGTCTACCAGTTCCCTGATTTGCTCGCCTAGCTTGAGGAAATCAGAATTCTGATGTTTTGGTTTTTCGGTCGTCGTCTTTTTACTAGTTGACGGCGACACGCGTACCTCTGTGGATTCTGGCGATTTAGGTTTTTGGCCAGGTGGTGACCTTACCAATCTGGAACTCCTTTGAAAGGCGTTTACTTCGACCACCTCTTCTACTTCTCCTCCTCCTACTCCTACTCCTCCTGTGTGTGTGTGTGTGTGTGTGTGTGTGTGTGTGTGTGTGTGTGTGTGTGTGTGTGTGTGTGTGTGTGTGTGTGTGTGTGTGTGTGTGTGTGTGTGTGTGTGTGTGTGTGTGTGTGTGTGTGTGTGTGTGTGTGTGTGTGTGTGTGTGTGTGTGTGTGTGTGTGTGTGTGTGTGTGTGTGTGTGTGTTCTGTCCACTTACCCTCAGATCTCAGCATTTCTTCTAACAGGACTTGTGGACTTGGCAGGCTGCTTCTCCATTCTCTGAAGCGTCCGCATTGGAAAATCGCATGCTCCGTATCTTCTTCCAGTTCCGGACAATCTGCGCGAAAAGGTGAGCTATCGTGTCCAAATCTATAAAGATATCTTCGATAGCCGCCATGGCCTGACAGAAACTGCGTAAATTGGTAATTGCAGTTACCGTGAGATCGGTTTGTCCAATTCTCTATATTCGGGATCAGTTTGTGGGTCCATCTTCCTTTCAAACTTATGTCCCACCTGGCTTGCCATACAGCCATTGAGGTGGCCTTTTCTTCTTCTTTGATCATTTTGATTGATCGTTGGTCCGGATGTGATAAGGCTCTTCTATTGTAGATCCTAATCATTTCATCTGCGAGGATGTCTACTGGAACCATTCCTGCTATAACGAGGGCCGCATCATCGGAGATCGTTCGGAACCCGCTGATCGTCCTTAGTGCACTGAGTCTGTATATAGACGAGAGGTTTCTTCTTATTTCTTTAGTCACCAGTGCCTCCGCCCAAACTGGGGCTGCGTACAGGAGGACTGAGCTAACTACTCTGGACATTAGGACCCTCCTTGGATATCCTGGTCCTCCGACATTTGGCAGTATCCGAGATAATGCTGCCTGCATCTGCGACGCCTTTCTGCTAGAATAGTCCACGTGTATTTTAAAACGGAGCCTATTGTCAAGCATTACTCCTAGGTATTTGACAAAATCCTTTGATCTAATAGTCTGGTTACCAACTCGTATATTTATGTATTCTATATTTTTCCGGCTGGTAATCAGGACTGCTTCCGTTTTATGGTCGGCTAATTCTAAACCGACGGATACTAGCCATTTTTTGATTTGGCCAACTGCTTCATTCGTGGCTGACTCTATTCCATTGATTGTCTTTGACACTGTGACAACGGCGATGTCGTCAGCGAATCCAAATATTTGTACGCCTGGTGGTAATGCTAGTCTTAGAACTCCATCGTACATTATATTCCATAGAAGGGGACCCAGCACCGATCCTTGTGGGACTCCTGCGGAGACGTTATAGTACTTTGTACCCTCATTGGTTTCGTACCTCAACCTTCTATAACTTAAGTAGCTTGACACTATCTTCCTTATATAGTATGGTGCATCCATTCTGGCGAGTGATCTTCTTATTGAGGACCATTTTGCAGAGTTAAAGGCGTTTTTTATGTCCAGTGTCACTACTGCACAATATTCCTTTGTGCCCCACCGCCATCTTTTTCCTTCAATCGCATTCTTTGCTATATTGACCACCGCCTTTATGGCGTCGACGGTCGAGCGCGATTTTCGAAACCCGAACTGATGATCTGACAGTGCTCCTTTATTATCCGCTATATTAAGCAATCTGTCATATATGATCCGCTCGAGTATCATTCCCATTGTATCTAGTAGACATATTGGGCGGTACGATGATGGTTCGCCCGGTGGTTTGTTTCCCTTTGGAAGCAATACTAAATGCTGCAGTTTCCAAGGTTCAGGGAAAACTCCTTCATCTAGACACTGTTGCATGCATGTCATGAACATGTCCGGCCTACTTCGGATGGCGGCTTTCAATGCTTTATTAGGAATGCCATCGGGTCCAGGAGCTTTGTTGTCTCGTATTCTTTTACTTGCGTTCACGAGTTCATCAACTGTTAGCCTTGGAATACTTTCTGTGCTAATTTCTCTTATTATGTTGCACATAGTATATGGTCCTTTCGGAAATAGGTGTTCTACGATGGACCTAAGCTTTGTTGGGCATGATATTTGCGGGGTCTTACAGCCTTTTAGCTTTGCCATAACTATTTTATATGCTGTGCCCCAGGGATTGATGTCCGCCTCGTCACATAGTCGTTTGAAGCACTTCGACTTGCTTTCTTTGATTGCATTTTTTAAATTTCGTCTAGCTAATCTTAGCATATCAAGACGTTCTTGAATGTCTGATCCCCTTCTTGATCGCTGCACTCTACGTCTGGCTTGTAAGCAGGCAGCTCTCAGTGCTTTTATCTGCTCATTCCACCAGTAGCAGTGTTCACCTCTCTTGCTAGGTCTTCTCCTGGGCATAGCTGCGTCGCACGCTGTAGTGATTATACTGGTAAGTTGTTGCGACAGGATCTCAGATGTTCCGCTTTCGATTAGGAAGCTTGAGTTTATGATTTTCCTCAAACATTTCTTTATCAAGGAACTTGTCTTTCCATTTAGGTCCCCCTAATTTTGGGCGTTGCACGGCTTTTTTTTCTTTAATTTCAATTACAATCGCCTGGTGGTCGCTGTGCGTATAGTCTTCGCTGACGCGCCATTTTATCATCCGCAGGAGGGAACTGCTAGCGAAGGTAATATCGATGATCGATCCCCTTCCTGCTTTGCGATACGTATTTGCTCGTCCCGTGTTAGCTATGCCTATATTTAATGAGGCGAAAGATTCTAGCAGATAATGTCCTCTGATATTAGTAAATCTGCTGCCCCAGTCTGTTGCCCAGGCATTGAAGTCTCCGCCTATAACCACTGGAGCTCTTCCTCGAGCATCGGCCGTTAAATTTTCTATCATTGCTGAGTATTCGCTCATCGTCCAGCTGGGTCTTGCGTAACAACTATAAAAGTTGATTCCATTTATTTTTGCCCGTACGAAGCCCTCCGCCTGCCCGTCTACATCTTGGAAGGCATGTCTCCCGCAAATCCATATTGCAGCTTTTTCTGTTTTGTCACATGCCCAAGCGTTGATGTCACGAGATTTGTACGGTTCGCTTATTAAAATTATGTCCGCTCTCTCGTCTTTAGCCGTCTGTGACAGGATATCCTGTGCTATCTCGCAGTGATTTAGGTTTATCTGGATAACCTTCATACTTTTCTGCTGGCGATAGCTCTCCTAAAGACTGGGCATTTGCTGCTGCCCGCTACATGCTTCGCATCTTCTGGGTGTTCCTTTCTACAGAACATGCACGAAGGCTCCTTTGCGCAAGACTTAGCTATATGGCCCTCATCCCCACATCTTCTACACAACTTGGAGCGATCTTCTCCGTTTTTACACTGCTTGGCAATGTGCCCAAATTCCAGGCATTTGAAGCACTTTTTGAGGAGTGTCCGTTCGCGGATGCGACACACTACCCACCCGATTTTTATCTTCTGTACTTCCAGCAGCTTCTTTGCTTTTGCATTTGGAAGGCTGATAGTCGCCGTTTGGGTTCCACCATATGCTTTCCTCAGCGATATAAAGTCTGACGGTGTGACGCCTTCGACTCCGGCTTGGACTTCGATTGATTCACAAATGTCTTCTTTTGTGGTGATCTCATCGATGTCTTTCAGCTCGATGCTAGTGCGTTGGGTGAGGGTTCTTACGTTTGCTTGTTCGCCTAACGCCTCACTTATGACGCTTTTAAATTCCGCTGTCTTGTCACTTGTCTCCTTCAATTGAATTAAGAGGTCACCTTTTTGTGTCCTTCTGATCCTAGATACTGCTTTTCCAATTGTTTCTAGTTTTGGATCAGCCTTCACGTTCCGCAATATCTGCGCACATGATATTTCGCCCTTCGCTTCTATGACTATGGCGTCAGGTCTTGCCTTTCTGTGTGCGTGTGTGTGTGTATGTATGTGTGTGTGTGTGTGTGTGTGTGTGTGTGTGTGTTTTTTTTTTTTTTTTTTTATGGCTGTGCCAAAGGTGGGGAATCTTCTAAAAGATACCAGTAGAGCCCTCCAGGGGTACTAGCAAGCACGATTCGTAAACCTGAATGTTCGTACCAGGAATTGCGCCTACGTACTAAACCCTCCTTACACACTTCAACCACTCTCCCCGCGGGACTGCCGTTAGGTATTACATCACGGGGCTGGTTAGCAGATTACTCTATGCCTTCTGCATCTTCTGCTGCTGCTGATCGCCTTATCTTTTCGATTCTTCGCAGCTCGTTTTGCACATTCGTTATGAATACACACACTTCTGTCCACTTATCCTCAGATCTCAGCATTTCTTCTAACAGGACTTGTGGACTTGGCAGGCTGCTTCTCCATTCTCTGAAGCGTCCGCATTGGAAAATCGCATGCTCCGTATCTTCTTCCAGTTCCGGACAATCTGGGCAAAAAGGTGAGCTATCGTGTCCAAATCGATAAAGATATCTTCGATAGCCGCCATGGCCTGACAGAAACTGCGTAAATTGGTAATTGCAGTTACCGTGAGATCGGTTTGTCCAATTCTCCATATTCGGGATCAGTTTGTGGGTCCATCTTCCTTTCAAACTTATGTCCCACCTGGCTTGCCATACAGCCATTGAGGTGGCCTTTTCTTCTTCTTTGATCATTTTGATTGATCGTTGGTCCGGATGTGATAAGGCTCTTCTATTGTAGATCCTAAGCATTTCATCTGCGAGGATGTCTACTGGAACCATTCCTGCTATAACTAGGGCCGCATCATCGGAGATCGTTCGGAACCCGCTGATCGTCCTTAGTGCACTGAGTCTGTATATAGACGAGAGGTTTCTTCTTATTTCTTTAGTCACCAGTGCATCCGCCCAAACTGGGGCTGCGTAAAGGAGGACTGAGCTAACTACTCTGGACATTAGGACCCTCCATGGATATCCTGGTCCTCCGACATTTGGCAGTATCCGAGATAATGCTGCCTGCATCTGTGACGCCTTTCTGCTAGAATAGTCCACGTGTATTTTAAAACGGAGCCTATTGTCAAGCATTACTCCTAGGTATTTGACAAAATCCTTTGATCTAATAGTCTGGTTACCAACTCGTATATTTATGTATTCTATATTTTTCCGGCTGGTAATCAGGACTGCTTCCGTTTTATGGTCGGCTAATTCTAAACCGACGGATACTAGCCATTTTTTGATTTGGCCAACTGCTTCATTCGTGGCTGACTCTATTCCATTGATTGCCTTTGACACTGTGACAACGGCGATGTCGTCAGCGAATCCAAATATTTGTACGCCTGGTGGTAATGCTAGTCTTAGAACTCCATCGTACATTATATTCCATAGAAGGGGACCCAGCACCGATCCTTGTGGGACTCCTGCGGAGACTTTATAGTACTTTGTACCCTCATTGGTTTCGTACCTCAACCTTCTATAACTTAAGTAGCTTGACACTATCTTCCTTATATAGTATGGTGCATCCATTCTGGCGAGTGATCTTCTTATTGAGGACCATTTTGCAGAGTTAAAGGCGTTTTTTATGTCCAGTGTCACTACTGCACAATATTCCTTTGTGCCCCACCGCCATCTTTCTCCTTCAATCGCTTTCTTTGCTATATTGACCACCGCCTTTATGGTGTCGACGGTCGAGCGCGATTTTCGAAACCCGAATTGATGATCTGACAGTGCTCCTTTATTATCCGCTATATTAAGCAATCTGTCATATATGATCCGCTCGAGTATCTTTCCCATTGTATCTAGTAGGCATATTAGGCGGTACGACGATGGATCGCCCGGTGGTTTGTTTCCCTTTGGCAGCAATACTAAATGTTGCAGTTTCCAAGGTTCAGGGAAAACTCCTTCATCTAAACACCTTTAAATGCATGCCACGAACATGTCCGGCCTGCTTCGGATGGCCGCTTTCAATGCCTTGTTAGGAATGCCATCGGGTCCAGGAGCTTTGTTGTCTCTTATTCTTTTAGTTGCGTTCACGAATTCATCAACTGTTAGCCTTGGAATACTTTCTGTGCTAGTTTCTCTAATTATGTTGCACATAGTATATGGTTCTTGCGGAAAAAGGTGTTCTACGATGGACCTAAGCATTGTTGGGCATGAAATTTGTGGGGACTTACCGCCTTTGAGCTTTGCCATAACTATTTTGTATGCTGTGCCCCAGGGGTTGATGTCAGCCTCGTCACATAATTCTTTAAAGCATTTTGACTTGCTTTCCTTAATCGCGTTTTTAAAATTTCGTCTCGCCAGTCTAAGCATTTCAAGCCGTTCTTGAAAATCGGTTCCCCTTCTTGAACGCTGAACTCTGCGCCTGGCTTGTAGGCAGATAGCTCTCAGTGCTTTTATCTGCTCGTTCCACCAATAGCAACGAACCCCTTTCTTGCTTGGTATTCTTCTAGGCATAGCTGCGTCGCACGCTGTGGTAATTGTACGAGCAAGTTGTTGCGACAGGATCTCAGCCGTTCCGCTTTCGGTTAGGATGCTTGTGTTTATGACCTCCTCAAACATCTCTATATCAAAGAACTTATCTTTCCATTTAGGACCCCCTACTTTTGGGGGTTGCACGGGGTTTCTTTCTTTAATTTCAATTATAATCGCCTGGTGGTCGCTGTGCGTGTATTCTTCGCTGACCCGCCATCTTATGTTTCGCAGGAGGGAGCTGCTAACATAGGTTATATCGATGATCGATCCCATTCCTGCTTTGCGATACGTATTTACACACAAGCCTATCTCTAGTGTTGCGAAAGATTCTAGCAGATAACGTCCTCTATCATTCGTTAGTCTGCTGCCCCAGTCTGTTGCCCAGGCATTAAAATCTCCCCCAATAACTACTGGAGCTCTTCCATGAGCATCGGCCGTTAAGCTCTCTAGCATTGCTGCGTACTCACTCGCCGTCCAGCTAGGTCTTGCATAACAACTGTAAAAATTGATGCCATTTATCTTTGCTCGTACGAAGCCCTCCGCCTGCCCATCTACATCTTGGAAGGCATGTCTGCCGCAAATCCATATTGCAGCGCTCTTCGTTTTATCGCAGGTCCAAACGATGTTGTCGAGAGATTTGTACGGCTCACTGATTAACATAATGTCCGCTCTCTCGTCTTTTGCTGTCTGTATCAGGATATCCTGCGCTATCTCGCAGTGATTAAGATTTATCTGAATAATCTTCATACTCTTCTGGCAGTTATAGCTCTCTTAAAGACCGGACACTTGCTGCTGCCCGCTACGTGCTTGGCCTCTTTTGGGTGTTCCTTTCTACAGAACATGCAGGAAGGCTCCTTGACGCAATTCTTTGCTATGTGGCCTTCTTCCCCACACCTCCTGCAAAGCTTGGAGCGATCTTCTCCGTTTTTGCACTGTTTGGCAAAGTGCCCAAATTCCAAGCATTTGAAGCACTTTTTGAGGATTGCCCGTTCGCGGATGCGACAGACGACCCAGCCAATTTTAATTTTTTTTGTATCAAGAAGCTTCTTTGCCTTCTCTTCAGGAAGACGAATTGTCGCTGTTTGGGTTCCACAGTAGGCTTTTCGCAAGGAAAGGAAGTCAGTCGGTGAAATGTTTTCTACTTCAAATTGAGACTTTATTGCGTCGCATATGTCCTCTTTTGAGGTTATTTCATCGATGTCCCTGATCTCGATACTAGTCCGTTGGGTAAGAGTCCTAACAATCGCCTGCTCGCCTAGCGCTTCGCTGAGGACACTCTTGAATTCGACGGTCTTTTCCCCTGTATCCTTAAGCTGGATGAGAAGATCGCCTTTTTGTGTTCTCCTGATCCTGGAAACTTCTTTTCCAATTAGCTCCATTTTTGGGTCCGCTTTCATGTTACGTAGAATCTGCGCATAGGACATTTCACCCTTCGCTTGTATAACGATAGCGTCGGGTCTTATCTTTCTGACTTTTTTTGATGTTTGCCTGGTGGCAGTCTCCTTGCTAATGGCGTTGGTTTTGACCTTTTTTCCTTTGGTGACAACCCTTGTCCATTCGCCTACTCCCGTTTTCGGTGCATTTCCGTTTTTTCCCTCCGGGATTTTAGCGGTAGTCGCTGTTACCTTATCTATGGGTTTTTGTAACGACTTTTGATTTTGATGCCTTTTTGCTTTTGGCGTCTCGCTGTCTATCGTCTGCTTCCGTTTTGGCTCAAGTGTAGCTTTTAGCCAGGGGGAAGTTTGTGAGGAGGTGTGTTTTCTAATCACCTCCTTTGCCTTTTCATCTTTAAGGCTGATAGCCGATAGCTCATAAAGCTTTTTTATGCTATCAATTGCATCACGCATTGCTTGGTGGATAGACCGCCTTTTTCCATCTTCCAGCATGTCTACCAGTTCCCTGATTTGCTCGCCTAGCTTGAGGAAATCAGAATTCTGATGTTTTGGTTTTTCGGTCGTCGTCTTCTTACTAGTTGACGGCGACACGCGTACCTCTGTGGATTCTGGCGATTTAGGTTTTTGGCCAGGTGGTGACCTTACCAATCTGGAACTCCTTTGAAAGGCGTTTACTTCGACCACCTCTTCTACTTCTCCTCCTCCTACTCCTCCTGTGTGTGTGTGTGTGTGTGTGTGTGTGTGTGTGTGTGTGTGTGTGTGTGTGTGTGTGTGTGTGTGTGTGTGTGTGTGTGTGTGTGTGTGTGTGTGTGTGTGTGTGTGTGTGTGTGTGTGTGTGTATGTGTGTGTGTGTGTGTGTGTGTATGTGTGTGTGTGTGTGTGTGTATGTGTGTGTGTGTGTGTGTGTATGTGTGTGTGTGTGTGTGTGTGTGTGTATGTGTATGTGTGTGTGTGTTCTGTCCACTTACCCTCAGATCTCAGCATTTCTTCTAACAGGACTTGTGGACTTGGCAGGCTGCTTCTCCATTCTCTGAAGCGTCCGCATTGGAAAATCGCATGCTCCGTATCTTCTTCCAGTTCCGGACAATCTGGGCAAAAAGGTGAGCTATCGTGTCCAAATCGATAAAGATATCTTCGATAGCCGCCATGGCCTGACAGAAACTGCGTAAATTGGTAATTGCAGTTACCGTGAGATCGGTTTGTCCAATTCTCCATATTCGGGATCAGTTTGTGGGTCCATCTTCCTTTCAAACTTATGTCCCACCTGGCTTGCCATACAGCCATTGAGGTGGCCTTTTCTTCTTCTTTGATCATTTTGATTGATCGTTGGTCCGGATGTGATAAGGCTCTTCTATTGTAGATCCTAAGCATTTCATCTGCGAGGATGTCTACTGGAACCATTCCTGCTATAACTAGGGCCGCATCATCGGAGATCGTTCGGAACCCGCTGATCGTCCTTAGTGCACTGAGTCTGTATATAGACGAGAGGTTTCTTCTTATTTCTTTAGTCACCAGTGCATCCGCCCAAACTGGGGCTGCGTAAAGGAGGACTGAGCTAACTACTCTGGACATTAGGACCCTCCATGGATATCCTCCGACATTTGGCAGTATCCGAGATAATGCTGCCTGCATCTGTGACGCCTTTCTGCTAGAATAGTCCACGTGTATTTTAAAACGGAGCCTATTGTCAAGCATTACTCCTAGGTATTTGACAAAATCCTTTGATCTAATAGTCTGGTTACCAACTCGTATATTTATGTATTCTATATTTTTCCGGCTGGTAATCAGGACTGCTTCCGTTTTATGGTCGGCTAATTCTAAACCGACGGATACTAGCCATTTTTTGATTTGGCCAACTGCTTCATTCGTGGCTGACTCTATTCCATTGATTGCCTTTGACACTGTGACAACGGCGATGTCGTCAGCGAATCCAAATATTTGTACGCCTGGTGGTAATGCTAGTCTTAGAACTCCATCGTACATTATATTCCATAGAAGGGGACCCAGCACCGATCCTTGTGGGACTCCTGCGGAGACTTTATAGTACTTTGTACCCTCATTGGTTTCGTACCTCAACCTTCTATAACTTAAGTAGCTTGACACTATCTTCCTTATATAGTATGGTGCATCCATTCTGGCGAGTGATCTTCTTATTGAGGACCATTTTGCAGAGTTAAAGGCGTTTTTTATGTCCAGTGTCACTACTGCACAATATTCCTTTGTGCCCCACCGCCATCTTTCTCCTTCAATCGCTTTCTTTGCTATATTGACCACCGCCTTTATGGTGTCGACGGTCGAGCGCGATTTTCGAAACCCGAATTGATGATCTGACAGTGCTCCTTTATTATCCGCTATATTAAGCAATCTGTCATATATGATCCGCTCGAGTATCTTTCCCATTGTATCTAGTAGGCATATTAGGCGGTACGACGATGGATCGCCCGGTGGTTTGTTTCCCTTTGGCAGCAATACTAAATGTTGCAGTTTCCAAGGTTCAGGGAAAACTCCTTCATCTAAACACCTTTAAATGCATGCCACGAACATGTCCGGCCTGCTTCGGATGGCCGCTTTCAATGCCTTGTTAGGAATGCCATCGGGTCCAGGAGCTTTGTTGTCTCTTATTCTTTTAGTTGCGTTCACGAATTCATCAACTGTTAGCCTTGGAATACTTTCTGTGCTAGTTTCTCTAATTATGTTGCACATAGTATATGGTTCTTGCGGAAAAAGGTGTTCTACGATGGACCTAAGCATTGTTGGGCATGAAATTTGTGGGGACTTACCGCCTTTGAGCTTTGCCATAACTATTTTGTATGCTGTGCCCCAGGGGTTGATGTCAGCCTCGTCACATAATTCTTTAAAGCATTTTGACTTGCTTTCCTTAATCGCGTTTTTAAAATTTCGTCTCGCCAGTCTAAGCATTTCAAGCCGTTCTTGAAAATCGGTTCCCCTTCTTGAACGCTGAACTCTGCGCCTGGCTTGTAGGCAGATAGCTCTCAGTGCTTTTATCTGCTCGTTCCACCAATAGCAACGAACCCCTTTCTTGCTTGGTATTCTTCTAGGCATAGCTGCGTCGCACGCTGTGGTAATTGTACGAGCAAGTTGTTGCGACAGGATCTCAGCCGTTCCGCTTTCGGTTAGGATGCTTGTGTTTATGACCTCCTCAAACATCTCTATATCAAAGAACTTATCTTTCCATTTAGGACCCCCTACTTTTGGGGGTTGCACGGGGTTTCTTTCTTTAATTTCAATTATAATCGCCTGGTGGTCGCTGTGCGTGTATTCTTCGCTGACCCGCCATCTTATGTTTCGCAGGAGGGAGCTGCTAACATAGGTTATATCGATGATCGATCCCATTCCTGCTTTGCGATACGTATTTACACACAAGCCTATCTCTAGTGTTGCGAAAGATTCTAGCAGATAACGTCCTCTATCATTCGTTAGTCTGCTGCCCCAGTCTGTTGCCCAGGCATTAAAATCTCCCCCAATAACTACTGGAGCTCTTCCATGAGCATCGGCCGTTAAGCTCTCTAGCATTGCTGCGTACTCACTCGCCGTCCAGCTAGGTCTTGCATAACAACTGTAAAAATTGATGCCATTTATCTTTGCTCGTACGAAGCCCTCCGCCTGCCCATCTACATCTTGGAAGGCATGTCTGCCGCAAATCCATATTGCAGCGCTCTTCGTTTTATCGCAGGTCCAAACGATGTTGTCGAGAGATTTGTACGGCTCACTGATTAACATAATGTCCGCTCTCTCGTCTTTTGCTGTCTGTATCAGGATATCCTGCGCTATCTCGCAGTGATTAAGATTTATCTGAATAATCTTCATACTCTTCTGGCAGTTATAGCTCTCTTAAAGACCGGACACTTGCTGCTGCCCGCTACGTGCTTGGCCTCTTTTGGGTGTTCCTTTCTACAGAACATGCAGGAAGGCTCCTTGACGCAATTCTTTGCTATGTGGCCTTCTTCCCCACACCTCCTGCAAAGCTTGGAGCGATCTTCTCCGTTTTTGCACTGTTTGGCAAAGTGCCCAAATTCCAAGCATTTGAAGCACTTTTTGAGGATTGCCCGTTCGCGGATGCGACAGACGACCCAGCCAATTTTAATTTTTTTTGTATCAAGAAGCTTCTTTGCCTTCTCTTCAGGAAGACGAATTGTCGCTGTTTGGGTTCCACAGTAGGCTTTTCGCAAGGAAAGGAAGTCAGTCGGTGAAATGTTTTCTACTTCAAATTGAGACTTTATTGCGTCGCATATGTCCTCTTTTGAGGTTATTTCATCGATGTCCCTGATCTCGATACTAGTCCGTTGGGTAAGAGTCCTAACAATCGCCTGCTCGCCTAGCGCTTCGCTGAGGACACTCTTGAATTCGACGGTCTTTTCCCCTGTATCCTTAAGCTGGATGAGAAGATCGCCTTTTTGTGTTCTCCTGATCCTGGAAACTTCTTTTCCAATTAGCTCCATTTTTGGGTCCGCTTTCATGTTACGTAGAATCTGCGCATAGGACATTTCACCCTTCGCTTGTATAACGATAGCGTCGGGTCTTATCTTTCTGACTTTTTTTGATGTTTGCCTGGTGGCAGTCTCCTTGCTAATGGCGTTGGTTTTGACCTTTTTTCCTTTGGTGACAACCCTTGTCCATTCGCCTACTCCCGTTTTCGGTGCATTTCCGTTTTTTCCCTCCGGGATTTTAGCGGTAGTCGCTGTTACCTTATCTATGGGTTTTTGTAACGACTTTTGATTTTGATGCCTTTTTGCTTTTGGCGTCTCGCTGTGTATCGTCTGCTTCCGTTTTGGCTCAAGTGTAGCTTTTAGCCAGGGGGAAGTTTGTGAGGAGGTGTGTTTTCTAATCACCTCCTTTGCCTTTTCATCTTTAAGGCTGATAGCCGATAGCTCATAAAGCTTTTTTATGCTATCAATTGCATCACGCATTGCTTGGTGGATAGACCGCCTTTTTCCATCTTCCAGCATGTCTACCAGTTCCCTGATTTGCTCGCCTAGCTTGAGGAAATCAGAATTCTGATGTTTTGGTTTTTCGGTCGTCGTCTTTTTACTAGTTGACGGCGACACGCGTACCTCTGTGGATTCTGGCGATTTAGGTTTTTGGCCAGGTGGTGACCTTACCAATCTGGAACTCCTTTGAAAGGCGTTTACTTCGACCACCTCTTCTACTTCTCCTCCTCCTACTCCTACTCCTCCTGTGTGTGTGTGTGTGTGTGTGTGTGTGTGTGTGTGTGTGTGTGTGTGTGTGTGTGTGTGTGTGTGTGTGTGTGTGTGTGTGTGTGTGTGTGTGTGTGTGTGTGTGTGTGTGTGTGTGTGTGTGTGTGTGTGTGTGTGTGTGTGTGTGTGTGTGTGTGTGTGTGTGTGTGTGTGTGTGTGTGTGTGTGTGTGTGTGTGTGTGTGTGTGTGTGTGTGTGTGTGTGTGTGTGTGTGTGTGTGTGTGTGTTCTGTCCACTTACCCTCAGATCTCAGCATTTCTTCTAACAGGACTTGTGGACTTGGCAGGCTGCTTCTCCATTCTCTGAAGCGTCCGCATTGGAAAATCGCATGCTCCGTATCTTCTTCCAGTTCCGGACAATCTGGGCGAAAAGGTGAGCTATCGTGTCCAAATCTATAAAGATATCTTCGATAGCCGCCATGGCCTGACAGAAACTGCGTAAATTGGTAATTGCAGTTACCGTGAGATCGGTTTGTCCAATTCTCTATATTCGGGATCAGTTTGTGGGTCCATCTTCCTTTCAAACTTATGTCCCACCTGGCTTGCCATACAGCCATTGAGGTGGCCTTTTCTTCTTCTTTGATCATTTTGATTGATCGTTGGTCCGGATGTGATAAGGCTCTTCTATTGTAGATCCTAATCATTTCATCTGCGAGGATGTCTACTGGAACCATTCCTGCTATAACGAGGGCCGCATCATCGGAGATCGTTCGGAACCCGCTGATCGTCCTTAGTGCACTGAGTCTGTATATAGACGAGAGGTTTCTTCTTATTTCTTTAGTCACCAGTGCCTCCGCCCAAACTGGGGCTGCGTACAGGAGGACTGAGCTAACTACTCTGGACATTAGGACCCTCCTTGGATATCCTGGTCCTCCGACATTTGGCAGTATCCGAGATAATGCTGCCTGCATCTGCGACGCCTTTCTGCTAGAATAGTCCACGTGTATTTTAAAACGGAGCCTATTGTCAAGCATTACTCCTAGGTATTTGACAAAATCCTTTGATCTAATAGTCTGGTTACCAACTCGTATATTTATGTATTCTATATTTTTCCGGCTGGTAATCAGGACTGCTTCCGTTTTATGGTCGGCTAATTCTAAACCGACGGATACTAGCCATTTTTTGATTTGGCCAACTGCTTCATTCGTGGCTGACTCTATTCCATTGATTGTCTTTGACACTGTGACAACGGCGATGTCGTCAGCGAATCCAAATATTTGTACGCCTGGTGGTAATGCTAGTCTTAGAACTCCATCGTACATTATATTCCATAGAAGGGGACCCAGCACCGATCCTTGTGGGACTCCTGCGGAGACGTTATAGTACTTTGTACCCTCATTGGTTTCGTACCTCAACCTTCTATAACTTAAGTAGCTTGACACTATCTTCCTTATATAGTATGGTGCATCCATTCTGGCGAGTGATCTTCTTATTGAGGACCATTTTGCAGAGTTAAAGGCGTTTTTTATGTCCAGTGTCACTACTGCACAATATTCCTTTGTGCCCCACCGCCATCTTTTTCCTTCAATCGCATTCTTTGCTATATTGACCACCGCCTTTATGGCGTCGACGGTCGAGCGCGATTTTCGAAACCCGAACTGATGATCTGACAGTGCTCCTTTATTATCCGCTATATTAAGCAATCTGTCATATATGATCCGCTCGAGTATCATTCCCATTGTATCTAGTAGACATATTGGGCGGTACGATGATGGTTCGCCCGGTGGTTTGTTTCCCTTTGGAAGCAATACTAAATGCTGCAGTTTCCAAGGTTCAGGGAAAACTCCTTCATCTAGACACTGTTGCATGCATGTCATGAACATGTCCGGCCTACTTCGGATGGCGGCTTTCAATGCTTTATTAGGAATGCCATCGGGTCCAGGAGCTTTGTTGTCTCGTATTCTTTTACTTGCGTTCACGAGTTCATCAACTGTTAGCCTTGGAATACTTTCTGTGCTAATTTCTCTTATTATGTTGCACATAGTATATGGTCCTTTCGGAAATAGGTGTTCTACGATGGACCTAAGCTTTGTTGGGCATGATATTTGCGGGGTCTTACAGCCTTTTAGCTTTGCCATAACTATTTTATATGCTGTGCCCCAGGGATTGATGTCCGCCTCGTCACATAGTCGTTTGAAGCACTTCGACTTGCTTTCTTTGATTGCATTTTTTAAATTTCGTCTAGCTAATCTTAGCATATCAAGACGTTCTTGAATGTCTGATCCCCTTCTTGATCGCTGCACTCTACGTCTGGCTTGTAAGCAGGCAGCTCTCAGTGCTTTTATCTGCTCATTCCACCAGTAGCAGTGTTCACCTCTCTTGCTAGGTCTTCTCCTGGGCATAGCTGCGTCGCACGCTGTAGTGATTATACTGGTAAGTTGTTGCGACAGGATCTCAGATGTTCCGCTTTCGATTAGGAAGCTTGAGTTTATGATTTTCCTCAAACATTTCTTTATCAAGGAACTTGTCTTTCCATTTAGGTCCCCCTAATTTTGGGCGTTGCACGGCTTTTTTTTCTTTAATTTCAATTACAATCGCCTGGTGGTCGCTGTGCGTATAGTCTTCGCTGACGCGCCATTTTATCATCCGCAGGAGGGAACTGCTAGCGAAGGTAATATCGATGATCGATCCCCTTCCTGCTTTGCGATACGTATTTGCTCGTCCCGTGTTAGCTATGCCTATATTTAATGAGGCGAAAGATTCTAGCAGATAATGTCCTCTGATATTAGTAAATCTGCTGCCCCAGTCTGTTGCCCAGGCATTGAAGTCTCCGCCTATAACCACTGGAGCTCTTCCTCGAGCATCGGCCGTTAAATTTTCTATCATTGCTGAGTATTCGCTCATCGTCCAGCTGGGTCTTGCGTAACAACTATAAAAGTTGATTCCATTTATTTTTGCCCGTACGAAGCCCTCCGCCTGCCCGTCTACATCTTGGAAGGCATGTCTCCCGCAAATCCATATTGCAGCTTTTTCTGTTTTGTCACATGCCCAAGCGTTGATGTCACGAGATTTGTACGGTTCGCTTATTAAAATTATGTCCGCTCTCTCGTCTTTAGCCGTCTGTGACAGGATATCCTGTGCTATCTCGCAGTGATTTAGGTTTATCTGGATAACCTTCATACTTTTCTGCTGGCGATAGCTCTCCTAAAGACTGGGCATTTGCTGCTGCCCGCTACATGCTTCGCATCTTCTGGGTGTTCCTTTCTACAGAACATGCACGAAGGCTCCTTTGCGCAAGACTTAGCTATATGGCCCTCATCCCCACATCTTCTACACAACTTGGAGCGATCTTCTCCGTTTTTACACTGCTTGGCAATGTGCCCAAATTCCAGGCATTTGAAGCACTTTTTGAGGAGTGTCCGTTCGCGGATGCGACACACTACCCACCCGATTTTTATCTTCTGTACTTCCAGCAGCTTCTTTGCTTTTGCATTTGGAAGGCTGATAGTCGCCGTTTGGGTTCCACCATATGCTTTCCTCAGCGATATAAAGTCTGACGGTGTGACGCCTTCGACTCCGGCTTGGATTTCGATTGATTCACAAATGTCTTCTTTTGTGGTGATCTCATCGATGTCTTTCAGCTCGATGCTAGTGCGTTGGGTGCGGGTTCTTACGTTTGCTTGTTCGCCTAACGCCTCACTTATGACGCTTTTAAATTCCGCTGTCTTGTCACTTGTCTCCTTCAATTGAATTAAGAGGTCACCTTTTTGTGTCCTTCTGATCCTAGATACTGCTTTTCCAATTGTTTCTAGTTTTGGATCAGCCTTCACGTTCCGCAATATCTGCGCACATGATATTTCGCCCTTCGCTTCTATGACTATGGCGTCAGGTCTTGCCTTTCTGTGTGCGTGTGTGTGTGTATGTGTGTGTGTGTGTGTGTGTGTGTGTGTGTGTGTGTTTTTTTTTTTTTTTTTTTTATGGCTGTGCCAAAGGTGGGGAATCTTCTAAAAGATACCAGTAGAGCCCTCCAGGGGTACTAGCAAGCACGATTCGTAAACCTGAATGTTCGTACCAGGAATTGCGCCTACGTACTAAACCCTCCTTACACACTTCAACCACTCTCCCCGCGGGACTGCCGTTAGGTATTACATCACGGGGCTGGTTAGCAGATTACTCTATGCCTTCTGCATCTTCTGCTGCTGCTGATCGCCTTATCTTTTCGATTCTTCGCAGCTCGTTTTGCACATTCGTTATGAATACACACACTTCTGTCCACTTATCCTCAGATCTCAGCATTTCTTCTAACAGGACTTGTGGACTTGGCAGGCTGCTTCTCCATTCTCTGAAGCGTCCGCATTGGAAAATCGCATGCTCCGTATCTTCTTCCAGTTCCGGACAATCTGGGCAAAAAGGTGAGCTATCGTGTCCAAATCGATAAAGATATCTTCGATAGCCGCCATGGCCTGACAGAAACTGCGTAAATTGGTAATTGCAGTTACCGTGAGATCGGTTTGTCCAATTCTCCATATTCGGGATCAGTTTGTGGGTCCATCTTCCTTTCAAACTTATGTCCCACCTGGCTTGCCATACAGCCATTGAGGTGGCCTTTTCTTCTTCTTTGATCATTTTGATTGATCGTTGGTCCGGATGTGATAAGGCTCTTCTATTGTAGATCCTAAGCATTTCATCTGCGAGGATGTCTACTGGAACCATTCCTGCTATAACTAGGGCCGCATCATCGGAGATCGTTCGGAACCCGCTGATCGTCCTTAGTGCACTGAGTCTGTATATAGACGAGAGGTTTCTTCTTATTTCTTTAGTCACCAGTGCATCCGCCCAAACTGGGGCTGCGTAAAGGAGGACTGAGCTAACTACTCTGGACATTAGGACCCTCCATGGATATCCTGGTCCTCCGACATTTGGCAGTATCCGAGATAATGCTGCCTGCATCTGTGACGCCTTTCTGCTAGAATAGTCCACGTGTATTTTAAAACGGAGCCTATTGTCAAGCATTACTCCTAGGTATTTGACAAAATCCTTTGATCTAATAGTCTGGTTACCAACTCGTATATTTATGTATTCTATATTTTTCCGGCTGGTAATCAGGACTGCTTCCGTTTTATGGTCGGCTAATTCTAAACCGACGGATACTAGCCATTTTTTGATTTGGCCAACTGCTTCATTCGTGGCTGACTCTATTCCATTGATTGCCTTTGACACTGTGACAACGGCGATGTCGTCAGCGAATCCAAATATTTGTACGCCTGGTGGTAATGCTAGTCTTAGAACTCCATCGTACATTATATTCCATAGAAGGGGACCCAGCACCGATCCTTGTGGGACTCCTGCGGAGACTTTATAGTACTTTGTACCCTCATTGGTTTCGTACCTCAACCTTCTATAACTTAAGTAGCTTGACACTATCTTCCTTATATAGTATGGTGCATCCATTCTGGCGAGTGATCTTCTTATTGAGGACCATTTTGCAGAGTTAAAGGCGTTTTTTATGTCCAGTGTCACTACTGCACAATATTCCTTTGTGCCCCACCGCCATCTTTCTCCTTCAATCGCTTTCTTTGCTATATTGACCACCGCCTTTATGGTGTCGACGGTCGAGCGCGATTTTCGAAACCCGAATTGATGATCTGACAGTGCTCCTTTATTATCCGCTATATTAAGCAATCTGTCATATATGATCCGCTCGAGTATCTTTCCCATTGTATCTAGTAGGCATATTAGGCGGTACGACGATGGATCGCCCGGTGGTTTGTTTCCCTTTGGCAGCAATACTAAATGTTGCAGTTTCCAAGGTTCAGGGAAAACTCCTTCATCTAAACACCTTTAAATGCATGCCACGAACATGTCCGGCCTGCTTCGGATGGCCGCTTTCAATGCCTTGTTAGGAATGCCATCGGGTCCAGGAGCTTTGTTGTCTCTTATTCTTTTAGTTGCGTTCACGAATTCATCAACTGTTAGCCTTGGAATACTTTCTGTGCTAGTTTCTCTAATTATGTTGCACATAGTATATGGTTCTTGCGGAAAAAGGTGTTCTACGATGGACCTAAGCATTGTTGGGCATGAAATTTGTGGGGACTTACCGCCTTTGAGCTTTGCCATAACTATTTTGTATGCTGTGCCCCAGGGGTTGATGTCAGCCTCGTCACATAATTCTTTAAAGCATTTTGACTTGCTTTCCTTAATCGCGTTTTTAAAATTTCGTCTCGCCAGTCTAAGCATTTCAAGCCGTTCTTGAAAATCGGTTCCCCTTCTTGAACGCTGAACTCTGCGCCTGGCTTGTAGGCAGATAGCTCTCAGTGCTTTTATCTGCTCGTTCCACCAATAGCAACGAACCCCTTTCTTGCTTGGTATTCTTCTAGGCATAGCTGCGTCGCACGCTGTGGTAATTGTACGAGCAAGTTGTTGCGACAGGATCTCAGCCGTTCCGCTTTCGGTTAGGATGCTTGTGTTTATGACCTCCTCAAACATCTCTATATCAAAGAACTTATCTTTCCATTTAGGACCCCCTACTTTTGGGGGTTGCACGGGGTTTCTTTCTTTAATTTCAATTATAATCGCCTGGTGGTCGCTGTGCGTGTATTCTTCGCTGACCCGCCATCTTATGTTTCGCAGGAGGGAGCTGCTAACATAGGTTATATCGATGATCGATCCCATTCCTGCTTTGCGATACGTATTTACACACAAGCCTATCTCTAGTGTTGCGAAAGATTCTAGCAGATAACGTCCTCTATCATTCGTTAGTCTGCTGCCCCAGTCTGTTGCCCAGGCATTAAAATCTCCCCCAATAACTACTGGAGCTCTTCCATGAGCATCGGCCGTTAAGCTCTCTAGCATTGCTGCGTACTCACTCGCCGTCCAGCTAGGTCTTGCATAACAACTGTAAAAATTGATGCCATTTATCTTTGCTCGTACGAAGCCCTCCGCCTGCCCATCTACATCTTGGAAGGCATGTCTGCCGCAAATCCATATTGCAGCGCTCTTCGTTTTATCGCAGGTCCAAACGATGTTGTCGAGAGATTTGTACGGCTCACTGATTAACATAATGTCCGCTCTCTCGTCTTTTGCTGTCTGTATCAGGATATCCTGCGCTATCTCGCAGTGATTAAGATTTATCTGAATAATCTTCATACTCTTCTGGCAGTTATAGCTCTCTTAAAGACCGGACACTTGCTGCTGCCCGCTACGTGCTTGGCCTCTTTTGGGTGTTCCTTTCTACAGAACATGCAGGAAGGCTCCTTGACGCAATTCTTTGCTATGTGGCCTTCTTCCCCACACCTCCTGCAAAGCTTGGAGCGATCTTCTCCGTTTTTGCACTGTTTGGCAAAGTGCCCAAATTCCAAGCATTTGAAGCACTTTTTGAGGATTGCCCGTTCGCGGATGCGACAGACGACCCAGCCAATTTTAATTTTTTTTGTATCAAGAAGCTTCTTTGCCTTCTCTTCAGGAAGACGAATTGTCGCTGTTTGGGTTCCACAGTAGGCTTTTCGCAAGGAAAGGAAGTCAGTCGGTGAAATGTTTTCTACTTCAAATTGAGACTTTATTGCGTCGCATATGTCCTCTTTTGAGGTTATTTCATCGATGTCCCTGATCTCGATACTAGTCCGTTGGGTAAGAGTCCTAACAATCGCCTGCTCGCCTAGCGCTTCGCTGAGGACACTCTTGAATTCGACGGTCTTTTCCCCTGTATCCTTAAGCTGGATGAGAAGATCGCCTTTTTGTGTTCTCCTGATCCTGGAAACTTCTTTTCCAATTAGCTCCATTTTTGGGTCCGCTTTCATGTTACGTAGAATCTGCGCATAGGACATTTCACCCTTCGCTTGTATAACGATAGCGTCGGGTCTTATCTTTCTGACTTTTTTTGATGTTTGCCTGGTGGCAGTCTCCTTGCTAATGGCGTTGGTTTTGACCTTTTTTCCTTTGGTGACAACCCTTGTCCATTCGCCTACTCCCGTTTTCGGTGCATTTCCGTTTTTTCCCTCCGGGATTTTAGCGGTAGTCGCTGTTACCTTATCTATGGGTTTTTGTAACGACTTTTGATTTTGATGCCTTTTTGCTTTTGGCGTCTCGCTGTCTATCGTCTGCTTCCGTTTTGGCTCAAGTGTAGCTTTTAGCCAGGTGGAAGTTTGTGAGGAGGTGTGTTTTCTAATCACCTCCTTTGCCTTTTCATCTTTAAGGCTGATAGCCGATAGCTCATAAAGCTTTTTTATGCTATCAATTGCATCACGCATTGCTTGGTGGATAGACCGCCTTTTTCCATCTTCCAGCATGTCTACCAGTTCCCTGATTTGCTCGCCTAGCTTGAGGAAATCAGAATTCTGATGTTTTGGTTTTTCGGTCGTCGTCTTCTTACTAGTTGACGGCGACACGCGTACCTCTGTGGATTCTGGCGATTTAGGTTTTTGGCCAGGTGGTGACCTTACCAATCTGGAACTCCTTTGAAAGGCGTTTACTTCGACCACCTCTTCTACTTCTCCTCCTCCTACTCCTCCTGTGTGTGTGTGTGTGTGTGTGTGTGTGTGTGTGTGTGTGTGTGTGTGTGTGTGTGTGTGTGTGTGTGTGTGTGTGTGTGTGTGTGTGTGTGTGTGTGTGTGTGTGTGTGTGTGTGTGTGTGTGTGTGTGTGTGTGTGTGTGTGTGTGTGTGTGTATGTGTGTGTGTGTGTATGTGTGTGTGTGTGTATGTGTGTGTGTGTGTGTGTGTGTGTGTGTGTATGTGTATGTGTGTGTGTGTTCTGTCCACTTACCCTCAGATCTCAGCATTTCTTCTAACAGGACTTGTGGACTTGGCAGGCTGCTTCTCCATTCTCTGAAGCGTCCGCATTGGAAAATCGCATGCTCCGTATCTTCTTCCAGTTCCGGACAATCTGGGCAAAAAGGTGAGCTATCGTGTCCAAATCGATAAAGATATCTTCGATAGCCGCCATGGCCTGACAGAAACTGCGTAAATTGGTAATTGCAGTTACCGTGAGATCGGTTTGTCCAATTCTCCATATTCGGGATCAGTTTGTGGGTCCATCTTCCTTTCAAACTTATGTCCCACCTGGCTTGCCATACAGCCATTGAGGTGGCCTTTTCTTCTTCTTTGATCATTTTGATTGATCGTTGGTCCGGATGTGATAAGGCTCTTCTATTGTAGATCCTAAGCATTTCATCTGCGAGGATGTCTACTGGAACCATTCCTGCTATAACTAGGGCCGCATCATCGGAGATCGTTCGGAACCCGCTGATCGTCCTTAGTGCACTGAGTCTGTATATAGACGAGAGGTTTCTTCTTATTTCTTTAGTCACCAGTGCATCCGCCCAAACTGGGGCTGCGTAAAGGAGGACTGAGCTAACTACTCTGGACATTAGGACCCTCCATGGATATCCTCCGACATTTGGCAGTATCCGAGATAATGCTGCCTGCATCTGTGACGCCTTTCTGCTAGAATAGTCCACGTGTATTTTAAAACGGAGCCTATTGTCAAGCATTACTCCTAGGTATTTGACAAAATCCTTTGATCTAATAGTCTGGTTACCAACTCGTATATTTATGTATTCTATATTTTTCCGGCTGGTAATCAGGACTGCTTCCGTTTTATGGTCGGCTAATTCTAAACCGACGGATACTAGCCATTTTTTGATTTGGCCAACTGCTTCATTCGTGGCTGACTCTATTCCATTGATTGCCTTTGACACTGTGACAACGGCGATGTCGTCAGCGAATCCAAATATTTGTACGCCTGGTGGTAATGCTAGTCTTAGAACTCCATCGTACATTATATTCCATAGAAGGGGACCCAGCACCGATCCTTGTGGGACTCCTGCGGAGACTTTATAGTACTTTGTACCCTCATTGGTTTCGTACCTCAACCTTCTATAACTTAAGTAGCTTGACACTATCTTCCTTATATAGTATGGTGCATCCATTCTGGCGAGTGATCTTCTTATTGAGGACCATTTTGCAGAGTTAAAGGCGTTTTTTATGTCCAGTGTCACTACTGCACAATATTCCTTTGTGCCCCACCGCCATCTTTCTCCTTCAATCGCTTTCTTTGCTATATTGACCACCGCCTTTATGGTGTCGACGGTCGAGCGCGATTTTCGAAACCCGAATTGATGATCTGACAGTGCTCCTTTATTATCCGCTATATTAAGCAATCTGTCATATATGATCCGCTCGAGTATCTTTCCCATTGTATCTAGTAGGCATATTAGGCGGTACGACGATGGATCGCCCGGTGGTTTGTTTCCCTTTGGCAGCAATACTAAATGTTGCAGTTTCCAAGGTTCAGGGAAAACTCCTTCATCTAAACACCTTTAAATGCATGCCACGAACATGTCCGGCCTGCTTCGGATGGCCGCTTTCAATGCCTTGTTAGGAATGCCATCGGGTCCAGGAGCTTTGTTGTCTCTTATTCTTTTAGTTGCGTTCACGAATTCATCAACTGTTAGCCTTGGAATACTTTCTGTGCTAGTTTCTCTAATTATGTTGCACATAGTATATGGTTCTTGCGGAAAAAGGTGTTCTACGATGGACCTAAGCATTGTTGGGCATGAAATTTGTGGGGACTTACCGCCTTTGAGCTTTGCCATAACTATTTTGTATGCTGTGCCCCAGGGGTTGATGTCAGCCTCGTCACATAATTCTTTAAAGCATTTTGACTTGCTTTCCTTAATCGCGTTTTTAAAATTTCGTCTCGCCAGTCTAAGCATTTCAAGCCGTTCTTGAAAATCGGTTCCCCTTCTTGAACGCTGAACTCTGCGCCTGGCTTGTAGGCAGATAGCTCTCAGTGCTTTTATCTGCTCGTTCCACCAATAGCAACGAACCCCTTTCTTGCTTGGTATTCTTCTAGGCATAGCTGCGTCGCACGCTGTGGTAATTGTACGAGCAAGTTGTTGCGACAGGATCTCAGCCGTTCCGCTTTCGGTTAGGATGCTTGTGTTTATGACCTCCTCAAACATCTCTATATCAAAGAACTTATCTTTCCATTTAGGACCCCCTACTTTTGGGGGTTGCACGGGGTTTCTTTCTTTAATTTCAATTATAATCGCCTGGTGGTCGCTGTGCGTGTATTCTTCGCTGACCCGCCATCTTATGTTTCGCAGGAGGGAGCTGCTAACATAGGTTATATCGATGATCGATCCCATTCCTGCTTTGCGATACGTATTTACACACAAGCCTATCTCTAGTGTTGCGAAAGATTCTAGCAGATAACGTCCTCTATCATTCGTTAGTCTGCTGCCCCAGTCTGTTGCCCAGGCATTAAAATCTCCCCCAATAACTACTGGAGCTCTTCCATGAGCATCGGCCGTTAAGCTCTCTAGCATTGCTGCGTACTCACTCGCCGTCCAGCTAGGTCTTGCATAACAACTGTAAAAATTGATGCCATTTATCTTTGCTCGTACGAAGCCCTCCGCCTGCCCATCTACATCTTGGAAGGCATGTCTGCCGCAAATCCATATTGCAGCGCTCTTCGTTTTATCGCAGGTCCAAACGATGTTGTCGAGAGATTTGTACGGCTCACTGATTAACATAATGTCCGCTCTCTCGTCTTTTGCTGTCTGTATCAGGATATCCTGCGCTATCTCGCAGTGATTAAGATTTATCTGAATAATCTTCATACTCTTCTGGCAGTTATAGCTCTCTTAAAGACCGGACACTTGCTGCTGCCCGCTACGTGCTTGGCCTCTTTTGGGTGTTCCTTTCTACAGAACATGCAGGAAGGCTCCTTGACGCAATTCTTTGCTATGTGGCCTTCTTCCCCACACCTCCTGCAAAGCTTGGAGCGATCTTCTCCGTTTTTGCACTGTTTGGCAAAGTGCCCAAATTCCAAGCATTTGAAGCACTTTTTGAGGATTGCCCGTTCGCGGATGCGACAGACGACCCAGCCAATTTTAATTTTTTTTGTATCAAGAAGCTTCTTTGCCTTCTCTTCAGGAAGACGAATTGTCGCTGTTTGGGTTCCACAGTAGGCTTTTCGCAAGGAAAGGAAGTCAGTCGGTGAAATGTTTTCTACTTCAAATTGAGACTTTATTGCGTCGCATATGTCCTCTTTTGAGGTTATTTCATCGATGTCCCTGATCTCGATACTAGTCCGTTGGGTAAGAGTCCTAACAATCGCCTGCTCGCCTAGCGCTTCGCTGAGGACACTCTTGAATTCGACGGTCTTTTCCCCTGTATCCTTAAGCTGGATGAGAAGATCGCCTTTTTGTGTTCTCCTGATCCTGGAAACTTCTTTTCCAATTAGCTCCATTTTTGGGTCCGCTTTCATGTTACGTAGAATCTGCGCATAGGACATTTCACCCTTCGCTTGTATAACGATAGCGTCGGGTCTTATCTTTCTGACTTTTTTTGATGTTTGCCTGGTGGCAGTCTCCTTGCTAATGGCGTTGGTTTTGACCTTTTTTCCTTTGGTGACAACCCTTGTCCATTCGCCTACTCCCGTTTTCGGTGCATTTCCGTTTTTTCCCTCCGGGATTTTAGCGGTAGTCGCTGTTACCTTATCTATGGGTTTTTGTAACGACTTTTGATTTTGATGCCTTTTTGCTTTTGGCGTCTCGCTGTGTATCGTCTGCTTCCGTTTTGGCTCAAGTGTAGCTTTTAGCCAGGGGGAAGTTTGTGAGGAGGTGTGTTTTCTAATCACCTCCTTTGCCTTTTCATCTTTAAGGCTGATAGCCGATAGCTCATAAAGCTTTTTTATGCTATCAATTGCATCACGCATTGCTTGGTGGATAGACCGCCTTTTTCCATCTTCCAGCATGTCTACCAGTTCCCTGATTTGCTCGCCTAGCTTGAGGAAATCAGAATTCTGATGTTTTGGTTTTTCGGTCGTCGTCTTCTTACTAGTTGACGGCGACACGCGTACCTCTGTGGATTCTGGCGATTTAGGTTTTTGGCCAGGTGGTGACCTTACCAATCTGGAACTCCTTTGAAAGGCGTTTACTTCGACCACCTCTTCTACTTCTCCTCCTCCTCCTCCTACTCCTCCTGTGTGTGTGTGTGTGTGTGTGTGTGTGTGTGTGTGTGTGTGTGTGTGTGTGTGTGTGTGTGTGTGTGTGTGTGTGTGTGTGTGTGTGTGTGTGTGTGTGTGTGTGTGTGTGTGTGTGTGTGTGTGTGTGTGTGTGTGTGTGTGTGTGTGTGTGTGTGTGTGTGTGTGTGTGTGTGTGTGTGTGTGTGTGTGTGTGTGTGTGTGTGTGTGTGTGTGTGTGTGTGTGTGTGTGTGTGTGTGTGTGTGTGTGTGTGTGTGTGTGTGTGTGTGTGTGTGTGTGTGTGTGTGTGTGTGTGTGTGTGTTCTGTCCACTTACCCTCAGATCTCAGCATTTCTTCTAACAGGACTTGTGGACTTGGCAGGCTGCTTCTCCATTCTCTGAAGCGTCCGCATTGGAAAATCGCATGCTCCGTATCTTCTTCCAGTTCCGGACAATCTGGGCGAAAAGGTGAGCTATCGTGTCCAAATCTATAAAGATATCTTCGATAGCCGCCATGGCCTGACAGAAACTGCGTAAATTGGTAATTGCAGTTACCGTGAGATCGGTTTGTCCAATTATCTATATTCGGGATCAGTTTGTGGGTCCATCTTCCTTTCAAACTTATGTCCCACCTGGCTTGCCATACAGCCATTGAGGTGGCCTTTTCTTCTTCTTTGATCATTTTGATTGATCGTTGGTCCGGATGTGATAAGGCTCTTCTATTGTAGATCCTAATCATTTCATCTGCGAGGATGTCTACTGGAACCATTCCTGCTATAACGAGGGCCGCATCATCGGAGATCGTTCGGAACCCGCTGATCGTCCTTAGTGCACTGAGTCTGTATATAGACGAGAGGTTTCTTCTTATTTCTTTAGTCACCAGTGCCTCCGCCCAAACTGGGGCTGCGTACAGGAGGACTGAGCTAACTACTCTGGACATTAGGACCCTCCTTGGATATCCTGGTCCTCCGACATTTGGCAGTATCCGAGATAATGCTGCCTGCATCTGCGACGCCTTTCTGCTAGAATAGTCCACGTGTATTTTAAAACGGAGCCTATTGTCAAGCATTACTCCTAGGTATTTGACAAAATCCTTTGATCTAATAGTCTGGTTACCAACTCGTATATTTATGTATTCTATATTTTTCCGGCTGGTAATCAGGACTGCTTCCGTTTTATGGTCGGCTAATTCTAAACCGACGGATACTAGCCATTTTTTGATTTGGCCAACTGCTTCATTCGTGGCTGACTCTATTCCATTGATTGTCTTTGACACTGTGACAACGGCGATGTCGTCAGCGAATCCAAATATTTGTACGCCTGGTGGTAATGCTAGTCTTAGAACTCCATCGTACATTATATTCCATAGAAGGGGACCCAGCACCGATCCTTGTGGGACTCCTGCGGAGACGTTATAGTACTTTGTACCCTCATTGGTTTCGTACCTCAACCTTCTATAACTTAAGTAGCTTGACACTATCTTCCTTATATAGTATGGTGCATCCATTCTGGCGAGTGATCTTCTTATTGAGGACCATTTTGCAGAGTTAAAGGCGTTTTTTATGTCCAGTGTCACTACTGCACAATATTCCTTTGTGCCCCACCGCCATCTTTTTCCTTCAATCGCATTCTTTGCTATATTGACCACCGCCTTTATGGCGTCGACGGTCGAGCGCGATTTTCGAAACCCGAACTGATGATCTGACAGTGCTCCTTTATTATCCGCTATATTAAGCAATCTGTCATATATGATCCGCTCGAGTATCATTCCCATTGTATCTAGTAGACATATTGGGCGGTACGATGATGGTTCGCCCGGTGGTTTGTTTCCCTTTGGAAGCAATACTAAATGCTGCAGTTTCCAAGGTTCAGGGAAAACTCCTTCATCTAGACACTGTTGCATGCATGTCATGAACATGTCCGGCCTACTTCGGATGGCGGCTTTCAATGCTTTATTAGGAATGCCATCGGGTCCAGGAGCTTTGTTGTCTCGTATTCTTTTACTTGCGTTCACGAGTTCATCAACTGTTAGCCTTGGAATACTTTCTGTGCTAATTTCTCTTATTATGTTGCACATAGTATATGGTCCTTTCGGAAATAGGTGTTCTACGATGGACCTAAGCTTTGTTGGGCATGATATTTGCGGGGTCTTACAGCCTTTTAGCTTTGCCATAACTATTTTATATGCTGTGCCCCAGGGATTGATGTCCGCCTCGTCACATAGTCGTTTGAAGCACTTCGACTTGCTTTCTTTGATTGCATTTTTTAAATTTCGTCTAGCTAATCTTAGCATATAAAGACGTTCTTGAATGTCTGATCCCCTTCTTGATCGCTGCACTCTACGTCTGGCTTGTAAGCAGGCAGCTCTCAGTGCTTTTATCTGCTCATTCCACCAGTAGCAGTGTTCACCTCTCTTGCTAGGTCTTCTCCTGGGCATAGCTGCGTCGCACGCTGTAGTGATTATACTGGTAAGTTGTTGCGACAGGATCTCAGATGTTCCGCTTTCGATTAGGAAGCTTGAGTTTATGATTTTCCTCAAACATTTCTTTATCAAGGAACTTGTCTTTCCATTTAGGTCCCCCTAATTTTGGGCGTTGCACGGCTTTTTTTTCTTTAATTTCAATTACAATCGCCTGGTGGTCGCTGTGCGTATAGTCTTCGCTGACGCGCCATTTTATCATCCGCAGGAGGGAACTGCTAGCGAAGGTAATATCGATGATCGATCCCCTTCCTGCTTTGCGATACGTATTTGCTCGTCCCGTGTTAGCTATGCCTATATTTAATGAGGCGAAAGATTCTAGCAGATAATGTCCTCTGATATTAGTAAATCTGCTGCCCCAGTCTGTTGCCCAGGCATTGAAGTCTCCGCCTATAACCACTGGAGCTCTTCCTCGAGCATCGGCCGTTAAATTTTCTATCATTGCTGAGTATTCGCTCATCGTCCAGCTGGGTCTTGCGTAACAACTATAAAAGTTGATTCCATTTATTTTTGCCCGTACGAAGCCCTCCGCCTGCCCGTCTACATCTTGGAAGGCATGTCTCCCGCAAATCCATATTGCAGCTTTTTCTGTTTTGTCACATGCCCAAGCGTTGATGTCACGAGATTTGTACGGTTCGCTTATTAAAATTATGTCCGCTCTCTCGTCTTTAGCCGTCTGTGACAGGATATCCTGTGTTATCTCGCAGTGATTTAGGTTTATCTGGATAACCTTCATACTTTTCTGCTGGCGATAGCTCTCCTAAAGACTGGGCATTTGCTGCTGCCCGCTACATGCTTCGCATCTTCTGGGTGTTCCTTTCTACAGAACATGCACGAAGGCTCCTTTGCGCAAGACTTAGCTATATGGCCCTCATCCCCACATCTTCTACACAACTTGGAGCGATCTTCTCCGTTTTTACACTGCTTGGCAATGTGCCCAAATTCCAGGCATTTGAAGCACTTTTTGAGGAGTGTCCGTTCGCGGATGCGACACACTACCCACCCGATTTTTATCTTCTGTACTTCCAGCAGCTTCTTTGCTTTTGCATTTGGAAGGCTGATAGTCGCCGTTTGGGTTCCACCATATGCTTTCCTCAGCGATATAAAGTCTGACGGTGTGACGCCTTCGACTCCGGCTTGGACTTCGATTGATTCACAAATGTCTTCTTTTGTGGTGATCTCATCGATGTCTTTCAGCTCGATGCTAGTGCGTTGGGTGAGGGTTCTTACGTTTGCTTGTTCGCCTAACGCCTCACTTATGACGCTTTTAAATTCCGCTGTCTTGTCACTTGTCTCCTTCAATTGAATTAAGAGGTCACCTTTTTGTGTCCTTCTGATCCTAGATACTGCTTTTCCAATTGTTTCTAGTTTTGGATCAGCCTTCACGTTCCGCAATATCTGCGCACAGGATATTTCGCCCTTCGCTTCTATGACTATGGCGTCAGGTCTTGCCTTTCTGTGTGCGTGTGTGTGTGTATGTGTGTGTGTGTGTGTGTGTGTGTGTGTGTGTGTGTGTGTGTGTGTGTGTGTGTGTGTGTGTGTGTGTGTGTGTGTGTGTGTGTGTGTGTGTGTGTGTGTGTGTGTGTGTATCTCCGAATTACAAGAACAATTTCAGTTTTTATGGGGTTTATTTTACCAATATGAAAATGTCGGACCAGAACTGAGAAATCAGCAGAATCGTTATTGCAAGAACTTCAACGGAGGCGAATTTCAAACGAATTACGAAGTTGATAATTTAAATAAATTACTCAACAAACTAGAACTAAACACCACAAAAATGGAATCGAAGGAGTCACGACCACTAGTGATGCAGAATCTCAAACTAATACAAACTTTCGATGGAAAAAAGGAAAGCTGACAGTGTTCGTAACAAACATCGAGTCCATCATTCATCTCAGCACATCTTTACAAAAGGATGAAAAAACTTTAATTTTTCATGCGATCACAAGAAGACTGCGTGGTGACGCGATAAACGTGGTTCGCAGAGAACAATCGAACGATTGGAACACTAAAAAAAATATCTAATAATCGAATTTGTCGAGCATACTCCTATCACAACACTAATTTTAAATTTAGAGCATATTAGATTTAAAAAAAATTCTAAAAATTCTTTGTCGTCACAGATACAAAAAGTAATCCCAATCGAAGTTATAACAATATTAGGATTTATTAAACTTGATAACGTCAATTCTAATTAGCTAAATTTAGGGGAGAGCTAAAATTAAAATTAAAATTTAAAATTAAAATATGTCCATAATTTCTCTGATTATCTAGGCGGATTAATGGGAATCAACATTTTAAGGTTTCTGAATGCACGCATCGATCTCGCTAGCAACAAAACTATGAGAATCTAATAATAACCATGAATAAAACAGAAATAGAATTAGCTTATAACCTACTTAAAGACAAATACGAAAAAACAGAATACTTAAGAACTAACTTACTTTATTACAAAGTACATGAGACTAGAAACTGAAAGGGGATTTATAAATATTGTAGTCCGTATTTTAAGATTTCTTTTCGGTACACTCGACGACGAGAACAAATGTAATATCTTCAATAATCTATGCTTTAAAAGCTAATTCTTTATCTTAAGACGATACCGACAGTATTTTAAAGCACGTTAACGAAGGAAACGTCCTAATCCGGCAACTGTAAACGCGACGAATATTCTACAGAATCAGATAATTAATAAAAAACTGACGCTTTCCTGTATAACATTAAAACCTACTACTAACATTTAAAAGAAATACAATTAGGACTTCTTAAGCAGACAGGGATTTCTAAACCGTAAATTAGTAGAAATAGGTAAATTAGATCGATCGACATCGATTCAAGAAAACTTGAACTGACAAAAACTTCGCAGTTAGAAGACACCCTATATCTTGTAGTGACACTTCCTTACAGGGTGAGCGATTACCCTTTGTTAAAATTGATTCCAATACCATCCAATACTGATAACATTGAACTAAATTTTGATAGTAAGAAGACATTAACCAAAGTAAACAATACTCCACACGAAATTCAGAACTCCAAAATTGCAATGCTAAAAGATAACTGTATCATTAACCTGGTAACCAACAACCGTAATGAATATAATTTAAGAGAAAGCAATAAGGAAGAAATACAATGCATCGAACCTAATATAATTGTTACTAAAAATTAATAGAAACAATGCTAAAATGGGCGCCGTGGCTCAGTGGAAATGCGCACGGCTACTGAGCAGGAGGTTCGTGGTTCGAATCCCAGTAACACCAAAAGTATTTTTCACGGTGTCCCACCTCTCGCGAATGGGTGAAAAACGTTCCGAGAGTAATAAAACTTGTCACGGAAAGCTTCTCAATTCGCCGTTCGGATCCGGCCTTAAATTGTAGGTCCCTTCCATTTGTGTCCAAAAATATACATGCGCAACACAAATGGTTGTGAGAAGCTAGGCCTTGGACCGCAATGGTCTGTCGCGCCGAATATTATTTAATGCTAAACCAAACATATAATAATCTTCCAGTAAAATTAAAAAGAAGTAATATAATTCAGTTTTCAAACTGTGAAATCTACTTTAAAAATATGAAATTTAAGTCATTCAAAATGAATGAAACCTACGTATGATTCCTTACGTCAATGACATTAAAATCAAATACATAATACCTAATGTAAGTTTAGGTGAACTCAAACTTCATTTGAGTAAAATAAAAAAGAAAACATTGTAAACAACTCAACTGTAATCTAAATTATTTTTGTTGTAATCATGATGATCATGATTCCTAGATTATGTACTTTCCGAAAAGTTCACGCAAGCGTTGTTCATGAGGCCGCAAATGATCTTAGGGAGAGAAGGAGTGACATAACATTCCCATAATTTCTTCTTTTCTTATATCCTAGGGCCTCTACTAAACCTACGCGCCATCGCCTGCTGTTTCTGGCAATGAGCTTCAGATCTCTCCAACTCTTCCTCAATTGCCATGACTCCTCCTCAACTGTTCTACGCAATGTATTTCTCGGACGACCTATTCTTCTACCATCCTGAGATAACGGATTCCATTTAATTGCGTACCTTGCTATGAAACTGTCGCCTTTTCGGAGTGTACGACCAATCCACTGCAACTTCCGTCGTTGGATGGTTGTGCCTATTGGTTCCTGACCCGTTCTCTGGTAAAGATGTTCGTTAGAGATACGGTTAGGCCAGAAAACCCTTAAGATGTTCCGTAGGCACCTATTTACGAACGTTTGTAATCTTTTTGTGATAGTAGCGGTCACCTTCCAAATGCTGCACCCATACAAAGCACAGATTCAACATTTAAACGAAACAGTCCCAACTTGGTGTTTAAGCTGATCGAATTGCTTCGCCATATCATTGACATCATTCTAAACACTAATTTGGCTTTGCCGATTCGGCTGACAATGTCCTGTTCGGTTCCACTTACGGGTGAGACAATACTCCCAAGATATTGGAAACTCTCTACTCTCTCTACCGGTTGTCCAGCAATGTTAATTTGAGTTACTGAGTTAGTGCCGAGGTTGATGACTTTGGTTTTGGCAGTATTCAAATCGGCAACATTTGCCTCTCCTTCCACATTTGTTGTCATTTGGTGCAGCTCCATAATCCTGTGTGAGAGTAAACAAACGTCGTCAACGTAGTCCAGATGTTTGAGTTGAGATATAAGAGTCCAACGAATTCCTCCGTTTCCAGTAGAAAAAGCTGCGCGAAGCACGTCGCTAATCACCAACAAAAAAAGTAAAGGCGATAGAATGCAACCTTGTCGTATCCCAATTAGGATCTCGAATTCCTCTGACAGCTTTCCTCTATGCAGCACATGACATTGAGAGCCATCATAGGTTGCTTTAATTATAGCTGTTAGCTTATCGGGTATACCTCCCCAGCGCAAGGCGAGCCAGATAAACTGTCTGTTGACAAACGCCTTCTCAAAATCGATGAACAGCAGGTGTAGTGGTGACCGGATTTCAACGCACTGTTCAATAATGATCCGCATGGTGTTGATGTTGTCGACACAGGAGAATCCAGTGCGGAAACCTGCTTGTTCGGCATCGAGTGTATTTTACATATGTTCCTTAATTCGTTCAAGTACTACCTTTCCAACTGCAGGATGAATGCAAATGCCTCTCCAGTTTTTGCACTCCATGAGACTACCTCGTTTAGAGAGCTTGACAATCATTCTCTTATTCCACTCCTCGGGGAAACTTTCTGCCTCCCAAGCTCTCTCTACAAGAGGATATAAAAGCTCTGCTGATGTTGTTGGAGCTGCACGCAGAAGCTCTGCAGTTATACCATCTAGTTCTGTCGACTTGTTGTTCTTTAGTGCGTTGATCGCGGTAGCGATCTCATATTTACTGGGAGTTGAGGTGAGAAATGGGAAAATTGTTACTTCCGGCAGTTCTGTTTGATTTGGGTGCATATCGTTGTCGAATACATGGTTAAGGACCGTAGAGAAATGCTCCTTCAATCGCTTAAGTTGATCCTTATCTGAAACGAGTACGGCACCATCTAGATGCTAGAGCGGTGACTACCTGTCAGCTTTTTGGTGATTCTGTAACGGGTTCTACTATCGCACCTGCTCGCTGCTTCCTCTGCTTCTGAGGCCATGTTGTTAATATAATTACGTTTGTCACGTCTTACACTCCGCTGCACTTCTCTATTTTTCTTCGATACAGGGACTCTAGCTCGATCCTCGCTGCTGCTGGGGTATCTGCAATACGAGCTTTTTAGTAACTTACGTTCTTCAATACGCCTCCAGGTATCTTCGGTAAGCCACGTGCTGTGCCCTGTCTTCTACCAACAATAATTTCCGCCCCAGATGTGACAAAATTTTTCACAAGCTTCCAATGTTCTTGAATGGTTGTCGGCAGTGAGCTGATGATTGCTTCCACTCCTTGCGATAAATGATCCCTTAATTGTTGGCGTACTGAGGGGTTCTTTAGCCGGTCGATGTTATACCTAGGCATTCGGATGATATCGCGGATTCTTTGAACTGATGCAGTACGTAACTGGACAGTAGCTACCATAAGGTGATGATCCCGTACCATACCCATGTCGGCTCCTCGTCTGTTTCGGACGTCTAAAAGACAGCTGGATGATGACTGCCTGTCAGTTGACACCCAGCTGACTTTGTGGCAGGTCTTATGCTCGAACAAGGTGCCTCCTATGACAAGGTGGTTGGAGTTGCAGATCTTTCACCGTTGTCATTTCGTACGTCGAGGCCGTGCTTCCCAATCTCATGTTTGAGTCCTTCATTGTTGTTGCCTACCTTGGCATTCAAGTCCCCCATCACGATGACGATATCTCTGTTGAGCGTTGCGTTGAGTACAGCGCTTAGCTGATTGTAGAAGTTGTTCTTTTTATCCTCAGTTTCACGGGGACAGTTGTCCCCCAAACACCGCTGTGCACGTTCGTGCTGCTCGCCAGCGCACGCGAGTAGAAAAAAAATAAAAAATAAACAACTGCGTCGTGTTGTGTCGTTGCGCGGTAAACCACCGACGGTTCGCGTGATCGGCCAAACGACAAGTGCAAAGTGCAGTGTGTGCGTCCGTGTGCCCCATCATCAACAGCGTAGCTAAAGAATTTAGTGAAACGTAACTGTCGTATGTTTTTCATGCGGCAGTTTGTTTATTATCTAGTTCTTTAGCTATAAGAATAACGGATTGTGAGTGTTTTGTTCTTTTGGTGATTTAACTCATTTTGTCGTGAAGGCATAACACTGGCGACAATTTGTGTTAATAATCCAATTTGAGACATACTCTTCTCAATTCGGTTAAAAGAAGCGGTAAGTTGTGTTTTGTGTGTTTTTTTGTAGTTATGTCTGATTTCTGAGTGGATCTCAGCAACATACATGGGCTGAGAACGAATTTTTTTGCTGTATTTACACATGTATGTATCTGTAGGTAAGAAATAAACGTCAATGAAAAAATACATTTTTAAATCAGACACATTTTTGTGTTAATTTTACTCAGTATAGCTATTAGTACATGTGAAAGTATGTATATATTACAACAAAAATAATAGTTAATACTATATTATGTATCTATTTTAAGAAGTCTGTTATTTTAGTTTGCTTTTGATTAGTGTCCAAAAATATACAATCGCAACACAAATGGTTGTGAGAAGCTAGGCCTTGGACCGCAATGGTCTGTCGCGCCGAATATTATTTAATGCTAAACCAAACATATAATAATCTTCCAGTAAAATTAAAAAGAAGTAATATAATTCAGTTTTCAAACTGTGAAATCTACTTTAAAAATATGAAATTTAAGTCATTCAAAATGAATGAAACCTACGTATGATTCCTTACGTCAATGACATTAAAATCAAATACATAATACCTAATGTAAGTTTAGGTAAACTCAAACTTCATTTGAGTAAAATAAAAAAGAAAACATTGTAAACAACTCAACTGTAATCTAAATTATTTTTGTTGTAATCATGATGATCATGATTCCTAGATTATGTACTTTCCGAAAAGTTCACGCAAGCGTTGTTCATGAGGCCGCAAATGATCTTAGGGAGAGAAGGAGTGACATAACATTCCCATAATTTCTTCTTTTCTTATATCCTAGGGCCTCTACTAAGCCTACGCGCCATCGCCTGCTGTTTCTGGCAATGAGCTTCAGATCTCTCCAACTCTTCCTCAATTGCCATGACTCCTCCTCAACTGTTCTACGCAATGTATTTCTCGGACGACCTATTCTTCTACCATCCTGAGGTAACGGATTCCATTTAATTGCGTACCTTGCTATGAAACTGTCGCCTTTTCGGAGTGTACGACCAATCCACTGCAACTTCCGTCGTTGGATGGTTGTGCCTATTGGTTCCTGACCCGTTCTCTGGTAAAGATGTTCGTTAGAGATACGGTTAGGCCAGAAAACCCTTAAGATGTTCCGTAGGCACCTATTTACGAACGTTTGTAATCTTTTTGTGATAGTAGCGGTCACCTTCCAAATGCTGCACCCATACAAAGCACAGATTCAACGTTTAAACGAAACAGTCCCAACTTTGTGTTTAAGCTGATCGAATTGCTTCGCCATATCATGGACATCATTCTAAACACTAATTTGGCTTTGCCGATTCGGTTGACAATGTCCTGTTCGGTTCCACTTACGGGTGAGACAATACTCCCAAGATATTGGAAACTCTCTACTCTCTCTACCGGTTGTCCAGCAATGTTAATTTGAGTTACTGAGTTAGTGCCGAGGTTGATGACTTTGGTTTTGGCAGTATTCAAATCGGCAACATTTGCCTCTCCTTCCACATTTGTTGTCATTTGGTGCAGCTCCATAATTCTGTGTGAGAGTAAACAAACGTCGTCAACGTAGTCCAGATGTTTGAGTTGAGATATAAGAGTCCAACGAATTCCTCCGTTTCCAGTAGAATTAGCTGCGCGAAGCACGTCGCTAATAACCAACAAAAAAAGTAAAGGCGATAGAATGCAACCTTGTCGTATCCCAATTAGGATCTCGAATTCCTCTGACAGCTTTCCTCTATGCAGCACATGACATTGAGAGCCATCATAGGTTGCTTTAATTATAGCTGTTAGCTTATCGGGTATACCTCCCCAGCGCAAGGCGAGCCAGATAAACTGTATGTTGACAAACGCCTTCTCAAAATCGATGAACAGCAGGTGTAGTGGTGACCGGATTTCAACGCACTGTTCAATAATGATCCGCATGGTGTTGATGTCGTCGACACAGGAGAATCCAGTGCGGAAACCTGCTTGTTCGGCAGCGAGTGTATTTTACATATGTTCCTTAATTCGTTCAAGTACTACCTTTCCAACTGCAGGATGAATGCAAATGCCTCTCCAGTTTTTGCACTCCATGAGACTACCTTGTTTAGAGAGCTTGACAATCATTCTCTTATTCCACTCCTCGGGGAAACTTTCTGCCTCCCAAGCTCTCTCTACAAGAGGATATAAAAGCTCTGCTGATGTTGTTGGAGCTGCACGCAGAAGCTCTGCAGTTATACCATCTAGTTCTATCGACTTGTTGTTCTTTAGTGCGTTGATCGCGGTAGCGATCTCATATTTACTGGGAGTTGAGGTGAGAAATGGGAAAATTGTTACTTCCGGCAGTTCTGTTTGATTTGGGTGCATATCGTTGTCGAATACATGGTTAAGGACCGTAGAGAAATGCTCCTTCAATCGCTTAAGTTGATCCTTATCTGAAACGAGTACGGCACCATCTAGATGCTAGAGCGGTGACTACCTGTCAGCTTTTTGGTGATTCTGTAACGGGTTCTACTATCGCACCTGCTCGCTGCTTCCTCTGCTTCTGAGGCCATGTTGTTAATATAATTACGTTTGTCACGTCTTACACTCCGCTGCACTTCTCTATTTTTCTTCGATACAGGGACTCTAGCTCGATCCTCGCTGCTGCTGGGGTATCTGCAATACGAGCTTTTTAGTAACTTACGTTCTTCAATACGCCTCCAGGTATCTTCGGTAAGCCACGTGCTGTGCCCTGTCTTCTACCAACAATAATTTCCGCCCCAGATGTGACAAAATTTTTCACAAGCTTCCAATGTTCTTGAATGGTTGTCGGCAGTGAGCTGATGATTGCTTCCACTCCTTGCGATAAATGATCCCTTAATTGTTGGCGTACTGAGGGGTTCTTTAGCCGGTCGATGTTATACCTAGGCATTCGGATGATATCGCGGATTCTTTGAACTGATGCAGTACGTAACTGGACAGTAGCTACCATAAGGTGATAATCCCGTACCATACCCATGTCGGCTCCTCGTCTGTTTCGGACGTCTAAAAGACAGCTGGATGATGACTGCCTGTCAGTTGACACCCAGCTGACTTTGTGGCAGGTCTTATGCTCGAACAAGGTGCCTCCTATGACAAGGTGGTTGGAGTTGCAGATCTTTCACCGTTGTCATTTCGTACGTCGAGGCCGTGCTTCCCAATCTCATGTTTGAGTCCTTCATTGTTGTTGCCTACCTTGGCATTCAAGTCCCCCATCACGATGACGATATCTCTGTTGAGCGTTGCGTTGAGTACAGCGCTTAGCTGATTGTAGAAGTTGTTCTTTTTATCCTCAGTTTCACGGGGACAGTTGTCCCCCAAACACCGCTGTGCACGTTCGTGCTGCTCGCCAGCGCACGCGAGTAGAAAAAAAATAAAAAATAAACAACTGCGTCGTGTTGTGTCGTTGCGCGGTAAACCACCGACGGTTCGCGTGATCGGCCAAACGACAAGTGCAAAGTGCAGTGTGTGAATCCGTGTGCCCCATCATCAACAGCGTAGCTAAAGAATTTAGTGAAACGTAACTGTCGTATGTTTTTCATGCGGCAGTTTGTTTATTATCTAGTTCTTTAGCTATAAGAATAACGGATTGTGAGTGTTTTGTTCTTTTGGTGATTTAACTCATTTTGTCGTGAAGGCATAACACTGGCGACAATTTGTGTTAATAATCCAATTTGAGACATACTCTTCTCAATTCGGTTAAAAGAAGCGGTAAGTTGTGTTTTGTGTGTTTTTTTGTAGTTATGTCTGATTTCAGAGTGGATCTCAGCAACATACATGGGCTGAGAACGAATTTTTTTGCTGTATTTACACATGTATGTATCTGTAGGTAAGAAATAAACGTCAATGAAAAAAATACATTTTTAAATCAGACACATTTTTGTGTTAATTTTACTCAGTATAGCTATTAGTACATGTGAAAGTATGTATATATTACAACAAAAATAATAGTTAATACTATATTATGTATCTATTTTAAGAAGTCTGTTATTTTAGTTTGCTTTTGATTAGTGTCCAAAAATATACATGCGCAACACAAATGGTTGTGAGAAGCTAGGCCTTGGACCGCAATGGTCTGTCGCGCCGAATATTATTTAATGCTAAACCAAACATATAATAATCTTCCAGTAAAATTAAAAAGAAGTAATATAATTCAGTTTTCAAACTGTGAAATCTACTTTAAAAATATGAAATTTAAGTCATTCAAAATGAATGAAACCTACGTATGATTCCTTACGTCAATGACATTAAAATCAAATACATAATACCTAATGTAAGTTTAGGTGAACTCAAACTTCATTTGAGTAAAATAAAAAAGAAAACATTGTAAACAACTCAACTGTAATCTAAATTATTTTTGTTGTAATCATGATGATCATGATTCCTAGATTATGTACTTTCCGAAAAGTTCACGCAAGCGTTGTTCATGAGGCCGCAAATGATCTTAGGGAGAGAAGGAGTGACATAACATTCCCATAATTTCCTTACCCGTTCTCTGGTAAAGATGTTCGTTAGAGATACGGTTAGGCCAGAAAACCCTTAAGATGTTCCGTGGCACCTATTTACGAACGTTTGTAATCTTTTTGTGATAGTAGCGGTCACCTTCCAAATGCTGCACCCATACAAAGCACAGATTCAACATTTAAACGAAACAGTCCCAACTTGGTGTTTAAGCTGATCGAATTGCTTCGCCATATCATTGACATCATTCTAAACACTAATTTGGCTTTGCCGATTCGGTTAACAATGTCCTGTTCGGTTCCACTTACGGGTGAGACAATACTCCCAAGATATTGGAAACTCTCTACTCTCTCTACCGGTTGTCCAGCAATGTTAATTTGAGTTACTGAGTTAGTGCCGAGGTTGATGACTTTGGTTTTGGCAGTATTCAAATCGGCAACATTTGCCTCTCCTTCCACATTTGTTGTCATTTGGTGCAGCTCCATAATCCTGTGTGAGAGTAAACAAACGTCGTCAACGTAGTCCAGATGTTTGAGTTGAGATATAAGAGTCCAACGAATTCCTCCGTTTCCAGTAGAAAAAGCTGCGCGAAGCACGTCGCTAATCACCAACAAAAAAAGTAAAGGCGATAGAATGCAACCTTGTCGTATCCCAATTAGGATCTCGAATTCCTCTGACAGCTTTCCTCTATGCAGCACATGACATTGAGAGCCATCATAGGTTGCTTTAATTATAGCTGTTAGCTTATCGGGTATACCTCCCCAGCGCAAGGCGAGCCAGATAAACTGTCTGTTGACAAACGCCTTCTCAAAATCGATGAACAGCAGGTGTAGTGGTGACCGGATTTCAACGCACTGTTCAATAATGATCCGCATGGTGTTGATGTCGTCGACACAGGAAAATCCAGTGCGGAAACCTGCTTGTTCGGCATCGAGTGTATTTTACATATGTTCCTTAATTCGTTCAAGTACTACCTTTCCAACTGCAGGATGAATGCAAATGCCTCTCCAGTTTTTGCACTCCATGAGACTACCTCGTTTAGAGAGCTTGACAATCATTCTCTTATTCCACTCCTCGGGGAAACTTTCTGCCTCCCAAGCTCTCTCTACAAGAGGATATAAAAGCTCTGCTGATGTTGTTGGAGCTGCACGCAGAAGCTCTGCAGTTATACCATCTAGTTCTGTCGACTTGTTGTTCTTTAGTGCGTTGATCGCGGTAGCGATCTCATATTTACTGGGAGTTGAGGTGAGAAATGGGAAAATTGTTACTTCCGGCAGTTCTGTTTGATTTGGGTGCATATCGTTGTCGAATACATGGTTAAGGACCGTAGAGAAATGCTCCTTCAATCGCTTAAGTTGATCCTTATCTGAAACGAGTACGGCACCATCTAGATGCTAGAGCGGTGACTACCTGTCAGCTTTTTGGTGATTCTGTAACGGGTTCTACTATCGCACCTGCTCGCTGCTTCCTCTGCTTCTGAGGCCATGTTGTTAATATAATTACGTTTGTCACGTCTTACACTCCGCTGCACTTCTCTATTTTTCTTCGATACAGGGACTCTAGCTCGATCCTCGCTGCTGCTGGGGTATCTGCAATACGAGCTTTTTAGTAACTTACGTTCTTCAATACGCCTCCAGGTATCTTCGGTAAGCCACGTGCTGTGCCCTGTCTTCTACCAACAATAATTTCCGCCCCAGATGTGACAAAATTTTTCACAAGCTTCCAATGTTCTTGAATGGTTGTCGGCAGTGAGCTGATGATTGCTTCCACTCCTTGCGATAAATGATCCCTTAATTGTTGGCGTACTGAGGGGTTCTTTAGCCGGTCGATGTTATACCTAGGCATTCGGATGATATCGCGGATTCTTTGAACTGATGCAGTACGTAACTGGACAGTAGCTACCATAAGGTGATAATCCCGTACCATACCCATGTCGGCTCCTCGTCTGTTTCGGACGTCTAAAAGACAGCTGGATGATGACTGCCTGTCAGTTGACACCCAGCTGACTTTGTGGCAGGTCTTATGCTCGAACAAGGTGCCTCCTATGACAAGGTGGTTGGAGTTGCAGATCTTTCACCGTTGTCATTTCGTACGTCGAGGCCGTGCTTCCCAATCTCATGTTTGAGTCCTTCATTGTTGTTGCCTACCTTGGCATTCAAGTCCCCCATCACGATGACGATATCTCTGTTGAGCGTTGCGTTGAGTACAGCGCTTAGCTGATTGTAGAAGTTGTTCTTTTTATCCTCAGTTTCACGGGGACAGTTGTCCCCCAAACACCGCTGTGCACGTTCGTGCTGCTCGCCAGCGCACGCGAGTAGAAAAAAAATAAAAAATAAACAACTGCGTCGTGTTGTGTCGTTGCGCGGTAAACCACCGACGGTTCGCGTGATCGGCCAAACGACAAGTGCAAAGTGCAGTGTGTGCGTCCGTGTGCCCCATCATCAACAGCGTAGCTAAAGAATTTAGTGAAACGTAACTGTCGTATGTTTTTCATGCGGCAGTTTGTTTATTATCTAGTTCTTTAGCTATAAGAATAACGGATTGTGAGTGTTTTGTTCTTTTGGTGATTTAACTCATTTTGTCGTGAAGGCATAACACTGGCGACAATTTGTGTTAATAATCCAATTTGAGACATACTCTTCTCAATTCGGTTAAAAGAAGCGGTAAGTTGTGTTTTGTGTGTTTTTTTGTAGTTATGTCTGATTTCAGAGTGGATCTCAGCAACATACATGGGCTGAGAACGAATTTTTTTGCTGTATTTACACATGTATGTATCTGTAGGTAAGAAATAAACGTCAATGAAAAAAATACATTTTTAAATCAGACACATTTTTGTGTTAATTTTACTCAGTATAGCTATTAGTACATGTGAAAGTATGTATATATTACAACAAAAATAATAGTTAATACTATATTATGTATCTATTTTAAGAAGTCTGTTATTTTAGTTTGCTTTTGATTAGTGTCCAAAAATATACATGCGCAACACAAATGGTTGTGAGAAGCTAGGCCTTGGACCGCAATGGTCTGTCGCGCCGAATATTATTTAATGCTAAACCAAACATATAATAATCTTCCAGTAAAATTAAAAAGAAGTAATATAATTCAGTTTTCAAACTGTGAAATCTACTTTAAAAATATGAAATTTAAGTCATTCAAAATGAATGAAACCTACGTATGATTCCTTACGTCAATGACATTAAAATCAAATACATAATACCTAATGTAAGTTTAGGTGAACTCAAACTTCATTTGAGTAAAATAAAAAAGAAAACATTGTAAACAACTCAACTGTAATCTAAATTATTTTTGTTGTAATCATGATGATCATGATTCCTAGATTATGTACTTTCCGAAAAGTTCACGCAAGCGTTGTTCATGAGGCCGCAAATGATCTTAGGGAGAGAAGGAGTGACATAACATTCCCATAATTTCCTGACCCGTTCTCTGGTAAAGATGTTCGTTAGAGATACGGTTAGGCCAGAAAACCCTTAAGATGTTCCGTGGCACCTATTTACGAACGTTTGTAATCTTTTTGTGATAGTAGCGGTCACCTTCCAAATGCTGCACCCATACAAAGCACAGATTCAACATTTAAACGAAACAGTCCCAACTTGGTGTTTAAGCTGATCGAATTGCTTCGCCATATCATTGACATCATTCTAAACACTAATTTGGCTTTGCCGATTCGGTTAACAATGTCCTGTTCGGTTCCACTTACGGGTGAGACAATACTCCCAAGATATTGGAAACTCTCTACTCTCTCTACCGGTTGTCCAGCAATGTTAATTTGAGTTACTGAGTTAGTGCCGAGGTTGATGACTTTGGTTTTGGCAGTATTCAAATCGGCAACATTTGCCTCTCCTTCCACATTTGTTGTCATTTGGTGCAGCTCCATAATCCTGTGTGAGAGTAAACAAACGTCGTCAACGTAGTCCAGATGTTTGAGTTGAGATATAAGAGTCCAACGAATTCCTCCGTTTCCAGTAGAAAAAGCTGCGCGAAGCACGTCGCTAATCACCAACAAAAAAAGTAAAGGCGATAGAATGCAACCTTGTCGTATCCCAATTAGGATCTCGAATTCCTCTGACAGCTTTCCTCTATGCAGCACATGACATTGAGAGCCATCATAGGTTGCTTTAATTATAGCTGTTAGCTTATCGGGTATACCTCCCCAGCGCAAGGCGAGCCAGATAAACTGTCTGTTGACAAACGCCTTCTCAAAATCGATGAACAGCAGGTGTAGTGGTGACCGGATTTCAACGCACTGTTCAATAATGATCCGCATGGTGTTGATGTCGTCGACACAGGAGAATCCAGTGCGGAAACCTGCTTGTTCGGCATCGAGTGTATTTTACATATGTTCCTTAATTCGTTCAAGTACTACCTTTCCAACTGCAGGATGAATGCAAATGCCTCTCCAGTTTTTGCACTCCATGAGACTACCTCGTTTAGAGAGCTTGACAATCATTCTCTTATTCCACTCCTCGGGGAAACTTTCTGCCTCCCAAGCTCTCTCTACAAGAGGATATAAAAGCTCTGCTGATGTTGTTGGAGCTGCACGCAGAAGCTCTGCAGTTATACCATCTAGTTCTGTCGACTTGTTGTTCTTTAGTGCGTTGATCGCGGTAGCGATCTCATATTTACTGGGAGTTGAGGTGAGAAATGGGAAAATTGTTACTTCCGGCAGTTCTGTTTGATTTGGGTGCATATCGTTTTCGAATACATGGTTAAGGACCGTAGAGAAATGCTCCTTCAATCGCTTAAGTTGATCCTTATCTGAAACGAGTACGGCACCATCTAGATGCTAGAGCGGTGACTACCTGTCAGCTTTTTGGTGATTCTGTAACGGGTTCTACTATCGCACCTGCTCGCTGCTTCCTCTGCTTCTGAGGCCATGTTGTTAATATAATTACGTTTGTCACGTCTTACACTCCGCTGCACTTCTCTATTTTTCTTCGATACAGGGACTCTAGCTCGATCCTCGCTGCTGCTGGGGTATCTGCAATACGAGCTTTTTAGTAACTTACGTTCTTCAATACGCCTCCAGGTATCTTCGGTAAGCCACGTGCTGTGCCCTGTCTTCTACCAACAATAATTTCCGCCCCAGATGTGACAAAATTTTTCACAAGCTTCCAATGTTCTTGAATGGTTGTCGGCAGTGAGCTGATGATTGCTTCCACTCCTTGCGATAAATGATCCCTTAATTGTTGGCGTACTGAGGGGTTCTTTAGCCGGTCGATGTTATACCTAGGCATTCGGATGATATCGCGGATTCTTTGAACTGATGCAGTACGTAACTGGACAGTAGCTACCATAAGGTGATGATCCCGTACCATACCCATGTCGGCTCCTCGTCTGTTTCGGACGTCTAAAAGACAGCTGGATGATGACTGCCTGTCAGTTGACACCCAGCTGACTTTGTGGCAGGTCTTATGCTCGAACAAGGTGCCTCCTATGACAAGGTGGTTGGAGTTGCAGATCTTTCACCGTTGTCATTTCGTACGTCGAGGCCGTGCTTCCCAATCTCATGTTTGAGTCCTTCATTGTTGTTGCCTACCTTGGCATTCAAGTCCCCCATCACGATGACGATATCTCTGTTGAGCGTTGCGTTGAGTACAGCGCTTAGCTGATTGTAGAAGTTGTTCTTTTTATCCTCAGTTTCACGGGGACAGTTGTCCCCCAAACACCGCTGTGCACGTTCGTGCTGCTCGCCAGCGCACGCGAGTAGAAAAAAAATAAAAAATAAACAACTGCGTCGTGTTGTGTCGTTGCGCGGTAAACCACCGACGGTTCGCGTGATCGGCCAAACGACAAGTGCAAAGTGCAGTGTGTGCGTCCGTGTGCCCCATCATCAACAGCGTAGCTAAAGAATTTAGTGAAACGTAACTGTCGTATGTTTTTCATGCGGCAGTTTGTTTATTATCTAGTTCTTTAGCTATAAGAATAACGGATTGTGAGTGTTTTGTTCTTTTGGTGATTTAACTCATTTTGTCGTGAAGGCATAACACTGGCGACAATTTGTGTTAATAATCCAATTTGAGACATACTCTTCTCAATTCGGTTAAAAGAAGCGGTAAGTTGTGTTTTGTGTGTTTTTTTGTAGTTATGTCTGATTTCAGAGTGGATCTCAGCAACATACATGGGCTGAGAACGAATTTTTTTGCTGTATTTACACATGTATGTATCTGTAGGTAAGAAATAAACGTCAATGAAAAAAATACATTTTTAAATCAGACACATTTTTGTGTTAATTTTACTCAGTATAGCTATTAGTACATGTGAAAGTATGTATATATTACAACAAAAATAATAGTTAATACTATATTATGTATCTATTTTAAGAAGTCTGTTATTTTAGTTTGCTTTTGATTAGTGTCCAAAAATATACATGCGCAACACAAATGGTTGTGAGAAGCTAGGCCTTGGACCGCAATGGTCTGTCGCGCCGAATATTATTTAATGCTAAACCAAACATATAATAATCTTCCAGTAAAATTAAAAAGAAGTAATATAATTCAGTTTTCAAACTGTGAAATCTACTTTAAAAATATGAAATTTAAGTCATTCAAAATGAATGAAACCTACGTATGATTCCTTACGTCAATGACATTAAAATCAAATACATAATACCTAATGTAAGTTTAGGTGAACTCAAACTTCATTTGAGTAAAATAAAAAAGAAAACATTGTAAACAACTCAACTGTAATCTAAATTATTTTTGTTGTAATCATGATGATCATGATTCCTAGATTATGTACTTTCCGAAAAGTTCACGCAAGCGTTGTTCATGAGGCCGCAAATGATCTTAGGGAGAGAAGGAGTGACATAACATTCCCATAATTTCTTCTTTTCTTATATCCTAGGGCCTCTACTAAGCCTACGCGCCATCGCCTGCTGTTTCTGGCAATGAGCTTCAGATCTCTCCAACTCTTCCTCAATTGCCATGACTCCTCCTCAACTGTTCTACGCAATGTATTTCTCGGACGACCTATTCTTCTACCATCCTGAGGTAACGGATTCCATTTAATTGCGTACCTTGCTATGAAACTGTCGCCTTTTCGGAGTGTACGACCAATCCACTGCAACTTCCGTCGTTGGATGGTTGTGCCTATTGGTTCCTGACCCGTTCTCTGGTAAATATGTTCGTTAGAGATACGGTTAGGCCAGAAAACCCTTAAGATGTTCCGTAGGCACCTATTTACGAACGTTTGTAATCTTTTTGTGATAGTAGCGGTCACCTTCCAAATGCTGCACCCATACAAAGCACAGATTCAACGTTTAAACGAAACAGTCCCAACTTTGTGTTTAAGCTGATCGAATTGCTTCGCCATATCATGGACATCATTCTAAACACTAATTTGGCTTTGCCGATTCGGTTGACAATGTCCTGTTCGGTTCCACTTACGGGTGAGACAATACTCCCAAGATATTGGAAACTCTCTACTCTCTCTACCGGTTGTCCAGCAATGTTAATTTGAGTTACTGAGTTAGTGCCGAGGTTGATGACTTTGGTTTTGGCAGTATTCAAATCGGCAACATTTGCCTCTCCTTCCACATTTGTTGTCATTTGGTGCAGCTCCATAATCCTGTGTGAGAGTAAAGAAACGTCGTCAACGTAGTCCAGATGTTTGAGTTGAGATATAAGAGTCCAACGAATTCCTCCGTTTCCAGTAGAATTAGCTGCGCGAAGCACGTCGCTAATCACCAACAAAAAAAGTAAAGGCGATAGAATGCAACCTTGTCGTATCCCAATTAGGATCTCGAATTCCTCTGACAGCTTTCCTCTATGCAGCACATGACATTGAGAGCCATCATAGGTTGCTTTAATTATAGCTGTTAGCTTATCGGGTATACCTCCCCAGCGCAAGGCGAGCCAGATAAACTGTATGTTGACAAACGCCTTCTCAAAATCGATGAACAGCAGGTGTAGTGGTGACCGGATTTCAACGCACTGTTCAATAATGATCCGCATGGTGTTGATGTCGTCGACACAGGAGAATCCAGTGCGGAAACCTGCTTGTTCGGCATCGAGTGTATTTTACATATGTTCCTTAATTCGTTCAAGTACTACCTTTCCAACTGCAGGATGAATGCAAATGCCTCTCCAGTTTTTGCACTCCATGAGACTACCTTGTTTAGAGAGCTTGACAATCATTCTCTTATTCCACTCCTCGGGGAAACTTTCTGCCTCCCAAGCTCTCTCTACAAGAGGATATAAAAGCTCTGCTGATGTTGTTGGAGCTGCACGCAGAAGCTCTGCAGTTATACCATCTAGTTCTATCGACTTGTTGTTCTTTAGTGCGTTGATCGCGGTAGCGATCTCATATTTACTGGGAGTTGAGGTGAGAAATGGGAAAATTGTTACTTCCGGCAGTTCTGTTTGATTTGGGTGCATATCGTTGTCGAATACATGGTTAAGGACCGTAGAGAAATGCTCCTTCAATCGCTTAAGTTGATCCTTATCTGAAACGAGTACGGCACCATCTAGATGCTAGAGCGGTGACTACCTGTCAGCTTTTTGGTGATTCTGTAACGGGTTCTACTATCGCACCTGCTCGCTGCTTCCTCTGCTTCTGAGGCCATGTTGTTAATATAATTACGTTTGTCACGTCTTACACTCCGCTGCACTTCTCTATTTTTCTTCGATACAGGGGCTCTAGCTCGATCCTCGCTGCTGCTGGGGTATCTGCAATACGAGCTTTTTAGTAACTTACGTTCTTCAATACGCCTCCAGGTATCTTCGGTAAGCCACGTGCTGTGCCCTGTCTTCTACCAACAATAATTTCCGCCCCAGATGTGACAAAATTTTTCACAAGCTTCCAATGTTCTTGAATGGTTGTCGGCAGTGAGCTGATGATTGCTTCCACTCCTTGCGATAAATGATCCCTTAATTGTTGGCGTACTGAGGGGTTCTTTAGCCGGTCGATGTTATACCTAGGCATTCGGATGATATCGCGGATTCTTTGAACTGATGCAGTACGTAACTGGACAGTAGCTACCATAAGGTGATAATCCCGTACCATACCCATGTCGGCTCCTCGTCTGTTTCGGACGTCTAAAAGACAGCTGGATGATGACTGCCTGTCAGTTGACACCCAGCTGACTTTGTGGCAGGTCTTATGCTCGAACAAGGTGCCTCCTATGACAAGGTGGTTGGAGTTGCAGATCTTTCACCGTTGTCATTTCGTACGTCGAGGCCGTGCTTCCCAATCTCATGTTTGAGTCCTTCATTGTTGTTGCCTACCTTGGCATTCAAGTCCCCCATCACGATGACGATATCTCTGTTGAGCGTTGCGTTGAGTACAGCGCTTAGCTGATTGTAGAAGTTGTTCTTTTTATCCTCAGTTTCACGGGGACAGTTGTCCCCCAAACACCGCTGTGCACGTTCGTGCTGCTCGCCAGCGCACGCGAGTAGAAAAAAAATAAAAAATAAACAACTGCGTCGTGTTGTGTCGTTGCGCGGTAAACCACCGACGGTTCGCGTGATCGGCCAAACGACAAGTGCAAAGTGCAGTGTGTGCGTCCGTGTGCCCCATCATCAACAGCGTAGCTAAAGAATTTAGTGAAACGTAACTGTCGTATGTTTTTCATGCGGCAGTTTGTTTATTATCTAGTTCTTTAGCTATAAGAATAACGGATTGTGAGTGTTTTGTTCTTTTGGTGATTTAACTCATTTTGTCGTGAAGGCATAACACTGGCGACAATTTGTGTTAATAATCCAATTTGAGACATACTCTTCTCAATTCGGTTAAAAGAAGCGGTAAGTTGTGTTTTGTGTGTTTTTTTGTAGTTATGTCTGATTTCAGAGTGGATCTCAGCAACATACATGGGCTGAGAACGAATTTTTTTGCTGTATTTACACATGTATGTATCTGTAGGTAAGAAATAAACGTCAATGAAAAAAATACATTTTTAAATCAGACACATTTTTGTGTTAATTTTACTCAGTATAGCTATTAGTACATGTGAAAGTATGTATATATTACAACAAAAATAATAGTTAATACTATATTATGTATCTATTTTAAGAAGTCTGTTATTTTAGTTTGCTTTTGATTAGTGTCCAAAAATATACATGCGCAACACAAATGGTTGTGAGAAGCTAGGCCTTGGACCGCAATGGTCTGTCGCGCCGAATATTATTTAATGCTAAACCAAACATATAATAATCTTCCAGTAAAATTAAAAAGAAGTAATATAATTCAGTTTTCAAACTGTGAAATCTACTTTAAAAATATGAAATTTAAGTCATTCAAAATGAATGAAACCTACGTATGATTCCTTACGTCAATGACATTAAAATCAAATACATAATACCTAATGTAAGTTTAGGTGAACTCAAACTTCATTTGAGTAAAATAAAAAAGAAAACATTGTAAACAACTCAACTGTAATCTAAATTATTTTTGTTGTAATCATGATGATCATGATTCCTAGATTATGTACTTTCCGAAAAGTTCACGCAAGCGTTGTTCATGAGGCCGCAAATGATCTTAGGGAGAGAAGGAGTGACATAACATTCCCATAATTTCTTCTTTTCTTATATCCTAGGGCCTCTACTAAGCCTACGCGCCATCGCCTGCTGTTTCTGGCAATGAGCTTCAGATCTCTCCAACTCTTCCTCAATTGCCATGACTCCTCCTCAACTGTTCTACGCAATGTATTTCTCGGACGACCTATTCTTCTACCATCCTGAGATAACGGATTCCATTTAATTGCGTACCTTGCTATGAAACTGTCGCCTTTTCGGAGTGTACGACCAATCCACTGCAACTTCCGTCGTTGGATGGTTGTGCCTATTGGTTCCTGACCCGTTCTCTGGTAAAGATGTTCGTTAGAGATACGGTTAGGCCAGAAAACCCTTAAGATGTTCCGTGGCACCTATTTACGAACGTTTGTAATCTTTTTGTGATAGTAGCGGTCACCTTCCAAATGCTGCACCCATACAAAGCACAGATTCAACATTTAAACGAAACAGTCCCAACTTGGTGTTTAAGCTGATCGAATTGCTTCGCCATATCATTGACATCATTCTAAACACTAATTTGGCTTTGCCGATTCGGTTAACAATGTCCTGTTCGGTTCCACTTACGGGTGAGACAATACTCCCAAGATATTGGAAACTCTCTACTCTCTCTACCGGTTGTCCAGCAATGTTAATTTGAGTTACTGAGTTAGTGCCGAGGTTGATGACTTTGGTTTTGGCAGTATTCAAATCGGCAACATTTGCCTCTCCTTCCACATTTGTTGTCATTTGGTGCAGCTCCATAATCCTGTGTGAGAGTAAACAAACGTCGTCAACGTAGTCCAGATGTTTGAGTTGAGATATAAGAGTCCAACGAATTCCTCCGTTTCCAGTAGAAAAAGCTGCGCGAAGCACGTCGCTAATCACCAACAAAAAAAGTAAAGGCGATAGAATGCAACCTTGTCGTATCCCAATTAGGATCTCGAATTCCTCTGACAGCTTTCCTCTATGCAGCACATGACATTGAGAGCCATCATAGGTTGCTTTAATTATAGCTGTTAGCTTATCGGGTATACCTCCCCAGCGCAAGGCGAGCCAGATAAACTGTCTGTTGACAAACGCCTTCTCAAAATCGATGAACAGCAGGTGTAGTGGTGACCGGATTTCAACGCACTGTTCAATAATGATCCGCATGGTGTTGATGTCGTCGACACAGGAGAATCCAGTGCGGAAACCTGCTTGTTCGGCATCGAGTGTATTTTACATATGTTCCTTAATTCGTTCAAGTACTACCTTTCCAACTGCAGGATGAATGCAAATGCCTCTCCAGTTTTTGCACTCCATGAGACTACCTCGTTTAGAGAGCTTGACAATCATTCTCTTATTCCACTCCTCGGGGAAACTTTCTGCCTCCCAAGCTCTCTCTACAAGAGGATATAAAAGCTCTGCTGATGTTGTTGGAGCTGCACGCAGAAGCTCTGCAGTTATACCATCTAGTTCTGTCGACTTGTTGTTCTTTAGTGCGTTGATCGCGGTAGCGATCTCATATTTACTGGGAGTTGAGGTGAGAAATGGGAAAATTGTTACTTCCGGCAGTTCTGTTTGATTTGGGTGCATATCGTTGTCGAATACATGGTTAAGGACCGTAGAGAAATGCTCCTTCAATCGCTTAAGTTGATCCTTATCTGAAACGAGTACGGCACCATCTAGATGCTAGAGCGGTGACTACCTGTCAGCTTTTTGGTGATTCTGTAACGGGTTCTACTATCGCACCTGCTCGCTGCTTCCTCTGCTTCTGAGGCCATGTTGTTAATATAATTACGTTTGTCACGTCTTACACTTCGCTGCACTTCTCTATTTTTCTTCGATACAGGGACTCTAGCTCGATCCTCGCTGCTGCTGGGGTATCTGCAATACGAGCTTTTTAGTAACTTACGTTCTTCAATACGCCTCCAGGTATCTTCGGTAAGCCACGTGCTGTGCCCTGTCTTCTACCAACAATAATTTCCGCCCCAGATGTGACAAAATTTTTCACAAGCTTCCAATGTTCTTGAATGGTTGTCGGCAGTGAGCTGATGATTGCTTCCACTCCTTGCGATAAATGATCCCTTAATTGTTGGCGTACTGAGGGGTTCTTTAGCCGGTCGATGTTATACCTAGGCATTCGGATGATATCGCGGATTCTTTGAACTGATGCAGTACGTAACTGGACAGTAGCTACCATAAGGTGATGATCCCGTACCATACCCATGTCGGCTCCTTGTCTGTTTCGGACGTCTAAAAGACAGCTGGATGATGACTGCCTGTCAGTTGACACCCAGCTGACTTTGTGGCAGGTCTTATGCTCGAACAAGGTGCCTCCTATGACAAGGTGGTTGGAGTTGCAGATCTTTCACCGTTGTCATTTCGTACGTCGAGGCCGTGCTTCCCAATCTCATGTTTGAGTCCTTCATTGTTGTTGCCTACCTTGGCATTCAAGTCCCCCATCACGATGACGATATCTCTGTTGAGCGTTGCGTTGAGTACAGCGCTTAGCTGATTGTAGAAGTTGTTCTTTTTATCCTCAGTTTCACGGGGACAGTTGTCCCCCAAACACCGCTGTGCACGTTCGTGCTGCTCGCCAGCGCACGCGAGTAGAAAAAAAATAAAAAATAAACAACTGCGTCGTGTTGTGTCGTTGCGCGGTAAACCACCGACGGTTCGCGTGATCGGCCAAACGACAAGTGCAAAGTGCAGTGTGTGCGTCCGTGTGCCCCATCATCAACAGCGTAGCTAAAGAATTTAGTGAAACGTAACTGTCGTATGTTTTTCATGCGGCAGTTTGTTTATTATCTAGTTCTTTAGCTATAAGAATAACGGATTGTGAGTGTTTTTTTCTTTTGGTGATTTAACTCATTTTGTCGTGAAGGCATAACACTGGCGACAATTTGTGTTAATAATCCAATTTGAGACATACTCTTCTCAATTCGGTTGAAAGAAGCGGTAAGTTGTGTTTTGTGTGTTTTTTTGTAGTTATGTCTGATTTCAGAGTGGATCTCAGCAACATACATGGGCTGAAAACGATTTTTTTTGCTGTATTTACACATGTATGTATCTGTAGGTAAGAAATAAACGTCAATGAAAATGAAAAAAATACATTTTTAAATCAGACACATTTTTGTGTTAATTTTACTCAGTATAGCTATTAGTACATGTGAAAGTATGTATATATTACAACAAAAATAATAGTTAATACTATATTATGTATCTATTTTAAGAAGTCTGTTATTTTAGTTTGCTTTTGATTAGTTTCTAATCGACAGTAAGAACTACGTACAGCATTATGTAGACGAGACATGATACTTTTCATAGCGTCATCATTGAAATTAGAATGTACAAACATTCAGCTTTTCTGCACTTTCAGAGCGTCGGACGCACTGGGATTTTCCTCCACTTCGTCAAAATTTTCGTCGCTATCTTAGCTGTTGATGATAATATTTTGCACAATATTATCCTCGGAAGGTTCTTCACTTATTGCTACAGCATCATCAATAGCAGCATATTCTTTAAGCTCCTTGTTTTCTATGAGTATCTCATGATTAATAGCTCTCATCCAAATGGAAAGTGGAACGTCATCTTCGTCGTAGAGATCAGCTGAGACCGTGGAAATCGGACACTCTATAATTTCTTGGGCAAACCCAGCATGCCTGAAGCAGTTAGAAATTGTACTTTGCGTAATTTTAAACTTATCGGTGACGAAAACATTGCGAAATCAATAGATTCGCTTGAACACCGCAGGAACGTCTCCTGCTTGTCACTGTTTTATCGCTTCTTCCACCAGCGGTGCTCAAGAGAAATAGCCAGTTTCCTTAACGCCCACGCCAAGCATATTGCCGAACATAATAAGGGAGTGAACCCCTTAATTTAATTATAAAAAAAACTGCCGGAGGGTTTGCCGGAGTAGCACACGTTACACTCGTAACATTAGGTCGTTCTGGGCAAGTCCGTTAGAAGCGGATTGTGCACTGGGGTGAAGCGGAAAGAGTGCATCCATTCCATTGCATTTAAGTATTTGCCACCTTAACGGATAAACCCTGTATAGGGCATAACTTAATATATAAAAATGTTCGTTCCGGGTACGTCCGTCTAAAACTCGACAACCGATGGATCGATTGACACCAATTTTGGACAATATGTTAGCATAGTCTGCAGGAAGGTTTCTTTTAAGTTTAATCCCAATAGGTGGCGCAGTAGTCTTGATATTTCAATTCTTCGTATTTATAGTACGATTTGGCTCAAAATAAATTTCTTAAATAAATATAAGATTTAGAATTTAGAGCCGCTAAGTGGCGGTGGAGTCGAGATATTTACGAAAAACTACATTTACTGATATTTGTTCATATCTTTATTTTTATACGTGAAGAGAAAACTTTGTATCCCTTTTACTTTCTTTTACATAGCAAAAGGAATTATAGTAGTAATCATGAGAATTTTCGAACTCGTAATTTTTACAGATCTACCCTTTACCTTATATCCTGAGTCATAAAAAGCAAAAAAAATCTCTCTCTGTCTGTGTCCACTCTACGGCCCAACCGGCTGAACTAATGGAGCCAGGATTTTGACGGAAATCTGACAACCGGAAGGGACAGTCAAAAAATATAGTACTTAACAGATTAAGTGCAAAAGAAATTAAAACAAAAAACAAAATAAAAAAATAATAAAAAAAAACAAAAAAAAATTAAGAAAAATTTAAAATACTGTTACGAAATTTTGGATAAGAGTCCGTAAAGGACTTTGCAAATAAAACACAACACAAGTTTATTAATTTATAAATTACAACTTAATTAAACATCAGTAAAAAAACAACCCATAAAAATTAAAATTTTTCGTAAAATGCTCTAATTGATACACAATGTACAAAATTTGAATAACATCATAACAGGGTAACATTTAAAAAAAAAATTTTGGCGCCCCCTTATCCTGATTGCTCCAAAAATTTTACCAAAAATGTTTACATCGGAGAAACACATGCGTATAAAATTTGAAGAATGTCGGGTACTTTTTTTATAAAATTTGTAGAGATGCCACCCGACATCGGGGCCTAAATTTTTACAAAAAGTATTGCCCGAAGATACACTCGCGTTTAACATTTTAAGACAATCGGCTACTATTTTTATAAAATTTGTATGGGTGCCCCCGACCCCAGGGCCCGATCTCTACCAGTTGTTTACAAAAATATCCATCGGATATGATATACACATGCGTATAAAATTTGAAGAAAATCTGGTATTTTTTTTTATAAAATTTGTATGGGTGCCTCTCCAACCCCGGGTCCCGATCACTACCAAATATTTACAAAAAGTGTTGTCCATCGGAGATAAATCGGGTACTTTTTTTATAATATTTGTATAGGTGCCCTCCGATCAGAGGGCCCAATCACTTCCAAATATTTACGAAAAGAGTTGTCCTCCGATACACATGATTTTTGGGAAGCGATGTGGAGTTTCCTTTTCTTAAAAAATTCAGATTGCTCTGTCAGGTAGGAATTTATCTTATGTGTGATCTCGTCTACATCTGGGGGCCGATTTCGGTCGCAAATGAGTCTAGACTCCTGAACAACCGCAAGTTTGTGGTGTAAGTAGATGTTATGTGTAGTGGTACGACGTTTTGACGCATGCGCATGATTTAATTTTGCTATTATGTCAAGAGCAGTGCTGCTGGTTTACATTTTTAGAGCGGAGTATATTATCGGCTTTTTGGAAGTATACTGGATTATACGATAAAAATATTTGTAAAAATAGTTCCAACAGAAAACAAAAATGCCTTTTAAATTATGTAAATATTTTGTGATTGATTTTTCGCCCTTTTTTGCAACTGTGTTTCATAATGTCTACACAAGTACGATGATGTACTTAAACTTTTATTATTTTACTACATTACAACAACTAAATACAAATGCCTTAAGTAAAGTACCAAAATATAACAAATAAACCGACGTTTATTTTGTGTATTATATATCCGAAAACAAAATCATACAAAGATTTTACAAAAATCAATCGAAAAAAAACAACAACCCATTTTTCATCTAAATTCTCTAATCGCAGAAATTGATATGGGAGCCCCTCGATCCTGGGCCATTTTTTTTTATTGTAGGAGAAAATCATCGAAACAGACATTTGACATCAGATGTTAAAATTGAAAACGCTCAGATCATTTTATTCTGAGCACTTAGAGCACGCTCATACTCTGAGCAAATAAGAAATACGAACATTTATCTTGAGAACTCTTTGACTGCTCTGAACTAATTTATGAAAACGCGAAATGACAGAATATTGCGAAAACTTGTTGTTCTATCTGTAAGTTGATATCGACAACAAAAAACGACATCAATAAAAATAAAATTCAGTAAATACAAATGTAAGTTGAATTAAGCATAAAACATTTATGTCTCGTTTCATTTGCTGGGTTCATTTGTGCGTGAGCTAAGATTTCTCTCTCTCTCTACCACCAAAACCATGCAGTGCAGCCGACTGCGCAGCACACACCGCACACAGTCCATAAAGGGCGACGAATATCTGATGCCAGTATAGATATTTAAAAAATTGTATTGTTTATTGGGTATACACATGTGTGTAAAATTTGAAGAAAATCGGGTAAATTTTTGTATGGGAGCCCCCCGACCCCGCAGCCCGAGGGGCCTCAAAATTAAATAGAAAGTGTTGTCTTCGGAAATACACATGTGTGCCAAATTTCAATAAAATCGGGCTGTAGGAAGTGGGTTAAAAATTGATCGCAAGAATCCATGACAAATCCACAAGCCCACAAACCCACAAACACGGGCAAGTAAAGTTAATATAGAGAATTTAAAAACTCGTCGTCGGAAGCAAAGGCATCAATTGAAATAAAATACCAAATTTTGTTATTTTTGTTTTGTTTATTTTTTGACATACATTCTTGGTCAATATAATTTTTGGGAAATGTAAAAATTCCTTTATAATAATTATTGATAGTTCGGAGAGAAATTTACAGACTTAATAACATGTAATTGTAAAAGAAACCATTTTTTTGCTAAAAAATCAAATAAATTTGGTATCGTTTCAATTTAGAATTACTTCATAAAAGTAATATAATTAGGTTTAAGGTAGTATAATAGTGCGGCTAATGAAATAGTAGTATAATACCTTGATTGCAATTTAGCAGCAGCACTGGTCATAAGCAATTTTGACAGATAAAGACTTTTCACGTAGTCGCCAGCATGTGGCTAGACTACTGCATGAGGCAAGAGTGAACCGATTCGGCAATTATGTACAAGATTTTACTACTTTCTGTCATTAAATTTACACTAACCCAAAGAAAGAAAAAACATAACACAACAATAAAATTGTATGCTATACACCTCGTACATATACGAAAATGACATCTCACCTTCAGGAGTCTAGACTCATTTGCGACCGAAATCGGCCTTCTGAACCGGAGGCAGCAACAGAGCAATCATCAGTAGGGGAAGTAGAAAGCATCGAGACATAGAGATTTAATAAGATGGGGGAGACGACCCTTCCTTGTGGGACTCCCACCTTAAGTTTCCGATGCTTTGAGCAGAAATTTATGAATTCCACATATGCGCTCCTGCCAATTATGTAAGCTGACAGGAACCTTTTGATGGAGTCGGGGAGAGTGGAATTCAGTATGTCCTGTAGGAGATTAGAGTGGTCAACCGTGTGGAAAGCCTTGGACAAATCGAGTGCCACGACAGCAAGGCGCCAGTGCAGGCGACGGTGGTTAAGACCATCTGCAATTTGGGTCGTCAGCTCCGGTAAGGCGGTAGTAGTGCTGCGATGTTTTCAAAAGCCATTTTGGTGGAAGACGAGACTCAAGTGTTGATGAAGACTGGGGAGGAGGAGTGTCTCTAAAGTTTTGGCTATAGGAGAGAGCAGCGAAATTGGCCTATATGACGATCCTTCGTTGGCGGCAGGCTTTAAAACTGGAACTATCCTGGCAATTTTCCATATGTTTGCTGAGGTTTTCAATGGTTAGGTTGAAGATTTTTTCTAGATAATCCAGGCTGGAGTTATATAGCTTCTTTAACATAAACATGAAAATCCCGTCCGGTCCCAGTGCCTTGGAAGGTTTAGCCTTCCTAATCGCATATTGCACCTCAAGGGCGGTGAAGGTAGGGTGGTTTGGGTCGCATTTTAACGCTTTTAACTGCGTAAAACTGGACAACGACGACTTCGACGAATTGTAATGTAATGTGATGCGCATTTTTTACTGCTGTCGTATTGGTGGTCATTAAATGAGATAGATGAGATGGTTAATCGTGGTGGAAAGGTCCTCAACTTGTAGTGATGCACTCTGTTTACTTGCTCCCATGACACCATTTCAGCACTCACAATTGATCTGGAAGCTCCTGTGTCTAGAATAAAATCGCAAGGTCTTCTCTCCAATACGCCAATAACAACCAGAATGTTGCAATTCCTTCCAAGATTTGTACTGCGTATTGTGAACCTGGGATATTCCCTTGTCTTCTTCATCCTTTGCCCTGCACAGCTGGTACAAGACGATTGCTCCACTTTATTTAATGTTGTGCATCTATCCGCCGTAATCTTTCCAGATTATTGACACCATTCACAGGCTGTCTCATCATGTTTCCAGTGCTCAGTTCCTTGCAATCCCGAGTGAAATGTCCAGGTTTCTGACATCTAAAACATCGTAATGAAAAATCGAATCTGCTATTTCTGTCGTTTTGAAAGCGAACAGTGGTTGATTTTTGGATCTCATCTCCAATCAGAGCTCTTATTTGTGCGACGTCCAATTTGCGTAGCCCAAGCAAATCCGAAGACACGCTAGCTTTAGCTGTTTCATACTCCAAAGCCGATGCCAATACCTACAATAGGCTTGTCGTGCGAGCTTAGTTATTTCCCGCTCTAGTTCTTGAAGTCATTATCCTCGCTGATGTTTCTTCATCTGGAGCTGTATTTTGCTTAGCTCCTGTTTGTGAGACTGTTCATAACGCAAGTCCAACTCCTTCAAGATTCTTCCGGAACTCATCTCTGCATTTGGAATCATTTGCAATACGTCTGCTGCCTTGCCCTTCAACGTTAGGATGAGAGAGTTTAGCTGTTCTTCAGCATCCCATCCATTGTGTTGCACAGCAGCTCCAAACTGGACTTTGAAATTTTCAAAAGCAGTCTCGCCATCGAACGCAGGGGGTTTCAAAATATCTTTCTGGTTACCAGAAGGTTCTGAATGACTCTGGTACTGCTCTGTTAAGTGTTTTCCCTGACGAACTTGGTACGACTATCCAATCGGGTCTCAAACTCTTTAATTTTTCCTTCAAGACCACTCACCTTTCCTGACACGTTCATCTCGAAAGATTTCATTTCTCCGTGAATTGTTGCTTGAATTTCACTCATCTCACCTATTAACTTTTCTTAAATAACATCCAGGTTTTGATTTTGCTGATCAAATTTGGAGTTCAATTCCGGTTTCAGTTCTTGGCTCTGCTGTTGATTTGGTTAATTCAACTTTTGGTCAACTTCTCGTTTAGTTTGGAACTCAGTTCTACGTTCATCTGTTTGTTCTCCTGACTCTATTGCTGCGATTGCTGCTGCGATTCTTGCTTTTGCTGAATAAACTCTTTTTTTCATCTCTTCACTTTGTTTACTTTGATGCAGCATTTGTTCATTTGTTGCATTAGAACTTGCAACATCGCCTACATGTTTAGCACACCACCCTTTTCTTCCGAAGTGAACGATTTTCGCTCCACTAACTCCGTCTCAATTCAAAACGCTTCGTCAGCTTGCTGCTTTTCCCTTTTGACGACTTGTTGCAATCGAAGAAATAACTCTTACTTATTTCCAGCGGTGCTTAGACCTCGCCTTCCAAGCTCTTTTTAAGCTCCTGGGAACTATAGGATTTAATGTTCACTTTCCGTTTTATTATTTACTGTTTATCGATTTGCAAAATTTCACTTTATTTATTTACTGTCTGTAAAACACAACACAAGTTTATTAATTTACAAATAACAACTTTAATAAACAAACAGTAAACATGTTAGCTATAAAAAAACATTTACCCCCTTATTAATAAACACTGAATAGCACTGATACATCTGTTAACTGGTAATTTTCATTAATAAATGTGAGTTAGCTTTATCAACGAGCGGATAACTAAACTCACCGAGGTGTATAAGGAGCGGATAAGTTTTTAACATACATTTTATATGGATTTCGTTGTCATGACAAAAATCGGTCTGAATATTAAAATATAACAAAAATATTGAGCTAATTTCAGTGTCAGCTGCTGAAATATGAGAGCGTTACTCGAATATTTTGTACAATTCGGTGAAGTGTATGTAGTGCTTTAATTGATAATGAGCGGATAGCTGACATAAACAAATTATATGTTTATTAATAAGAAAAGTTATCAAATGGACACTCCATTCGTGTGATAGCTAACACGTGTGTTAACGAGCAGATGGTGATTTTTTATTAATACGGCTGTTATAATTTAAAATGTTTAAAACGAGTATTGTGCGTAGTAGTTTGCTTTGATCTGAAACAAATTGCAAACTAGCGTTGAATTAATTTTTAATATTTTTGCATTTTCTTGTCTTTTTTTTGTGATAAACCGCACAAACCGGTTTGACTACATTTTTGACCAGTGCAAATGATTTAAAACATTTCAAATAATCTAAGAATTCTTACAGCCTAAAAGTATGCTATTCAAAAGTTCTTAATTCTAATTCAATGCCTACTTTTGGTATGCAGTATGTACATTGCGATTTATCTTAGGATTTGAATCCTATTATTGGCGTAACTAACTACTTTTCGTAAAAATATAATGAGGAGAAGTCAATTTTTAAAAATTAGCCCGATTTTCTTCAAATTTCAAAATTCAAATTAGATCGATTTTTTTTATATTCTAAACACATGTGTATCTCCTTAAACACATGTGGACAAAACTTTTTGTACAATTTTTGGAGTGAATATTTTGATAAAACACTTTAATATTCTACCTGGAATCTATTGATGATAACTGCGATAATGATTTCGGTACATAACTTTGTCTCCTACTTTAAATGCATTATGATTTTTATTATTTTTTTCAATTTCTTTTTCATACGGTTTGTCCGTAGCTAAATCAAAATTAACTTTTTTGTTTGTATTTTGTTATTACCATCTAACCCTCTATTTGCATTTACTTTCTCCATTTTTGGATAAATGAAATTCAAATGAGGGCTTAAAATTAAACAACATTTCCGCAGGAGATTTTAAAGTAACAACAGTTGGGGTATTATTATATGAGAATAATAACTTATCTTATTTTGGTTGAGTCGTCATTTTCTTTAAATTTTTTTAAATAAGTTTTTACCGCCTGTACTCCTCGTTCGGCTAGGCCATTTGACTCCGGGTAATACGATGGTGGATGTAGTATTTTAATATGGTCTTCTCGCCAAAATTTTTCAAAAAGGTTTGAATTGAAAGTTGGCCCATTATCAGTGAATATTTGTTTGGGCAACGCAAAATATTTAAAAATTGCACGAAGTTTCTCAATTAGACAAAAAAAATTTGTTTTTGTAAATGGCTTCACATCAATAAATTTATTATATGAGTCAACAAATATTAAGAATTTCGCATTTTCGAAATCAAATAAATCCAAATGAACTCGCGCAAATGGAAACTGTGTACGAAGCCAGCCAACAAATATTCAAATCGAATTAACAATTTTCCAAAACAAATTAACAAATTTTCAGAACAAAATAACACTTTTTCAATTTAAGTTAGCCAATTTTCAAACCAAATTAACAACAATTTTCAAATCAAATTAACTTATTTTTTTTTCGAAAAATATACAATAAATTAGTGGAATAAGACGGTTGAAACTTTATATTAGATACCTGTACAATACATAAAACAGAAGCAGTTAAGGATCTTGTTCGTGGGACTCAATATAAGATGATGTTCTTACCTCCATACTCACCAATGTTTAACCCTATAGAAAATGTATGGTCGCAGGTGAAAATTTTGGCTAGACAGTTCTTGGGTGATCCAGCCAACCGCCAGGCGATATGTTTAGGTAATAGAATTATCCTTAAACCCAGTGACTGCAGCTGACTGTTCAAATTTTATAATGAATATGATTTTAAAAATGAGCAATGCAGCAGCAGGCGATCCATTAGAATAATTCGTCGAAAATTATAATCTGAATTTTATAAAGCTGAATTTATATATTCTAAGCTGAAAAATTGTTAATTCGATTTGAACATTTGTCAATTTGGTTTGAAAAATGGTTAACTTGACTTAAAAAGGTAGTATTCTATACATCACGGATTGAAAGATGGACGGTGCAATTTTTACCCCAAATGGTATCCGATTATACTGATACAAGCCCTTATCCGTATTGATGGTAAGTAACTCTCGTGAACTTTCCACAACCTCCAATTGTTGATAAGCTCCCGATAGATCTATCACACAATAAACACTTGAATTGGCTATTTTAGCGAATAAATCGTCAACTCTAGGAAGTGGGTAATGCTCTGTTTGTACAAACCGATTTATTGTTACCTTACAATCTATACAAAGGCGGATTGAATTGTTGGATATCATCACAACGACCAACGGACTTGGCCAATGATTAAATCGTACTGGACTTAATATGCCAATATTTACGAGGCAATCTAAGGTGCTCCAAATCATTAGAAAATTCCTTCACGGAATATTTATTTGGTTTTTGTCTGCTTTACTGACTATTTGTTGATGTTGACTGAACTGGACTATACCGTCGACTTAGATGACTGTGAGATGTGCTTGGGTGATTTGACCGACACATGCGTGATGTATGACCTATACGGTGACAAGTAAAACACCACTCCCACATTACAGCTAGACACGATGCTGGATTATGATAGCGGCAAAACCTAAAACATCGGTTCTGTTCGGTCAACAATCGTTGACCTTGATTCAATGCAATCAAAGTATTGCCACCAGCAACACACACACACTGACGCTCCGCACTCCACACCACCAGTCGTACAAAGTCGCACTACATTCCGTCTGCATATGGTTCGTATTGCACTTACTTTGTTGCCTACATACTGATACCCACGATACATATTATTATTTCGTTGATGACGCGCACTGCGACGATCATTGCTTGTGCGGCTCATCGTCGTCCACTCATCGACTGGGCACTGTGTGCCGACACCCTATACCTCGCTTCGTTGCGATGTAGTTTGATGGCATATTTGCTAAGGCAAATAAATACAGCAACGACGAGCAGCAGCAACATTGTAGTGAATACATCGGAATTCCATACCCATGATCACTTCGACACTCCCCGGCGCACATGTGGATGCAACACAGTGGCCTCACCTGGTTGGCCTATCGCTAGCAGCCATCTGGGCACTCCTGGGCCCATTGACATATTTTTGGGTGCTACTTTCTGGGGTCTCTTGGTGCAGGACGAGGTCATTCATCGACGACCACACGAGCCCCACGCTCAACGCACACACCTTGGTTGGGTTGTCTTTGGACCAGCTACCCTGGCGTAAGCTCTACCACCCATCCGATCGCTCCACAGCCAGGTGACGGAAGAGTCGCCTTTGGAGCCCACTCTGGAGCAGCTCGTCAGGAACTTCTGGAAGTTGGAGGAGGTACCCGCAGACGATTTAAGACAGGACGAGTGCAGCCGACACTACTCCCAGATGCACTCCCGCACATCGGAAGGCAGATACATGATCCAAATCCCCTTCCGACACGACGCACCAGCACTATACTATGTGCCTCCTACCGAGCTGCACTGCGACAATTGTACTGTCTGGAGCGGCGTCTCCAGAGCAACCCAGATCTCAGATACAAGTACATCGCCTTCATGCGCGAATATGAAGAGCTTGGACCCATGAAACGGGTTGGTCAACATGGCGACCACCCCCACTGCTACTATTTGCAAAAAGAAACAGAAATAGAGAAGACCGATTTTCTTCAAATTTTATACGCATGTGTATCACCGATTGGCAACGCTTTTTATAAAAATTTAGAAGTGATTGGGCTCCGGGGTCGGGGGGCACACATACAAATTTTATAATTACGAGTGTTCTTCGACGGGCAACACTTTTTGTAAAAATTTTGAAGTTAGGGGTCGGGGGGCACCCATACACATTTTATAATTACGAGTGTGTCTTCTACGGGCAACACTTTTTGTAAAAATTTTGAAGTGATTAGGTCCCGGGATCGGGGGCACCCATACAAATTTTATAAAAATAAGACCCGATTTTTTTTTAAATTTTACATGCATGTGTATCTCAGATAGAGAACCCTTTTTGTAAAAATTTGGTAGTGATCGGGCCCCGAGGTCGAGGGGTACCCATACATGGAATTTAAAAAAAAAAACTGATTTTCTTCAAGTTTTATATGCATGTGTAACGCCGATGGGCAACACTTTTTGTAAAAATTTGGAAATGATCGGGCAGGGGTCGGGATCAGATGGCACCCATACAAATTTTGTAAAATAAAGTACCCGATTTTCTTCAAATTTTATGCGCTAGTGTAGCTCCAATGGACAACACTTTTTGTAAATATTTGGAAGGGTTCGATCCACAAGATCGGGGCAACCATACAAATTTTATACAAAAAAGTATAAAATGTGTATCTCCCATGAACAACACTTTTTGTAAAAATTCGCCTTCTATTTCTGTGGCTCTTGATGTAGACGCTCTGTTACGCATTTTATGAAGCCGCGATTCGCGTTCTCCTTCCGTTTCTGCGGCTCTGTTTCGGAAGAACCCATACAACATTTTAAAAAATTTACCAGATTTTCTTCAAATTCTATACATATGTGTATCTCCTATGGAAATACTATTTGTAAAATTATTGCAGTGATCGGGAAAGGGGGCTCCTAAACAATTTTGTTAAAAAATTTAGCCGATTTTATTCAAACTTTGTACATTGTGTAAACCCGATTAGAGAATTTACACGAAAATTTTTAATTTTTATGGGTTGTTTTATATACTTTTGTTTGTTAAGTTAAGTTATTTTTATGTTGGTAGAAATAAAGATATAAAACGCTAATCTGTGGTCAGCTTCCTGTGAAAAGGTATATTTTTTCCATTTTTCCATAGGCATGTGTGTATGTGTATGTGCAGAAATAACAAAATCAAAGCATAACAAAAACAAACAACAAAATGTCAATACATGTTGGGTTAGTAAAAGAGGAAAATATGAATTATTTGTAAATTGCATTTTGTTTAAAAATAAATTTTTTTAGCTGTTATGGTGTTTGTTTCATAGTAATGGGTATTCATTTTCATTGTAAAGTAGTTCGTATTATTACAATGCATATAGTACACTGAGCATTACTCTATTGCTGAGAGCAAATGAATGTATTCATGCAGACCTCTAATTGTTATTTTATTTTATTTAGCCACACCACGAAAACAACTCAATGGGAAGATCCTAGAGTACAGCTGCAGAAACAACGTCAGGCCGTTCAGCGGGCTTTACATCAAACAGGTACTAATTTTCTTTATATCTATTTTCAGAATATTAAAGTATTGAATGAAGAATGTGACAATTTTGAAGTAAATAATTCATGTTAAAGTTGTAACAGATCAATTCAACTAATCTCTTATCAATTACATATTTATATCGAAATCCAAAATTTTGCATGTAATAGAAAATGTAAAAATATATCTATGTAGTGCTTTCATACATTTCACACCGTTCATCCAATTAGACTCACAATTTGTTGTTGTTGTAGCAACTATTAATTCGTGTTAGTCCAAACGTTGGATTGTAATGTTTGTGTAGCTGTCGAAACAGTCCAGGCCAAGAAATGCGGCTGCTTCGACCGGTTGTGCCCATAGGAATAGCGGTGTGAGTAACGTCGGATGGGACGCGCAGCTGAATAGATGAGCTGTGTTATGTAGTGATGCACTAAAGTTGGCATTGATCGATGATGCTGTTACGTATGCGGTGTATGTAGCTATTCAGAAAAGAGCTCCATCATGATCTCAGTTGATCTGGTTTGTCTTGGGAGGTTTTACTCGCTTTTTTGTATTGAAGGGGGTGGGGCGACCTCCCAACAGGATGTTATTTTGGCGATTCTCGATTCTCATGATATTTAGATCTTCGTCCCGAAATCGACCCAGGATTCTCCTTGACAAAGATCAGCTACAATTCGTTCACTCACAATTTGTGTAGTGGTTTTGTGCCATAACTAGTGGCTTGTTTTCGGAACACTCCGGCAATTTAATTTCTGATCTCATATCGCATATATTAACAAGTTTTTTAATAATTTTTTCCATCTATCTATTTATCTAAAATTAGCTATTTTGGGAAGCTTTATGATGAGTTCTCGTAAACTCATGAACACAACAAAAAAATCATTTAAAACAAAAAAAAATATTAATTTAAATTTCGCAATGATAGATGTGCTTGTCTTTGCTAAAAACCTATTAAATATTTCCCTAAAAACCCAATTAACCTTTAAAATGCAATACTCAATTAAATGATCTCAACATTCATAAATCTGCTGTACCTGATGGATTTCATACATCCTGTCACATGATGGGGTCTTCAAAAACAGCAGCAGCATAACAAAATTGTGTGTGGTCTTTGATGAATCAGCGAAATTAACCACAGGTGTATCTTTTAGCGAACACTTAATGGTACAACGTAAATCATCCCTGTTCTAGACCCTTACGCGATTTCGACAACATCCATATGTACTTGTAGCTTTCTGTCGGAACAAGTAAGATTTTCGACCCCCTGTGACTTTTTGCCCTAATCACATTTATAATTAAAATACTGTTTCAGTCCTTGTTGTTGAAGGAGATCGACTGAAATGAGCAGTTGCCATCAGTAACGCGGTCAGCATGGATTGATCTACATAACAGAATCAGCCAAACTTCAGGGATAAAAATTCCGCGTTGTATCACTGCATCAGAACCTTTAGAATTATACATCCACGAATCGCACTGATTGCCGTGCTGTGTATATTGGCGCTTGCCATTAGAAATGGCTATGGGAAAAAGAAGAAAAAGCAAAAAATTAGCAATTTATGGTAATTATTTACAATATTTACTATCGTAAGAATGCTGTGGAATATAGATAAACAATTAAGATTGTAAAGCGGAGCTTCTCAGCTCACCATATGGATAATTGTAATTCAGCCTAAAGACTGAATTATCTTAAAAGGATTTTACTTTAAAAAAAAAATACACGCGCCACAAGCGACGCGCGACACGTGAAACGCGTCACGTCATAGCAAGCCAAGTTTTAAAAAAAGTTTTTTTTAAAAAAATGTGCACGCGCCACACGCGACGCGCGACACGTCACACACGTCAATCCATCACAATCCAAGTTTTAAAACAAGTATTTAAAAAAAAATTACACGCGCCACACGCGACGCGCTACACGTGACACGCGTCATGTCATCGCAAGCCAAGTATTTCAAAAAAAAAGTACACGCGACGCGCGTCACGTCATCGCAAGCTAAGCGCTTACCAATTGTTCTAAAACAAGTCCCATCAAATTCTGACTGGTAGAAGTCGCGATATACAATCGGACAAACGTACAACCCGACAACCCGACACACGTACGCTAGAAAAAATTTCTTGTCCTCTGATTATTAGCTTCGCCCTTCGGGCTCGCAATCAAATATGTAAAAAAGGTCAAAACTATTTCGAGGTAAGCTCGTTTCGTTAAACGAATTATCACTATTACACTTGCATAATTATTCGGTAAACAGATACTTGTGCTTTTAGAAAATTTCATTAAATTTGAGAATAATTGCAACTATGTGATGACTGATTGGCACGCTAGCTGGCTGGTACGCTAGCTAACTAGCACGCTAGCTGACTGGCATGCTTGCTTTTTGTAGCACTTGCGACCTATGTGGATCTATTACACTTTCCCCTGACTTGATCGTTGAGAAGATGCGAAGATTTGTGGAAAAGATTGTCTTTATGTGCCCTTTCAGTTTGCAATGACCTGTTAAGAAATCCGTAATGATTTCTACTTAGTCCCAATATCAGGCGTGATCGCTTTGGGTTCTAGTTCCATAGCATATCCTTTGCCTGCCGGGGAGATTCTCCTATATTCCGGAAGCGGCTTCTTTACCTATACTGAGTCTCTGCTCTTTTATTATCAAGCCTATCCGGTGTTTCGTTGTCGTATGCCAGTGTGTCCCGGCACCAGTACAAACGCACCTTGTTCACTTCGCCAAGTCTGTTTAGCTTCGCCCTGGTTTTAGATTTGATGTCAAATGAATCCGGTGCTATTAGCGCAGCTTGGCTGTTATTTCCTGCCTCATGTTGTTTCTTTCCAGATTAAAGTGATACGATTCTCACGACATTTGAATCCTCGTCCCAGGATCGACCCAGGATTTCTCCTGGCCAAATAATGTCAACAATCAACTACATTTTCTACAATTCGTACACTCCCAAACGGGTTTTCCTTAGTGGAGCAAATTACGCCGGCATCCTATTACTACTAGCCGGCATCGAGCCTAATCCATATCCTCGGATCTGGACATGCTCTGTACGCAACACAAGGATTAATAGAGACATCTCCTCAGTTAAGTGCAACAACTGTGGACACTGGTGCTATTTCCGACGATACACAGGTCTAGCCAACATCAGAGACTGGAATCGGAGTTTCATTGCGGAATGCTGCAGGACACGAGTTCAGCCAACCAACCACGCCACCACCTGGCACTGCTCAGTGCGCCAAAGCCGCATCCACGGCAATTGCTCTTCCGTCAAATGCAATGGACTAGGCGTTGACTAACCAGTACAGGCGAGCTAAATGGCTGGAGTACCTTCAATCTTGTGACGGGGGCTCAAAGAAGCTTTGGTCCACCATCAAGGAGCTCTCCAAAACCACCAGACGTAGATACCTAACAGCCATCACCTTCAACAGCACACAACAAGACTGCCCCAGGAAGTATTCCTCAATGTTCTGTCGCCAATTTGTAGAACACCCATCGCACTATAGCAAGAGCAAGCGTGCTACTCTCAGGATATTGCACAGCCTTGTCCACGACAACATCTCACGTATTCTACTTCCCTCCGAAGTCAAATTAGCCATACGCAGTGCAAAATCCTCCAACGCTAATGGACCGGATGGAATCGCAACTATTAAGTTCAAACTTTTAGGCTCAACAGGTAACAATTACCTCACACAAATTTTCAACCTTCAAACATTTGACATCCCTGACCCTTGGAGAGCCGGTGGAATTATTCCCCTACTCAAGCCCGGTAAACAGGCAGACCAAGGATCCTCGTATCGTCTAACTTCTCTCCTGTCTCCAACAGCGAAAATACTCGAAGCTATACTACTTCCTCAGCTCCATTCTAAACTCCAGTTAGCTGAACACCATCATTTCGCTAGGCCTTAACCAACAGAGTCCCTGTGACCGCACTGTCATTGTTGCACTGGACCTATCTAAGGCATTCGACACCGATGACCAAGACATCCTAGAGTCACAGCTCTCCAACACCACGAAACGATGGCTTTCCAACTACCTTAATGGCAGAAACTCTTACGTCGAAATCCGCAACAACAAATCGCTATACAGGAAAGTTAAGCAATGTCTACCCCAAGGAGGGGCCCTCTCACCGATCCGATATGTACTTGTAGCTTTCTGTCGGAACAAGTAAGATTTTCGACCCCCTGTGACTCTTTGCCCTAATCACAATTATAATTAAAATACTGTTTCAGTCCTTGTTGTTGAAGAAGATTGACTGAAATGAGCAGTTGCCATCAATAACGCGGTCAGCATGGATAGATCTACATAACAGAATCAGCCAAACTTCAGGGATAAAAATTCCGCGTTGTATCACTGCATCAGAACCTTTAGAATTATACATGCAATTGATGCCAGTTAGCTGGAATATGCGGCGGTAGTATATTCCCAATCACAAAATACCGAAGAAGCTTTCGTCACTCATTTAATCTGTCGTAAAACCAAAGTGGCCCCTCTGAAGCAGATTAGAACACCGAGACTTGAGAAAATTGCTGCGGTTCTTTTAAGCAGATCACTGATAAAATTGCTCGTTCAATGCTTTAAATGTTTCTTGAGCAATTAACTGGTTGCCCTTTATAATGTTTAAGATAGTAGAGTGAGCTTCTCAGCTCGGATAAGATAGTTAGTTAGTATAATGCAACACGACGGATCGCACTGATTGCCGTGCTGTGTATATTGGCGCTTGCCATTAGAAATGGCTATGGGAATAAGAAGAAAAAGCAAAAAATTAGCAATTTATGCTAATTATTTACAATATTAACTATCCCAAATTATCATTCCACTAAAGTGTTCGCTATCACGCTAGCTCGTAAGAATGCTGTGGAATATAAATAAACAATTAAGATAGTAAAGCGGAGCTTCTCAGCTCGCCATATGGATAGTTGTAATTCAGCCTAAAGACTGAATTATCTTAAAAGGATTTTACTTTTTAAAAAAATAACAAGTACCTTTTTTTTAAAAAATAAAATTTACACGCCCCACACGCGACGCGCGATATGTGTCACGTCATCGCAAGCCGAGTTTTAAATTTTTTTTAAATTTGCACGCGCCACACGCGACCCGCGACACGTGACACACGTCAATCCATCACAATCCAAGTTTTAAAACAAGTATTTAAAAAAAAAATTACACGAGCCACACGCGACGCGCAACACGTGACACGCGTCACGTCATCGCAAGCCAAGTATTTAAAAAAAAAAAAGTACACGCGACGAGCGTCACGTCATCGCAACCTAAGCGCTTACCAATTGTTCAAAAACAAGTCCCATCAAATTCTGACTGGTAGAAGTCGTGATATACAATCGGACAAACGTACAACCCGACACACGTACGCTAGAAAAAATTTCTTGTCCTCTGATTATTAGCTTCGCCCTTCGGGCTCGCAATCAAATATGTAAAAAAGGTCAAAACTATTTCGAGGTAAGCTCGTTTCGTAAAACGAATTATCACTATTACACTTGCATAATTATTCGGTAAACAGATACTTGTGCTTTTAGAAAATTTCATTAAATTTGATAATAATTGCAACTATGTGATGACTGATTGGCACGCTAGCTGACTAGCACGCTAGCTGACTGGCATGCTTGCTGATGATAAATGGGGTGTTGTAGCTATTACACTTTCCCCTGACTTGTTCTACGGAGACATTGCATGCCCGTCCCTTCGCGCCCCCTTATACCAATGGATCTTAAGAACTTAATAAGATGGAACGTGTTCAGCAAATGTGGCGCAGACTCCGAGATTACGTGAATTCCTATATGATCTCTTTTCTGTCAGATCGTTGCACCGCATTCGTTGAGAAGATGCGAAGATTTGTGGATAAGATTTTCTTTATGTGCCCTTTCAGTTTGCAATGACCTGTTAAGCAATCCGTAATGATTTCTACTTAGTCCCAATATCAGGCGAGATCTCTTTGGGTTCTAGTTCCATAGCATATCCTTTGCATGCCGAGGAGATTCTCCTATATTACGGAAGCGGCTTCTTTACCTATACTGAGTCTCTGCTCTTTTGTTATCAAGCCTATCCGGTGTTTCGTTGCCGTTTGCCAGTGTGTCCCGGCACCAGTACAAACGTACCTTGTTCATTTCGCCAAGTCTGTTTAGCTTCGCCCTGGTTTTAGATTTGATGTCAAATGAATCCGGTGCTATTAGCGTAGCTTGGCTGTTATTTCCTGCCTCATGTTGTTTCATTCCAGATTAAAGTGATACGATTCTCACGACATTTGGGTCCTCGTCCCAGGATCGACCCAGGATTTCTCCTGGCCAAATAATGTCAACAATCAACTACATTTCCTACAATTCGTACACTCCCAAACGGTTTTTCCTTAGTGGAGCAAATTACGCCGGCATCCTATTACTACTAGCCGGCATCGAGCCGAATCCATATCCTCGGATCTGGACATGCTCTGTAGTCTGTACGCAACACAAGGATTAATAGAGACATCTCCTCAGTTAAGTGCAACAACTGTGGACACTGGTGCTATTTCCGACGATGCACAGGTCTAGCCAACATCAGAGACTGGAATCGGAGTTTCATTGCGGAATGCTGCAGGACACGAGTTCAGCCAACCAACCACGCCACCACCTGGCACTGCTCAGTGCGCCAAAGCCGCATCCACGGCAATTGCTCTTCCGTCAAATGCAATGGACTAGGCGTTGACTAACCAGTACAGGCGAGCTAAATGGCTGGAGTACCTTCAATCTTGTGACGGGGGCTCAAAGAAGCTTTGGTCCACCATCAAGGAGCTCTCCAAAACCACCAGACGTAGATACCTAACAGCCATCACCTTCAACAGCACACAACAAGACTGCCCCAGGAAGTATTCCTCAATGTTCTGTCGCCAATTTGTAGAACACCCATCGCACTATAGCAAGAGCAAGCGTGCTACTCTCAGGATATTGCACAGCCTTGTCCACGACAACATCTCACGTATTCTACTTCCCTCCGAAGTCAAATTAGCCATACGCAGTGCAAAATCCTCCAACGCTAATGGACCGGATGGAATCGCAACTATTATGTTCAAACTTTTAGGCTCAACAGGTAACAATTACCTCACACAAATTTTCAACCTTCAAACATTTGAGATCCCTGACCCTTGGAGAGCCGGTAGAATTATTCCCCTACTCAAGCCCGGTAAACAGGCAGACCAAGGATCCTCGTATCGTCTAATTTCTCTCCTGTCTCCAACAGCGAAAATACTCGAAGCTATAATACTTCCTCAGCTCCATTCCAAACTCCAGTTAGCTGAACACCATCATTTCGCTAGGCCTTAACCAACAGAGTCCCTGTGACCGCACTGTCATTGTTGCACTGGACCTATCTAAGGCATTCGACACCGATGACCAAGACATCCTAGAGTCACAGCTCTCCAACACCACGAAACGATGGCTTGCCAACTACCTTAATGGCAGAAATTCTTACGTCGAAATCCGCAACAACAAATCGCTATACAGGAAAGTTAAGCAATGTCTACCCCAAGGAGGGGCCCTCTCACCGATCCGATATGTACTTGTAGCTTTCTGTCGGAACAAGTAAGATTTTCGACCCCCTGTGACTCTTTGCCCTAATCACAATTATAATTAAAATACTGTTTCAGTCCTTGTTGTTGAAGAAGATTGACTGAAATGAGCAGTTGCCATCAATAACGCGGTCAGCATGGATTGATCTACATAACAGAATCAGCCAAACTTCAGGGATAAAAATTCCTCGTTGTATCACTGCATCAGAACCTTTAGAATTATACATGCAATTGATGCCAGTTAGCTGGAATATGCGGCGGTAGTATATTCCCAATCACAAAATACCGAAGAAGCTTTCGTCACTCATTTAATCTGTCGTAAAACCAAAGTGGCCCCTCTGAAGCAGATTAGAACACCGAGACTTGAGAAAATTGCTGCGGTTCTTCTAAGCAGATCACTGATAAAATTGCTCGTTCAATGCTTTAAATGTTTCTTGAGCAATTAACTGGTTGCCCTTTATAATGTTTAAGATAGTAGAGTAAGCTTCTCAGCTCGGATAAGATAGTTAGTTAGTATAATGCAACACGACGGATCGCACTGATTGCCGTGCTGTGTATATTGGCGCTTGCCATTTGAAATTTTTTTTTAAAAAAAAAAAAATTTACACGCCCCACACGCGACGCGCGATATGTGTCACGTCATCGCAAGCCGAGTTTTAAAAAAAGTATTTTTTTTTTAATTTGCACGCGACCCGCGACACGTGACACACGTCAATCCATCACAATCCAAGTTTTAAAACAAGTATTTAAAAAAAAATTACACGAGCCACACGCGACGCGCAACACGTGACACGCGTCACGTCATCGCAAGCCAAGTATTTAAGAAAAAAGTACACGCGACGAGCGTCACGTCATCGCAACCTAAGCGCTTACCAATTGTTCCAAAACAAGTCCCATCAAATCAAATTCTGACTGGTAGAAGTCGCGATATACAATCGGACAAACGTACAACCCGACACACGTACGCTAGAAAAAATTTCTTGTCCTCTGATTATTAGCTTCGCCCTTCGGGCTCGCAATCAAATATGTAAAAAAGGTCAAAACTATTTCGAGGTAAGCTCGTTTCGTTAAACGAATTATCACTATTACACTTGCATAATTATTCGGTAAACAGATACTTGTGCTTTTAGAAAATTTCATTAAATTTGATAATAATTGCAACTATGTGATGACTGATTGGCACGCTAGCTGACTAGCACGCTAGCTGACTGGCATGCTTGCTGATGATAAATGGGGTGTTGTAGCTATTACACTTTCCACTGACTTGTTCTACGGAGACATTGCATGCCCGTCCCTTCGCGCCCCCTTATACCAATGGATCTTAAGAACTTAATAAGATGGAACGTGTTCAGCAAATGTGGCGCAGACTCCGAGATTACGTGAATTCCTATATGATCTCTTTTCTGTCAGATCGTTGCACCGCATTCGTTGAGAAGATGCGAAGATTTGTGGATAAGATTTTCTTTATGTGCCCTTTCAGTTTGCAATGACCTGTTAAGCAATCCGTAATGATTTCTACTTAGTCCCAATATCAGGCGAGATCGCTTTGGGTTCTAGTTCCATAGCATATCCTTTGCATGCCGAGGAGATTCTCCTATATTACGGAAGCGGCTTTTTTACCTATACTGAGTCTCTGCTCTTTTATTATCAAGCCTATCCGGTGTTTCGTTGCCGTATGCCAGTGTGTCCCGGCTCCAGTACAAACGTACCTTGTTCATTTCGCCAAGTCTGTTTAGCTTCGCCCTGGTTTCAGATTTGATGTCAAATGAATCCGGTGCTATTAGCGCAGCTTGGCTGTTATTTCCTGCCTCATGTTGTTTCATTCCAGATTAAAGTGATACGATTCTCACGACATTTGGGTCCTCATCCCAGGATCGACCCAGGATTTCTCCTGGCCAAATAATGTCAACAATCAACTACATTTCCTACAATTTGTACACTCCCAAACGGTTTTTCCTTAGTGGAGCAAATTACGCCGGCATCCTATTACTACTAGCCGGCATCGAGCCGAATCCATATCCTCGGATCTGGACATGCTCTGTAGTCTGTACGCAACACAAGGATTAATAGAGACATCTCCTCAGTTAAGTGCAACAACTGTGGACACTGGTGCTATTTCCGACGATGCACAGGTCTAGCCAACATCAGAGACTGGAATCGGAGTTTCATTGCGGAATGCTGCAGGATACGAGTTCAGCCAACCAACCACGCCACCACCTGGCACTGCTCAGTGTGCCAAAGCCGCATCCACGGCAATTGCTCTTCCGTCAAATGCAATGGACTAGGCGTTGACTAACCAGTACAGGCGAGCTAAATGGCTGGAGTACCTTCAATCTTGTGAGCTTTGGTCCACCATCAAGGAGCTCTCCAAAACCACAGACGTAGATACCTAACAGCCATCACCTTCAACAGCACACAACAAGACTGCCCCAGGAAGTATTCCTCGATGGTTTGTCGCCAATTTGTAGAACACCCATCGCACTATAGCAAGAGCAAGCGTGCTACTCTCAGGATATTGCACAGCCTTGTCCACGACAACATCTCAAGTATTCTACTTCCCTCAACAGGTAACAATTACCTCACACAAATTTTCAACCTTCAAACATTGGACATCCCTGACCCTTGGAGAGTCGGTAGAATTATTCCCCTACTCAAGCCCGGTAAACAGGCAGACCAAGGATTCTCGTATCGTCTAATTTCTCTCCTGTCTCCAACAGCGAAAATACTCGAAGCTATACTACTTCCTCAGCTCCATTCCAAACTCCAGTTAGCTGAACACCATCATTTCGCAAGGCCTTAACCAACAGAGTCCCTGTGACCGCACTGTCATTGTTGCACTGGACCTATCTAAGGCATTCGACACCGTTGACCAAGACATCCTAGAGTCACAGCTCTCCAACACCACGAAACGATGGCTTGCCAACTACCTTAATGGCAGAAATTCTTACGTCGAAATCCGCAAGAACAAATCGCTATACAGGAAAGTTAAGCAATGTCTACCCCAAGGAGGGGCCCTCTCACCGATCCGATATGTACTTGTAGCTTTCTGTCGGAACAAGTAAGATTTTCGACCCCCTGTGACTCTTTGCCCTAATCACAATTATAATTAAAATACTGTTTCAGTCCTTGTTGTTGAAGAAGATTGACTGAAATGAGCAGTTGCCATCAATAACGCGGTCAGCATGGATAGATCTACATAACAGAATCAGCCAAACTTCAGGGATAAAAATTCCGCGTTGTATCACTGCATCAGAACCTTTAGAATTATACATGCAATTGATGCCAGTTAGCTGGAATATGCGGCGGTAGTATATTCCCAATCACAAAATACCGAAGAAGCTTTCGTCACTCATTTAATCTGTCGTAAAACCAAAGTGGCCCCTCTGAAGCAGATTAGAACACCGAGACTTGAGAAAATTGCTGCGGTTCTTTTAAGCAGATCACTGATAAAATTGCTCGTTCAATGCTTTAAATGTTTCTTGAGCAATTAACTGGTTGCCCTTTATAATGTTTAAGATAGTAGAGTGAGCTTCTCAGCTCGGATAAGATAGTTAGTTAGTATAATGCAACACGACGGATCGCACTGATTGCCGTGCTGTGTATATTGGCGCTTGCCATTAGAAATGGCTATGGGAATAAGAAGAAAAAGCAAAAAATTAGCAATTTATGCTAATTATTTACAATATTAACTATCCCAAATTATCATTCCACTAAAGTGTTCGCTATCACGCTAGCTCGTAAGAATGCTGTGGAATATAAATAAACAATTAAGATAGTAAAGCGGAGCTTCTCAGCTCGCCATATGGATAGTTGTAATTCAGCCTAAAGACTGAATTATCTTAAAAGGATTTTACTTTTTAAAAAAATAACAAGTACCTTTTTTTTAAAAAATAAAATTTACACGCCCCACACGCGACGCGCGATATGTGTCACGTCATCGCAAGCCGAGTTTTAAATTTTTTTTAAATTTGCACGCGCCACACGCGACCCGCGACACGTGACACACGTCAATCCATCACAATCCAAGTTTTAAAACAAGTATTTAAAAAAAAAAATTACACGAGCCACACGCGACGCGCAACACGTGACACGCGTCACGTCATCGCAAGCCAAGTATTTAAAAAAAAAAAAGTACACGCGACGAGCGTCACGTCATCGCAACCTAAGCGCTTACCAATTGTTCAAAAACAAGTCCCATCAAATTCTGACTGGTAGAAGTCGTGATATACAATCGGACAAACGTACAACCCGACACACGTACGCTAGAAAAAATTTCTTGTCCTCTGATTATTAGCTTCGCCCTTCGGGCTCGCAATCAAATATGTAAAAAAGGTCAAAACTATTTCGAGGTAAGCTCGTTTCGTAAAACGAATTATCACTATTACACTTGCATAATTATTCGGTAAACAGATACTTGTGCTTTTAGAAAATTTCATTAAATTTGATAATAATTGCAACTATGTGATGACTGATTGGCACGCTAGCTGACTAGCACGCTAGCTGACTGGCATGCTTGCTGATGATAAATGGGGTGTTGTAGCTATTACACTTTCCCCTGACTTGTTCTACGGAGACATTGCATGCCCGTCCCTTCGCGCCCCCTTATACCAATGGATCTTAAGAACTTAATAAGATGGAACGTGTTCAGCAAATGTGGCGCAGACTCCGAGATTACGTGAATTCCTATATGATCTCTTTTCTGTCAGATCGTTGCACCGCATTCGTTGAGAAGATGCGAAGATTTGTGGATAAGATTTTCTTTATGTGCCCTTTCAGTTTGCAATGACCTGTTAAGCAATCCGTAATGATTTCTACTTAGTCCCAATATCAGGCGAGATCTCTTTGGGTTCTAGTTCCATAGCATATCCTTTGCATGCCGAGGAGATTCTCCTATATTACGGAAGCGGCTTCTTTACCTATACTGAGTCTCTGCTCTTTTGTTATCAAGCCTATCCGGTGTTTCGTTGCCGTTTGCCAGTGTGTCCCGGCACCAGTACAAACGTACCTTGTTCATTTCGCCAAGTCTGTTTAGCTTCGCCCTGGTTTTAGATTTGATGTCAAATGAATCCGGTGCTATTAGCGTAGCTTGGCTGTTATTTCCTGCCTCATGTTGTTTCATTCCAGATTAAAGTGATACGATTCTCACGACATTTGGGTCCTCGTCCCAGGATCGACCCAGGATTTCTCCTGGCCAAATAATGTCAACAATCAACTACATTTCCTACAATTCGTACACTCCCAAACGGTTTTTCCTTAGTGGAGCAAATTACGCCGGCATCCTATTACTACTAGCCGGCATCGAGCCGAATCCATATCCTCGGATCTGGACATGCTCTGTAGTCTGTACGCAACACAAGGATTAATAGAGACATCTCCTCAGTTAAGTGCAACAACTGTGGACACTGGTGCTATTTCCGACGATGCACAGGTCTAGCCAACATCAGAGACTGGAATCGGAGTTTCATTGCGGAATGCTGCAGGACACGAGTTCAGCCAACCAACCACGCCACCACCTGGCACTGCTCAGTGCGCCAAAGCCGCATCCACGGCAATTGCTCTTCCGTCAAATGCAATGGACTAGGCGTTGACTAACCAGTACAGGCGAGCTAAATGGCTGGAGTACCTTCAATCTTGTGACGGGGGCTCAAAGAAGCTTTGGTCCACCATCAAGGAGCTCTCCAAAACCACCAGACGTAGATACCTAACAGCCATCACCTTCAACAGCACACAACAAGACTGCCCCAGGAAGTATTCCTCAATGTTCTGTCGCCAATTTGTAGAACACCCATCGCACTATAGCAAGAGCAAGCGTGCTACTCTCAGGATATTGCACAGCCTTGTCCACGACAACATCTCACGTATTCTACTTCCCTCCGAAGTCAAATTAGCCATACGCAGTGCAAAATCCTCCAACGCTAATGGACCGGATGGAATCGCAACTATTATGTTCAAACTTTTAGGCTCAACAGGTAACAATTACCTCACACAAATTTTCAACCTTCAAACATTTGAGATCCCTGACCCTTGGAGAGCCGGTAGAATTATTCCCCTACTCAAGCCCGGTAAACAGGCAGACCAAGGATCCTCGTATCGTCTAATTTCTCTCCTGTCTCCAACAGCGAAAATACTCGAAGCTATAATACTTCCTCAGCTCCATTCCAAACTCCAGTTAGCTGAACACCATCATTTCGCTAGGCCTTAACCAACAGAGTCCCTGTGACCGCACTGTCATTGTTGCACTGGACCTATCTAAGGCATTCGACACCGATGACCAAGACATCCTAGAGTCACAGCTCTCCAACACCACGAAACGATGGCTTGCCAACTACCTTAATGGCAGAAATTCTTACGTCGAAATCCGCAACAACAAATCGCTATACAGGAAAGTTAAGCAATGTCTACCCCAAGGAGGGGCCCTCTCACCGATCCGATATGTACTTGTAGCTTGCCCTAATCACAATTATAATTAAAATACTGTTTCAGTCCTTGTTGTTGAAGAAGATTGACTGAAATGAGCAGTTGCCATCAATAACGCGGTCAGCATGGATTGATCTACATAACAGAATCAGCCAAACTTCAGGGATAAAAATTCCTCGTTGTATCACTGCATCAGAACCTTTAGAATTATACATGCAATTGATGCCAGTTAGCTGGAATATGCGGCGGTAGTATATTCCCAATCACAAAATACCGAAGAAGCTTTCGTCACTCATTTAATCTGTCGTAAAACCAAAGTGGCCCCTCTGAAGCAGATTAGAACACCGAGACTTGAGAAAATTGCTGCGGTTCTTCTAAGCAGATCACTGATAAAATTGCTCGTTCAATGCTTTAAATGTTTCTTGAGCAATTAACTGGTTGCCCTTTATAATGTTTAAGATAGTAGAGTGAGCTTCTCAGCTCGGATAAGATAGTTAGTTAGTATAATGCAACACGACGGATCGCACTGATTGCCGTGCTGTGTATATTGGCGCTTGCCATTTGAAATGGCTATGGGAATAAGAAGAAAAAGCAAAAAATTAGCAATTTATGGTAATTATTTACAATATTTACTATCCCAAATTATCATTCCACTAAAGTGTTCGCTATCACGCTAGCTCGTAAGAATGCTGTTGAATATAGATAAACAATTAAGATAGTAAAGCGGAGCTTCTCAGCTCGCCATATGGATAGTTGTAATTCAGCCTAAAGACTAAATTATCTTAAAAGGATTTTACTTTTTAAAAAAATAACAAGTTCCTTTTTTTTTAAAAAAAAAAAAACATTTACACGCCCCACACGCGACGCGCGATATGTGTCACGTCATCGCAAGCCGAGTTTTAAAAAAAGTATTTTTTTTTTTAATTTGCACGCGACACGTGACACACGTCAATCCATCACAATCCAAGTTTTAAAACAAGTATTTAAAAAAAAATTACACGAGCCACACGCGACGCGCAACACGTGACACGCGTCACGTCATCGCCAGCCAAGTATTTAAGAAAAAAGTACACGCGACGAGCGTCACGTCATCGCAACCTAAGCGCTTACCAATTGTTCTAAAACAAGTCCCATCAAATCAAATTCTGACTGGTAGAAGTCGCGATATACAATCGGACAAACGTACAACCCGACACACGTACGCTAGAAAAAATTTCTTGTCCTCTGATTATTAGCTTCGCCCTTCGGGTTCGCAATCAAATATGTAAAAAAGGTCAAAACTATTTCGAGGTAAGCTCGTTTCGTAAAACGAATTATCACTATTACACTTGCATAATTATTCGGTAAAAAGATACTTGTGCTTTTAGAAAATTTCATTAAATTTGATAATAATTGCAACTATGTGATGACTGATTGGCACGCTAGCTGACTAGCACGCTAGCTGACTGGCATGCTTGCTGATGATAAATGGGGTGTTGTAGCTATTACACTTTCCACTGACTTGTTCTACGGAGACATTGCATGCCCGTCCCTTCGCGCCCCCTTATACCAATGGATCTTAAGAACTTAATAAGATGGAACGTGTTCAGCAAATGTGGCGCAGACTCCGAGATTACGTGAATTCCTATATGATCTCTTTTCTGTCAGATCGTTGCACCGCATTCGTTGAGAAGATGCGAAGATTTGTGGATAAGATTTTCTTTATGTGCCCTTTCAGTTTGCAATGACCTGTTAAGCAATCCGTAATGATTTCTACTTAGTCCCAATATCAGGCGAGATCGCTTTGGGTTCTAGTTCCATAGCATATCCTTTGCATGCCGAGGAGATTCTCCTATATTACGGAAGCGGCTTCTTTACCTATACTGAGTCTCTGCTCTTTTGTTATCAAGCCTATCCGGTGTTTCGTTGCCGTTTGCCAGTGTGTCCCGGCACCAGTACAAACGTACCTTGTTCATTTCGCCAAGTCTGTTTAGCTTCGCCCTGGTTTTAGATTTGATGTCAAATGAATCCGGTGCTATTAGCGTAGCTTGGCTGTTATTTCCTGCCTCATGTTGTTTCATTCCAGATTAAAGTGATACGATTCTCACGACATTTGGGTCCTCGTCCCAGGATCGACCCAGGATTTCTCCTGGCCAAATAATGTCAACAATCAACTACATTTCCTACAATTCGTACACTCCCAAACGGTTTTTCCTTAGTGGAGCAAATTACGCCGGCATCCTATTACTACTAGCCGGCATCGAGCCGAATCCATATCCTCGGATCTGGACATGCTCTGTAGTCTGTACGCAACACAAGGATTAATAGAGACATCTCCTCAGTTAAGTGCAACAACTGTGGACACTGGTGCTATTTCCGACGATGCACAGGTCTAGCCAACATCAGAGACTGGAATCGGAGTTTCATTGCGGAATGCTGCAGGACACGAGTTCAGCCAACCAACCACGCCACCACCTGGCACTGCTCAGTGCGCCAAAGCCGCATCCACGGCAATTGCTCTTCCGTCAAATGCAATGGACTAGGCGTTGACTAACCAGTACAGGCGAGCTAAATGGCTGGAGTACCTTCAATCTTGTGACGGGGGCTCAAAGAAGCTTTGGTCCACCATCAAGGAGCTCTCCAAAACCACCAGACGTAGATACCTAACAGCCATCACCTTCAACAGCACACAACAAGACTGCCCCAGGAAGTATTCCTCAATGTTCTGTCGCCAATTTGTAGAACACCCATCGCACTATAGCAAGAGCAAGCGTGCTACTCTCAGGATATTGCACAGCCTTGTCCACGACAACATCTCACGTATTCTACTTCCCTCCGAAGTCAAATTAGCCATACGCAGTGCAAAATCCTCCAACGCTAATGGACCGGATGGAATCGCAACTATTATGTTCAAACTTTTAGGCTCAACAGGTAACAATTACCTCACACAAATTTTCAACCTTCAAACATTTGAGATCCCTGACCCTTGGAGAGCCGGTAGAATTATTCCCCTACTCAAGCCCGGTAAACAGGCAGACCAAGGATCCTCGTATCGTCTAATTTCTCTCCTGTCTCCAACAGCGAAAATACTCGAAGCTATAATACTTCCTCAGCTCCATTCCAAACTCCAGTTAGCTGAACACCATCATTTCGCTAGGCCTTAACCAACAGAGTCCCTGTGACCGCACTGTCATTGTTGCACTGGACCTATCTAAGGCATTCGACACCGATGACCAAGACATCCTAGAGTCACAGCTCTCCAACACCACGAAACGATGGCTTGCCAACTACCTTAATGGCAGAAATTCTTACGTCGAAATCCGCAACAACAAATCGCTATACAGGAAAGTTAAGCAATGTCTACCCCAAGGAGGGGCCCTCTCACCGATCCGATATGTACTTGTAGCTTTCTGTCGGAACAAGTAAGATTTTCGACCCCCTGTGACTCTTTGCCCTAATCACAATTATAATTAAAATACTGTTTCAGTCCTTGTTGTTGAAGAAGATTGACTGAAATGAGCAGTTGCCATCAATAACGCGGTCAGCATGGATTGATCTACATAACAGAATCAGCCAAACTTCAGGGATAAAAATTCCTCGTTGTATCACTGCATCAGAACCTTTAGAATTATACATGCAATTGATGCCAGTTAGCTGGAATATGCGGCGGTAGTATATTCCCAATCACAAAATACCGAAGAAGCTTTCGTCACTCATTTAATCTGTCGTAAAACCAAAGTGGCCCCTCTGAAGCAGATTAGAACACCGAGACTTGAGAAAATTGCTGCGGTTCTTCTAAGCAGATCACTGATAAAATTGCTCGTTCAATGCTTTAAATGTTTCTTGAGCAATTAACTGGTTGCCCTTTATAATGTTTAAGATAGTAGAGTAAGCTTCTCAGCTCGGATAAGATAGTTAGTTAGTATAATGCAACACGACGGATCGCACTGATTGCCGTGCTGTGTATATTGGCGCTTGCCATTTGAAATTTTTTTTTAAAAAAAAAAAAATTTACACGCCCCACACGCGACGCGCGATATGTGTCACGTCATCGCAAGCCGAGTTTTAAAAAAAGTATTTTTTTTTTAATTTGCACGCGACCCGCGACACGTGACACACGTCAATCCATCACAATCCAAGTTTTAAAACAAGTATTTAAAAAAAAATTACACGAGCCACACGCGACGCGCAACACGTGACACGCGTCACGTCATCGCAAGCCAAGTATTTAAGAAAAAAGTACACGCGACGAGCGTCACGTCATCGCAACCTAAGCGCTTACCAATTGTTCCAAAACAAGTCCCATCAAATCAAATTCTGACTGGTAGAAGTCGCGATATACAATCGGACAAACGTACAACCCGACACACGTACGCTAGAAAAAATTTCTTGTCCTCTGATTATTAGCTTCGCCCTTCGGGCTCGCAATCAAATATGTAAAAAAGGTCAAAACTATTTCGAGGTAAGCTCGTTTCGTTAAACGAATTATCACTATTACACTTGCATAATTATTCGGTAAACAGATACTTGTGCTTTTAGAAAATTTCATTAAATTTGATAATAATTGCAACTATGTGATGACTGATTGGCACGCTAGCTGACTAGCACGCTAGCTGACTGGCATGCTTGCTGATGATAAATGGGGTGTTGTAGCTATTACACTTTCCACTGACTTGTTCTACGGAGACATTGCATGCCCGTCCCTTCGCGCCCCCTTATACCAATGGATCTTAAGAACTTAATAAGATGGAACGTGTTCAGCAAATGTGGCGCAGACTCCGAGATTACGTGAATTCCTATATGATCTCTTTTCTGTCAGATCGTTGCACCGCATTCGTTGAGAAGATGCGAAGATTTGTGGATAAGATTTTCTTTATGTGCCCTTTCAGTTTGCAATGACCTGTTAAGCAATCCGTAATGATTTCTACTTAGTCCCAATATCAGGCGAGATCGCTTTGGGTTCTAGTTCCATAGCATATCCTTTGCATGCCGAGGAGATTCTCCTATATTACGGAAGCGGCTTTTTTACCTATACTGAGTCTCTGCTCTTTTATTATCAAGCCTATCCGGTGTTTCGTTGCCGTATGCCAGTGTGTCCCGGCTCCAGTACAAACGTACCTTGTTCATTTCGCCAAGTCTGTTTAGCTTCGCCCTGGTTTCAGATTTGATGTCAAATGAATCCGGTGCTATTAGCGCAGCTTGGCTGTTATTTCCTGCCTCATGTTGTTTCATTCCAGATTAAAGTGATACGATTCTCACGACATTTGGGTCCTCATCCCAGGATCGACCCAGGATTTCTCCTGGCCAAATAATGTCAACAATCAACTACATTTCCTACAATTTGTACACTCCCAAACGGTTTTTCCTTAGTGGAGCAAATTACGCCGGCATCCTATTACTACTAGCCGGCATCGAGCCGAATCCATATCCTCGGATCTGGACATGCTCTGTAGTCTGTACGCAACACAAGGATTAATAGAGACATCTCCTCAGTTAAGTGCAACAACTGTGGACACTGGTGCTATTTCCGACGATGCACAGGTCTAGCCAACATCAGAGACTGGAATCGGAGTTTCATTGCGGAATGCTGCAGGATACGAGTTCAGCCAACCAACCACGCCACCACCTGGCACTGCTCAGTGTGCCAAAGCCGCATCCACGGCAATTGCTCTTCCGTCAAATGCAATGGACTAGGCGTTGACTAACCAGTACAGGCGAGCTAAATGGCTGGAGTACCTTCAATCTTGTGAGCTTTGGTCCACCATCAAGGAGCTCTCCAAAACCACAGACGTAGATACCTAACAGCCATCACCTTCAACAGCACACAACAAGACTGCCCCAGGAAGTATTCCTCGATGGTTTGTCGCCAATTTGTAGAACACCCATCGCACTATAGCAAGAGCAAGCGTGCTACTCTCAGGATATTGCACAGCCTTGTCCACGACAACATCTCAAGTATTCTACTTCCCTCAACAGGTAACAATTACCTCACACAAATTTTCAACCTTCAAACATTGGACATCCCTGACCCTTGGAGAGTCGGTAGAATTATTCCCCTACTCAAGCCCGGTAAACAGGCAGACCAAGGATTCTCGTATCGTCTAATTTCTCTCCTGTCTCCAACAGCGAAAATACTCGAAGCTATACTACTTCCTCAGCTCCATTCCAAACTCCAGTTAGCTGAACACCATCATTTCGCAAGGCCTTAACCAACAGAGTCCCTGTGACCGCACTGTCATTGTTGCACTGGACCTATCTAAGGCATTCGACACCGTTGACCAAGACATCCTAGAGTCACAGCTCTCCAACACCACGAAACGATGGCTTGCCAACTACCTTAATGGCAGAAATTCTTACGTCGAAATCCGCAAGAACAAATCGCTATACAGGAAAGTTAAGCAATGTCTACCCCAAGGAGGGGCCCTCTCACCGATCCGATATGTACTTGTAGCTTTCTGTCGGAACAAGTAAGATTTTCGACCCCCTGTGACTCTTTGCCCTAATCACAATTATAATTAAAATACTGTTTCAGTCCTTGTTGTTGAAGAAGATTGACTGAAATGAGCAGTTGCCATCAATAAAGCGGACAGCATGGATTGATCTACATAACAGAATCAGCCAAACTTCAGGGATAAAAATTCCGCGTTGTATCACTGCATCAGAACCTTTAGAATTATACATGCAATTGATGCCAGTTAGCTGGAATATGCGGCGGTAGTATATTCCCAATCACAAAATACCGAAGAAGCTTTCGTCACTCATTTAATCTGTCGTAAAACCAAAGTGGCCCCTCTGAAGCAGATTAGAACACCGAGACTTGAGAAAATTGCTGCGGTTCTTCTAAGCAGATCACTGATAAAATTGCTCGTTCAATGCTTTAAATGTTTCTTGAGCAATTAACTGGTTGCCCTTTATAATGTTTAAGATAGTAGAGTGAGCTTCTCAGCTCGGATAAGATAGTTAGTTAGTATAATGCAACACGACGGATCGCACTGATTGCCGTGCTGTGTATATTGGCGCTTGCCATTAGAAATGGCTATGGGAATAAGAAGAAGGTAGGGCACTCACCGAGTTGGGAAGTCAAAAACCAGAAGATTTTGCACAACTAAAAAAATACCTAACGGAAAAATGCGGACCAATAGAAACCATAGAACTAATGCAAACAAAACTTAGTAGGACACATCAGGGAAACCGACCTATACGAGAATTCATCGCGGTGTAATGTTGTCCTTGAATTGTTTGTTGGAACAACTTTGCTGTTAATATTTTAAACGGATTTAGATACCAAGTTCGATACCTGACTCGTTAGGCGCGTTGCCGTGTCAACGTGAACCCAAGAGCCGGAGCTCTCTAGGGCGTCAGAATACCGAATTGGTATGATGTTTTAATAAAAAGAAAAATCGATTTTAGTTTAACGTTAGATGTGAAGTGATTTTATTCAGTAAATTTTCCTTTCTTTTATACAAAAATAATTGAACGATTTTCGATCATACATCGACTCTGGAATTTGTTTCCACAAGCGAACGACCTCATTTTTTCATTACCATTTCCATGCGCCGCTTATTCAGCGCAATGCATGGAGAGGGTTATTAACGTTCTAAGCGGCCGGCGCTCGTTTGCCCATGATGCTTAGATTGCATATTTATTTTCATAGGCGAACGACCGCTGGTCATAAATTATGCTATTGGAAATGTTTTATATTTTTTGTTCCCATGCACCGAGTGTGCTGTTAAAGAATACGTATGGGTTGTTTTTGTTTAATTTTGTTTTTATGCACCAAGTGTGCTACTATAGAATACGAGTTATATATGCACCAGAACATACAACAAAGCAAGATCAGCATGATATCATATTCAACCACAGACATACAACAAAGAGAACAAAGGAATGATGACTCAAATAAACGACTTCGAAGCCAACGCGCAATTCAAGCAGACAACAAAGGAATGATGACTCAAATAAACGACTTCGAAGCCAACGCGCAATTCAAGCAGACAACAAAGGAATGATGACTCAAATAAACAACTTCGAAGCCAAGGCGCAATTCAGGCAGACAACAAAGAGAACAAAGGAAAGACGTTAATGTATTATGACTAAGAAATATGTAAAACAGAATCTATATAAATAAGAACTTGAATTGTATTCAAGGCAGAACTTAAGTAGACTTGAAACACATCAGTCGTAGGTTTTCAAATAAAAATAATTTTTAAAAATACTTTTTGTATTTTCAATAATTAAATTGGCGCAGTCGGTAGGATAGTCACTATATTTGTGCTATCCAAGTAAAAAACCAACGTTCCGTTTTTAAATAGTGAATTTACTTTTTCAAACAAAAGTTTCTAAAATTAACTACAGTTTGAAGTAATAACTATAAAATTCGGTATCGCTAAACAAACTTTAAAGTGAAATAAAAACGTACAAAAATCGACGGAAATAAAAACACTTTAAAATAAATTCAGTGAATTATCAATTCAGTGAAATAATCGAAAGGATCAATTAATAGCTCAATCCAACGCATATGATATTGCTATAAAATTCCGTAGAGGAAAATTGATTCTTGAATGGCAAAATTGGCTACTGGTTTACCCATTACCAACGAAGAAGGAAATAAATAAATTAACATTTGAAGAAACTAAAAAAGTATCTGCTATACTTTCAACAAAATTACTAAAGAAGAAAAGACAGCTTCCGAGTCTTAATGATCAAGAAATTCAGAAAGAAGAAGTTACAGCAGGCAAAGACCAGATTTACTAACGAAGAAAACAGTTCATCAGAAGAGGACCTTCAATTATACAACATTAGGAATCAGCCGATTCCTGAAGAATTACGTAAGAATAAGAACAAAGATAACATTAAAGGGTTATATATTAATAAAGAAGAATTTAATTTAGAAAATAATAATCTTAACAGTTATATTTTTAACATGATTTTGGGTAGTAATAATTTAAGTAATAAAAGTGAAAATTGTGAACAAATTTCCAAAAATAAAACAAATAATCCTGGTAGTAATATTTTTGAAAAGATTCTGGGCAGTAATAATTTAAGTTTCAAAAGTGAAAATTGTGAACAGATTTCTAACAAAAAAACAAACATGAGTCTAAACCCAGATAACATTGGTCAACTCGGTCAAGTAGACGAGACAAAAAAGAAAAATTTAACGCTTGACCCATTAAAATATATTGAAAAATTGCATACATTCGATGGTCGTCCAGAAGACCTCTACACATTCTTAACAAACGTAGATGATATCATCCCTACATTGCTAGAATACAATGCACAATCGCAGAGAATGTGTATTAACATTCTCAAATCTAAATTTATCGGCAAGGCAAAACGTTGTATTGAGATTCATTCTCACCTGCAAAAATGGCAGGACATAAAGCAAATGCTAGTAAACAATTTTGGAGGATTTAAAAACTCTTTCCAGCTGTACGAAGACCTTCGTCAGACCAGCTTCAAAGGTGATGTTTTAGGATTCTATAATAATATCCAAAAAATCTTGTGTGATTTAAATCAGAAAAGCGTTCAGGAAAATAAAGAACACGAAGTAGAAAATAACAACCTCACTGCTTTAAACATTTTTAAAGAAAAGGTTCCAACTCATATGAGGAATATCCTCTATGCTTTAAAGCCAACAAGCTTACAACAAGCTCTCTACGAGCTCACACAAGCAGGATTCGTCAATTCAAGTCCTCTCGAAGAAAGGATACAAAAACCTCAAAATACCCAAAATAAAAACTTTCAACCAAGAATTTATTATCCTCAACAACAAGGTCTTAGACCAAACTTTCAAAATCAGGGACTATTTAGAAATAACTTTAATAATAATAATTTTAGACCACAACAAACGTTCAGACCCCCGTTTAACCATTATAACAACAATCAGAATAACAATAATTTCAGACCTCAAAATAATTTTAATAATAATAGAAACTATAATAACAATTATAATAATCAAAGGCCACAACCCATGGATGTAGATCCTGGAAGTAGCCAACTACGGCGAATATCGCCTCGACAAATGAACTACACGAGAAAAAACCATAACAATGAATATTATAAAAACGAAAGGAACAATCCTGCGGGATCAAACGAAATAAAAATTAACCAAGAACATGATACAAATTTTCGGGCACAGGCCTCGGAAACAAATCAGGACTTCCCTATCTCAGGATAGAAAAAAACGGAAAATGCATTAGAATGCTCATAGATACTGGAGCAACAAACAGTATCATCAATAAAAAAGATACACCTCCAAAATACATTTTAAAAAGAAATACTCCTTTACAAATCAATACAGTAGGAAATCCTGTCACAGTAACAGAAGAAGCAACCTTCCCTAAAGAAAAATTCGCACTACCAGCTAAAACAGATTGCACATTTCAAATCATGAGCTTTAGTGAAAATTATAATGGATTAATAGGAAATAATATTTTAATGACAAATAATGGAAAAATTGACTATAAAACAAAAACACTTGAATTAAACGACATAAAGATTCCCATATTTTTTGATGAAACCGATGAGCAAGAATATGCCATGGAAATTCATCACCTAAATGGCTTAACGCCATATGACTCAATATTCGACGAATTCGAAGAAAAAAATACAAACCATATAAATACAGAAGAAAAAAGCATATTGTGACGTGTTCCCTGCATTATTTCATTGATATTAATGTTCAACATGCTATCTCTTTCCTTCATCAATCTCATTCATTATTTGTCTTGATATATATATTTTCAATAAAACGAATAACTCTTAGAAGAGAGTTCAGTTGATTTGTGACTGACAACCAAAACAGACGTGGAAGATAAAACGTTCGTTAACTTTGCTTAAAGAGTATTCTTTGTTTGTTTGAATAGTTATCCTGACTATTACTGGAAAATAAAACGTTAATTAATTTTGGTTAAACAGTATTCTTTATTTATTTGAATAGTTATCCTGACAATATTATTTAAAACACTTAAGGAATATTCAGATGTCTTCTTTCACAAAGGAGATGATCTATCCTTCACTTCACATGTGAAACACAAACTTCCAGTAACTGATACTTCCCCAATATTTACAAGGATATATAGATATCCTGAAGTTCACAAAAACGAAGTCAATAAACAAATCCAGGAACTTTTAGATCAAAAAATAATTAAACATTCCACTTCACCATATAATGCTCCAATTTGGGTCGTTCCCAAAAAAGAAGACAAAATGGGAAACAAAGAATGGCGAATTGTCATTGACTATCGTAAATTAAATCAAATTACGAAAGAAGATAAATTCCCTATTCCTCTCATCGAGGACATATTAGATAAAATGGGTAGAGCAAACTATTTCTCTACGTTAGATTTAACCAAGGGTTTCTATCAAATAGAAATTAACCCAGAAGACCGTGAAAAGACGGCCTTTTCCACATTATAATATCCACATTATAGTATGCCTTTCGGGTTAAGAAATGCACCCGCTACGTTTCAACGAATGATGAATGAAGTCTTAGGAGACTTCATCGGAAAAATTTGTTATGTATATCTTGATGATATCATAATCTTCAGTACTTCACTTCAGGAACACATTCTCCACTTAAGAATGATATTTGAAAGACTTCGTAAAGTTATTTTAAAAATCTCATTGAACAAATGCGATTTCCTAAAAAAGGAATCAGAATTTTTAGGACATATCATCACGCCAGAAGGCATAAAACCCAATCCTTCAAAAATACAAACTATAAAAGATTTCCCAATACCTAAAACTGTAAAAGAAATACAATCATTTCTCGGATTGACCGGTTATTACCGCAAATTCATTCAAGATTATGCAAAAATAATCAAACCAATGACTCTCTTTTTGAAAAAAGATACTAAAATAGATCTAAATAATGAAAAATATATCGAAGCATTCGACAAACTAAAAATAATAATGACAGATACTTTGATAAACAAACATCCGGATTTTAATAAAGAATTCCTTTTAACAACAGACGCTAGCAATTTCGCTATTGGCGCTGTATTAAGCCAGTCCCATGGACCACTTTCCTTTGCTTCACGCACACTCAATAAACATGAATGCAACTACTCTACAATAGAGAATGAATTACTTGCAATTGTCTGGGCAACCAAACAATTCCGCCACTACCTTTACGGTAGAAGATTTAAAATACTTCCGGACCATAGACCTCTCGTATGGCTCCATAATTTAAAAGAACCCAACTCAAAACTCCAACGATGGAAAATAAAATTAGAAGAATTCGATTTCAATATCGAATATATCCAAGGAAAAGAAAACAAAGTGGCAGACGCCCTTTCAAGAATTAAAATAGATCAAATAAATGCATTAGAAGAAGACCTAGTCTCTACTCAACATTCAGTAGAATCTGATAGTACAGATTTAATTTCTATAACTGATAAACCGTTAAACATGTTTAAGAGACAAATCATAATAAAAAAACAACCCATAAAAATTAAAATTTTTCTTGTAAATTCTCTAATCGGAGATACACACACACACACACACTGCGTGCTCGTATTGTGGCAAAATCATTCACAAAATTACGCAGCGGCAGCGAACAGCGCTGCTCACAAAGCACAGAGCTCAGACTTTGCCGTGATCTGATGCGATATAGCGATATTTAAAAATTGTATATTGGGGTCCCCAAGGGGCCGATCACTCCAAATTTTTACAAAAAGTGTTTTCCATCGAAGACACACATGTGTACAAATCGGGTAAATTTTGTAAAATATTTGTATGGGAGCCCCCCGAATCCGAGGTCCGAGGGGCCTCAAATTTTAATAAAAAGTATTGTCACCGGAAATATACATGTGTGCTAAATTTTAATAAAATCGGGCTGTAGGAAGTGGGTTAAAAATTGATCAGAAGATTTGGCCAGCCAGCCAGCAGCCAGCCAGCCAGCCAGCCACGGGCAAGTGAAGTTAATATAGAGAATTTAAAAAGTGTTTGCCCAACGGAGATACACATGCGTATAAAATTTGAAGAAACAAATTGGGTAAATTTTGTAAAATGGGACCCCAAAGCCCGAGAGGCCCCAAATTTTAATAGAAAGTATTGTCATGGAAAATACACGTGTGTGCAAAGTTTGAATAAAATCTGACGTTGTAAGTTAAAAATTGATCAAAAGATTCTACCCACCAGCCAGCCACGGGCACGCGAAGGTAATATAGACATTGTTAAAAAACAACCCATAAAAATTAAAATTTTTCATCTAAATTCTCTAATCGCAGAAATTGATATGGGAGCCCCTCGATCCTGGGCCATTTTTTTTTATTGTAGGAGAAAATCATCGAAACAAACATTTGACATCAGATGTTAAAATTGAAAAAGCTCAGATCATTTTATTCTGAGCACTTAAAGCACGCTCATACTCTGAGCAAATAAGAAACACGAACATTTATCTTGAGAACTCTTTGACTGCTCTGAACTAATTTATGAAAACGCCAAATGACAGAATATTGTGAAAACTTGTTGTTCTATCTGTAAGTTGATATCGACAACAAAAAAAACGACATCAATAAAAATACAATTCAGTAAATAAAAATGTAAGTTGAAGTAAGCATAAAACATGTATGTCTCGTTTCATTTGCTGGGTTCATTTGTGCGTGCGCTAAGATTTCTCTCTCTCTCTCCACCACCAACAAAACCATGCAGCGCAGCCGACTGCGCAGCACACACCGCACACAGTCCATAAAGGGCGACGAATATCTGATGCCAGTACAGATATTTAAAAAATGTATAAGGGCCTTGCGGCCGAACCCGGGACCCGATCACTACCAAATTTTCGAAAAAGTATTGTTTATTGGGTATACACATGTGTGTAAAATTTGAAGAAAATCGGGTAAATTTTTTAAAATTTTTGTTTGGGAGCCCCCCGACCCCGCAGCCCGAGAGGCCTCAAAATTTAATAGAAAGTGTTGTCTCCGGAAATACACATGTGTGCAAAAAATTGCAATAAAATCGGGCCATGGGAAGTGGATTAAAAATTGATCGCAAGAATCCACGACAGACGACCGACCGACGACCCACGGGCAAGTGAAGTTAATATAGAGAATTTAAAAAGACAGACATTGATTCAGACAAAATTACATTCCCATACAAAGGAAAAAGATTAATTACTATCACTCGAAAAGACTTTACAGACAAAGACTTTGAATTCATAATATCAGAGTGTGACACAAACATTACAAATTCTATATTTTTTAATAACGATGAGATATCTCTAAAAAGATACGAGACAGAAGACGAACTCTTCTTAAAATTCCAGAACTATTGGAAAAAACACCACAACGGACAAAAGCTATTTAGAACAATGACAAATTTAATAAATTTATACCCTCCAAGAACGGAAGACGAAATATTAAAAGTACACAAATTACATAATCACATAGGCATAGAAAAAACCTATTTAGAAATAATTAGAAAATTCTATACACCAAATCTGAGAGAATTAATCAATAAAATAATTAATAATTGTGAAATTTACAACTTCAAAATTGAACGAAACCCAATCAAACTCCCATACGAAAAAACCCCCACACCTCAAGGTCCACACATACATTACCACATGGATTTATATATCGTACAAAAAAATAAAACCATTCTAACTTGTATAGACAAGTTTTCAAAATTTGTGGCAGTGGAGAAAACAGAATCCAAGAATCAATTAGATGTTCTAAATGCTATGATAAAAATCTTTAGTTATATGACCAGACCAAAACTCTTAACAATAGACAATGATACAACATTTGGTTCTCCGACGATAACCAAATATCTCACAGAAAACGAAATACTCACTCATACCACAACACCTTATCGACACACAGGAAACTCAGGCATAGAACGATTCCATAGTACTCTAAACGAGAACCTTAGACTCTTTGAAAGAGAAAAAAACAATTTAGTCGACAATTTAGCGCGATCAGTAGAAGTCTACAATCGGACAATACATCTAACTACATTAGAGAAACCCAACGATGTACATTTCGGTAAAGTGAATCCAACAAATTTTTGTGAAAGAATAGAAAAAGTAAAAATCAAAAATACATTTAAAATCAAAAAAGGTAGAAACAACTGTGAAATAAATCCAGAATTTACGAATTGTAATCCCATAGGAATTGACAAATTAAAGACAAAACATATAAAAGTAAAAGTGCTAAAAACAAGTGGAAATAAAATACTAATACAACAAACGCTACATAAAGACCAGTTTAGAAAAAGAAAAAAATATACGAAATTAATAAATATCACAGGTGACAATAGCAACAATAAAAATGACACCCCTAACCCTATTAGTGACATTGACTCTATGGCAGTCAATACCGGTTAAAACTCAGGAAATACAAGTGTACGAAATAAATAAAGAATTTGTATTAATAGAATCAAGACCAGTACATCTGATTAAAGATTACTCTAACATTTTACACATTATCAATCTAACTAAATATGACGAAATAGTGAACGAACTAAAAACCCAGTATAGACAAATTCCTAATAAAAGTTACAAACAACTCAGTGAGCTCACAAAATTAGAAAACAAAATAAACACAATAATCCCTCATAAAATTGTAAAAAGAGGACTAATTAACCTAATAGGTTCAGGCATGAAATTCCTGTACGGAACAATGGACGATGATGATCGTCAAGAAATTGAAAATAAATTAAAAGAATATGAAACAAATAATAAACAATTATTAAATAATAATAACCAACAAGTAAAGATTAATGAACAATTCAATGAACAGTTTAAAAAGTTAACAGAGATAGTTAACATAGGTACAACTACAATAAACGAACTTAAAAATCAGAAAAATGATATCAATGACTTAAGAATAGAATTAGAATTTAATGACCAAATAAAAGAAGTAAAACATAACATCGAACTCATTGAAGATGTAGTGCTTAACGCACGAACAGGCGTTTTAACTCATAATATCTTCACGTTGGAAGAAATTCAGGAATACAATTTAACATTTGAAACTTTAGAACATTTAAAAATGCATTTAGCCATATACAACGAAAATATTTTAATAATAATTTCTATACCACAGTTCACAAAAGAGCCCTATGATAAATATTACCTACAGGATTTCCAAATAAAAAAATAAAACAATAAATCTAATAACTAACGAAGTATATAGATTAAACAATAGTTTATACTATCCGAGTACAGAAACAAAGAATTTAACAGAAATAAATGATGAATGTATTAATAATATAATCTTAAGAAATGACCCAAACTTTTGTAAAATAAAGAATCTGAATGAAACCATTGTAAAAGAATTAGGATAATATTTGATTCTAAAAAATGTTAAACAAATTAATCTTACACAAAATTGTAATAAAAATAATTACAGCCTAAATGGCAATTATTTAATAAAGTTTAAAGAATGTAAAATATATTTAAACAATAAATCCTTTAATAGGAAAGAATATAAAGGAGATTTAATAATTCCTACATTAAATTTTAATTATGAAAACAATAAAGATATCGAAATCGTGGATTTCAAACCTATTGAAAATATTAAAATACATAGAGGTGTCTCCTCAACAACTAACCTTTAGTATTACGACTATAATCATTGTAACTATTATAATAATAATATTATATATGTATATGAAAAAGAGAAATAACAGACCAAACAACAATATAGCCGTGAATCTACCATCAGTCAAATTTCACCAGATAAACGATTCAAGAGGGGGAGGAGTTATATATGCACCAGAACTCCCACATACAACAAAGCAAGATCAGCATGATATCATATTCAACCACAGACATACAACAAAGAGAACAAAGGAATGATGACTCAAATAAACGACTTCGAAGCCAACGCGCAATTCAAGCAGACAACAAAGGAATGATGACTCAAATAAACGACTTCGAAGCCAACGCGCAATTCAAGCAGACAACAAAGGAATGATGACTCTAATAAACAACTTCGAAGCCAAGGCGCAATTCAGGCAGACAACAAAGAGAACAAAGGAAAGACGTTAATGTATTATGACTAAGAAATATGTAAAACAGAATCTATATAAATAAGAACTTGAATTGTATTCAAGGCAGAACTTAAGTAGACTTGAAACACATCAGTCGTAGGTTTTCAAATAAAAATAATTTTTAAAAATACTTTTTGTATTTTCAATAATTAAATTGGCGCAGTCGGTAGGATAGTCACTATATTTGTGCTATCCAAGTAAAAAACCAACGTTCCGTTTTTAAATAGTGAATTTACTTTTTCAAACAAAAGTTTCTAAAATTAACTACAGTTTGAAGTAATAACCATAAAATTCGGTATCGCTAAACAAACTTTAAAGTGAAATAAAAACGTACAAAAATCGACGGAAATAAAAACACTTTAAAATAAATTCAGTGAATTATCAATTCAGTGAAATAATCGAAAGGATCAATTAATAGCTCAATCCAACGCATATGGTAATGCTATAAAATTCCGTAGAGGAAAATTGATTCTTGAATGGCAAAATTGGCTACTGGTTTACCCATTACCAACGAAGAAGGAAATAAATAAATTAACATTTGAAGAAACTAAAAAAGTATCTGCTATACTTTCAACAAAATTACTAAAGAAGAAAAGACAGCTTCCGAGTCTTAATGATCAAGAAATTCAGAAAGAAGAAGTTACAGCAGGCAAAGACCAGATTTACTAACGAAGAAAACAGTTCATCAGAAGAGGACCTTCAATTATACAACATTAGGAATCAGCCGATTCCTGAAGAATTACGTAAGAATAAGAACAAAGATAACATTAAAGAGTTATATATTAATAAAGAAGAATTTAATTTAGAAAATAATAATCTTAACAGTTATATTTTTAACATGATTTTGGGTAGTAATAATTTAAGTAATAAAAGTGAAAATTGTGAACAAATTTCCAAAAATAAAACAAATAATCCTGGTAGTAATATTTTTGAAAAGATTCTGGGCAGTAATAATTTAAGTTTCAAAAGTGAAAATTGTGAACAGATTTCTAACAAAAAAACAAACATGAGTCTAAACCCAGATAACATTGGTCAACTCGGTCAAGTAGACGAGACAAAAAAGAAAAATTTAACGCTTGACCCATTAAAATATATTGAAAAATTGCATACATTCGATGGTCGTCCAGAAGACCTCTACACATTCTTAACAAACGTAGATGATATCATCCCTACATTGCTAGAATACAATGCACAATTGAAGAGAATGTGTATTAACATTCTTAAATCTAAATTTATCGGCAAGGCAAAACGTTGTATTGAGATTCATTCTCACCTGCAAAAATGGCAGGACATAAAGCAAATGCTAGTAAACAATTTTGGAGGATTTAAAAACTCTTTCCAGCTGTACGAAGACCTTCGTCAGACCAGCTTCAAAGGTGATGTTTTAGGATTCTATAATAATATCCAAAAAAATCTTGTGTGATTTAAATCAGAAAAGCGTTCAGGAAAATAAAGAACACGAAGTAGAAAATAATAACCTCACTGCTTTAAACATTTTTAAAGAAAAGGTTCCAACTCATATGAGGAATATCCTCTATGCTTTAAAGCCAAAAAGCTTTCAACAAGCTCTCTACGAGCTCACACAAGCAGGATTCGTCAATTCAAGTCCTCTCGAAGAAAGGATACAAAAACCTCAAAATACCCAAAATAAAAACTTTCAACCAAGAATTTATTATCCTCAACAACAAGGTCTTAGACCAAACTTTCAAAATCAGGGACTATTTAGAAATAACTTTAATAATAATAATTTTAGACCACAACAAACGTTCAGACCCCCGTTTAACCATTATAACAACAATCAGAATAACAATAATTTCAGACCTCAAAATAATTTTAATAATAATAGAAACTATAATAACAATTATAATAATCAAAGGCCACAACCCATGGATGTAGATCCTGGAAGTAGCCTACTACGGCGAATATCGCCTCGACAAATGAACAACACGAGAAAAAACCATAACAATGAATATTATAAAAACGAAAGGAACAATCCTGCGGGATCAAACGAAATAAAAATTAACCAAGAACATGATACAAATTTTCGGGCACAGGCCTCGGAAACAAATCAGGACTTCCCTATCTCAGGATAGAAAAAAACGGAAAATGTATTAGAATGCTCATAGATACTGGAGCAACAAACAGTATCATCAATAAAAAAGATACACCTCCAAAATACATTTTAAAAAGAAATACTCCTTTACAAATCAATACAGTAGGAAATCCTGTCACAGTAACAGAAGAAGCAACCTTCCCTAAAGAAAAATTCGCACTACCAGCTAAAACAGATTGCACATTTCAAATCATGAGCTTTAGTGAAAATTATAATGGATTAATAGGAAATAATATTTTAATGACAAATAATTGAAAAATTGACTATAAAACAAAAACACTTGAATTAAACGACATAAAGATTCCCATATTTTTTGATGAAACCGATGAGCAAGAATATGCCATGGAAATTCATCACCTAAATGGCTTAACGCCATATGACTCAATATTCGACGAATTCGAAGAAAAAAAAACAACCCACAAAAATTAAAATTTTTCATCTAAATTCTCTAATCGCAGAAATTGATATGGAAGCCCCTCGATCCTGGGCCATTTTTTTTTATTGTAGAAGAAAATCATCGAAACAAACATTTGACATCAGATGTTAAAATTGAAAAAGCTCAGATCATTTTATTCTGAGCACTTCGAGCACGCTCATACTCTGAGCAAATAAGAAACACGAACATTTATCTTGAGAACTCTTTGACTGCTCTGAACTAATTTATGAAAACGCCAAATGACAGAATATTGTGAAAACTTGTTGTTCTATCTGTAAGTTGATATCGACAACAAAAAAAACGACATCAATAAAAATACAATTCAGTATATAATAAAAATGTAAGTTGAAGTAAGCATAAAACATGTATGTCTCGTTTCATTTGCTGGGTTCATTTGTGCGTGCGCTAAGATTTCTCTCTCTCTCTCCATCACCAACAAAACCATGCAGCGCAGCCGACTGCGCAGCACACACCGCACAAAGTCTATAAAGGGCGACGAATATCTGATGCCAGTATAGATATTTAAAAAATGTATAAGGGCCTTGCGGCCGAACCCGGGACCCGATCACTACCAAATTTTCGAAAAAGTATTGTTTATTGGGTATACACATGTGTGTAGAATTTGAAGAAAATCGGGTAAATTTTTTAAAATTTTTGTTTGGGAGCCCCCCGACCCCGCAGCCCGAGGGGCCTCAAAATTTAATAGAAAGTGTTGTCTCCGGAAATATGCATGTGTGCAAAATTTCAATAAAATCGGGCCATGGGAAGTGGGTTAAAAATTGATCGCAAGAATCCACGACAGACGACCGACCGACCGACGACCGACCGACGACCGACCGACCGACAACCGACCGACGACCCACGGGCAAGTGAAGTTAATATAGAGAATTTAAAAATACAAACCATATAAATACAGAAGAAAAAAAACAACCCATAAAAATTAAAATTTTTCATCTAAATTCTCTAATCGCAGAAATTGATATGGGAGCCCCTCGATCCTGGGCCATTTTTTTTTTATTGTAGAAGAAAATCATCGAAACAAACATTTGACATCAGATGTTAAAATTGAAAAAGCTCAGATCATTTTATTCTGAGCACTTAGAGCACGCTCATACTCTGAGCAAATAAGAAACACGAACATTTATCTTGAGAACTCTTTGACTGCTCTGAACTAATTTATGAAAACGCCAAATGACAGAATATTGTGAAAACTTGTTGTTCTATCTGTAAGTTGATATCGACAACAAAAAAAACGACATCAATAAAAATACAATTCAGTATATAATAAAAATGTAAGTTGAAGTAAGCATAAAACATTTATGTCTCGTTTCATTTGCTGGGTTCATTTGTGCGTGCGCTAAGATTTCTCTCTCTCTCCCCACCACCAACAAAACCATGCAGCGCAGCCGACTGTGCAGCACACACCGCACAAAGTCCATAAAGGGCGACGAATATCTGATGCCAGTACAGATATTTAAAAAATGTATAAGGGCCTTGCGGCCGAACCCGGGACCCGATCACTACCAAATTTTCGAAAAAGTATTGTTTATTGGGTATACACACGTTTGAAGAAAATCGGGTAAATTTTTTAAAATTTTTGTTTGGGAGCCCCCCGACCCCGCAGCCCGAGGGGTCTCAAAATTTAATAGAAAGTGTTGTCTCCGGAAATACGCATGTGTGCAAAATTTCAATAAAATCGGGCCATGGGAAGTGGGTTAAAAATTGATCGCAAGAATCCACGACAGACGACCGACCGACGACCGACCGACGACCGACCGACGACCGACCGACCGACGACCCACGGGCAAGTGAAGTTAATATAGAGAATTTAAAAAGCATATTGTGACGTGTTCCCTGCATTATTTCATTGATATTAATGTTCAACATGCTATCTCTTTCCTTCATCAATCTCATTCATTATTTGTCTTGATATATATATTTTCAATAAAACGAATAACTCTCAGAAGAGAGTTCAGTTGATTTGTGACTGACAACCAAAACAGACGTGGAAGATAAAACGTTCGTTAACTTTGCTTAAAGAGTATTCTTTGTTTGTTTGAATAGTTATCCTGACTATTACTGGAAAATAAAACGTTAATTAATTTTGGTTAAACAGTATTCTTTATTTATTTGAATAGTTATCCTGACAATTATTCACAAGTGGGATTTACTCGTGACCTCAAAACGAAATAAACGAAAATAAAAACGAAATAAACGAAAATCAAAACGAAATAAACGAAAATAAAAACGAAATAAACGAAAATCAAAACGAAATAAAGGAAAATCAAAACGTATTTCGTTAACGAAATAAACGAAAATAATAATAAATATAAATGAAATGCCGGGCTATAGAGATGAAAAATTAAGTGTTTTGCGAGAGAAGTGCCGTGAGGCAGGATTGTCAACGTCTGGTAAGCGAATTAATCTCATACATCGATTAGAAGAACACATGAATGAAGAGCAGGTGGGTGATGAAAATATAGAATCTATGTTATCTGCACAAATAAAGGATTTGCAAAAGGTAGTCAACGATTTACTACTACAGCAGATACAAACAACAACATTTCAACAGATTCATAAAAACGCATCAGCCGCTGCGCAGTTTGTTTTAGACGATGATAAAGAGATTCCGTTAACAACGGTGCCTGCATGTCAGCCTCTCATACATACAACAACAGCGTCTTCTGCGGTTCCTGTGCGAACATGTTTTTCTACGCACTTAACGACGACAACATCTCCAATGTATTCTGCGTCTATACCTACGACACATGCTACACCGCTTGGTAGTGCATATACGTTTCAGCGACAAGTTGGTGTGCAAACACCTAACGGATTTGTGCCACTCACAAACGCAAACATACCATTCGCTGCGCCGACATTCGAGACACAGACACATGCGCCTGTGTATTTGCCGCCGCAATATATCTCTCCTCTTCCTTCGTATAATCCATACGGAAGCGCAAGAGACGTCGTAGCCCTGCTGCCAGAATTCAACCCTTCATCGGAGAAATCTTTGGATTCGTTGCAATTTGTTAATAGAGTGGAGTCATTAAAGAACGCGTATAAGTGGGACGACCAGGTGGTTGTTTTTGCTGTACAACAAAAAATGATGGGAGCTGCAAAATATTGGGTGGATTCGCTCGATGAAATTTTCTTTTCTTGGCAGCAATTTGTTCTAAAGTTTTTGAAAGACTTTCCGAGTGTTGAGAATGTTGCCGATGTACATATTAAAATGTCACACACGAAACGTCTTCACAATGAGTCTCCCCACGATTATTACTACAAAATGCTCGCTTATGGTAGAAAAGGTGGTTTACCCCAATCAGCAATAGCTCGCCACATTGTAAATGGAATCAACGACCCGGATTTACGTAAGAAAATCTCTAATAACTACGACGAGTGCAGTGAATTACTACGAGATATTATAAACTTTTGTGCGCATAACGAAATAAAAGGACCATACGTAATAACAAAGCCATCGAAAAATATCTCAGATACACCCAAAATTTTTCATAAAACCACCGAGAATAGAAGTCAAGGTATTAAATGCTTCAACTGCGGCAAACTTGGACATGTTTCCATCAGATGCCCCGAACCTCAACGCAAAGAGAGATGCAATACATGCGGCCGAACTTCTCATCAGACATCGAACTATCCTAATAAGCAGCGTCAACCGGAATCGGTCAACGATATTAAAGGGAATGTACTTCATCTAAAAAGTGATATTGTAAAGGACATTAAAGTCAACAATTTACCTACATCAGCATTCGTCGATCCTGGAAGCAGCCATACTTTGATACGAGAGTCTTTCACCCACAATCTTACTGATGTCAAAGACTGTTCAGTTACGCTGAGTGGATTTGCGGGAGGCAAGTTCATTTGTAACAAAAAAATCGAAGCGGAAATCTATTTTGATGACACCATTTTTGAAGCGGAGTTGCTGATCGTTAACAATGAGATGATAACCGAAAACGTCCTTTTAGGAAGAGACGTACTTTGTCGCCAGGGAGCTCGACTTATCATAGAAGGTGCTGAATGCCGGATGGAAAAATCCGTTAATGTTATATCGCTCAATACGCAACTTAATAAAGTCGAGCAAGGTGAGTTGAAATCGATTTTAACTAACCATCGAGGGTGTTTTGCAGAAAAACTGGTCGACCTGGGGACGTGCAACCTATCGAAAATGCAGATCAAACTTTCTTCCAACACTCCGGTGAAAACCAAACCGTATCGTTTGCCGTTTGCCAGAAGACCCATAGTCACCAATATAGTTAACGATCTGCTTTCAACAAACATCATACGTCATTCAAATTCGCCGTACGCATCTCCAGTTGTCTTGGTAGACAAGAAAAATGGTGAACATCGTTTGTGTGTCGACTACCGGCTATTAAACAGCATCACAGTAAAAATTCCTTATCCGATGCCAAATCTTGAAGAACAACAATGTGCTTTCACGCAACTTATCGGCCTGTTATGCAAGAAACCAGTACTTGAATTATATAACCATACCGCTTACCACGAAGTACACACGGATGCTAGCGCTGTTGGTCTCGCTGGTGTTCTTCTGCAGTCCAACAATAACAGAGATTGGAAACCCGTATTTTACTATAGTCGCCACTGTACTGCTGCCGAAAGCAAGAGGCACAGTTACGAACTCGAAGTTCTCGCCGTTGTCGAGTCTCTCGAACGTTTTCGTGTTTATGTTCTTGGGAAGCCTTTCAAACTCGTCACCGATTGCGCCGCCATTGCCAAAGCCAAGGCCAATTCAGAAATGATTCCCAAGATTGCTCGCTGGTGGATCAAAATCCTCGATTATGACTTCGAAGCTGTCCATCGTCAAGGAAGCCGCATGTCCCATGTTGATGCACTTAGCAGATCCCCCAATTTACCACCAAAAGAAATTCTTCCTGGAAATGACATTTTGAAGATTAACTCTGCAACAGATGATTGGTTGTTGACGATGCAACGACAAGATCCGTCACTAACTGAAATCATAGCCGTTTTAAATGGAGAACGTAAGTCCGAACAAGAAACTCAATTTAAAACAGATTATATATTACAGAATCACCGGTTGTATCGCAAAATCGAAAACACCTTAAAATTCGTTGTACCAAGATCCGTAAGATGGAGAATTGTTCGTTCATGCCATGATGAGGTAGGCCATTTCGGTCTAGACAAAACAATCCAGCGTATTCAAACACACTTCTGGTTTCCGAAAATTCGAAAATACGTGAAGGAGTATCTCGCCGCATGCATTGAGTGCTGCTACTACAAATCTAAGGGCGGGAAACCTGAAGGGCGTCTTCATTATGGAGAAATTGAACCGATTCCATTTCGACAAATACACATCGATCACCTCGGTCCATTTATTCGAAGCAAACGGAGAAACATGTATGTCCTTGCAATCTCTAACGCATTCAGCAAGTTTCTCATCATAAAGGCTGTCAAAACTACAAAGACGATTCCCGTCATCAATACGCTTAATGAAGTAACTACCTACTTTGGACTTCCAAAACGCATCATTACCGACAGGGGCACTGCGTTTACCTCTAAATCGTTCGAAACGTATTGTGAACAAAACAATATTCAGCATATAAAAACAGCTGTGCGTACCCCAAGGGCCAACGGGTAGGTTGAGAGAGCCAACCACACCATTCTCACATTTGTCCGAACAACGACGAAGGAACCAAAGGATTGGGACCTAAACATACGAAATTTGCAGTGGGCTGTTAATTCTCAACGGAATTCGACGTCGGGGTTCAGTCCAAACGAACTCATCTTTGACTTCAAGCTTATTGTCGCCGCTATTCATGACGAAGTCTGCTGTAACGAAGATGATTTAATTAGCAATAAAAGAGCTAAAGCCGCTGAAAATATATCCGAGAGTCGTGAAAAATGGAAACAACGTTTTGATATGAAACACGCCGAACCAACTTTGTATGCTGAGGGTGACTTAGTAGTAATATCAAACGAACCATCATCTACCGGGGAATCACGAAAACTTGAGCCCAAGTATAGGGGCCCTTATCGAGTTTCCAAAGTCTTGGGTAATGACCGATTCCTGATCGAAGATATTCCTGGAATGCAAATTACTCAGAAGAAATTTTGCTCCGTATACGCCACCGACAAAATCAAACCGTGGTGTCATCATTCGCCTGACCTGGATGAAGGTGAAGAGCAAGAGACTGATGAAGCCGAGGACGACTTCGAAGTAGGATTGGCCGAGCTGTGACGTGTTCCCTGCATTATTTCATTGATATTAATGTTCAACATGCTATCTCTTTCCTTCATCAATCTCATTCATTATTTGTCTTGATATATATATTTTCAATAAAACGAATAACTCTCAGAAGAGAGTTCAGTTGATTTGTGACTGACAACCAAAACAGACGTGGAAGATAAAACGTTCGTTAACTTTGCTTAAAGAGTATTCTTTGTTTGTTTGAATAGTTATCCTGACTATTACTGGAAAATAAAACGTTAATTAATTTTGGTTAAACAGTATTCTTTATTTATTTGAATAGTTATCCTGACAATATTATTTAAAACACTTAAGGAATATTCAGATGTCTTCTTTCACAAAGGAGATGATCTATCCTTCACTTCACATGTGAAACACAAACTTCCAGTAACTGATACTTCCCCAATATTTACAAGGATATATAGATATCCTGAAGTTCACAAAAACGAAGTCAATAAACAAATCCAGGAACTTTTAGATCAAAAAATAATTAAACATTCCACTTCACCATATAATGCTCCAATTTGGGTCTTTCCCAAAAAAGAAGACAAAATGGGAAACAAAGAATGGCGAATTGTCATTGACTATCGTAAATTAAATCAAATTACGAAAGAAGATAAATTCCCTATTCCTCTCATCGAGGACATATTAGATAAAATGGGTAGAGCAAACTATTTCTCTACGTTAGATTTAACCAAGGGTTTCTATCAAATAGAAATTAACCCAGAAGACCGTGAAAAGACGGCCTTTTCCACATTATCAGGCCATTATGAGGGGATACGTATGCCTTTCGGGTTAAGAAATGCACCCGCTACGTTTCAACGAATGATGAATGAAGTCTTAGGAGACTTCATCGGAAAAATTTGTTATGTATATCTTGATGATATCATAATCTTCAGTACTTCACTTCAGGAACACATTCTCCACTTAAGAATGATATTTGAAAGACTTCGTAAAGTTATTTTAAAAATCTCATTGAACAAATGCGATTTCCTAAAAAAGGAATCAGAATTTTTAGGACATATCATCACGCCAGAAGGCATAAAACCCAATCCTTCAAAAATACAAACTATAAAAGATTTCCCAATACCTAAAACTGTAAAAGAAATACAATCATTTCTCGGATTGACCGGTTATTACCGCAAATTCATTCAAGATTATGCAAAAATAATCAAACCAATGACTCTCTATTTGAAAAAAGATACTAAAATAGATCTAAATAAGGAAAAATATATCGAAGCATTCGACAAACTAAAAATAATAATGACAGATACTTTGATAAACAAACATCCGGATTTTAATAAAGAATTCCTATTAACAACAGACGCTAGCAATTTCGCTATTGGCGCTGTATTAAGCCAGTCCCATGGACCACTTTCTTTTGCTTCACGCACACTCAATAAACATGAATGCAACTACTCTACAATAGAGAAAGAATTACTTGCAATTGTCTGGGCAACCAAACAATTCCGCCACTACCTTTACGGTAGAAGATTTAAAATACTTCCGGACCATAGACCTCTCGTATGGCTCCATAATTTAAAAGAACCCAACTCAAAACTCCAACGATGGAAAATAAAATTAGAAGAATTCGATTTCAATATCGAATATATCCAAGGAAAAGAAAACAAAGTGGCAGACGCCCTTTCAAGAATTAAAATAGATCAAATAAATGCATTAGAAGAAGACCTAGTCTCTACTCAACATTCAGTAGAATCTGATAGTACAGATTTAATTTCTATAACTGATAAACCGTTAAACATGTTTAAGAGACAAATCATAATAAAAAAGACAGACATTGATTCAGACAAAATTACATTCCCATACAAAGGAAAAAGATTAATTACTATCACTCGAAAAGACTTTACAGACAAAGACTTTGAATTCATAATATCAGAGTGTGACACAAACATTACAAATTCTATATTTTTTAATAACGATGAGATATCTCTAAAAAGATACGAGACAGAAGACGAACTCTTCTTAAAATTCCAGAACTATTGGAAAAAACACCACAACGGACAAAAGCTATTTAGAACAATGACAAATTTAATAAATTTATACCCTCCAAGAACGGAAGACGAAATATTAAAAGTACACAAATTACATAATCACATAGGCATAGAAAAAACCTATTTAGAAATAATTAGAAAATTCTATACACCAAATCTGAGAGAATTAATCAATAAAATAATTAATAATTGTGAAATTTACAACTTCAAAATTGAACGAAACCCAATCAAACTCCCATACGAAAAAACCCCCACACCTCAAGGTCCACACATACATTACCACATGGATTTATATATCGTACAAAAAAATAAAACCATTCTAACTTGTATAGACAAGTTTTCAAAATTTGTGGCAGTGGAGAAAACAGAATCCAAGAATCAATTAGATGTTCTAAATGCTATGATAAAAATCTTTAGTTATATGACCAGACCAAAACTCTTAACAATAGACAATGATACAACATTTGGTTCTCCGACGATAACCAAATATCTCACAGAAAACGAAATACTCACTCATACCACAACACCTTATCGACACACAGGAAACTCAGGCATAGAACGATTCCATAGTACTCTAAACGAGAACCTTAGACTCTTTGAAAGAGAAAAAAACAATTTAGTCGACAATTTAGCGCGATCAGTAGAAGTCTACAATCGGACAATACATCTAACTACATTAGAGAAACCCAACGATGTACATTTCGGTAAAGTGAATCCAACAAATTTTTGTGAAAGAATAGAAAAAGTAAAAATCAAAAATACATTTAAAATCAAAAAAGGTAGAAACAACTGTGAAATAAATCCAGAATTTACGAATTGTAATCCCATAGGAATTGACAAATTAAAGACAAAACATATAAAAGTAAAAGTGCTAAAAACAAGTGGAAATAAAATACTAATACAACCCCGGATCAACAAACAAACGCTACATAAAGACCAGTTTAGAAAAAGAAAAAAATATACGAAATTAATAAATATCACAGGTGACAATAGCAACAATAAAAATGACACCCCTAACCCTATTAGTGACATTGACTCTATGGCAGTCAATACCGGTTAAAACTCAGGAAATACAAGTGTACGAAATAAATAAAGAATTTGTATTAATAGAATCAAGACCAGTACATCTGATTAAAGATTACTCTAACATTTTACACATTATCAATCTAACTAAATATGACGAAATAGTGAACGAACTAAAAACCCAGTATAGACAAATTCCTAATAAAAGTTACAAACAACTCAGTGAGCTCACAAAATTAGAAAACAAAATAAACACAATAATCCCTCATAAAATTGTAAAAAGAGGACTAATTAACCTAATAGGTTCAGGCATGAAATTCCTGTACGGAACAATGGACGATGATGATCGTCAAGAAATTGAAAATAAATTAAAAGAATATGAAACAAATAATAAACAATTATTAAATAATAATAACCAACAAGTAAAGATTAATGAACAATTCAATGAACAGTTTAAAAAGTTAACAGAGATAGTTAACATAGGTACAACTACAATAAACGAACTTAAAAATCAGAAAAATGATATCAATGACTTAAGAATAGAATTAGAATTTAATGACCAAATAAAAGAAGTAAAACATAACATCGAACTCATTGAAGATGTAGTGCTTAACGCACGAACAGGCTCATAATATCTTCACGTTGGAAGAAATTCAGGAATACAATTTAACATTTGAAACTTTAGAACATTTAAAAATGCATTTAGCCATATACAACGAAAATATTTTAATAATAATTTCTATACCACAGTTCACAAAAGAGCCCTATGATAAATATTACCTACAGGATTTCCAAATAAAAAAATAAAACAATAAATCTAATAACTAACGAAGTATATAGATTAAACAATAGTTTATACTATCCGAGTACAGAAACAAAGAATTTAACAGAAATAAATGATGAATGTATTAATAATATAATCTTAAGAAATGACCCAAACTTTTGTAAAATAAAGAATCTGAATGAAACCATTGTAAAAGAATTAGGAGAATATTTGATTCTAAAAAATGTTAAACAAATTAATCTTACACAAAATTGTAATAAAAATAATTACAGCCTAAATGGCAATTATTTAATAAAGTTTAAAGAATGTAAAATATATTTAAACAATAAATCCTTTAATAGGAAAGAATATAAAGGAGATTTAATAATTCCTACATTAAATTTTAATTATGAAAACAATAAAGATATCGAAATCGTGGATTTCAAACCTATTGAAAATATTAAAATACATAGAGGTGTCTCCTCAACAACTAACCTTTAGTATTACGACTATAATCATTGTAACTATTATAATAATAATATTATATATGTATATGAAAAAGAGAAATAACAGACCAAACAACAATATAGCCGTGAATCTACCATCAGTCAAATTTCACCAGATAAACGATTCAAGAGGGGGAGGAGTTATATATGCACCAGAACTCCCACATACAACAAAGAGAACAAAGGAATGATGACTCAAATAAACGACTTCGAAGCCAACGCGCAATTCAAGCAGACAACAAAGGAATGATGACTCAAATAAACGACTTCGAAGCCAACGCGCAATTCAAGCAGACAACAAAGGAATGATGACTCAAATAAACAACTTCGAAGCCAAGGCGCAATTCAGGCAGACAACAAAGAGAACAAAGGAAAGACGTTAATGTATTATGACTAAGAAATATGTAAAACAGAATCTATATAAATAAGAACTTGAATTGTATTCAAGGCAGAACTTAAGTAGACTTGAATAGGTTTTCAAATAAAAATAATTTTTAAAAATACTTTTTGTATTTTCAATAATTAAATTGGCGCAGTCGGTAGGATAGTCACTATATTTGTGCTATCCAAGTAAAAAACCAACGTTCCGTTTTTAAATAGTGAATTTACTTTTTCAAACAAAAGTTTCTAAAATTAACTACAGTTTGAAGTAATAACTATAAAATTCGGTATCGCTAAACAAACTTTAAAGTGAAATAAAAACGTACAAAAATCGACGGAAATAAAAACACTTTAAAATAAATTCAGTGAATTATCAATTCAGTGAAATAATCGAAAGGATCAATTAATAGCTCAATCCAACGCATATGGTAATGCTATAAAATTCCGTAGAGGAAAATTGATTCTTGAATGGCAAAATTGGCTACTGGTTTACCCATTACCAACGAAGAAGGAAATAAATAAATTAACATTTGAAGAAACTAAAAAAGTATCTGCTATACTTTCAACAAAATTACTAAAGAAGAAAAGACAGCTTCCGAGTCTTAATGATCAAGAAATTCAGAAAGAAGAAGTTACAGCAGGCAAAGACCAGATTTACTAACGAAGAAAACAGTTCATCAGAAGAGGACCTTCAATTATACAACATTAGGAATCAGCCGATTCCTGAAGAATTACGTAAGAATAAGAACAAAGATAACATTAAAGAGTTATATATTAATAAAGAAGAATTTAATTTAGAAAATAATAATCTTAACAGTTATATTTTTAACATGATTTTGGGTAGTAATAATTTAAGTAATAAAAGTGAAAATTGTGAACAAATTTCCAAAAATAAAACAAATAATCCTGGTAGTAATATTTTTGAAAAGATTCTGGGCAGTAATAATTTAAGTTTCAAAAGTGAAAATTGTGAACAGATTTCTAACAAAAAAACAAACATGAGTCTAAACCCAGATAACATTGGTCAACTCGGTCAAGTAGACGAGACAAAAAAGAAAAATTTAACGCTTGACCCATTAAAATATATTGAAAAATTGCATACATTCGATGGTCGTCCAGAAGACCTCTACACATTCTTAACAAACGTAGATGATATCATCCCTACATTGCTAGAATACAATGCACAATCGCAGAGAATGTGTATTAACATTCTCAAATCTAAATTTATCGGCAAGGCAAAACGTTGTATTGAGATTCATTCTCACCTGCAAAAATGGCAGGACATAAAGCAAATGCTAGTAAACAATTTTGGAGGATTTAAAAACTCTTTCCAGCTGTACGAAGACCTTTGTCAGACCAGCTTCAAAGGTGATGTTTTAGGATTCTATAATAATATCCAAAAAATCTTGTGTGATTTAAATCAGAAAAGCGTTCAGGAAAATAAAGAACACGAAGTAGAAAATAATAACCTCACTGCTTTAAACATTTTTAAAGAAAAGGTTCCAACTCATATGAGGAATATCCTCTATGCTTTAAAGCCAACAAGCTTACAACAAGCTCTCTACGAGCTCACACAAGCAGGATTCGTCAATTCAAGTCCTCTCGAAGAAAGGATACAAAAACCTCAAAATACCCAAAATAAAAACTTTCAACCAAGAATTTATTATCCTCAACAACAAGGTCTTAGACCAAACTTTCAAAATCAGGGACTATTTAGAAATAACTTTAATAATAATAATTTTAGACCACAACAAACGTTCAGACCCCCGTTTAACCATTATAACAACAATCAGAATAACAATAATTTCAGACCTCAAAATAATTTTAATAATAATAGAAACTATAATAACAATTATAATAATCAAAGGCCACAACCCATGGATGTAGATCCTGGAAGTAGCCAACTACGGCGAATATCGCCTCGACAAATGAACTACACGAGAAAAAACCATAACAATGAATATTATAAAAACGAAAGGAACAATCCTGCGGGATCAAACGAAATAAAAATTAACCAAGAACATGATAAAATATTTCGGGCACAGGCCTCGGAAACAAATCAGGACTTCCCTATCTCAGGATAGAAAAAAACGGAAAATGTATTAGAATGCTCATAGATACTGGAGCAACAAACAGTATCATCAATAAAAAAGATACACCTCCAAAATACATTTTAAAAAGAAATACTCCTTTACAAATCAATACAGTAGGAAATCCTGTCACAGTAACAGAAGAAGCAACCTTCCCTAAAGAAAAATTCGCACATTTCAAATCATGAGCTTTAGTGAAAATTATAATGGATTAATAGGAAATAATATTTTAATGACAAATAATGGAAAAATTGACTATAAAACAAAAACACTTGAATTAAACGACATAAAGATTCCCATATTTTTTGATGAAACCGATGAGCAAGAATATGCCATGGAAATTCATCACCTAAATGGCTTAACGCCATATGACTCAATATTCGACGAATTCGAAGAAAAAAATACAAACCATATAAATACAGAAGAAAAAAGCATATTATTTAAAACACTTAAGGAATATTCAGATGTCTTCTTTCACAAAGGAGATTATCTATCCTTTACTTCACATGTGAAACACAAACTTCCAGTAACTGATACTTCCCCAATATTTACAAGGATATATAGATATCCTGAAGTTCACAAAAACGAAGTCAATAAACAAATCCAGGAACTTTTAGATCAAAAAATAATTAAACATTCCACTTCACCATATAATGCTCCAATTTGGGTCGTTCCCAAAAAAGAAGACAAAATGGGAAACAAAGAATGGCGAATTGTCATTGAATATCGTAAATTAAATCAAATTACGAAAGAAGATAAATTCCCTATTCCTCTCATCGAGGACATATTAGATAAAATGAGTAGAGCAAACTATTTCTCTACGTTAGATTTAACCAAGGGTTTCTATCAAATAGAAATTAACCCAGAAGACCGTGAAAAGACGGCCTTTTCCACATTATCAGGCCATTATGAATGGATACGTATGCCTTTCGGGTTAAGAAATGCACCCGCTACGTTTCAACGAATGATGAATGAAGTCTTAGGAGACTTCATCGGAAAAATTTGTTATGTATATCTTGATGATATCATAATCTTCAGTACTTCACTTCAGGAACACATTCTCCACTTAAGAATGATATTTGAAAGACTTCGTAAAGTTATTTTAAAAATCTCATTGAACAAATGCGATTTCCTAAAAAAGGAATCAGAATTTTTAGGACATATCATCACGCCAGAAGGCGTAAAACCCAATCCTTCAAAAATACAAACTATAAAAGATTTCCCAATACCTAAAACTGTAAAAGAAATACAATAATTTCTCGGATTGACCGGTTATTACCGCAAATTCATTCAAGATTATGCAAAAATAATCAAACCAATGACTCTCTTTTTGAAAAAAGATACTAAAATAGATCTTAATAATGAAAAATATATCGAAGCATTCGACAAACTAAAAATAATAATGACAGATACTTTGATAAACAAACATCCGGATTTTAATAAAGAATTCCTATTAACAACAGACGCTAGCAATTTCGCTATTGGCGCTGTATTAAGCCAGTCCCATGCACCACTTTCTTTTGCTTCACGCACACTCAATAAACATGAATGCAACTACTCTACAATAGAGAATGAATTACTTGCAATTGTCTGGGCAACCAAACAATTCCGCCACTACCTTTACGGTAGAAGATTTAAAATACTTCCGGACCATAGACCTCTCGTATGGCTCCATAATTTAAAAGAACCCAACTCAAAACTCCAACGATGGAAAATAAAATTAGAAGAATTCGATTTCAATATCGAATATATCCAAGGAAAAGAAAACAAAGTGGCAGACGCCCTTTCAAGAATTAAAATAGATCAAATAAATGCATTAGAAGAAGACCTAGTCTCTACTCAACATTCAGTAGAATCTGATAGTACAGATTTAATTTCTATAACTGATAAACCGTTAAACATGTTTAAGAGACAAATCATAATAAAAAAGACAGACATTGATTCAGACAAAATTACATTCCCATACAAAGGAAAAAGATTAATTACTATCACTCGAAAAGACTTTACAGACAAAGACTTTGAATTCATAATATCAGAGTGTGACACAAACATTACAAATTCTATATTTTTTAATAACGATGAGATATCTCTAAAAAGATACGAGACAGAAGACGAACTCTTCTTAAAATTCCAGAACTATTGGAAAAAACACCACAACGGACAAAAGCTATTTAGAACAATGACAAATTTAATAAATTTATACCCTCCAAGAACGGAAGACGAAATATTAAAAGTACACAAATTACATAATCACATAGGCATAGAAAAAACCTATTTAGAAATAATTAGAAAATTCTATACACCAAATCTGAGAGAATTAATCAATAAAATAATTAATAATTGTGAAATTTGCAACTTCAAAATTGAACGAAACCCAATCAAACTCCCATACGAAAAAACCCCCACACCTCAATGTCCACACATACATTACCACATGGATTTATATATCGTACAAAAAAATAAAACCATTCTAGCTTGTATAGACAAGTTTTCAAAATTTGTGGCAGTGGAGAAAACAGAATCCAAGAATCAATTAGATGTTCTAAATGCTATGATAAAAATCTTTAGTTATATGACCAGACCAAAACTCTTAACAATAGACAATGATACAACATTTGGTTCTCCGACGATAACCAAATATCTCACAGAAAACGAAATACTCACTCATACCACTACACCTTATCGACACACAGGAAACTCAGGCATAGAACGATTCCATAGTACTCTAAACGAGAACCTTAGACTCTTTGAAAGAGAAAAAAACAATTTAGTCGACAATTTAGCGCGATCAGTAGAAGTCTACAATCGGACAATACATCTAACTACATTAGAGAAACCCAACGATGTACATTTCGGTAAAGTGAATCCAACAAATTTTTGTGAAAGAATAGAAAAAGTAAAAATCAAAAATACATTTAAAATCAATAAAGGTAGAAACAACTGTGAAATAAATCCAGAATTTACGAATTGTAATCCCATAGGAATTGACAAATTAAAGACAAAACATATAAAAGTAAAAGTGCTAAAAACAAGTGGAAATAAAATACTAATACAACCCCGGATCAACAAACAAACGCTACATAAAGACCAGTTTAGAAAAAGAAAAAAATATACGAAATTAATAAATATCACAGGTGACAATAGCAACAATAAAAATGACACCCCTAACCCTATTAGTGACATTGACTCTATGGCAGTCAATACCGGTTAAAACTCAGGAAATACAAGTGTACGAAATAAATAAAGAATTTGTATTAATAGAATCAAGACCAGTACATCTGATTAAAGATTACTCTAACATTTTACACATTATCAATCTAACTAAATATGACGAAATAGTGAACGAACTAAAAACCCAGTATAGACAAATTCCTAATAAAAGTTACAAACAACTCAGTGAGCTCACAAAATTAGAAAACAAAATAAACACAATAATCCCTCATAAAATTGTAAAAAGAGGACTAATTAACCTAATAGGTTCAGGCATGAAATTCCTGTACGGAACAATGGACGATGATGATCGTCAAGAAATTGAAAATAAATTAAAAGAATATGAAACAAATAATAAACAATTATTAAATAATAATAACCAACAAGTAAAGATTAATGAACAATTCAATGAACAGTTTAAAAAGTTAACAGAGATAGTTAACATAGGTACAACTACAATAAACGAACTTAAAAATCAGAAAAATGATATCAATGACTTAAGAATAGAATTAGAATTTAATGACCAAATAAAAGAAGTAAAACATAACATCGAACTCATTGAAGATGTAGTGCTTAACGCACGAACAGGCGTTTTAACTCATAATATCTTCACGTTGGGAGAAATTCAGGAATACAATTTAACATTTGAAACTTTAGAACATTTAAAAATGCATTTAGCCATATACAACGAAAATATTTTAATAATAATTTCTATACCACAGTTCACAAAAGAGCCCTATGATAAATATTACCTACAGGATTTCCAAATAAAAAAATAAAACAATAAATCTAATAACTAACGAAGTATATAAATAGATTAAACAATAGTTTATACTATCCGAGTACCGAAACAAAGAATTTAACAGAAATAAATGATGAATGTATTAATAATATAATCTTAAGAAATGACCCAAACTTTTGTAAAATAAAGAATCTGAATAGAACCATTGTAAAAGAATTAGGAGAATATTTGATTCTAAAAAATGTTAAACAAATTAATCTTACACAAAATTGTAATAAAAATAATTACAGCCTAAATGGCAATTATTTAATAAAGTTTAAAGAATGTAAAATATATTTAAACAATAAATCCTTTAATAGGAAAGAATATAAAGGAGATTTAATAATTCCTACATTAAATTTTAATTATGAAAACAATAAAGATATCGAAATCGTGGATTTCAAACCTATTGAAAATATTAAAATACATAGAGGTGTCTCCTCAACAACTAACCTTTAGTATTACGACTATAATCATTGTAACTATTATAATAATAATATTATATATGTATATGAAAAAGAGAAATAACAGACCAAACAACAATATAGCCGTGAATCTACCATCAGTCAAATTTCACCAGATAAACGATTCAAGAGGGGGAGGAGTTATATATGCACCAGAACTCCCACATACAACAAAGCAAGATCAGCATGATATCATATTCAACCACAGACATACAACAAAGAGAACAAATGGAATGATGACTCAAATAAACGACTTCGAAGCCAACGCGCAATTCAAGCAGACAACAAAGGAATGATGACTCAAATAAACGACTTCGAAGCCAACGCGCAATTCAAGCAGACAACAAAGGAATGATGACTCTAATAAACAACTTCGAAGCCAACGCGCAATTCAGGCAGACAACAAAGAGAACAAAGGAAAGACGTTAATGTATTATGACTAAGAAATATGTAAAACAGAATCTATATAAATAAGAACTTGAATTGTATTCAAGGCAGAACTTAAGTAGACTTGAAACACATCAGTCGTAGGTTTTCAAATAAAAATAATTTTTAAAAATACTTTTTGTATTTTCAATAATTAAATTTACGTAGTATTGATTTGTGTATGCTTTTATTTTCATGCACCGAGCGCGTCATTATGGAATGCATGTTAACTGTTTGCTTTTACTTTGGGAGGCACTAGAGTCGATCTAGTGTCAAAAACGTCGTATGATTTTAGGCATGTTATTTATGTGGTCGCTGGTGCGATCCCTCATACCACCCTTCCTGGGAAAAAAGGAGAATGTATGACATATCTTGATTTCTTCTTTTCCGCGCCACTTCTACAATAAGGGATCTTAAAAAACTTGTTTACAATGTAGTGTTTTAATGTTTTGATATTATATATTATTATTTTTTAAATGTTTTGTAACCTACAAAAGTTTTTTTTTGTGTAGGATAACTAATTTCTTGAGTTGAATAAATTTAGTAGTTACTTTTTTTATTTTTGTTTCTTGTTTGCTATGAATGATTATTAGCTTGGTTTTTATTTACGTTGAATAATTATTAATCAATTTTTATTTACTATGGCTAATTACAATTTAGTTGTAAGATTTTTACTTTGCTTACTTATTGTTTACCACGAACAATTAACTTACATTATTGTTATTAGAATGTAATTTTTTGTATTTTTTTTATAATAGTATTAATAATTTATTAGAAGTGACAAATTTTTTTTATAATTATATAATTGTACAATTAACTTACATTATTTTTATTAGAAGTGACAATTTTTTTTATATAATGTTATTAATAATTTATTAGAAGTGACAAAATTTTTTTATAATGGTATTAATAATTGGTTTTGCTTAGAATTAATAATAATTTTAAAGTAATTCGATCTTTATTATTGTGGTTTCTAATTCTAATCCCTATTCTATTTATTATTCTTATTCCTAATACTTCCTAATGTTTATAATATTTATTCTAAATATACTTGTCGGGGATTAGTACTTCCGAAAGTCAGGGGGGTGGTCGGAAATAAGAACAAAATGAGTTTAATTTTCTATTTACACTAAGTCTATTTATTCTCTGAATTTACTGTACAAACAAGGCTAATAATTTTGTATATTCGCGCGGCGATTCCGTCGGGTTTAATTGTGTCGCACTCGGTTGAGCTGGTCCTGAAGAACTGAAGTATGTTGTGCAGCCGACTGCTGCAAGAAAGCTCGCCTTGCCATGCGAGTCCGTCCACCACCACCATCGCCTGTGACTCCAAATTGCTGCATCATCACACATTCCAAATGTGTAGCGCGTCGAGTAGCTGATACCAGGCCCATGCCTTGGCTATCCAGCTGTATACGATGAGAAGGGTGCCTACGCCGGCAACTGCGATAATAATCTTCTGTCGGTAAGACATTCTGGTGTACGTAGAGCGAACAATGTTGCTGCTGCTCGTCGTTGCTGTATATTTATTTGCTTAGCAAATAGGCCATCCGTCTACATCGCAACGGAGCGAGGTATCGGGTGTCCGCACACAGTGCCCAGTCGATGAGTGGACGACGATGAGCCGCACAAGCAGTGAACGTCGCAATGTGCGTCGTCAGCGAAATGATGATAATGTTGTGGTGATCATTCGGCAGGCAACAAAGTGATCGCAATAGGGATCGTATGCAGACGGAATGTACTGCAACTTTGTGCGACTGGTGGTGTGGAATGCGGCGCGTCAGCAGTCCGCATTTAATGTGAGTATTGCTAGTGGCAATACTTTGATTGCCATGAATCAAGGTCAATGGTTGTTGACCGAACATCCTGCCCGGTTGAACCCTCTGGTTCGAAATGTGTGCATGTAATGCTCCCAGGAAAGTCAAGATCATGTGGACATCTCATGATCTGTTCATGATGTCTCCAAGAGGCGGCAAAGTTTCTGGATGGGCCGGCGGCACTCGCCATGGCTGGTGCGTAGAGTAGCGTTGCGGGCTAATCCGTCACTGCCCGGGTGAACGGCAATGACTCGACCGAGCCTCCAATGAGTCGGGGGCAGGTTCTCTTGTTTCACGAGGACCACGTCGTTCAGTTGAATGTCCGGTTCTCGTCGTTCCCATTTGCTACGGGTCTGGAGGGTGACCAAGTACTCCTCGCTCCAGCGCTGCCAGAAGTCCTGGTGGAGCTTACGTATCCACTGATACTGCTTGAGGCGATTAAGCGGGACGCCGCCAATGTGAGGTTCGGGTACCGCGATGAGGGGGGCACCGATGAGGAAATCGCCAGGGGTGAGCGCCAGTTTGTCCTCGGGGTCATCGTGGAGTGGGACCAGCGGACGTGAGTTAAGACACGCCTCGATGCGTGTTGCCAGAGTGTGGAGTTGGTGGTACCAGAGAGACTGGGCACCCACCAAACGAACCAAATGATGTTTGGCGGATTTTACGGCGGCCTCCCATAATCCACCTTGATGAGGGGCCGCAGGAGTGATGAAGTGCCATCTCGTCCCGGAATGTGCCAGGGCCTGTTGGTTGTGATGCGATTCGAAGGCTGCTAAGTCCTCTTTAAGGTACCGGTTCGCACCAACGAAGGCGGTACCATTGTCGCTGTAGAGATCGGGACAGGGTCCGCGCCGGCAGGTGAATCGGGTAAAAGCATCCATGAAAGCCTGTGATGAGAGGTCCTCAATTACCTCGATGTGCACAGCCTTCGTGGCCATACAAACGAAGATCGCCAAGTAGCCTTTGATTGTGGTGCGTGACCGTTTGGTTCCAACCCGAACGGAAAAGGGACCACAGTAGTCGACCCCTGAGGCCAGGAACGGGCGAGCTGAATTGACTCGTGGGCTGGGTAGCGAAGCCATTTGTTGCTTGATGACCGCTCCGCGGTGTCGTCTGCAGATGACGCATTTGTGTAGCAGAGTCCGCACAGCTTGTCGACCATGGAGTATCCAATACTTCTGCCGCAACGTCTGCAGCATCAGTTGAACGCCGCCGTGTAGGGTGGCGTCATGTGTCTGGCGAACCAATAGCCAAACCAAGGCGCCTGCTTTCGGCAAGACAATGGGATGCCTTTGCTCATCCGGTAGGGACGCATGCGTGAGTCGACCTCCGACTCGTAGGACTCCTCGAGTATCCAAGTATGGGTTGAGAGAGAGTAACGGGCTGTTACTTGACGGTGGTGCACGGTGGCGCAACTGGTGCACTTCTTGAGAGAAAGCGGCAGCTTGCTCTATGATGATAAGTCGTTCCAAGGCGTGGTCGAGCTCATCCGCTCCGACGACTGATCGCTTTAGTAGGTGCCGGTAAGTGCTCCGCCAACGGAGCATATAGGCAACAGTACGGAGCAACTGGTGTAGGTTGCTGAATCGCTCGGTCAACGGGATGATGACTTTGTCTCGGCGTCGTGTCGTCAGTTCCATCTGGGTGATGACCATGCCCGAGAAGAAGCATGGCTTTAATTCTTCTGTCACTTGGTCCATGTCGTCGGCGTGCAGCTGCCCGGGTGGGCCGACGGGGAGCGGTCCGCTTTGCAGCCAACTCGGCCCTTGCCACCACAGCGAGTGTTGCAGGAGTTCTGATGCACCAAGACCTCGGCTAGCGCAATCGGCTGGATTCTGCGCAGAGCGGACGTGATGCCAACGTGCTGGAGACGTCAACTCCTGGATCTGTCGCACTCGTATCTGCGACGTAGGGTTTGAGAGCGGATGGTTCCTTCCGCAACCAACACAAAACAATGCTGGAGTCCGACCAGAGGTAGTAGGGTGCAGTCTGCAGGCCTAGAGCGGTGCGGACATTCTCCAATGTGGCCGCGAGGAGACTAGCGGCGCACAGTTCCAGACGAGGAATGGTAGCGCCCTTGAGTGGAGCCACCTTAGTCCGGGCGGTCAGCAGTGCGACCTGGGACCGGTCATCGGCATCTGATGTCTTCAGGTAGATGACAGCTGCATAGGCTCGGGAACTGGCATCGCAAAACCCATGAATTGTGGTCACATGCTGACTATGCATGCCAAGCCATCGAGGTACCTTGACTTGATTGAGGGCCTGCAGGCCGTTGCGGAATGCTGCCCAGGTGTTGAGCAGTTCTGGGGAAAGTGGGGCATCCCAAGTGATGCCTGTGGACCACAGCGTTTGGATGAACATCTTTCCTGTGATGATGACTGGCGCAAGGAGCCCAGTAGGATCGAACAGTCTCGCCACCTCGCTCAGAATCCGCCTTTTCGTAGGGAAGGGTCCCAGCGGTTCCATTTCCACCAAGAAGAAGAGCTCGTCAGCAGCTGGATCCCAACGCAAGCCAAGTACCGTTGCCGTTGGGCATTCTATGACAAGCTCTGTGGAAGAGGGAGAAGAGGAAGTCTCGTTAGTCACCATGGAAATTACCTGTGCGCTGTTGGAGTTCCATTTGCGCAATTTGAAGTGTCCTGCCATGAGGACAGTGTTGACATCGGCAGCCAGGCCGACTGCTTCGGAAATGCTGTTGCAGCTGGTGAGGAGGTCGTCCACGTAAAAGGCCTTCTCAATCGTCTCTCGGGCCGCTCGAGCCCGTGCTGGATCTGGGATCAGCTGTTGATTGTCCTGTGCGCACTGCATCATGGATCGCACAGAAGTGTATGGACTGGATGCCATACCGTAGGTGACCGTCGTCAAGCGGAAGACGGTCAGCTCGTCGGACGGTGATTCTCGCCAGAGAATCCGTTGGTAGTCTCGATGTTTATGCGCCACCAAGACCTGGCGGAACATCTTCTCTACGTCAGCGGTCAGCGCGACCAAGTAGCGCCGGAACCGCAGGATGATGTTGATTAGTGAATCCTGGATGGTAGGACCAACCAGCTGGACGTCATTGAGTGAGACTCCAGTAGTGGTCTGTGCAGATGCGTTGAAGACCACACGGAATTTGCTAGTTACCGCATGGTGTGGAATGTAGTAACAATGGGGGTGGTCGCCATGTTTACCAGCCCGTTCCATGTGTCCAAGCTCTTCATATTCGCGCATGAAGGCGATGTACTTCTCTCTGAGATCTGGGTTGTTCTGGAGTCGCCGCTCCAGGCAGTAGAATTGTCGCAGTGCAGGCCGGTAGGAGGCACCTAGTGCTGGTGCGTCGTGTCGGAAGGGGATTTCGACCATGTATCTGCCTTCCGATGTGCGGGAGTGCGTCTGGGAGTAGTGCCGGCTGCACTCGTCCTCTCTTGATTCATCTGTGGGTACCTCCTCCAACTTCCAGAAATTCCGAACGAGCTCATCCAGAGTGTGTTCCAGAGTGGGCTCCAAAGGCGACTCTTCCGTCACCTGGCTGTGGAGCGATCGGATGGGTGGTGCTGCTCGCACCAGGGCAGCTGGGCCGAAGACAACCCAACCAAGGTGTGTGCGTTGGGCGTGGGGCTCGTGTGGCCGTCCATGAATGACCTCGTCCTGCACCAAGAGACCCCAGACATCAGCACCCAGCAAGATGTCGATGGGCCCAGGGGTGCCCAGATGGCTGTCTGCCAGTGGTAGGCCAAACAGATGATGCCATTGTGTTGCATCCACATGTGCTGCGGGGAGCGTCGAAGTGATCAGGGGGATCACTACGGCCTTCATGGTGAGCACGAACTCTGATCGCGTCGACTGAAGTGAGAGCGTCACTTGGCCTTGAGCCAGAGTGGGTCGGGAAATACCGACGCCTTGCACGGCTACATCCAATCGGCTTCTGGGAAGACGAAGTTGTTTGGTTAGTTTAGTGGTTATAAGACTTACCTGCGATCCAGGATCGCAGAGGGCTCGAACCAGGTGGGGTTCCGAGTTTGCGCCGTACGCGTAGCCGAGCGCCGTAGCTAGCAATACGGTAGTGGTCGCTTGATTGAGTCAATCCATAGTTGAGGGACCCTGGTCCGGAATGAACTCCCAACGTCCCTTCGTGAACACATAGCGACCACCAGGCGGGGTCTGGGCGCGTTCTGCTTCTGTTTGGGCTGGCTGAGGTGCCGCTGCTTGTGAGGCTGGTTGGCGTTCTGCTTCTCGGCGGGCTGGCCGACGTTGTGTTTCTTGCTGGGCTGCCGCCTCCCTTCTGCAGATCAGCGAGTGGTGTCTGCCGTTGCAGTGGCGGCAGGAACTTTCGGATTGGCATCCGGTAGCGTTGTGTCCTGGCTGCAGACAGTTGAAACAGACACCTGTCGTTCTCGCGGCGTTGAGGCGCCGATTCAAGTCCAACTGCTTGAACTTTGTGCACTGGTATAGCCGGTGAGAGCCATGGCAATGGCCGCACCGGTTCTCGGGAGCTGCAATGACGTGAGTCCGAGCAACGGGAAGCATCTTTAGCTGCCGTGATCCACTTGCCTGTTGTCGACCAGAGGTTGAGGGTAGCTGGATCTCTGTCGCCAAACTGTGGGCACGATGAGTCAAGAACTCGAGCAGGCCGGTGAGGGTGGGAATCTGTTTGGCTGGGCAATGCATGCACCAACCTTGCTGGGTCACCTTTGGCAAACGGGACACAACAATCGGGACCGTCAAAGCGTCCCAACTGGACACTGGTTGCCGCATCACTCGTAGTGCACGGAGTGACTCTTGCACGGTGTCCACGATCCGAAGCAGGGCACTGGAGCATTCGTCCTGGGCTGCCTGCAGATTGAGGAGCCGAGAAACGTGGGTCTCGCACAACAGGCGTGGGTTGTCGAACCTCTCTTTAAGCTCACTCCAGAGCTCTTCGTAGCCGCCGGAGTAAATGTTGCCGACGAGGCCTACGCTGCCAGGCAGGACAGCGGCACGAAGCTTCTGTAACTTGTAGGCGGGCGCCAGCTCCGTGTTGTGCACCAGACTCTCGAATGCATCTTTAAATGCTAGCCAATTATGCAGATGGCCATCGAACGTCGGTATTTGCACCGACTCAAGTTTCATCTCCACCTTTGGCGTGGTTGAGCTGTGATGCTGTGGTGGAGAAGCCGGCGCGAGTTTCGCCAGATTTTGGAGGGCGTTTTGTCGTCTGCCCAAGACCATCAAGACGTTATTATACTGCTCGTCCACGACTGCCAGCAGATCATCGTGGGCCTGAAGGCCCTCCGGTGTGGCATCGCTCACCAATGCCGTGTGTGCCACCAGAAAGCGTGCATAGTGTGCTTCTATCTGGCGCTGTTCCAAGTGGATTTGGACCTCATCCAAAGCCGTCACGTCCATACTCACAATGCGGTCGTGCACCCGCTTGATGGCGGTGCATGCTGACGTGCGTCGATTCAAGTCGGCCATCGATCACTTCACTAACAAGTCTCAAATAGGCTGGTGAACTCGGTTCACAGTAACCCAAGCAGAAGGCAAAGGGCAAGACACGAAGACGCGAAGGCAATAAGTGTTGCCAAAACTACACAGTAAATTGCTAGGCGACTGTGGCCGCATGCGCACATATCCCGAGGAACGAACCGTGGGACAAGCGTGTCCACAAAGCACAAACTAAATCACAAATTTAATTTAAATAGAGAGAAACAACAGTGGGACAAGCGTGTCCACAAAAGCACGAATAACAAACCGTTGGACAAGAGTGTCCACACAAGCACAAATTAAACTGAACTTTAATTTAATTTAATCAATCCTCACAGGAGGCACCAAAATGTCGGGGATTAGTACTTCCGAAAGTCAGGGGGGTGGTCGGAAATAAGAACAAAATGAGTTTAATTTTCTATTTACACTAAGTCTATTTATTCTCTGAATTTACTGTACAAACAAGGCTAATAATTTTGTATATTCGCGCGGCGATTCCGTCGGGTTTAATTGTGTCGCACTCGGTTGAGCTGGTCCTGAAGAACTGAAGTATGTTGTGCAGCCGACTGCTGCAAGAAAGCTCGCCTTGCCATGCGAGTCCGTCCACCACCACCATCGCCTGTGACTCCAAATTGCTGCATCATCACACATTCCAAATGTGTAGCGCGTCGAGTAGCTGATACCAGGCCCATGCCTTGGCTATCCAGCTGTATACGATGAGAAGGGTGCCTACGCCGGCAACTGCGATAATAATCTTCTGTCGGTAAGACATTCTGGTGTACGTAGAGCGAACAATGTTGCTGCTGCTCGTCGTTGCTGTATATTTATTTGCTTAGCAAATAGGCCATCCGTCTACATCGCAACGGAGCGAGGTATCGGGTGTCCGCACACAGTGCCCAGTCGATGAGTGGACGACGATGAGCCGCACAAGCAGTGAACGTCGCAATGTGCGTCGTCAGCGAAATGATGATAATGTTGTGGTGATCATTCGGCAGGCAACAAAGTGATCGCAATAGGGATCGTATGCAGACGGAATGTACTGCAACTTTGTGCGACTGGTGGTGTGGAATGCGGCGCGTCAGCAGTCCGCATTTAATGTGAGTATTGCTAGTGGCAATACTTTGATTGCCATGAATCAAGGTCAATGGTTGTTGACCGAACAATACTTATTTCTATTCTGTTCTATGGAGTATTCTTATTCCTAATACTTCCTAATGTTTATAATATTTATTCTAAATATACTTATTTCTATCCTATTCTATGGCATGCATGCTCTCTCCCTTCTTTTTTTTCTTTTTTTTGAGAAGAAAAAAAATTTTTTATTTTAGTCTAAACTGAATAAAAATTGTTTTAGTATATACACATAAAATTTCTTCAATCAGTTTTTATGGACCTTCGTTTTCTTTCCCTCGTATTTGATTACGCAATTTACTCCTTCTTCAGATATCACTTCATATTGCCCTATGTAAATAGGATCCAGTTTTCTCCTATTCTCATTTCTCAACAAAACTTAAAAAAAAAAAAATAAAAAAAAACTTTACTTGTAGCCTTCCTATCGTAGTCAGTTTTCCTATCGTTTTTTTTTCTCTTAAGTCAATTACGTAATCTTCGTAGTTGTATCTTGGTTCTACATGTCTTGTTAAGTTTGAAGGTAATGTACATCGTCGACCGAATACTAATTCAAACGGTGTATACCCTATTTCTGTATGTACTGTGGTTGTTGAACTCTCGTTCAAGGTTGCTCATATTAGGCAGACGACTATCGCAGCATAATGCCAAATTATGCTAACATTGCATGTTCTCCTATCGTGAGAAGAATGAATTTCCCACATTGCCGATTTTGCCAGATTTGCATTTTGGCTGTCGTTAGCACCTTGAGCGAAGTTCACATTTTTGTAACGAGAGTATGTAGTGAACATACTTTATCTTCACCTTTGGTAAATGGAGTATGTTGGGAACATACTTTTGTTATCGCTGCAATTTCTGTTCTGTTTTCTGCTTAGCAGAATATGCAACGAAGCAGTTTATGTTATTTGTATGTTATTTGTATTGTATTCGTATTTGTATTGTAAGTAATTTTTAGTATAAATTGAGTCAAATTTTAATGAATAAACGAAGTCGTAATTAATCTACCTACCAAACTAGAACTCTTTTACTTGACGTTTTAGGATTCGTTGGATACACTTGGTTTGAACTAAGTGTATCATACCTCAATCAGATCTAGGTTTATGTACCTAAGAACCTATCCAAGTAAAGTAACTTGGGTCTAAACATTTGGCGACCGTGACAGGACTTCCACGTACTCGTAATATCCATATTTGTTGGCTCTATTGCGTAGGACTTTGTACACGTAATACATATCCATATTCGTTGGCTCTATTGTGTGGGACAGACGTCGCACCCATTTCGTTGGGTTTTTTAGCATACGACTAGTGCGTGAACTGGGCCTAAACACAGTTCAGACATAAGTTTATCAATTATCAATTTATTAATTACAGTAAAATTTGAGTGTTTCGAAGGCGTGATTTGGGCCAAACACAATTCAACAACGCAACACCTATTACTCATTGAATTTTCGGCATCCATCCATAACTGTACGACATGGATCTTGATGCATACTAGAGCCCTGCGCGGATACGTTTTTCCGTATCCGCATCCAATCCGCATCCGCAAAAAAACAAAAAAAATCCGCATCCGCACTCGCGAAAAATCTTGAAATCCGTATCCGCAAAATAGATTTTTTTTTCAAAAAAATATTTTTTAAAACAAATAAATAAGATCATATAGTCTTCTAAGTATAACAAAAAAAAACACTTCATAAAAGTTTCGTAGTTTTCTTTTAATATCGTTGTCCTGTATAGTTCTGAACAATACTAAGAAGATTACTCGATCTAACTTACTTGATTTAAAAAAATTATAAATTTAAAATTGGAACTCGACCCGATGACTTTTTTAGGAAAACGCAGCTATTAACTAACTTTAGAAAGTAAAAAAAAAACAATCTGTATTGTCTTTTTTATCAGTAATTGTTACTTCAAGTTGTAAAATAATTAAAAGGGTTAGTTAAAATTCTTTAATTCAATTTTTTATTTTATATTTAAATTTATAACCTTAAATTAATTTATAATAAGTCCCAATTGCTTTTACCTATTAGGATATCATCCACAAGATCAGGATCAATCGCACATCTTTTATCGGTCATAATGTTACCTGATGTAGAAAAAAGGCGCTCGTTTGAGTGTAAATGTTGATTCAATCATATTGCACAATAAAAATATGTCGCAAATTGTGTGTCTAGACTCTGTCTAGACTCTAGAGCCTAATGCATTTGCTTTGCACTATACTATTGTCTTTCGTACGTATAGTAATAGAAATTGATGTATGTGTAGAAATAAAAAGAAAGATAACGAGTAAATATACAGTATGTCTATGTATTACACATTACACACACACACATTTCACCATCCACAATAGCTTTTTCTTCCAATACTCAATATTGAGATATTTGTATTTGTTATAATGCATGCGGATACAATGGAATATCCGCAACATGCGGATAAGATTTCTAAATCCGCATCCGCACTCATCCGCCAAAAACTATTGCGGTTATATCCGCTTTAATCCGCGGATAGCGGATAATTGCGGATATCCGCGGATATTACTATCCGATGCAGGGCTCTAATGCATACACCCAACAACAGGCAGAGTTGGGAGAACACATTATTAAGCAATGGAGGAACTACAAAAAGGATTCTTCAGAGAGGAAGACATCGGCCTACTTAAGGTCCCGCTTGGATCTTCTAAGCAAACTTTGGGATGACTTCGACAAAAACGACAGCGTGATCAGAGAGAAATGGGCTGGAGAGAAGGACAATGACTATTTCAAGACCGATTACTATTCACAAATCTTCAAATTAACTGACTCATATAGAGCTGATATGGAACAAAAATTAACAGACGCTTCAAGGGAGCCTAACATGCAAGGTGATAACATCCGTGAGCAAAGTGATAACATTCAAGAGGTTAAGGAGCCAGCAGGTGGACAGCCAATGCTTCAATCAAATAACCAAATAAATCTTAGGCAAAGATATAATTTGGTGGTTGGAATTGTGACAAAATCTTTAGACAAACCTATAGATAAAAATAAATCGGAACAGTTCTATCGCATCCATATTAATACTTTGGAAGAAAACTGGAATGACGTGACATTGATGTACCGAAGGTTGGAGAACGAATTAAGTCAATATTTATTTATGGAATTATTGTTATCCCATCCGAATTCGCAACTTGGGAATGCAAAATCAATCCGTAGTCTGCATGACTCAATTCAAGAATCTCTGCTAGGATTGCAAGGCCTAGGCTTGGATACGAGCAGCTGGGATCCAATATTGCTGCACATTTTTGTAAAAAATCTGGATAGGGATACACATACGCTATATGAGCAATCGCTGATCCATCCACGAAAACTTCCGTCATTTACGAAATTTCTCGATTTCCTGGAAAATCTTTTCCAATCACCTGAGGCGCTTGGCACTAAGGACAAACTAGATGAAAATCGATCGCACAAGTTAGGACTCAAAACTTTATCGGCAGTTGTGGAAACAAATATGTCAACGTAGCAGCATAGGCGAACGAACCCAAAAACTCTTGACGCGGTCGGTCATATATTACAAACGTACAAACATACACTATGCTGATAAAGCGATATTATGTAAAATATGAATATCGATGAGTAGGCATTCCAGAGTCGATGCATGGTTGAAAACCGATCAATTATTTTTGTATAAAAGAAGGGAAAATTCACTGAATAAAGTCATCTGCACACCTAACGTTGAACAATCATCGAGTTTTCATTTATTAAAGCATCATACCAATTTGGTATTCTGACTCCCTAGAGCGCTCCGGCTTTTGGGTTTACGTTGACACGGCAACACGCCTGACGAGTCAGATATCGAGCTTGGTATCTAAATCCTTCAAAAAATTAACAGCAAAGTTGTTTCAACAAATTAGGACAACTTTACATGGCGATCCTGCCAGATTCTGGCTTAATACTGAGTAATGAAATAATTTTTCATATTTTTTTGTCTTTTTTTTATCGTCGAGCAAGAATAATTTTTCTAAGTCGTTATTCATCAAGAAAAATAATTTTTCTAAGTCGTCATTATTTCTTTTATGTCTTTTAAATCATCGTACATTTCGTCCAACGAACGACAGCAAGAGAAACTTGCACTTGCGGCCGATTACATCAGGGAAGCACAAGCCCTGCTCCAGCCCGAGGTTCCAGTGGAACAGGACCAGGTGGGGACCAAAGCCACTGTCAATAGAGGAGTACAGACGACGACAGAAATTGATGAAGCCAGCAGTCGAAGCCTATACTATACTATCACCATCAAAGAAACGAGGAGGCAGACAAGCGCGACAGAAGCAACAACTAGTTGAGTTGAAAAGACTAACCAACATTCCAAACCAGTCAAAGGAAGCAAGAAAAGAATTCCTACGGCAAATAAAGGATTTTAAAAAGGCCATCCGCACCAGTAAGAGGGAAAAGAAGAGGAACAACCAATCCGAGAAACAGGAGTTCGACAAATTATTCGATGACACCTTAAGCAGAGCTAGACAAAACTAAAAATTTGACAAAACTACCACAAGCGGAACTACCACAAATGGACAACGAAAGTGACAGCGATACCGATGAATTTATATTAGAAGACGTAATCCGACAATATAAAACCAGACTTATAAATGCCGTAGTAGACAAGTTCCCACATTTAGTAGAAATGTGCAGAATAATCGACAATTGGGAAACAGACGAGGAGGAATAATACATAAAATTTTGATTTAATAATTTTCTTAAAAAAAAAAAATAATAATAAATAAAATGTTATATAAAGGGTGTTTTTTTAGGAGGTTTGTTTTTCCGATAGATGTCGTTTTATTTTATGACAGTTGTTTTGACAGCTCAAAGTGGCATTTCTACTCAGTATTGTTTGGCAAATCATTATGAATAGGTTAACTCCAGAACAACGTTTTCAAATCGTGGAAATTTATTTTCAAAATCAGTGTTCAATTAAAAATGTTTATAGAGCACTTCGTGAATTTTATGGTGCACATAATCGTCCGTCAGAGACCACCATAAAGAACGTAATTACCAAATTTCGGTCTACATTCACTCTTTTGGATGCCAAGCCACCGACAAGAATGAGAAGAGTTCGTACAGAAGAAAATATTGCTGTCGTTGAGGCCAGTGTCGAAGAAAACGACAATTTATCGATTCGTCGTCGTGCTCAGCAAATTGGACTTTGTCCATCGACTTTATGGAAAATTTTACGTAAAGATTTGGGTTTGGTGCCATACAAAATTCAATTGGTGCAAGAATTAAAGCCACACGACCATCGTTTGCGCCGTGAATTCAGTGATTGGTCGTTAAATCAATTGAACGAAGATCCATTTTTTTACCGTAAAATTCTCTTCAGTGATGAGGCGCATTTTTTGTTAAATGGATACGTCAACAAACAAAATTGTCGCATTTGGAGCAAAGATAATCCACACGCCGTTCAAGAATTACCAATGCATCCTGATAAATGTACTGTTTGGTGCGGTCTATGGGCTGGTGGGATCATCGGTCCATATTTCTTTAAAAATGAGGAAGGACGACGCGTTTCCGTGAATGGAAATCGATACAGAACCATGTTAAATGAGTTTTTGTTGTCAAATCTTGAAGATATGGATATGGATGAAATGTGGTTTCAACAAGATGGTGCCACTTGCCATACAGCACGTGAAACAATCGACTTATTGAAAGAAACTTTCAACGACAACATTATTTCGAGAAATGGTCCGGTGAATTGGCCTCCGCGTTCGTGTGATTTGACGCCACTCGATTACTTTTTGTGGGGATACGTGAAGTCATTGGTTTATGTGGATAAACCTCAATCGATTGACGCTTTGGAAACCAATATTCAACGTGTCATTGCTGACATACGCCCTCAAATGCTTGAAAAAGTGCTGGAAAATTGGACCTCCAGAATGACATTTGTGAAAAATAGTCGTGGTAGCCATATGCCAGAAATTGTGTTTAAATGTTAAATGCCAAAAAATTATCTACCAAATAAAAAAAAATTTTGGTCATTTCATAATTTTATATGTGTTTTATTCAAAAAAAAAATCGGCAACCTCTTAAAAAAACACCCGTTATATACTAGCTGACCCGACAGACGTTGTCCTGTCCCACTTTCAATAAATTTGTTTGTGATCGTTTTGTGAACTTGTGAAAAGCTATTTGTTTTGCGATATGGCGTCCCATCCCACTGACCCCCGCCCACTGACCTCCCGCCCTCTGACCACGCGCCCTCTGACCTCCCGCCCACTGACCTCCTCCCCACTGACGCCACGCCCACTAACACCCGCGTTTCCCGGCTGCCCCATGCCACTGACCCCCGCCTACTTACACCCCACTAACTAACCAACTATAGAATCGACACTTATACAGGCAAAAAATGTACACTTGTTCGAATATTCTTTATATGAAGATCATATACAGGAAAAACTACATTTTCCACCCCAACGCCACCTATCGGGTCCAAATTTTGTCAACGGCTTTCTTTTTATTTAAATATTATATGGTGTGAATTTGAGCCAAATCGTTCCATTAATAAGAATTTTCGGAAAAAGCGATACCATCGCCATCTGCCGGGCCGATTTGTGAATCTAAACCATCCAGGGCGTCACCCAAACGCATACAAAAAAATTCATTCAAATCGGTCCAGCCGTTTAGAAAGAGTTCAGTGACATACACACGTACAGTAGAATTATATATATAAAGATTAACTAGCATTTTAAACAATTTTAATAAGAAAAAAATGGGAAAAACCCAGTCAAAAGTCGAAGAGGTTAATGTGAATAACAATGGACCTCAACCAATAAAAATTACAAAACAATGAACTATGGAATAGTAACGGTTTTGCTGGTAATAATATTAATCCTAGGGTTGAACTACATTCGCAAGATATTAAGCAAAAAAGTAAATAAGGTCATTAAAAAAGAGATAATAAAACAAAACATAATAGGTAGGAGACTATCAGTATAAAAAAAAAGAATATATATATCTTACGGTACTCCAAAAATTTATTAATACTCTATGGAAAAACTCGGTTCTCTTACAGAGGATCTGTATAAAATAGTAAAAAACCTTGGAAAAGATGGCCCGAACAGAAAAAGATCTAAGGAATCAGCTGAGCCAAGATTAGAACAAATTCATGAAATTTTTGAACAAGCACAAACTATAGCTACAGACCTAGATGAAACTCTTTTCGATAACAAGGACTTCCAAATAATATGTGAAAGATTGCACAGATACAAAACAGAAGCAAAAGATAGAATAGGAAAAAGCGTTTTAAATAGTATCGAGTTCTATTACGATACACTCACCCCGACTGCAAAACAAACCTTAATAGAGTTCTTATTTAAATGCAAAATTCAAGGTAGGGCACTCACCGAGTTGGGAAGTCAAAAACCAGAAGATTTCGCACAACTAAAAAAATACCTAACGGAAAAATGCGGACCAATAGAAACCATAGAACTAATGCAAACAAAACTTAGTAGGACACATCAGGGAAACCGACCTATACGAGAATTCGTCGCGGTGTAATGTTGTCCTTGAATTGTTTGTTGGAACAACTTTGCTGTTAATATTTTAAACAGATTTAGATACCAAGTTCGATACCTGACTCGTTAGGCGCGTTGCCGTGTCAACGTGAACCCAAGAGCCGGAGCTCTCTAGGGCGTCAGAATACCGAATTGGTATGATGTTTTAATAAAAAGAAAAATCGATGGTTTTAGTTTAACGTTAGATGTGAAGTGATTTTATTCAGTAAATTTTCCTTTCTTTTATACAAAAATAATTGAACGATTTTCGATCATACATCGACTCTGGAATGCCTACTCATCGATATTCATATTTCGTATGTAATATATGACCGACCGCGTCAAGTGTTTTTGGGTTCGTTCGTTTGTGCTGCTGCGTTGACATATTTGTTTCCACAATCGAACGACCTCATTTTTTCATTACCATTTCCATGCGCCGCTTACTCAGCGCAATGATTGGAGAGGGTTATTAACGTTCTAAGCGGCCGGCGCTCGTTTGCCCATGATGCTTAGATTGCATATTTATTTTCATAGGCGAACGACCGCTGGTCATAAATTATGCTATTGGAAATGTTTTATATTTTTTGTTCCCATGCACCGAGTGTGCTGTTAAAGAATACGTATGGGTTGTTTTTGTTTACTTTTGTTTTTATGCACCAAGTGTGTTACTATAGAATACGTAGTATTGATTTGTGTATGCTTTTATTTTCATGCACCGAGCGCGTCATTATGGAATGCATGTTAACTGTTTGCTTTTACTTTGGGAGGCACTAGAGTCGATGTAGTGTCAAAAACGTCGTATGATTTTAGGCATGTTATTTATGTGGTCGCTGGTGCGATCCCTCATACCACCCTTCCTGGGAAAAAAGGAGAATGTATGACATATCTTGATTTCTTCTTTTCCGCTCCACTTCTACAATAAGGGATCTTAAAAAACTTGTTTACAATGTAGTGTTTTAATGTTTTGATATTATATATTATTATTTTTTAAATGTTTTGTAACCTACAAAAGTTTTTTTTTGTGTAGGATAACTAATTTCTTGAGTTGAATAAATTTAGTAGTTACTTTTTTTATTTTTGTTTCTTGTTTGCTATGAATGATTATTAGCTTGGTTTTTATTTACGTTGAATAATTATTAATCAATTTTTATTTACTATGGCTAATTACAATTTAGTTGTAAGATTTTTACTTTGCTTACTTATTGTTTACCACGAACAATTAACTTACATTATTGTTATTAGAATGTAATTTTTTGTATTTTTTTTATAATAGTATTAATAATTTATTAGAAGTGACAAATTTTTTTTATAATTATATAATTGTACAATTAACTTACATTATTTTTATTAGAAGTGACAATTTTTTTTATATAATGTTATTAATAATTTATTAGAAGTGACAAAATTTTTTTATAATGGTATTAATAATTGGTTTTGCTTAGAATTAATAATATTTTTAAAGTAATTTGATCTTTATTATTGTGGTTTCTAATTCTAATCCCTATTCTATTTATTATTCTTATTCCTAATACTTCCTAATGTTTATGTTGGATAACGTAGTTTAAATTCAATTTAATTAGTATTATTGTTAATAGATGGCGACAATAGTGAAGAGTTAAAGCTAAAAGTAGTTCGACTTTTCAGTATGTTATGTTTTTTGTTTCACTTCCTCCTTGTTCATATTGCAAACATCACGCATTATACAATTATAATAAAAGTTATTTTGTTTAATCGGTAATATATATTAATCATCGGTCTTTTTATTTATATAATCTAATAGGTTATGGGCCCAGTTGACCCAAGCAAAGAAAATTTTTAAATATATAATTTGTTAATTGTGTCTACTGCGGTGTAAAGGAAAATAAAATGTCTACCGAAATAAAATATCATTTCGATAAATTAAACAACGATAACTATTTCAATTGGAAATTACGAATGCAATTGTTAATGCAAAAAGAAAATTCGTGGACGGCGATTATATCTGATGCTCCAGAACCAATAACACCTGAATGGACAAAGGCAAACACGAATGCAGTTTCGAGTATTGGATTAAATATCGAGGACAGTCAATTTGTGCATATAAGAGACCATTTAACATCTGCTAAATCGATGTGGAACGCATTAATGGAATATCACGAAAAAAGTGCAGGTAGTAATAGCGTTCAATTAATTAAAGAAATTTGCACACGTAAACTCGATGAAGGTGGCAACATGGAGAAGCATATTCATTGGCTGACAGATATGTTTCAAAGGATAGATGCACTCGGTGAAGAGAAATTGTCTGAAAAATGGCAGATCGGTCTATTGTTTGGACAACTACCATGCAGCTATGATACTGTGGTTACAGCGCTACAAACACAAAAAGCAAGCGAGTTAAATTTAAAAATTGTGCAAGCGAAATTGATTGAAGAGTATAAACACAAATTGGATCGTGACAATCAATCTGGTGGCGCATGTGGTAATGTTCTGAAAGTCGATTCAGGCATCTTGGAATGTTTCTTTTGCAAAAAGAAAGGCCATATTAAAAGTGAATGCAGAAAATATGAAAAGTGGTCCAAAAAGAAGTTACATAAGAAGAATTCAACAGAGATGCATAAAGCGAATACAATTGACAATTCAGACAATAATCAATTGTTTATAGTGACACATAAGGAAAATGGCTCATCAAGTAACTGGATTATTGATTCAGGAGCTACGTGTCATATTAGCAATAACAAAGGAGATTTTGTTGATTTTATCTCAAATTATAATGAAAGCATTCGTGTTGCCGATAATAAAGAATACTGGTCGATAGGTAAAGGTACAGTAAATGTCCAATTCTGCGATCATAGAAATAAACCAATGTCAGCCATAATAAAAGATGTTTTATACGTTCCGGAAATTTCGTCTAACATTTTGTCAGTGAAACAATTGGCAAGAAAAGGTATAAATGTTGAATTTACCAAAAACGAAGTATTCATCAAGAGGAATAATAAAATCAATAATATTGGCGAGGTTTTTGGTAATCAATACCGTCTGAGGCAAATGCATAAGGTCGATATGGTAAACGGTGAGCGTACTCTATGTGCACATCAGTGGCATCGAATTCTCGGACATAGAGATATAAATATCATAAAGCATTTGGACAATCAGAATTTAGTGAGCGGTATGAAGGTCAGAAAATGCAATTGCAGCGATATTTGTGAATCCTGTCTAAAAGGGAAAATGTCGAGAACGCCATTTCCGAAAGTTTCAATGACGTCAACCAAGGCACCGATGGATCTGGTACACACAGACTTATGTGGTCCGATGCAGACTGCATCACACAATGGTAATCGTTACATCCTTACATTCATTGACGATTTTTCACGTTATACGAAGATTTATTTACTAAAGCATAAATCTGAATGTGTTGATAAGTTAAAGGAATATGTAGCATTATCAAAGACAAAGTTTTCGCAATATCCAAAGATCATCAGATCTGATAGAGGTACAGAGTATACCGATAAACGAGTCGTTGGCTATCTTAAAGGTATCGGAACAAGCATTCAATATACAGCTACATATTCGCCACAGCAAAACGGCGTTGCGGAACGCAAAAATAGAAGCTTGATTGAAATGGCACGTTCCATGTTAGCCAATGCAAATTTAGATCATATTTTTTGGGCCGAAGCAGTTATGACGGCAACATTTCTCCAAAATCGATTGCCATCTAAGTCGATTCCAAAAACACCATATGAGTTGTGGTGCGGCAATATGCCAAATTTGCAAAATTTATATATATTTGGACAGAAATGCTATGTACATGTACCAAAAGAGAAAAGGAGCAAATTGGATTCAAAAGCAGTGGAAGCAATTTTTATGGGTTACGATTTGGAATCTAAAGCATATAGATGTTATGATCGTTCTGCACGAAAATTATTAATAAGTCGTGACGTGCGTTTTGCCGACGATCCAATCGAATCGAATCCCAATGAAATCAAATCAAATTATGCAAATAAAGAAAACGATGATAACCATAATTCGGACAATAAAGAAAATGAACCAGATGACCAACAAAATAATGAATCAGAAGCGGATGAAAGCAACAACGAAAATTATTTAAATATTCGTAGATCATCAAGAGTCAACAAAGGTGTTCCACCGAAGCGGTTAATCGAAAATATAAATAAAGTTAATTTAATTGTTTCTGAGCCAAAAACAATTAACGATGTCTTAAATTCTGACCATAAAGATGAATGGCTACAAGCGATGAACGACGAAATGAATGCACACAAAGTAAATGGCACCTGGGAAATTGTTAAATTACCAGCTGATCGAAAAACAGTCGGATGTAGATGGGTTTTTAAACTAAAATCGAATGCGGATGACAGCGTTGTGCGATACAAAGCTCGATTGGTTGCTCAAGGATTTTCGCAGCGATTTGGTGTTGACTACGACGAAGTATTTGCACCAGTGGCACGACAAACCACATTCCGTTTGTTATTGACGATTGCTAGTAGAGAGAAGTTATTGGTACATCACCTAGATGCAAAAACCGCATTCTTAAATAGTGAGCTCAAAGAAGAAATCTATATGAATCAGCCGCCGGGTTTTGAAGTCGAAAACAAAAATTTAGTATGTCATTTAAGGAGGAGCCTATACGGATTAAAACAATCAGCAAGAGTATGGAACTTGGCGCTCAATAAAGTTATGGTCGAAGCTGGTTTCGTGCAAAGTGACGAAGATCCATGTCTATTCACCAGACATAATAAAAATGGCAGTTGTTATATAATTATATACGTTGATGACATAATAGTAGCCAGTAAGCAAATCAACGAAATCAAAGAAGTCCAAAATAATCTCAATAAAAGTTTCCAAATTGACAGTTTAGGACAAATCAAATGTTACGTTGGAATTGAAGTGGAAATTATTGATAATATTTATCAAATAAGTCAAACATCTTACATAAATCAAATTATCAAACGATTTGGATTGGAAAATTCGAAATGTTCTAAAATGCCATTGAAGGTCGAATATCAAAAGGGTCCATCATCTCAATTATTGTTAAATAATATTGAATATCAAAGACTTATGGGATGTCTTTTGTTTGTATCAATTAATACACGTCCTGATATAGCAGCAAGTGTCGCAATATTAGCTCAAAAAACAATTAATTCAACTCAAGAAGATTGGGATGAATTAAAGCGAGTGGTAAAATATTTGAAAGGCACCATAAAATTGAAGCTGATTTTAAATGGTAGTGACAATGTAAAACTGATTGGATACGCAGATGCCAATTGGGCCGAAGATCGATCAGATAGAAAATCTAACAGTGGTTACATTTTTATGTTTTTTGGATCAGTTATCAGTTGGAGTTGCAAAAAGCAAACTTGTGTAGCTCTATCTTCAACCGAAGCAGAGTTTATAGCTTTAACAGAGGCTTGCCGTGAGGTAATTTGGTTACGTGCTCTTATGCGTAATTTTAAAATAGATGTCGTCGATCCAACTGTGATGTATGAAGATAACCAAAGCTGCTTAGCACTAATTTTTCGGGAAGGTTTCACCAACCGGTCGAAACATATTGACGTACAATGTAATTTCACTAAAGATTGCATAAAAAAGAGGATCGTTGAATGTCAATATTGTCCAACGGAAGAAATGATTGCGGACATGTGTACAAAGCCATTATCTGGAACCAAACTGGCTTATTTTCGCAATTTGTGTGGACTAAAATAAATCAAAAACATTAACGTAATTAAATTTGAGGAGGAATGTTGGATAACGTAGTTTAAATTCAATTTAATTAGTATTATTGTTAATAGATGGCGACAATAGTGAAGAGTTAAAGCTAAAAGTAGTTCGACTTTTCAGTATGTTATGTTTTTTGTTTCACTTCCTCCTTGTTCATATTGCAAACATCACGCATTATACAATTATAATAAAAGTTATTTTGTTTAATCGGTAATATATATTAATCATCGGTCTTTTTATTTATATAATCTAATAGTTTATAATATTTATTCTAAATATACTTATTTCTATTCTGTTCTATGGAGTATTCTTATTCCTAATACTTCCTAATGTTTATAATATTTATTCTAAATATACTTATTTCTATCCCATTCTATGGCATGCATGCTCTCTCCCTTCTTTTTTTTCTTTTTTTTGAGAAGAAAAAAAAATTTTTATTTTAGTCTAAACTGAATAAAAATTGTTTTAGTATATACACATAAAATTTCTTCAATCAGTTTTTATGGACCTTCGTTTTCTTTCCCTCGTATTTGATTACGCAATTTACTCCTTCTTCAGATATCACTTCATATTGCCCTATGTAAATAGGATCCAGTTTTCTCCTATTCTCATTTCTCAACAAAACTTAAAAAAAAAAAAATAAAAAAAAACTTTACTTGTAGCCTTCCTATCGTAGTCAGTTTTCCTTTCGTTTTTTTTTCTCTTAAGTCAATTACGTAATCTTCGTAGTTGTATCTTGGTTCTACATGTCTTGTTAAGTTTGAAGGTAATGTACATCGTCGACCGAATACTAATTCAAATGGTGTATACCCTATTTCTGTATGTACTGTGGTGGTTGAACTCTCGTTCAAGGTTGCTCATATTAGGCAGACGACTATCGCAGCATAATGCCAAATTATGCTAACATTGCATGTTCTCCTATCGTGAGAAGAATGAATTTCCCACATTGCCGATTTTGCCAGATTTGCATTTTGGCTGTCGTTAGCACCTTGAGCGAAGTTCACATTTTTGTAACGAGAGTATGTAGTGAACATACTTTATCTTCACCTTTGGTAAATGGAGTATGTTGGGAACATACTTTTGTTATCGCTGCAATTTCTGTTCTGTTTTCTGCTTAGCAGAATATGCAACGAAGCAGTTTATGTTATTTGTATGTTATTTGTATTGTATTCGTATTTGTATTGTAAGTAATTTTTAGTATAAATTGAGTCAAATTTTAATGAATAAACGAAGTCGTAATTAATCTACCTACCAAACTAGAACTCTTTTACTTGACGTTTTAGGATTCGTTGGATACACTTGGTTTGAACTAAGTGTATCATACCTCAATCAGATCTAGGTTTATGTACCTAAGATCCTATCCAAGTAAAGTAACTTGGGTCTAAACATTTGGCGACCGTGACAGGACTTCCACGTACTCGTAATATCCATATTCGTTGGCTCTATTGCGTAGGACTTTGTACACGTAATACATATCCATATTCGTTGGCTCTATTGTGTGGGACAGACGTCGCACCCATTTCGTTGGGTTTTTTAGCATACGACTAGTGCGTGAACTGGGCCTAAACACAGTTCAGACATAAGTTTATCAATTATCAATTTATTAATTATCCGTATCCGCAAAATAGATTTTTTTTTCAAAAAAATATTTTTTAAAACAAATAAATAAGATCATATAGTCTTCTAAGTATAACAAAAAAAAAACACTTCATAAAAGTTTCGTAGTTTTCTTTTAATATCGTTGTCCTGTATAGTTCTGAACAATACTAAGAAGATTACTCGATCTAACTTACTTGATTTAAAAAAATTATAAATTTAAAATTGGAACTCGACCCGATGACTTTTTTAGGAAAACGCAGCTATTAACTAACTTTAGAAAGTAAAAAAAAAAACAATCTGGTTTGTCTTTTTTATCAGTAATTGTTACTTCAAGTTGTAAAATAATTAAAAGGGTTAGTTAAAATTCTTTAATTCAATTTTTTATTTTATATTTAAATTTATAACCTTAAATTAATTTATAATAAGTCCCAATTGCTTTTACCTATTAGGATATCATCCACAAGATCAGGATCAATCGCACATCTTTTATCGGTCATAATGTTACCTGATGTAGAAAAAAGGCGCTCGTTTGAGTGTAAATGTTGATTCAATCATATTGCACAATAAAAATATGTCGCAAATTGTGTGTCTAGACTCTGTCTAGACTCTAGAGCCTAATGCATTTGCTTTGCACTATACTATTGTCTTTCGTACGTATAGTAATAGAAATTGATGCATGTGTAGAAATAAAAAGAAAGATAACGAGTAAATATACAGTATGTCTATGTATTACACATTACACACACACACATTTCACCATCCACAATAGCTTTTTCTTCCAATACTCAATATTGAGATATTTGTATTTGTTATAATGCATGCGGATACAATGGAATATCCGCAACATGCGGATAAGATTTCTAAATCCGCATCCGCACTCATCCGCCAAAAACTATTGCGGTTATATCCGCTTTAATCCGCGGATAGCGGATAATTGCGGATATCCGCGGATATTACTATCCGATGCAGGGCTCTAATGCATACACCCAACAACAGGCAGAGTTGGGAGAACACATTATTAAGCAATGGAGGAACTACAAAAAGGATTCTTCAGAGAGGAAGACATCGGCCTACTTAAGGTCCCGCTTGGATCTTCTAAGCAAACTTTGGGATGACTTCGACAAAAACGACAGCGTGATCAGAGAGAAATGGGCTGGAGAGAAGGACAATGACTATTTCAAGACCGATTACTATTCACAAATCTTCAAATTAACTGACTCATATAGAGCTGATATGGAACAAAAATTAATAGACGCTTCAAGGGAGCCTAACATGCAAGGTGATAACATCCGTGAGCAAAGTGATAACATTCAAGAGGTTAAGGAGCCAGCAGGTGGACAGCCAATGCTTCAATCAAATAACCAAATAAATCTTAGGCAAAGATATAATTTGGTGGTTGGAATTGTGACAAAATCTTTAGACAAACCTATAGATAAAAATAAATCGGAACAGTTCTATCGCATCCATATTAATACTTTGGAAGAAAACTGGAATGACGTGACATTGATGTACCGAAGGTTGGAGAACGAATTAAGTCAATATTTATTTATGGAATTATTGTTATCCCATCCGAATTCGCAACTTGGGAATGCAAAATCAATCCGTAGTCTGCATGACTCAATTCAAGAATCTCTGCTAGGATTGCAAGGCCTAGGCTTGGATACGAGCAGCTGGGATCCAATATTGCTGCACATTTTTGTAAAAAATCTGGATAGGGATACACATACGCTATATGAGCAATCGCTGATCCATCCACGAAAACTTCCGTCATTTACGAAATTTCTCGATTTCCTGGAAAATCGTTTCCAATCACTTGAGGCGCTTGGCACTAAGGACAAACTAGATGAAAATCGATCGCACAAGTTAGGACTCAAAACTTTATCGGCAGTTGTGGAAACAAATATGTCAACGTAGCAGCATAGGCGAACGAACCCAAAAACTCTTGACGCGGTCGGTCATATATTACAAACGTACAAACATACACTATGCTGATAAAGCGATATTATGTAAAATATGAATATCGATGAGTAGGCATTCCAGAGTCGATGCATGGTTGAAAACCGATCAATTATTTTTGTATAAAAGAAGGGAAAATTCACTGAATAAAGTCATTTGCACACCTAACGTTGAACAATCATCGAGTTTTCATTTATTAAAGCATCATACCAATTTGGTATTCTGACTCCCTAGAGCGCTCCGGCTTTTGGGTTTACGTTGACACGGCAACACGCCTGACGAGTCAGATATCGAGCTTGGTATCTAAATCCTTCAAAAAATTAACAGCAAAGTTGTTCCAACAAATTAGGACAACTTTACATGGCGATCCTGCCAGATTCTGGCATAATACTGAGTAATGAAATAATTTTTCATATTTTTTTGTCTTTTTTTATCGTCGAGCTAGAATTATTTTTCTAAGTCGTTATTCATCAAGAAAAATAATTTTTCTAAGTCGTCATTATTTCTTTAATGTCTTTTAAATCATCGTACATTTCGTCCAACGAACGACAGCAAGAGAAACTTGCACTTGCGGCCGATTACATCAGGGAAGCACAAGCCCTGCTCCAGCCCGAGGTTCCAGTGGAACAGGACCATGTGGGGACCAAAGCCACTGTCAATAGAGGAGTACAGACGACGACAGAAATTGATGAAGCCAGCAGTCGAAGCCTATACTATACTATCACCATCAAAGAAACGAGGAGGCAGACAAGCGCGACAGAAGCAACAACTAGTTGAGTTGAAAAGACTAACCAACATTCCAAACCAGTCAAAGGAAGCAAGAAAAGAATTCCTACGGCAAATAAAAGATTTTAAAAAGCCATCCGCACCAGTAAGAGGGAAAAGAAGAGGAACAACCAATCCGAGAAACAGGAGTTCGACAAATTATTCGATGACACCTTAAGCAGAGCTAGACAAAACTAAAAATTTGACAAAACTACCACAAGCGGAACTACCACAAATGGACAACGAAAGTGACAGCGATACCGATGAATTTATATTAGAAGACGTAATCCGACAATATAAAACCAGACTCATAAATGCCGTAGTAGACAAGTTCCCACATTTAGTAGAAATGTGCAGAATAATCGACAATTGGGAAACAGACGAGGAGGAATAATACATAAAATTTTGATTTAATAATTTTCTTAAAAAAAAAAAATAATAATAAATAAAATGTTATATATATACTAGCTGACCCGACAGACGTTGTCCTGTCCCACTTTCAATAAATTTGTTTGTGATCGTTTTGTGAACTTGTGAAAAGCTATTTGTTTTGCGATATGGCGTCCCATCCCACTGACCCCCGCCCACTGACCTCCCGCCCTCTGACCACGCGCCCACTGACCTCCTCCCCACTGACGCCACGCCCACTAACACCCGCGTTTCCCGGCTGCCCCATGCCACTGACCCCCGGCTACTTACACCCCACTAACTAACCAACTATAGAATCGACACTTATACAGGCAAAAAATGTACACTTGTTCGAATATTCTTTATATGAAGATCATATACAGGGAAAACTACATTTTCCACCCCAACGCCACCTATCGGGTCCAAATTTTGTCAACGGCTTTCTTTTTATTTAAATATTATATGGTGTGAATTTGAGCCAAATCGTTCCATTAATAAGAATTTTCGGAAAAAGCGATACCATCGCCATCTGCCGGGCCGATTTGTGAATCTAAACCATCCAGGGCGTCACCCAAACGCATACAAAAAAATTCATTCAAATCGGTCCAGCCGTTTAGAAAGAGTTCAGTGACATACACACGTACAGTAGAATTATATATATAAAGATTAACTAGCATTTTAAACAATTTTAATAAGAAAAAAAATGGGAAAAACCCAGTCAAAAGTCGAAGAGGTCAATGTGAATAACAATGGACCTCAACCAATAAAAATTACAAAACAATGAACTATGGAATAGTAACGGTTTTGCTGGTAATAATATTAATCCTAGGGTTGAACTACATTCGCAAGATATTAAGCAAAAAAGTAAATAAGGTCATTAAAAAAGAGATAATAAAACAAAACATAATAGGTAGGAGACTATCAGTATAAAAAAAAAAGAATATATATATCTTACGGTACTCCAAAAATTTATTAATACTCTATGGAAAAACTCGGTTCTCTTGGAACCTTGGAAAAGATGGCCCGAACAGAAAAAGATCTAAGGAATCAGCTGAGCCAAGATTAGAACAAATTCATGAAATTTTTGAACAAGCACAAACTATAGCTACAGACCTAGATGAAACTCTTTTCGATAACAAGGACTTTCAAATAATATGTGAAAGATTGCACAGATACAAAACAGAAGCAAAAGATAGAATAGGAAAAAGCGTTTTAAATAGTAACGAGTTCTATTACGATACACTCACCCCGACTGCAAAACAAACCTTAATAGAGTTCTTATTTAAATGCAAAATTCAAGGTAGGCCACTCACCGAGTTGGGAAGTCAAAAACCAGAAGATTTCGCACAACTAAAAAAATACCTAACGGAAAAATGCGGACCAATAGAAACCATAGAACTAATGCAAACAAAACTTAGTAGGACACATCAGGGAAACCGACCTATACGAGAATTCGTCGCGGTGTAATGTTGTCCTTGAATTGTTTGTTGGAACAACTTTGCTGTTAATATTTTAAACGGATTTAGATACCAAGTTCGATACCTGACTCGTTAGGCGCGTTGCCGTGTCAACGTGAACCCAAGAGCCGGAGCTCTCTAGGGCGTCAGAATACCGAATTGGTATGATGTTTTAATAAAAAGAAAAATCGATGGTTTTAGTTTAACGTTAGATGTGAAGTGATTTTATTCAGTAAATTTTCCTTTCTTTTATACAAAAATAATTGAACGATTTTCGATCATACATCGACTCTGGAATGCCTACTCATCGATATTCATATTTCGTATGTAATATATGACCGACCGCGTCAAGTGTTTTTGGGTTCGTTCGTTTGTGCTGCTGCGTTGACATATTTGTTTCCACAATCGAACGACCTCATTTTTTCATTACCATTTCCATGCGCCGCTTACTCAGCGCAATGATTGGAGAGGGTTATTAACGTTCTAAGCGGCCGGCGCTCGTTTGCCCATGATGCTTAGATTGCATATTTATTTTCATAGGCGAACGACCGCTGGTCATAAATTATGCTATTGGAAATGTTTTATATTTTTTGTTCCCATGCACCGAGTGTGCTGTTAAAGAATACGTATGGGTTGTTTTTGTTTACTTTTGTTTTTATGCACCAAGTGTGTTACTATAGAATACGTAGTATTGATTTGTGTATGCTTTTATTTTCATGCACCGAGCGCGTCATTATGGAATGCATGTTAACTGTTTGCTTTTACTTTGGGAGGCACTAGAGTCGATGTAGTGTCAAAAACGTCGTATGATTTTAGGCATGTTATTTATGTGGTCGCTGGTGCGATCCCTCATACCACCCTTCCTGGGAAAAAAGGAGAATGTATGACATATCTTGATTTCTTCTTTTCCGCTCCACTTCTACAATAAGGGATCTTAAAAAACTTGTTTACAATGTAGTGTTTTAATGTTTTGATATTATATATTATTATTTTTTAAATGTTTTGTAACCTACAAAAGTTTTTTTTTGTGTAGGATAACTAATTTCTTGAGTTGAATAAATTTAGTAGTTACTTTTTTTATTTTTGTTTCTTGTTTGCTATGAATGATTATTAGCTTGGTTTTTATTTACGTTGAATAATTATTAATCAATTTTTATTTACTATGGCTAATTACAATTTAGTTGTAAGATTTTTACTTTGCTTACTTATTGTTTACCACGAAAAATTAACTTACATTATTGTTATTAGAATGTAATTTTTTGTATTTTTTTTATAATAGTATTAATAATTTATTAGAAGTGACAAATTTTTTTTATAATTATATAATTGTACAATTAACTTACATTATTTTTATTAGAAGTGACAATTTTTTTTATATAATGTTATTAATAATTTATTAGAAGTGACAAAATTTTTTTATAATGGTATTAATAATTGGTTTTGCTTAGAATTAATAATATTTTTAAAGTAATTTGATCTTTATTATTGTGGTTTCTAATTCTAATCCCTATTCTATTTATTATTCTTATTCCTAATACTTCCTAATGTTTATAATATTTATTCTAAATATACTTATTTCTATTCTGTTCTATGGAGTATTCTTATTCCTAATACTTCCTAATGTTTATAATATTTATTCTAAATATACTTATTTCTATCCCATTCTATGGCATGCATGCTCTCTCCCTTCTTTTTTTTCTTTTTTTTGAGAAGAAAAAAAAATTTTTATTTTAGTCTAAACTGAATAAAAATTGTTTTAGTATATACACATAAAATTTCTTCAATCAGTTTTTATGGACCTTCGTTTTCTTTCCCTCGTATTTGATTACGCAATTTACTCCTTCTTCAGATATCACTTCATATTGCCCTATGTAAATAGGATCCAGTTTTCTCCTATTCTCATTTCTCAACAAAACTTAAAAAAAAAAAAATAAAAAAAAACTTTACTTGTAGCCTTCCTATCGTAGTCAGTTTTCCTTTCGTTTTTTTTTCTCTTAAGTCAATTACGTAATCTTCGTAGTTGTATCTTGGTTCTACATGTCTTGTTAAGTTTGAAGGTAATGTACATCGTCGACCGAATACTAATTCAAATGGTGTATACCCTATTTCTGTATGTACTGTGGTGGTTGAACTCTCGTTCAAGGTTGCTCATATTAGGCAGACGACTATCGCAGCATAATGCCAAATTATGCTAACATTGCATGTTCTCCTATCGTGAGAAGAATGAATTTCCCACATTGCCGATTTTGCCAGATTTGCATTTTGGCTGTCGTTAGCACCTTGAGCGAAGTTCACATTTTTGTAACGAGAGTATGTAGTGAACATACTTTATCTTCACCTTTGGTAAATGGAGTATGTTGGGAACATACTTTTGTTATCGCTGCAATTTCTGTTCTGTTTTCTGCTTAGCAGAATATGCAACGAAGCAGTTTATGTTATTTGTATGTTATTTGTATTGTATTCGTATTTGTATTGTAAGTAATTTTTAGTATAAATTGAGTCAAATTTTAATGAATAAACGAAGTCGTAATTAATCTACCTACCAAACTAGAACTCTTTTACTTGACGTTTTAGGATTCGTTGGATACACTTGGTTTGAACTAAGTGTATCATACCTCAATCAGATCTAGGTTTATGTACCTAAGATCCTATCCAAGTAAAGTAACTTGGGTCTAAACATTTGGCGACCGTGACAGGACTTCCACGTACTCGTAATATCCATATTCGTTGGCTCTATTGCGTAGGACTTTGTACACGTAATACATATCCATATTCGTTGGCTCTATTGTGTGGGACAGACGTCGCACCCATTTCGTTGGGTTTTTTAGCATACGACTAGTGCGTGAACTGGGCCTAAACACAGTTCAGACATAAGTTTATCAATTATCAATTTATTAATTATCCGTATCCGCAAAATAGATTTTTTTTTCAAAAAAATATTTTTTAAAACAAATAAATAAGATCATATAGTCTTCTAAGTATAACAAAAAAAAAACACTTCATAAAAGTTTCGTAGTTTTCTTTTAATATCGTTGTCCTGTATAGTTCTGAACAATACTAAGAAGATTACTCGATCTAACTTACTTGATTTAAAAAAATTATAAATTTAAAATTGGAACTCGACCCGATGACTTTTTTAGGAAAACGCAGCTATTAACTAACTTTAGAAAGTAAAAAAAAAAACAATCTGGTTTGTCTTTTTTATCAGTAATTGTTACTTCAAGTTGTAAAATAATTAAAAGGGTTAGTTAAAATTCTTTAATTCAATTTTTTATTTTATATTTAAATTTATAACCTTAAATTAATTTATAATAAGTCCCAATTGCTTTTACCTATTAGGATATCATCCACAAAATCAGGATCAATCGCACATCTTTTATCGGTCATAATGTTACCTGATGTAGAAAAAAGGCGCTCGTTTGAGTGTAAATGTTGATTCAATCATATTGCACAATAAAAATATGTCGCAAATTGTGTGTCTAGACTCTGTCTAGACTCTAGAGCCTAATGCATTTGCTTTGCACTATACTATTGTCTTTCGTACGTATAGTAATAGAAATTGATGTATGTGTAGAAATAAAAAGAAAGATAACGAGTAAATATACAGTATGTCTATGTATTACACATTACACACACACACATTTCACCATCCACAATAGCTTTTTCTTCCAATACTCAATATTGAGATATTTGTATTTGTTATAATGCATGCGGATACAATGGAATATCCGCAACATGCGGATAAGATTTCTAAATCCGCATCCGCACTCATCCGCCAAAAACTATTGCGGTTATATCCGCTTTAATCCGCGGATAGCGGATAATTGCGGATATCCGCGGATATTACTATCCGATGCAGGGCTCTAATGCATACACCCAACAACAGGCAGAGTTGGGAGAACACATTATTAAGCAATGGAGGAACTACAAAAAGGATTCTTCAGAGAGGAAGACATCGGCCTACTTAAGGTCCCGCTTGGATCTTCTAAGCAAACTTTGGGATGACTTCGACAAAAACGACAGCGTGATCAGAGAGAAATGGGCTGGAGAGAAGGACAATGACTATTTCAAGACCGATTACTATTCACAAATCTTCAAATTAACTGACTCATATAGAGCTGATATGGAACAAAAATTAATAGACGCTTCAAGGGAGCCTAACATGCAAGGTGATAACATCCGTGAGCAAAGTGATAACATTCAAGAGGTTAAGGAGCCAGCAGGTGGACAGCCAATGCTTCAATCAAATAACCAAATAAATCTTAGGCAAAGATATAATTTGGTGGTTGGAATTGTGACAAAATCTTTAGACAAACCTATAGATAAAAATAAATCGGAACAGTTCTATCGCATCCATATTAATACTTTGGAAGAAAACTGGAATGACGTGACATTGATGTACCGAAGGTTGGAGAACGAATTAAGTCAATATTTATTTATGGAATTATTGTTATCCCATCCGAATTCGCAACTTGGGAATGCAAAATCAATCCGTAGTCTGCATGACTCAATTCAAGAATCTCTGCTAGGATTGCAAGGCCTAGGCTTGGATACGAGCAGCTGGGATCCAATATTGCTGCACATTTTTGTAAAAAATCTGGATAGGAATACACATACGCTATATGAGCAATCGCTGATCCATCCACGAAAACTTCCGTCATTTACGAAATTTCTCGATTTCCTGGAAAATCGTTTCCAATCACTTGAGGCGCTTGGCACTAAGGACAAACTAGATGAAAATCGATCGCACAAGTTAGGACTCAAAACTTTATCGGCAGTTGTGGAAACAAATATGTCAACGTAGCAGCATAGGCGAACGAACCCAAAAACTCTTGACGCGGTCGGTCATATATTACAAACGTACAAACATACACTATGCTGATAAAGCGATATTATGTAAAATATGAATATCGATGAGTAGGCATTCCAGAGTCGATGCATGGTTGAAAACCGATCAATTATTTTTGTATAAAAGAAGGGAAAATTCACTGAATAAAGTCATTTGCACACCTAACGTTGAACAATCATCGAGTTTTCATTTATTAAAGCATCATACCAATTTGGTATTCTGACTCCCTAGAGCGCTCCGGCTTTTGGGTTTACGTTGACACGGCAACACGCCTGACGAGTCAGATATCGAGCTTGGTATCTAAATCCTTCAAAAAATTAACAGCAAAGTTGTTCCAACAAATTAGGACAACTTTACATGGCGATCCTGCCAGATTCTGGCATAATACTGAGTAATGAAATAATTTTTCATATTTTTTTGTCTTTTTTTATCGTCGAGCAAGAATAATTTTTCTAAGTCGTTATTCATCAAGAAAAATAATTTTTCTAAGTCGTCATTATTTCTTTAATGTCTTTTAAATCATCGTACATTTCGTCCAACGAACGACAGCAAGAGAAACTTGCACTTGCGGCCGATTACATCAGGGAAGCACAAGCCCTGCTCCAGCCCGAGGTTCCAGTGGAACAGGACCATGTGGGGACCAAAGCCACTGTCAATAGAGGAGTACAGACGACAGAAATTGATGAAGCCAGCAGTCGAAGCCTATACTATACTATCACCATCAAAGAAACGAGGAGGCAGACAAGCGCGACAGAAGCAACAACTAGTTGAGTTGAAAAGACTAACCAACATTCCAAACCAGTCAAAGGAAGCAAGAAAAGAATTCCTACGGCAAATAAAAGATTTTAAAAAGCTATCCGCACCAGTAAGAGGGAAAAGAAGAGGAACAACCAATCCGAGAAACAGGAGTTCGACAAATTATTCGATGACACCTTAAGCAGAGCTAGACAAAACTAAAAATTTGACAAAACTACCACAAGCGGAACTACCACAAATGGACAACGAAAGTGACAGCGATACCGATGAATTTATATTAGAAGACGTAATCCGACAATATAAAACCAGACTCATAAATGCCGTAGTAGACAAGTTCCCACATTTAGTAGAAATGTGCAGAATAATCGACAATTGGGAAACAGACGAGGAGGAATAATACATAAAATTTTGATTTAATAATTTTCTTAAAAAAAAAAAATAATAATAAATAAAATGTTATATATATACTAGCTGACCCGACAGACGTTGTCCTGTCCCACTTTCAATAAATTTGTTTGTGATCGTTTTGTGAACTTGTGAAAAGCTATTTGTTTTGCGATATGGCGTCCCATCCCACTGACCCCCGCCCACTGACCTCCCGCCCTCTGACCACGCGCCCACTGACCTCCTCCCCACTGACGCCACGCCCACTAACACCCGCGTTTCCCGGCTGCCCCATGCCACTGACCCCCGGCTACTTACACCCCACTAACTAACCAACTATAGAATCGACACTTATACAGGCAAAAAATGTACACTTGTTCGAATATTCTTTATATGAAGATCATATACAGGGAAAACTACATTTTCCACCCCAACGCCACCTATCGGGTCCAAATTTTGTCAACGGCTTTCTTTTTATTTAAATATTATATGGTGTGAATTTGAGCCAAATCGTTCCATTAATAAGAATTTTCGGAAAAAGCGATACCATCGCCATCTGCCGGGCCGATTTGTGAATCTAAACCATCCAGGGCGTCACCCAAACGCATACAAAAAAATTCATTCAAATCGGTCCAGCCGTTTAGAAAGAGTTCAGTGACATACACACGTACAGTAGAATTATATATATAAAGATTAACTAGCATTTTAAACAATTTTAATAAGAAAAAAAATGGGAAAAACCCAGTCAAAAGTCGAAGAGGTCAATGTGAATAACAATGGACCTCAACCAATAAAAATTACAAAACAATGAACTATGGAATAGTAACGGTTTTGCTGGTAATAATATTAATCCTAGGGTTGAACTACATTCGCAAGATATTAAGCAAAAAAGTAAATAAGGTCATTAAAAAAGAGATAATAAAACAAAACATAATAGGTAGGAGACTATCAGTATAAAAAAAAAAGAATATATATATCTTACGGTACTCCAAAAATTTATTAATACTCTATGGAAAAACTCGGTTCTCTTGGAACCTTGGAAAAGATGGCCCGAACAGAAAAAGATCTAAGGAATCAGCTGAGCCAAGATTAGAACAAATTCATGAAATTTTTGAACAAGCACAAACTATAGCTACAGACCTAGATGAAACTCTTTTCGATAACAAGGACTTTCAAATAATATGTGAAAGATTGCACAGATACAAAACAGAAGCAAAAGATAGAATAGGAAAAAGCGTTTTAAATAGTAACGAGTTCTATTACGATACACTCACCCCGACTGCAAAACAAACCTTAATAGAGTTCTTATTTAAATGCAAAATTCAAGGTAGGCCACTCACCGAGTTGGGAAGTCAAAAACCAGAAGATTTCGCACAACTAAAAAAATACCTAACGGAAAAATGCGGACCAATAGAAACCATAGAACTAATGCAAACAAAACTTAGTAGGACACATCAGGGAAACCGACCTATACGAGAATTCGTCGCGGTGTAATGTTGTCCTTGAATTGTTTGTTGGAACAACTTTGCTGTTAATATTTTAAACGGATTTAGATACCAAGTTCGATACCTGACTCGTTAGGCGCGTTGCCGTGTCAACGTGAACCCAAGAGCCGGAGCTCTCTAGGGCGTCAGAATACCGAATTGGTATGATGTTTTAATAAAAAGAAAAATCGATGGTTTTAGTTTAACGTTAGATGTGAAGTGATTTTATTCAGTAAATTTTCCTTTCTTTTATACAAAAATAATTGAACGATTTTCGATCATACATCGACTCTGGAATGCCTACTCATCGATATTCATATTTCGTATGTAATATATGACCGACCGCGTCAAGTGTTTTTGGGTTCGTTCGTTTGTGCTGCTGCGTTGACATATTTGTTTCCACAATCGAACGACCTCATTTTTTCATTACCATTTCCATGCGCCGCTTACTCAGCGCAATGATTGGAGAGGGTTATTAACGTTCTAAGCGGCCGGCGCTCGTTTGCCCATGATGCTTAGATTGCATATTTATTTTCATAGGCGAACGACCGCTGGTCATAAATTATGCTATTGGAAATGTTTTATATTTTTTGTTCCCATGCACCGAGTGTGCTGTTAAAGAATACGTATGGGTTGTTTTTGTTTACTTTTGTTTTTATGCACCAAGTGTGTTACTATAGAATACGTAGTATTGATTTGTGTATGCTTTTATTTTCATGCACCGAGCGCGTCATTATGGAATGCATGTTAACTGTTTGCTTTTACTTTGGGAGGCACTAGAGTCGATGTAGTGTCAAAAACGTCGTATGATTTTAGGCATGTTATTTATGTGGTCGCTGGTGCGATCCCTCATACCACCCTTCCTGGGAAAAAAGGAGAATGTATGACATATCTTGATTTCTTCTTTTCCGCTCCACTTCTACAATAAGGGATCTTAAAAAACTTGTTTACAATGTAGTGTTTTAATGTTTTGATATTATATATTATTATTTTTTAAATGTTTTGTAACCTACAAAAGTTTTTTTTTGTGTAGGATAACTAATTTCTTGAGTTGAATAAATTTAGTAGTTACTTTTTTTATTTTTGTTTCTTGTTTGCTATGAATGATTATTAGCTTGGTTTTTATTTACGTTGAATAATTATTAATCAATTTTTATTTACTATGGCTAATTACAATTTAGTTGTAAGATTTTTACTTTGCTTACTTATTGTTTACCACGAACAATTAACTTACATTATTGTTATTAGAATGTAATTTTTTGTATTTTTTTTATAATAGTATTAATAATTTATTAGAAGTGACAAATTTTTTTTATAATTATATAATTGTACAATTAACTTACATTATTTTTATTAGAAGTGACAATTTTTTTTATATAATGTTATTAATAATTTATTAGAAGTGACAAAATTTTTTTATAATGGTATTAATAATTGGTTTTGCTTAGAATTAATAATATTTTTAAAGTAATTTGATCTTTATTATTGTGGTTTCTAATTCTAATCCCTATTCTATTTATTATTCTTATTCCTAATACTTCCTAATGTTTATAATATTTATTCTAAATATACTTATTTCTATTCTGTTCTATGGAGTATTCTTATTCCTAATACTTCCTAATGTTTATAATATTTATTCTAAATATACTTATTTCTATCCCATTCTATGGCATGCATGCTCTCTCCCTTCTTTTTTTTCTTTTTTTTGAGAAGAAAAAAAAATTTTTATTTTAGTCTAAACTGAATAAAAATTGTTTTAGTATATACACATAAAATTTCTTCAATCAGTTTTTATGGACCTTCGTTTTCTTTCCCTCGTATTTGATTACGCAATTTACTCCTTCTTCAGATATCACTTCATATTGCCCTATGTAAATAGGATCCAGTTTTCTCCTATTCTCATTTCTCAACAAAACTTAAAAAAAAAAAAATAAAAAAAAACTTTACTTGTAGCCTTCCTATCGTAGTCAGTTTTCCTTTCGTTTTTTTTTCTCTTAAGTCAATTACGTAATCTTCGTAGTTGTATCTTGGTTCTACATGTCTTGTTAAGTTTGAAGGTAATGTACATCGTCGACCGAATACTAATTCAAATGGTGTATACCCTATTTCTGTATGTACTGTGGTGGTTGAACTCTCGTTCAAGGTTGCTCATATTAGGCAGACGACTATCGCAGCATAATGCCAAATTATGCTAACATTGCATGTTCTCCTATCGTGAGAAGAATGAATTTCCCACATTGCCGATTTTGCCAGATTTGCATTTTGGCTGTCGTTAGCACCTTGAGCGAAGTTCACATTTTTGTAACGAGAGTATGTAGTGAACATACTTTATCTTCACCTTTGGTAAATGGAGTATGTTGGGAACATACTTTTGTTATCGCTGCAATTTCTGTTCTGTTTTCTGCTTAGCAGAATATGCAACGAAGCAGTTTATGTTATTTGTATGTTATTTGTATTGTATTCGTATTTGTATTGTAAGTAATTTTTAGTATAAATTGAGTCAAATTTTAATGAATAAACGAAGTCGTAATTAATCTACCTACCAAACTAGAACTCTTTTACTTGACGTTTTAGGATTCGTTGGATACACTTGGTTTGAACTAAGTGTATCATACCTCAATCAGATCTAGGTTTATGTACCTAAGATCCTATCCAAGTAAAGTAACTTGGGTCTAAACATTTGGCGACCGTGACAGGACTTCCACGTACTCGTAATATCCATATTCGTTGGCTCTATTGCGTAGGACTTTGTACACGTAATACATATCCATATTCGTTGGCTCTATTGTGTGGGACAGACGTCGCACCCATTTCGTTGGGTTTTTTAGCATACGACTAGTGCGTGAACTGGGCCTAAACACAGTTCAGACATAAGTTTATCAATTATCAATTTATTAATTATCCGTATCCGCAAAATAGATTTTTTTTTCAAAAAAATATTTTTTAAAACAAATAAATAAGATCATATAGTCTCCTAAGTATAACAAAAAAAAAACACTTCATAAAAGTTTCGTAGTTTTCTTTTAATATCGTTGTCCTGTATAGTTCTGAACAATACTAAGAAGATTACTCGATCTAACTTACTTGATTTAAAAAAATTATAAATTTAAAATTGGAACTCGACCCGATGACTTTTTTAGGAAAACGCAGCTATTAACTAACTTTAGAAAGTAAAAAAAAAAACAATCTGGTTTGTCTTTTTTATCAGTAATTGTTACTTCAAGTTGTAAAATAATTAAAAGGGTTAGTTAAAATTCTTTAATTCAATTTTTTATTTTATATTTAAATTTATAACCTTAAATTAATTTATAATAAGTCCCAATTGCTTTTACCTATTAGGATATCATCCACAAAATCAGGATCAATCGCACATCTTTTATCGGTCATAATGTTACCTGATGTAGAAAAAAGGCGCTCGTTTGAGTGTAAATGTTGATTCAATCATATTGCACAATAAAAATATGTCGCAAATTGTGTGTCTAGACTCTGTCTAGACTCTAGAGCCTAATGCATTTGCTTTGCACTATACTATTGTCTTTCGTACGTATAGTAATAGAAATTGATGTATGTGTAGAAATAAAAAGAAAGATAACGAGTAAATATACAGTATGTCTATGTATTACACATTACACACACACACATTTCACCATCCACAATAGCTTTTTCTTCCAATACTCAATATTGAGATATTTGTATTTGTTATAATGCATGCGGATACAATGGAATATCCGCAACATGCGGATAAGATTTCTAAATCCGCATCCGCACTCATCCGCCAAAAACTATTGCGGTTATATCCGCTTTAATCCGCGGATAGCGGATAATTGCGGATATCCGCGGATATTACTATCCGATGCAGGGCTCTAATGCATACACCCAACAACAGGCAGAGTTGGGAGAACACATTATTAAGCAATGGAGGAACTACAAAAAGGATTCTTCAGAGAGGAAGACATCGGCCTACTTAAGGTCCCGCTTGGATCTTCTAAGCAAACTTTGGGATGACTTCGACAAAAACGACAGCGTGATCAGAGAGAAATGGGCTGGAGAGAAGGACAATGACTATTTCAAGACCGATTACTATTCACAAATCTTCAAATTAACTGACTCATATAGAGCTGATATGGAACAAAAATTAATAGACGCTTCAAGGGAGCCTAACATGCAAGGTGATAACATCCGTGAGCAAAGTGATAACATTCAAGAGGTTAAGGAGCCAGCAGGTGGACAGCCAATGCTTCAATCAAATAACCAAATAAATCTTAGGCAAAGATATAATTTGGTGGTTGGAATTGTGACAAAATCTTTAGACAAACCTATAGATAAAAATAAATCGGAACAGTTCTATCGCATCCATATTAATACTTTGGAAGAAAACTGGAATGACGTGACATTGATGTACCGAAGGTTGGAGAACGAATTAAGTCAATATTTATTTATGGAATTATTGTTATCCCATCCGAATTCGCAACTTGGGAATGCAAAATCAATCCGTAGTCTGCATGACTCAATTCAAGAATCTCTGCTAGGATTGCAAGGCCTAGGCTTGGATACGAGCAGCTGGGATCCAATATTGCTGCACATTTTTGTAAAAAATCTGGATAGGAATACACATACGCTATATGAGCAATCGCTGATCCATCCACGAAAACTTCCGTCATTTACGAAATTTCTCGATTTCCTGGAAAATCGTTTCCAATCACTTGAGGCGCTTGGCACTAAGGACAAACTAGATGAAAATCGATCGCACAAGTTAGGACTCAAAACTTTATCGGCAGTTGTGGAAACAAATATGTCAACGTAGCAGCATAGGCGAACGAACCCAAAAACTCTTGACGCGGTCGGTCATATATTACAAACGTACAAACATACACTATGCTGATAAAGCGATATTATGTAAAATATGAATATCGATGAGTAGGCATTCCAGAGTCGATGCATGGTTGAAAACCGATCAATTATTTTTGTATAAAAGAAGGGAAAATTCACTGAATAAAGTCATTTGCACACCTAACGTTGAACAATCATCGAGTTTTCATTTATTAAAGCATCATACCAATTTGGTATTCTGACTCCCTAGAGCGCTCCGGCTTTTGGGTTTACGTTGACACGGCAACACGCCTGACGAGTCAGATATCGAGCTTGGTATCTAAATCCTTCAAAAAATTAACAGCAAAGTTGTTCCAACAAATTAGGACAACTTTACATGGCGATCCTGCCAGATTCTGGCATAATACTGAGTAATGAAATAATTTTTCATATTTTTTTGTCTTTTTTTATCGTCGAGCAAGAATAATTTTTCTAAGTCGTTATTCATCAAGAAAAATAATTTTTCTAAGTCGTCATTATTTCTTTAATGTCTTTTAAATCATCGTACATTTCGTCCAACGAACGACAGCAAGAGAAACTTGCACTTGCGGCCGATTACATCAGGGAAGCACAAGCCCTGCTCCAGCCCGAGGTTCCAGTGGAACAGGACCATGTGGGGACCAAAGCCACTGTCAATAGAGGAGTACAGACGACGACAGAAATTGATGAAGCCAGCAGTCGAAGCCTATACTATACTATCACCATCAAAGAAACGAGGAGGCAGACAAGCGCGACAGAAGCAACAACTAGTTGAGTTGAAAAGACTAACCAACATTCCAAACCAGTCAAAGGAAGCAAGAAAAGAATTCCTACGGCAAATAAAAGATTTTAAAAAGCTATCCGCACCAGTAAGAGGGAAAAGAAGAGGAACAACCAATCCGAGAAACAGGAGTTCGACAAATTATTCGATGACACCTTAAGCAGAGCTAGACAAAACTAAAAATTTGACAAAACTACCACAAGCGGAACTACCACAAATGGACAACGAAAGTGACAGCGATACCGATGAATTTATATTAGAAGACGTAATCCGACAATATAAAACCAGACTCATAAATGCCGTAGTAGACAAGTTCCCACATTTAGTAGAAATGTGCAGAATAATCGACAATTGGGAAACAGACGAGGAGGAATAATACATAAAATTTTGATTTAATAATTTTCTTAAAAAAAAAAAATAATAATAAATAAAATGTTATATATATACTAGCTGACCCGACAGACGTTGTCCTGTCCCACTTTCAATAAATTTGTTTGTGATCGTTTTGTGAACTTGTGAAAAGCTATTTGTTTTGCGATATGGCGTCCCATCCCACTGACCCCCGCCCACTGACCTCCCGCCCTCTGACCACGCGCCCACTGACCTCCTCCCCACTGACGCCACGCCCACTAACACCCGCGTTTCCCGGCTGCCCCATGCCACTGACCCCCGGCTACTTACACCCCACTAACTAACCAACTATAGAATCGACACTTATACAGGCAAAAAATGTACACTTGTTCGAATATTCTTTATATGAAGATCATATACAGGGAAAACTACATTTTCCACCCCAACGCCACCTATCGGGTCCAAATTTTGTCAACGGCTTTCTTTTTATTTAAATATTATATGGTGTGAATTTGAGCCAAATCGTTCCATTAATAAGAATTTTCGGAAAAAGCGATACCATCGCCATCTGCCGGGCCGATTTGTGAATCTAAACCATCCAGGGCGTCACCCAAACGCATACAAAAAAATTCATTCAAATCGGTCCAGCCGTTTAGAAAGAGTTCAGTGACATACACACGTACAGTAGAATTATATATATAAAGATTAACTAGCATTTTAAACAATTTTAATAAGAAAAAAAATGGGAAAAACCCAGTCAAAAGTCGAAGAGGTCAATGTGAATAACAATGGACCTCAACCAATAAAAATTACAAAACAATGAACTATGGAATAGTAACGGTTTTGCTGGTAATAATATTAATCCTAGGGTTGAACTACATTCGCAAGATATTAAGCAAAAAAGTAAATAAGGTCATTAAAAAAGAGATAATAAAACAAAACATAATAGGTAGGAGACTATCAGTATAAAAAAAAAAGAATATATATATCTTACGGTACTCCAAAAATTTATTAATACTCTATGGAAAAACTCGGTTCTCTTGGAACCTTGGAAAAGATGGCCCGAACAGAAAAAGATCTAAGGAATCAGCTGAGCCAAGATTAGAACAAATTCATGAAATTTTTGAACAAGCACAAACTATAGCTACAGACCTAGATGAAACTCTTTTCGATAACAAGGACTTTCAAATAATATGTGAAAGATTGCACAGATACAAAACAGAAGCAAAAGATAGAATAGGAAAAAGCGTTTTAAATAGTAACGAGTTCTATTACGATACACTCACCCCGACTGCAAAACAAACCTTAATAGAGTTCTTATTTAAATGCAAAATTCAAGGTAGGCCACTCACCGAGTTGGGAAGTCAAAAACCAGAAGATTTCGCACAACTAAAAAAATACCTAACGGAAAAATGCGGACCAATAGAAACCATAGAACTAATGCAAACAAAACTTAGTAGGACACATCAGGGAAACCGACCTATACGAGAATTCGTCGCGGTGTAATGTTGTCCTTGAATTGTTTGTTGGAACAACTTTGCTGTTAATATTTTAAACGGATTTAGATACCAAGTTCGATACCTGACTCGTTAGGCGCGTTGCCGTGTCAACGTGAACCCAAGAGCCGGAGCTCTCTAGGGCGTCAGAATACCGAATTGGTATGATGTTTTAATAAAAAGAAAAATCGATGGTTTTAGTTTAACGTTAGATGTGAAGTGATTTTATTCAGTAAATTTTCCTTTCTTTTATACAAAAATAATTGAACGATTTTCGATCATACATCGACTCTGGAATGCCTACTCATCGATATTCATATTTCGTATGTAATATATGACCGACCGCGTCAAGTGTTTTTGGGTTCGTTCGTTTGTGCTGCTGCGTTGACATATTTGTTTCCACAATCGAACGACCTCATTTTTTCATTACCATTTCCATGCGCCGCTTACTCAGCGCAATGCATGGAAAGGGTAATAAACGTTCTAAGCCGCCGGCGCTCGTTTGCCCATGATATTTATTTATTTTCATCGGCGAACGACCCGCCGGTCATAAATTATGCTATTGGAGATGTTTTATATTTTCTGTTCCCATGCACCGAGTGAGCCATTAAAGAATAGGTATACTTTTGTTTTCATGCACCAAGTGTGCTATTATTTAATACGTAGTACTGATTTGTGTATGCTTTTACTTTGAGAGGCAGTAGAGTCGATGTAGGGTCAAAAACGTTGTATGCTTTTAGGCATGTTATTTATGTGGTCGCTGGTGCGATCCCTTACACCACCCTTCCTGGGGAAAAAGGAGAAATCATGACATATATTGATTTCTTCTTTTCCGCGCCACTTCTACAATAAGGGATCTCAAAAAGAATTTTTTCAATGTAGTGTTTTATAGTATATAACTTAACGAGTAAGGAAAGTGGAGTTTATCGTGCGAGTTTGAAGCATGAAGCACGAGGCAGCAGCCGAGTGTTGCAATCTAACGAGCACGATGAGCACTTTTCAGCGAGTAATGTACGCTATTTTTCACACGACCAAAACAATTTTTCTGCTGAAAGACAATTTGTCGTGTCGTATTCGTGTTGTCAATAATTAATATACATACACACAAATGTATTACAATTTTGACAATTTTCACTTTTTTATTTTGTAATGAAATTTATTGTTATGTTGTTGTTAAAACGACTTGTTAAACTAATTGGGGGTGTACTTGTTGAATTATCATTCGGAATTATTACATTTTGTTGTAAAATATTTTCTTTGTAGTCTAATATGGGTGTTGATGGTATTTCTTTCGAAGATTCCACTCGTTTTACAGCTTTCAAAATTTTGTTTGCTACATCCATTTTGTTTTTGACCGAATCGTCAATGTAATGAGTTTAAGTGTTGTAATGTCGCCAACGGCATCTACCAAAGTCGTTGCAGACGACCGAAAGCAATACCCAGTGTATAAATTTGGATGCTCCAGATGTAAGTAGGAGGCTATTTCTTTTGCCACGAAGCCAAATTTATTAATACCTACTGGATGTTTGGAGCTTTTTGGGTGTTGGTAATTTAAAAAGAAAGGCCGCTCAGTTATATTTGATGGCCTCAGCATGGCGTATTTCTTAAAGTATTTAAACAACTTTCCAGTAATGGTTAATGATCGTGGTTGTTAGTTTTTGGTATCCTTTACGTGAATCATTGCAGCTGATTCGAAATATTCAACATCGTCGATCTGTAGGGTAGCTATTTCCTGTTTACGACATGCTCCCGTTATTCCAACAATTAACGATACCTAGAATAACAGTTAAATAAATATAATTTCATAGAAGATGTTTCTATCAACCTTACCATTGTGAACAAATATTTTTCATCAGAAGCTTCATGTAAGAATTTGTAAGGGTTTTAGATTTTTTTGGTTTGTAACCGCTTGATGTCTTCTTCAAAAATGGTCTTAATTTCTTGTATTCGTTTATATTTACGTTATGGTAAGCAATAAGTGTGCTCCGCAGCATGGAATATTGCACCCATAAAGTATTGGGTTTTACCTTTGTAGACAATTCTCCAAAGTAAGCCAAAAGCACATTTTCTGAAAAAGACAATTTGATTTTTTTGCCTTTTTTCCAGGTTATAAATTGCTTATACGTAAATTCATACCTCTTCTGGGATTTATCAGGTAATAAATGTAGACAAGTATTTTGAGCTGCTTCAATAAATCACTCGAAACATTAATATTTTCCATTTTTCGTAATACTCGTATAACAAAAATAAAAGTTCCGAATAAATACCGTCGCGGTCGCTTCTATTGTTCTAATAGTACTGATTATTGAATGTGAAAAGAAAATTAAACAATAGCGACTGCATTTTAGTGCTCATGCGCAATGAGAATTAACAGAAACGAAGCAACACCAAAAAACAGCGAGCAGGTATAAAATACAACCATCGAAATGGCGACAGCGAAAAACTTAGAACACACATAGATTGAAAATAGTAATGTTTTGTCTGTGGTTTAAATTTAAATACGGAGACAAGTTCGCCGATGAGCTAATTTGAAAACTTTCCTAATTTTTTTGCTGTCTTCATGAGGTGGATATAATTCACATATGGATATAATTAACATTCACAAACGACAAACAAAAGAGAATTCTAGCTCATGCGCAATGTGTTCGCTGAGATTGCAGTAAATAACAAAAGTGTTTTATATGTTAACTCACTATGGTGTATAAGGGCTACTTTCGAGGCTAGGTTATAGTGTATGAAACAGTCACTTTCGTCTATGGGCGTGTGAAAATATATATTTTTTTTAAATGTTATGTTACCTACAAATTTTTTTTTGTGTAGGATTCTTAAATAACTAATTTCTTAAGTTGAATAAATTTAGTAGTTACGAACTCTCTTTTTTTTATTTTTGTTTCTTGTTTGCTATGTATGAGTATTACTTGGTTTTTAATTACGTTGAATAATTATTACTCAATTTTTATTTACTATGGATAATTACAATTTTGTTGTTAAATTTTTACTTTGATAAGCCAATGTCTTAATTTTAATTAAATTTAGGTTTATTTTTTAATTTTTACTACGAACACGAACGAACTTACATTATTTTTATTGAATTTTTTTGTATAATGGTATTAATAAATGGTTTTGCTTAGTATTCATAATGCTTCTTAATTACTGGGATATAGAAGTAATTTGATCTTTATTATTGTGGTCTCTAATCCTAGTACTTATTCCTATTCTATCGATTATTCTTATTCCTAATACTTTCTAATGTTTATGATATTAATTCGCATGCTCTCTCCCTACTTTTTTTTTTTTTTGGAAAAAAAAAATTATATTTTAGTCTAAACTGAATAAAAATTTTTTTAATATATATACATAAAATTTCTTCAATAAGTTTTTATGGACCTTCGTTTTCTTTCCCTCGTATTTGATTACGCAGTTTACTCCTTCTTCAGATAACACTTCGTATGGCCCTATGTAAATAGGATCCAGTTTTCTTATATTCTCATTTCTTAACAAAACTAAACTACCTATTTCAAAACTAGTTTGTTTACTTCTAGCCTTCCTATCGTAGTCAGTTTTCCTATCATTTTTTCTGTCTAGAAGTGTATCTCTCGTATCTCTATGAGCGACTTTTCTCTTAAGTCAATTACGTAATCTTCGTAGTTGTATCTTGGTTCTACATGTCTTGTTAAGTTTGAAGGTAATGTACATCGTCGACCGAATACTAATTCAAATGGTGTATGTATACCCTGTTTCTGTATGTACTGTGGTTGTTGAACTCTCGTTCAAGGTTGCTCATATCAGGCAGACGACTATCGCAGCATAATGCCAAATTATGCTAACATTGCATTTTCTCCTATCGTGAGAAGAATGAATTTCCCACATTGCCGATTTTGCCAGATTTGCATTTTGGCTGTCGTTAGCACCTTGAGCGAAGTTCACATTTTTGTAACGAGAGTATGTAGTGAACATACTTTATCTTCACCTTTGGTAAATGGAGTATGTTGGGTACATACTTTTGTTATCGCTGCAATTTCTGTTCTGTTTTCTGCTTAGCAGAATATGCAACGAAGCAGTTTATGTTATTTGTATGTTATTTGTATTGTATTCGTATTTGTATTGTAAGTAATTTTTATTATAAATTGAGTCAAATTTTAATGAATAAACGAAGTCGTAATTAATCTACCTACCAAACTAGAACTCTTTTACTTGACGTTTTAGGATTCGTTGGATACACTTGGTTTGAACTAAGTGTATCATACCTCAATCAGATCTAGGTTTATGTACCTAAGATCCTATCCAAGTAAAGTAACTTGGGTCTAAACATTTAGCGACCGTGACAGGACTTCCACGTTCTCGTAATATCCATATTGGCTCTATTGCGTTAGACTTTGTACACGTAATATCCATATTCGTTGGCTCTATTGTGTGGGACAGACGTCACACCCATTTCGTTGGGTTTTTTAGCATACGACTAGTGCGTGAACTGGGCCTAAACACAGTTCAGACATAAGTTTATCAATTATCAATTCATTAATTACAGTAAAATTTGAGTGTTTCGAAGGCGTGAATTGGGCCAAACACAATTCAACAACGCAACACCTATTACTCATTGAATTTTCGGCATTCATCCATAACTTTACGACATGGATCTTGATGCATACACCCAACAACAGGCAGAGTTGGGAGAACACATTATTAAGCAATGGAGGAACTACAAAAAGGATTCTTCAGAGAGGAAGACATCGGCCTACTTACTAAAATTAACAGACGCTTCAAGGGAGCCTAACATGCAAGGTGATAACATCCGTGAGCAAAGTGATAACATTCAAGAGGTTAAGGAGCCAGCAGGTGGACAGCCAATGCTTCAATCAAATAACCAAATAAATCTTAGGCAAAGATATAATTTGGTGGTTGGAATTGTGACAAAATCTTTAGACAAACCTATAGATAAAAATAAATTGGAACAGTTCTATCGCATCCATATTAATACTTTGGAAGAAAACTGGAATGACGTGACATTGATATACCGAAGGTTGGAGAACGAATTAAGTCAATATTTATTTATGGAATTATTGTTATCCCATCCGAATTCCCAACTTGGGAATGCAAAATCAATCCGTAGTCTGCATGACTCAATTCAAGAATCTCTGCTAGGATTGCAAGGCCTAGGCTTGGATACGAGCAGCTGGGATCCAATATTGCTGCACATTTTTGTAAAAAATCTGGATAGGGATACACATACGCTATATGAGCAATCGCTGATCCATCCACGAAAACTTCCGTCATTTACGAAATTTCTCGATTTCCTGGAAAATCGTTTCCAATCACTTGAGGCGCTTGGCACTAAGGACAAACTAGATGAAAATCGATCGCACAAGTTAGGACTCAAAACTTTATCGGCAGTTGCATCTCACCATTCAAATTGTTTAAATTGCAAGGGCAACTATCCCATACACAAATGTCCAAGGTTCATGGAGCTCACACCGTCAAGGCGATTAAACCTCATAAAACAAAGGGATTTATGCATCAATTGTCTACGATCGGGGCATTTTGTGACGAATTGCAGTTCCAGTAGTTGTTTTAAATGCAATGGTAGACATCACACACTATTACATATTGATCAAGACAACAGTCGTCCAGCCAAGAAATCAATTGTAGCCAAGAGAGGAGACCCTTCAACAGATCGCACATCATCGAATGAGCCAAATCTCGCTATTAGTGCACTACTTTATCAACCGAAACGTCCATTTGTGCTCCTAGGGACGGCCAAGGTCAAGATTACTGGTAATAATAACCACACAATAGACTGCCGAGTACTATTAGATTCCGGTTCACAAGTGAACATTATTACTCAAAGAATAGTACGTGCACTTAAGCTGACAACTAAATCGGACTCACTAATCATCGAAGGCATAGGCCATAAAAAGCAAGAGTCAAATTACCGAGTCAACATAACGATGCAATCAAACAGAGGTTCCTATACCACTAGAATCGAAGCATTTGTCCTAAGGGACATAATTTCACCACAACCTATCCAGCATCTGGATATTTCGAAATGGAAAATTTCAGCTAATATCCACTTAGCAGATCCAGATTTTAACCGACCAGGCACAATCGATTTATTGTTAGGAGCCGAATTTTACCACGAATTACTTGCTGTCGGACAAATAAAACTATCAGACGACTTGCCCATCTTGCAAAACACAGTACTTGGGTGGATAGTATCGGGAAGAGTTCCTGGATTTGCTCCTATAATCACAATATGTGGAGTATTCCCGGAAGATGAATTACTCAATAACATAGTAGAGAAGTTCTGGCGAATGGAAGAAGTAGCTGAAGACACATCGACCTTAACTCCCGCTGACCAAAGATGCACCGAACACTTCGGAAGAACCGTTTCTCGTGAACAATGGAATGGAAGATTTGTAGTAAGGCTGCCATTTGCGCGTCATCCATCGGAATTAGGGGGATTCAAAGCAGATCGCGAAAAGAAGATTTTTATCCTTAGAAAGGATTAAATAAAGATGAGCAGCAAACAAATTCTTTAAGGAAATTTTATGGAAGAATACCTTCGATTGGGACACATGGAAGATATTTCTATTGACAATACGAGTCCACCGCACTACTTCCTTCCGCATCATGGCGTGCTAAAACCAGATAGCTCTACGACAAAGCTTAGAGTTGTGTTCGATGCATCTATGAAAACATCAACAAATCTCTCATTAAATGATATTCTATTAGCCGGTCCCACCATTCAAGACGATATCTTCTCCATACTACTACGTTTTCGGTTACCGCGGTTTGTGTTCGTTGCAGATATAGAAAAAATGTACCGACAAGTTATGATTCATGAAGATGATCGTAAATACCACCTGATATTTTGGCGGAAGAAACCAGATGAAAGACTAAGATGTTACCAGCTGAATACGGTAACGTACGGGACAACATCGGCCCCTTATCTAGCAACACGTTGCCTGCAACAATTGGCCATTGATAACGCACACAAGAACGCATTAGGAGCCAAAATATTGGCAAACGATTTTTACATGGATGATGTCATGTCCGGTGCTAATAGCATATCCGAAGCCCTTGAAATGCAAGGGCAGTTAGTAAAGATTTTGAAATCAGCCGGATTTACTCTAGGCAAATGGTGCAGCAATACACCGGATCTTCTTAAACATATTCCATCTCAGGATCAAGTGAATCAAGCAGATTTTCGAGATAAGGAATCACCTACACTAAAAACATTGGGACTTATTTGGAACCCGCAACGAGACGGGCTGTTAATTAATTCAAACCTGCAAATTAATAAACGGACGACAAAGCGAACGACACTATCAGAAATAGCTCACATTTTTGATCCATTGGGCATCGCCAACCCTATAACGATTACAGCGAAGATTTTTATACAGCAATTATGGAAGGAAGGTTTCGATTGGGATGCCGCATTTCCAATAGAATTGCACACAACTTGGGAAACATTTCGGAAGGATCTGGCCGCCATAACGGAAATAAAGATCCCTAGACACATTTCCTGCTGACATCGTATCCAGAGGAATATCAGCAGAAAAGCTAAAATCTTGTACCCCGTGGTTCTATGGGCCTTTATATCTATATGGTCCAAAAACCACCTGGCCAGGGATTTATAAGAAAGGAAACACAGATTGTGAGGTCAAGAGGTCCGCAATCGTACTGGCAACAACTGTCGGAATTACTATTACAAATGGGATAGATCATCAAAACTCGTTTGCACGATTACAAAGGGTTATTGCATATGTAAGAAGATTTATATACAACTGCAAGACTTGCAATATGAACAAACGATTGTCAGGCCATCCGTCGTCGGTCGAACTAAGCCATGCCAACAATGTTATAATGAAAGAAGTGCAACATCAAGTTTTTAAGGAAGATCTAAAACAACTATCCGATGGAAAATATGTCCAAAATCAAAGCGTACTAAGCAGTTTGTCACCATTTGTGGATGAGGAAGGAATACTTCGTGTAGGAGGTCGTCTAGAATCATCAGCATTAAGCTATGATGCGAAGCACCCAATCTTGCTCCCATATAACCACGCGGAATGTACTGCAACTTTGTGCGACTGGTGGTGTGGAATGCGGCGCGTCAGCAGTCCGCATTTAATGTGAGTATTACTAGTGGCAATACTTTGATTGCCATGAATCAAGGTCAACGGTTGTTGACCGAACATCCTGCCCGGTTGAACCCTCTGGTTCGAAATGTGTGCATGTAATGCTCCCAGGAAGGTCAAGATCATATCAACATCTCATGATCTGTTCATGATGTCTCCAAGAGGCGGTAAAGTTTCTGGATGGGCCGGCGGCACTCGCCATAGCTGGTGCGTAGAGTAGCGTTGCGGGCTAATCCGTCACTGCCCGGGTGAACGGCAATGACTCGACCGAGCCTCCAATGAGTCGGGGGCAGGTTCTCTTGTTTCACGAGGACCACGTCGTTCAGTTGAATGTCCGGTTCTCGTCGTTCCCATTTGCTGCGGGTCTGGAGGGTGACCAAGTACTCCTCGCTCCAGCGCTGCCAGAAGTCCTGGTGGAGCTTACGTATCCACTGATACTGCTTGAGGCGATTAAGCGGGACGCCGCCAATGTGAGGTTCGGGTACCGCTATGAGGGGGGCACCGAAGAGGAAATCGCCAGGGGTGAGCGCCAGTTTGTCCTCGGGGTCGTCGTGGAGTGGGACCAGCGGACGTGAGTTAAGACACGCCTCGATGCGTGTTGCCAGAGTGTGGAGTTGGTGGTACCAGAGAGACTGGGCACCCACCAAACGAACCAAATGATGTTTTGCAGATTTTACGGCGGCCTCCCATAATCCACCTTGATGAGGGGCCGCAGGAGTGATGAAGTGCCATCTCGTCCCGAAATGTGCCAGGGCCTGTTGGTTGTGATGCGATTCGAAGGCTGCTAAGTCCTCTTTAAGGTACCGGTTCGCACCAACGAAGGCGGTACCATTGTCGCTGTAGAGATCGGGACAGGGTCCGCGCCGGCAGGTGAATCGGGTAAAAGCATCCATGAAAGCCTGTGATGAGAGGTCCTCAATTACCTCGATGTGCACAGCCTTCGTGGCCATGCAAACGAAGATCACCAAGTAGCCTTTGATTGTGGTGCGTGATCGTTTGGTTCCAACCCGAACGGAAAAGGGACCACAGTAGTCGACCCCTGAGGCCAGGAACGGGCGAGCTGAATTGACTCGTGAGCTGGGTAGCGAAGCCATTTGTTGCTTGATGACCGCTCCGCGGTGTCGTCTGCAGATGACGCATTTGTGAAGCAGAGTCCGCACAGCTTGTCGACCATGGAGTATCCAATACTTCTGCCGCAACGTCTGCAGCATCAGTTGAACGCCGCCGCGTAGGGTGGCGTCATGTGTCTGGCGAACCAATAGCCAAACCAAGGCGCCTGCTTTCGGCAAGACAATGGGATGCCTTTGCTTATCCGTTAGGGACGCATGCGTGAGTCGACCTCCGACTCGTAGGACTCCTCGATTATCCAAGTATGGGTTGAGAGAGAGTAACGGGCTGTTACTTGACGGTGGTGCACGGTTGCGCAACTGGTGCACTTCTTGAGAGAAAGCGGCAGCTTGCTCTATGATGATAAGTCGCTCCAAGGCGTGGTCGAGCTCATCCGCTCCGACGACTGATCGCTTTAGTAGGTGCCGGTAAGTGCTCCGCCAACGGAGCATATAGGCAACAGTACGGAGCAACTGGTGTAGGTTGCTGAACCGCTCGGTCAACGGGATGATGACTTCGTCTCGGCGTCGTGTTGTCAGTTCCATCTGGGTGATGACCATGCCCGAGAAAAAGCATGGCTTTAATTCTTCTGCCACTTGGTCCATGTCGTCGGCGTGCAGCTGCCCGGGTGGGCCGACGGGGAGCGGTCCGCTTGCCAGCCAACTCGGCCCTTGCCACCACAGCGAGTGTTGCAGGAGTTCTGATGCACCAAGACCTTGGCTAGCGCAATCGGCTGGATTCTGCGCAGAGCGGACGTGATGCCAACGTGCTGGAGACGTCAACTCCTGGATCTGTCGCACTCGGTTTGCGACGTAGGTTTTGAGAGTGGATGGTTCCTTCCGCAACCAACACAAAACAATGCTGGAGTCCGACCAGAGGTAGTAGGGTGCAGTCTGCAGGCCTAGAGCGGTGCGGACATTCTCCAATGTGGCCGCGAGGAGACTAGCGGCGCACAGTTCCAGCCGAGGAGTGGTAGCGCCCTTGAGTGGAGCCACCTTAGTCCGGGCGGTCAGCAGTGCGACCTGGGACCGGTCATCGGCATCTGATGTCTTCAGGTAGATGACAGCTGCATATGCTCGGGAGCTGGCATCGCAAAACCCATGAATTGTGGTCACATGCTGACTATGCATGCCAAGACATCGAGGTACCTTGACTTGGTTGAGGGCCTGCAGCCCGTTGCGGAATGCTGCCCAGGTGTTGAGCAGCTCTGGAGAAAGTGGGGCAAATCAAGTGATGCCTGCTGACCACAGCGCTTGGATGAACATCTTTCCTGTAATGATGACCGGCGCAAGGAGCCCAGTAGGATCGAACAGTCTCGCCACCTCGCTCAGAGTCCGCCTTTTCGTACGGGAGGGTCCCAGCGGTTCCATTTCCACCAAGAAGAGCTCGTCAGCAGCTGGATCCCAACGCAAGCCAAGTACCGTTGCCGTTGGGCATTCTATGACAAGCTCTGTGGAAGAGGGAGAAGAGGAAGTCTCGTTCGTCACCATGGAAATTACCTGTGCGCTGTTGGAGTTCCATTTGCGCAATTTGAAGTGTCCTGCCATGAGGACCCTGTTGATATCGGCAGCCAGACCGACTGCTTCGGAAATGTTGTTGCAGCTGGTGAGGAGGTCGTCCACATAAAAGGCCTTCTCAATCGTCTCTCGGGCCGCTCGAGCCCGTGCTGTATCTGGGATCAGCTGTTGATTGTCCTGTGCGCACTGCATGATGGATCGCACAGAAGTGTATGGACTGGATGCCATACCGTAGGTAACCGTCGTCAAGCGGAAGACGGCCATCTCGTCGGACGGTGATTCTCGCCAGAGAATCCGTTGGTAGTCTCGATGTTTATGCGCCACCAAGACCTGGAGGAACATCTTCTCTACGTCAGCGGTCAGCGCGACCAAGTAGCGCCGGAACCGCAGGATGATTTTGATTAGTGAATCTTGGATGGTAGGACCAACCAGCTGGACGTGATTGAGTGAGACTCCAGTAGTGGTCTGTGCAGATGCGTTGAAGACCACACGGAATTTGCTAGTTACCGTATGGTGTGGAATGTAGTAACAATGGGGGTGGTCGCCATGTTGACCAGCCCGTTCCATGTGTCCAAGCTCTTCATATTCGCGCATGAAGGCGATGTACTTCTCTCTGAGATCTGGGTTGTTCTGGAGTCGCCGCTCCAGACAGTAGAATTGTCGCTGTGCAGCTCGGTAGGAGGCACCTAGTGCTGGTGCGTCGTGTCGGAAGGGGATTTCGACCATGTATCTGCCTTCCGATGCGCGGGAGTGCGTCTGGGAGTAGTGCCGGCTGCACTCGTCCTCTCTTGATTCATCTGTGGGTACCTCCTCCGACTTCCAGAAATTCCGAACGAGCTCCAGAGTTTGTTCCAGAGTGGGCTCCAAAGGCGACTCTTCCGTCACCTGGCTGTGGAGCGAACGGATGGGTGGTGCTGCTCGCACCAGAGCAGCTGGGCCGAAGACAACCCAACCAAGGTGTGTGCGTTGGGCGTGGGGCTCGTGTGGCCGTCCATGAATGACCTCGTCCTGCACCAAGAGACCCCAGACATCAGCACCCAGCAAGATGTCGATGGGCCCAGGAGTGCCCAGATGGCTGTCTGCCTGTGGTAGGCCAACCAGATGATGCCATTGTGTTGCATCCACATGTGCTGCGGGGAGCGTCGAAGTGATCAGGGGTATCACTACGGCCTTCATGGTGAGCACGAACTCTGATCGCGTCGACTGAAGTGAGAGCGACACTTGGCCTCGAGCCAGAGTGGGTCGGGAAATACCGACGCCTTGCACGGCTACATCCAATCGGCTTCTGGGAAGACGAGGTTGCTTGGTTAATTTGGTTGTTATAAGACTTACCTGTGATCCAGGATCGCAGAGGGCTCGAACCAGGTGGGGCTCTGAGTTTGCGCCGTACGCGTAGCCGAGCGCCGTAGCTAGCAGTACGGTAGTGTTCGCTTGATTGAGTCAATCCATAGTTGAGGGACCCTGGTCCGGAATGAACTCCCAACGTCCCTTGGTGAACACATAGCGACCACCAGGCGGGGTCTGGGCGCGTTCTGCTTCTGTTTGGGCTGGCTGAGGTGCCGCGTCTTGTGAGGCTGGTTGGCGTTCTGCTTCTCGGCGGGCTGGCCGACGTTGTGTTTCTTGTCGGGCTGCCGCCTCCCTTCTGCAGATCAGCGAGTTGTGTCTGCCGTTGCAGTGGCGGCAGCAACTTTCGGATGGGCATCCGGTAGCGTTGTGTCCTGGCTGCAGACAGTTGAAACAGACACCTGTCGTTCTCGCGGCGTTGATGCGCCGACTCAAGTCCAACTGCTTGAACCTTGTGCACTGATATAGCCGGTGAGAGCCATGGCAATGGCCGCATCGGTTCTCGGTTGCCATCAACGACGTGAGTCCGAGCAACGGGAAGCGTCTTTAGCAGCCGTGATCCACCTGCCTGTTGTCGACCAGAGGTTGAGGGTAGCTGGATCTCTGTCGCCAAACTGTGGGCACGATGAGTCAAGAACTCGAGCAGGCCGGTGAGGGTAGGAATCTGTTTGGCTGGGCAATGCATGCACCAAACTTTCTGGGTCACCTTTGGCAAACGGGACACAACAATCGGGACCGTCAAAGCGTCCCAACTGGACACTGGTTGCCGCATCACTCGTAGTGCACGGAGTGACTCTTGCACGGTGTCCACGATCCGAAGCAGGGCACTGGAGCATTCGTCCTGGGCTGCCTGCAGATTGAGGAGCCGAGAAACGTGGGTCTCGCACAACAGGCGTGGGTTGTCGAACCTCTCTTTAAGCTCACTCCAAAGCTCTTCGTAGCCGCCGGAGTAGATGTTGCCGACGAGGCCTACGCTGCCAGGCAGGATAGCGGCACGAAGCTTCTGTAACTTGCAGGCGGGCGCCAGCTCCGTGTTGTGCACCAGATTCTCGAATGCATCTTTAAATGCTAGCCAATTATGCAGATGGCCATCGAACGTCGGTATTTGCACCGACTCAAGTTTCATCTCCACCTTTGGCGTGGTTGAGCTGTGATGCTGTGGTGGAGAAGCCGGCGCGAGTTTCGCCAGATTTGGAGGGCGTTTTGGCGTCTGCCCAAGACCACCAAGACGTTATTATACTGCTCGTCCACGACTGCCAGCAGATCATCGTGGGCCTGAAGGCGCTCCGTTGTGGCATCGCTCACCAATGCCGTGTGTGCCACCAGGAAGCGTGCGTAGTGTGCTTCTATCTGGCGCTGTTCCAAGTGGATTTGGACATCATCCAAAGCCGTCACGTCCATCCTGACGATGCGGTTTGCCCCCGCTTGATGACGGTGCATGCTGACGTGCGTCGATTCAAATCGGCCATGTCGAATATCGATCACTTCACTGAACAAGTCTCAAATAGGCTGGTGAACTCGGTTCACAGTAGCCCAAGCAGAAGGCAAAGGGCAAGACACGAAGACGCGAAGGCAATAAGTGTTGCCAAAACTACACAATAAATTGCTAGGCGACTGTGGCCGCATGCGCACATATCCCGAGGAACGAACCGTGGGACAAGCGTGTCCACAAAGCACAAACTAAATCACAAATTTAATTTAAATAGAGAGAAACCGTGGGACAAGCGTGTCCACAAAAAGCACGAATTAAATCACAAATTTAAATAGAGAGAAACCGTGGGACAAGCGTGTCCACAAAAAGCACGAATTAAACCACAAATTTAAATAGAGAGAAACCCTGGGATAAGCGTGTCCACCAAAGCACGAATTAAACTGAGTTTAATTTAAATTATTCCTCACAGGAGGCACCAAAATGTCGGGGATTAGTACTTCCGAAAGTCAGGGGGGTGGTCGGAAAAAGGAACACGATATGGACTAATTTGCCGTTAATTCTATTTTTGGTTTCTATATTTATTCTATGAATTAATTTATGCAATTAAACATTAAGACTAACAGTATTATTCCAAGTTCCAAGAACTACACTAAGTATGTCTGCGCTGTTCGAAGTCTGAATTACTCGGGTGAACTGGTCCTGAAGAACTGAAGAACGTTGTGCAGCCGACTGCTGCAAGAAAGCTCGCCTTGCCATGCGAGTCCATCCACCACCACCATCGCCTGTGACTCCAAATTGCTGCGTCATCACACATTCCAAATGTGTAGCGCGTGGAGTAGCTGATACCAGGCCCATGCCTTGGCTATCCAGCTGTATACGATGAGAAAGGTGCCTACGCCGGCAGCTGCGATAATAATCATCTGTCGGTAAGACATTCTGAGGTACGTAGAGCGAACAATGTTGCTGCTGCTCGTCGTTGCTGTATATTTATTTGCTTAGCAAATAGGCCATCCGTCTACATCGCAACGGAGCGAGGTATCGGGTGTCCGCACACAGTGCCCAGTCGATGAGTGGACGACGATGAGCCGCACAAGCAGTGAACGTCGCAATGTGCGTCGTCAGCGAAATGATAATATGTGTTGTGGTGATCATTCGGCAGGCAACAAAGTGATTTCAATATGGATCGTATGCAGACGGAATGTACTGCAACTTTGTGCGACTGGTGGTGTGGAATGCGGCGCGTCAGCAGTCCGCATTTAATGTGAGTGTTACTAGTGGCAATACTTTGATTGCCATGAATCAAGGTCAACGGTTGTTGACCGAACATCCACAATCGATGCTAGATCAGCAAAGTTAAACACCAGCCTTATTTATCGATGGAGAACAATCGCTGCCATTAAGTCACAATTTTGGCAGCGCTGGTCACACGAATATCTATGTGAGCTACAGCATCGAAATAAATGGCGAAGCCAGCAAGATAACGCTACTCCTGGGATGTTAGTTGTCATAAAGGACGATAACTTACCGCCAATGCAGTGGCAGCTAGGAAGAATTGTGAAATGCATTAGAGGAAATGACAATCTAGTTCGAGTGGTAGAAGTTAAGACTACCAGTGGTCTGCTCAAAAGACCAATACATAAACTAGCACCCTTACCAGTCGACAGTGAACCAACGTTAATTCAAGATAACAACAAATCGACACCGACGACATCTCCTACAGAAGAAATACCTAGGAAACGTATCAAACATTCATTGGGTTCCAGTGTAGTAACGATGTTACTAGTCTTACTAACATTCCCAATTAGCCAAGGACTGCCAATTCATCTGGAGCCGTTCAATGCTTACCCAGGTGTTTATTTCGAAAATATCGGCGCAGCGAGCATGATATCCAGTGATTGGAATATTATAGCGTATTATGATATGCAACTTTATGCCAAGGAACTAAGGCTCGTCCAGAATGCCAGTTTCTTCCTGAAGGTCTGTGCAGTAAAATGAACCCCAAGGAGCAGTGTAGAAGTATAACAACTCAAATTCAGCATCTTACAAAGGAACTGGTGGTAACTACCAATGACCTATTGTCGCACACCTCTATCCCAACTCGAATAAAACGGGGAGCCTTAAATCTAGTGGGAAATGTAGCCAATGCATTGTTTGGTCTTTTGGATTCCGAATATGCCGAGCAAATGTCAAATACAATCGACGGACTGCAGGAAAACGAAGAGCACTTACTATCTTACATGAAGAATCAGACATCATTCCTCGCAGCCACGGTACATCTTATGAATCGAAATCAAGAGGCGATGTCCCAACATTTTGAAGCAATAACCTACAGCATTGATGAATTAAAAACTCGATTCGACAATATAGCTAAGGAAGTTCAACAAGAAAAATTGTCAAGCATATTTATCTCCCTTGCAATACAAACTTTGACTAACACAGCAAATTTTCAACGTATCCAAGCCTCTCTCTTAGACGTTATTACTCACAGTCAACATGGAAAAATTAGCCCATTGTTGTTACCCCCATCTCAGCTAAGCCAGGAGCTACGACGCATAATGGAACACTTACCTTTGGACCTAAGACTTCCGACAGCAATCTTGGATCTAACTAACCTATACAATTTAATGACTATTGAAGGAAGAATTCTACCAAATCACGCAATTTTTAAAATCAGGATACCATTGATATCAGCCGAACCATTCGAATTATTTCATGTGATTCCAGTACCAGTACTTGTAGATGAAACCTTCACCGAAATACGACCAACATCGCCATTTCTTATAATAAACCTACATCGAGATCAGTACCACTCTCTCTCCGAAGAAGGTGTAAAAGGTTGTGCATCTACTAATCAAGGAGAACATTTATGCAGGCAACAAGGTCCTTTACATCATAAGGGCTCAATTGTGCGAAATTTCACTTTTTAACCATATTCCCGATTGGCACAGCTGCCAAAGACAAAGGTCAGGTGAAGGGCCTCATTGGATTCAGCTGCACAATCCAAACGAATGGATTTACACCTTGCGAAAAGTATCAACTCTAAATATAGTATGTGGTCCAAATACAACTCATCTTACCATTCAAGGCTCAGGAATAGCAAAGCTAGAACCGGACTGCATCATGAAGCAAGAGTTTCTGACCTTACGGGGGCATAATATATTTCCTTCAGTCATGAGGATGTCATACCTACCGCTAAGCAACCTCACGGATGTCATTATTCCTGATCAAAATCCCACGCAAAATGTGTCTCTCCCTGCTTACCATCGCCATGAAGCCGAAATCGAAGCGCTGAAGCAAACCATTCAAAGATTTCAAGATACCTTGCCAATTAACCTCCAACACCATGACATCCACCATAGCATCGGAATCACTAGGGTACTAATTGCAGTCTCTATTTTGATTTTTCTATGCGTACACTGCTACCGAAAGCCGAGGAAAATTATCAAGCCAGTTCCAATCCCGAGGGCCCAAAGTGATGTCCCCATGGCGCCGAACCATCCCGAAGGCAGATTCGTGATTAACATTGATGAATGATTAAGTTTAAGCAACTTAAATAGAATACTCCTATATATTTAACATAGTAATCCATAGTTAAATAATTAATTTCAATTATCATTGATATGTTGAACCTTCTGTTCAACGCGGGGCAAAATGTTGAACTCTCGTTCAAGGTTGCTCATATCAGGCAGATGACTATCGCAGGATAATGCCAAATTATGCTAACATTGCATTTTCTCCTATTGTGTGAAGAATGAATTTCCCACATTGCCGATTTTGCCAGATTTGCATTTCGGCTGTCGTTAGCACCTTGAACGAAGTTCACATTTTTGTAACGAGAGTATGTAGTGAACATACTTTATTTTCACCTTCGGTAAATGGAGTATGTTGGGTACATACTTTTGTTATCGCTGCAATTTCTGTTCTGTTTTCTGCTTAGCGGAATATGCAACGAAGCAGTTTATGTTATTTGTATGTTATTTGTATTGTATTCGTATTTGTATTGTAAGTAATTTTTAGTATAAATTGAGTCAAATTTTAATGAATAAACGAAGTCGTTATTAATCTACCTACCAAACTAGAACTCTTTTACTTGACGTTTTAGGATTCGTTGGATACACTTGGTTTGAACTAAGTGTATCATACCTCAATCAGATCTAGGTTTATGTACCTAAGATCCTATCCAAGTCAAGTAACTTGGGTCTAAACAGTGGTGTTGTAACAAAATACGTAATACGGTAACCAAGTACACCAGTCGGTATGCTTATCGGATACATAGCTCCTAAGGTATGCTCCGAGAACCTTATGGAAATTTTCTAACGCTCCTATACTTTCGTGATGGTAGGCTGTAGATTGCAATTGGGTCTAAACAGTGGTGTTGTAACAAAATACGTAATACGGTAACCAAGTACACCAGTCGGTATGCTTATCGGATACATAGCTCCTAAGGTATACTCCGAGAACCTTATGGGAATTTTCTAACGCTCCTATACTTTCGTGATGGTAGGCTGTAGATTGCAATTGTTCTATTTTCAATAATTTGCACATATCCTTAAAAATTTTGTTTATAAATTCTGTTCCTTGATCAGAGGCTTCAGTTTTTGGAACTCCATATCTAAGGATGAAACATTCTACTAGTCCTTTAGCTACTGTACCCTTATTATTCCTTATTTCGAGTTGGAATAGCTTCAGTGAATTTGGTCAGTTCGTCTTGTAAAGTCAGTACGTATCTATATCCATTCACCGATTCGTCTAAAGGACCTACTAAGTCCCAATATATTTTGTCGAAACTTGATTCTGCAGTTGAAGTTATTTCCATTGGCTGTTTCTTGGGTGTACTATATTTATTCTTCTGACATATTGCACAATGATTCACATATGTAGATATGTCGTTCTGCATTCCTGTCCAGAAGTATTTTTGTTTAATCGTTTTCATCATGCGGTTTATTCCTGCATGTCCACTTGTTGGTAATATATGATAATCGTTGAGCAATATTTTCTTTTTATGAGGATCGGTAATTTCTATACATTTATTTATTAGGTGCACCTTTACATTACTTTTCTTAAACATATCTCCTAAGATTTTTTGGAACTCGCGAATATTGTATTCTCGACGGCCGTCTTCGAATTTCTTAATTTCTTCTTTTGTAATGTATAATTTATTAATTGATAATTTATTTCCGTGCTCTGGTGGCTTGAGTAGCTCTGTAATTATCTTGTTATGACACATACGTGTAGTTCTTTAAGTTGGTCAAAATCCCATCTAATTCGACTTCAAGCGTCAGCTGTGCAATTATCTTTTCCGGGTGTATATTCAATGTGAAAATTATATTCTTCTAGTAGCAGTCTGAATTTTGTTATTCTGCTTGAGTGTTCTTTAAGGGAAAAAGGTAAACTAATGGTCTGTGGTCTGTTATAATTTTGAATTTCCGTCCAAACAAATATGGTCGGTAGTGTTTTATCGCCCATACTATTGCCAGTAACTCTTTTTCGATAGTGCTATAATTCTTCTCAGCACTATTCAGAGTTTTACTCGCATAAGCAATAGGTTTGTCATCAAAATTGGACAATACAGCACCTAGTGCAAAACCTGAGGCGTCTGTCCGTAAAATGAATTCTTTTTCAAAAATCGGGAATTGAAGAATTTGGTGACTAGTAAGGTTTGTTTTAAGAAGTTGAAAAGACTTTTTACAGTTTTGGTTAAAATTGAATTCTACGTTTTTCCTAAGTAATTTGTTGAGTGGGATGGCTATTGTGGCAAAGTTTGGAATAAATTTACGGTAGTAATTAGCAAATGCTACGAATCTTCTTACATCGTCTGCATTTGTTGGGGTAAGATAATTGCTCATTGCTGCCGATTTTGTCGGATCTGGGTGAATTCCCTTTTCGGAAATAATGTGCCCTAGATACAATACTTCTTTTTGTAGGAAGGCACACTTTCCTGGATGAATTTTTAGGTTTACTTCCCTAAGTCGTTTGAACACTTCTATCAAATTTTTGTTATGATCTATGAGGTTCTTACCAAACACCATTAAGTCATCAAGCTAAACGAAACAGCGTGAGTACGCAAGTCCGGCCATCGCTATTGACATCATCCTTAAGAATTTGCTTGGTGAGATTTTTAGTCCCATTGGTAGTCGTTTTAGCTGATAGTGTCCGTCCTCCGTTGAAAATGCTATCATAGGTCTACTTTTTGGTTCCAGTTCCATTTGGTAATATCCTTGACTTAAATCAATACATGAAAAATATACTGCTCCTCCTACCATGTCGTAAATGTCACTAATATTGGTTAACGGGAATTTGTCGTCTTTTATTCTCTCATTTACGTTCCTGTAATCTATAACCATTCGGAATTTTTTGCAGATTGGTAACGGGATCTCTCTTTTTCGGTACTACGAGTTTTGGAGAGTTCCAAGCGGATACTGATGGTTCTATTATGTCATTTTCTAGCATGTTGTCTATTTCGTTCTTTATATCCTGTTTTTGTGTATGTGGTAGTCGGTGTGGTTTGGTATATTTTGGTGTCGCTCCCTCTTTTAGTGTTATATCTGCTTGTCCTACGTGAGTGTAAGTAAGCTTGTCTCCTTCCAAGTGAAAAATATCGTGGAATTTTGTGCATATTGACTCGATTTCAGTTCTCTCCTCCTTATTCAGTGTATCGAAATTAATTTCGCTTAGTAACTTAGTAACAGCGTCTTCCTTTTTGTACTGTAAAATGTAATGCTCGGATGCTGGGAATGATATTGGTTCTACCCATTTAAGGTTTACAGCAGTTTCGCGAGTGTTGAGAATTTTGATGGGGATTTTACGTGTCTGGCCGTAGATATGGATCCAGCCATGTAAACCCCTTTGCACAATTTCTTGAGGATAGAATATCCTGGAATCTGTATGCTTTGTATTCATCCAATATGTTGCTTCACATCTTGGACACACGGTAAGGTTATTTAAACACATGTTGTACATATATCGGTACCGAAAGTTTTCTGTTGTCTGATCGATTACTGCACCAAACTCCATTAAGAAGTTTGCTCTAATAATACCATCGACGGGTATCGGGCAGGAATCGGGTACTACATGGAATTCGTACGGAATACTATTCTTCCCGAAATCTAAGGTGCTAGTACAGGTGCCCTTTGAACGTAGATTCCCTGCTATACCTATAATGTTCGTACTATAGTTTTTTTCTATTGGTATAATTCCCTCAACTACGGAACTTTTTATTACGCAAATGGATGCTCCGGTGTCTAGTAAGCATCGTATGACTTTGTTATTGTTGGATTCTATTTGTACGTAAAGGCCGTTTTCTATCCCAGTCGTATATATGGTACTTGGTATGTCGGGATTTATAGACTCCCCCCCCGAAGGGTTGGCTGTCCCCTCGGTGGGTTATTCGTTTCCCAATGCTCTTACCCTTTGGTTGTTAGTTGGGTTACCATTGGTTGTCCTACTATTATCATTATTATTTATATTTATATTCGGGGCGTAGTTTCTATTATCGTAACCCTGTCGGTAGTTGTTATTCTGGTAGCTCGCTCTATAGCGGTTATCAGAATTGCTCTGTCGAATAACTCTGTTATCGTTATTCTGGTTGGAGTTGTAATTGTTGGTCATGTTATTGTCGTTCCGTCCTCTAGAGTTTTGTCCTCTGAAATTTTGCTCTCTAAAGTTCTGTCCTCTAATGTTCAGTCCTCTAAAGTTTTGTCCTCTAAAGTTTTGTCCTCTAAAGTTTTGGTCTCTAAAGTTGTGTCCTCTAAAGTTCTGGTCTCTAAAGTTCCGTCCTCTAAAGTTCTGGTTATAGTTGAGATAGTTAATCGAGGAATTTGTTGACCCATGGTCTATTTCCAGTAAGTGTTGTGCCGCTTCTTGAAATGTCGTGTGTCTGGCGCAGTCGAGTATAATACGTAGTCTGTCATTCACCCCCTTTTTTAGGAATGCTAATCCCCTAAGATCATTGGCTGCGGTTAATGTTACTCGGTTGCTTTCACCATGGCAAGCTACTTCCAGTTCTGTCATTTTGGTTACTAATGTCTCGATGTCCGTTACGAATTCTCGTATATGTCGGTTTCCCTGATGAGTCCTACTAAGTTTTGTTTGTATTAGGTCTATGGTTTCCTTTGGTCCGCATTTTTTCGTTTGTTAGTCTTTTCAACTCAACTAGTTGTTGCTTCTGTCGCGCTTGTCTGCCTCCTCGTTTCTTTGATGGTGATAGTATAGTATAGACTTCGACTGCTGGCTTCTTCAATTTCTGTCGTCGTCTGTACTCCTCTATTGACAGTGGCTTTGGTCCCCACCTGGTCCTGTTCCACTGGAACCTCGGGCTGTAGCAGGGCTTGTGCTTCCCTGTTGTAATCAGCCGCAAGTGCAAGTTTCTCTTGCTGTCGTTCGTTGGACGAAATGTACGATGATTTAAAAGACTTTGATAAATAACGACGACTTAGAAAAATTATTTTTCTTGATGAAAGTTCAGTGCTCGTATTAAGCCAGAATCTGGCAGGATCGCGATGTAAAGTTGTCATAATTTGTTGGAACAACTTTGCTGTTAATTTTTTGAAGAATTTAGATACCAAGCTCGATATATGACTCGTCAGGCGTGTTGCCGTGTCAACGTAAACCCAAAAGCCGGAGCTCTCTAGGGAGTCAGAATACCGAACTGTTATGATGCTTTAATAAATGAAAACTCGATGATTATTGTTCAACGTTAGGTGTGAAGATAATTTTATTCAGTGAATTTTCCCTTCTTTTATACAAAAATTATTGATCGGTTTTCGACCATGCATCGACTCTGGAATTCCTACTCCTCGACATTCATATTTTACATAATATCGCTTTATCAGCATAGTGTATGTATGTACGTATGTAACATATGACCGACCGCGTCAAGTGTTTTTGGGTTCGTTCGCCTGTGCTGCTGCGTTGACATTATTTGTTTCCACAAGCGAACGACCTCATTTTTTCATTACCATTTCCATGCGTCGCTTACTCAGCGCAATGCATGGAGAGGATTATTAACGTTCTAAGCGGCCGGCGCTCGTTTGACCATGATGCTTAGATTGCATTTTTATTTTCATAGGCGAACGACCGCTGGTCATAAATTATGCTATTGGAGATGTTTTATATTCTTTGTTTCCATGCACCGAGTGTGCCATTAAAGAATACGTATGGGTTATTTTTGTTTACTTTTGTTTTCATGCACCAAGTGTGCTATTAATTAATACGTAGTACTGATTTGCGTATGCTTTTACTTTGAGAGGCACTAGAGTCGATGTAGGGTCAAAAACGTCGTATGCTTTTAGTCATGTTATTTATGTGGTCGCTGGTGCGATCCCTCACAGCGGACATCGAAACATTAGTAGCCAAAATGACAGAACTGGAAGTAGCTTGCCATGGTGAAAGCACCCGAGAACATTAACCACAGCCAATGATCGTAGGGGATTAGCCTTCCTAAAAAAGGGGGTGAATGACTACGGAACATCCATTTGCGTAATAAAAAGTTCCGTAGTTGAGGGAATTAAACAAATAGAAAAAACTATAGTATGAACATTATAGGTATACCAGGGAATCTACGTTCAAATTTCACCTGTACTAGCACCTTAGATTTCGGGAAGAACAGTATTCCGTACGAATTCCATGTAGTACCCGATTCCTTCCCGATACCCGTCGATGGTATTATTGGAGCAAACTTATTAATGGAGTTTGGTGCAGTAATCAACTTTCGGTACCGATATGTGTACAACATAGTTTAACCGTGTCTCCAATATGTGAAGCAACATATTGGATGAATACAAAGCATATAGATTCCAGGATATTCTATCCTCAAGAATTGTGCAAAGGGGTTTACATGGCTGGATCCATATCTACGGCCATAAAGAGAATAAAGAGGTTACTAAGCGAAATAAATTTCGATACACTGAATAAGGAGAAGAGAACGGAAATCGAGTCAATATGCACAAAATTCCACGATATTTTTCACTTGGAAGGAGACAAGCTTACTTACACTCGCATAGGACAAGCAGATATAACACTAAAAGAGGGAGTGACACCAAAATATACCAAACCCTACCGACTACCACATACACAAAAACAAGACATAAAAAACGAAATAGACAACATGCTAGAAAATGACATAATAGAACCATCAGTATCCGCTTGGAACTCTCCGATACTTGTAGTTTCAAAAAAAGAGAGATCCCGTTACCAATCTGCAAAAATTCCGAATGGTAATAGATTACAGGAACGTAAATGAGAGAATAGAAGATAAATTCCCGTTAACCAATACCAATTCTACAAATGGGACTAAAAATCTCACCAAGCAAATTCTTAAGGATGATGTCAATATCGATGGCCGGACTTACGTACTCACGCTGTTTAGTTTACCTTGATGACTTAATAGTGTTTGGTAAGAACCTCATATATCATAACAAAAATCTGATAGACGTGTTCAAACGACTTAGGGAAGTAAACCTAAAAATTCATCCAGGAAAGTGTGCCACTCAACAAATTACTTAGAAAAAACGTAGAATTCATTTTTAATCAAAACTGTAAAAACTTCTTAAAACAATCCTTACTAATCCCCAAATTCTTCAATTCCCGAATTTTGAAAAAGAATTTATTTTACGGACAGACGCCTCAGGTTTTTTGCACTATTGTCCAATTTCGATGACAAACCGATTGCTTATGCGAGTAACACTCTGAGTAGTGCCGAGAACAATTATAGCACTATCGAAAAAGAGTTACTGGCAATAGTATGGGCGATAAAACACTACCGACCATATTTGTTTGGGCGGAAATTCAAAATTATAACAGACCACAGACCATTAGTTTACCTTTTTTCCCTTAAAGAACCCTCAAGTAGATTAATAAAATTCAGACTGCTACTAGAAGAATATAATTTTCACATTGAATATACACCCGGAAAAGATAATTGCACAGCTGACGCATTAAGTCGCATTTAATGGGATTCTGACCAACTTAAAGAACTACACGTATGTGTCATAACAAGATCTAAAACACAAGCAGAGAAGTCAATACAGAAAAATCTAACGGACAGACAGAAAATAGAAGCAGAAGAAAATAATCGTATAATTACAGAGCTACACAAGCCACCAGAGCATGGAAATAAAATAACTGAGCTAAAAATATGTAACAGTTTCGAGGACGAGGAATATCAAATAAAAGATATAGATATAATCCTGGGACCCAACAAAGTTTTGGCATACGTCCCAGTGAAGAATTGTATACTCCTAAGAAGGGACAAGTATGGCACTACAGCCGGATCGACATCATTTTGCGATTTGTTGTTGAGGGACGTGCATCGCATCTGCGAACCATTATCAATAATACATTACAAAAGAAGAAATTAAGAAACTCGAAGACGGCCGTCGAGAATACAATATTCGCGAGTTCCAACAAATCTTAGGAGCTATGTTTAAGAAAAGTAATGTAAAGGTGCACCTAATAAATAAATGTATAGAAATTACCGATCCTCATAAAAAGAAAATATTGCTCAACGATTATCATATATTACCAACAAGTGGACATGCAGGAATAAACCGCATGATGAAAACGATTAAACAAAAATACTTCTGGACAGGAATGCAGAATGACAGATCTACATATGTAAAGCATTGTGCAATGTGTCAGAAGAATAAACATTTTACACCCAAGAAACAGCCAATGGAAATAACTTCAACTGCAGAATCAAGTTTCGACAAAATATATTTGGACTTAGTAGGTCCTTTAGACGAATCGGCGAATGGATATAGATACGTACTGACTTTACAAGACGAACTGACCAAATTCACGGAAGCTATTCCAATTCGAAACAAGGAAGCTGGTACAGTAGCTAAAGGACTAGTAGAATCTTTCATCCTTAGATATGGAGTTCCAAAAACTGTAGCCTCTGATCAAGGAACAGAATTTATAAACAAAATTTTTAAGGATATGTGCAAATTATTGAAAATAGAACAATTACAATCTTCAGCCTACCATCACGAAAGTATAGGAGCGTTAGAAAATTCCCATAAGGTTCTCGGAGCATACCTTAGGAGCTATGTATCAGATAAGCATACCGACTGGTGTACTTGGCTACCATATTACGTATTTTGTTACAACACCACAGTACATACAGAGACAGGGTATACACCATTTGAATTAGTATTCGGTCGAAGATGTACATTACCTTCAAACTTAACAAGACATGTAGAACCAAGATACAACTACGAAGATTTAGTAATTGACTTAAGAGAAAAGTCGCTCATAGAGATACGAGAGATACACTTCTAGACAGAAAAAATGATAGGAAAACTGACTACGATAGGAAGGCTAGAAGTAAACAAACTAGTTTTGAAATAGGTAGTTTAGTTTTGTTAAGAAATGAGAATATAAGAAAACTGGATCCTATTTACATAGGGCCATACGAAGTGTTATCTGAAGAAGGAGTAAACTGCGTAATCAAATACGAGGGAAAGAAAACGAAGGTCCAAAAAAACTTATTGAAGAAATTTTATGTATATATATTAAAAAAATTTTTATTCAGTTTAGACTAAAATATAATTTTTTTTTTTCCAAAAAAAAAAAAAGTAGGGAGAGAGCATGCGAATTAATATCATAAACATTAGAAAGTATTAGGTATAAGAATAATCGATAGAATAGGAATAAGTACTAGGATTAGAGACCACAATAATAAAGATCAAATTACTTCTATATCCCAGTAATTAAGAAGCATTATGAATACTAAGCAAAACCATTTATTAATACCATTATACAAAAAAATTCAATAAAAATAATGTAAGTTCTTTCGTGTTCGTAGTAAAAATTAAAAAATAAACCTAAATTTAATTAAAATTAAGACATTGGCTTATCAAAGTAAAAATTTAACAACAAAATTGTAATTATCCATAGTAAATAAAAATTGAGTAATAATTATTCAACGTAATTAAAAACCAAGCTAATACTCATACATAGCAAACAAGAAACAAAAATAAAAAAAAGAGAGTTCGTAACTACTTAATTTATTCAACTTAAGAAATTAGTTATTTAAGAATCCTACACAAAAAAAAATTTGTAGGTAACATAACATTTAAAAAAAATATATATTTTCACACGCCCATAGACGAAAGTGACTGTTTCATACACTATAACCTAGCCTCGAAAGTAGCCCTTATACACACTAGTGAGTTAACATATAAAACACTTTTGTTATTTACTGCAATCTCAGCGAACACATTGCGCATGAGCTAGAATTCTCTTTTGTTTGTCGTTTGTGAATGTTATGTGAATTATATCCACCTCATGAAGACAGCAAAAAAATTAGGAAAGTTTTCAAATTAGCTCATCGGCGAACTTGTCTCCGTATTTAAATTTAAACCACAGACAAAACATTACTATTTTCAATCTATGTGTGTTCTAAGTTTTTCGCTGTCGCCATTTCGATGGTTGTATTTTATACCTGCTCGCTGTTTTTTGGTGTTGCTTCGTTTCTGTTAATTCTCATTGCGCATGAGCACTAAAATGCAGTCGCTATTGTTTAATTTTCTTTTCACATTCAATAATCAGTACTATTAGAACAATAGAAGCGACCGCGACGGTATTTATTCGGAACTTTTATTTTTGTTATACGAGTATTACGAAAAATGGAAAATATTAATGTTTCGAGTGATTTATTGAAGCAGCTCAAAATACTTGTCTACATTTATTACCTGATAAATCCCAGAAGAGGTATGAATTTACGTATAAGCAATTTATAACCTGGAAAAAAGGCAAAAAAATCAAATTGTCTTTTTCAGAAAATGTGCTTTTGGCTTACTTTGGAGAATTGTCTACAAAGGTAAAACCCAATACTTTATGGGTGCAATATTCCATGCTGCGGAGCACACTTATTGCTTACCATAACGTAAATATAAACGAATACAAGAAATTAAGACCATTTTTGAAGAAGACATCAAGCGGTTACAAACCAAAAAAATCTAAAACCCTTACAAATTCTTACATGAAGCTTCTGATGAAAAATATTTGTTCACAATGGTAAGGTTGATAGAAACATCTTCTATGAAATTATATTTATTTAACTGTTATTCTAGGTATCGTTCATTGTTGGAATAACGGGAGCATGTCGTAAACAGGAAATAGCTACCCTACAGATCGACGATGTTGAATATTTCGAATCAGCTGCAATGATTCACGTAAAGGATACCAAAAACTAACAACCACGATCATTAACCATTACTGGAAAGTTGTTTAAATACTTTAAGAAATACGCCATGCTGAGGCCATCAAATATAACTGAGCGGCCTTTCTTTTTAAATTACCAACACCCAAAAAGCTCCAAACATCCAGTAGGTATTAATAAATTTGGCTTCGTGGCAAAAGAAATAGCCTCCTACTTACATCTGGAGCATCCAAATTTATACACTGGGTATTGCTTTCGGTCGTCTGCAACGACTTTGGTAGATGCCGTTGGCGACATTACAACACTTAAACTGATTACATTGACGATTCGGTCAAAAACAAAATGGATGTAGCAAACAAAATTTTGAAAGCTGTAAAACGAGTGGAATCTTCGAAAGAAATACCATCAACACCCATATTAGACTACAAAGAAAATATTTTACAACAAAATGTAATAATTCCGAATGATAATTCAACAAGTACACCCCCAATTAGTTTAACAAGTCGTTTTAACAACAACATAACAATAAATTTCATTACAAAATAAAAAAGTGAAAATTGTCAAAATTGTAATACATTTGTGTGTATGTATATTAATTATTGACAACACGAATACGACACGACAAATTGTCTTTCAGCAGAAAAATTGTTTTGGTCGTGTGAAAAATAGCGTACATTACTCGCTGAAAAGTGCTCATCGTGCTCGTTAGATTGCAACACTCGGCTGCTGCCTCGTGCTTCATGCTTCAAACTCGCACGATAAACTCCACTTTCCTTACTCGTTAAGTTATATACTATAAAACACTACATTGAAAAAATTCTTTTTGAGATCCCTTATTGTAGAAGTGGCGCGGAAAAGAAGAAATCAATATATGTCATGATTTCTCCTTTTTCCCCAGGAAGGGTGGTGTAAGGGATCGCACCAGCGACCACATAAATAACATGCCTAAAAGCATACAACGTTTTTGACCCTACATCGACTCTACTGCCTCTCAAAGTAAAAGCATACACAAATCAGTACTACGTATTAAATAATAGCACACTTGGTGCATGAAAACAAAAGTATACCTATTCTTTAATGGCTCACTCGGTGCATGGGAACAGAAAATATAAAACATCTCCAATAGCATAATTTATGACCGGCGGGTCGTTCGCCGATGAAAATAAATAAATATCATGGGCAAACGAGCGCCGGCGGCTTAGAACGTTTATTACCCTTTCCATGCATTGCGCTGAGTAAGCGGCGCATGGAAATGGTAATGAAATAATAAGGTCGTTCACTTTAGGAAACAAATATGTCAACGCAGCAGCATAGGCGAACGAACCCAAAAACACTTGACGCGGTCGGTCATATATTACATACGTACATACATACACTATGCTGATAAAGCGATATTATGTAAAATATGAATATCGATGAGTAGGCATTCCAAAGTCAATGCCTATTAATTTTTTTTGTATAAAAGAAGGGAAAATTCACTGAAAAAAAACATCTTCACACCTAACGTTGAACAATAATCATCGAGTTTTCATTTATTAAAGCATCATACCAGTTCGGTATTCTGACTCCCTAGAGAGCTATGGCTTTTGGGTTTACGTTGACACGGCAACACGCCTAACAAGTCAGATATCTAAATCTAAATTCTTCAAAAAAATTAACAGGAAAGTTGTTCCAACAAATTAGGACAACTTTACAGAATGACCACATATTTACCGTCGCCAAAAGCTACGAAATTTTTAGGTTTTCTAGCCCGGTGCAAGAAATATTTCCCTTCCAGAACGTTTTGTCAATCGGAGATACACATGTGTTTAAAATGTGAAGAAAATCGGTCTAATTTTTAAATAATTTTGTATGGACACACCTCGCGCCTTAGGGCCCGTTCACTCCAATAATTTTACAAAAACTTTTGTCCATGGGATATACCCATGTGTTTGAAGAAAATCAGGCTAATCTTTAAAAGATTTATATGGGCACCCCTCGGACGGGCCGTGACTCCAAAAATGTTACAACAAGTTTTGTCCATCGGAGACATAGATGTGTTTAAATTTTAAAGAAAATCGGGCTAATTTTTAAAAAAATTGTGTGGGCACCCTTCTACTTCTAATGCTGTAAACCCAGACCAAACGCATGTGTGTTTGTGGGATGTGAATACAGTGTACAAAAAATAAGAAGTCGCAAAGAGCGAGAAACGTAAGATGTGGTAGTGGGAAACAGAAATATTTTATATGGTTGATTACTAAATACAAATACGTTTGGTCTCAATCTAAGCATGTATCTGTGTACGATCGGAACAGTTGGGCTTTCTATAGAGAAGGTTTTGCCCCAGGCCCGCAGCTTAGCATTTTTTTTGATTTGTCAGTGTACATCCAGTTCTGAGCTATGCTTAAAGTTTCAAGTCTCTAGCTCAATGAGAAGTTAATTTAAAATCAATTACAAAAGTCAAATCAAATCTAGTGGTCACAATGCAAGTAACAAGGTCAAATTTGTCCAATACTCGAATTTCAAACGGTACAAGCTTTGCAATGTTGTAACTTAATCTCAGATAAGTATTTTTTGTGGCAGTTGAGAATTTACTTCGTCCGTTTAAGTACCAGTATATAACAATTATAAAGTAGTTATAAGTATTATAGAAAAAACAAAACTTTGTAATCATTAATTTAGTGAAAACCAAATTCATAAATAAATAAACAGAGAGGCATTAAAAAAACAACCCATAAAAATTAAAATTGTTCATGTAAATTCTCTAATAGAAGATGGGTATGTGTTAAAATTTGAAGTCATCGGGTAATTTTTAAAAAATTTACATGGACACCACACGGGTCTCAGGGCCCTATCACTCCAACATCGGGGTAATTTTTAAAAAAATTACATGGACACCACACGGGTCTCACGGCCCTGTCACTCCAACAAATTTACAAAAAATGTTGTCCATCGGAGATACAGAGGTGTATAAAATTTGAAGAAGATCGGGTTAAATTTTTTGAAAATATCGGGTTAATTTTTTAAAAAAAAATTTGGGGTCCAATGACCCTGGGCCCGGGGTCTCCAAAATTTTTACAAAAAGTGTTTTTCATCGGAGATACATACGTATATAAAATTTGAAGAAAATCGGGTTGATTTTTTTTTTTTTTTAATTTGGGACCCCGGAGCCCGGGGTCTCCAAAATTTTTACAAAAAGTGTTGTCTATCGGAGATACATGCGTGTATAAAATTTGAAGAAAATCGGGTTATTTTTTAAAAAAAATGTTATGGGGTCCCACGAACCCGCGGCCCGGGGTCTCGAAATTTTTAACAAAAAGTGTGTAAAATTTGAAGAAAATCGAGAAAAATTTGTTAAATATTTGTATGGGAGCCCCCAGCCCCCGGGGTCCGAGGGGCCTCAAATTTTAATAGAAAGTGTTGTCTACACATGTATACAAAATTTCAATAAAATCAGGCTTTGGGAAGTGGGTTAAAAATTGATCGCAAGATTCCACGACAGACGACCGACCGACCGACTGCCGTGCCACGGTCAAGTGAAGTTAATATAGAGAATTAAAAAAGTACGCATAGTATGATGGGCAAAATAATGCAGTCAAGTATCAATCTTAAACTTTAATTATATGTTAAAATTATGTGCCAAAATCTCCCATAAAGTATTTTTTTCCTTTTTAAAGGAGAAGAGAAATATTTTGCTATATTTTGATATAAGGCATCTTCAAAAAAAATTAAAATCTTTGGCCCCTTAAGTAATAGATATGTTGTTAGAATCATCATTAAAAAAAATTTGTATTAAAAGAATTAAAAAACTTTCATTTAAAATTTAAGTCCAGCGATATATAATCGACTAGTGTACAGCGGGGCTCAAGAGAAACTGCATTCAAAGCAAAAGTTCATAGACATATCCCCTTTTCTCCTCCTTTTCTCTAACGCCCACGCTGTGCCAAGCATAAAGAGCATTTAAAGCGTGCGAAACCCTTAACGCCTGCGCAAATTATAAAACAAAAATATACTGCCTTTTCTCGCAACGCTAGTATTAGAGCACAAAGATGTTACTCAGTAGCTTATCCGTCATAACGCACCGCAGCTCAAAACTGAACTTTGAAATTTTCAAATTCAGTGTCACCATCAAACGTAGGAAGGAAGTGTCTGGATTCTAGATGATTCTGGAATGAAACTGAAAATGCTTTGTTGATTTAGTTTGAAATCTTTTTTTTGCAATCGCTCTTAGCATTGACAAAAAATATCGCTCATCCGTTGCATTTGCTGATTAAACATTACTTCCATTTGCTGGTCAAACATGCTGTTCATTTGTTCAGTATTCTTCTGCATGTGTTGCATTATAGCTTTTATCATCGCTTCCCCATTTGGCACTACTTTATCTTCTGAGGTAGACGATTTTCGTTTTCCATTAGCTCCGTCTCAATCTCAATCAGTTGTCTCCCAGACGCCACTGTGCACGGCCGTGCTGCTCACCAGCGCACGCGAGTTGAAAAAGATATAAAATAATCTTACATTTTGTAAAAATGTCTAATCAAATTAATTCATCTCTTCATCCGGAGCATCCGAGCATGTATTCATGTGTGTTTTATTGAGTATTGATTACTCTCTCTACTTTATGCTAATTTTTTTTAATGTGATGAAAATAAAAAAAAAGAGAAGAGATTTACAGAAAGCATTTAGGTGCGCGTAATTAAGTGAACCGGACTAAAAAATTACTGTCATTTGTATAAGAGGCTGGTTGAAAATTAACTTCTTATCTGATGACGATATACAGAAGTGTGTTTAACGAGTCGAACAATCTGACCACTTTTTTTCGAAATAAACTGACAACTAAAAAACCCACTGAAACTGAATGTTGAACTGACGTTCTTATAAAGCAGATTTAAAACACAATCGTTTATATAATTATTCAGTCGTAAGCGGGAGTGTGCAGAAGATATTAAACCATCGACACGGAAAATTTCGTGGATTAAGTTTCACATAAAAATAAAAGCAAACAAACGAACCATAATTTTATTAACAAAACAAGAAATAAGCTGTGTAGTGTATCAATATTTAAAATATAAAATTTTTTTTTACCTCTGCTATGAGGACAACAGCAAGTTTTAGCCAAAATAAATTGGAAGCAAGAAAAATTAAGCGATGAATAATTTTTAAAAATAATTTTTTTTTCAGCAAATACAAATGCAAACAAAGAACACCCATCTGCCGACCCTTTGGGTCCGCTTCCTGAAGGTTGGGAGCAAGCATTAACGGATTCTGGAGATGTTTACTTCATTAACCACGTTAATCGCACCACATCATGGAACGATCCACGAATACGTACGTTTTATTCACTTTTGCTTTTAACTAAGGCGTGTAAGCTTTAACTGTAGTGTAATGTAGTGTTGTAGTGTACTTTGATTTCGAGTCTTTCTAATTTCCTTTTGACTTTTGTTGCTGCACTGGTGGAGTTGAAAAAAAAAACATCGAAAAATTGAAAGATCAGTGAGAGATTCTCACTTTACAGTTAGGCTTAGTGTTTTTTGTTTATTTGCGTTTTGTTGTGATGCGTGAATTCAGGGTGGATATAAGCAACATTTGTGGGCTAAGCTTTGCCACATATGCCGACATAGCAGATAATTAACCTGCTTTTTTGGCACTAAGTGAAACCCAGATGAATAAAGACTCTGATGTTACAGAACTAAGTTCACTGGATATAACTTGGTGCCCGTATTTTTCCCACATCGTGGTTTAGCAAAATTATTACGTAATGATGTAGCTTACAAACTTCTAACTGGTTACAGCCAATGTTCCAACCCGGAAAACAATTTTATTTTGTTAAAAGTTAAAATACATACGCAAAACATTTATTACTGATTTTTATACCTATGGAAGCCTCAACTTAGACAGAGCTTCAACTCTTAAAGAATTTGATGTACTGTATGACTTAATTTTAGAATTGTAACCGAAGAATCTTATGCTGAAATCTTTATGCGGCGATTTCAATTGCCCACAATTCTGGTTGACTTCGCCACTCTGGACAGACAACACCCGAAGGGAGCTATGCTGAGCTATTCGCTGAGATAAATTGTCTTACTCAGCACATGAATGATCCTACACTAATTTCTGACATTGCAAATCATTCCGCCAACATTATGGACTTGTTAGTTACGTCTCGTCGTGATAAATACACATTTAAATTATCATCACCTCTAGGCTCATCCGACCATTGTGTTGCATCAGCTAATTTCTCGTTTCTAGAACACTCAGTTAAGGAAAAAACTCCAAAAACTCAAATCGGTGATTCGGCACTCCGACAGCTCCCTTAGGTTGGCAAAGAAGGGTTTTTTAAAAATTTTGGAGTCGGAAGCCCGCCAAGTCTGGACAGCTGCAGAGATAATGAATGAGAGTCTACCTCTCATTGACAAACCTGCAGCTTCTACAAAAAGTATTGTGCGGAATTCCCAGCCAGTGGCCAGTGATAACAGCCACGGCTTTGGAAATATCTTTCCGTGATCTTGAGATCAGTTCGGTGGATTTTTTTTTATTGTAGTTAGGCCATATCGCCCTCGAAGTAGAGCAGTTAGTCAAGTCATTCCACCTTAGCTGTTCCTTGGTGGTATGGAAAGTGAGGACGCATTCTCTGACGGAGCTCAAAGGGCAGCACACACGCTTAATGTGGTCGATGTCCAATGTTACGCCCTTCTTCGCCCGTACATCTGCTTTCTCGTTTCCGTCAATGTCGCTGTGCCCCGGCACCCACACTAGGTTTATGTACATGCTTTGACTTACTGAAGCTAATTTAGCTTGGCTCTGCCTGACAAGTTTTGAGTTGTTGCTAGACGCAGTAATGGCTCTGATTGCGGACTGGCTGTCCACGCATATGCAAACCCTACCATTTCTAGCGGTACTGTTAGCAAATGCAGAATGCAGTAGTCAGTTGAGGCTGGTATCGTATCCTTCGGAAGCAGCTGCAGTAAATTGCAGTGCCCGTACGGCTTACCATCAAACCACCCAGATTCTCTGAGACGGACAGCGCTGCACGTCGCAACATATTATAAATAGGTCAGGTGGTAATAGGTGTGTAGGGCCTGCAGGGCCCGCTCTTGCGACAACCGGCCAAGTGTGCGAGCACGAAATCTTCTTGATTGCTTATTTATTTTTGCAAAATGAGTAAGAGTACACACACATGTGCTGGTTATTTTACGCCAGTCGAGACGCTTGGTCGGTTATCAGCAAAGCAATCTCGTTTGTTCCATCGTAGCCGGGGCACGCGTCGAAATATTTTATACAATAGCATTATTTTTGTAATCCGTTGTCACATTAAGAAAATAAAAAATTTAATAAAAATATCATTGAAGGTTCTACCTTTTCTTTACAAGACAATCTTTGCAAGACTACGTAAAAAACAACGGGTATTTTTGTTGAGAGCGCGACAATGCATATAACAGAACTATATATTTGTTGGTTTATTTGATCGTTGTGTAAATCTTGATCTCGATCACAAAAGTTTTTCAAAAATGTCCCTTCCGGGAAATCAGAACATAACGGATCAAACCGCCGCAGTTCACCATAGCAACATTTCGAGTGGCTTAGATTCTGATTCAGAGAATTTGCGCGTTAATTTACCGGAATTCTGGCACCAAAATATACGCGTGTGGTTCAAGCAGGTGGACGCGCAGTTTTCTATCCGCAACGTTCGAAGTGACTTGAACGATACAACCTCCTTCTAACGGCGCTAAAGCCTAAGGTCTTACGCACGTAGCACCGTTGGTAGAAAACCCGCCGGAATTGGGAAAGTACGAGGCACTTAAGGATCATCTATTTAAGGTTTTCTCGGAATTAAAACAGCGTCGCATAAAAACCCTTCTGTCAGACCTACAGATAGGCGACCGGAAGCCTTCCTATCTACTGAATGAACAGCGGCAAGTAGTGGCAATCTCGTTTCAGGCCAAATGCCTCGGTCGTTATGGGTACAGAGGATATTCAAGTGGTGGTAATAGCCGCTCCTGGTACGCTAGATGACCTCGCTACCATAGCGGATAATTTGGGATCTAGGGATCTGGGATCCCTGGATCATACAAAACTGCAGCTGTCAGCAATCGTCAACCACCGACTGCCAATGCCGGTAATATTGTTCATGCAAAAGCTCGAGTCGATTAGTTAATGGCGTCCAAGTCCAAGAACTACAAATTAAACGGGGGCGCGTTAGCGAACGACGTTTTCCTAGCCAGGTACGACCACGTTCCCTATCTCGGAGTCAACGTTCTCCGTTTGTTGGTATCACCGAAAACACTGGTATAAACTAAGTATTTGATATTGGTGGAACGGTCGGTCGGTGACAAAGAGGCGTGAGGATGGCGATTGGACGAGTTCGTCCGCTCTGATTCTTTTCCATATGCCTAACACAACGCAAAAACAACACATACGATCGTATCGTGAGTTGTAAGTTGCGTTTCTAGGTGTCAAGTACTTCCGCCACTCGCTCGATGCTCGTCAGTTCACAATTCTGACTGAACATCTACCTTTGACATACCCATTCAAACAACGTTCAGACAAAGCGTCTCCGAGAGTGTACAGGCATCTGGACTTCATTGGACTGTTTACGACCCGCAAAAATCGTCCCTACATACCACCACTAGAAAGGGAAAGCGTGTTCCAGTCAATTCACAACCTGGCACATCCGGGAGCTATTTCGTCACAACAAGGCGCAACTTCAACATTACGACCTAACATCAGAACGTTTCAGCCACTTCATCATTGACTTGGTCGGGGCCCTTCCTCACTCAAACGCTTTTAGCTATTGCCTTACAAACATCGATCGCTTTAGTCGTTAGCCAGAAGCTATACCTTTGGAGAATCAAACTGCTGAAACGGTAGGCAAATCACTTGTGAACGGCTGGTTCGCACGTTTAGGCGTTCTTACCAGAATCAGCACCGACCAAGGCAGACAGTTCGAGTCGGCACTCTATCACGAATTAGAGTTCCAATCATTGGCGAACGACAAGTTATCACCCACGAGTAATAAAATTGGTCCGCGCTACTTCTACTAATTCTACTTGGTTTGCTTGCGCACTACACACGAACGATATGTGTGTGTGTGTATATGGCCAGACTCTACGATTGCTTGGCGAATTTTTTTGTGCATCACGCACACACAACTCAGAATCCGAGTCTGTATTGAGTGGTCTATTTAATAAACTAATATACCTATATAACTACCTACTATAGTTTGGGATGAGCGCGGGGGCGTTCGTAATGAATTGCTCGGCTCGAAGCAGCGGCCAACAGTTGCAATAGTATTATCAACTGAGGGCTGCGTACTTGAAAGTACTACTGAGCACTCGAAGGGCGTTCGTAATGAACTACTCGGCTCGAAGCAGCGGCCAACAGTTGCAATAGCATCAACAACTGAGGACTGCGTACTTGAAAGTAAGGGCGAGGTATTGCGGAATTCACGGAGGGCGTTCGTTATTGAACAGCACAGTTCCTCTGTAATGCTTAAAAGTGCAAGACAAATTTCAAAAATAGGAGTGTTTTACCACTGGGAGAAATATATATGTCTTTATCAGACGGAAATACTCTTCTCCACACTCCCCGACCAATAGTGGTTTTCCGTCCCATGTCATTACTTTATTATTTCGAATTGCTGGGAATTTTATCTTCCCAGATATTGAATAATAAATTGTTCGTATACGTGTTACGTTCGTATACGTACAATTTATTCTTTTGTCCATTTTTATTATTGTTATTATTGGTCTTATTATTCTTATTATATTTTATTTGGACATGGGGCGCGACCAAAACCTTCTCTATATACACATGGATGGATGGGTTCAGATCAATTTCACACATTGGGTAGCTTTAACACGGAAGCAGTCGTTGACGGGATTTCGGTTAATCTGGTAGTTCATGTTGTTCCCGATAGTGTTGTTCCGTACGAATTGGTATTGGGAAGCGAGATAACAAACGTCGTAGAGAAGAGAGGTAAGGCCCAATTTGTCGAGATGGAAGAAGCTGCCAGTGTTTTGAATTCTGACGAACAGGAAGAGTTATACATCACCTGCTGTGCCATTAACGACCTGATAAAGATCAACGACAATCCAAATTACAGAATGAGACTTACCAAGATGATCGTGGAGTATAACACAAACAAGACGAAAGACACGAGTCAAAATGCGGATCGTTTTGAAAGAAGATGTATCTGTTTTTCAATATTTTTGAAGGTTATCAGCGGAACAACGATGTCAAGTAAATGCTATTGTTGAGGAGTGGATCGACGAGGGGATTGTGAGACCCAGCTCATCCGAATACGCCAGTCCGATCGTTCTAGCCAAAAAAATAATAGAACAATTCTACTATGCGTGGCCTATAGGCGCATCAACCAGAAGATCATCTCATCGAGGATCAGATTGACAGGCTGGCGGCAGCAAAGATCTTTAGTACTCTGGACCTTCGGAATGGGGTTTTCCATGTCCCAGTCCAAGAAGACAGCGTGAGGTATACGGCCTTCATTAAAACTGATGGGCAATTCGAGTTTCTTGTTGTTCCATTTGGCCTGAGTAACTCTCTAGCAGTGTTCCAGCGTCACAATAAGGCAGTGTTCAGAGAACTGATTGCTGCTGGAATGATGTTCCTGTACCTAGAAGACAGCATCCTTCCCTCTGACGATGAGGAGCAACTGGAGACTGTCCAGTTGTCAACCTTGAAGTAAAGATTGTTAGTAATTAAGGTAACATCTATTACCTCCTCCTACCCGCTATACTTATCCGAACTCGGAAAAATAAAAGTATGACAAATTTTTAGGTTCGAATTTATAAGAAATTTCTGGACTGCCTCGGGCGGTACGGGATCCTCATGCGGGAAGTATGCAGAGGATATGTAGAGATGACATCCATCTATCTCGTCTGCCTTAACGACTGTTAAGTCCGATGAGCTGTAGTTAGGACAAAGGAAAGCGTTTAAGTGTTTCTTTACTAAGGATACAGGAGTTATACTCTTTGTAGCAGGGACCCATGAAGTCAGTACCTCTGACCCATGGTTCCTGTATCAATACGATGTCTATGTTTTCCTCCCTTAGGAAAACCTGCAGATTGCCCGAGGCACTTCTCGAGTGCTTCAGGTTAAGCTGCAGTGCCTTAGACATCGTTGCCATTATGTGATTGGGGGGCATCAGGGCCATCAATAGACGGGCTTCCATCTATTTTTAGCCCCTCTAGCAGACCGGAGGCTGCGTGCTGCCTAATGCCAAACCTGAACCTATGTCCTGCTCTTTTGAAGGTTCCAGGCACTCCTGACTAATGATTAGCACCAGGGACATGTTGTTATGCAGCGGCTTTTCGGCTTTCAGTACGCTCCAGTTCCCCATTGGAACCTCAGGATTTTGCCGCATAAGACATTGGAGGACCTTTTCGTTGTCAACCTCCATCTTAGGTAGCCAGATGCGAGCCCTCGGCCTTCTCGGAAACTCGCTGACGGGGATGAGCTTGATTTTCAAACCCTCCCAGTCGTTGCCAATCTTAGCAACGCACTCGCCAAGGAAACTCAGAGACGCTTGGTCCTCGCACCTAATGACCCGAAAGCCTCTGACGAACTCGGAGCAGTCGAAAAAGACTAGTGTACCTTCGGACAGGCGAGCCTCGATGACGCCCCACCAGAATCGGCTTGCAGCTTCTCGAAACCTCGTCGATGAACTTCACATTTAAGTGACTGCTGGCTACCTCTTTGAGAGTTTGGGAGATACATCCATCTCGTCAGAGTTAGCTATAGACTCCTTCCTTGGCCACCTTAGCATCACCACTGGTAGACGCCTCGGTGAGTCTACCCTTCTTCGGAAGCCTGGCCTTCATCGCTGCGTTACTGGTCTCGTCTAGAGACCTATTACACTTCTGGCAAGAAGTAGCAGTAACCTTGACGCTATTCTGCCTTTTGTTAAACTCCTTTATCACTCTTTGATATCAGAGGGTGTCAGCATTAATACGGACAGCCCAACGGTACTCCTGCTTCAGACGGGCGCCTGCGGTATTGCTTTTTCTCTTGCGTTTGGAAGGGACCGCACCTGCAGCCCCAGGAATGTCTGTTGTTGTTGGTCTGAGAAGTGGAGTACTATGAAAAGTACTAGCACTGCTCGGTTGCAGAGCACCACGACTGGTGCTTGGTCTGCAGCTATCCTCTAGCGTATCCTGACTGGACGCCCGAAGATCACTTTCGGACGAGCCACCTAGCGCAGTCCTCTCCTCCTCCTCCGGTAAAGAAGAAGTACCGCCTTCAATGTTTTTGTGCTAGTTTTCTTAAAATTCTCAGCAAGCGACTGTGTTATTTTTGAACTGGGACCCCAGCCAGGCTGATTCTCTGCACGGAACGCGTGATACCTTATTCCAGCCCAGGGGATAGGAGTGGGGATTGGGATAAAAAAAGAGGATGGAGAGAGGAAGCTGGGAAGGGGAGAGAGGGCTGAGCGACCTTTGGTTTCAGGACTCATCTAGAGAAAACACTCAAGAATCTTTGACCTTACTTAGCCCCTACAACTCTTCAAGTTCGATGCTCATGTAGAGGGAAAAACGACGAAAATACAAGCGTGCCAGAAATAATTGCAATGTAGAAATTTGGCGAGCCAAATTCGCCTATAATAAAATATTGATGCAAAAAATACTACAATGTCCCAAAAGTTGTTAACATTTTTGGTCAATCGTGAAAAGAATCAAAAATACTGCCTCTTCGTCATTTTCAACTATCATTCACAACGACATTCCAGCTGTCGGCTCTAGTTTCTCGCTTTTAGATTGTGCTTTGCTTCCACCTGTACTTTCGAGTGCCGAACACCTTATGCTTAATCTTCCAAGTTGTGTTGGTTGATTTTAAGTCTGATATTTACCGAAAAATGCGGGCTGTGTTTTGTCTCCGACACTCTTTCTTATTTTCATTACCGATATTCTTTCTTTAAATTCTAATCCAAACATTCATCGCTGACGATAGTACTCTTAGCTTCTCTTCTATGTTCGCAGGTTCACGTCCTTTTTCTTCGGATGTGAAACTAGAACAAGCGTATGTTAAGCTCGTTGAATTCTGACCTCTACAGCATAGTAAAGTATGGAAAACACAATCGAATTTTTAACGCTGCCAAAACCCAATGCTGTCTTATGTCGTTAAAGCGAAATAGTAACCCTCAGACATTATCCATGAAAGGCACTTTCATCGAGAAAACTGAAAAACTAGTAATTCTTGGAATGTGTGTCAACAGCAACAGTAATGACCACTTATTCAACGTCGCAAAAAATGCTGCGAAGTGCCTTGGCTCGGCTTCATTCGTCGCAAACTTGAGTATAACAGTCATGTCTGGTCAGGTGCACCTAAAAAAAACCTTGCATCTGCTTGAAAGAATACAGAACCCAACGATAAAACTTATCGGTGACGTAAACATAGCGAAATCAATAGATTCACTTAAACATCGCCGGAAAGTTTTCTGCTTTTCACTGTTTTGTCGCTTCTTCCACCAGTGGTGCTCAAGAGACATAGCCAGTTGCATGCCAGCTTTCCTTAAATTAAACTGCATTGTCCGTGGCGCTCTAAATGCTCATCAGTTTACCCTCAAGGCTTCCATATAAATTATATGTATTTTTAAAAAATTTACCCGATTTTATTCAAATTTTGTATCTCCGATGACAACATTTTTTGTAATTTCTGAATTCATTCAGTATTCCACCAGGCAACACAGAATACACCATTCTGCAACTCCAATTCAACAATAACTTCACCCTCTCCTCTAGATCATTCTGGTAAGAAGCTCGTTTGATAGATGAAGAGATATATTTTAACACAGGCGGATCAAAAACTGATGTTGGGGTTGCGTAGGTCTTTTCTTAAAAAGCTTAGTTTCTATAGTGATTTCCAGGCTGAGATATGGCTATAAATGAAGTTTTATATTGGCTGAAGATATATGTAATATCCGCTAATGATATCCGCATCTTCTCCGATAGCCAAGCTGCACTGAAGTTCCTGCAATTAGTCTATACATACTCTATTGTATCCCAAACATCTCTCAAGGATATGGCGGAATAGTTCAACATTCACCTGTGCTGGGTGCCGGGGCATAGAGACATTCCAGGAAATTTTTAGGTTGATGAACTTACCAATGATTCTTCTTTATGTCCTGTATCCCCTTGTGGGTCCTAGGGCCTCTACTACGCCTACGCGCCATCGCGTGCGGTTCCTGGCAATAAGCTTCAGCTCTCTCCAACTCTTCCCCAATTGCCGTGCCTCCTCTTCAACTGTTCTGCGCCATGTATTTCTCGGACGACCCGTTCGTCTACCATCCTGAGATAACGGCTTCCATTGCATTGCGTAGTTTGCTATGGAACTGTCGCCTTTTCGGAGTGTATGACCAATCCACTGCCACTTCCGTCGTTGGATTGTTGTGCCTATTGGTTCCTGACCCGTTCTTTGGTAAAGATGTTCGTTAGAGATACGATTAGGCCAGAAAACCCTTAAGATGTTCCGTAGGAAACTATTTACGAATGTTTGTAATCTTTTTGTGATAGTAGCGGTCACCTTCCAAGTGCTGCACCCATACAACAGCACAGATTCAACATTTGAGCGAAACAGTCGCAGCTTGGTGTTTAAGCTGATCGCATTGCTTCGCCATATCATGGACATCATTCCAAACACCGATTTTGCTTTACCGATTCGGTTGACAATGTCCTGTTCGGTTCCACCTTCGGTCGAGACAATACTCCCAAGATATTGGAAACTCTCTACTCTCTCTACCGGCTGTCCGGCAATGTTAACATGAGTAAGTGAGTTAGTGCCGAGGTTGATGATTTTGGTTTTGGCAGTATTAATCTTCAAACCCGCAACATTTGCCTCCCTCTCCACATTTGTTGTCATTTGGTGCAGCTCCATAATTCTGTGTGAGAGTAAACAAACGTCGTCAGCGTAATCCAGATGTTTGAGTTGAGATGTAAGAGTCCAACGAATTCCTCCGTTTCCAGTAGATAAAGCTGCGCGAAGTACATCGCTAATCACCAACAAAAAAAGGTTCGGCGATAGAATACAACCTCATCGTACCCCACTTAGGATCTCGAATTCCTCCGACAGCTTTCCTTTATGTAGCACATGACATTTAGAGCCATCATAGGTTGCTTTAATAATAGCTATTAGTTTATCGGGTATACCTCTCCTGCGCAAGGCGAGCCAGATAAACTGTCTGTTGGCACTGTCAAACGCCTTCTCAAAATCGATGAACAGTAGGTGCAGTGGTGACCGGAATTCAACGCACTGTTCAGTAATGATCCGCAGGGTGTTTATGTGGTCTACACAGGAGGATCCAGTGCGGAAACCTGCTTGTTCGGCATCGAGTGTATCTTCCAGATGTTCCTTAATACGCTCAAGTACTACTTTGGCTATTACTTTTGCAACTGCAGGGAGAACGCAAATGCCTCTCCAGTTTTCGTACTCCATAAGACTACCTTTTTTAGGAAGCTTGACAATCATTCCCTTCTTCCACTCGTCGGGGAATCTTTCTACCTCCCAAGCTCTCTCTACAAGAGGATTTAAAAGCTCTGCTGATGTCGTCGGAGCTGCACGCAGAAGCTCTGCGGGTATACCATCTAGTCCTACCGACTTGTTGTTCTTTAGTGCGTTAATCGCGGTAGCGATCTCGTCTTTACTGGGAGTTGAGGTGCGAATTCGGGAAATTGTTACTTCCGGCAGCTCCGTTTGATTTAAGTGCATATCGTTAGCAAATACACGGTTAAGGACCGTAGAGAAATGCTCCTTCCACCGCTTGAGCTGATCCTCATCTGAAACGAGTACGGCACCATCTAGGCCTTTCACCGGATGTTGGCTAGAGCGGTGACCACCTGTCAGCTCTTTGGTTATTCTGTAAACGGTTCTGCTATCGCACCTGCTCGCTGCTTCCTCTGCTTCTGAGGCCAGGTTGTTAATATAGTTACGCTTGTCACGTCTTACACTACGCTGCACTTCTCTCATTTTTCTTCGATACATGGACTCTAGCTCGCTCCTCGCTGCTGCTGGGATATCTACAATACGAGCTTTAAGTAGCTTACGTTCTTCAATCCGCCTCCAGGTATCTTCGGTAAGCTGATTGCTTCCACTCCTTGCGATAAATGATCCCTTAATTGCTGGCGTACTGAGGGGATCTTTAGCCGGTCGATGTTTTACCTAGGCATTCGGATGATATTGCGGATTCTATGAACTGATGCAGTACGTAACTGGACAGTAGCTACCATAAGGTGATGATCACGTACCATACCCATGTCGGCTCCTCGTCTGTTTCGGACGTCTAACAGACAGCTCCTAAAACGTCGGCTGATCGCCATATGGTCGATTTGGTTGGATGATGATTGCCTGTCAGTTGACACCCAGCTGACCTTGTGGCAAGTCTTATGCTCAAACATGGTGCCTCCCATGACAAGGTTGTTGGTGTTGCAGAAATCAACAAATCTTTCACCATTGTCATTTCGTTCGCCGAAGCCGTGCTTCCCAATCACATGCTTGAGTCCTTCATTGTCGTTGCCAACCTTGGCATTCAAGTCCCCCATCACGATGATGATATCTCCGTTCGGCGTTGCGTTGTATAGAGCGTTAAGTTGACTGTAGAAGTTGTCCTTTTCATCCTCAGTCGAGGGATTCGTTGGGGCGTAGCACTGTATGATCGTGACGCGCCGTATTCTAGTCCGAAATCTGGCCGATAAGATCCTATCACTATGCGGGTGCCAGGAAATTAGGCCTGTACGTGCTGCTGGCGTTAGCAGCAGACATACTCCAGATTCACGGGGACTGCCAGAGGGTTTGCCAGAGTAGAGTAGCACAGTGTTACACGTTGAGGATTGGTACTCTCCCGCGTCGAACCATCTTACTTCACTCACTCCCAGTATGTCCATATTGTATCGAAGAAACTCACGTTCCAGTTGAAGAAATCTGGAATTTTGAGGTCTTTCACTCCCAGAGTCAAGGAGCGTCCTCACATTCCAGAAACCAATCTTAGTCCGGGTACAATAGCCAAAAGCGTCATTACTTATCCGAGGCGTTGTTTCAGTTTCAGTAGCGGGTATTTTTCGGTACCGCAGGGTGCTAGCCCACGTTACCTATACTAGAAACGCTAGACCGTTCGCACTTGCAGTTTTAGCCTACATGTATAAGGATTTATACACATAGTTTCCCGGGGACCACCACGAGGAGGTAGAGCAAGCACTACATCACGAACTTGATTGTTGCGCTACTGGCCCAAACCAAGTTTTGAGCAGTCAGTAGTTTCCCGATCAATCGCAATGCAGTCAGGGCACATAAACCTTGACAATATGATGAGGATATACCGGCACATAAACCAATATATCAAAGTTATTTGTAAAGTTAAATGTTCATTACCGCTGGTGGGGGAGGCAATTAATGCAAATAAAATACGATGTTTATCGTGTCACCACGTAAAGATGAATGACAATTTATTTAAAAATAATTCTAATTCTAATTGGCGTAGCCAAATTTCCACAAAATACCTTTCAATCAGAATGCTGACATTACATTTTTCATATCTCTGTACGTGACTTTAGCAAATTTAGCGAAATCGCCCATGCCCATGTGCCCATGCCAAAAAGATGCAATCCGATCCTCTTAGCATTGCGCAGCTAGAACAACACTATCTAGTCCGATAAGAATTGTCTGCGGTCGCGCACAACTGTGTGTATGCACATTCGTGGGAACAAGCAAAGTTACGAGTGTGATGCCGCAAAATGTGCTGAGGGAAAGATATTTTGTGGAAACATTTTTTGAATTTGATATAATTAGTAAGACAAAAGAAATTCGGATGAATGGGAAGGAATGCTTCATTCAACCCTTGCATGTTGATGCGAAAATCGACGTCTGTCAATTCATTTTCCTGTGGATGCAAGATTGAGTCTTGAGAGTTCTGATGTCGGAGGTTGATGCCTTAGAGCTGCTACCGGTAGGTTTCGTTGTGGTTTACCTCTTGATTTGTATTTCCATATGAGCATGACCAGTATGAGCATTACGCTGCCCAACGATGTGTAGTTGACCGTGTGATAGTGTGTAGCGTTTGAATCAACCCTCGTTGAAAGTTCAGAAAAGTCCAGTGATTTTATTTGGTCTTGAAGCTTGATTAGTTGTTTTAGCTGTGGCTTGTATCCTTCTTCAGCGATGTTTTTATATATTCTTGGCTAATGCTCTCTACTGCAATACCAAGTAGTTTATAGGTTCAGTTATTATTACTGGCTATGACCTTATGTCCGTGACTGGTAACCTTGTCATCCTTAAGAATGCAGCTAGGACTGGTTTTGAGTATTCCTGGTCCATTTAAACGAGCTGAATAGCTTGACTGCCGCAAACGATATTTACTATTGTACCTCTGTTGTATGCAAATATCCATTTATTATCATTGAGAGGTATCCAGATAGGTGTTTTTGTTACTTCATAGTGTTGAATTAGACAATTCGTTGGTTGGGGTGCATGGTTTAAGATACTAACTTCACAGCTGCTAACTTCAGCTCTCCGTTGATAAATTGGACGTATTTGTTTGCACATAAAGTTGTATTTGTCTACAATTGCGCATTTTTGTAGCTCTTGATCATCTACAACAGAGATGTCAAACTTGCGGCCCACTCGATATAACAGTACAAAAAAACAAAACGAAAATTTAATTAATTAAATTTAGCGTCGTAAGTAAGTTAGGAGGAAAATTCTTTGAGGGAGGTAGATTATTAGAAAAAACTATATTGAAGCTACGTTTTTACAAATTCGTGCAGACATTTTGTGTATGGTAAGTAAATGTTCAAGAAAAAAATGTTTATTTTTTATAAAAATCTTTTATTATTATTAATTAGTGTTTATTAATTTATTTCAAACCTTTGTATTCAGTATGTTTTTATCGACACGAAGTGGCAGTAAAACTAAACGAAAAATTTCTCACGAACATCGAAATTTCCAAGAAAACTGGGAACTGGAGTATTTTTGCTCTGAAGTAAACGATAAAATCATCTGCTTGATATGTGCTATCAGTGTACCAAAATTATATAACGTTAAACGTCACTATGAGCATAAATCAAAATATGATAATTACGAAGGATTAATGAGACAAGAAAAGTTAAAAGAGGGTAAGTTGGGACTGAAAAAACAACAGTTCATGTTCATGTTTACTAAAGTGTCACACGATAGTGAAGCGGCGGTGCATGCAAGCTACGTTTTGTCGGAGTTGATAGCTAAACACTCGAAACCTTTTACCGAAGGTGATTTCATCAAAGAATGTTTAATTACGGCTGCAGAAATTGTTTGTCCTGGAAGTGTGAAGGCATTTCAAGTAATCTCTTTGTCTCGAAATACCGTTGCGGAAATAGTTACTGATATGGCCAGAAATTTAGGTGATCAGATTAAATTGAAATCATCTTGTTTTGAAGCATTCTCCATTGCCTGTGACGAGAGTACGGATATTGGGAGCGTTGCCCAGTTAGTTGTTTTTTTTCGAGCGTGCGACACAGACTTCAACATTTACGAAGAATTATTGGAACTAGTACCGATGCATGGCACTACTAAAGGAGAAGATATATTTAATTGCGTATATAAACTTCTGCAAAAATACAATTTACCTCAGTCGAAATTGATTTCTGTAGCAACAGATGGAGCTCCTTCAATGACCGGCAAAAGCAACGGTTTTGTAGCATTACTGCAAAAAAAAACTAAGTGAAATATATGATGGGTCCAAGATTCATCATACCCATTGTATTCTTCATCAGGAAGTATTATGTACGAAAGTAATAAAAATGGAAAATGTGTTGAAGCCTTTAAAAATTTTTATCAATTTCATAAGATCTCGAGGTTTAAATCAACGTCAGTTCTCTAACTGAATTAGAAGGCGAATATTCTGGTTTGTCGTACTATACCGAGGTACGTTGGTTATCCTGCTCCAAGGTTCTTAAACAATTTTGGTATTTGAAAGAAGAAATATGTCATTTTTTAATGTCCAAGAATCAAGACATCACCTTGTTTTCTGATACGGTGTGGTTGCAAGATTAATCCTTCATGGTTGATATAACGAAACACTGATCCGATTTAAATTTGAAACTGCAAGGAAAGGATCAGATTATTACCAACATATGTGACCAAGTTAATGCATTCAAATGTAAGCTAGTTCTTTGGGAAAAGCAGTTGAAAAATGAAAATTTAATGCATTTTCAGACATGCAACATGTATAAATCCAGTTTAGGTGAAACTGCAGCATATGAAAAATACGCGGAAAAAATTTTAAGCTTAAGAACTGAATTTGAAACAAGATTTCCTGATTTCAAATCGTTGGAAGACAAATTTTCATTGTTTTCTTAAATTTTCTCAATAAATATAGAATCTGTACCTAGCCATATGCAAATAGAGGTTATCGATATCCAGTGTGATTCTAATTTGAAAGCAAAATTCATTGAAGTTGGAGTGTCCGAATTTTACAAATATTTGCCAGCCAGATTTGAAAACACTCGAAGATTCGCATATGAAATTATGTCCATGTTTGGAAGTACTTATCGGTGCGAACAGTTATTTTCTCCTATGAAAGGAAATAAGTCTCCAATCAGACGAAGAATTACTGACAGTCATCTCGGGTCAGTTTTAAAATTAATCACTGCAAACAAGATTCCCCCTGAAGTCGGAAAGATGGTTGCAGAGAAAAGGTACCAAATATCTGGGAAAAAATATTAATTTTACCTTTTTATACTTTTCAAAATAAACCTAGTTTACTATAAACATTTAAGTCTTTTATTTTTTTGTGGCCCACATAAACTTTTATATTCTTTATTTGGCCCGTGTTAGGATTTGAGTTTGACTTGCTTGAATTACAGGAAGGTATTTATCGCGATGTAGTGTTATCGCTAAGAATTCAGATTCACATTATGTAACTGCTACTGGTATAGGAGTTAATTTACACAATTACAATTCTTCTGCCATAACTAATGGGAATCTTATGTAGAACAGAGCATAGTTATCGACAAGCTGGGTCTCAATGTTTGCTTGTTTGTTCTATTACATTGTCTGTACTGATAGGTAGTCTCAATGTATTTGGTAAGTGGACCCGTATTTTGTTTACTTCTATTTTTAGTTAATGAGGTGGTAGAAATAACGGACTTATTCGCCACTGCTGCGTGTCAATTAATACATTCATGATTCCAGTTTGTATTTGCGGCAAATAAATCATTATAGTGTCATCTGCAGTTCTAGTAAAACAATCCTCCTTTGAAATTCTATATGATTGATTTGTTCCATATTCTTCAACGTTATTACAATTTTATTGATCTGTTCTTCCATTGACTTTTCTTTTCATTTGAACACTTTCTTGATCTAGCTTCATGATATTTATGGTGGAGTCAATAATCGTTGTTTGGTTTTTGAGAAGGTCTGTTATGTGATTGTCAGTTCTCTTGAGTGTCTTGATTTGACGAAGCATCTCCTTCGCGTAATTGTCGTCAAGCAATCCAAACAAGGCACTTGCAACATTTCCGACAACATTAATAGCTCCTCGTCGTGAAGATTGATGCTGTGCTAGAATCTCATTTCCTGTATTTAATCCCTCTAGGAGTTGTTGAAATTGATTGTTGGTTTGTTGGCACGTCTTTGTCTGTGTAGATTCCCTACATAATTTCTGTAGAGATTTTATTCCATTGTTAACTAAGGCTACCTCCTTCCAATATGGTGATAAGTCATAAAAAATCATAATCATCCAGTCCGTTGTTATTAGGTTATGTGTGCCAATGCGTTCGAATGACTAGTTAATGCTCGTTTATATTATGTTACTTCGGGTTGTTGGCAGTTGGTTCCTGGGAGCATAAGGCATACCATTAGTATTGTAACTACAGCAGATCCTACTGACATTTTGATCTTTTTCACTGATACCGACCCCTTGGTAGTAGAATCAGATGGTAATCTTTTTTGGTGATAAGTTTTTGAATCAGATGATGCTGATGATGAGGTTGGTTCATCTTCAATGGGTTGATCGTCAATTTCTATCGGAAGTGGTGCTAATTTGTGAATTGGTCGACGCATGATTCCTGATGTAGTGCGAACGTCCGCCACTCGAATTAGTTCCCTATGTGCGTCCGTTCGATTCGTCCTAGCTTCCAACGAAATGGGGGGAGATTATCTTCTTTCATTATAACCATGGTTCCAATTTTGCAATTGGGTTGTCGTTATTTCCATTTTGAGCGATACTGTAAGTGGTGGAGGTATTCTGTATGCCACCGACGCCAGAACTCTATTTTTAGCGCGGTAACGAGTTTCTACCGCTGAAAAGCTTTAATGTTAAATAGTTCAGCATGAGATTCTACCGTAGCAATCAGTTGTTCTCCAATTAAAAAGTGTTCAGGTATTAACGCCAATAAATCGTTGGGATCTGCTAATAATGGGGTCAGAGGCCTTGAATTTAAGATAGCCTCGACTTCGATCACTACAGTTTCCATTTCTTCATATGTTAAAGATGCGCTTGCTAACGTTGACTGCATGGATTTCTTCTAAAATTATTTTTGTCAGTGGGTGTGCATATGACAGCAAAACTGGATGCCGTGCGTCATAAGGCAAATTTGACGCTGATAACCTTCCGCCGACTCTTATTAGACCTTCCAGGTCAATAAATGGTGAAAGACCCCAAAGTGAGCTATTTTTTAGCACCACAGGATTTTAGTTGCCTTATGTCTTCCTTGAACTCGCAGCTTTGCATTGTGAGTAAAATTTTTATTCGCGCATTCAATATTTTTAGTGTATGGTTGAGGCCAAATTTCTTCTTTTCCATGTAGAAACGGTGGTCCGTAGAACCATAAGTTACAACTACGTAGCTTTTCTGCTGATATACCTCTTGAGAGTGGGTCAGCTGGATTCTCTTTAGACCTTACTTAGGAATTATATAGCGATGTATTGAAGCAATTCTGTTGCTAACAAAAACTTGAAAGTCCGCTGAGGTTGAGTTGATCCAGGCCAGTACGATTTCGAAATCAGTCAATAAATAGGTGAGTTTGTCTTGCATACTCAGACATCTTTTTACTCGGTCCACAAGCTTAGCTGCTAGCTTGCTGCGTATAACTCTAATCGTGGAAGTGTTATCTTCTTGTTTGAAGGTGGAGCTAGTCTTGATTAAGAACATAAAAGACGAACGATTATGGTTCCATTGTTAGTCGTTGAGCGCATGTATATAGCAGCACCAAATGCCCTTTCAGATGCATCGGCAAATGCATGTAATTCTACAGTTTGACTGCCAAATACATACCTGGGAATTTGAAATCCTTCCAAAGAGTTTAAACTTTCGCGAAAGATATTCCATCTGGTGTGTAATTCAATTGGCAAGGCAGCATTCCAGTCTTGTTTGAGCCTCCATAATTCTTGCAGGTACAATTTTGCTGTAGTGATTACTGGCGCAAACATTCCAAGTGGATCGAATAACCGGACTATTTCCGATGCCACTGTTCTCTTTGTAACTTTTTTCTTTGTAATAGGACTGATTTTTAAGCTAAATAGATATGCTTTAGGCATCCAAATTGCTCCAAGTGTTTTTATGGAAGAGTCATCGTCTTCTAAGAAGTTTAATTGTACTGCTTGATCTTCTGGTTTTCTATTTTGTAAAAGTTGAGGGTGGTTGGCGGTGTCTGCTCCTGTCATGGAATCATCTATATAGCGGTTATTTTTTATTGCATTGGCTGCTAGCGGATAGTTTATATGGTTTTCCCTAGATAATGTGTCCAAAGTTTTGATGGATAAATATGGAGCGACTGTGGTTCCAAACGTTACGGTGGTTAATTGCTAACATCGTGCTTCGCCACCAAATAAGCTGGTATTTTCTGTCTTGCTCTCTAATGAAGATTTGCCTGTACATCTTTTGAATATCTGCCGTGAAAACGAATCGTGGAGGTCTAAATCGTAGTAATATATTAAAAAGATCTTCTTGCATGTTGGGTCCCGTATGTAGAATGCTGTTTAATGCTGTACCTGTCGAAGTTTTTGCCGACGCATCGAAAACAACCCTTAATTTTGTGGAACTGTTATCTGGCTTTAGCACGCAGTGGTCTGGCCAATAGGAAATAGTGCTTTGGAGGATAGTTTTTACTATTTCCATATGACCCAACCTCTGATATTCCTCCATGAAGGATTAGATTTGCTGTCAGTTTTCTTTCTAGAGACATAAATCTATGATAAGCAATGTCCCTTGATTCGTCTAATAAATCATCTGAGAATGGCAAGCTCACAGTGAACCGACCATTTTCGTCTCTGGAATGTGTTTAGTCATAGTATGTCTCGCAGCGCTTCTACGCCGATGTTAAGTGACTTCCTCGTATTTCTTCCGCGTCTTCCATTTCCCAGAATTGTTTTATCGTGGAATTAAGGTCATTTTCATCCTCTGCACACATACCACAGACAGCTAGGCTTGATGTGATGATGATGAAAATTTACCGGCTACGATCCAACCGAAAACTGTGTTTTGCAAAGTTTGTAGATGCAATCCCAAATTTATGTTGTCCGCACGATAGAATTCTGGATCTGCTAACGTTAGATTATGTCTTGGTTGTTGCGAAATTATGTTTGTTAATACGAACGCTTCGAATCTGGTTGAAAATGCGTTTCTTGTTGAGTTCAACTCAACATTGACTCTGGGATATGACCATGACCTCTGCTTAGCTTGTCCGATGCCTTGAATGCACATGTCGCCGATGATGTGAGTGTGAGCCTTTTTCAAAAAGACTTGGCATTGAAAAAGACCGTGTGACTGGTTGCAAGCTACACATTTTGTGTTGATTGCAGCAGTCAACATCATTGAAATGAAGACTGCTGACGTAGCGAGCTTTTTGCATATTCGCGTCTGGTTTTGTTCCCTAGTGCTTCTAAGGATTGGAACCTGGTTTCCAGGAACAGTAAAAACTCCTTAAGTGATTGGAGCTCTTTTGGATGGGTTAAGCTCTGTTCATACAGAGTATGAGTGTTGCGATCCATTTAATAAAACATGTTGCAACAATGGATCTGATGCTACTGGCACCTTCAAATTTTCTAGCCCAAGTAAGCATTCTTGAGTGGTATCATGTAGGTTTTTGATTTGCATAGCTGAGAAGGATTCTACAGCATCATCATCATCATCATATTTGGCTCTACAACCGGGGTCCGGTCCTGGTCTCTCGCAAAAAGTCTCTCCACCGGTCCCGATTTCGAGCCGATGTCATCCAGTTTGGCATCCCTAAACTCTGGGCGTCCTGGTCTACGCCATCCTTCCAGCGTAGGCTTGGGCGGCCTCGCTGTCGTGTTCCATAAATTCTACCGCAAAGGACTTTCCGAGCAGGATCCTCTTCGCTCATGTGAGCTAGGTGTCCTGCCCACCGGAGCCTACCGAGCTTAATTTTCTTCACGATGTCGACATCGCGGCTACGCTCGTAGATCTCATCATTATAGAGTCTCCGGAATCGTCCTTCCTCACATACGGGGCCAACAATTCTCCGTAAGACTTAACGCGGCTAAGAGGTCAGAATGCTTTTTGCTAAGCACCCAAGTCTCGGATCCATATGTGAGTACTGGTATGACCATTGTCTTATATATCAGCAGCTTGGATGTTATGGTTAAGTTCCTGGATTTGAAGAGTCTTGACAGGCTATAGTAGGCTTTGTTGGCTTTAAGCAACCGTGCGCGTATTTCTGGTTCCATGCTGTTATCGGCTGCTATAGTGACCCGAGATAGTTAAAGGATGGGGCTATCCTGTCTTGAAGGATAGAGGAGAAAATCTTATACGCGGTACTCAACAACGTTATACCACGATAATTGCTGCATTTTGTGATTTCTCCCTTCTTATGTATGGGGCACAGGATGCTTCTTCGCCAGTCTTCTGGCATAACTTCTTCTTCCCATACTTGCACTTTTATTCATGAATTGCTTGGTGTAATGTGGGGCCTCCTATTTTTATCAGTTCCGCTGGGATCCCATCAGATCCCGGGGCCTTATTATTTTTGAGCCGTTTTATCGCTCTGCTAACTTCGACTATGCTTGGTGGCGGCAGCTTTGTATGATCTTCGGTCATTGGTGGAGCTTCCAATTTCTCAGTTAGCTGGCCATTTAGCAACTCATGAAAGTGCTCTTCCTATCGCTCTAAGATGCCTTTAAGATCGGCGATCAGATTACCCTCTTTGTCCTTGCAGTATGTGCAACGCGGTGTATATTGCGTCATACCGCGGACCCTTTGGTAGAACTTCCGCGCCTGATGCGGTCCCTGCTCTCTGTACTGTTCCAGTTCACGGACGAGATTCTTCTCCCAGGCTGCTTTCTTTCGCCGGTGAACTATTTTTTCATATCTTCTGAGCTCTTTATATTCGTCTTCGCTTGCCCGCGTTCTATGAGATTGTTGCATTGCTCGGTACGCTACATTCTTACGTTCAGTCGCTAGCTTACATTCGTCATCAAACCAGTCGTTTCGATCTCTACGACTACTGCCTAAGATGGAGTCAGCAGTACTAATGACAGTATTTTTAAGGCGTGTCCATTTCTCTTCTACGCCCGACATCTCAGCCTCAGGACTTACTCTCCCTGCATATAGGGCGAGTCCTATCGCTTGACCGTAGTTGTTTCTGGTCTCCTCGTTGCGAAGGGCAGCCGTGTTGACTCGAATCTGATTCGCGGATGCAGTCTTCCGTGATGATGCAATCCGCGCTTGGAGCACCATACCAAAAAGATAGTGGTCCGAGTCGACGTTGGCACCTCGGTACGTTCATACCGTCATCAGGTTCGGGTTGTGGCGGCGGTCTATCAACACGTGGTCTATCTGGTTGCGAGTGGCTCCATCAGGAGATACTCAGGTGGCTTTGTGGAAATTTTACGCGCAAACCTTGTACTCGCAACGACAAAATTATTGCTTGCTGCCATCTCTATGACTCGTTGTCCATTGTCATTAGTGTTCTCTTGTAAGCTATGGGTGCCAATGTACTGCCTGAATACTGGCTCCCTACCTATTTTAGCATTCATATCCCCCAGAATGATTTTTACATCATACTGAGGGCAGGCATGGAGTTCCCGTTCGACTGATTCAAAGAATTCTTCTTTTTCATCATCTGGGGATTCCTCTGTAGGTGCGTGAACGTTTATGAGGCTTATGTTTTTAAATTTTCCCCACACGCGAAGGGTGCATAGCCGTTCATTTACTGCATTAAAGCCGATAACGGTGGGTTTCATTCTTTTGCTGACTAGAACCCCACCCCGAGCACATGATGCCTTGCATGACAGCTGTAATATATGTCATATTCTGATTTTTGTAGGACACCATTCCCTGTCCACCGCATCTCCTGAATTGCTGTTAAGTCAGCATTATATTTGGACAGGGTATCGGCTAGCTGCTGTGCAGCTCGAGCTCTATACAGTGAGCGTACGTTCCATGAGAAAATTCTTAAATCGTTTAGCCGTTTTCGTTGCCGTTGTCGTCGTCGTTCATCAGTGTATCCGAGGCTGATTTTGGCTGATTTTCCGTAATAATAATTTTTTACAGGCGAGGTTATTGGCCTCGCGCCAACCTTACTTTGAAGGAACTAGCCCGATCATTCAGCTTTTCCTGCATTGGAGGAAAATTACCAGCGGCCACCACGTGGAGGTTTCTACAGCATGGCTTGGTAGATTCAGCAATTTGTTTAATATGTAAAGTTTTATACATATGTTAATTATGTATAGTAAGTAGTTTTATGCCGACTTTGTGAAAATACACCGACCAGAATAAAACAAGGAAAGAAAGATAACATCTGATTTGTCAAAACTATACCGAAATCTTTTCAATTTGTAACACTCCAGTGATGACGTGAACCCTGCGTTTCCGACGAGCGTAACCCAAGCGAGAAACGTTACAACCTCTTATTTAAATGTTTGATTATGTTTAAAACAACGGATCGTAACCAGGGTTCTTGCATAATTATTGCCCATTAAAAGTTATACAAAAACCAAGGCGATGTCGAAATCAGTCAATAAATAGGTGAGTTTGTCTTGCATACTCAGACATCTTTTTACTCGGTCCACAAGCTTAGCTGCTAGCTTGCTGCGTATAACTCTAATCGTGGAAGTGTTATCTTCTTGTTTGAAGGTGGAGCTAGTCTTGATTAAGAACATAAAAGACGAACGATTATGGTTCCATTGTTAGTCGTTGAGCGCATGTATATAGCAGCATCAAATGCCCTTTCAGATGCATCGGCAAATGCATGTAATTCTACAGTTTGACTGCCAAATACATACCTGGGAATTTGAAATCCTTCCAAAGAGTTTAAACTTTCGCGAAAGATATTCCATCTGGTGTGTAATTTAATTGGCAAGGCAGCATTCCAGTCTTGTTTGAGCCTCCATAATTCTTGCAGGTACAATTTTGCTGTAGTGATTACTGGCGCAAACATTCCAAGTGGATCGAATAACCGGACTATTTCCGATGCCACTGTTCTCTTTGTAACTTTTTTCTTTGTAATAGGACTGATTTTTAAGCTAAATAGATATGCTTTAGGCATCCAAATTGCTCCAAGTGTTTTTATGGAAGAGTCATCGTCTTCTAAGAAGTTTAATTGTACTGCTTGATCTTCTGGTTTTCTATTTTGTAAAAGTTGAGGGTGGTTGGCGGTGTCTGCTCCTGTCATGGAATCATCTATATAGCGGTTATTCTTTATTGCATTGGCTGCTAGCGGATAGTTTATATGGTTTTCCCTAGATAATGTGTCCAAAGTTTTGATGGATAAATATGGAGCGACTGTGGTTCCATACGTTACGGTGGTTAATTGCTAACATCGTGCTTCGCCACCAAATAAGCTGGTATTTTCTGTCTTGCTCTCTAATGAAGATTTGCCTGTACATCTTTTGAATATCTGCCGTGAAAACGAATCGTGGAGGTCTAAATCGTAGTAATATATTAAAAAGATCTTCTTGCATGTTGGGTCCCGTATGTAGAATGCTGTTTAATGCTGTACCTGTCGAAGTTTTTGCCGACGCATCGAAAACAACCCTTAATTTTGTGGAACTGTTATCTGGCTTTAGCACGCAGTGGTCGGGCCAATAGGAAATAGTGCTTTGGAGGATAGTTTTTACTATTTCCATATGACCCAACCTCTGATATTCCTCCATGAAGGATTGGATTTGCTGTCAGTTTTCTTTCTAGAGACATAAATCTATGATAAGCAATGTCCCTTGATTCGTCTAATAAATCATCTGAGAATGGCAAGCTCACAGTGAACCGACCATTTTCGTCTCTGGAATGTGTTTAGTCATAGTATGTCTCGCAGCGCTTCTACGCCGATGTTAAGTGACTTCCTCGTATTTCTTCCGCGTCTTCCATTTCCCAGAATTGTTTTATCGTGGAATTAAGGTCATTTTCATCCTCTGCACACATACCACAGACAGCTAGGCTTGATGTGATGATGATGAAAATTTTCCGGCTACGATCCAACCGAAAACTGTGTTTTGCAAAGTTTGTAGATGCAATCCCAAATTTATTTGACCGACGGACAATAGTTGGAAGAAAAGTTCGGCTCCTATTAAGATATCAATGTTGTCCGCACGATAGAATTCTGGATCTGCTAACGTTAGATTATGTCTTGGTTGTTGCGAAATTATGTTTGTTAATACAAACGCTTCGAATCTGGTTGAAAATGCGTTTCTTGTTGAGTTCAACTCAACATTGACTCTGGGATATGACCTCTGCTTAGCTTGTCCGATGCCTTGAATGCACATGTCGCCGATGATGTGAGTGTGAGCCTTTTTCAAAAAGACTTGGCATTGAAAAAGACCGTGTGACTGGTTGCAAGCTACACATTTTGTGTTGATTGCAGCAGTCAACGTCATTGAAATGAAGACTGCTGACGTAGCGAGCTTTTTGCATATTCGCGTCTGGTTTTGTTCCCTAGTGCTTCTAAGGATTGGAACCTGGTTTCCAGGAACAGTAAGAACTCCTTAAGTGATTGGAGCTCTTTTGGATGGGTTAAGCTCTGTTCATACAGAGTATGAGTGTTGCGATCCATTTAATAAAACATGTAGCAACAATGGATCTGATGCTACTGGCACCTTCAAATTTTCTAGCCCAAGTAAGCATTCTTGAGTGGTATCATGTAGGTTTTTGATTTGCATAGCTGAGAAGGATTCTACAGCATCATCATCATCATCATATTTGGCTCTACAACCGGGGTCCGGTCCTGGTCTCTCGCAAAAAGTCTCTCCACCGGTCCCGATTTCGAGCCGATGTCATCCAGTTTGGCATCCCTAAACTCTGGGCGTCCTGGTCTACGCCATCCTTCCAGCGTAGGCTTGGCCGGCCTCGCTGTCGTGTTCCATAAATTCTACCGCAAAGGACTTTCCGAGCAGGATCCTCTTCGCTCATGTGAGCTAGGTGTCCTGCCCACCGGAGCCTACCGAGCTTAATTTTCTTCACGATGTCGACATCGCGGCTACGCTCGTAGATCTCATCATTATAGAGTCTCCGGAATCGTCCTTCCTCACATACGGGGCCAACAATTCTCCGTAAGACTTAACGCGGCTAAGAGGTCAGAATGCTTTTTGCTAAGCACCCAAGTCTCGGATCCATATGTGAGTACTGGTATGACCATTGTCTTATATATCAGCAGCTTGGATGTTATGGTTAAGTTCCTGGATTTGAAGAGTCTTGACAGGCTATAGTAGGCTTTGTTGGCTTTAAGCAACCGTGCGCGTATTTCTGGTTCCATGCTGTTATCGGCTGCTATAGTGACCCGAGATAGTTAAAGGATGGGGCTATCCTGTCTTGAAGGATAGAGGAGAAAATCTTATACGCGGTACTCAACAACGTTATACCACGATAATTGCTGCATTTTGTGATTTCTCCCTTCTTATGTATGGGGCACAGGATGCTTCTTCGCCAGTCTTCTGGCATAACTTCTTCTTCCCATACTTGCACTTTTATTCATGAATTGCTTGGTGTAATGTGGGGCCTCCTATTTTTATCAGTTCCGCTGGGATCCCATCAGATCCCGGGGCCTTATTATTTTTGAGCCGTTTTATCGCTCTGCTAACTTCGACTATGCTTGGTGGCGGCAGCATTGTATGATCTTCGGTCATTGGTGGAGCTTCCAATTTCTCAGTTAGCTGGCCATTTAGCAACTCATGAAAGTGCTCTTCCTATCGCTCTAAGATGCCTTTAAGATCGGCGATCAGATTACCCTCTTTGTCCTTGCAGTATGTGCAACGCGGTGTATATTGCGTCATACCGCGGACCCTTTGGTAGAACTTCCGCGCCTGATGCGGTCCCTGCTCTCTGTACTGTTCCAGTTCACGGACGAGATTCTTCTCCCAGGCTGCTTTCTTTCGCCGGTGAACTATTTTTTCATATCTTCTGAGCTCTTTATATTCGTCTTCGCTTGCCCGCGTTCTATGAGATTGTTGCATTGCTCGGTACGCTACATTCTTACGTTCAGTCGCTAGCTTACATTCGTCATCAAACCAGTCGTTTCGAACTCTACGACTACTGCCTAAGATGGAGTCAGCAGTACTAATGACAGTATTTTTAAGGCGTGTCCATTTCTCTTCTACGCCCGACATCTCAGCCTTAGGACTTACTCTCCCTGCATATAGGGCGAGTCCTATCGCTTGACCGTAGTTGTTTCTGGTCTCCTCGTTGCGAAGGGCAGCCGTGTTGACTCGAATCTGATTCGCGGATGCAGTCTTCCGTGATGATGCAATCCGCGCTCGGAGCACCATACCAAAAAGATAGTGGTCCGAGTCGACGTTGGCACCTCGGTACGTTCATACCGTCATCAGGTTCGGGTTGTGGCGGCGGTCTATCAACACGTGGTCTATCTGGTTGCGAGTGGCTCCATCAGGAGATACTCAGGTGGCTTTGTGGATATTTTTACGCGCAAACCTTGTACTCGCAACGACAAAATTATTGCTTGCTGCCATCTCTATGACTCGTTGTCCATTGTCATTAGTGTTCTCTTGTTAGCTATGAGTGCCAATGTACTGCCTGAATACTGGCTCCCTACCTATTTTAGCATTCATATCCCCCAGAATGATTTTTACATCATACTGAGGGCAGGCATGGAGTTCCCGTTCGACTGATTCAAAGAATTCTTCTTTTTCATCATCTGGGGATTCCTCTGTAGGTGCGTGAACGTTTATGAGGCTTATGTTTTTAAATTTTCCCCACACGCGAAGGGTGCATAGCCGTTCATTTACTGCATTAAAGCCGATAACGGTGGGTTTCATTCTTTTGCTGACTAGAACCCCACCCCGAGCACATGATGCCTTGCATGACAGCTGTAATATATGTCATATTCTGATTTTTGTAGGACACCATTCCCTGTCCACCGCATCTCCTGAATTGCTGTTAAGTCAGCATTATATTTGGACAGGGTATCGGCTAGCTGCTGTGCAGCTCGAGCTCTATACAGTGAGCGTACGTTCCATGAGAAAATTCTTAAATCGTTTAGCCGTTTTCGTTGCCGTTGTCGTCGTCGTTCATCAGTGTATCCGAGGCTGATTTTGGCTGATTTTCCGTAATAATAATTTTTTACAGGCGAGGTTATTGGCCTCGCGCCAACCTTACTTTGAAGGAACTAGCCCGATCATTCAGCTTTTCCTGCATTGGAGGAAAATTACCAGCGGCCACCACGTGGAGGTTTCTACAGCATGGCTTGGTAGATTCAGCAATTTGTTTAATATGTAAAGTTTTATACATATGTTAATTATGTATAGTAAGTAGTTTTATGCCGACTTTGTGAAAATACACCGACCAGAATAAAACAAGGAAAGAAAGATAACATCTGATTTGTCAAAACTATACCGAAATCTTTTCAATTTGTAACACTCCAGTGATGACGTGAACCCTGCGTTTCCGACGAGCGTAACCCAAGCGAGAAACGTTACAACCTCTTATTTAAATGTTTGATTATGTTTAAAACAACGGATCGTAACCAGGGTTCTTGCATAATTATTGCCCATTAAAAGTTATACAAAAACCAAGGCGATGTCGAAATCAGTCAATAAATAGGTGAGTTTGTCTTGCATACTCAGACATCTTTTTACTCGGTCCACAAGCTTAGCTGCTAGCTTGCTGCGTATAACTCTAATCGTGGAAGTGTTATCTTCTTGTTTGAAGGTGGAGCTAGTCTTGATTAAGAACATAAAAGACGAACGATTATGGTTCCATTGTTAGTCGTTGAGCGCATGTATATAGCAGCATCAAATGCCCTTTCAGATGCATCGGCAAATGCATGTAATTCTACAGTTTGACTGCCAAATACATACCTGGGAATTTGAAATCCTTCCAAAGAGTTTAAACTTTCGCGAAAGATATTCCATCTGGTGTGTAATTTAATTGGCAAGGCAGCATTCCAGTCTTGTTTGAGCCTCCATAATTCTTGCAGGTACAATTTTGCTGTAGTGATTACTGGCGCAAACATTCCAAGTGGATCGAATAACCGGACTATTTCCGATGCCACTGTTCTCTTTGTAACTTTTTTCTTTGTAATAGGACTGATTTTTAAGCTAAATAGATATGCTTTAGGCATCCAAATTGCTCCAAGTGTTTTTATGGAAGAGTCATCGTCTTCTAAGAAGTTTAATTGTACTGCTTGATCTTCTGGTTTTCTATTTTGTAAAAGTTGAGGGTGGTTGGCGGTGTCTGCTCCTGTCATGGAATCATCTATATAGCGGTTATTCTTTATTGCATTGGCTGCTAGCGGATAGTTTATATGGTTTTCCCTAGATAATGTGTCCAAAGTTTTGATGGATAAATATGGAGCGACTGTGGTTCCATACGTTACGGTGGTTAATTGCTAACATCGTGCTTCGCCACCAAATAAGCTGGTATTTTCTGTCTTGCTCTCTAATGAAGATTTGCCTGTACATCTTTTGAATATCTGCCGTGAAAACGAATCGTGGAGGTCTAAATCGTAGTAATATATTAAAAAGATCTTCTTGCATGTTGGGTCCCGTATGTAGAATGCTGTTTAATGCTGTACCTGTCGAAGTTTTTGCCGACGCATCGAAAACAACCCTTAATTTTGTGGAACTGTTATCTGGCTTTAGCACGCAGTGGTCGGGCCAATAGGAAATAGTGCTTTGGAGGATAGTTTTTACTATTTCCATATGACCCAACCTCTGATATTCCTCCATGAAGGATTGGATTTGCTGTCAGTTTTCTTTCTAGAGACATAAATCTATGATAAGCAATGTCCCTTGATTCGTCTAATAAATCATCTGAGAATGGCAAGCTCACAGTGAACCGACCATTTTCGTCTCTGGAATGTGTTTAGTCATAGTATGTCTCGCAGCGCTTCTACGCCGATGTTAAGTGACTTCCTCGTATTTCTTCCGCGTCTTCCATTTCCCAGAATTGTTTTATCGTGGAATTAAGGTCATTTTCATCCTCTGCACACATACCACAGACAGCTAGGCTTGATGTGATGATGATGAAAATTTTCCGGCTACGATCCAACCGAAAACTGTGTTTTGCAAAGTTTGTAGATGCAATCCCAAATTTATTTGACCGACGGACAATAGTTGGAAGAAAAGTTCGGCTCCTATTAAGATATCAATGTTGTCCGCACGATAGAATTCTAGATCTGCTAACGTTAGATTATGTCTTGGTTGTTGCGAAATTATGTTTGTTAATACAAACGCTTCGAATCTGGTTGAAAATGCGTTTCTTGTTGAGTTCAACTCAACATTGACTCTGGGATATGACCTCTGCTTAGCTTGTCCGATGCCTTGAATGCACATGTCGCCGATGATGTGAGTGTGAGCCTTTTTCAAAAAGACTTGGCATTGAAAAAGACCGTGTGACTGGTTGCAAGCTACACATTTTGTGTTGATTGCAGCAGTCAACGTCATTGAAATGAAGACTGCTGACGTAGCGAGCTTTTTGCATATTCGCGTCTGGTTTTGTTCCCTAGTGCTTCTAAGGATTGGAACCTGGTTTCCAGGAACAGTAAGAACTCCTTAAGTGATTGGAGCTCTTTTGGATGGGTTAAGCTCTGTTCATACAGAGTATGAGTGTTGCGATCCATTTAATAAAACATGTAGCAACAATGGATCTGATGCTACTGGCACCTTCAAATTTTCTAGCCCAAGTAAGCATTCTTGAGTGGTATCATGTAGGTTTTTGATTTGCATAGCTGAGAAGGATTCTACAGCATCATCATCATCATCATATTTGGCTCTACAACCGGGGTCCGGTCCTGGTCTCTCGCAAAAAGTCTCTCCACCGGTCCCGATTTCGAGCCGATGTCATCCAGTTTGGCATCCCTAAACTCTGGGCGTCCTGGTCTACGCCATCCTTCCAGCGTAGGCTTGGCCGGCCTCGCTGTCGTGTTCCATAAATTCTACCGCAAAGGACTTTCCGAGCAGGATCCTCTTCGCTCATGTGAGCTAGGTGTCCTGCCCACCGGAGCCTACCGAGCTTAATTTTCTTCACGATGTCGACATCGCGGCTACGCTCGTAGATCTCATCATTATAGAGTCTCCGGAATCGTCCTTCCTCACATACGGGGCCAACAATTCTCCGTAAGACTTAACGCGGCTAAGAGGTCAGAATGCTTTTTGCTAAGCACCCAAGTCTCGGATCCATATGTGAGTACTGGTATGACCATTGTCTTATATATCAGCAGCTTGGATGTTATGGTTAAGTTCCTGGATTTGAAGAGTCTTGACAGGCTATAGTAGGCTTTGTTGGCTTTAAGCAACCGTGCGCGTATTTCTGGTTCCATGCTGTTATCGGCTGCTATAGTGACCCGAGATAGTTAAAGGATGGGGCTATCCTGTCTTGAAGGATAGAGGAGAAAATCTTATACGCGGTACTCAACAACGTTATACCACGATAATTGCTGCATTTTGTGATTTCTCCCTTCTTATGTATGGGGCACAGGATGCTTCTTCGCCAGTCTTCTGGCATAACTTCTTCTTCCCATACTTGCACTATTATTCATGAATTGCTTGGTGTAATGTGGGGCCTCCTATTTTTATCAGTTCCGCTGGGATCCCATCAGATCCCGGGGCCTTATTATTTTTGAGCCGTTTTATCGCTCTGCTAACTTCGACTATGCTTGGTGGCGGCAGCATTGTATGATCTTCGGTCATTGGTGGAGCTTCCAATTTCTCAGTTAGCTGGCCATTTAGCAACTCATGAAAGTGCTCTTCCTATCGCTCTAAGATGCCTTTAAGATCGGCGATCAGATTACCCTCTTTGTCCTTGCAGTATGTGCAACGCGGTGTATATTGCGTCATACCGCGGACCCTTTGGTAGAACTTCCGCGCCTGATGCGGTCCCTGCTCTCTGTACTGTTCCAGTTCACGGACGAGATTCTTCTCCCAGGCTGCTTTCTTTCGCCGGTGAACTATTTTTTCATATCTTCTGAGCTCTTTATATTCGTCTTCGCTTGCCCGCGTTCTATGAGATTGTTGCATTGCTCGGTACGCTACATTCTTACGTTCAGTCGCTAGCTTACATTCGTCATCAAACCAGTCGTTTCGATCTCTACGACTACTGCCTAAGATGGAGTCAGCAGTACTAATGACAGTATTTTTAAGGCGTGTCCATTTCTCTTCTACGCCCGACATCTCAGCCTCAGGACTTACTCTCCCTGCATATAGGGCGAGTCCTATCGCTTGACCGTAGTTGTTTCTGGTCTCCTCGTTGCGAAGGGCAGCCGTGTTGACTCGAATCTGATTCGCGGATGCAGTCTTCCGTGATGATGCAATCCGCGCTCGGAGCACCATACCAAAAAGATAGTGGTCCGAGTCGACGTTGGCACCTCGGTACGTTCATACCGTCATCAGGTTCGGGTTGTGGCGGCGGTCTATCAACACGTGGTCTATCTGGTTGCGAGTGGCTCCATCAGGAGATACTCAGGTGGCTTTGTGGATATTTTTACGCGCAAACCTTGTACTCGCAACGACAAAATTATTGCTTGCTGCCATCTCTATGACTCGTTGTCCATTGTCATTAGTGTTCTCTTGTAAGCTATGAGTGCCAATGTACTGCCTGAATACTGGCTCCCTACCTATTTTAGCATTCATATCCCCCAGAATGATTTTTACATCATACTGAGGGCAGGCATGGAGTTCCCGTTCGACTGATTCAAAGAATTCTTCTTTTTCATCATCTGGGGATTCCTCTGTAGGTGCGTGAACGTTTATGAGGCTTATGTTTTTAAATTTTCCCCACACGCGAAGGGTGCATAGCCGTTCATTTACTGCATTAAAGCCGATAACGGTGAGTTTCATTCTTTTGCTGACTAGAACCCCACCCCGAGCACATGATGCCTTGCATGACAGCTGTAATATATGTCATATTCTGATTTTTGTAGGACACCATTCCCTGTCCACCGCATCTCCTGAATTGCTGTTAAGTCAGCATTATATTTGGACAGGGTATCGGCTAGCTGCTGTGCAGCTCGAGCTCTATACAGTGAGCGTACGTTCCATGAGAAAATTCTTAAATCGTTTAGCCGTTTTCGTTGCCGTTGTCGTCGTCGTTCATCAGTGTATCCGAGGCTGATTTTGGCTGATTTTCCGTAATAATAATTTTTTACAGGCGAGGTTATTGGCCTCGCGCCAACCTTACTTTGAAGGAACTACCCGATCATTCAGCTTTTCCTGCATTGGAGGAAAATTACCAGCGGCCACCACGTGGAGGTTTCTACAGCATGGCTTGGTAGATTCAGCAATTTGTTTAATATGTAAAGTTTTATACATATGTTAATTATGTATAGTAAGTAGATTTATGCCGACTTTGTGAAAATACACCGACCAGAATAAAACAAGGAAAGAAAGATAACATCTGATTTGTCAAAACTATACCGAAATCTTTTCAATTTGTAACACTCCAGTGATGACGTGAACCCTGCGTTTCCGACGAGCGTAACCCAAGCGAGAAACGTTACAACCTCTTATTTAAATGTTTGATTATGTTTAAAACAACGGATCGTAACCAGGGTTCTTGCATAATTATTGCCCATTAAAAGTTATACAAAAACCAAGGCGATGTCGAAATCAGTCAATAAATAGGTGAGTTTGTCTTGCATACTCAGACATCTTTTTACTCGGTCCACAAGCTTAGCTGCTAGCTTGCTGCGTATAACTCTAATCGTGGAAGTGTTATCTTCTTGTTTGAAGGTGGAGCTAGTCTTGATTAAGAGCATAAAAGACGAACGATTATGGTTCCATTGTTAGTCGTTGAGCGCATGTATATAGCAGCACCAAATGCCCTTTCAGATGCATCGGCAAATGCATGTAATTCTACAGTTTGACTGCCAAATACATACCTGGGAATTTGAAATCCTTCCAAAGAGTTTAAACTTTCGCGAAAGATATTCCATCTGGTGTGTAATTCAATTGGCAAGGCAGCATTCCAGTCTTGTTTGAGCCTCCATAATTCTTGCAGGTACAATTTTGCTGTAGTGATTACTGGCGCAAACATTCCAAGTGGATCGAATAACCGGACTATTTCCGATGCCACTGTTCTCTTTGTAACTTTTTTCTTTGTAATAGGACTGATTTTTAAGCTAAATAGATATGCTTTAGGCATCCAAATTGCTCCAAGTGTTTTTATGGAAGAGTCATCGTCTTCTAAGAAGTTTAATTGTACTGCTTGATCTTCTGGTTTTCTATTTTGTAAAAGTTGAGGGTGGTTGGCGGTGTCTGCTCCTGTCATGGAATCATCTATATAGCGGTTATTCTTTATTGCATTGGCTGCTAGCGGATAGTTTATATGGTTTTCCCTAGATAATGTGTCCAAAGTTTTGATGGATAAATATGGAGCGACTGTGGTTCCATACGTTACGGTGGTTAATTGCTAACATCGTGCTTCGCCACCAAATAAGCTGGTATTTTCTGTCTTGCTCTCTAATGAAGATTTGCCTGTACATCTTTTGAATATCTGCCGTGAAAACGAATCGTGGAGGTCTAAATCGTAGTAATATATTAAAAAGATCTTCTTGCATGTTGGGTCCCGTATGTAGAATGCTGTTTAATGCTGTACCTGTCGAAGTTTTTGCCGACGCATCGAAAACAACCCTTAATTTTGTGGAACTGTTATCTGGCTTTAGCACGCAGTGGTCTGGCCAATAGGAAATAGTGCTTTGGAGGATAGTTTTTACTATTTCCATATGACCCAACCTCTGATATTCCTCCATGAAGGATTGGATTTGCTGTCAGTTTTCTTTCTAGAGACATAAATCTATGATAAGCAATGTCCCTTGATTCGTCTAATAAATCATCTGAGAATGGCAAGCTCACAGTGAACCGACCATTTTCGTCTCTGGAATGTGTTTAGTCATAGTATGTCTCGCAGCGCTTCTACGCCGATGTTAAGTGACTTCCTCGTATTTCTTCCGCGTCTTCCATTTCCCAGAATTGTTTTATCGTGGAATTAAGGTCATTTTCATCCTCTGCACACATACCACAGACAGCTAGGCTTGATGTGATGATGATGAAAATTTTCCGGCTACGATCCAACCAAAAACTGTGTTTTGCAAAGTTTGTAGATGCAATCCCAAATTTATTTGACCGACGGACAATAGTTGGAAGAAAAGTTCGGCTCCTATTAAGATATCAATGTTGTCCGCACGATAGAATTCTGGATCTGCTAACGTTAGATTATGTCTTGGTTGTTGCGAAATTATGTTTGTTAATACAAACGCTTCGAATCTGGTTGAAAATGCGTTTCTTGTTGAGTTCAACTCAACATTGACTCTGGGATATGACCTCTGCTTAGCTTGTCCGATGCCTTGAATGCACATGTCGCCGATGATGTGAGTGTGAGCCTTTTTCAAAAAGACTTGGCATTGAAAAAGACCGTGTGACTGGTTGCAAGCTACACATTTTGTGTTGATTGCAGCAGTCAACGTCATTGAAATGAAGACTGCTGACGTAGCGAGCTTTTTGCATATTCGCGTCTGGTTTTGTTCCCCAGTGCTTCTAAGGATTGGAACCTGGTTTCCAGGAACAGTAAGAACTCCTTAAGTGATTGGAGCTCTTTTGGATGGGTTAAGCTCTGTTCATACAGAGTATGAGTGTTGCGATCCATTTAATAAAACATGTAGCAACAATGGATCTGATGCTACTGGCACCTTCAAATTTTCTAGCCCAAGTAAGCATTCTTGAGTGGTATCATGTAGGTTTTTGATTTGCATAGCTGAGAAGGATTCTACAGCATCATCATCATCATCATATTTGGCTCTACAACCGGGGTCCGGTCCTGGTCTCTCGCAAAAAGTCTCTCCACCGGTCCCGATTTCGAGCCGATGTCATCCAGTTTGGCATCCCTAAACTCTGGGCGTCCTGGTCTACGCCATCCTTCCAGCGTAGGCTTGGCCGGCCTCGCTGTCGTGTTCCATAAATTCTACCGCAAAGGACTTTCCGAGCAGGATCCTCTTCGCTCATGTGAGCTAGGTGTCCTGCCCACCGGAGCCTACCGAGCTTAATTTTCTTCACGATGTCGACATCGCGGCTACGCTCGTAGATCTCATCATTATAGAGTCTCCGGAATCGTCCTTCCTCACATACGGGGCCAACAATTCTCCGTAAGACTTAACGCGGCTAAGAGGTCAGAATGCTTTTTGCTAAGCACCCAAGTCTCGGATCCATATGTGAGTACTGGTATGACCATTGTCTTATATATCAGCAGCTTGGATGTTATGGTTAAGTTCCTGGATTTGAAGAGTCTTGACAGGCTATAGTAGGCTTTGTTGGCTTTAAGCAACCGTGCGCGTATTTCTGGTTCCATGCTGTTATCGGCTGCTATAGTGACCCGAGATAGTTAAAGGATGGGGCTATCCTGTCTTGAAGGATAGAGGAGAAAATCTTATACGCGGTACTCAACAACGTTATACCACGATAATTGCTGCATTTTGTGATTTCTCCCTTCTTATGTATGGGGCACAGGATGCTTCTTCGCCAGTCTTCTGGCATAACTTCTTCTTCCCATACTTGCACTATTATTCATGAATTGCTTGGTGTAATGTGGGGCCTCCTATTTTTATCAGTTCCGCTGGGATCCCATCAGATCCCGGGGCCTTATTATTTTTGAGCCGTTTTATCGCTCTGCTAACTTCGACTATGCTTGGTGGCGGCAGCATTGTATGATCTTCGGTCATTGGTGGAGCTTCCAATTTCTCAGTTAGCTGGCCATTTAGCAACTCATGAAAGTGCTCTTCCTATCGCTCTAAGATGCCTTTAAGATCGGCGATCAGATTACCCTCTTTGTCCTTGCAGTATGTGCAACGCGGTGTATATTGCGTCATACCGCGGACCCTTTGGTAGAACTTCCGCGCCTGATGCGGTCCCTGCTCTCTGTACTGTTCCAGTTCACGGACGAGATTCTTCTCCCAGGCTGCTTTCTTTCGCCGGTGAACTATTTTTTCATATCTTCTGAGCTCTTTATATTCGTCTTCGCTTGCCCGCGTTCTATGAGATTGTTGCATTGCTCGGTACGCTACATTCTTACGTTCAGTCGCTAGCTTACATTCGTCATCAAACCAGTCGTTTCGATCTCTACGACTACTGCCTTAGATGGAGTCAGCAGTACTAATGACAGTATTTTTAAGGCGTGTCCATTTCTCTTCTACGCCCGACATCTCAGCCTCAGGACTTACTCTCCCTGCATATAGGGCGAGTCCTATCGCTTGACCGTAGTTGTTTCTGGTCTCCTCGTTGCGAAGGGCAGCCGTGTTGACTCGAATCTGATTCGCGGATGCAGTCTTCCGTGATGATGCAATCCGCGCTCGGAGCACCATACCAAAAAGATAGTGGTCCGAGTCGACGTTGGCACCTCGGTACGTTCATACCGTCATCAGGTTCGGGTTGTGGCGGCGGTCTATCAACACGTGGTCTATCTGGTTGCGAGTGGCTCCATCAGGAGATACTCAGGTGGCTTTGTGGATATTTTTACGCGCAAACCTTGTACTCGCAACGACAAAATTATTGCTTGCTGCCATCTCTATGACTCGTTGTCCATTGTCATTAGTGTTCTCTTGTAAGCTATGAGTGCCAATGTACTGCCTGAATACTGGCTCCCTACCTATTTTAGCATTCATATCCCCCAGAATGATTTTTACATCATACTGAGGGCAGGCATGGAGTTCCCGTTCGACTGATTCAAAGAATTCTTCTTTTTCATCATCTGGGGATTCCTCTGTAGGTGCGTGAACGTTTATGAGGCTTATGTTTTTAAATTTTCCCCACACGCGAAGGGTGCATAGCCGTTCATTTACTGCATTAAAGCCGATAACGGTGAGTTTCATTCTTTTGCTGACTAGAACCCCACCCCGAGCACATGATGCCTTGCATGACAGCTGTAATATATGTCATATTCTGATTTTTGTAGGACACCATTCCCTGTCCACCGCATCTCCTGAATTGCTGTTAAGTCAGCATTATATTTGGACAGGGTATCGGCTAGCTGCTGTGCAGCTCGAGCTCTATACAGTGAGCGTACGTTCCATGAGAAAATTCTTAAATCGTTTAGCCGTTTTCGTTGCCGTTGTCGTCGTCGTTCATCAGTGTATCCGAGGCTGATTTTGGCTGATTTTCCGTAATAATAATTTTTTACAGGCGAGGTTATTGGCCTCGCGCCAACCTTACTTTGAAGGAACTACCCGATCATTCAGCTTTTCCTGCATTGGAGGAAAATTACCAGCGGCCACCACGTGGAGGTTTCTACAGCATGGCTTGGTAGATTCAGCAATTTGTTTAATATGTAAAGTTTTATACATATGTTAATTATGTATAGTAAGTAGATTTATGCCGACTTTGTGAAAATACACCGACCAGAATAAAACAAGGAAAGAAAGATAACATCTGATTTGTCAAAACTATACCGAAATCTTTTCAATTTGTAACACTCCAGTGATGACGTGAACCCTGCGTTTCCGACGAGCGTAACCCAAGCGAGAAACGTTACAACCTCTTATTTAAATGTTTGATTATGTTTAAAACAACGGATCGTAACCAGGGTTCTTGCATAATTATTGCCCATTAAAAGTTATACAAAAACCAAGGCGATGTGAAAAGCTAAGTTGCAGGCTTTTCTGCTGCCATATTATTATTCATTCTTGGAGTGAGTATCATGACAATAATTGTCTTTTCTGAGGCATTGTTTTACAACGAAGAGGTTCGAAATCAGCCTTTCTTCATATCAGCTGGTTGTCCGGGGCTCCTGCCACAGCAACCATTAGCTACTGAAAGACTGTGTTGTCAATCATCATCATCATATTTGGCTCTACAACCGGGGTCCGGTCCTGGCCTCCAGCAAAAAGTCTCTCCACCGGTCCCGATTTCGAGCCGATGTCTTCCAGTTTGGCATCCCTAAACTCTGGGCGTACTGGTCTACGCCATCCTTCCAGCGTAGGCTTGGCCGGCCTCGTTGTCGTGTTCCATAAATTTTACCGCAAAGGACTTTCCGAGCAGGTTCCTCTTCGCTCATGCGAGCTAGGTGTCCTGCCCACCGGAGCCTACCGAGCTTAATTTTCTTCACGATGTCGACATCGCGGCTACGCTCGTAGATCTCATCATTATAGAGTCTCCGGAATTGTACTTCCTCACATACGGGGCCAACAATTCTCCGCAAGACTTTTCTCTCGAGCGCGGCTAAGAGGTCAGAATGCTTTTTGCTTAAGCTAAGCTAAGTCTCGGATCCATATGTAAGTACTGGTATGACCATTGTCTTATATATCAGCAGCTTGGATGTTATGGGTATGGCTGTTATGGTTGTTGGCTTTAAGCAACCGTGCGCGTATTTCTGGCTCCATGCTGTTATCGGCTGCTATATAAATGATTGCACTACTTCAAATTCGCGATCCATTATTTGAATTGAGGCACCAATGTTGGATCTTCTACTCGCAGACGTAACCACCATGTACTTTATTTTGCTCTCATTTATGTGCAGCCCCAGATTTCGTGCCGCCTGCTCTATATGGATGAAAGCTTCCTGTACAGCTCCTCGGTTTCTACCAACGATGTCAATATCTGCGTAAGCCAGTATCTGAATAGACTTATAGAGGATAGTTCCTCTCGTCGTTACGTCAGAGTCTCGTATCACTTTCTCCAACGCCAGGTTGAAGAGGACCCAGGCCAGTCCATCCCCTTGTCGGAGCCCGTTATAGATGTTGAATGGGCATGATAGTGATCCGGATATTTTTACTTGGCTTATAACATTGGTCATGGTCAACCTTCATAGTCGTGTCAGTTTATTTGGGATGCCGAATTCTATCATGGCTTTATAAAGTTCTACTCTGGCCATGCTATCATAGGCGGCTTTAAAGTCTATAAAAAGATGGTGTAGTGAGTTTTGAAACTCAGCCCCAGGACTTACTCTCCCAGCATTTAGGGCGAGTCCTATCGCTTGACCGTAGTTGTTTCTGGTCTCTTCGTTGCGAAGGGCAGCCGTGTTGACTCGAATCTGATTCGCAGATGCAGTCTTTCGTGATGATGCAATCCGCGCTCGGAGCACCATACCAACAAGATAGTGCTCCGAGTCGACGTTGGCCCCTGGGTACGTTCGTACCGTCATCAGGTTCGGGTTGTGGCGGCGGTCAATCAACACGTGGTCTATCTGGTTGCGAGTGGCTCTATCAGGAGATACCCAGGTGGATTTGTGGATATTTTTACGCGCAAACCTTGTACTCGCAACGACCAAATTATTGCTTGCTGCCATCTCTATGAATCGTTGTCCATTGTCATTAGTGTTCTCGTGTAAGCTATGGGTGCCAATGTACTGCCTAAATACTGGCTCCCTATCCTATTTTAGCATTCATATACCCCAGAATGATTTTTACATCATACTGAAGGCAGGCATGGAGTTGCTGTTCGACTGATTCAAAGAATTCTTCTTTTTCATCATCTGGGGTATCCTCTGTAGGTGCGTGAACGTTTATGAGGCGTATGTTTTTAAATTTGCCCCGCACTCGAAGGGTGCATAGCAGTTCATTTATTGCTTTAAAGCCGATAACGGTGGGTTTTATTCTTTTGCTGGGTAGAAGCACATGATGTCTTGCATGACAGCTGTAATATATGTCATATTCTGATTTTTGTAGGACACCATTCCCTGTCCACCGCATCTCCTGAATTGCTGTTAAGTCAGCATTATATTTAGACAGGGTATCGGCGAGCTGCTGTGCAGCTCGAGCTCTATCCCCTAGCTTTTATGGAGTAAGCGTACGTTCCATGAGAAAATTCTTAAATCGTTTAGCCGTTTTTGTCGCCGTGGTCGTCGTCGTTCATCAGTGTATCCAGTGCTGATTTTGGGTTCCGAACCGTTGTCAATCACACTGGGATATTACCTGAGGACAATCTAAGAGACTGGTTGTTGAAATTTAATAACCATTCTTATTACGCTACTAGCCTATGTTATGTTTTTGCCTTAAACTTTCATACACCTATACACGAAAGACTAATATGTAGAATAAATATTATTCACTCTAGTGCTTGATTTCAACCTTGCTAAACATGTTGTTTTTTAAATTCTCTATATTAACCGGCTGGCTGGCTGGCGGGCACACCAAATCTTGTGGTCAATTTTTAACCCACTTCTTAAAGCCCGATTTTATTCAAACTTTGCACACACGTGTATTTCCCATGACAACACAACACAACGAAATAAATGTTAGCTTAAATTTTTTATATGTAATAAACTGTACTTACATGCCCGTTTATAGTCGAAATTCGACCGTAGATGAAAATTAAAAACTTTAAATGAAGGATGTGCCTTATATGCATGCTGTTAACTATTCGCTGCTGAGATCACACTTCATGAAATTTCCTAGGCCGTTAACTTACTTACTAATCCAGGGAAGGCGCATTGGGTAGTTGTTAAACGCGTGATGACGTACATAAAAAAACAACCCATAAAAATTAAAATTTTTCATCTAAATTCTCTAATCGCAGAAATTGATATGGGAGCCCCTCGATCCTGGGCCATTTTATTTTTATTGTAGGAGAAAATCATCGAAACAGACATTTGACATCAGATGTTAAAATTGAAAATGCTCAGATCATTTTATTCTGAGCACGTAGAGCACGCTCATACTCTGAGCAAATAAGAAACACGAGCAGTTATCTTGAGAACTCTTTGACTGCTCTGAACTAATTTATGAAAACGCGAAATGACAGAATATTGTGAAAACTTGTTGTTCTATCTGTAAGTTGATATCGACAACAAAAAAAACGACATCAATAAAAATACAATTCAGTATATAATAAAAATGTAAGTTGAAGTAAGCATAAAACATGTATGTCTCGTTTCATTTGCTGGGTTCATTTGTGCGTGCGCTAAGATTTCTCTCTCTCTCTCCACCACCACCAAAACCATGCAGCGCAGCCGACTGCGCAGCACACACCGCACACAGTCCATAAAGGGCGACGAATATCTGATGCCAGTATAAATATTTAAAAAATGTATAAGGGCCTTGCGGCCGAACCCGGGACCCGATCACTACCAAATTTTCGAAAAAGTATTGTTTATTGGGTATACACATGTGTGTAAATTTGAAGAAAATCGGGTAAATTTTTTAAAATTTTTGTTTGGGAGCCCCCCGACCCCGCAGCCCGAGGGGCCTCAAAATTTAATAGAAAGTGTTGTCTCCGGAAATACGCATGTGTGCAAAATTTGAAGAAAATCGGGCCATGGGAAGTGGGTTAAAAATTGATCGCAAGAATCCACGACAGACGACCGACCGACCGACGACCGACGACCGACCCACGGGCAAGTGAAGTTAATATAGAGAATTTAAAAAGGACGATGGATGGATAGCATTGTCTATTTGGTGCTATATCATGGGCTAAAAAACGTGAATGAACTGTGACGCTATCATAAATGAACGCTAAGTTAATGTCTCTCGTTGCAGCAATCCAGAAGTGAACTTGGCTGAAGCGTTAGAAAGCGAATTATCTCCAGAAGTCCCAAGAACATTAGTACTCAATTTTGACAACAAGAGAACAAAGCATGTGGATATCAAAGCTAAATTTATTCGCTAACATTTTTGAACATCAGTAGTCAAGCTAAATTACCTCCAACTGATTAGATGCGTGTCATCGAGCCAGATTAAATGCTGAATTTTTCTTTATTTCATTTATTTTGTAGTATTTCATTTTATTTGAAGGGTTAATCATTGAATAACGATTTGATAGCCATAAAATGGTTAATTTTCTTACAATCGTGCAAAAATCCCTCAAGTCAGCGATCGAAGGGCACCACTATTGCGACTACAATTTCACACTCTTTCTCAATATTTGCTTATGAAGGAGTAAGCAGTGCAACACCAAAGAAAAACCGTGTTGTATTTATTGACTTCCCCCCACCAGTGGTAAGGGGTCATAAGATAATCATAATTCATCATAACAGTTTCTGATGATGTTAAATTACCAGATAGTTAGTTTGAACCACGTTTGAAAATAAAATTAAAAAATTTTTTTTTTTTTTGACTATGACGACGTTCATATCGGTAATGGTTTTAGGAATTTAAAAAAAATGTAGAAAGTTTGACCGTAAAAAACCTTAATTTTGTTTCCAAAAAGACCAACGGTGACCTTTTAGCTAGAAGCGTTCAAGAGTTACAGGGTGTGAAGTGATGTAAGGTCAAAAGTACGAATCATCGCATTAAAACGCTACGTACACTGCATTGGGTGAAAATAGACCCCCCCCCTCCCATACGATTTTTTTCACGAAATTAACCAAGAAATAACCCCTTTAAATATTTGCCACCTTAACGGATACACCCTGTATATATATTGAATTAAAAGATTCGGTCCTTTGATTTTTATTTTATTTTGAATTTTAATAAATGGCTTAGCCCACTTATTGCCGTGACGCAAGTCATTCAGGGAGTCCTCCCTTGGCAATAAGTCAATAAAAAAAAAGTGAATACACAAGAAACCTGATTTGCTTGGGTGGAAGAATAGACATATAACAGGGCTATTGCCAAAGGGATCGCTTCAAAAGAATTGTTAAACCAGCAAAGAAGCGTGTTTTGTATGATCCAAATTTTATTGTTGAAAATCAAAATAAATGGCCGCTGAAGCCCAGGTTAGTTGCAGATGTAGCAGCCAAGGTCAACGGGGTGTCTCTTAACACCTCATTCCTTAAGGCCCCAGACAATCTAGTACCTTTACACATGTGGGTCTCTTCAAGTTTCGAGGAAAATAGCAGTTAACGCCGACGTAAAATAGATGTTCCATAAAATCAGGATGATAGAAGCGATCAGCAATGTCAACGTATTTTGTGGAGAGACGGTGATTGTTCCAGAGAACCTTCGGTCTACATAATGGAAGTGATGATGTTTGGACCTAGATCATCTTCTTCATGCTTCTCAGTTCGTTTAAAATCATCACGCTAACCTTTTTCGAGAAAATTTTCCGAAAGCAGTTGATGGTCTAACAAAGCGAACATATGTGGATGATTATTTCAACAGCCATGACTCTGTGCAAGCTGCTGTCGATGCAGTTAATGGTTTCGTCATCAACCGAGTGGTCATGCGTTTTCTGTATAGTGACAATGGCGTGGGAACTCAAACCGTTTTTAAAAAGGATATCAAAGAGATGGAAACATCGTTGAGCGAACAATCGCCGTTGTGCAGGGTCGTACTGCTCTCCAACACACGCGAAATAAAAAAAAAAACATAAAAATTAAAATTTTTCATGTAAATTCTCTAATAGGAGATACATATGTGTGCAAAGTTTGAATCAGGTTAATTTGGAAAAAATTAATAAAAGACACCCTTCACTGCAAAATGTGTTAAAAAATTTGTGTGGGGGGCCCCGACATTGGTGCCCGATCGCTTGCAACCTTCAATAGTAAGTGTTGTCATTCGGGTTAATTTTTAAAAAAACCTATATAGGCTCCCTCGAGCCTTAGGGCCAGATCACTTCAAAAAAATGTACAAAAAGATTTGTCCATCGGAGATAAACATGTCTTTAAAATTTGAAGAAAATCGGGTTAATTTTTAAAAAATTTATATGAGCACACCTCAGGCGGTAAGTTGTGTTTTGTGTGTTTGTTTTTTGTAGTTATGTGTGATTTCAGAGTGGATCTCAGCAACATACGTGGGCTGAGAACGAATTCTTTCGCTGTGTTTAATTATGTACATGTCCATAGGCCATCAATTCTGGCATTTAGTGAAACTTAGGTATTTGATAATTCTGATGCATCGGAAATTAATCTGCCTGGTTATAACTTGAAACCCTTTACCTGTTCCTTACCACTCGTCCTAATAAATACTCCATCAATGTATTATGCCTCTAGCCTCGTCAGACCATTGTGCAGTATCAGCTAAATTCTCGTTAATAAACCACGTAGTTAGAGAAAAAACTCCCAAAAAACAGTATGGCAATACGAGAAAGCCAATTGGGACGAATTTTTTAAAACTTCTTTGGGAGTTTTAACTGGTCGCTATTGTTTCGCGAAAGCAATGTAGATGCTGCCGCTGATGCAATCACAAACATCATTCTTATTGGTATAAGAAAGTTTATCCCTTTCAGGAATAAGTCTATCAAACCAAAGGAAGATTACTCGTGTGGCTCGAGCTGTAAAGATTAGATAGGATTAGAGAGGTTTTACAAAGCAAACCCTACTGAGGAAAACCGAACAAATTTTAAACAGGCCAGAAGTGATTGCGATTCCCATCTTCGGGGTGTAAACTTTTCCTACGACCAAAAATTGTGGCAAAAATACTACAATGTCCCAAAAAATGCAGCCTCATCGTCGATTCCAACGCTCATTTATATTGACATTCCAGTTATCAGCTCTATATACAAGGCCAATCTGTTTGCTGCGCATTTCGCAGCTCCACGTTTCCAGATTGTGCATTGCTGCCTCCTGCACCTCAGAGTATTGAACACTCTGTGGGACAGATATTCATTCGTACTCGTGCAATTGCTAGAGTTTTAAACGATCTCAACACTCACAAATCCGCTGGGCCAGATGGTATTTTCTCATTAGTTGTGAAGAGGTGTTCTTCCAAGCTGGCAGTACCATTGCGTAAGCTTTTCCATCTATCCTATTCTTCTGACTCTTCCCGAGAAGTTGGAAAACAGCCTCCCAGCCCATACCCAAAAAGGCGAGTCATCGTCTCCTTCTTCGTACCGACCCATAGCACTTACATCCATTCTTTCCAAGGTCATGGAAACGCTGATCAATTTTCAGCTCAAGAAATATCTTGAAACCAACGAAATCCTTAGTGACCGGCAGTATGGATTTCGTGGGCAACGTTCTACTGGTGATTTGATGGTATATCTTACCGAACAGTGGAACCGGTCTTTGCATTAATTTGGAGAAAGCAAAGCTGTTGCACTCGATATTTATAAGGCATTTGATAGAGTTTGGCATTTGTCCAAAATGCATGCTTATGGAGTCGATGATAAAATGCTGGATTAGAAGCTATCTTTTGGACCACTCAATGCAAGTTGTATTGGATGGTTTCAAGTCTAAAGTTCATTACTTAAATGCTCTCGTCCCCCAGGGCTCTGTTTTGTACCCCACACTCTTCCGCACTCTCAGCTTCTCATATAAGTTTGATGAATGTCCCTCCACTTCTCATGTGGAAATCAAACAACAACGTATGTTAAGCATGTTAAATTCTGTCCTGATGGGGATAAAACCATCGAGTAGAATTATCGCTTCCAAAACTCAATGCAGTCTCCTGTCGTCTAAGCGAAGCCTAAATCCCATGCCATTAACCATGAATGGCACTTGCATCGAGAAATCTGAAAATCTCGCAATTCTTCGGCAAGCTTCGTTGCCCTTTAATCGTGCGAGAGTTATAAAAAAAAAATGCGGCGAAATACGAAGGTATCAGGTGATATTTCATTCCGGCCTACTCACCGTTGATGGGTGGTGTGTGGGAAAGACTTATTCAGTCTGTTGTGTTTTATTTAATGGATATTGTTGTCTAACCTTAATGGTTTTGTTTTATTAACAATAATAATATTATTACTATTATTATTATTTGATTGGTAAAGTGTTCTTTATCAATTGTATATGCTAAACATATATGCATATACAAAGAGTACTGAAATGTATAGTTTAAACAAAATACTATTTTAATGCTGAATTATGGCAGGGTAGCCATATAATAAAAAAGTGTGTCTGGTATTACTGCCCTGTAAAGTATGGCATGACCATGTAATAAATGTATATTGTATAACTGTATTTAATTATTGTGTTTAGTGTAGGACAACTAGCATGATGCTGTTAGTCTTCGCACTTTGGACTTAGTCCATGCGAAGCGATGTCAATGAGAGAAAAATGAGAAGACGTGTGGCTGTCTAGTTTCAAATTAACTCTGTTTTATTTTGTAAAAATCTTCTCCTTTTATACAATTTCTTACAGCTAAAAATATAATTATATATATATAAATTGCATCGGCATCGATGCACATGAAATATCTTACATAATGTGTTAGAGTAGGGCACAATGCAAATGCCCTACTTCTTCTATATGAGTTAGGTTGTCGCCTATGAACTGTCTGTGTCGTTATCTACCGATCACTTGCAGTTTGTTATCTTAGGCGACTTGTGTAATTTATTTTGGTCTAATTATAGATGCGATGCGTGGGAATGCATCTTTGTTGTGTGACTATACACTTGTGTGTATGCTTCAGTATATTGTATACGGGAGGTTTCTAGATAACAATTCCTCCCTTCTTTAGATAGGAAAATTATGCTTATGTTCGTGAAAATATAAGTGATGCGTGTGAACTGCATTTCATTATTTGATTATTCTTTGTATTTAATAATTTAGGGAGATTTTTATGTAACCCTTCTTTAGATAAGAGGATTATTCTTGGAAGAGGAATAATTCTCAAGGTTTTAGATTATTAATTTTTTAACAAATAAGTTATTGTTTTTTTTTTGTATAGCTTATTTAAACGATATATGCAAGATGTATATTTTTTTTTTTTGTTTATAAGAATATTTAATAATATGTACCTATTAACATTTATTAGGAAAATTGTTGTTTTTTTTTTTTTTTTTTTTTTTTTTGTTTTTATTTGAGATTATTTTGATTATTTTTTACTAAAACAATATTTTGACATAATCTGGCTATATTAAAACTTACATTATTTATTAATATTTACCCTACTAAACGTATTGAGGCAGTTTTTGACAGTGTCGGTGATTGAGATAGTTGGCTTTTAGGTTTGCTATCCAAATGATCAAGACGTAAAGGTGAGATTTCACGAAGCTCCGAAATATTGGGAGAGATTTCTATAGTTTGCATTTCTACATCTTCTGCAAGCGTTATCTTACCCTGCAGGTTTTTAAGAAGTATGGGGAAAATTTTAACCACAAAATATGCGATTAGCCCTATTATTAACAGACTGGATATAGAGAAAGAGGCCAAGGACAAGGTGTGGTGATTAATAGATTTTTGATCCTTGTTTAGTTGCTCTAGCTTATTATTGATTTCTTCCAGTGATTGAGTGCTTTTATGTATGACAACATTCGTATCAGTGTTTGTAATTAGTTGTGTTGGGGTGGAATGTGAAATATTGGAAATTAGTTTCGTAAGGTTAAGTTGGAATAGTTCGTCATTAACAATGTGAAAATATGGTGGTTGTATGATCGTTGACGGAGGCATTGCGTCTCCCTGATAATAAATTGTATGATCTTGAATTTCTACTTGGCAAGGATGGTTTATTGTGAGGGTACCTTGACCGATTAATTTAGGTGTTAATAAACTCCTTAAACAGAGTATACGTATTATGGTTGGTTTGGTAACCGAATATAGCCAAGTGTTAGGTCTAGTCATTTTAATGAACGAATCTTGTGAGGGGACTTGAATTCGGTAGTGACATTGAGTACTATCATTTAGTGGGTTGAAAAATATTTTAACTACGCACTCTTTGGTGGCCGTTGCACGCGTTATGGGACTTTCGAGTTTTCCTATGTAAGTGGTTGTGTTTAGACCATGCGTGATTTTAACAAAATTTTGGACATCACCGGAATGGAGTAGAATAAACTCTTGAGTTTCAGTTTGAGCAGATAAGTGGGAATATTTGATATCAGGTACTAGGGAGTGTCCTGCCGAAACGTGTATTGGGAAACAAAGAATTTTAAAAATTTGCATCTTGGGTAATGCGAATATTGGTAGGGTTATTTTCACTACTAGCTTATCTTGTAACAGATGGGATTTTACCTCAGCCGTTTGATATAAAATTGGCAAACAGTTTTTACATATTGGGTTTGACTTCTTGTAAATAGTCGAAAGGGTATTTGGAGAAACTAATAAGGGGTGTATTTGATTATTTCTACATGCCAATATGATATCAATTAATGTACTTTGCCGTGACTCTATTTCGAAAACTTGTAATAGTATACTTGTTACTATTTCCTGTCTTAGTTGTATTCTAGTGAAATTTTCGGTGAGTTGTAACATCTCGTTTATCTGATAGCCAATGTTTTGCTGTCTATCCATTAGGGTTTTCAATGGTTTTTGGATTTTTTGAAGGGTGGTACTGACTACACTGATTTGTTGTTTGTCCAATTCGACTAGTTTTTTCTCATTGGTTTGTATTTCATCTAATTTACTGTAAATTTCCTGTTCATTATCGTTATCCATTGTACCAAAAAGGTAGTGGAACATTTTTCCTATACCGTTGAAAAGGGACCTTGCTTGCCTAGATTTTGGCAGAAGTTCGTGGATTACCTTTGTTCGACTTTTAATGGTTTCTATAGCGGCATGAATGTGCCGTTGTTGTAGTTGACAATTTCCTTTGTTGGTATTATTGTCATTATTGCAAAGTTGGTTTACCAGATGTTCTGCATATTCAGCCAAAATTGTTTGGTTTCCTAATTCCGATAGATCTATCTCGGTGAGGATGGTCCAGGTGTTGTGATAGATCCATAGTTCGCCTAAACCTTCGAACACCACGCCAGTGTTGTTAAGAGGGGTTATTCTGTATGGTTGCTCAGAAGATTCTCCAATGGGAAAGATAGTTAATATACATAGAAACAACAACTCCATCATGAACTATAGGGAAAGAATAAAATAAGTAACCTAATTTTAATGTTACGAATATTGTAGTGGGGTTATGTTATTCATAGTAAGGCTTTAGACGGTTGTTATGTACTACTATTTGTTTTTTACCTAACTTGATAGTTGTGTTAACGGGTCCTTTAACTGCCGTAACAGAATAAGGTCCCCTCCATATAGGTGCTAATTTGCCCTTACGATTTTCGCTTTTAATGAGCACCTTATCTCCTACATGAAAAGTATGTGGTCTTACCATTTTATCATAATAACATTTTGACCTATGTTTGCTGGCTAGTAAATTACGTTTCGCTATTGAATATGTTTTTTGAAGTTTATACCTCAACATGTGGTAATAACTCTCGTGGTTATAAAGAGGTTCGGGTTCTCGTTTTAAGTTAGATGGTATCTCAGGTGAGAAACCATAAAGGCAATCCATTGGTGTTAATTTAGTGCTGTCATGAACACTATTATTGTATACAAATGCGGCCGTTCTTAGATATTGATCCCAGGATTTAGGATTTTCGTCGACTATAGTACGTATGTATTCTACCAGTGGCCGATGAGCTCGTTCCAAAGCTCCATTTGACTGTGGGTGGTACGCTGATGTTTGCAATTTCTTTATTTTTAACAATTTACACAGCCCTTTAAAAAGGTCACTAAGAAAATTTGTCCCCTGGTCTGTTACTATCTTCTTGGGAATACCGTACCGTGTAATTATTTGGTCGAAGACTACTTGAGCTACTGTATGAGCCTCTGCATTTGGTATGGCATAACAATCAAAGAATTTTGTTAGATTATCCTGGAAAGTTAATATGTACAGGTTTTCGGAAAAAGATTGCTCCAAAGGTCCAACGATATCTAGATACACTTTATCAAAAGGTTTTTCGGCGATATCTGTGATGACCATTGGCATTCGGAAAGAAGGTGTCGCCTTCAAGGTTTGACATTTTTTACATCGTTTAATATATTTCTTAATATCTTTGAGCATGTGTCGCCACCAATACTTTTTACGAATTCTTTTGTATGTTTTTATCACTCCCTGATGACCACCGAAAGGGGAGTCATGATAATCTTTTAATATTGTTTTAATTTCCTCGGGTTTAGTAATTTCCTCTATATTGGTTTTACTATTAATTTGTATTTCAGTTTGTGATTGACTTTCTAAACTGTCCGGGAGTTCTTTAATTATTTCTTTTTCGAATCCTTTTACTGATAGTTTTTCCTCACTTGCTGATTTGGGATTCTGGGCTTGTAATCTTGTAACAGCATTACATTGAAAAGCGTCTTTAGACTCATTCTCGAATTGTTTGTTTTCGAGTGTTGCCGTTGGTGTGTTCTTTTGTACACTCTCCTGTGGAATTCTACTGAGAGCGTCGGCATTGGTATTGAATTTGCCTGGCTTGTACTCAATTCTATAATCAAATTCCGACAACTTGTGGTGGAAACGTACGAGTCGAGTTGTAGGGTCTTTGACATTAAAAATTCCTTTTAACGGCTTGTGATCAGTGTAGACAGTAAACTGTCGCCCCTGGAGGTAACATCGAAAATTTTTGGTAGCCCAAACAATGGCTAACAATTCCTTTTCTATTGTTGAGTAATTGCGTTCGGCTTTATTCAGAGTACGACTAGCGTAAGCAATGGGTTGGTCTTTGCCAACGTCTCCTTGTGAAAGTACAGCTCCGATTGCTTCGCCGCTTGCGTCAGTGGTGAGGTTAAAAGGTTGGGTAAAATCGGGATAAATCAGAAGAGGAGGTGAGACTAAACGTTGTTTGATTTGATGGAATGCGTATTGACATTTTTCTGTCCATGTAAACTTTACGTCTTTGCGGAGGAGATTGGTCAGTGGTCGCACTATTTTAGAAAACTGTGGGATAAATTTACGGTAGTAATTAGCAAGCCCCAAAAAAGACTGTACTTGTCTTATCGTTCGTGGAACAGGAAAGTTTTGAACGCAGGCTGTCTTGCTGGGGTCTGGAAGTGCTCCTTTTTCTATGCATATATGTCCCAAATAAACGACTTCCTTTTGCAGGAACTTGCACTTTTCCGGCTGCAATTTGAGATTATGTTCTCTTAATCTATCGAAAACCTTTTTTAGTTTGCTATTGTGATCGTTAAGATTTTTGCCGTAGATGACTATATCATCCAGATATACTAAACATTCAAGTCCTTGTAGACCAGTAAGAACATAGTTCATCAGCCTTTGAAAGGTAGCTGGAGCTCCCTTTAGTCCAAACGGCATGCGTGTGAACTCATAATGTCCGTAATTAGTGCTAAAAGCTGTTTTGGGACGATCTTTAACATCCATTAAAACTTGGTGATAGCCGCTGGCAAGATCGAGCGTAGAAAAGTAACGGGAATGACCGAGCTGGTCTAGAATATCCTCTATTCGAGGTAGGGGATAAGCATCGCCAATTGTTTTTTCGTTGAGCTTACGAAAATCGACCACCACTCTCCACCTTCTTTCACCATCTGGGCCCGCCTTTTTGGGAACTACGAGAAGGGGTGAGTTCCACGGGCTTTTACTAGGTGTGACTATGTCATTTTCAAGCATTTCCCTTAGTTGATCATTGATAACTTGTTTCTGTATCTCGGGAAGTCGATACATTTTTTGATTTATAGGCGGTTGATCCATCACCAGCGGTATTTCATGCGTTATGGCCGTGGTGTATGTTAGTTCGTCACCGCTTAAGTGGAATATATCACTATACTTATTGCAAAGATCTACTATTGCCTCTTTTTCCTCAGGGTTTAGATTGTTGTCTATTTTTAATTCTTGTTCGAGCTGTTTAGAGCGCGATATTTTAAGTGGATCGTCGAGAGGATCTAACTCTGGGAACATGTATCTGATGTGCTGAACTGAGGCAATTTGCGTTTTGCTCTCTCTTTTGTCAGAATCGTCATGAGAATTTTTTTCCTCGCTTGGTTTACTTTGCTCGTCCTCGGTTTTCATGGGTACTAGTATGTAGTCTTTTACCGGGATCAGTTGTAAAGTTAAATTAGTGACTTCTACAGGCTTTGTGGTCACATTTATTGCACCTATTAAAGCTCTTTGGCCTGGTGGCAAGATGCTGTTAGACAAGAAGACTCAATTGCCAATTTCTTGTGATAGGCAGAGCATTTCTTCCTCTAAATCTATTGGAACGGCGAAGACCGTTTGTGATCGTGCAGGTGTGCTGATGTGTTGATTTAGCACTATTTCCACTGACCTAAATTGATCATGGGTGCTATTAGATGCTGTCTTTGGAACTTTGTTATCTATACGCATCGTTGAGGTTATGCAGCCAGCTTCTTGTGTAGAAAAAGCCTTGGAGACGCTACAAGCGGTTTTTGCAACCTCTTCGGGTCTCGCTTTGTATGTAGTTGGTCCCACTTCAACTGCCCTTTTGCGACTTAGATTCCTGTCAGTGTAGTTCATAGGAATGTTGAATTCTTCAGAGTTATCAATTTCTACTGTCCTGACCTTATTCTGGGTGATATTAATATCTATCTTGGGTATTTCATTATCTGTATGCATCGTTGAGGTTATGCAGCCAGCTTCTTGTGTAGAAAAAGCCTTGGAAACGCTACAAGCGGTTTTTTCAACCTCTTCGGGTCTCGCTTTGTATGTAGTTGGTCCCACTTCGACTGCCCTTTTGCGACATGGATTTCTGTCATTGTAATTCAGAGGGACGCTGAACTCTTTAGAGTTAGTTTCCGTGCGAGGAAACTCTAGTAGTTGCTCAGGTCCCTTTACATCACAATTTTGTGACAGGAAATCATTTCCTAATAATCCGTCTTCAGATAGCCCAGGTATATTGCGTAATACTTGAAAATTGCAGGGTATTTGAGTTTTCAAATTGAACTTACCCTGGCAACTCCCTAAAGTATTTCCAGTTCCGAAAGGTGTTTGTATTGTACATTTATTTTTTCTATCTATTTGTGTTTCTGGTGATATCACTTTTTCGGTGATAATGCTTACCTCAGCACCGGTGTCCACTACTAGTTTTACATTGCCGTTTAGGCCTATATCTAATGGAAGCTTAACTGTAGGGACATTAGTTTGTGGTTGCTGAGAATTCCCTATATTTAGATTTTTGTTTAATGTTGTCGAGTCGGGGAACTTCGGCTCGACCGCGAATCGTTTCCCTGATTTTTCTGTTCCCACCGGGTCTTTAGCTGACATTCCGAATGTGTATGACCACGGCGATCACAAAAATCACATTTTCTGCTCATATTAAAAACTCGCGGTGTACCAGAATTGGGTCTGATCTGATTTGCTTTATTTGTGTGGGTTCCGCTGCCTGTATCTGAATCATTAATGTGTTGTTTTAAACGGCGACAATCACGAATATCATGATTGTTCATTTTGCAATTATTACAGAAAGGAGTATTTTTTCTTGTAAAACAATCGCTATAGGTATGCCCTTTTTTATGACAAAAACTACAAATTATGCTGGCAGTAATTGGTTGAGAAACTTTGGCGTTGCTAAAACGAACCCTTTGACTTTGTGACTGTGGGACCTTGGTGTTATTCGGGTTAAATGGAACTGCTTGTGGGTTCATGTGATGATGTGATTGTGTAAAACTGTTGTTTTCAAACATGGGTCCAGGAGTCAGAAAACTATTAGTATCTGAACAATTTCTAGGAAGTTGGAATAAAGGCAAATTGGGGTTTTGTTGTGTGTGAAAAACTGATTGTTGAAGTCTTTCCATGTCTAAAGTCTTTTGTATTAGTGTGTCTAACGTCTCGTCCCCTATGGTTAGTAAATATTGACAAAGATAAGGATTTGTGACACCGCTTTTAAGTGCATTCTTGGCAAAGTCCTCAAGCTGTGATTTCACAGCTGGGGCTGCCGCACTACCATATTTTTGGTCTGCAGCTTCCTTGCACAGCATCAGCATCTGCTTTATCCTTGCGGTAAAAGCGATGAGAGTTTCAAAAGGGTGTTGTCTAATGGTTATTAATTTATTCACCAATTCTTGATAGGTTTCCCTAGGTAAATAATTCCGATTGAGAAGTTTTTCGGCTTCCTCGAAAGAGGTTATAGGGTTTGACGCTACTAGCAGGTAAGCCTCAACCCGCAGTCTTGTTGCAAATATTTGAACAAACGCTTGGTGTTCTTCCTCTGGTAAACATTCTAATACTTTCTTACAGCACCCTAAAAAGGTCTGTAGCTCAGTACTTACTAGAGGACTTTGTCCGCCCGAAAATATGGGGACTAACTGAGCCGTAAGTTTGGCAATTTTACAATAATCGATGGACATTTTAAAAATTGCTTTATTTTCTTCGTTGTTTGAAAATTTAATTAACAATTCCTGTTCAGATTCAGGAATTGTAATATCTAGCCAATTAAGAAGTTCCCTACTTTTGTCTAAATCGCTGACACTGCCTGAAACTTCGCAAGTATCTATCTTACTACTACTATCTTTATTTATGTTTTTTAAAAGGAGAGAGTGCGAGAAACTTTGAAAATTTTTTAATTCTCTTTTGAACTCTTCAGTGCTTTTTTTAAATTTTTCTATGACACTTAGTCGTTGTTTTCGTGTCTTATTTAGTTCTAAATTTACCGAGTCACACTGGAGAATTTGGAAATTTTTGTTTTCTCGCACTTCCTCGTATAAATTATTTAAAAATGTGTTGAGACTAACAGTTCTTGGACTTTCCAAAATTGTTCCGCTTCGTAGTCGTCTTGGTGATGGGTGTAGGTTGGTACTTTCTGTTTGTGTATTCGCTGCTAGCGTTGAGTTTTCTTCACTCTGCGTGGTTTGATATTTCTCGGACAACATCAAACCGAAACCAGACTTAGTCTCGGGTTTAAAGTACAAGTTTGTTGTTTTTTTTTTTTTTTTTATTTTATTTTTTAAACGGATCAAGGATTTTCAAGCGCTTATTTTGACTGTGGCTTCCCTGATCCTACCGGCTGCGCCAAATTGTTTTGTTTTTGTTTTAATGGATATTGTTGTCTAACCTTAATGGTTTTGTTTTATTAACAATAATAATATTATTACTATTATTATTATTTGATTGGTAAAGTGTTCTTTATCAATTGTATATGCTAAACATATATGCATATACAAAGAGTACTGAAATGTATAGTTTAAACAAAATACTATTTTAATGCTGAATTATGGCAGGGTCGCCATATAATAAAAAAGTGTGTCTGGTATTACTGCACTGTAAAGTATGGCATGACCATGTAATAAATGTATATTGTATAACTGTATTTAATTATTGTGTTTAGTGTAGGACAACTAGCATGATGCTGTTAGTCTTCGCACTTTGGACTTAGTCCATGCGAAGCGATGTCAATGAGAGAAAAATGAGAAGACGTGTGGCTGTCTAGTTTCAAATTAACTCTGTTTTATTTTGTAAAAATCTTCTCCTTTTATACAATTTCTTACAGCTAAAAATATAATTATATATATATAAATTGCATCGGCATCGATGCACATGAAATATCTTACATAATGTGTTAGAGTAGGGCACAATGCAAATGCCCTACTTCTTCTATATGAGTTAGGTTGTCGCCTATGAACTGTCTGTGTCGTTATCTACCGATCACTTGCAGTTTGTTATCTTAGGCGACTTGTGTAATTTATTTTGGTCTAATTATAGATGCGATGCGTGGGAATGCATCTTTGTTGTGTGACTATACACTTGTGTGTATGCTTCAGTATATTGTATACGGGAGGTTTCTAGATAACAATTCCTCCCTTCTTTAGATAGGAAAATTATGCTTATGTTCGTGAAAATATAAGTGATGCGTGTGAACTGCATTTCATTATTTGATTATTCTTTGTATTTAATAATTTAGGGAGATTTTTATGTAACAAGTCAATCAGAACTGAACTTGTTTTACGCAGCATCAATCCCCGCAAAGATGTTCTCCGTAATGCCCCAATTGAAGCCCATAAAGATCCTAAGCCTCTTCTTCCAAATTCCATCCTTTTTGGCGAAGAAGATAAAAATGTTATGGCTCCCGGGGTATTTTCTGACTGCGACGCTTATAGCAAGATCTACTGTCGGTGCTCTCAACATTTGATGGCCGAGTTTACGAAGCGATGGTACAGAGAATACCTTCCAGAGATAGCGAGAAGAACCAAATGGCATCGAACTTCTAAACCAATTGAAGCTGGTAAAATAGTCATTCTCATCGAGCCGATTGAGATTCGTTCAGCATTACGGTTGGGCCGAATCGACAAGGTTTACCCAGATCCAGATCTATATTATTATGTAGATGTTCGTTTGCATGACGTTGTGTTGAAGACAAGGCAATCTGTAGGATGACTCGCTGTTCTCGATTTTGAGTCTTCACCAGTTCAGACGGCTCCCGGATTGTTATCGAGCCAAATTAAATGCTGAATTTTTCTTTATGTCATTTATTTGCATTGCAAACCCGTAAAGGGATTCTGAATTTTTCATTATTTCATTTTATTTGAATTGTAAAATCGTAAAATCATTGAATTTTATTTGAATTGTAAAATCGTAAAATCATTGAATAATTATTTGATAGCCACAAAAGGTTTCATTTTCTTTTATTCGTGCAAAAATCCCTCAAGTCAGCGATCGAATGAGACTACAATTTCAAACTCGTTGTCAACATATGCTTACGAAGGAGTAAGCAGTGCACCAATATATGCGCACTTCAGAAGAAATTCTCTGCTTGTGTGTCGGGCAATCGATTTTGTGGAAACTGCCTCTTTGCTGTCTGATCGTCGTCTTGGAGAGATTGTTGCACGAATGTAAGTATTGTAAGAAATAATTGAATTTGTTAAATATTTGAAAAGATATTTTTTAAAAAATAAAATCAATAAATCAATTGTTCGCACATCGGATTTTGTTGTCGATTCGGTGTTTGAACCGATTTTTATGAAATTTTGATGTATATTTTTGGCAGGTGGAGGAAGGCTTTTAGTATATTTTTGGTAGGTGGGAAAATGTAGGTGTTAGGTTGTAGTACACCCCCTCCCCGTGGTGGTAACCGGAAGGCGGAGGTTCCTGTGTGCAAGTAGCGAAGCGGCCGGGATCAGCTAGTCTATCTATATACAGGGTGTTCGGGTTTGGAATGCTAATCCGTTAAGGGGTAATTCCTTGGTTCATTCAATCAATTTTTGATATCCTTTGAGATATGAGATACAGAGTGTTTAAAAAAGGAAAAGAGAGCAAGGGTCATCCTTATCGCCTACATTATTCTTAATATATATCAATGACCTGTTGTCTTCTACAACCTGTGATATCCACTAATTTGTTGATGATACGACGCTATCGGCTTCCATGGAGTTTGTTAGTCAAAAAGAATGCAATTCTCGCTTAATTGGTTCGCGTGAATTAATGAATTCGGCAATTATGTCGAACATTCAAGTCATTCTTGATTGGGGCAGATCTAATAGGGTGGAATTTAACCCAAATAAATTTCAGGCTTGTCTTTTTTCTCAAAAGGCAATTCAACATTACGTACCACCAGTAATTAATAGTGCCACTATTGCGAGATCATTTTCACTTATGATGTTAGGTTTGAAAGTTTCAAGTGAACTTTCCTGGAAGGAACATATTTATGAAATCTCAAAAAGAGCGATCCAATGCTTGGGCTTCATAAGACGTTGTAGCTTTTACTTCACCCCCTCTGAAGTTTTAAGATTATATAAATCTTATGTAGACCAATTTTAGAATTTAATTCATATGTGTGGGGTGGGGCACCAAGATCGCATTTGGTTTATCTTGATGGAATTCAAAATAGAGTTATCCGTTTGATAAACGATGTAACCGTTACTTCATCCCTTGATTCTTTGGAGCATAGACGAAATGTTTTCTACAAATTTTACAACGGTAGATGTTCTTCAGAAACCCGTTCTCTATTCCCAGGTCCTTTTGTCAGCAACGTTCACCCTCGTTTCAGGTCTAATCAACACAGATTTGCCTTAAAACATTCTCATGTAGAACACAACACTTCAAATCGTCCATTTATCCGAGAGTGACTTTGATGTGGAATGAATTGGTCGACTCCGTGTTTCCCGAATCTTGTAATCTACAAGCTTCAAAACAACTTCCTGAAGGACGACCCTAGTGTTCATTAGAGGATACGATTATTTTTTATAAAAAAATTATTATTGATTGTATTTTTTGTATTATCTATATATATAAAAATGGATTTTCTGTCCGTTAGACTGGCTAAAACTCGAGAACGGCTGGACCAAATTGGATACTTCCTTCGGCGAGTTTGTTCGTAGTTGCTACGCGAAGGTTTAAAAGGTTCAGTCCCGCTAGGTGGCGCTGGTATCGTTTTTTCTGAAAATTCTTATTTATGGAACAATTTGGCTCAAATTCACACCATATAATATTTAAATAAAAACAAAGTCGTTGACAAAATTTGGACCCGATAGGTGGCGATGGTGTCTTTTTTTCCCGAAAATTCTAATTTATGGAACGGTTCGGCTTAAATTCACACCATATAATATTTAAATAAAAAGAAAGTCGTTGACAAAATTTGGACCCGATTGGTACCGCTGGTGTCTTTTTTTTTTCCGAAAATTGTATATATAAAAATCAATTGCTGTGGGTTAGACTGGCTAAAACTCGAGAACGGCTTAACCGATTTGGCTAATTTTGGTCTTAAAGTCCAGAAAAGGTTTAAAAGGCGAATTCAGCCCCGATAGGAGGTGGTGCTGGTTTCGTTTTTTTCTGAAAATTCTTATTTATGGAACGATTTGGCTCAAATTTACACCATATAATATTTAAATAAAAAGAAAGTCGTTGACAAAATTTAAACCCGATAGGTGGCGCTGGGGTGGAAAATGTAGTTTTCCCTGTATATAATCCTCATAAAGAATATTCGAACAAGTGTACATTTTTTGCCTGTATAAGTGTCGATTCTATAGTTTTCTGGATTGGTGAGTTGGTTAGTTATTGGGGTGTAAGTGGGCGTGGCGTCAGTGGGCGGTGGTCAGCGGGATGGGGCAGCCTGGAAACGCGGGTGTTAGTTGGCGTGGCGTCAATGGGCGGGAGGTCAGTGGGCGGGAGTCAGTGGGATGGGGCAGCAGGGAAACGCGGGTGTAAGTGGGCGTGGCGTCAGTTGTTGTGAGTTCAGTAGGTGGTAGGTCATTGTGTATGAGGTCAATGGTTGGGTGGTCAGTTGGCGGGAGGTCAGTGGGCGGAAGGTCAGTGGGCGGGAGGTCAGTGGTTGTGAGGTCAGTGGGTTTGAGTTCAGTGGGTGTGAGTTCAGTGGGCGATGGGTCAGTGGGCGGGGGTCAGTGGGTGTGAGTTCAGTGGGCGATGGGTCAGTGGGCGGGGGTCAGTGGGATGGGTCAGCCGGGAAACGCGGGTGTAAGTGGGCGTGGCGTCAGTGGGCGGGTAGCAAAGCGCCCGGGAACAGCTAGCATTTAAATAAAAAGAAAGTCGTTGACAAAATTTGGACCCGATAGGTGGCGCTGGGGTGGAAATGTAGTTTTCCCTGTATATAATCTTCATATAATATTCGAACATGTGTACATTTTTTGCCTGTATAAGTGTCGATCCTATAGTTTTCTGGATTGGTGATTTGGTTAGTTATTGGGGTATAAGTGGGCGTAGCGTCAGTGGGCGGGGGTCAGCGGGATGGGGCGGCTGGGAAACGCGGGTGTAAGTGGGTGTGGCGTCAGTGGGCGGGGGTCAGTGGGATGGGGCAGCCGGGAAACTCGGGTGTAAGTGGGCGTGGCGTTAGTGGGCGGGTTGCAAAGCGCCCGGGAACAGCTAGTTTATAATATTTGTTGTTTAATTTGTAATATTTTCTTGGTCAAGGTTTTTTGTAATTTTTCCTGACCATGATTCATTGATAAAAGTATTTGGACTCGCGTCGTTTTAGTTTCGTGTTTGTTTCGTATTGCTTTTTCAATGAATCAGAGATAATTCTAAGCAAATAAATTGAAACCGGCTACAAACGTGAGGAATGTGTTATGTTGTAATTCTCATTCCTTCGAATTTTTAATTTTAATAAAGGGCATAGCCCAACTTATTGCCGTGACGTAAGTCATTCAGGGATTTATCCCTTGGCAATGAGTCTATATATAAAAAAAAATTCTTTTTTTGGCTTTGTTTGTTATGGCCGTAGAAAAGAAAAACAATTACAAAGGAAAGTAGAAAAATTTGAACAAACAGCAAAAATCATAATCATAATCTTTACAATAATAATAACACTCATAATCTCGATCACAACTGACGATAGAAACGAAATATTTGGTTTATTTTTTTTTGTTCGTTACGCCCCCGGGGATATTTTTAGCAAAAGAAAATTCGGGAAAATTGCAAAAGACAGTGGGTAAATTTGGAAAACGATAAATTGGATATTTTTTAAGGAAATAACTCAATTAAATGTTTTCGGTAAAATAAAAAATCTGGAAAAACGCATTCTGGCCTAAATTAAAATACAATTAAATTTGGATTTACTCTTGTGCTTATTCTCGATCTGTCCAACAATAAATCGTTGATAGATTCCAATAGTTGGCGCTATCGCCAATTGTATGTCGCCTGTTCCAGTGTTGAAAAACTATCAGCTTTGTTTTTTTACGCGCCGGACAACAAAACAAATAAAAAACAGTATGCGGCTGAAGTGATGTTTGATGTTGTAGATAAAAAGACCTCTAAAAGACCCCAAAAGACCAATAAAAAACCCTTAAGACCCTCAAAATAATCTTAAAAGGACCTCCAAAATACCCTCAAAAGAATTTACAAAAGACCTCCGAAAAGCCACCAAAATACCTTCAAAAGAATCCGAAAAGAGCCCCCAAAAATCATTAGACTCCCAAAATATCCTCAAAACACCCTCAAAGGACCTCTTAAAGACCTCCAAAAGATCTACGAAAACTTTCCAAAAGACGTACTAAGACCATCAAATAACCCTCAAAAGACCCACAAAGGGTCCTCAAAAGACTCCCCAAAAGACCCTCAATGGACCTCTAAAAGGCCCCAAAAAGACCAACAAAAGACCCCCAAAAGACCCCCAAAAGACCTAAAAACACCCACAAAAACCCTCAAAATACGCCTAAAACCGTCAAAAAACCCTCAAAAGACCCTCAAAGCAAACCCTACCGAGGAAAACCGAAAAAAATTTAAACGAGCAAGAAATGATTGCAATGCCCATCTTCGGCGAGTCAAATTCGCCTACGACCGAAAATTAAGGCAAAAAATACTACAATGTCCCAAAGGTAGTAAAAATTTTTGGTCCTTCGTGAAAAGAATCAAAAATACAGCCTCGTCGTCAATCCCAACGCTCATTTATAATGACATTCCAGTTGTCAGCTCTATAGACAAAGCCAATCTGTTTGCTGCGCATTTCGCAGCTAGCTCTACGCTTCCAGATTGTGCATTGTCGCCTCCTGCACCTCAGAGTATTGAACACTCTATGGGACAGATATTTATTCGTACTCGTGCAGTTGCTAGGGTTTTAAATGATCTCAACACACACAAATCCGCTGGGCCAGATGGTATTTCTCCATTAGTTCTGAAGAGGTGTTCTTCCAAGCTGGCATTACCATTGCGTAAGCTTTTCCATCTATCCTATTCTTCTGGACTCTTCCCGAGAAGTTGGAAAACAGCATTTGTCCAGCCCATACCCAAAAAAGGCGAGCCGTCATCTCCTTCTTCGTACCGACCCATAGCACTTACATCCATTCTTTCCAAGGTCATGGAAACGCTGATCAATTATCAGCTTAAGAAATATCTTGAAACCAACGAAATCCTTAGTGACCGGCAGTATGGATTTCGTGGGCAACGTTCTACTGGTGATTTGATGGTATATCTCACCGAACAGTGGAACCGATCTTTACATCATTTTGGAGAAAGCAAAGCTGTTGCACTCGATATTTCAAAGGCATTTGACAGAGTTTGGCATCAAGCTCTTTTGTCTAAAATGCGTGCTTATGGTGTTGATGATAAACTGCTTCATTGGATTAGAAGCTATCTTTTGGACCGCTCAATTCAAGTTGTTTTGGACGGTTTCAAGTCTGAAATACACCACATAAATGCTGGCGTTCCCCAGGGCTCTGTTCTGTCCCCGACACTCTTTCTCATTTTTATTAATGATCTCTTATCTGTGACTTCTAATCCAATTCACTCCTTCGCTGACGACAGCACTCTCAGCTTCTCATATAAGTTTGTGGAACGTCCCTCCACTTCTGATGTGGAGCACAAACAACTTTGTATGTTAAGCTCGTTGAATTCTGACCTTGACAGCATAATACAATGGGGAGAAATCAATCGAGTAGAATTTAACGCTTCCAAAACTCAATGTTGTCTCCTGTCGTCAAAGCGAATTCTTAACCCCATGCCATTATCCATGAATGGCACTTGCATCGAGGAAACTGAAAATCTCGCAATTCTCGGTATGTGCGTTAACGACAAGCTTCGTTGGAATGACAACATATTTACCATCGCTAAAAATGCTGCGAAATGTTTAGGTTTTCTAGCCCGGTGCAAGAAATATTTCTCTCCCTCTGATCTGGCTACCATATACAAGGCTTTTATTCGCCCAAAACTTGAGTACAATTGTCATATCTGGTCTGGTGCGCCTAAGACTTCTTTGCATCAGCTAGATAGAATACAAAACCGCGCGTTAAAACTTATCGGTGACGAAAAAATAGCGAAATCAATAGATTCGCTTGAACACCGCAGGAACGTTTCTTGCTTGTCACTGTTTTATCGTTTCTTCTACCAGCGGTGCTCAAGAGAAATAGCCAGCTGCATGCCACCTCTCCTTGAATTCAACCGCAATACTCGTGGCGCTCTAAATGCTCATCAGTTTACCCTCAAGCCCATCTTCGGACGTACAGTTAAATTCAGGGATTCGTTCTTCAGCCGTACAACACGTATGTGGAATGCTCTGCCAAGCTCTGTCTTCCCACATCACTATGATCCACAGGCATTCAAAACACAAGCTCATAGACATCTCCTCTTTTCTCCTCCTCTTCCTTAACGCCCACGCTGTGCCAAGCATATAGCCGAGCATTATAAGGGTGCGAACCCCTTGAAGCGTGCGCGAATTATAAAAAAAAAAAAAAAAAAAAAAAGACTTTCAAAAGACCACCAAAATACCCTAAAAAGAACCCCAGAAGACCCCCCAGAGAACCCAAAAAAGACCATACCTAATTTTATACAAATAGATAGAGAAATTTAAAAATGTAACACAATAATGTGACCAATGATGTGACTCAAAATCGCAACACAAAATTATTTTTCTCCTCACCGTGCCGATAAAGTGTTCAAGCAAACAATCAAAACAAACAAATGCTTTGATTTTGCGATGCTATGACATTGCAATCGAAATCGAAATGTAAATAAAACACCTTGAGACTCATTATGATTTCAAATTTAATGAAAGAAAATAAATAATTTAGTTTACGTTTTTTTCTCAATTTTACTTTGATTAAATTAAACATTTCAAATAGCTCTTCAAAAATTCACTAAACGATCACAAACAAATTTATTGAAAGTTTTACAGGACAACGTCTGTCGGGTCAGCTTGTAGATATATAAAAATCAATTTCTGTTTTTTCTGTGCGGTAGACATAGCAAAACTCAAAAACTACCCATCCCGTTCATTTGACACACAACTTGTTTGTTTTGATGCAGTAAATTTTCTTAACGCAATGGTTTCCGATAGCTGGAAGGGTGGTGGGGAAAGCCGGGCAACGTCTGTTATTTTAGCTAATTTTGAAAACTGGACCGATTTTGATCAGGTTTTCACGATTGCACAGGGTTTTTTCCCCAGTAGTTATAGGCTATAGTTTTGCTGTCAGTGGTTGATAGGGGTCAGTGAGGAGTGGTGGTCATTGGGGGCTTACGAGTGTAAGGGATCGCACCAGCGACCACGTAAATAAAATGCATAAAAGAACGCAACGAATTTCGACCCTACTTCGAATCTGGAATGCCTAACTCATCGATATTCCTATTTTCCGTAATATCGCTTTATCCGTATGTATGTACGTTTGTAATATATAACCGACCGTGTCAAGTTGGCATTTTTTGGGTTAGCTCGTCTTTTTTTTTTAGATTAAGATATTTATTAAACATTTAGATATTATACAATTTTGACTTAAAAACTAAACTTATAACTATTATTATTAAGTGTCGGCTCAACAATAGGGGCCCGACGTATTTACATTGTCTTTTTTTTTTTTTTTTTGGATTGCTTATTATTAAACAATATTTTTTACTACTTAATCTACTACATTTTTTTTTTAAAGCAATTTAATTTTAAACGATAAATTTTAAAATAAAATAAAAATGAAGAATAATATTAAAGGGGGTATAAACAGGGCGATCTTCAGCCTCTGTAATGTTGATTTCTGGTCTTCTCGTAGAAGGAAACGTCTTGATTATTAAAGATGTCGTCAAATCTAGCATCTGTGAATCCTCTGATGTTTATATAGCGGTGGCTTGGCTCGATTTCTTCGATTCTCAGTCCTTGCATCTCCGGACTTGGATGTGTTTCCAACCCATCAACGAATTTCTTTGCCATTCGGAACAAGTGGTCGGTTATGGGCAGCAGACCTGCCGCGTCGTAAAGCCTTGCACTCGAGACAAACTTATAGCTGTTTGGCACCCTCCAGAGTCCTGTACAGATCCTAAGTACCTTCCTTTCAAATAGGGAGATCTTCTTCATCGTTGTTGGTGAGACGGTGAACCATATGGGATAGCCATAGGTTATCACTGGCCTGATGAGCTGCTTGTAGATGAGCAGCCTGGTGTTGTTTGACAGTCCGTTTCGCCTTCGTAGAAGCGGGTGCACCAAATGAAGGGCGTAATTAGCCTTTTTCAACGTTTTATCGATGTGGGCATTAAACTTGAGCCTCTCGGTGAAGTTTATTCCCAGGTACTTCGTCTCTGATTGGGTTTTTATAACTGTGTTGTCTGGAAGGGTGATTTTTAAGGCTCTGCAACGACTTGCGATTTTTCTTATCCTTGTTTCGGTTGCTGGTACTCGGAAGCAGATGAGTTCCGTTTTATTGGCGTTGATCTTTAGTCCCCACTTAAGGTAGTAGTCCCAAAGATTTCTGAGGTGTTCCTCCACTCTTCGGGCAGCTATCTCGGGAGAGCGCGAAACTGCATACGTTATGAAGTCATCCGCGAAGAGCATAGTCCTTGTTCCGGCTGTATTTGTGGGTTGATCCGCCGTGAAGATGCTATACAGGATTGGTCCAAGTCTGGAACCTTGAGGAACTCCGGCTTTAATCCTTTTCCTTGTCGATGGGCGGTCGTACACCTGTACAAAGAAGACCCTGTTAAAAAGAAATTTTTTAATTATTTTTACAATATAATTGGGGAAACCAAAACTAATAAGCTTGTACAGTAGCCCGTTTATCCAGACACTATCGAAAGCTTTTTCGATGTCTAGCAAACAGGCCACTGTACTACTTTTGACGTTCAGTCCTTTAGTGACGTCACTGTGAAGCTTCAGCAGAGAGTGCAGCGTAGAGTGCTTTTCTCGGAAACCGTACTGAAAGGAAGGAATAAGATTCCTTTCCGTACAAAACGTATTGATCTTTTTTTGGAATAATGATTCCAATACTTTACTGATACAACACAGTAAAGCTATTGGACGGTAACCAGTTACGCTGGAGCGGTCGGTTTTCTTGGGTACTGGTACTACCTTGGCCACCTTCCAGTTGTCCGGAAAGTAGCCATTGTTTAGGCAATTGTTGAAAATGATGGTTAACATCAAAATTGCCATACCCGGTAACTTTTTAAGCAAAAAGTTAGAAATCCCATCTGTGCCTGATGATTTTTAAATTCTCTATATTAACTTCACTTGCCCGTGGGTCGTCGGTCGGTCGGTCGTCGGTCGGTCGTCTGTCGTGGATTCTTGCGATCAATTTTTAACCCACTTCCCATGGCCCGATTTTCTTCAAATTTTGCACACATGCGTATTTCCGGAGACAACACTTTCTATTAAATTTTGAGGCCCCTCGGGCTGCGGGGTCGGGGGGCTCCCAAACAAAAATTTTAAAAAATTTACCCGATTTTCTTCAAATTTTACACACATGTGTATACCCAATAAACAATACTTTTTCGATTTGGTAGTGATCGGGTTCCGGGTTCGGCCGCAAGGCCCTTATACATTTTTTAAATATCTGTACTGGCATCAGATATTCGTCGCCCTTTATGGACTGTGTGCGGTGTGTGCTGCGCAGTCGGCTGCGCTGCATGGTTTTGGTGGTGGTGGAGAGAGAGAGAGAAATCTTAGCGCACGCACAAATGAACCCAGCAAATGAAACGAGACATACATGTTTTATGCTTACTTCAACTTACATTTTTATTATATACTGAATTGTATTTTTATTGATGTCGTTTTTTTTGTTGTCGATATCAACTTACAGATAGAACAACAAGTTTTCACAATATTCTGTCATTTGGCGTTTTCATAAATTAGTTCAGAGCAGTCAAAGAGTTCTCAAGATAAATGTTCGTGTTTCTTATTTGCTCAGAGTATGAGCGTGCTCTAAGTGCTCAGAATAAAATGATCTGAGCTTTTTAAATTTTAACATCTGATGTCAAATGTTTGTTTCGATGATTTTCTTCTACAATAAAAAAAAATGGCCCAGGATCGAGGGGCTCCCATATCAATTTCTGCGATTAGAGAATTTAGATGAAAATTTTTAATTTTTATGGGTTGTTTTTTTTGAGTTTCCACTCATAATCAAATCATTGACAACAGCTGTTCCGGTAAACATATCGACATCTACGGGTGCGTTGGCGCGATTTTCTTCACTGAACTGCACTATAGTATTTCCTGGAGAAGTGGTGTCTTCCACAAGACTTTCAACCTCTTCCAAGAAATCTGTAAGATGCGTTGGTGGTCGGTCCGTAAAGCTCCTTTCAAAATGGCAGGCAAAGGCTTCCGCTTTCTCAGCAGCGCTGGATACTGTTCGATCTTCAATGGTGATAGTCTCTGGAATGGAAATACGCTTTCCAACCAGAGAGTTCAGCTTCCTAAAAGCATCAGGGCCTGGTTTGATGTCCTGGAGCCGTTTGGTCAGTTCATCTTCCTGAAACCTCCGCACAGCTTGACGACACATGTTAACTGTTCAACGCAGTTGCGAAAGTACAGACAGGTATTCGTCGTTGACTGTGTTAAGTGTCCTATTGAAGATTCTCTGAAGGCGTTTCCTAAGCCGTTGCTTGTGAGCATATATGGCCTGTATATGCTCAGGCAAGTGTTGGAAGCGATCCCTGCTAGTGCGAATTGTTTTCTGCCGATTAATGGCTGAATTCACTGTAATCTCAAAATTTCTGATAGCATCATCAATTTCTGTATTCTCCAGATTTCTGCAAGCCGCTGGAATAGGAAGTTCAGCTTCAACTTCTGATCTAAACCGGTTCCAGTTTATTTTCTTAAAGTTGATGTGAAGTTCAGGTGTTGGGGTGACTTGCACAATTCGCTGGTTCAGCCTCACTCGAAGCTCTATGGCCATATGATCCGAGTCGCTATCATGCGCCAAGCAGGAATAATTTCTTAATTCTGGGAGAATATTTAAGAAATTTGTGGTTGCCAGAAAGAAATCCAAAGTTGACGGTGTCCGAGGGTACGTATTCCGGGGCTGTGAAACTATAGCCATCGTGTGCTGATGCGGATTTGAGTCCATCCAGTCTGTAATGGCCCTTCCTTTGTGATTGCACACTTCGTCCTGCCATCGAGTATGTCTAGCATTAAAATCACCTCCAACAACACAGTATGTGTGTCTAGAGGAGGTGTTGCAGACAGTTTGCAAATCGCGTTGGATGTCTTCCCTCGTTGCGTTACAGTGATTGTACACCGATATCACCAGCAAGGTCTCCACTTCGTTGACTTTAATGCTGACAGCTGTTGCTTCCATGCTACGTAGACCACTGATTTGCACCTTTTCGCCTGCCATAGTGTTCCTGATAAGGACCGCCGTCCCAGAGCGTCCACTGCCTTTGTCGACCCTGTGGATATTGTATCCGTCTGGACTGAACGGATTTCTCCCAGTGAGGTTTGTTTCCTGTAAAAGAAGAATGTCAGGTTTATTAGTTTTAATAAATAATGTTAGTGTGATACGCCTAGCTAACGAATAAATGGAATTCACATTATATGAGAATATACTTATCCTGCTTATTGTGAACATAATTCACAAATAAGTCGACCCAAAACAGTTGTTTTGGACCTGTCATCAAGACTGCTATAATTAGCAGGCACGACTTCTCTTGCCTTCTGTAAAATTGTAAAGAGGTCAGCTCCAAATAGCCTTTCCGTATCGTCGAGGATGTTGGCTTTTCCGGTAGATGGTACAGGTTTGACGGCTGGCTTTTTTATTGGTTTGCTGTTTGATGCTGCATGGCTGCTTGTAAGAGGCTTGCTGATCGTTGTTGGCTTGCTGGAAGTCCCCATAGCAGCTATACTAGCAAAACTTACTCCCTTTACTATGGCTTTTGAAGCAGACATCTGGGCGAATTTATGTTGTTCCTTCTTCTTTTGTGCGGTTTTAAGCTTTTCAGCCATCTTTTCCTTATATTTTGGACATCCTTTATAGTTTGCCGGATGTCCATTTTTCTGGCAGTTTGTGCAGAAAACGTTGTCGTTGGGTTCGCTCGTCTGTGCTGCTGCGTTGTCATATTTATTTCCACAAGCGAATGACCTCATTATTTCATTAGAGTTTCCATGCGCCGCTTACTCAGCTCAATGCATGGAAAGACTAATTAACGTTCTAAGTGGTCAGCGCTCGTTTGCCCATGATGCTAAGGTTGCATATTTATTTGTTGAATTTTCCCAGAAATCCGCAAAGTAATGTAAAGCAAAAAAAACGTTTATGGAGCGACTATGATATAGAAACGTTTATTCGAAACTAAACAGACAGGCTGCTAGGATACAAACAAAAAACATAAACGCAGTAAAATTAAATAATAATTTATAAGTGGAAATTCCGTTCAACACTCCCACTTTTGATTGCAATTTAACTTTACGTTACGTTAAATATTTATGAAAATTAACAAAACTATTCGAAAACAATAAAAAAATTACGTAAATTTTTATAATGAAACTCATTAATTTTCCTTTGGCAAAATATTTAACATTGTGCGAAAACCCAAATGTTTATTCTTTGGCAGTGCCTTTGTCATTATGTCTGCCAACTGTTCGTCGCTTTGAACATACTGCAAAACGAAAATACCATCCTCAAATTTTTCACGAATAAAATGGTATCGCACATCGATTTGTTTTGTTCTTTTGTGAAATTCCGGGTTTTTCACAAGTCGTGTTGCACTTTGGTTTGTCCTATTGAAGATTCTCTGAAGGCGTTTCCTAAGCCGTTGCTTGTGAGCATATATGGCCTGTATATGCTCAGGCAAGTGTTGGAAGCGATCCCTGCTAGTGCGAATTGTTTTCTGCCGATTAATGGCTGAATTCACTGTAATCTCAAAATTTCTGATAGCATCATCAATTTCTGTATTCTCCAGATTTCTGCAAGCCGCTGGAATAGGAAGTTCAGCTTCAACTTCTGATCTAAACCGGTTCCAGTTTATTTTCTTAAAGTTGATGTGAAGTTCAGGTGTTGGGGTGACTTGCACAATTCGCTGGTTCAGCCTCACTCGAAGCTCTATGGCCATATGATCCGAGTCGCTATCATGCGCCAAGCAGGAATAATTTCTTAATTCTGGGAGAATATTTAAGAAATTTGTGGTTGCCAGAAAGAAATCCAAAGTTGACGGTGTCCGAGGGTACGTATTCCGGGGCTGTGAAACTATAGCCATCGTGTGCTGATGCGGATTTGAGTCCATCCAGTCTGTAATGGCCCTTCCTTTGTGATTGCACACTTCGTCCTGCCATCGAGTATGTCTAGCATTAAAATCACCTCCAACAACACAGTATGTGTGTCTAGAGGAGGTGTTGCAGACAGTTTGCAAATCGCGTTGGATGTCTTCCCTCGTTGCGTTACAGTGATTGTACACCGATATCACCAGCAAGGTCTCCACTTCGTTGACTTTAATGCTGACAGCTGTTGCTTCCATGCTACGTAGACCACTGATTTGCACCTTTTCGCCTGCCATAGTGTTCCTGATAAGGACCGCCGTCCCAGAGCGTCCACTGCCTTTGTCGACCCTGTGGATATTGTATCCGTCTGGACTGAACGGATTTCTCCCAGTGAGGTTTGTTTCCTGTAAAAGAAGAATGTCAGGTTTATTAGTTTTAATAAATAATGTTAGTGTGATACGCCTAGCTAACGAATAAATGGAATTCACATTATATGAGAATATACTTATCCTGCTTATTGTGAACATAATTCACAAATAAGTCGACCCAAAACAGTTGTTTTGGACCTGTCATCAAGACTGCTATAATTAGCAGGCACGACTTCTCTTGCCTTCTGTAAAATTGTAAAGAGGTCAGCTCCAAATAGCCTTTCCGTATCGTCGAAGATGTTGGCTTTTCCGGTAGATGGTACAGGTTTAACGGCTGGCTTTTTTATTGGTTTGCTGTTTGATGCTGCATGGCTGCTTGTAAGAGGCTTGCTGATCGTTGTTGGCTTGCTGGAAGTCCCCATAGCAGCTATACTAGCAAAACTTACTCCCTTTACTATGGCTTTTGAAGCAGACATCTGGGCGAATTTATGTTGTTCCTTCTTCTTTTGTGCGGTTTTAAGCTTTTCAGCCATCTTTTCCTTATATTTTGGACATCCTTTATAGTTTGCCGGATGTCCATTTTTCTGGCAGTTTGTGCAGAAAACGTTGTCGTTGGGTTCGCTCGTCTGTGCTGCTGCGTTGTCATATTTATTTCCACAAGCGAATGACCTCATTATTTCATTAGAGTTTCCATGCGCCGCTTACTCAGCTCAATGCATGGAAAGACTAATTAACGTTCTAAGTGGTCAGCGCTCGTTTGCCCATGATGCTAAGGTTGCATATTTATTTGTTGAATTTTTCCAGAAATCCGCAAAGTAATGTAAAGCAAAAAAAACGTTTATGGAGCGACTATGATATAGAAACGTTTATTCGAAACTAAACAGACAGGCTGCTAGGATACAAACAAAAAACATAAACGCAGTAAAATTAAATAATAATTTATAAGTGGAAATTCCGTTCAACACTCCCACTTTTGATTGCAATTTAACTTTACGTTACGTTAAATATTTATGAAAATTAACAAAACTATTCGAAAACAATAAAAAAATTACGTAAATTTTTATAATGAAACTCATTAATTTTCCTTTGGCAAAATATTTAACATTGTGCGAAAACCCAAATGTTTATTCTTTGGCAGTGCCTTTGTCATTATGTCTGCCAACTGTTCGTCGCTTTGAACATACTGCAAAACGAAAATACCATCCTCAAATTTTTCACGAATAAAATGGTATCGCACATCGATTTGTTTTGTTCTTTTGTGAAATTCCGGGTTTTTCACAAGTCGTGTTGCACTTTGGTTTGTCCATACAAAATATCGGTACATCGATCACTTTCAGCAACAATTCAGACAAAAGGTTTTTTAGCCATACCAATTCCTTTATGGCATGTGATGCCGCCATATATTCGGACTCCGTCGTTGACAACGCCACTGATTTCTGGCGCTCCGAGCCCCAACTGATTATTCCGTTGCCAAACATAAAAACATAACCCGATGTTGAACGTCTTGTACTGATGTCACCGGCGTAGTCTGCATTACTGTATCCAATCAAATTCAAAACAAATCCACCCTCGAAAACAATGCCCATGTCAGTTGTGCCCTTGATGTATTTTAGAATTCGTTTCGCCGCGTGTGCATTCGCCGGTTTGTCCAGATAACAACTGCAATTGCCTACCGAGAAACTGATGTCTGGTCACGTTGCCACAGCCAAATATATAGAACCGATCACCTCACGATATGGAAAATCGAGTTCTTCATCCGCCACAAAATCACCCAAATTTTGTGTGTTGTCTGATGGTGTTGATACTGTATTACAATCCATCATGTTGAAACGATTTATAACCTTTCGTGCGTACGCCTGCTGATTAACATGTATTGACCCGACAGATCGCTGTTCAATTTCGAGACCCAAGAAACACTTTGCCTCAAAAAACTTAATCTCGAATTCTCGCTGTAAATTTTCAATCAAAGATGCAATGGCCATCTCGTTCTCTGCAGCAATCAGTCCATCGTCGACGTAAATTGCCAACACCATCATACCACCGCTGCCGTTTCTCACAAACACGCATGGATACGATTCACTTGTTTTAAAATCGAATTTGTTAATGAACGATGAAAACTTCTTGTTCCAGCACCTCGATGCCTGCTTTATGTAGTCCGTACAAACTTTATTAGTTTTAATAAATAATGTTAGTGTGATACGCCTAGCTAACGAATAAATGGAATTCACATTATATGAGAATATACTTATCCTGCTTATTGTGAACATAATTCACAAATAAGTCGACCCAAAACAGTTGTTTTGGACCTGTCATCAAGACTGCTATAATTAGCAGGCACGACTTCTCTTGCCTTCTGTAAAATTGTAAAGAGGTCAGCTCCAAATAGCCTTTCCGTATCGTCGAAGATGTTGGCTTTTCCGGTAGATGGTACAGGTTTAACGGCTGGCTTTTTTATTGGTTTGCTGTTTGATGCTGCATGGCTGCTTGTAAGAGGCTTGCTGATCGTTGTTGGCTTGCTGGAAGTCCCCATAGCAGCTATACTAGCAAAACTTACTCCCTTTACTATGGCTTTTGAAGCAGACATCTGGGCGAATTTATGTTGTTCCTTCTTCTTTTGTGCGGTTTTAAGCTTTTCAGCCATCTTTTCCTTATATTTTGGACATCCTTTATAGTTTGCCGGATGTCCATTTTTCTGGCAGTTTGTGCAGAAAACGTTGTCGTTGGGTTCGCTCGTCTGTGCTGCTGCGTTGTCATATTTATTTCCACAAGCGAATGACCTCATTATTTCATTAGAGTTTCCATGCGCCGCTTACTCAGCTCAATGCATGGAAAGACTAATTAACGTTCTAAGTGGTCAGCGCTCGTTTGCCCATGATGCTAAGGTTGCATATTTATTTGTTGAATTTTCCCAGAAATCCGCAAAGTAATGTAAAGCAAAAAAAACGTTTATGGAGCGACTATGATATAGAAACGTTTATTCGAAACTAAACAGACAGGCTGCTAGGATACAAACAAAAAACATAAACGCAGTAAAATTAAATAATAATTTATAAGTGGAAATTCCGTTCAACACTCCCACTTTTGATTGCAATTTAACTTTACGTTACGTTAAATATTTATGAAAATTAACAAAACTATTCGAAAACAATAAAAAAATTAAGTAAATTTTTATAATGAAACTCATTAATTTTCCTTTGGCAAAATATTTAACATTGTGCGAAAACCCAAATGTTTATTCTTTGGCAGTGCCTTTGTCATTATGTCTGCCAAATGTTCGTCGCTTTGAACATACTGCGAAACGAAAATACCATCCTCAAATTTTTCACGAATAAAATGGTATCGCACATCGATTTGTTTTGTTCTTTTGTGAAATTCCGGGTTTTTCACAAGTCGTGTTGCACTTTGGTTTGTCCATACAAAATATCGGTACATCGATCACTTTCAGCAACAATTCAGACAAAAGGTTTTTTAGCCATACCAATTCCTTTATGGCATGTGATGCCGCCATATATTCGGACTCCGTCGTTGACAACGCCACTGATTTCTGGCGCTCCGAGCCCCAACTGATTATTCCGTTGCCAAACATAAAAACATAACCCGATGTTGAACGTCTTGTACTGATGTCACCGGCGTAGTCTGCATTACTGTATCCAATCAAATTCAAAACAAATCCACCCTCGAAAACAATGCCCATGTCAGTTGTGCCCTTGATGTATTTTAGAATTCGTTTCGCCGCGTTCACGTGTGCATTCGCCGGTTTGTCCAGATAACAACTGCAATTGCCTACCGAGAAACTGATGTCTGGTCACGTTGCCACAGCCAAATATATAGAACCGATCACCTCACGATATGGAAAATCGAGTTCTTCATCCGCCACAAAATCACCCAAATTTTGTGTGTTGTCTGATGGTGTTGATACTGTATTACAATCCATCATGTTGAAACGATTTATAACCTTTCGTGCGTACGCCTGCTGATTAACATGTATTGACCCGACAGATCGCTGTTCAATTTCGAGACCCAAGAAACACTTTGCCTCAAAAAACTTAATCTCGAATTCTCGCTGTAAATTTTCAATCAAAGATGCAATGGCCATCTCGTTCTCTGCAGCAATCAGTCCATCGTCGACGTAAATTGCCAACACCATCATACCACCGCTGCCGTTTCTCACAAACACGCATGGATACGATTCACTAGTTTTAAAATCGAATTTATTAATGAACGATGAAAACTTCTTGTTCCAGCACCTCGATGCCTGCTTTATTTAGTCCGTACAAACTTTTCGTTAGATTGCACAAACTACCGCTGTCGTCCTCATATCCAATCGGTTGTTTCATAAAAACGTCCTCCTCTAAATCACCATTCAGAAAAGCAGTTTTCACGTCGAACTGTTTTAGTTTCATTCGCTTTGACGCTGCCATTGTCATTGCTCGAATTGACGTGAACTTGACGACTGGACTTAATTTCTCTTGATAATCGATGCCTAATTCTTGTGTGAAACCGCACTACTAAGCGCGCTTTGTAACGCTCGATACTTCCGTCTGGATTGTGTTTTATCTTGTAAATCCAACTATTATCAATCACCTTTTTGTCTTCTGGTGGCTTGACCAATATCCACATAGGATTTTTATAAGCGAATCGTACTCCTCGTCCATCGCTTTCTACCACTGTTTGTGCTCATTAGATAATCGCCTGCTCCTATGTTACCGTCTCTTCGTTGATTGTCAACATCGCATGGCGTGAACGGCACCGTTCGCTGATGTACAATGCCAACATTATCAAAAAATACCTTTAAATCTTTGTTGACGAATTCCGTTCCGTTGTCTGAACGAAAATTTTGAATGTTGTGTCCATTCTCTCGCTGAATTCGACTTACAAAATTTTTCACGTGTCCTACGATCTCGGATTTTTCCTTCAAGAAATGTACAAAATGATAATGAGAATAATCGTCCTTTAAAAGTAAAAAGTACCTTGCACCACCAAGCGACACGGTTTTCATCGGTCCGCACACGTCTGCATGAATTATTTCGCCACAGCTTTTTGATTTGTTTTTACGATGCTGGAAGTTCCCGCGATTATCTTTCCATACATGCACGCCTCACACGCAAATTCTTCGTCTTCAATGCGTATTGCTCGGAAAGAAATCTTATTCCTTCCTTTCAGTTCGGCTTTCGAGAAAAGCACTCTACGCTGCATCCTTTGATGAAGCTTCACAGTAACGTCACTCGAGGACTGAATGTTAAAAGTAGTAGCCTGTTTCTTAGACATCAAAAAAGCTTTCGATAGCGTCTGGAGAAATGGGCTTCTGTACAAACTTATTAGTTTTGATTTTCCCAATTATATTGTGAAAATAATTAAAAATTTTCTTTTTAACAGGGTCTTTTTTGTACAGGTCAATGGCAGCCCATCGACAATGAAAAGGATTAAAGCCGGAGTTCCCCAAGGCTCCAGACTTGGACCAGTCCTATTTAGCATATTTACGGCGGATCAACCCAACAATACAGCCGGTACAAGGACCATGCTTTTCGCGGATGACTCCATCACGTATGCCGTTTCCCGCTCTCCTGAGATAACTGCCCGAAGAGTGGAGGAACACCTGCGAAATCTTTGGAATTACTACCTGAAGTGGGGACTGAAGATCAACGCCAACAAATCGGAACTCATCTGTTTTCGAGTACCAGCAACCGAAACAAGGATAAGAAAAATCGCAAGCCGGTGCAGAACCTTAAAAATCACCCTTCCGGATAACACGACAATAAACATCAAGTCAAAGACTAAGTACCTGGGAATCAAATTTACTGAGAGGCTCAAGTTTATCTCTCACATCGATAAAACAATGAAAAAAGCGAACTACGCTCTTCTACAAGCAGCTCATCAGGCCAGTGATAACCTATGGCTATCCCATATGGTTCACCGTCTCACCAACAACGATAAAGAAGATCTCCCTATTTGAAAGGAAGGTGCTTAGGATCTGTACAGGACTCTGGAGGGTGCCAAACAGCTATAAGTTTGTCTCGAGTGCAAGGCTTTACGACGCGGCAGGTCTGCTGCCAATAACCGACCACTTGTTCCATATGGCAAAGAAATTCGTTGATGGGTTAGAAACACATCCAAGTCCGGAGATGCAAGAACTGAGAATCGACGAAATCGAGCCAAGCCACCGCTATATAAACAGAGGATTCACAGATGCTAGATTCGACGACATCTTTAATAATCAAGACGTCTCCTTCTACGAGAAGGCCAGCAATCAACATTACAGAGGCTGAAGATCGCCCTGTTGATACCCCCTTTTATATTTTTTTCATTTTTATTTAATTTTAAAATTTATTGTTATTATTATTAGATTGCTTTAAATATAACATGTAGTACATTAAGTAGTCAAAAATATTGTTTAATTATAAGCAAAACAAAATAAATTAAAACAATGTAAATACGTCGGGCCCTTATTGTTGAGCCGACACTTATTATTAATAGTTATAAGTTTAGTTTTAAGTCAAAATTGTATATTAATAATATCTTAATATATCTTTAATAAAATATCTTAGCAAATTCTTCGTCGACGAAATCAATGTTGCCGTTCTGCAAAAACTTCTTTACATGCGCGACATTTTGATGACCCATACGTTCATGCCATGACTCCATCGGTTTCTGTTGGCTCGATTACTTTAAACATCATGGGGTACAAACTTTCGTGACGAACTCCCACTGCAACGATGTGACCATCTTTCAAAATTTCACAGCACTTCCTGGTTGACCGCAATTGATGTCTGCGATCCATGACTTTTCCGGAAGAGAGCAAATTTTTATGAATTTCCGGCACATAGAGCACATCCATCATGTGCTTTCGAACCCATTTGATGCCGTTGAACGCTAAAATATTGATATCGCCTCTTCCTTTTGCCATAATTCTTAAGCCGTCACCAACGCATGCTCGACGTTGTCACCACAAAATTTACGAACCAATCACGTCGATGCGTCGATTGCTTGCGCCCGAATCCAAAACCTAAACGTCTTTGTCGTTATTTGATGTTAAAATGTGACAACAGAATGCATCGATTGATGCATTTCTATATTCGTGCCACCCGCATAGTCATTCCTTTTTAGACAATCGCGTTTCCAGTGACCCTTTTTGCCGCACTTGTAACACGTACCTTTCGGAGCTGACAGTTTTTTGCTTTCGCCCTGATGCGACGACTGGTCACCTTTTTCCAAAAGTTTTTTCTTCAAAAACATTTTCTTTGCCACAAAAGCCTCCACACCTTCACTTTCCGTACGACCTTTTGCTCGAATTTCCTCTGTCATCAATCGTGTCTTCAAATTTTCAAAAGTTTGTTCGGTTTCCGGTGTTGATTCCCATGCACTGCTGAAATTTCTGTATTCTTCAGACAGCGACATTAACACCTTTGCGATGATCATCGGTTCTGAAATCGTTTCACCCAAATCCTTCATCTGTTGCATAAAAGTTGAATTATCGTCACCTGGATCCTTTGTGAAACCATAGTATTTTTGTTGTAAATGCAACAGATTTGCCCTTGACGAATGCTTGTACAAATTCTTCAATGTCGTCCACGTTGCATTTGCTGTTTCACAATTCATTACGTGTAAACATGCATTCCTTCCGATCGTTCCCGAAATTGCACGTCTGGCCTTTGCATCTTTTAATTTCCATGTTGCAATTTCCACAACATTTGCAGCATTAGCCGACGGTACTGGCTTTTCACTTTCACCAGTTACAATTTCGTACAATTCCGCCGCCTCCAGAATTTGTCGTATTTGGAATTTCCACACTGCCCATTGACTCGCGTCTTGCAATTTTTCAATTTTCATTGATTCGTTTTCCATTTTTATTTAAAAAAATACGGATCAAACAGAAAAATTTCCCGAACACTCGACCGATGATTGTGATTCCTTTTTCGTGACACGGACACGTTTTCACTGCATACCATTGATTAGATTCTGTTACTAATTACTTATTTTCCTGCATGATCTGGGCCCATAACCTGTTGAATGTTCCCAGAAATCCGCAAAGTAATGTAAAGCAAAAAGAAAAACGTTTATGGAGTGACTATGATATAGAAACGTTTATTCGAAACTAAATAAATTATAAATAATAAGCGCAGACAGACTGCTAGGATACAAACAAAAAACATAAACATAGTAAAATTAAATAACTTCAATCACTATAATTTATAAGTGGAAATTCCGTTCAACATTATTGGCATAGGCCAACGACCGCTGGTCATATATTATGCTATTGGAAATATTGTTTACTTTTGGTTCTCATGCACCGAGTGTGCTTTTAAAGAATGCATATTGATTTTTATATTCTACTTTAAAGTTTGTGAGGCAAAGTCGAAGTAGGGTCGAAATTCGTTGTGTTTTTTTAGGCATTTTATTTATGTGGTCGCTGGTGCGATACCTCACACGAGTAAGTGGATGGTAAGTTGGGTGGGGTCAGTGTCGTAGGGATATTGTGGTGAGCTAGTGAGGCGGGGGCAGCCGTGCAACACTTGGTATTTCAGATAGTTTGCCATAATTTTTCAACACCAAAACAAAACAAAAAGTATTCCTATGTACAAGGACCGATTTCTGGTTCTGCTTATAATACCACCGAAACTAAGCGACCGATTGAAATACAATTTACGAAAATATTTAAATAAGACATACAAGTGATTATCTACTTTTTAATCGAATTCTAATGAAGACCTTCTGCAGTCGGTCTTGCATAACGTCCACAAATACAAATAAAATAAATAAAAACGTTAATATTAAAACAACAAATTATATTGAATTTTTATTAATTTCTATTTGTTTAACTTGTAGCCGACTTTTTACAAAAACCAAATTTAACGCCCAGATCGAATATAAATTGGTTAAATATTCGAAATTTAGATAAGGAACGAGAATATTTAAAACAAAGGCATCTAGATATTCAGCAGCAGGTAATTTTAAATATAATACCTTAAATATTATCTAACTAATGTATTTTTATATTAATTAGGACATTCTAGTTAGGCAATCACAACCAATAAGTCTTCCAATGGATCCATTTTTGTCCGGTTTAGACAACCACGCAAGACAGGAATCAAGCGATAGTGGATTAAGTTTATCTTCAAATAATTTCTCGGTCAATACGGAATTTTTATCACAAATTGATGATAGTATGGACTGTATAGGTGGTACGCCAACAGAATTTTAGTTTTTTTAAACAGTTATATGTATATATTTTTTTAGAAAACGCAAATATTAATTCTCTTAATGGCCTTGATTGTCCGGATAATTTGGTCTCGTCTTTGCAGGTAAGAATACCCCTACACTTGAGTTCCTCCTAAAAATCAAATACAAAAGTGGTCCTAAAGTACAACGTTCCTTTACTTGTATTTAGTTTTCGGCGTTAAAGAGAAAACAAATTAATTATAAATAAAGATAGAAGACTTAGCGAATGATCAGCCAGGTATAAATTTTAAATGCTTACAAGTAGACAATAACTTAATTTAAAAGTGCAGTGTATTGTGTCCCGAACAGATCAGCTAAAGAACATGATGTATCATAGTGTCACATGTTTTCTCATGCGGCAATTTGATGATTTGACTTTGTTGTTGGTACCGCAACGTACTTGCAGTGTTCTTCTGATGTTATAGCATGTTGCAGCAACTCTACTACACATTCTGTTGTTCCAGTAGTTAGGATTGGCTTATTATACTGGCATACAGAAATTGATACCGTGGTGTTTACAGCTACGCTCACACAATTGGTGTAGTCTTCATGAGTAAGGAGAACAAATGATGCCTGATTTGTAGCTTCTGCAATGTATTCTATTGATATTAAAGGTAACACATCCCAATTTTGATTGAGGAATGATGTTAATGGATATACTCGATGAACTGAATACATAATAGGATCGGGCAGCAGAATTTTGACTTTGATTAACAAACTTTTGTCGTCTTTAAAAACTGATACTTGAGCCGCTTGTTGTAGGGTGAATAAATTTTGAAAAAACGGCTGCATGCTAGTTGTTGTCGGTAAACGTTTTAATGCATTTGTTATCGCATTGCTGTCTAGGATGAAAGGATGTAGCTTGTTCATGTATAAGTCATTTAAAATGGACAACTCTGTAGATTGACGATGATGCACTTCCAATAGTTGAGCGTTTATTACTGACAGGAGTTCGTTGATTTCTAATTTCAATTTTAGTGTGGCAAATTCATCTTTGGTTGTTATTGTGAAATTACCATAGGACGCACTAAGTTCGCGTAGATTTTTCGAGATGGCGTCAACGTCTGTAACCAGTCCTTTAACTGGTACACTCAGTTTATTAAAGTTTGATCCCATTACTGTTATTTGATGCTTGATTAGATCAAAGTTTTTAGCATCATTTTTCTCCAAAATCGCTAATTGATTGTAAATTTTATGCGCATCTTCACTATCCATCGTGCCGAATGCCCATTTTGCAAAATTTCCTACTACTTCAATAGCTCTCTTCGATCTGTTCTTTCCAAATATGTGTTGCATGTGCTCGTTTGTTTTTCTTATGTTGTTGTTGATGACTGATGCTTCTTTTACCAGCTGTGTATTCTTTTACCAGGCCGCATAGTTTTTCAATTTTTTCGTCGTACATATCTGCGATGTCTAAAACAGTCGAATAGTCTAAAGGTGTAAATTTTGTTAGAATCGTCCAAACATCATTGTAGAAAATTGCGCTGCCAATTTTTTCAAATACTACCGGTGTGGCGTTCATTTGTAGATTTTGGAATGGCTGTGATATGTTGGTTCCTTTTGATAACGCCCAAGTAATAACAACTACATAAATGGATAGCAGTGAATCTATTTTCATTTTTATATATTTATTTTTAATTAGACTACTTCTTAACTAAAATTATCAATTTTTATCAAATTTATAGAATATTTTATTTTACTATAACAGAATCTAAATTTTATTTATTCATTAATATTTGTCAATATTTTTTACTTAAATAAACAATATTTTAAATTCTAATAGTTTTATATAAAAAATTTATTAATATAATTGACTAATTTAAACTTTATTAATTATGTTGTCAAATTTTTATATTTGATGCTAATAATCTTAAATTTTCGTGTCCTAAATTAATTGTAGCTCTTCCAGGTAGTTATGGCTTTATCTGGAATGAGAAACAGTTATTATTTGGAAACATAAAAGTTGTTTATCCGGGTTAAAAGTACTTAGACGTTTGTTTATTATGAATATTATAAATATTACTTTAAATATTTTTAATTTCATGTCTAAATATTTTATCGAATGTTTAAGTATGGTTTATTTTATAGATTTATACACTTCTACAACTTTATGTAATAAAATTGTAAAAATATATTATCCATTATTTATTCAGCCTTACAACTTCTCACAGTTTTCTCCAGTAAAACTGTAAAAAGCTATATGACTAAGAATTCTGTTATAACTAAGAATTCCGAATTATGAATTCGAAGATAATTTTGTGTTGATGCAGAATCGCCCGCTATACCGATAATTTTCCTTGTATGTTGGCTATATGAGTTTTTTTTGTTTTGTGTTGGACACTAAATGTCATTTTGTTGTATGTAAGTATATTTACATTTTTATTACCATACACATGGCTGCGTACAATACTTAAAATTTTAATATTTACTCAAAATGTCTTGTATTTAAGTCAATTACCTTTTTCAGTTCTTATATTTTGAGTAATAAGTTTATTTAGTGATTATAAAGTTGTAGTGACTTTAAATATTTGTTAATTAACAGTTACCATAAACTATAGTTTTTTATTATACAGATATTACAAGAGCATTATAACCTAATTTATACCAACACAAAATAAGGGAATTCGCTATTTAAACTAGGATTTGTTTTTTTTTTTGAAACTAAAACGAAATGAAATTTTAATAATAAAAAAAAATAATAAAATAAAAACTAAAAGAAATTTTTATTTGCATTTTTTTAATCTGGATAAAATTACTCTTAAAAAAAACGGAATCAACAAATACATTTAGATAAGTTTTATTCTAAAATTTCGTGATTGATCATTATTCTTTGTGTTTCTTTAATTTATATTTCAGAATATTTGTTTGATTGACCTCGGTTATGATAATCTTACTGAATGAAGACAAAAAATATACAATGCCTCATCAGTGTGTATCATAGTATATAATATATAATTTGGTTTTCTTTTTAATTGAAAAAACAAAAATAATCATTGTTTTAATTTTAGGCATTTATAAACGAATGTTTCCATATTTTATTTCGTTTTTGCTTATCCAAAAGTTGTAGAGAGTTAGTTGCTTATAACATATTATATTAAAATGAAGTATATATATATATATATATATATATTTTAGATAAATGGATATAAGGCAAACATATGCTAGCATCATTTATGCACAACATAAATATTTGGGTAAAAACAATTATATTTTTCTTTATGTATATGAGGTATAGTTTACTAGTAATTTCTAACCAAAAATTCTTCATTTCTACTCGTTAAATAATTTAATTCTGTTATTGTGGACCTTTTTTATTTTATTATTTATTTAAAGTGAGGTAGTGACTGGACTATTTATTGCTGTAATTTCATATGGTCCAGTCCATATAGGTGAAAATTTATTTTTTCTTGTAGCATTTTTTAGTAAAACCTTCTGACCCTCTTGAAAAGTAGCGGGATTTACCCTGTTATCATATGATTTTTTTGAAATTAATTTTGCCTTATCGAGATTTTGTTTTGCAAATTGATGGGTTTTTTGTAGTTGATATCGAAGGCGTATTGGGTAATCTTCTAGGTTATTCGCTGGAGTAGGAGTCCTTTTTAAGTTTGTTGGCATGTCAAACTTGAACCCAAACAAACAATTAAGCGGAGTCAATTTAGTACCTGCATGTTGTGTGTTGTTATGGACATGTACAGCTTGCCTCAACCATTGATCCCATGACCTTTCGTCATTGGCCACAAAATTTCTAAAATATTCTGCTAGGGGACGATGACTACGCTCGAGGCTGCCATTAGCCTGTGGATGGTATGCGGTGATATGCATTTTTTTAATTCTTAATAATTTACACGTTTGCGCAAATAGCTTGGAAGTAAAATTGGATCCATTCTCAGTAACCAGGATTTTAGGTATTCTATATCTTGTTATGATTTCCTAATAAAAAACCTTGGCTACTGTAACTGCCTCTTGATCTGGTAAAGCGGCACATTCCATATATTTCGTCAAATCATCTTGGAAAGTTAAGATGTACCGATTACCAGAGTAGGTTTCAGGCAATATTCCGACTATGTCCATATATACTTTATCGAATGGTAGTTGTGGTGTATCCGAAATAATCATAGGCATTTTTGTTTGTTTTGAACTTTTATTTAACTGGCACTTATGACATTTTTTAATATATTCGTTTATGTCTTTCTGCATGTTTTTCCATCGATATTGTTCTCTTATCCTCCAATAAGTTTTTTTCATACCTTGGTGACCACCTAAAATAGAGTTGTGGAAGTCATTCAAGATTGTATTTATTTCCTCTCGGTCGGTAAGGACTTCAAACCTTTTGCTTTTGTTACTTACTTTGTTGTAATTTTCAACATTTTCTGGAGTATTTATGTACACTACTTCTTTATTTTCATCTTCCTTTGACATTTGTAACTTTTTTTCTTCAACCTCTTTTTGTGTTTTGCTTCTTGTTTTTATGACTGCTATATTCTCACTGTCTGTTGGCTCAGGTTTTCTGCTCAGTGCATCGGCATTGGTGTTAGCTTTTCCTGGCTTGTACTCTATTTTATAATCATAGTCCGACAGTTTGTGGTGGAATCGAACAAGTCTTGTCGTCGGATCACTGACATTGAAAACTCCTTTTAATGCGTTATGATCCGTGAATACTGTAAATGGACGTCCTAGCAAGTACGTGCGGAATTTTTTTGTAGCCCATACAATAGCTAGAAGTTCCTTTTCAGTTGCCGAATAGTTTTTTTCTGCAGCGTTTAATGTACGACTAGCGAATGCAACTGGTTTATCTTTGCCTACTTCACCTTGTGATAATATTGCACCTAGCCCTTCATTGCTGGCGTCTGTTGTTAGAATAAAAGGTTTAGTAAAATCTGGGTAAATAAGAATTGGTGGAGATACTATTGCTTCTTTTAAAGCTGTAAAAGCTGTTTCACAATCTTCTGTCCAATTAAATTTTTTATCCTTTTTTAGTAAATTAGTAATTGGTGAAGCTATTTTTGAAAAACCAGGAATAAATTTGCGGTAATAGTTTGCTAAACCTAGGAAAGATTGCGTTTCTTTAATGGTTTTAGGAGAAGGATAATTAGTTACACAACTAGTTTTTGAAGGATCTGGCAGTGCTCCCGACTCTGAACATTTGTGCCCCAAATATATCACTTCGCGACGTAAAAATTTACATTTTTCAGTATTTAATTTCAAATTACTTTGTCTAAGTTTAGAAAATACTTTTTCTAGTCGCTCGTTATGCTCTTTTAAGGATCTCCCGTAAATGACAATGTCATCTAGGTAAACAAAGCAGTCAATTCCGTTTAGACCTGTCAGAATGTGGTTCATTATCCTTTGGAAAGTGGCTGGTGCTCCCGTAAGACCAAAAGCCATCCTGTTGAATTCATAATGACCCCGCGCGGTACTAAAAGCCGTCTTTGCTTTATCGCGATCGTCTATTAGCACCTGGTGGTAGCCACTTGCTAAATCCAAGGTAGAAAAATAACAACAGTTACCTAGTTGGTCTAAAATATCCTCGATTCTAGGCAACGGAAAAGCATCTTTAACTGTCGCAAGATTTAGTTTCCGAAAGTCCACTACTACCCGCCACCGTTTTTGTCCATCTGGACCTGGTTTTTTAGGCACCACCAACAGTGGTGAGTTCCATGGTGATTTACTTGGAGAAACTATATCCTGCTCTAACAATTTATCGGCTTCCTTGTTAATTTCGTCCCTATGAATCTGAGGCAATCTGTATTGCTTTTGATTAATAGCAGGTTGGTCAACTTTAGTTGGGATTGTATGAGTCAACACGGACGTATAAGTTAGAGGATCATCTTCTAACAAAAAAATGTCCTTGTAATGGCCACATAAATTTTCAATTGAGATTTTTTCTTCCGGATTTAAATTCTGGTCTAATTCTAATGATGCTAGTAATAACGAGATTCTACCAGAGATGGGTTTTTTACTAGTAATATTGAAAACTTTACTTTGGTTTTCACTAGCTATTTTAAATTGATTAAAGTTGCTAAAATTAGGTGTAAAATTATTGTCTATAATATAATCTTTTGTAGTGGCGTTTAATATTGGGACGTTAATGACACCATCTTGTACACTTACTACAGTATTTGCTATATAAATTCCCGGTCCGATTTCTTGCGAGTTTACAAGGAGCTCACGCAAACCAGTTTTTACATGTATTTGAGCAATTGTTTGTGTACGTGCCGCTATTTTTGTTTTATATTTTTTATTATTTAAGAAATAATTTAAAGTTTTGAGTGGTGCTTCCGTAACAATTTCCTGTTTATCATTAACTATTTTTAGCGTTTTGGATACTGTATCGATTACCGAGCGATTCCACAGAATATCGCGCCCCAATATACCATCTGCTGGTATGTCGTTAAGGTCATCTACCACGTGCCATTTCGCTTTGAACATTTTTGATAAGGGCAGTTCTACAGTTACTGAACCCAGAGTAGTACTCTTACCACCAAAAACACCTCCCAGTTCTTTTATTTCTTTCTTATTTATATTAATTTTATTAAGTTTAATTAAAGAGCTTAATTTTAAGAGACTTGTATCTGCCCCTGTATCCACTAAAACACGTATTTTACCATTTTTTGATAATGGCATTGGTAATTCTATAAAAGTATCATTGTTCTCAAGCAGTTTAAGTAGCAAAAGTCTATTACCTTTTTTTGCATTTAATTTTTTGCGTTTCGCTTTTATTATACCTATACATTTGTACGTGTAGTACTTAATTGCATTCCAAATTGAAAATAGAAAGCAATTGAAGAAGTAAAATACTAACAGACATGATTTTTTTTTACGTTCGCTATTATTATTATTGGAAAATTTATTGACTTTTGGGTTTTTACGTGTTTTACGGATTTTTACAATCCTTTTATTTTTAAGTGTGTTTAAATTTCGCATTTCCTCATGTTTTATATTCAGTACATTTTTAGCGGGTTGTTCCTCGCTCTCTGGAAATTTTTGAAATGGAAAAGAAATATTGTCTGACTCCGTTGGAACAGATTGACTTGGTACAACGGTTTGTAAAGTATTTTGCTTAAAACTAATATTTGAGTTAACCTCATTGTCTACTACTTCAGTAATTTTTTCTATTAGTAATGAGGGATGTAAAGTATTGATTTGGTTTTCGGATTTAGTTTCTATAGAATTAGAGTTAGTTGGGGCGCAGCCTAGATGGTGTTGCCGGCCCCCTGGTCGTTTCCCTCTTTTTGCTTATTATAATTTTTTTTACTAAAGCAATTTTCCTCTAGATGCCCTGTTCTAGAACACCACCTACACTTCATTTTACTTTTATATGTGTTGGTTACGAGAATTCTTGTCTTTGGGCAAGTGTCTTTTTCATGTCCATAAGTGTTGCAATTTCCACAATAAGGAGTGTTACGACGCTGCCTACATTCAGCATACGTGTGGTTAGGCTTATTGCAGAATCCACATTTTGTTGCGTATTGTGGTGAATAGGTTCGCCTTTTAAAGGGTTGTGTAGCAGGAGTATTTTTTGGTTCTTGCTGTTGCACAATTGAGTCTTGAGAATAAGTTTGAGTAATTTGCGGATACAAATTAGGTATTGGCGGATTAAAGGCGTTATAATTAGGTAAACTTAGGTTGTTATATTGGTTTGGCCACTGATTTTGTGTTTGAGTCTGAATTTGGCCATATTGTGAATGCATTTGATTAAAGTTATTCATATTAAGTAGATTATTATTAAATTGTTGAGGTAAATTGTTGAGGTTTTGTTGAGGTAATGAGATTTGGGGGTTTAAAACTGAAGGTACTTGAGGGTTTTGTAGAATTTGCATTTGTGGGTACATTCCCATTTGCATGTACTGTGGTTGTAATAAGAGAGAAGTTTTTAAGGCTATGTCTAAAAGTTTATCTAAGTCTGTTTCGGTACTGGATAACATAAATTGCCGCAATGAAGGGTCTGCCAGTCCAATTTTGAAAGATGTTATTAGTGAATTTGTTATTTCGCTTATTAGGGCAACGGAATCTTGTGCGCTGTAGCTTGCTTCTATTATTTCCTTGGCTATATTTTTAAGAGTTAAAAGTCTTCTTGAGAATGACTTGATATCCTCTGTTATTAGCTGACGTGTCTGCTTGAGCTCTACAATAACGCTATCTAAGGACCTTGCTGTTAAATATGTGGTTTTTATTAATTTTATTAGATTGTTCAATGTTTTAATATTATTACATCGAACAAGCTCAAACGCATCACCTACAAGCCTTGTAGAAAGTAATGAAACAAAAATTTCTTCATCTGTTTTACCTATACAATCAAACGCAAGTTCACACGCATTTACAAATTCATGCACACTACTTGATAATTCTGGCGTTCGTGCTCCTGAAAATTGAGGTACTACCCTAGCTACAGTTTTGCTTATTGTTTCGTAAGACATCGCTTTATTTAGCATACACTTTAATGGAGACCTTTTTGTTTCAATATTAGATATTTCAGTTTCGACTTTTACTGATAAATCTAAATTCGATTCCAATACTTCCTCTAACTCAGCTGTTAAATTTTTAATTAGCAATTCTTTTTCTTTTATTTTATTATCAAGCTTTAATACTTTTTGCTCTAATTCAGTATGTGTTTCTTCCTTTTCTCGTAATTGCTGTATTTCCTTTTTGCATTTAACTATGAATTCTTTTGATTCTTCTAAACAATTCTTAAGTTCTATTTCCTTTATTAAATTTTCTTGAACTATTTTGGTAAGTTTTTCTATGTTTTGTTCCGCTTCCTTGCTGTATGACTCAAATTCCGATTGAATTTTCTTAAACGTCTCTATTTGTTTTACTGCTTCCTTTGCTTTTTGTTTTAATTTTTTGATTTCTTCTGATTGCTTATTTTTATTTTCAACAATAACCTTATTTAACTCCACCAAAATAGCATCCGTTGTTTCTAACCTAGTAAAATTTCCCCACAATGAAGAGATCTGTGTTCTTACTAGTTGATACACTTCTTTACTAGTAAAACTTTTTATTTCCTCTAAAAGAGCCTCGTTAAACCGGTTGATTTCCGATTCTTGATCTTTTTTATATTTTTTGTATTGTTCGATTTCGTCCTTAAGTTCTTGAATCTTAAGTTGTTCTACTGTTGCCATTAATTGACTTACAATAGATCAGGACAATAAAGACAATACGAAAAAGATAAATTAAATTTTGCGTATACTCGTAATATGAACTTTAATCTATGTGTGTTCTAAGATAAAATAAAAAAAATGAATAACAGTACACTTACCCCTTAATTTTTCCTGATGTGTTGGATCTATTCGAATATACGTATCTCGATTGCCAAAGGCTTCAAAAACCGTGCAGTAAGATTAAATTGAATTTTAAGCGTTCAACGATTATAGTAACAATTTTTATGAAAAACAATTCAATCCAAGTAATACATCATCACAAAACTTTTTTTTTCATTTTACTCAACTATTATCACATAGATTTGTTGGTTGAAGATTTAGCTCTTTGAGTTATACCGGCGGTTTTTACTGCATTCAAACTTGCAAAATATTCTTTAACAAATCACACGCACCTCAGATGTTGTAGACAGTCAACAGTTTATTTTACACTTTTTATATCTACTTTTACCACCGACAATTAACTAAAAAAAATTAAACTGGCTCAGGATCGCCAAAATGTTGTGTTTTCTTCGATAATAAAAACACCGACCAGGTTTCTGTTTTTTCAAGACTGGCTATCGTCTTGAATCCAAAACACTCCTGCACCTTCAACAAATTAAAATTGACTTTGCACGCTTCGCAAGTCAGCAAAACCGCATTTAATAATTTAAAATTGATTTGGCATGTTTCGCAAGTCAGCAAAACGGGAAAACTTCAATAATAAATTTTAAGTAAAGTGCAATATTTGCAGATTTGCAAATATAAGTTTAATGCAACTTTCCCATGACTGAACGGATATGCTTAGGTTTGCTATGCAAAACGTGCCAAACCAAAAATGCACAACAATTGACTTATTGGTAAACAGCGGATATGAGTGTTTGTCTTTGCTGGTGCTTTCATTAATTTTGTTCGTATGGGCATAACAAATACATAGTTTTATTTAAAAAAAAATTCAGTGCGTGGCATTCAGTTCTCAGATCGGCTAAAAAGCCCTGTGATTTCAGGGTGGATCATAGCACAGCAAAATATGAGGGCTGAGAACGAGTTTTTTTTTGCTACGGATGTCCATAATTTTTTTCACAGTCTTTACTTCATAGAGCAAGAACCAGCAATTTTAGCGCTAAGTGAAACGTAGGTAAATGAGAATTCCGATGTTTCGGAATTAAATCTGTGATTTCAGGATGGATCATAGCAAAATATGTGGGCTGAGAAAGAATTTTGTTTCGCTACGGACGTCCATCTATACATATATACAGTCTTTACTTCACAGGGCAGGGCAATTTTGGCACTAAGTGAAACGTATGTAAATGAGAATACCGATGTTACGATATTGACTTGCAATTTATCTTCGTAGTCATGTTGTTTTTCAACTTTAACCTGAATTCAGCCAATGTTCCAATACGGCATTTAATTTCATATGGCTAAAGTGAAATTACAAAACCAAAACTTCCACTACTAATTCATGTTCAAATTATCTAATTATGACAGTAATTTAACTCATTACGACGAACCACTGCCTGTTTGAATTTCAAAAACTGTCGCGATTTCATTGTATACAATTATGGTTGGCTTCGCCGTTCTTGGCGGACAAGGAAGGAGTGTTGAGATATTCGTTGAGATAAACAATATTATGTCGGTATGCGGCTTATGTCATTAATGCGATGGACTACTGAGCGGAAACGTTAAATTTCAAGTAACAGAAAACCCATAAAAATCTTTAAATCCGTGAGCAACGTGGAAACCGCCACTTATGCGATTACTAACATCATCATTCCTATTGGTATGAAAGGCTTTATTCCATTAAGCAATAAGTCTGTCAAATCAATATATCGATGGTATAATTCGAGCTGAAAAGAGACCTCTAGGTTAGAGGGGTATTTTTCGGTTTTATAAAAAAAATCCTACTGAGGAAAACGAGCCGGAAGTAATTGAAGCCGACTTTCGTCAAAACGATTTCGCCTACGAGTCTGCTTGCTGGACTTTTTGCAGCTATCCACGCTTTATGGGATAGGTCAACTTTCGTAGTCGTACACTTGCTAGATTTTTCAGTGATCTCAAAATATACAAGTCAGCTGAGCTAGGAGGTATTTCCCCATTATTTCTTAAATTACTTAAATATTCCATCTATTTTTCTGGACTATTCTCGAGAAGAATACAGAAAAAGAAACAGCTTTTGTTCAGCTTGTATCAAAAAAACAATCCTGTGTCCTTCTTCGTACCAGCACATAGAACTTACTTACTAGTGACTTGATGGTATATCTCACCGAACAGTGTTATCAGAGTTTTCCTCAATTAGGTGAAAGCCAAATTGTCGCACTTTAGATTGCCAAGACATTTGACAGTTTAGCATATAGTCTAAAAATGGAGTTACATTTTTTACTGTTCTGTGGAGGTTTGTATATGACCGAAAGGATAGCCCCCATTCCAGTCGACTTGCTCGAGTTCGCTCGCCACATTTTTTTTTAGTTTTTTTCTTTAATTTTACACAAAGGTTGTAAAGCCTAAGTTGATGATTGACTGATAGTATACCTATTTGGATGATAGGTAAAAAACAAGTCATGGGTACTCATTTACTAGCTGGGTAAGGATGTTAAACTCAGAAAATAACTTAGCATCCCTGGCTTGTGGTGTTGTTAGGAAAAAATGGCGAAGCCAACAAGAATTGTGTACAATAAAATCGCCCACAATAAAAACTAATAAAATTTTATACATCACAGATACAGATACATCACTACGAAGATAGATGGTTAGACCGAGATGGGGAAAATTGTTGGCACCAAGTTGTAACAAGACAAACGCGCATCAGAACAGACACGCAGATATACAAAACTCAGTCCAACTTAACAGAGTTGAACAGTGATGTGAAGGTCCAACGTCGGGACCCCAAACAAGCTGTCGAAGGTGTTATCCCCTTACGACAATTTGAGTTGAGATTAACCAATTCTATGACACACCATCGTTGGAATTTACGAAAATGTAGTATTGTTAATTCGTTTCACGAATGACCAAAAATGTTTACTATCTTTAAAACATTGTAGTATTTTTTGTCTCAGTTTTTGGTCCTAGTTAAATTTGATTCGCCGAAGATAGTAATTTTAATGATTTCTAACACGTCTATATTTTGTTCGGTTTTTTATGTACCGCTGTTTCTGTACTGATTGTGATTGTACTGATTATTACTTCCACCAAAGAGTATAGATATATCAAGAGAAACGAAGCAAAACAAAAATTTTTATACAAAAATAAATGGGTTTCGCAATTCAAATGGGTTGTACAAATTAAATTTTGCTCCTCATAGAGCACAATGAAAACACAATTTTTCTTCTCCTTATTGGAGTTTTACATTCCTTTATTTAATAGTAATCTAACACTTTAATAACTAGTAATATTATTTAAATGATAACTTATTTAATCCAAATTTAAGTTGAATTATTGCTCACTATGTGAGATCTATTATTATTAATCAATATTTAAGTTGAATTATTGCTCACTATGTGAGATCTATTATTATTAATCAATATTTAAGTTGAATTATTGCTCACTATGCGAACTGCACTCATTTACGGACTCGAGCGAACTGCACAAAGATATCCCCAATATTCATCCAGAACTCTTCAACGATGATGCGATGCCTTTTTGCTGTGTCAGCAAACGTCGAAGGAAATAACAATAACGATCAAGCACGCTGGCCAGCACAGCGATCGTTAAAACGAAGATAAACAAAAAAGGCAACTTAGCATTAAATGCTAGTTAGGGTTTGATGCGCGTGTTAGGCGCACAAGTATTTTGGCACAGCGAATGTTGAAACGATTATAAACAAAAATGTAACAAAGTATCAAAAATGCAAGTTTGTATAAATTGCTAACTGGGGTATGATGTGCGTGTTAGGCACACGAGTTTTAAGACGAATTTCGTCGTTGGGAGATAAGATTTTTCTGCAACGCAGCGAAAAATTAATGTTCGCTGCTTACTGAATGTGTCGTACCTTAACTGTTCCCCCCTTTAAGCATCAGGCGTCCTCGGCTGATCATAATTACGAAGGATATTGTTAATTTCTAGTTTGCGTTGCCGTTTGATGAGGACGTACGCGGCGCAAATTATGAGGATTAAGGCAAATAGAGAAGCAGAGGTGTAACAAACTCCTCTGACTTTAAGGTGTAAATTTGAAATGTGTTCCAAATTCTTAATGTTTGTGGAAGTAAGTGGAAGTGTGGTCCGTGATATTCACAGTGTGGGCTATAGGAGTTTCGGGGCTTTTAAAAGCAATTTTTCGCAGATTTTGAAACTTTGTTGAATTTATAGTTAATGTGTCTTCAAATGTTATTAGAAAGGTGCCCTTTTGAAGAGTTCTTTTATCATCCCTACTAATCACCTCAGCGGGCTGATCATTAATAATGACGATACCATCGTCAACTTCTGTCATTAATGGCACATTGTGTGCGAGATTTGTGTTACAAGTAGTAGTGTAATTATTTAGTAGGTTGTTTAGGCATGAATACTTTTTGTTGTTAAGGAGTCGGCAAAATGAAATTGAAGATCTCTTTGTACAATTATTTAAAAGCTCGTATTTAGAGTCACATTTTGCGACATCGTTCGTTTCAAATGATAGTTTTTTATTCTGGTGAACAACAGGATAAATCAGCTTTTTACTACAAACTAATTTTGTTTTTGGAAATTTAATTAGAAATTTTATAATATTTTCATCCTGTAAAATTTTTAATTTAGAATTTATAATAATTTCGCTTATGCTAATGCTTAAATCTATTTCGGATTTTAAAATAAAATTTATTTCTGAACTATCTAACAAAATGGGATAATTTTCCCAGAGCTAGGGACAAGGCTATATTGTCTAATTCCCTGGTTATTACTCTATTTCTTACGCTGAGTAAGTCGTACAAATGATCCGTGTCAATTTCCATTGTTTTTGCTTTGTTCAGTAGTATGTTGACTGTGCGAGTTAGGTTGTTTATTTGGTTTTGTATTTCTGTATTAATTCTTATTTGGGCGTTGCTTGTCGTTATTATCTCGTTTTGTTTGCTGCGAACTTCAGCAAAATCGTCATAATCTGGTGTGCCAGCTATATATTTCAATGCTGTTTCAAGAATATTGATACTACGTGCATATCTATGGTGTATGCGAAGAGAGGCTATTGCTTTAAGTATCTGGTCTACTTCGGTCTCTAATAGTTTCTGTGTGTGTGATTGCGGTAGCAGTTCGATTAGATGCTTTGTGTCCTTGGCTATATCTATAAAATCTGTCAAATTTGTAATGTGAGCTAACATTCCATATCCGTCAAAGATGGCCACATTCCCGTCTGCTACTGGTATGTAATGTGAGGTGCTATGCATTGGCGGGCTTGTATAAATATCGGCTCCAAAATTATTTTTAGTTAGGGATCTTATGGTTTGTGAATTTAGAGATTTCTCGTTATCGCAGACTATTGTTTTTGTTTCTTTGAAAAAGTTAAGGATTTCTATAAGTGCTGGTTTGACGTCAATTATAGCTCTAGAGGCTATTGGCTTTAGTATGGCGAATTTAGAAAATTTGTCTATGCAAGTTAAAAAAAATTTCTTGTCTGTATTGTAAATGTCTATATGAAGGATTTCTCCTGGAAAGGACGGTATGGGGTTCTCGCCCAGTTCGTGTTTTTGTGGATGCCTCTGGTATTTGGCTGTGTGACAAATTTTGCAGTTTTTTGTAATTTCTTTTAGCTTTTTCCTAATATCTGGAAAATAATAATCTTGGAGGACTTGTTTTGTATTTTCTACAACTGATCGATGTGCTCTATTGTGTTCATTTGTTAGGATTTCAATTTGATCATTGGGGTTAAAAATGTGTCACAAATTTATTTGCGAATCGGAATTTTACGGACCAATAGTTTGCAATGAGGAAGTGTTGAATTTGAGCTAGGGTGCGTAAGTCACAGTGGATTGCGTTAACTACTTGCGGGTTAACGCAGTACTTGATTGCATCCAAAAGGTCTTTAATTTCCTTGTATGTAATATAATGTCGAATTCGGTTTTTAAAAAGGATTTTTGTTTCCTTCTTTAATTCGGAACCCTGAGTAAGGATTATTTGGTTCCTGAAACAATTAATCGGGTTTTCAACAGCAGGAATAATTGCGGTAAGTGACATTTCTCTTTGGCAGGCTTGAATTGAGCTTATGGACTTGGAGTCCGTGGTAATATTAACAAATTGCCTAGTAAGGGCGTCGGCTAATACGTTGTCTTTGCCGGGTTTGTAAAAAAATGTTGGAGAGTATTCCTCGATAAAAGCTCTCCATCGTTTTAATTTTGCATTCGGATTTTTATCGGATATTGAGAATGTTAGGGGCTGGTGATCGGTGAAGATATTAAGCTTATTTACTCCATACAGATAATGTCTAAGATTTTTCAGGGCCCATACAATAGCTAAAAGTTCACGCTCGTTCGTCGCGTAGTTTTCTTCTGTGGATGATAGTGTCCTAGATATCATAGTGATAGGACGTCCATTCTGCGAAAGGACGGCTCATATAGCTTGAGATGAGGCGTCTGTTGTAAGATCAAAGGGTATTTCAAAATTTGGGTATAAAAGTAGGACGTCATCAGATGAAAGCATTTTTTTAATTCTTTCAAAAGAACTTAGGGCATCTTTATCCAAATAAATCTTAACCTGTTTTGAATGTTTTGTTCCGACGTGTCCATTTTCTCCACGCAAGTATTTAGTCAGGGGTTTTGCTATAGCTGCGTAATCCTTAACGAACCTCCTATAGTAGCCTGCTAGTCCTAAAAATGACCTTAGGCCTCTTAAGGTTGTGGGGGTTTTGTAATTTACGATAGCTTCTATTTTTTTAGGACAAGTTTTAATTCCATCAGTAGAAACAACGAATCCCAAATATTCTACTGAGGTTTTGAAAAACTTCGATTTTTCCAATGATACTCTCATGTTAGCGTTATAGAGTCTCTTTAATATTGTGTCAATGTCATCGATATGTTTCTGCTCAGAGTCAGAAAATATGATGATATCATCTATGTACACGTGACATATTTTCCCGATTTTTTCACGTAAAACGTCGTCGATGGCCCGCTGAAAAATACTTGGTGCGTTTTTTAAGCCAAATGGCAAACGGCAAAATTCGTATTTTCCATTATTTACGCTAAAAGCGGTCTTTTCGCGATCGCGTTCAGCCAAATTAATTTGGTGGAAGCCACTCTTCAAGTCTAATGTGGTGAAAAACTTAGACTTTCCAAGATTCGCTAGAATAACAGACGGATCAGGAATTGGGTATTTGTCAGGAATAGTTTTTAAGTTAAGTTTTGTGTAGTCAAATGCAAATCGTTTGTCGGGCTTGCCACTTTTATCTGTTCCTTTCTTATCGACAACCCAAACAGGGCTATTATAAGGAGATCGTGACGGCTTTATTATGCCGTTCTTTTAAAGCTCCTTGACTTCTTTATTGACAAATTCTATCATTGGAATGGGGTAGGATTAATATTTTGAATAGATGGGTTCCTGGTCTTTAGTCCTAATAGTTGCGGAAATTTTCGTGTTAAAAGGCAAGGCTTCGTTCGGGTTGGCGAAAACGACAGAGTTTTCATTAATTATTTTGGAAAAAAAAATTTTAATATTTTTTGGGATACAGGAATTTTCTACTAAAGCATTAACTGCATTTAAGTCTAGGTATTTCAATTTTTCTTGACCATTATCAAAGTAGATAATATCTTTTTCAGTGTCAATAACCGCCTTTAAAAAGTTTTGCGAAAACCTGTTTAGTCCGTTATTGTAAATGGCTGCGAAGTGGTAACGGTTTTGGTTCGTTTCTAACTCTTGAGCTAATGCTAAAGCTGTTGGTAAGTCTACAGGTTTACAAGAAAAGAGCGTATCGCATAACGGTTTGTTAAGTCCGGAGACAAACACTCGCAATGCATCTTCGCGGTATTTCTGATTTAGTGAATTAATCAGATGAGTCTCACCTTCATGTGACATGATGACTTTATTAACGATGGCAGTCAACTTACGTTCTACTTCATCATAGAATTGAATTATCATTCTCCGTCCTTGTCGAAGTGTGGACAGTTGTTGTGCCAAAGTAAAGATGGACTTCTTGTCCATATAAGTAAAGTCTAATCGAGCTATGATAGCTTTAAAATTACGGACGGTATTATAGGCGCTTAACGCGGCATCCGCATTTCCTACAACTTTATTTCTCAAAATAGCTACCGCTTGGTAGCATTTGGAACTTCCTACATACGATTCGAAAAGTTTGTGCGCTGTCATAGCGGCTTGGCGCCAGGAGACATATTTATTGGGGTCGCCCCTGAATTCTGGGACGGACTTCACAATGTCTAACGGTTCGTCGCATTTTACAACATCTGGTAAAATTTGTATTTCTTTATATTCCTCCACAGCGGAAGGAGGCTCTAAACTATTGATTCTCGCGGTTAAATTATCTATAGTAGTTTGGAAATCTTGCTTAGTTCTTTGAACGGCTTGTTGAATAGCGGTATCTTAAAGTATTTGTAAGTTTACAGAGTCCATGGTGTTTCTAGTTCTTGTCGGTTGGTCAGAAATTCTTAAAGCTCGTAGTCTAGCTAGTAGTTCTTCTGTGTCCGTATGAGCTGTCTCACCTTGCATGAAATTAGGGAAAATTACAAATTACGTTTCAGCAAGAGAGAGAAAAAAAAAATTTTCAGTGATATTATTTTTGTATTCAGGAAAAAAGGAAAATTTAAAATTTTTAACTTAATTCACTAAGTAAGCTAATTTACTTTTTTTTAGAGTTTAATTTATTTTAATTTGATTTAAAAAAAAGGTTCATTTACTGATTAATATAATTGAATATTCAAATTTCCAGACTTTTATTTCTACTCGAATTAAGTTTAGAACTTACAAAAAAATATACATGACGGTGATTTATGTTGATTGGTTTTAAAGATGATTTTGGTGATTTGGTAAAGATGGTTCTTCTATTTTTTTAAAGATGGTTTCTCTGATTTTTGTAAAGATGGTCTTCTGTTTTTTTGTAAAGATGGTCTTCTGTTTTTTGTAAAGATGGTCTTCTGTTTTTTGTAAAGATGGTCTTTTGTTTTTTTGTAATTATTCTGAGTGAACTTATTTCTTCTATTTGGTAAGCTTTCTAAGATTTTCGTTCACCGTTCGCACAAAAATTTGCTTCAAACTTATTATTGTCTTCTATGAAGACGTTTATTTTTCACTTTATGGTGAATTGCACTTTTTTTGTTGGGCGCCAATTAAATTTTGCTCCTCATAGAGCACAATGAAAACACAATTTTTCTTCTCCTTATTGGAGTTTTACGTTCCTTTTTTAATAGTAATCTAACACTTTAATAACTAGTAATATTATTTAAATGATAACTTATTTAATCCAAATTTAAGTTGAATTATTGCTCACTATGTGAGATCTATTATTATTAATCAATATTTAAGTTGAATTATTGCTCACTATGTGAGATCTATTATTATTAATCAATATTTAAGTTGAATTATTGCTCAATATGCGAACTGCACTCATTTACGGACTTGAGCGAACTGCACAAAGATATCCCCAATATTCATCCAGATCTCTTCAACGATGATGCGATGCTTTTTTGCTGTGTCCGCAAACGTCGAAGGAAATAACAATAACGCTCAAGCACGCTGGCCAGCACAGCGATCGTTAAAACGAAGATAAACAAAAAAAGCAACTTAGCATTAAATGCTAGTTAGGGTTTGGTGCGCGTGTTAGGCGCACAAGTATTTTGGCACAGCGAATGTTGAAACGATTATAAACAAAAATGTAACAAAGTATCAAAAATGCAAGTTTGTATAAATTGCTAACTGGGGTATGATGTGCGTGTTAGGCACACGAGTTTTAAGACGAATTTCGTCGTTGGGAGATAAGATTTTTCTGCAACGCAGCGAAAAATTAATGTTCGCTGCTTACTGAATGTGTCGTACCTTAACTTACACTCAGTTGTGTGAGTGCATTCTTTATTTGTGTTTTGTATCATATTATGTGAAAAACCGGTTACGCAAACACACTGCTTAACAGCTTAACTCATCTTCAAAATAAAGAATTTTAGTGGTACTTCGTATGTCGTCGTGTACACGTCTTACCAACCGTGCGCTGTGTGCCGCTATGTTTTCCCCATTTAGTGGTGGATTTTCAATCTTAAAATTCTCTATATTAACTTCGCGTGCACTGTTTTATGTGGGTGGCTGGTGGAAACTTGCGATAAATTTTAAAAGCACTTCCTAAAGCTCGATTTTCTGAAATTTATATATTTTTTTTTTTTGAGGAATGTGATATATTGTAAATCACATTCTTTCGATTTTTTTTTATTTTGAATTTAATAAAGGGCTTAGCCCAAAGCCGTGACGTAAGTCATTCAGGGAGTCATCCCTTGGCAATAAGTCTCTATATAAAAAAAAAAAACACATGTGTATTTCCATGTGTACAAAATTTTAGGAAAATCGGGTTTTAGGAAGTGCTTAAAAATTGATCGTAAGATTCCACCAGCCACCTAGCCAGAACAGACAACCGTGTGCACGCGAAGTTAATAGAGTGAATTTAAAAATTTAAATTTTTCTTGGAGTGCACACGACGACGTACGAAGTACTATGTACTACAAAAATTATTTCTTTTGAAGCAGTGCGTAACGGTTTTTCAAATAATATGATACAAAACACAAATTAAGAATGCACTCACACAACATTTTTGTGTAAACATTTTTAAATTCTCTATATTAACTTCACTTTCCCGTGGCTGGCTGGCACACCAAATCTTGTGATCAATTTTTAACCCACTTCCTAAAGCCCGATTTTATTGATATTTTGCACATATGTGTATATCCCATGACAACACTTTCTATTAAAACTTGGGACCGCGGGGTCGGGGGGCTCCCATACAAATATTTTACAAAAAGTACCCGATTTTCTTCAAATTTTATATACATGTGTATCTCCAATGGAAAACACTTTTTGTAAAAATTTGGAAGTGATCGGCCCCGGGGTCGGTGGGCACCCACACAAATCTTATAAAAAAAAGTACACGATTCTCTTCAAATTTTATACGCATGTGTATCTCCGTTGGGCACTTGGGCAACACTTCTTATAAAAATTTAGAAGTGATCGAGCCCCGGGGTGGGGGGCACCCATACAAGTTTTATAAAAAAAAGTACCCGATTTTCTTCAAATTTTATACACATGTGTATCTCCAATGGAAAACACTTTTTGTAAAAATTTGGAAGTGATCGGCCCCGAGGTCGGTGGGCACCCACACAAATCTTATAAAAAAAAGTACACGATTCTCTTCAAATTTTATACGCATGTGTATCTCCGTTGGGCACTTGGGCAACACTTCTTATAAAAATTTAGAAGTGATCGAGCCCCGGGGTGGGGGGCACCCATACAAGTTTTATAAAAAAAAGTACCCGATTTTCTTCAAATTTTATACACATGTGTATCTCCGTTGGGCAGCACTTTTTGTATATATTTGGAAGTGATCGGGCCCCGGGGTCGGGGGGCACCCATACAAATTTTATAAAAAAAATACCCTATTTTCTTCAAACTTTATACACATGTGTATCTCCGATGGACACCACTTTTTGTAAATGTTTGGTAATGATCGGGCCCCGGGGTCGGGGAGCACCTATTCAAATTTTGTAAAAAAAAGTTGCCGATTGTCTAAAAATTTTATACGCGAGTGTATCTCCGATGACCACCTTTTGTAAATATTTGGTAGTGATCGTGCCCCGGGGTCGGGGGGCACCCATTCAAATTTTGTAAAAAAAAAATGAACCGGTTGTCTTAAAATTGTATACGCGAGTGTATCTCTGACGGACAACACTTTTTGTAAACATTTGGAAGTGATTAGGCTCCGGGGTCGGGTGGCACCCATACAAATTTTATAAAAAATAGTACCTGATTTTCTTAAAATTTTATACGCGAGTGTATCTCTGACGGACAACACTTTTTGTAAAAATTTTTACACGGAAAATTTTTATTTTTATGGGTTGTGTTTTTGTTCTTGATATCTTTATACTCTTGGCTTCCACGTAAGTTAACGAACCGACTAAAATTACATTATGGTCACAGCATACGATTTGCATGTAATGGGTCATTCACATCAGCTTAGTAAATCCCACTTAGTCCATTCTAGATTATAATTGACGCTTAAATAATAATGGCTTGCTTGTTTTGTCATTATCTGCTGTTATTTGCAGCAGCTGTCATTTGTGTATAATTTGTGTACCGAATATCGGAGTGAAACCTTTTTTACACCCCCGTAACTTAACGAACATTTAACAAAACCGACCAAGACCACATACGATTTAAATGCAATCGTTCACATTTGTTAAAAAAAACGTTAGTCCTGGAAGGAAAAATTTGGCATACCATCGAGAATGATGTTGGTGGTAAAGCTCTGCTTTACTATCTTAACTGTTAAATATCATCGTCATATTTTCCTATCCTGGCCTCCCGCAAAAAAACTCTCTACCGGTCTTGACTTTGAGCCAATGTCATCCAGTATGGCATCCCTAAACTGGTCCTGGTCTAAACCATCCTTCCAGCATAGGCTTGGCCGGCCTCACTGTCGTGTTCCATAAATCCCACCGCAAAGTACTTTCCGAGTAGGATCATCCACGCTCATGTGAGCTAGGTGTCCTGCCCACCGGAGCATACCGAGCTTAATTTCTTCACGATGTCGACATCGAGTGAACGCTCGTAGATCACGTCATTATAGATTGTCCGGAATCGATCTTCCTAACATACGGAAACAACAATTCTCTGTAAGACTCGAACGCGGCTAAGAAGTCAGAATGCTTTTTGCTAAGCACCCAAGTCTCGGATCCATATGTAAGTACTGGTATGACCAATGTCTTATACACCAGTAGCTCGGATGTTATGGTTAAATTCCTGGATTTGAAGAGTCCTGACAGATTATAGTAGCTTTTGTTGGCTTTAAGCAACCGTGCGCGTATTTCTGGTTCTATGTTGTTATCGGCTGCTACAGTTGACCCAAGAAAGTTAATGAATTACACTAGTTTAAATTCGCGCTCCACTTATTTAATTGGGGGACCAATGTTGGATCTTCTGCTCGCAGATGTCTCGGATCACTTTCTCCAACGCCAAGTTGAAGAGGACGCAGGCCAGTCCATCCCCTTGTTACAGATATTGAAGCCCATTCATAGTGTTCATGATATTATTACTTGACTTATAACATTGGTCATGATCAACCTACATTGTCGTGTCAGTATATTTGGGATGCCGAATTCTCTCAACACTTGGTCTATCTGGTTGCGTTTGGCTCCATCAGGAGATGGTGGCTTTGTGGATATTTTTACGCTCAAACCTTCTACTCGTAACGACCAAATTATCGCGTGCTGCCATCTCTATGACTTGTTGTCCATTGTCAGCAGTGTTCTCATGTAAGCTATGGGTATCAATGTACTGCCTAACTGGCTCCTACCAAAGAGTATAGAGATATCAAGAGGAATGAAGTAGAACAAAAAATTTTATGCAAAAACTAATGGGTTCCGTAATTGAAATGTGTACACTTAGTTTTGTGAGTGCATTCTTAATTTGTTTTGTATCATATTGTATTAAGAACTGGTTACGCACTTAAACTGTGTTACAGCTTAACTCAATTCAAAAGAAAGAATTTTAGTAGTACTTCGTACGTCGGTGTGTGGTGTGTGCACGTCGCACCAACCGTGCCCTGTGGCTGCTATGTTTTCACCACCATATGGGGAAAAATTTTAAATTCTCTATACTAACTTCGCGTGCACGGTTGTCTGTGGCTGGCTGGGTGGTTGGTGGAATTTTGCGATCAATTTTTAACGCACTTCCCAAAGCCCGATTTTCCTGAAATTGTACACATGTGTATTTCCGGCGACAATACTTTCTATAAAAATTTGGAAATGATTGGGCTCCCATACAAATGTTTCAAAAAAAATTATTGGTATGATTTTTGTTAGTAATAGAATGACATCACCGAAATTAAGGATGATAAATTGTAAAATATATTAAAAAAAAATAATAAGAAGTGAATCCCAATAAATTCGCAGTATAAATAAGATTTTGATTTTCTTTTCCTAGAATTATCGTAGGATTTTTAAACGAGGGTGGTTTCTTTTAATTCTAGAGCTCGATTTTGCAACGTTCGTTGTTCGTTGTTCGTTGGATTCGTTTTTTATGATTTTCATTTCGCAATCCAATTTGCATTGTTTTCGAATTAACACAAGGATCATAAAATTCAATATTATTTTATGGTGATTACAGCATTCAGAATCATCGTCAAACCATATATATATAGTGAGGAGATTATATTTTTATAGTGAGGAGATTCGTTGAATCTAAAAATCGTTGAGATTCTAAAAATCTTTATATGATTTTTACTTATTTCAGTCAAAATTTTCTGAAGGGGGATGAAGTGAGCCAAAATCCGAATCTTTCTTATAATTTTTATAAAATATTAAAGACTCATTTTGAAGATTAATTTTCTCATCCGATTTTATTGTTAGTTTGTAATTGAAATCCATCAGAAGCCTAAAAATAGTTGTTAGGATCCACTAAAATTCATCATTATCATCCTGGCAGTTAGAACGCTCCGTTGGTTGTAAAATTTTCATAGACAATTTGAGCAATAATGTCGTTAAAATGATGTACTCTTGGATTTTTTGAATTTCCGCCTCTTTGTCGAATTATTGAAAATACATTTTCGCATGGATCTTGATTGAACCGTGAGGTTAGTATAAACGAAATTTGTTAATTTTTCAATTATTACAATATTCACCAACTTGCAACTCCGCCTGAGGTTGAAAAATCCGTAGCTAATAAGTATTTTCGAACACTTTCAACTAAGTGAGGAGGGTCATACATAGCATCAATCTTCTTATTTTTAAATTCTCTATATTAACTTCGCGTGCCCGTGGTTGGCTGGCTAGCAACTGGCTAGCAACTGGCTAGCTGGTGGGTAGAATCTTGTAATAAATTTTTAACACACCTCCTAAGGCCCGATTTTATTCCAACTTTGCACACATGTGGATAACTGTTTATGCCCCTCGGGCCTCGTGGTCGGGAGGCTCCCATACAATTTTTTTTACAAAGTTTACCCGATTTTCTTCAAATTTTATACGCATGTGTATCTCCGATGAACAACACTCTGATGGAAACACTATTTGTAAAAGTTTTGGAGTGATCGGGATAGGGGGCTCCCATAAATTTTTGTTTAAGAATGTACCCGATTTTCTTCAAATTTTATACACATGTGTAGCTCCGATTAGAGAATTTACAAGAAAAATTTTAATTTTTCTGGGCGGTTTTTTTTAAATTAAAAAATTGGTGGTCTTCAGAAACATTTAACATGTAATAGCAATTTCCAAGTCAATATTTTCTAATAATTTTTCTCTTATTTGGTCAACTTTCATATTCATATCGGATCATAAATAAGCAAATAGATTTTGCGATTGTCTTTTCCTGTTTCAGTGAATCCATCAATATGACCATGATAAGAATTATATTTAAGATCTTATTAGAAATGTCTCCATTAATACCGTGCGCTGTGTGCCGCTATGTTTTCCCCATTTAGTGGTGGATTTTCAATCTTAAAATTCTCTATATTAACTTCGCGTGCACTGTTTTATGTGGGTGGCTGGTGGAAACTTGCGATAAATTTTAAAAGCACTTCCTAAAGCTCGATTTTCTGAAATTTATATATTTTTTTTTATTTTATATTGTAAATCACATTCTTTCGATTTTTTTTTTATTTTGAATTTAATAAAGGGCTTAGCCCAAAGCCGTAAGTCATTCAGGGAGTCATCCCTTGGCAATAAGTCTCTATATAAAAAAAAAAAAAACACATGTGTATTTCCATGTGTACAAAATTTTAGGAAAATCGGGTTTTAGGAAGTGCTTAAAAATTGATCGTAAGATTCCACCAGCCACCTAGCCAGAACAGACAACCGTGTGCACGCGAAGTTAATAGAGAGAATTTAAAAATTTAAATTTTTCTTGGAGTGCACACGACGACGTACGAAGTACTATGTACTACAAAAATTATTTCTTTTGAAGCAGTGCGTAACGGTTTTTCAAATAATATGATACAAAACACAAATTAAGAATGCACTCACACAACATTTTTGTGTAAACATTTTTAAATTCTCTATATTAACTTCACTTTCCCGTGGCTGGCTGGCACACCAAATCTTGTGATCAATTTTTAACCCACTTCCTAAAGCTCGATTTTATTGATATTTTGCACATATGTGTATATCCCATGACAACACTTTCTATTAAAACTTGGGACCGCGGGGTCGGGGGGCTCCCATACAAATATTTTACAAAAAGTACCCGATTTTCTTTAAATTTTATATACATGTGTATCTCCAATGGAAAACACTTTTTGTAAAAATTTGGAAGTGATCGGCCCCGGGGTCGGTGGGCACCCACACAAATCTTATAAAAAAAAGTACACGATTCTCTTCAAATTTTATACGCATGTGTATCTCCGTTGGGCACTTGGGCAACACTTCTTATAAAAATTTAGAAGTGATCGAGCCCCGGGGTGGGGGGCACCCATACAAGTTTTATAAAAAAAAGTACCCGATTTTCTTCAAATTTTATACACATGTGTATCTCCAATGGAAAACACTTTTTGTAAAAATTTGGAAGTGATCGGCCCCGAGGTCGGTGGGCACCCACACAAATCTTATAAAAAAAAGTACACGATTCTCTTCAAATTTTATACGCATGTGTATCTCCGTTGGGCACTTGGGCAACACTTCTTATAAAAATTTAGAAGTGATCGAGCCCCGGGGTGGGGGGCACCCATACAAGTTTTATAAAAAAAAGTACCCGATTTTCTTCAAATTTTATACACATGTGTATCTCCGTTGGGCAGCACTTTTTGTATATATTTGGAAGTGATCGGTCCCCGGGGTCGGGGGGCACCCATACAAATTTTATAAAAAAAATACCCTATTTTCTTCAAACTTTATACACATGTGTATCTCCGATGGACACCACTTTTTGTAAATGTTTGGTAATGATCGGGCCCCGGGGTCGGGGAGCACCTATTCAAATTTTGTAAAAAAAAGTTGCCGATTGTCTAAAAATTTTATACGCGAGTGTATCTCCGATGACCACCTTTTGTAAATATTTGGTAGTGATCGTGCCCCGGGGTCGGGGGGCACCCATTCAAATTTTGTAAAAAAAAAATGAACCGGTTGTCTTAAAATTGTATACGCGAGTGTATCTCTGACGGACAACACTTTTTGTAAACATTTGGAAGTGATTAGGCTCCGGGGTCGGGTGGCACCCATACAAATTTTATAAAAAATAGTACCTGATTTTCTTAAAATTTTATACGCGAGTGTATCTCTGACGGACAACACTTTTTGTAAAAATTTTTACACGGAAAATTTTTATTTTTATGGGTTGTGTTTTTGTTCTTGATATCTTTATACTCTTGGCTTCCACGTAAGTTAACGAACCGACTAAAATTACATTATGGTCACAGCATACGATTTGCATGTAATGGGTCATTCACATCAGCTTAGTAAATTCCACTTAGTCCATTCTAGATTATAATTGACGCTTAAATAATAATGGCTTGCTTGTTTTGTCATTATCTGCTGTTATTTGCAGCAGCTGTCATTTGTGTATAATTTGTGTACCGAATATCGGAGTGAAACCTTTTTTACACCCCCGTAACTTAACGAACATTTAACAAAACCGACCAAGACCACATACGATTTAAATGCAATCGTTCACATTTGTTAAAAAAAACGTTAGTCCTGGAAGGAAAAATTTGGCATACCATCGAGAATGATGTTGGTGGTAAAGCTCTGCTTTACTATCTTAACTGTTAAATATCATCGTCATATTTTCCTATCCTGGCCTCCCGCAAAAAAACTCTCTACCGGTCTTGACTTTGAGCCAATGTCATCCAGTATGGCATCCCTAAACTGGTCCTGGTCTAAACCATCCTTCCAGCATAGGCTTGGCCGGCCTCACTGTCGTGTTCCATAAATCCCACCGCAAAGTACTTTCCGAGTAGGATCATCCACGCTCATGTGAGCTAGGTGTCCTGCCCACCGGAGCATACCGAGCTTAATTTCTTCACGATGTCGACATCGAGTGAACGCTCGTAGATCACGTCATTATAGATTGTCCGGAATCGATCTTCCTAACATACGGAAACAACAATTCTCTGTAAGACTCGAACGCGGCTAAGAAGTCAGAATGCTTTTTGCTAAGCACCCAAGTCTCGGATCCATATGTAAGTACTGGTATGACCAATGTCTTATACACCAGTAGCTCGGATGTTATGGTTAAATTCCTGGATTTGAAGAGTCCTGACAGATTATAGTAGCTTTTGTTGGCTTTAAGCAACCGTGCGCGTATTTCTGGTTCTATGTTGTTATCGGCTGCTACAGTTGACCCAAGAAAGTTAAAGAATTACACTAGTTCAAATTCGCGCTCCACTTATTTAATTGGGGGACCAATGTTGGATCTTCTGCTCGCAGATGTCTCGGATCACTTTCTCCAACGCCAAGTTGAAGAGGACGCAGGCCAGTCCATCCCCTTGTTACAGATATTGAAGCCCATTCATAGTGTTCATGATATTATTACTTGACTTATAACATTGGTCATGATCAACCTACATTGTCGTGTCAGTATATTTGGGATGCCGAATTCTCTCAACACTTGGTCTATCTGGTTGCGTTTGGCTCCATCAGGAGATGGTGGCTTTGTGGATATTTTTACGCTCAAACCTTCTACTCGTAACGACCAAATTATCGCGTGCTGCCATCTCTATGACTTGTTGTCCATTGTCAGCAGTGTTCTCATGTAAGCTATGGGTATCAATGTACTGCCTAACTGGCTCCTACCAAAGAGTATAGAGATATCAAGAGGAATGAAGTAGAACAAAAAATTTTATGCAAAAACTAATGGGTTCCGTAATTGAAATGTGTACACTTAGTTTTGTGAGTGCATTCTTAATTTGTTTTGTATCATATTGTATTAAGAACTGGTTACGCACTTAAACTGTGTTACAGCTTAACTCAATTCAAGAGAAAGAATTTTAGTAGTACTTCGTACGTCGGTGTGTGGTGTGTGCACGTCGCACCAACCGTGCCCTGTGGCTGCTATGTTTTCACCACCATATGGGGAAAAATTTTAAATTCTCTATACTAACTTCGCGTGCACGGTTGTCTGTGGCTGGCTGGGTGGTTGGTGGAATTTTGCGATCAATTTTTAACGCACTTCCCAAAGCCCGATTTTCCTGAAATTGTACACATGTGTATTTCCGGCGACAATACTTTCTATAAAAATTTGGAAATGATTGGGCTCCCATACAAATGTTTCAAAAAAAATTATTGGTATGATTTTTGTTAGTAATAGAATGACATCACCGAAATTAAGGATGATAAATTGTAAAATATATTAAAAAAAAATAATAAGAAGTGAATCCCAATAAATTCGCAGTATAAATAAGATTTTGATTTTCTTTTCCTAGAATTATCGTAGGATTTTTAAACGAGGGTGGTTTCTTTTAATTCTAGAGCTCGATTTTGCAACGTTCGTTGTTCGTTGTTCGTTGGATTCGTTTTTTATGATTTTCATTTCGCAATCCATTTGCATTGTTTTCGAATTAACACAAGGATCATAAAATTCAATATTATTTTATGGTGATTACAGCATTCAGAATCATCGTCAAACCATATATATATAGTGAGGAGATTATATTTTTATAGTGAGGAGATTCGTTGAATCTAAAAATCGTTGAGATTCTAAAAATCTTTATATGATTTTTACTTATTTCAGTCAAAATTTCCTGAAGGGGGATGAAGTGAGCCAAAATCCGAATCTTTCTTATAATTTTTATAAAATATTAAAGACTCATTTTGAAGATTAATTTTCTCATCCGATTTTATTGTTAGTTTGTAATTGAAATCCATCAGAAGCCTAAAAATAGTTGTTAGGATCCACTAAAATTCATCATTATCATCCTGGCAGTTAGAACGCTCCGTTGGTTGTAAAATTTTCATAGACAATTTGAGCAATAATGTCGTTAAAATGATGTACTCTTGGATTTTTTGAATTTCCGCCTCTTTGTCGAATTATTGAAAATACATTTTCGCATGGATCTTGATTGAACCGTGAGGTTAGTATAAACGAAATTTGTTAATTTTTCAATTATTCCAATATTCACCAACTTGCAACTCCGCCTGAGGTTGAAAAATCCGTAGCTAATAAGTATTTTCGAACACTTTCAACTAAGTGAGGAGGGTCATACATAGCATCAATCTTCTTATTTTTAAATTCTCTATATTAACTTCGCGTGCCCGTAGTTGGCTGGCTAGCAACTGGCTAGCAACTGGCTAGCTGGTGGGTAGAATCTTGTAATAAATTTTTAACACACCTCCTAAGGCCCGATTTTATTCCAACTTTGCACACATGTGGATAACTGTTTATGCCCCTCGGGCCTCGTGGTCGGGAGGCTCCCATACAATTTTTTTTACAAAGTTTACCCGATTTTCTTCAAATTTTATACGCATGTGTATCTCCGATGAACAACACTCTGATGGAAACACTATTTGTAAAAGTTTTGGAGTGATCGGGATAGGGGGCTCCCATAAATTTTTGTTTAAGAATGTACCCGATTTTCTTCAAATTTTATACACATGTGTAGCTCCGATTAGAGAATTTACAAGAAAAATTTTAATTTTTCTGGGCGGTTTTTTTTAAATTAAAAAATGGGTGGTCTTCAGAAACATTTAACATGTAATAGCAATTTCCAAGTCAATATTTTCTAATAATTTTTCTCTTATTTGGTCAACTTTCATATTCATATCGGATCATAAATAAGCAAATAGATTTTGCGATTGTCTTTTCCTGTTTCAGTGAATCCATCAATATGACCATGATAAGAATTATATTTAAGATCTCTTTTTATATCGTCTTCGTCATATACAATAACCGCATATCTTGAATTGTCATCCATGTCATGGCACCTTTCAGCTAAATTATTAGAAATGTCTCCATTAATACCAGGTTTTAGGTATTTTACTGGCATCCATCTTCGAATTGAAGATACAGCTGGTAGTCGATATTGAAATGCTTTTATTAAATATAAATATCGATATGTTTTTGCGGACCGAAAATTATATATCTTAAGCTAGAAGTTTTTCCATTTCCATTTCGTCGTTTTAGATATCCGAAGCAATAACATTTTACCTATTTATCTGCTACGTGACTCAACTGATTTATTCTTTCGTTTAAACTTATTATAGATTTCAACTTAAGCAACCTGTTAATTTTTCGTAAATAACGAGCTTTTACAGTTAGAGATCTAATTTTTACATTGTTTTTTTTTTTTTTTTTTTTTTTTAATTTTATTTTCATAATTGCTAATTTTTCTTCAATATTATTATATTCTGCTCAATTTTTTATTTGGGTCTCGCAATTACGACAAATGAGTTTGTCTTCTTCTGCAACCGTACAAATTAATTCCGAAGGAGGTTCGTATTTCTCAAATTCTTCTACGGTTAAATCTAGCTACAGGAGAAGCTGCAGCAGTTGGTGTTGAACGTTTCCTAACAGTCCAGTTTGGAGGATTAAGGTTTCGACATAGGTTTATTGTTGCCCGTGTGGAAGATGAGTGCATATTCGGCTGGACTTTATGATGGCGCATCAAAGGTAGTGTTACCAACGAATTTAGTGAACAAGGTTCTTGAGAATTTTGTTTTTAGTTTTGGGAATTAAGAGGACACTGGATAAAGTAAGAAGTTCATTCTTTTGGCTCAACTACCACAGAGATGTTGCAAACTGATGCCGAACGTGTGCAAAATGTGCTGCAAGAAGAAAACTGCAACAAACAGCTCGAGGGAAAATGCATCGATACAAAGTTGTAGCGCCAATAGTTGGGCAAGATGCAAAGGATTCCGATCGAAGACCAATGGTGATCAATATGCATAGAACAGCAAAGAATGACGTCGTGACTCGTGAATGGTAATGAAGGAATGAAAACACGGATTTACATGCGTCCGACCTCTTACAAAAGCAAACTTTTAGGCTGTAAGATTAATTAGATTATTTTAAATATAACCGTCTATAAGTTTAAATCATTATTTACATCGAGCTAATTTTTAAAAAATGTACATGGGCACGCACAACTCGGGCCTCAGGGCCCGATCACTCCAAAAAATTTACAAAAAGTTTTGTCCATCGGAGGTACATATGTCTTTATAATTTGAATAAACTCGGGCTAATTTTTTATAAAAATTTACATGGGCACCCCTAGGGTCTCAGTTCCCGATCACTCCAAAAAAGTTACAAAATAATGTACCTACACACAAACCTTTTTGTCTACATTTTTGTCTAGCCCCAAATTTTAATAGAAAGTGTAGTCTCTTGAAATACTTACGTCTGCAAAATTTCAATAAAATTGGGCTTTGGGAAGTGGCTAAAAATTGATCACAAGATTTTCTGTAAAAATTTTATACACATGTGTATCTCCGATGGACAACCTTTTTTGTAAACTTTTTGGAGACCCCGGGGTCGTGGGGGCCCATAAATTTTTTTAAAAAAATTAACCCGATTCTACTCAAATTTTATACATCGGATGGACGGATGAGGCCCGAAGGTGCCCATGTACATTTTTTAAAAATGAGCCCGATTTTATTCAAATTTTAAAGACATGTGTGTGTGTGTATCAGTGATGAGATTTTTTTTTTTCTAAATTTCTTAAAGTGATCGGGCCCGAGTGATGCCCATGTAATTTTTTTAAAAATAAGCCCGATTTTCTTCAAATTTTAAACACATATGTATCTCCTATTAGAGAATTTACATGAAAAGTTTTATTTTTATGGGTTGTTTTTTTTCATACTATGCGTTCCTGTATACCACAGATAATATTAAATTAAGTCCATCAGATTTTCGGTATTATGATATTCTTCATATTATTGGTGTCGCGATCTTCAGTCTTTAGAAAATTGCGTTCACAGTGACTAAGCGTGAACGGAAAATTGAAATGGACTTGTGTCTGAAACTTTCGATATTAAATTCACACATTGTGTGATTTATAGGAAAGCATTAGATGCTAAAAAAAATTTCCCGGATAAAATTTAAACAAAATATTTTCCTTCCGAATAGATAGCATAGTCATACGACAAAACCAGAAGCTTTGTACCATCTTTGAATAAAAACACAGGAAGAGTTTGCTGAGCTGTCAACTGCCGACTTTGACAGTATTTATTTTCCATTCAATCGATTGACAACTTCTGTCTTTCAATTAAAAAGAAATATCTCATTCTGTGACATAATAGTGCAAACTATTTTGCGATTCGCTACTTTATATCTTTGCGAGTAACTCTATCTAAATCAAAATATCGCACTCGAATTCAAAATATAGAAGAGATAATGAGACCAGCGCTACGAATATTGAGCAACGTCTTTGAATACTTTGATCAAATAAGCAAACTCATTAGTGACACATTTTATATGATTTAAAAATCCGTGCTTCTCGCATGGTTAATTGTATGTTGCGTGTTCCAGTGTCGGAAAAGCATCAGCAGTGTTTGTTTACGAGCCAGACAACAAAACAAATTAAAAACAATTCGCGTAGCTTTTACGTGCAGATGTTGTGGGCAAAAATGTCGCCAAAAGTCCCAAAAAGAATCATAAAAAGACCTCCGAAATACCCTCAAAATATTCACAAAAGACCCTCAAAAGACCCCAAGAAGACCCCAAAACCATTAAAAGACCCACAAAATACACCCCAATAGACCCTCAAAAGACCCTCAAAGGACCCACAAAAGATCACAAAAAACCCCTAAAAGACCCCAAAACCCCCAAAAGAATCATTAATAGACCTCCAAAAAACCATCAAAAGAATCAAAAAATATCCCCAAAAAGGTCCTCAAAAGATACCCAGAAGACTCCAAAAGTCCCCCAAAAGGCCAACAAAAGAATAATAAAAGAATAATAAAAGAATTTTTAAAAACCTCCAAAAGACCCTCAAAGCACCCCCAAAGGACCGACAAAGAACCTTCAAAAGATCCTTAAAAGACACCCAAAAGAACCCAAAGGACCCCAAAAAGACTGAAAAGAGCCACAATATACCCATAAAAGACCCCCATAATAATTCCAAAAAACCTTCAAAGGCCCTAGAAGACCCTTACTTACTTACTTACTTATGTCCTATATCCCCTTGTGGGTCCTAGGGCCTCTACTACGCCTACGCGCCATCGCGTGCGGTTCCTGGCAATGAGCTTCAGCTCTCTCCAACTCTTCCCCAATTGCCGTGACTCCTCCTCAACTGTTCTTCGCCATGTATTTCTCGGACGACACGTTCTTCTACCATCCTGAGATAACGGATTCCATTGCGTAGTTTGCGTAGTTTGCTATTGAACTGTCGCCTTTTCGGAGTGTATGATCAATCCACTGCCACTTCCGTCGTTGGATGGTTGTGCCTATTGGTTCCTGACCGTTCTCTGGTAAAGATTTTCGTTTGAGATACGGTTAGGCCAGAAAACCCCTTAAGATGTTCCGTAGTCACCTATTTACGAACGTTTGTAATCTTTTTATGATAGTAGCGGTCACCTTCCAAGTGCTGCACCCATACAACAGCACAGATTCAACATTTGAACGGAACAGTCGCAGCTTGGTGTTTAAGCTGACCGCATTGCTTCGCCAAATCATGGACATCATTCCAAACACCGATTTTGCTTTGCCGATTCGGTTGACAATGTCCTGTTCGGTTCCACCTTCGGTCGAGACAATACTCCCAAGATATTGGAAACTCTCTACTCTCTACCGGCTGTCCAGCAATGTTAACTTGAGTTACTGAGTTAGTGCCGAGGTTGATGATTTTGGTTTTGGCAGTATTTATCTTCAAACCCGCAACATTTGCCTCCCTCTCCACATTTGTTGTCATTTGGTGCAGCTCCATAATTCTGTGTGAGAGTAAACAAACGTCGTCAGCGTAGTCCAGATGTTTGAGTTGAGATGGAAGAGTCCAACGAATTCCTCCGTTTTCAGTAGATAAAGCTGCGCGAAGTACATGGCTAATCACCAACAAAAAAGTATCGGCGATAGAATGCAACATTGTCGTACCCCACTTAGGATCTCGAATTCCTCTGACAGCTTTCCTCTATGCAGCACATGACATTTAGAGCCATCATAGGTTGCTTTATTTATAGCTATTAATTTATCGGGTGTACCTCTCCTGCGCAAGGCGAGCCAGATAAACTGTCTTTTGACACTGTCAAACGCGTTCTCAAAATCGATGAACAGTGCAGTGGTGACCGGAATTCAACGCACTGTTCAATAATGATCCGCAGGGTGTTTATGTGGTCTACACAGGAGGATCCAGTGCGGAAACCTGCTTGTTCGGCATCAAGTGTATCTTCCAGATGTTCCTTAATTCGCTTAAGTACTACTTTGGCTATTACCTTTGCAACTGCAGGAAGAACGCAAATGCCTCTTCAGTTTTCGTACTCCATAAGACTACCTTTTTTAGGGAGATTGACAATCATTCCCTTCTTCCACTCGTGGGGGAAACTTTCTGCCTCCCAAGCTCTCTCTACAAGAGGATATACAAGCTCTGCTGATGTCGTTGGAGCGGTACGCAGAAGCTCTGCGGGTATACCGTCTAGTCCTACCGACTTGTTGTTCTTTAGTGCGTTGATCGCGGTAGCGATCTCATCTTTACTGGGAGTTGAGGTGCGAATTCGGGAATTTGTTACTTCTGGCAGCTCCGTTTGATTTGGGTGCATATCGTTAACAAAAACACGGTTAAGGACCGTAGAGAAATGCTCCTTCTGTCGCTTGAGCTGATCCTCATCTGAAACGAGTACGGCATCATCTACGCCTTTCACCGGATGTTTGCTAGAGCGGTGCCCACCTGTCAGCTCTTTGGTGATTCTGTAAACGGTTCTGCTATCGCACCTGCTCGCTGCTTCCTCTGCTTCTGAGGCCATGTTGTTAATATAATTACGTTTGTCACGTCTTACACTACGCTGCACTTCTCTCATTTTCTTCGATAAAGGACTCTAGCTCGACCCTCGCTGCTGCCGGGATATCTACAGTACGAGCTTAAAGTAGCTTACGTTCTTCAATCCGCCTCCAGGTATCTTCGGTAAGCCACGTGCTGTGCCTTACCGATTACTTCCACTCCTTCTTTCTTTAGCCGGTCGATGTTATACCTAGTCATTCGGATGATATTGCGGATTCTTTAAACTGATGCAGTACGTAACTAGATAGTAGCTACCATAAGGTGATGATCCCGTACCATACCCATGTCGGCTCTTCGTCTGTTTCGGACATCTATAAGACAGCTCCTAAAACGTCGGCTGATCACCACATGGTCGATTTGGTTGGATGGTGATTGCCTGTCAGTTGACACCCAGCTGACCTTGTGGCAGGTCTTATGCTCAAACATGGTGCCTCCTATGACAAGGTTGTTGGTGTTGCAGAAATCAACAAATCTTTCACCATTGTCATTTCGTTCGCCAAGGCCGTGCTTCCCAATCACATGTTTGAGTCCTTCATTGTCGTTGCCAACCTTGGCATTCAAGTCCCCCATCACGATGACGATATCTCCGTTCGGCGTTGCGTTGAATACAGCGCTCTTAGTTGATTGTAGAAGTTGTCCTTTTCATCCTCAGTCGAAGGATTCGTTGGGGCGTAGCACGGTATGATCGTGACGCGCCGTACTCTAGTCCGAAATCTGGCCGATAAGATCCTATCACTATGTGGGTGCTGTTGGCGTTAGCCGCAGACCTACTCCAGATTCACGGGGACTACCGGAGGGTTTGTCGGAGTAGAGAAGCACAGTGTTACACGTTTGGGATTGGTACTCTCCCGCGTCAAACCATCTTACTTCACTTACTACCAGTATGTCCAAATTATATCGGAGAAACTCACGTTCCAGTTGAAGAAAAATTACTTATCCGAGGCGTTGTGTCGGTTTCAGTAGCGGGCATTTTTTGGTACCGCAGGGTGCTAACCCACGTTACCTAGACTAGAAACGCTAGACCGTTCGCACTTGCAGTTTTAGCCTGCATATATAAGGATTTATACACATAGTTGCCCGGGGACCACCACTGGGATGTAGAGCAAGCGCTACATCACGAACTTGATACTACTGGCCCAAACCAAGTTTTAAGCAGTCAGTAGTTTTCCTATCAATCGCAATGCAGATCCCCAGTCTAGAAGACCCTCATTTCACAAAATGATTACAAACAAATTTATTGAAAGTTGGACAGCACGACGTCTGTCGGGTCAGCTAGTCTATATATTTATATAAAAATGAAATGAAATTCGTTGGTAACCGCATCACTTGAGGACGGCTAGACCGATTTGGCTCATTTTTAAATTCTCTATATTAACTTCACTTGCCCGTGGTACGGTTGTCGGTCGTCGGTCGTCTGCGTGGAATCTTGCGATCTATTATTAATCCACTTCCAAAAGCCCGATTCTTTTGAAATTTTGCACACTAAGTATTTCCTGAGACAACACTTTCTATTAATATTTGAGGCCCCTCGGGCCACCGGGTCGGGGGCTCTCATACAAATATTTTACAAAATTGTATATAAATTGTTAACACTTTTTGTAAAAATTTTGGGCCCCAAAAATTTTTAAAAAAAAATTAACCCGATTTTTTTTAAATTTTATATATACGTGTGTATCTCCTATGGACAACATTTTTTGTAAAGTTTTTGGAGTGAATGGGCCCTGAGGCCCGAAGGGTGCCCATATAATTTTTTTTTAAAATTAGCTCGATTTTCTTCAAATTTTGAACACATGTGTATCACTGATGGACAAAACTTTTTGTAAATTTGTTGGTCCCTGAGACCAGTGTGGTTTTTATGTAAATTTTTCAAAAATTAGCCCGATTTTCTTCAAATTTTAACACATACCCATCTCCTATTAGAGAATTTACATAAAAAAATTTAATTTTGATGGGTTGTTTTTTTATTTTATAATATTCGCCATTGTCCGAATAAGGTTTATGCGAAAAAAAATGAGAAAAGTTGCCCGAAAAATTGGAAAATTCGGAAAAAACTGAAAGTGCTGTTTTGCATGGGATTTCAATATGAACTCGCGACCATAACTCACGATTCAAACGATTATTTTCTGTTTTATTCGTTATATTCCCGGAGATATTTTGAGCCAAAGAAAATTTGAGAAAATTACAGAAGAGAGTAGGAAAACTTTGAAAACGATAAATTGGATATTTTTTGAGGAAATAACTCAATTGAATGTTTTCTGTCAAATTAAAAATCAGGAAAAAACCCATTCCAGCCTGATTAAAATAAAATTAAATTTGTTTTTACTTTTGTATTGATTCTCGAACTGTCCAATAAAAGTCGTTATTTCATTTCTTTTCTAATATATTCCAATTGTTGGCGTTATATGCGCAAATGTTGTTTGGCAGCTGATCCATTTTCACGGTCGCCTTCTCTAGTGTTGGAAAACTATCAGCTTTGTTTGTTTACGCGCCAGACAACAAAACAAATAAAGAACAGTCCGTGTAAGACCCTCAAAAGACTCCTCTAAAGACCATCAAAAGACCCCAAAAAAAGTTCTCCAAAAGACCCTTAAAAGACCCCCAAAAGTCCTACAAAAGACCCTCAAAAGACTCGCCAAATAACTCCCAGAAGACGCTTAAAACCCGTTAAAAAAGTTCCAAAAAACCAGAAGAAGACCCTCAAAAGGCCCCAAAAGTACCCTGAAAGGACCCCAAAAAAACCTTCAAAATATCCTCAAAAGACTTCCCAAAAAGACCATCAAAAGACCCCCAAAAGATCCTTAAAAGGCCTCCAAATACCCTCAAAAGACCCCAAAAAGACCTACAAAATACCCCCAAAAATCCCCGAAAGGTCCTCAAAATACCATCAAAAGACCATTAAAAGACCCCAAAAAGACTCCTCAGAAGACCATTCCGAATTTCAAACAAATCGGTTGAGAAATGACTTGGTTCATGAATGCAAATACAACATGACTTAAGCATAACTAGAACAACAAATCCTAAAGAAAAAAAAAACCTATGAAAGGGTAGAATAGGCACAAAAAGATCATTCAAACCTACAAGGCACCAGGACCAGATGGCATCCTTCCAGCATCTTGTTGATTCTTGATCTGGACAATCGTTATTTCAATTCTGTTCCAATAGATTCCAAAAGTTGGCGCTATTTTCGCAAATGTCATTTGACAGCTGATCCACGGTGCACGGTCTTTTTTTTGCGATCTGTCAACGCATTTTAATGATTCCGACCGACATGCCATTAGACTTTAAGTACTTGGAGTTTCAGTTGCGGTTTGCATTCGCAATTACAATAAACAAATCACAAGGGCAATTATTGAGTGTTTGCAGCATTAACCTTGAAAATCCGTGCTTCTCGCATGATCAGCAGTGTTTGTTTACGAGCCAGACAACAAAACAAAGAAAAAACAATTCGCGTAGCTTTTACGCGCAGATCTTGTGGCAAAAATGCCGCCAAAAGACCTAAAAAACCCAAAAAGACCTCCGAAATACCCTCAAAATATTCACAAAAGACCTCCCAAAAGACCCCCAGAAGACCCCAAACCCTTTAATGGCCCTCAAAATACACCCCAAAATACCCTCAAAACACCCGCAAAAGACTCCACAAAAAATCTTAAAAGACCCCAAAACCCCAAAAAGAATCATAAAAAGACCTCCAAAAACCCTCAAAAGAATCACAAAATACCCACCAAAAGACCCTCGAAAGATATCCAGAAGACCCCCAAAAGGCCAACAAAAGAATCATAAAATAATCTTTAAAAACCTCCAAAAGATCCTCAAAGGACCCCCAAAGGACCCACAAAGAACCTTCAAAAGATACTCAAAAGACCAAAAAACCTTCAAAAGCCCTCAACACATCTACAAAAGTCCCCCTAGAAGACCCTCATTTCACAAAATGATCACAAACAAATTTATTGAAAGTTGGACAGCACAACGTCTGTCGGGTCAGCTAGTTTATATGTTGTTACGAAATTCAGGCTTTCGAGTTCGTAAAGGTTTTTGCAAATAAAATAAAATACAACACAAGTTCACAATTTTATGCTGGACAACTTTTAAATGCACACAAAAACACCTTTAATACTTGTACTTTACAATAATTCTGCAAGCAAGAGCTTTTCAACTGCACTGGTTGAATTCCAATTAACTAATGAATCTCTCTGCAGTGAAAATTTTACTCGATTTTCTTCAAATTTTATACACACGTGTATCTCTGATGGACAACACTTTTTGTAAAAATGTTGGAGACCCGGGGCCGTGGGGCGCCAACATTTTTTTAAAAAAAATTAACTCGATTTTCTTCAAGTTTTATATACGTATGTATATCCGATAGTTAACACTTTTTGTAAAAATGTTGGAGATCCCGGGCCCCAAAATTTTTTAAAAAAAAATTAACCCGATTTTTTTAAAATTTAATATATACATGTGTAACTCCGGTGGACAACATTTTTTGTAAAGTTTTTGGACTGAATGGGTCCTGAGGCCCGAAGGGTGCCCATATAAATTTTTTAAAAACTAGCTCGATTTTCTTCAAATTTTAAACACATGTGTATCACTGATGGACAAAACTTTTTGTAAATTTGTTGGAGTGATAGGTCCCTGAGACCAGTGTGGTTTTCATGTAAATTTTTCAAAAATTAGCCCGATTTTCTTCAAATTTTAACACATACCCATCTCCTATTAGAGAATTTACATGAAAAATTTTAATTTTTATGGGTTGTTTTTTTATTTTATAATATTCGCCATTGTCCGAATAAGGTTTATGCGAAAAAAAATGAGAAAAGTTGCCCGAAAAATTGGAAAATTCGGAAAAAACTGAAAGTGCTGTTTTGCATGGGATTTCAATATGAACTCGCGACCATAACTCACGATTCAAACGATTATTTTCTGTTTTATTCGTTATATTCCCGGAGATATTTTAAGCAAAAGAAAATTTGAGAAAATTACAGAAGAGAGTAGGAAAACTTTGAAAACGATAAATTGGATATTTTTTGAGGAAATAACTCAATTGAATGTTTTCGGTCAAATGAAAAATCAGGAAAAAACCCATTCCAGCCTGATTAAAATAAAATTAAATTTGTTTTTACTTTTGTATTGATTCTCGAACTGTCCAATAAAAGTCGTTATTTCATTTCTTTTCTAATATATTCCAATTGTTGGCGACGGTCGCCTTCTCCAGTGCCGGAAAACTATCAGCTTTGTTTGTTTACGCGCCAGACAACAAAACCAATAAAGAACAGTCCGTGTAAGACCCTCAAAAGACTCCTCTAAAGACCATCAAAAGACCCCAAAAAAAGTTCTCCAAAAGACCCCCAAAAGCCCTACAAAAGACCCTCAAAAAAGTTCCAAAAAACCAAAAGAAGACCCTCAAAAGGCCCCCAAAGTACCCTGAAAGGACCCCAAAAAAACCTTCAAAATATCCTCAAAAGACTTCCCAAAAAGACCATCAAAAGACCCCCAAAAGATCCTTAAAAGGCCTCCAAATACCCTCAAAAGACCCCAAAAAGACCTACAAAAATCCCCGAAAGGTCCTCAAAATACCATCAAAAGACCCTCAAAAGAAGACTCCCCAGAAGACCATTCCGAATTTCAAACAAATCGGTTGAGAAATGACTTGGTTCATGAATGCAAATACAACATGACTTAAGCATGACTAGAACAACAAATCCTAAAGAAAAAAAAATAACCTATGAAAGGGTAGAATAGGCACAAAAAGATCATTCAAACCTACAAGGCACCAGGACCAGATGACATCCTTCCAGCATCTTGTTGATTCTTGATCTGGACAATCGTTATTTCAATTCTATTCCAATAGATTCCAAAAGTTGGCGCTATTTGCGCAAATGTCATTTGACAGCTGATCCACGGTGTACGGTCTTTTTTTTGCGATCTGTCAACGCATTCTAATGATTCCGACCGACATGCCATTAGACTTTAAGTACTTGGAGTTTCAGTTGCGGTTTGCATTCGCAATTACAATAAACAAATCACAAGGGCAATTATTGAGTGTTTGCAGCATTAACCTTGAAAATCCGTGCTTCTCGCATGATCAGCAGTGTTTGTTTACGAGCCAGACAACAAAACAAAGAAAAAACAATTCGCGTAGCTTTTACGCGCAGATCTTGTGGCAAAAATGCCGCCAAAAGACCTAAAAACCCCAAAAAGACCTCCGAAATACCCTCAAAATATCCTCAAAATATTCACAAAAGACCCCCAGAAGACCCCAAACCCTTTAATGGCCCACAAAAGACCTCAAAATACACCCCAAAATACACTCAAAACACCCGCAAAAGACTCCACAAAAAATCATAAAAGACCCCAAAACCCCAAAAAGAATCATAAAAAGACCTCCAAAAACCCTCAAAAGAATCACAAAATACCCACCAAAAGACCCTCGAAAGATATCCAGAAGACCCCCAAAAGGCCAACAAAAGAATCATAAAATAATCTTTAAAAACCTCCAAAAGATCCTCAAAGGACCCCCAAAGGACCCACAAAGAACCTTCAAAAGATACTCAAAAGACCAAAAAACCTTCAAAAGCCCTCAACAAATCTACAAAAGTCCCCCTAGAAGACCCTCATTTCACAAAATTATGCTGGACAACTTTTAAATGCACACAAAAACACCTTTAATACTTCAAACTTTACAATAATTCTGCAAGCAAGAGCTTTTCAACTGCACTGGTTGAATTCCAATTAACTAATGAATCTCTCTGCAGTGAAAATATTACTCGATTTTCTTCAAATTTTATACACACGTGTATCTCTGATGGACAACACAACCCCGGGCCCGGGGCTGTGGGGCGCCAACATTTTTTTAAAAAAAATTAACTCGATTTTCTTCAAGTTTTATATACGTATGTATATCCGATAGTTAACACTTTTTGTAAAAATTTTGGAGATCCCGGGCCCCAGGGTCATTGGGCCCCAAAATTTTTTAAAAAAAAATTAACCCGATTTTTTTAAAATTTTATATATACGTGTGTATCTCCGGTGGACAACATTTTTTGTAAAGTTTTTGGACTGAATGGGCCCTGAGGCCCGAAGGGTGCCCATATTTTCTTCAAATTTTAAACACATGTGTATCACTGATGGACAAAACTTTTTGTAAATTTGTTGGAGTGATAGGTCCCTGAGACCATTGTGGTTTTCATGTAAATTTTTCAAAAATTAGCCCGATTTTCTTCAAATTTTAACACATACCCATCTCCTATTAGAGAATTTACATGAAAAATTTTAATTTTTATGGGTTGTTTTTTTATTTTATAATATTCGCCATTGTCCGAATAAGGTTTATGCGAAAAAAAATGAGAAAAGTTGCCCGAAAAATTGGAAAATTCGGAAAAAACTGAAAGTGCTGTTTTGCATGGGATTTCAATATGAACTCGCGACCATAACTCACGATTCAAACGATTATTTTCTGTTTTATTCGTTATATTCCCGGAGATATTTTGAGCAAAAGAAAATTTGAGAAAATTACAGAAGAGAGTAGGAAAACTTTGAAAACGATAAATTGGATATTTTTTGAGGAAATAACTCAATTGAATGTTTTCGGTCAAATGAAAAATCAGGAAAAAACCCATTCCAGCCTGATTAAAATAAAATTAAATTTGTTTTTACTTTTGTATTGATTCTCGAACTGTCCAATAAAAGTCGTTATTTCATTTCTTTTCTAATATATTCCAATTGTTGGCGTTATATGCGCAAATGTGGTTTGGCAGCTGATCCATTTTCACGGTCGCCTTCTCAAGTGTCGGAAAACTATCAGCTTTGTTTGTTTACGCGCCAGACAACAAAACAAATAAAGAACAGTCCGTGTAAGACCCTCAAAAGACTCCTCTAAAGACCATCAAAAGACCCCAAAAAAAGTTCTCCAAAAGACCCCCAAAAGCCCTACAAAAGACCCTCAAAAAAGTTCCAAAAAACCAAAAGAAGACCCTCAAAAGGCCCCAAAAGTACCCTGAAAGGACCCCAAAAAAACCTTCAAAATATCCTCAAAAGACTTCCCAAAAAGACCATCAAAAGATCCTTAAAAGGCCTCCAAATACCCTCAAAAGACCTACAAAAATCCCCGAAAGGTCCTTAAAATACCATCAAAAGACCCTCAAAAGAAGACTCCCCAGAAGACCATTCCGAATTTCAAACAAATCGGTTGAGAAATGACTTGGTTCATGAATGCAAATACAACATGACTTAAGCATGACTAGAACAACAAATCCTAAAGAAAAAAAAATAACCTATGAAGGGGTAGAATAGGCACAAAAAGATCATTCAAACCTACAAGGCACCAGGACCAGATGACATCCTTCCAGCATCTTGTTGATTCTTGATCTGGACAATCGTTATTTCAATTCTATTCCAATAGATTCCAAAAGTTGGCGCTATTTGCGCAAATGTCATTTGACAGCTGATCCACGGTGTACGGTCTTTTTTTTGCGATCTGTCAACGCATTCTAATGATTCCGACCGACATGCCATTAAACTTTAAGTACTTGGAGTTTCAGTTGCGGTTTGCATTCGCAATTACAATAAACAAATCACAAGGGCAATTATTGAGTGTTTGCAGCATTAACCTTGAAAATCCGTGCTTCTCGAATGATCAGCAGTGTTTGTTTACGAGCCAGACAACAAAACAAAGAAAAAACAATTCGCGTAGCTTTTACGCGTAGATCTTGTGGCAAAAATGCCGCCAAAAGACCTAAAAACCCCAAAAAGACCTCCGAAATACCCTCAAAATATTCACAAAAGACCTCCCAAAAGACCCCCAGAAGACCCCAAACCCTTTAATGGCCCACAAAAGACCTCAAAATACACCCCAAAATACCCTCAAAACACCCGCAAAAGACTCCACAAAAAATCTTAAAAGACCCCAAAACCCCAAAGAGAATCATAAAAAGACCTCCAAAAACCCTCAAAAGAATCACAAAATACCCACCAAAAGACCCTCGAAAGATATCCAGAAGACCCCCAAAAGGCCAACAAAAGAATCATAAAATAATCTTTAAAAACCTCCAAAAGATCCTCAAAGGACCCCCAAAGGACCCACAAAGAACCTTCAAAAGATACTCAAAAGACCAAAAAACCTTCAAAAGCCCTCAACAAATCTACAAAAGTCCCCCTAGAAGACCCTCATTTCACAAAATGATCACAAACAAATTTATTGAAAGTTGGACAGCACAACGTCTGTCGGGTCAGCTAGTTTATATGTTGTTACGAAATTCAGGCTTTCGAGTTCGTAAAGGTTTTTGCAAATAAAACACAACACAAGTAACAAAATAATAATAACTTTAATTTACAGATAGTAAATACAACACAAGTTCACAATTTTATGCTGGACAACTTTTAAATGCACACAAAAACACCTTTAATACTTCAAACTTTACAATAATTCTGCAAGCAAGAGCTTTTCAACTGCACTGGTTGAATTCCAATTAACTAATGAATCTCTCTGCAGTGAAAATATTACTCGATTTTCTTCAAATTTTATACACACGTGTATCTCTGATGGACAACACTTTTTGTAAAAATGTTGGAGACCCCGGGCCCGGGGCTGTGGGGCGCCAACATTTTTTTAAAAAAAATTAACTCGATTTTCTTCAAGTTTTATATACGTATGTATATCCGATAGTTAACACTTTTTGTAAAAATTTTGGAGATCCCGGGCCCCAGGGTCATTGGGCCCCAAAATTTTTTAAAAAAAAATTAACCCGATTTTTTTAAAATTTTATATATACGTGTGTATCTCCGGTGGACAACATTTTTTGTAAAGTTTTTGGACTGAATGGGCCCTGAGGCCCGAAGGGTGCCCATATTTTCTTCAAATTTTAAACACATGTGTATCACTGATGGACAAAACTTTTTGTAAATTTGTTGGAGTGATAGGTCCCTGAGACCAGTGTGGTTTTCATGTAAATTTTTCAAAAATTAGCCCGATTTTCTTCAAATTTTAACACATACCCATCTCCTATTAGAGAATTTACATGAAAAATTTTAATTTTTATGGGTTGTTTTTTTATTTTATAATATTCGCCATTGTCCGAATAAGGTTTATGCGAAAAAAAAATGAGAAAAGTTGCCCGAAAAATTGGAAAATTCGGAAAAAACTGAAAGTGCTGTTTTGCATGGGATTTCAATATGAACTCGCGACCATAACTCACGATTTAAACGATTATTTTCTGTTTTATTCGTTATATTCTTGGAGATATTTTGAGCAAAAGAAAATTTGAGAAAATTACAGAAGAGAGTAGGAAAACTTTGAAAACGATAAATTGGATATTTTTTGAGGAAATAACTCAATTGAATGTTTTCGGTCAAATGAAAAATCAGGAAAAAACCCATTCCAGCCCGATTAAAATAAAATTAAATTTGTTTTTACTTTTGTATTGATTCTCGAACTGTCCAATAAAAGTCGTTATTTCATTTCTTTTCTAATATATTCCAATTGTTGGCGCTATATGCGCAAATGTTGTTTGGCAGCTGATCCATTTTCACGGTCGCCTTCTCCAGTGTCGGAAAACTATCAGCTTTGTTTGTTTACGCGCCAGACAACAAAACAAATAAAGAACAGTCCGTGTAAGACCCTCAAAAGACTCCTCTAAAGACCATCAAAAGACCCCAAAAAAAGTTCTCCAAAAGACCCTTAAAAGACCCCAAAAGCCCTACAAAAGACCCTCAAAAAAGTTCCAAAAAACCAAAAGAAGACCCTCAAAAGGCCCCCAAAGTACCCTGAAAGGACCCCAAAAAAACCTTCAAAATATCCTCAAAAGACTTCCCAAAAAGACCATCAAAAGACCCCCAAAAGATCCTTAAAAGGCCTCCAAATACCCTCAAAAGACCCCAAAAAGACCTACAAAAATCCCCGAAAGGTCCTCAAAATACCATCAAAAGACCCTCAAAAGTAGACTCCCCAGAAGACCATTCCGAATTTCAAACAAATCGGTTGAGAAATGACTTGGTTCATGAATGCAAATACAACATGACTTAAGCATGACTAGAACAACAAATCCTAAAGAAAAAAAAATAACCTATGAAAGGGTAGAATAGGCACAAAAAGATCATTCAAACCTACAAGGCACCAGGACCAGATGACATCCTTCCAGCATCTTGTTGATTCTTGATCTGGACAATCGTTATTTCAATTCTATTCCAATAGATTCCAAAAGTTGGCGCTATTTGCGCAAATGTCATTTGACAGCTGATCCACGGTGTACGGTCTTTTTTTTGCGATCTGTCAACGCATTCTAATGATTCCGACCGACATGCCATTAGACTTTTAAGTACTTGGAGTTTCAGTTGCGGTTTGCAATCGCAATTACAATAAACAAATCACAAGGGCAATTATTGAGTGTTTGCAGCATTAACCTTGAAAATCCGTGCTTCTCGCATGATCAGCAGTGTTTGTTTACGAGCCAGACAACAAAACAAAGAAAAAACAATTCGCGTAGCTTTTACGCGCAGATCTTGTGGCAAAAATGCCGCCAAAAGACCTAAAAACCCCAAAAAGACCTCCGAAATACCCTCAAAATATTCACAAAAGACCTCCCAAAAGACCCCCAGAAGACCCCAAACCCTTTAATGGCCCACAAAAGACCTCAAAATACACCCCAAAATACACTCAAAACACCCGCAAAAGACTCCACAAAAAATCATAAAAGACCCCAAAACCCCAAAAAGAATCATAAAAAGACCTCCAAAAACCCTCAAAAGAATCACAAAATACCCACCAAAAGACCCTCGAAAGATATCCAGAAGACCCCCAAAAGGCCAACAAAAGAATCATAAAATAATCTTTAAAAACCTCCAAAAGATCCTCAAAGGACCCACAAAGAACCTTCAAAAGATACTCAAAAGACCAAAAAACCTTCAAAAGCCCTCAACACATCTACAAAAGTCCCCCTAGAAGACCCTCATTTCACAAAATGATCACAAACAAATTTATTGAAAGTTGGACAGCACAACGTCTGTCGGGTCAGCTAGTTTATATGTTGTTACGAAATTCAGGCTTTCGAGTTCGTAAAGGTTTTTGCAAATAAAACACAACACAAGTAACAAAATAATAATAACTTTAATTTACAGATAGTAAATACAACACAAGTTCACAATTTTATGCTGGACAACTTTTAAATGCACACAAAAACACTTATAATACTTGTACTTTACAATAATTCTGCAAGCAAGAGCTTTTCAACTGCACTGGTTGAATTCCAATTAACTAATGAATCTCTCTGCAGTGAAAATATTACTCGATTTTCTTCAAATTTTATACACACGTGTATCTCTGATGGACAACACTTTTTGTAAAAATGTTGGAGACCCGGGGCCGTGGGGCGCCAACATTTTTTTAAAAAAAATTAACTCGATTTTCTTCAATTTTTATATACGTATGTATATCCGATAGTTAACACTTTTTGTAAAAATGTTGGAGATCCCGGGCCCCAGGGTCATTGGGCCCCAAAATTTTTTAAAAAAAAATTAACCCGATTTTTTTAAAATTTAATATATGCATGTGTATCTCCGGTGGACAACATTTTTTGTAAAGTTTTTGGACTGAATGGGTCCTGAGGCCCGAAGGGTGCCCATATAAATTTTTTAAAAACTAGCTCGATTTTCTTCAAATTTTAAACACATGTGTATCACTGATGGACAAAACTTTTTGTAAATTTGTTGGAGTGATAGGTCCCTGAGACCAGTGTGGTTTTCATGTAAATTTTTCAAAAATTAGCCCGATTTTCTTCAAATTTTAACACATACCCATCTCCTATTAGAGAATTTACATGAAAAATTTTAATTTTTATGGGTTGTTTTTTTATTTTATAATATTCGCCATTGTCCGAATAAGGTTTATGCGAAAAAAAATTAGAAAAGTTGCCCGAAAAATTGGAAAATTCGGAAAAAACTGAAAGTGCTGTTTTGCATGGGATTTCAATATGAACTCGCGACCATAACTCACGATTCAAACGATTATTTTCTGTTTTATTCGTTATATTCCCGGAGATATTTTAAGCAAAAGAAAATTTGAGAAAATTACAGAAGAGAGTAGGAAAACTTTGAAAACGATAAATTGGATATTTTTTGAGGAAATAACTCAATTGAATGTTTTCGGTCAAATGAAAAATCAGGAAAAAACCCATTCCAGCCTGATTAAAATAAAATTAAATTTGTTTTTACTTTTGTATTGATTCTCGAACTGTCCAATAAAAGTCGTTATTTCATTTCTTTTCTAATATATTCCAATTGTTGGCGTTATATGCGCAAATGTTGTTTGGCAGCTGATCCATTTTCACGGTCGCCTTCTCCAGTGTCGGAAAACTATCAGCTTTGTTTGTTTACGCGCCAGACAACAAAACAAATAAAGAACAGTCCGTGTAAGACCCTCAAAAGACTCCTCTAAAGACCATCAAAAGACCCCAAAAAAAGTTCTCCAAAAGACCCTTAAAAGACCCCCAAAAGCCCTACAAAAGACCCTCAAAAAAGTTCCAAAAAACCAAAAGAAGACCCTCAAAGGGCCCCCAAAGTACCCTGAAAGGACCCCAAAAAAACCTTCAAAATATCCTCAAAAGACTTCCCAAAAAGACCATCAAAAGACCCCCAAAAGATCCTTAAAAGGCCTCCAAATACCCTCAAAAGACCCCAAAAAGACCTACAAAAATCCCCGAAAGGTCCTCAAAATACCACCAAAAGACCCTCAAAAGAAGACTCCCCAGAAGACCATTCCGAATTTCAAACAAATCGGTTGAGAAATGACTTGGTTCATGAATGCAAATACAACATGACTTAAGCATGACTAGAACAACAAATCCTAAAGAAAAAAAAATAACCTATGAAAGGGTAGAATAGGCACAAAAAGATCATTCAAACCTACAAGGCACCAGGACCAGATGACATCCTTCCAGCATCTTGTTGATTCTTGATCTGGACAATCGTTATTTCAATTCTATTCCAATAGATTCCAAAAGTTGGCGCTATTTGCGCAAATGTCATTTGACAGCTGATCCACGGTGTACGGTCTTTTTTTGCGATCTGTCAACGCATTCTAATGATTCCGACCGACATGCCATTAGACTTTTAAGTACTTGGAGTTTCAGTTGCGGTTTGCATTCGCAATTACAATAAACAAATCACAAGGGCAATTATTGAGTGTTTGCAGCATTAACCTTGAAAATCCGTGCTTCTCGCATGATCAGCAGTGTTTGTTTACGAGCCAGACAACAAAACAAAAAAAAAACAATTCGCGTAGCTTTTACGCGCAGATCTTGTGGCAAAAATGCCGCCAAAAGACCTAAAAACCCCAAAAAGACCTCCGAAATACCCTCAAAATATTCACAAAAGACCTCCCAAAAGACCCCCAGAAGACCCCAAACCCTTTAATGGCCCACAAAAGACCTCAAAATACACCCCAAAATACCCTCAAAACACCCGCAAAAGACTCCACAAAAAATCATAAAAGACCCCAAAACCCCAAAAAGAATCATAAAAAGACCTCCAAAAACCCTCAAAAGAATCACAAAATACCCACCAAAAGACCCTCGAAAGATATCCAGAAGACCCCCAAAAGGCCAACAAAAGAATCATAAAATAATCTTTAAAAACCTCCAAAAGATCCTCAAAGGACCCCCAAAGGACCCACAAAGAACCTTCAAAAGATACTCAAAAGACCAAAAAACCTTCAAAAGCCCTCAACAAATCTACAAAAGTCCCCCTAGAAGACCCTCATTTCACAAAATGATCACAAACAAATTTATTGAAAGTTGGACAGCACAACGTCTGTCGGGTCAGCTAGTTTATATGTTGTTACGAAATTCAGGCTTTCGAGTTCGTAAAGGTTTTTGCAAATAAAACACAACACAAGTAACAAAATAATAATAACTTTAATTTACAGATAGTAAATACAACACAAGTTCACAATTTTATGCTGGACAACTTTTAAATGCACACAAAAACACCTTTAATACTTCAAACTTTACAATAATTCTGCAAGCAAGAGCTTTTCAACTGCACTGGTTGAATTCCAATTAACTAATGAATCTCTCTGCAGTGAAAATATTACTCGATTTTCTTCAAATTTTATACACACGTGTATCTCTGATGGACAACACTTTTTGTAAAAATGTTGGAGACCCCGGGCCCGGGGCTGTGGGGCGCCAACATTTTTTTAAAAAAAATTAACTCGATTTTCTTCAAGTTTTATATACGTATGTATATCCGATAGTTAACACTTTTTGTAAAAATTTTGGAGATCCCGGGCCCCAGGGTCATTGGGCCCCAAAATTTTTTAAAAAAAAATTAACCCGATTTTTTTAAAATTTTATATATACGTGTGTATCTCCGGTGGACAACATTTTTTGTAAAGTTTTTGGACTGAATGGGCCCTGAGGCCCGAAGGGTGCCCATATTTTCTTCAAATTTTAAACACATGTGTATCACTGATGGACAAAACTTTTTGTAAATTTGTTGGAGTGATAGGTCCCTGAGACCATTGTGGTTTTCATGTAAATTTTTCAAAAATTAGCCCGATTTTCTTCAAATTTTAACACATACCCATCTCCTATTAGAGAATTTACATGAAAAATTTTAATTTTTATGGGTTGTTTTTTTATTTTATAATATTCGCCATTGTCCGAATAAGGTTTATGCGAAAAAAAATGAGAAAAGTTGCCCGAAAAATTGGAAAATTCGGAAAAAACTGAAAGTGCTGTTTTGCATGGGATTTCAATATGAACTCGCGACCATAACTCACGATTCAAACGATTATTTTCTGTTTTATTCGTTATATTCCCGGAGATATTTTGAGCAAAAGAAAATTTGAGAAAATTACAGAAGAGAGTAGGAAAACTTTGAAAACGATAAATTGGATATTTTTTGAGGAAATAACTCAATTGAATGTTTTCGGTCAAATGAAAAATCAGGAAAAAACCCATTCCAGCCTGATTAAAATAAAATTAAATTTGTTTTTACTTTTGTATTGATTCTCGAACTGTCCAATAAAAGTCGTTATTTCATTTCTTTTCTAATATATTCCAATTGTTGGCGTTATATGCGCAAATGTGGTTTGGCAGCTGATCCATTTTCACGGTCGCCTTCTCAAGTGTCGGAAAACTATCAGCTTTGTTTGTTTACGCGCCAGACAACAAAACAAATAAAGAACAGTCCGTGTAAGACCCTCAAAAGACTCCTCTAAAGACCATCAAAAGACCCCAAAAAAAGTTCTCCAAAAGACCCCCAAAAGCCCTACAAAAGACCCTCAAAAAAGTTCCAAAAAACCAAAAGAAGACCCTCAAAAGGCCCCAAAAGTACCCTGAAAGGACCCCAAAAAAACCTTCAAAATATCCTCAAAAGACTTCCCAAAAAGACCATCAAAAGATCCTTAAAAGGCCTCCAAATACCCTCAAAAGACCCCAAAAAGACCTACAAAAATCCCCGAAAGGTCCTTAAAATACCATCAAAAGACCCTCAAAAGAAGACTCCCCAGAAGACCATTCCGAATTTCAAACAAATCGGTTGAGAAATGACTTGGTTCATGAATGCAAATACAACATGACTTAAGCATGACTAGAACAACAAATCCTAAAGAAAAAAAATAACCTATGAAGGGGTAGAATAGGCACAAAAAGATCATTCAAACCTACAAGGCACCAGGACCAGATGACATCCTTCCAGCATCTTGTTGATTCTTGATCTGGACAATCGTTATTTCAATTCTATTCCAATAGATTCCAAAAGTTGGCGCTATTTGCGCAAATGTCATTTGACAGCTGATCCACGGTGTACGGTCTTTTTTTTGCGATCTGTCAACGCATTCTAATGATTCCGACCGACATGCCATTAGACTTTAAGTACTTGGAGTTTCAGTTGCGGTTTGCATTCGCAATTACAATAAACAAATCACAAGGGCAATTATTGAGTGTTTGCAGCATTAACCTTGAAAATCCGTGCTTCTCGCATGATCAGCAGTGTTTGTTTATGAGCCAGACAACAAAACAAAGAAAAAACCATTCGCGTAGCTTTTACGCGCAGATCTTGTGGCAAAAATGCCGCCAAAAGACCTAAAAACCCCAAAAAGACCTCCGAAATACCCTCAAAATATTCACAAAAGACCTCCCAAAAGACCCCCAGAAGACCCCAAACCCTTTAATGGCCCACAAAAGACCTCAAAATACACCCCAAAATACCCTCAAAACACCCGCAAAAGACTCCACAAAAAATCTTAAAAGACCCCAAAACCCCAAAAAGAATCATAAAAAGACCTCCAAAAACCCTCAAAAGAATCACAAAATACCCACCAAAAGACCATCGAAAGATATCCAGAAGACCCCCAAAAGGCCAACAAAAGAATCATAAAATAATCTTTAAAAACCTCCAAAAAAACCTCAAAGGACCCCCAAAGGACCCACAAAGAACCTTCAAAAGATACTCAAAAGACCAAAAAACCTTCAAAAGCCCTCAACACATCTACAAAAGTCCCCCTAGAAGACCCTCATTTCACAAAATGATCACAAACAAATTTATTGAAAGTTGGACAGCACAACGTCTGTCGGGTCAGCTAGTTTATATGTTGTTACGAAATTCAGGCTTTCGAGTTCGTAAAGGTTTTTGCAAATAAAACACAACACAAGTAACAAAATAATAATAACTTTAATTTACAGATAGTAAATACAACACAAGTTCACAATTTTATGCTGGACAACTTTTAAATGCACACAAAAACACTTATAATACTTGTACTTTACAATAATTCTGCAAGCAAGAGCTTTTCAACTGCACTGGTTGAATTCCAATTAACTAATGAATCTCTCTGCAGTGAAAATATTACTCGATTTTCTTCAAATTTTATACACACGGGTATCTCTGATGGACAACACTTTTTGTAAAAATGTTGGAGACCCCGGGCCCGGGGCTGTGGGGCGCCAACATTTTTTTAAAAAAAATTAACTCGACTTTCTTCAAGTTTTATATACGTATGTATATCCGATAGTTAACACTTTTTATAAAAATTTTGAGATCCCGGGCCCCAGGGTCATTGGGCCCCAAAATTTTTAAAAAAAAAATTAACCCGATTTTTTTAAAATTTTATATATACGTGTGTATCTCCAGTGGACAACATTTTTTGTAAAGTTTTTGGACTGAATGGGCCCTGAGGCCCGAAGGGTGCGCATATTTTCTTCAAATTTTAAACACATTTGTAAATTTGTTGGAGTGATAGGTGCCTGAGACCAGTGTGGTTTTCATGTAAATTTTTCAAAAATTAGCCCGATTTTCTTCAAATTTTAACACATACCCATCTCCTATTAGAGAATTTACATGAAAAATTTTAATTTTTATGGGTTGTTTTTTTATTTTATAATATTCGCCATTGTCCGAATAAGGTTTATGCGAAAAAAAATGAGAAAAGTTGCCCGAAAAATTGGAAAATTCGGAAAAAACTGAAAGTGCTGTTTTGCATGGGATTTCAATATGAACTCGCGACCATAACTCACGATTCAAACGATTATTTTCTGTTTTATTCGTTATATTCCCGGAGATATTTTGAGCAAAAGAAAATTTGAGAAAATTACAGAAGAGAGTAGGAAAACATTGAAAACGATAAATTGGATATTTTTTGAGGAAATAACTCAATTGAATGTTTTCGGTCAAATGAAAAATCAGGAAAAAACCCATTCCAGCCTGATTAAAATAAAATTAAATTTGTTTTTACTTTTGTATTGATTCTCGAACTGTCCAATAAAAGTCGTTATTTCATTTCTTTTCTAATATATTCCAATTGTTGGCGTTATATGCGCAAATGTCATTTGACAGCTGATCCACGGTGTACGGTCTTTTTTTTGCGATCTGTCAACGCATTCTAATGATTCCGACCGACATGCCATTAGACTTTAAGTACTTGGAGTTTCAGTTGCGGATTGCATTCGCAATTACAATAAACAAATCACAAGGGCAATTATTGAGTGTTTGCAGCATTAACCTTGAAAATCCGTGCTTCTCGCATGATCAGCAGTGTTTGTTTACGAGCCAGACAACAAAACAAAGAAAAAACAATTCGCGTAGCTTTTACGCGTAGATCTTGTGGCAAAAATGCCGCCAAAAGACCTAAAAACCCCAAAAAGACCTCCGAAATACCCTCAAAATATTCACAAAAGACCTCCCAAAAGACCCCCAGAAGACCCCAAACCCTTTAATGGCCCACAAAAGACCTCAAAATACACCCCAAAATACCCTCAAAACACCCGCAAAAGACTCCACAAAAAATCTTAAAAGACCCCAAAACCCCAAAGAGAATCATAAAAAGACCTCCAAAAACCCTCAAAAGAATCACAAAATACCCACCAAAAGACCCTCGAAAGATATCCAGAAGACCCCCAAAAGGCCAACAAAAGAATCATAAAATAATCTTTAAAAACCTCCAAAAGATCCTCAAAGGACCCCCAAAGGACCCACAAAGAACCTTCAAAAGATACTCAAAAGACCAAAAAACCTTCAAAAGCCCTCAACACATCTACAAAAGTCCCCCTAGAAGACCCTCATTTCACAAAATGATCACAAACAAATTTATTGAAAGTTGGACAGCACAACGTCTGTGGGGGCAGCTAGTTTATATGTTGTTACGAAATTCAGGCTTTCGAGTTCGTAAAGGTTTTTGCAAATAAAACACAACACAAGTAACAAAATAATAATAACTTTAATTTACAGATAGTAAATACAACACAAGTTCACAATTTTATGCTGGACAACTTTTAAATGCACACAAAAACACTTATAATACTTGTACTTTACAATAATTCTGCAAGCAAGAGCTTTTCAACTGCACTGGTTGAATTCCAATTAACTAATGAATCTCTCTGCAGTGAAAATTTTACTCGATTTTCTTCAAATTTTATACACACGTGTATCTCTGATGGACAACACTTTTTGTAAAAATGTTGGAGACCCCGGGCCCGGGGCTGTGGGGCGCCAACATTTTTTTAAAAAAAATTAACTCGATTTTCTTCAAATTTTATATACGTATGTATATCCGATAGTTAACACTTTTTGTAAAAATTTTGGAGATCCCGGGCCCCAGGGTCATTGGGCCCCAAAAATTAACCCGATTTTTTTTAAATTTTATATATACGTGTGTATCTCCGATGGACAACATTTTTTGTAAAGTTTTTGGAGTGAATGGGGTCTGAGGGTGCCCATATAAATTTTTTAAAAACTAGCTCGATTTTCTTCAAATTTTAAACACATGTGTATCACTGATGGACAAAACTTTTTGTAAATTTGTTGGAGTGATAGGTCCCTGAGACCAGTGTGGTTTTCATGTAAATTTTTCAAAAATTAGCCCGATTTTCTTCAAATTTTAACACATACCCATCTCCTATTAGAGAATTTACATGAAAAATTTTAATTTTTATGGGTTGTTTTTTTATTTTATAATATTCGCCATTGTCCGAATAAGGTTTATGCGAAAAAAAAATGAGAAAAGTTGCCCGAAAAATTGGAAAATTCGGAAAAAACTGAAAGTGCTGTTTTGCATGGGATTTCAATATGAACTCGCGACCATAACTCACGATTTAAACGATTATTTTCTGTTTTATTCGTTATATTCTTGGAGATATTTTGAGCAAAAGAAAATTTGAGAAAATTACAGAAGAGAGTAGGAAAACTTTGAAAACGATAAATTGGATATTTTTTGAGGAAATAACTCAATTGAATGTTTTCGGTCAAATGAAAAATCAGGAAAAAACCCATTCCAGCCCGATTAAAATAAAATTAAATTTGTTTTTACTTTTGTATTGATTCTCGAACTGTCCAATAAAAGTCGTTATTTCATTTCTTTTCTAATATATTCCAATTGTTGGCGCTATATGCGCAAATGTTGTTTGGCAGCTGATCCATTTTCACGGTCGCCTTCTCCAGTGTCGGAAAACTATCAGCTTTGTTTGTTTACGCGCCAGACAACAAAACAAATAAAGAACAGTCCGTGTAAGACCCTCAAAAGACTCCTCTAAAGACCATCAAAAGACCCCAAAAAAAGTTCTCCAAAAGACCCTTAAAAGACCCCAAAAGCCCTACAAAAGACCCTCAAAAAAGTTCCAAAAAACCAAAAGAAGACCCTCAAAAGGCCCCCAAAGTACCCTGAAAGGACCCCAAAAAAACCTTCAAAATATCCTCAAAAGACTTCCCAAAAAGACCATCAAAAGACCCCCAAAAGATCCTTAAAAGGCCTCCAAATACCCTCAAAAGACCCCAAAAAGACCTACAAAAATCCCCGAAAGGTCCTCAAAATACCATCAAAAGACCCTCAAAAGTAGACTCCCCAGAAAACCATTCCGAATTTCAAACAAATCGGTTGAGAAATGACTTGGTTCATGAATGCAAATACAACATGACTTAAGCATGACTAGAACAACAAATCCTAAAGAAAAAAAAATAACCTATGAAAGGGTAGAATAGGCACAAAAAGATCATTCAAACCTACAAGGCACCAGGACCAGATGACATCCTTCCAGCATCTTGTTGATTCTTGATCTGGACAATCCATATTTCAATTCTATTCCAATAGATTCCAAAAGTTGGCGCTATTTGCGCAAATGTCATTTGACAGTTGATCCACGGTGTACGGTCTTTTTTTTGCGATCTGTCAACGCATTCTAATGATTCCGACCGACATGCCATTAGACTTTAAGTACTTGGAGTTTCAGTTGCGGTTTGCATTCGCAATTACAATAAACAAATCACAAGGGCAATTATTGAGTGTTTGCAGCATTAACCTTGAAAATCCGTGCTTCTCGCATGATCAGCAGTGTTTGTTTACGAGCCAGACAACAAAACAAAGAAAAAACAATTCGCGTAGCTTTTACCAAAAAGGCCTCCGAAATACCCTCAAAATATTCACAAAAGACCTCCCAAAAGACCCCCAGAAGACCCCAAACCCTTTAATGGCCCACAAAAGACCTCAAAATACACCCCAAAATACCCTCAAAACACCCGCAAAAGACTCCACAAAAAATCTTAAAAGACCCCAAAACCCCAAAAAGAATCATAAAAAGACCTCCAAAAACCCTCAAACGAATCACAAAAAACCCCCGAAAAGACCCTCGAAAGATATCCAGAAGACCCCCAAAAGACCAACAAAAGAATCATAAAATAATCTTTAAAAACCTCCAAAAGATCCTCAAGGGGACCCCCAAAGGACCCGCAAAGAACCTTCAAAAGATACTCAAAAGACCAAAAAACCTTCAAAAGCCCTCAACACATCTACAAAAGTCTCCCTAGAAGACCCTCATTTCACAAAATGATCACAAACAAATTTATTGAAAGTTGGACAGCACAACGTCTGTGGGGCAGCTAGTTTATATGTTGTTACGAAATTCAGGCTTTCGAGTTTGTAAAGGTTTTTGCAAATAAAACACAACACAAGTAACAAAATAATAATAACTTTAATTTACAGATAGTAAATACAACACAAGTTCACAATTTTATGCTGGACAACTTTTAAATGCACACAAAAACACTTATAATACTTGTACTTTACAATAATTCTGCAAGCAAGAGCTTTTCAACTGCACTGGTTGAATTCCAATTAACTAATGAATCTCTCTGCAGTGAAAATTTTACTCGATTTTCTTCAAATTTTATACACACGTGTATCTCTGATGGACAACACTTTTTGTTAAAATGTTGGAGACCCCGGGCCCGGGGCCGTGGGGCGCCAACATTTTTTTAAAAAAAATTAACTCGGTTTTCTTCAAGTTTTATATACGTATGTATATCCGATAGTTAACACTTTTTGTAAAAATTTTGGAGATCCCGGGCCTCAGGGTCATTGGGCCCCAAAATTTTTTTAAAAAAAATGAACCCGATTTTTTTTAAATTTTATATATACGTGTGTATCTCCGGTGGACAACATTTTTTGTAAAGTTTTTGGACTGAATGGGCCCTGAGGCCCGAAGGGTGCGCATATAAATTTTTTAAAAACTAGCTCGATTTTCTTCAAATTTTAAACACATGTGTATCACTGATGGACAAAACTTTTTGTAAATTTGTTGGAGTGATAGGTCCCTGAGACCAGTGTGGTTTTCATGTAAATTTTTCAAAAATTAGCCCGATTTTCTTCAAATTTTAACACATACCCATCTCCTATTAGAGAATTTACATGAAAAATTTTAATTTTTATGGGTTGTTTTTTTATTTTATAATATTCGCCATTGTCCGAATAAGGTTTATGCGAAAAAAAATGAGAAAAGTTGCCCGAAAAATTGGAAAATTCGGAAAAAACTGAAAGTGCTGTTTTGCATGGGATTTCAATATGAACTCGCGACCATAACTCACGATTCAAACGATTATTTTCTGTTTTATTCGTTATATTCCCGGAGATATTTTGAGCAAAAGAAAATTTGAGAAAATTACAGAAGAGAGTAGGAAAAGTTTGAAAACGATAAATTGGATATTTTTTGAGGAAATAACTCAATTGAATGTTTTCTGTCAAATTAAAAATCAGGAAAAAACCCATTCCAGCCTGATTAAAATAAAATTAAATTTGTTTTTACTTTTGTATTGATTCTCGAACTGTCCAATAAAAGTCGTTATTTCATTTATTTTCTAATATATTCCAATTGTTGGCGTTATATGCGCAAATGTGGTTTGGCAGCTGATCCATTTTCACGGTCGCCTTCACCAGTGTCGGAAAACTATCAGCTTTGTTTGTTTACGCGCAAGACAACAAAACAAATAAAGAACAGTCCGTGTAAGACCCTCAAAAGACTCCTCTAAAGACCATCAAAAGACCCCAAAAAAAGTTCTCCAAAAGACCCTTTAAAGACCCCCAAAAGCCCTACAAAAGACCCTCAAAAAAGTTCCAAAACAAAAGAAGACCCTCAAAAGGCCCCCAAAGTACCCTGAAAGGACCCCAAAAAAAACCTTCAAAATATCCTCAAAAGACTTCCCAAAAAGACCATCAAAAGACCCCCAAAAAATCCTTAAAAGGCCTCCAAATACCCTCAAAAGACCCCAAAAAGACCTACAAAAATCCCCGAAAGGTCCTCAAAATACCATCAAAAGACCCTCAAAAGAAGACTCCCCAGAAGACCATTCCGAATTTCAAACAAATCGGTTGAGAAATGACTTGGTTCATGAATGCAAATACAACATGACTTAAGCATGACTAGAACAACAAACCTATGAAAGGGTAGAATAGGCACAAAAAGATCATTCAAATCTACAAGGCACCAGGACCAGATGACATCCTTCCAGCATCTTGTTGATTCTTGATCTGGACAATCGTTATTTCAATTCTATTCCAATAGATTCCAAAAGTTGGCGCTATTTGCGCAAATGTCATTTGACAGCTGATCCACGGTGTACGGTCTTTTTTTTGCGATCTGTCAACGCATTCTAATGATTCCGACCGACATGCCATTAGACTTTAAGTACTTGGAGTTTCAGTTGCGGTTTGCATTCGCAATTACAATAAACAAATCACAAGGGCAATTATTGAGTGTTTGCAGCATTAACCTTGAAAATCCGTGCTTCTCGCATGATCAGCAGTGTTTGTTTACGAGCCAGACAACAAAACAAAGAAAAAACAATTCGCGTAGCTTTTACCAAAAAGGCCTCCGTAATACCCTCAAAATATTCACAAAAGACCTCCCAAAAGACCCCCAGAAGACCCCAAACCCTTTAATGGCCCACAAAAGACCTCAAAATACACCCCAAAATACCCTCAAAACACCCGCAAAAGACTCCACAAAAAATCTTAAAAGACCCCAAAACCCCAAAAAGAATCATAAAAAGACCTCCAAAAACCCTCAAACGAATCACAAAATACCCCCGAAAAGACCCTCGAAAGATATCCAGAAGACCCCCAAAAGACCAACAAAAGAATCATAAAATAATCTTTAAAAACCTCCAAAAGATCCTCAAAGGACCCCCAAAGGACCCACAAAGAACCTTCAAAAGATACTCAAAAGACCAAAAAACCTTCAAAAGCCCTCAACACATCTACAAAAGTCCCCCTAGAAGACCCTCATTTCACAAAATGATCACAAACAAATTTATTGAAAGTTGGACAGCACAACGTCTGTGGGGGCAGCTAGTTTATATGTTGTTACGAAATTCAGGCTTTCGAGTTCGTAAAGGTTTTTGCAAATAAAACACAACACAAGTAACAAAATAATAATAACTTTAATTTACAGATAGTAAATACAACACAAGTTCACAATTTTATGCTGGACAACTTTTAAATGCACACAAAAACACTTATAATACTTGTACTTTACAATAATTCTGCAAGCAAGAGCTTTTCAACTGCACTGGTTGAATTCCAATTAACTAATGAATCTCTCTGCAGTGAAAATTTTACTCGATTTTCTTCAAATTTTATACACACGTGTATCTCTGATGGACACCACTTTTTGTAAAAATGTTGGAGACCCCGGGCCGGGGGCTGTGGGGCGCCAACATTTTTTTTAAAAAAATTAACTCGATTTTCTTCAAATTTTATATACGTATGTATATCCGATAGTTAACACTTTTTGTAAAAATTTTGGAGATCCCGGGCCCCAGGGTCATTGGGCCCCAAAAATTAACCCGATTTTTTTTAAATTTTATATATACGTATGTATCTCCGATGGACAACATTTTTTGTAAAGTTTTTGGAGTGAATGGGGTCTGAGGCCCGAAGGGTGCCCATATAAATTTTTTAAAAACTAGCTCGATTTTCTTCAAATTTTAAACACATGTGTATCACTGATGGACAAAACTTTTTGTAAATTTGTTGGAGTGATAGGTCCCTGAGACCAGTGTGGTTTTCATGTAAATTTTTCAAAAATTAGCCCGATTTTCTTCAAATTTTAACACATACCCATCTCCTATTAGAGAATTTACATGAAAAATTTTAATTTTTATGGGTTGTTTTTTTATTTTATAATATTCGCCATTGTCCGAATAAGGTTTATGCGAAAAAAAATGAGAAAAGTTGCCCGAAAAATTGGAAAATTCGGAAAAAACTGAAAGTGCTGTTTTGCATGGGATTTCAATATGAACTCGCGACCATAACTCACGATTCAAACGATTATTTTCTGTTTTATTCGTTATATTCTTGGAGATATTTTGAGCAAAAGAAAATTTGAGAAAATTACAGAAGAGAGTAGGAAAACTTTGAAAACGATAAATTGGATATTTTTTGAGGAAATAACTCAATTGAATGTTTTCGGTCAAATGAAAAATCAGGAAAAAACCCATTCCAGCCTGATTAAAATAAAATTAAATTTGTTTTTACTTTTGTATTGATTCTCGAACTGTCCAATAAAAGTCGTTATTTCATTTATTTTCTAATATATTCCAATTGTTGGCGTTATATGCGCAAATGTGGTTTGGCAGCTGATCCATTTTCACGGTCGCCTTCACCAGTGTCGGAAAACTATCAGCTTTGTTTGTTTACGCGCCAGACAACAAAACAAATAAAGAACAGTCCGTGTAAGACCCTCAAAAGACTCCTCTAAAGACCATCAAAAGACCCCAAAAAAAGTTCTCCAAAAGACCCTTTAAAGACCCCCAAAAGCCCTACAAAAGACCCTCAAAAAAGTTCCAAAACAAAAGAAGACCCTCAAAAGGCCCCCAAAGTACCCTGAAAGGACCCCAAAAAAAACCTTCAAAATATCCTCAAAAGACTTCCCAAAAAGACCATCAAAAGACCCCCAAAAAATCCTTAAAAGGCCTCCAAATACCCTCAAAAGACCCCAAAAAGACCTACAAAAATCCCCGAAAGGTCCTCAAAATACCATCAAAAGACCCTCAAAAGAAGACTCCCCAGAAGACCATTCCGAATTTCAAACAAATCGGTTGAGAAATGACTTGGTTCATGAATGCAAATACAACATGACTTAAGCATGACTAGAACAACAAACCTATGAAAGGGTAGAATAGGCACAAAAAGATCATTCAAATCTACAAGGCACCAGGACCAGATGACATCCTTCCAGCATCTTGTTGATTCTTGATCTGGACAATCGTTATTTCAATTCTATTCCAATAGATTCCAAAAGTTGGCGCTATTTGCGCAAATGTCATTTGACAGCTGATCCACGGTGTACGGTCTTTTTTTTGCGATCTGTCAACGCATTCTAATGATTCCGACCGACATGCCATTAGACTTTAAGTACTTGGAGTTTCAGTTGCGGTTTGCATTCGCAATTACAATAAACAAATCACAAGGGCAATTATTGAGTGTTTGCAGCATTAACCTTGAAAATCCGTGCTTCTCGCATGATCAGCAGTGTTTGTTTACGAGCCAGACAACAAAACAAAGAAAAAACAATTCGCGTAGCTTTTACCAAAAAGGCCTCCGTAATACCCTCAAAATATTCACAAAAGACCTCCCAAAAGACCCCCAGAAGACCCCAAACCCTTTAATGGCCCACAAAAGACCTCAAAATACACCCCAAAATACCCTCAAAACACCCGCAAAAGACTCCACAAAAAATCTTAAAAGACCCCAAAACCCCAAAAAGAATCATAAAAAGACCTCCAAAAACCCTCAAACGAATCACAAAATACCCCCGAAAAGACCCTCGAAAGATATCCAGAAGACCCCCAAAAGACCAACAAAAGAATCATAAAATAATCTTTAAAAACCTCCAAAAGATCCTCAAAGGACCCCCAAAGGACCCACAAAGAACCTTCAAAAGATACTCAAAAGACCAAAAAACCTTCAAAAGCCCTCAACACATCTACAAAAGTCCCCCTAGAAGACCCTCATTTCACAAAATGATCACAAACAAATTTATTGAAAGTTGGACAGCACAACGTCTGTGGGGGCAGCTAGTTTATATGTTGTTACGAAATTCAGGCTTTCGAGTTCGTAAAGGTTTTTGCAAATAAAACACAACACAAGTAACAAAATAATAATAACTTTAATTTACAGATAGTAAATACAACACAAGTTCACAATTTTATGCTGGACAACTTTTAAATGCACACAAAAACACTTATAATACTTGTACTTTACAATAATTCTGCAAGCAAGAGCTTTTCAACTGCACTGGTTGAATTCCAATTAACTAATGAATCTCTCTGCAGTGAAAATTTTACTCGATTTTCTTCAAATTTTATACACACGTGTATCTCTGATGGACACCACTTTTTGTAAAAATGTTGGAGACCCCGGGCCGGGGGCTGTGGGGCGCCAACATTTTTTTTAAAAAAATTAACTCGATTTTCTTCAAATTTTATATACGTATGTATATCCGATAGTTAACACTTTTTGTAAAAATTTTGGAGATCCCGGGCCCCAGGGTCATTGGGCCCCAAAAATTAACCCGATTTTTTTTAAATTTTATATATACGTGTGTATCTCCGATGGACAACATTTTTTGTAAAGTTTTTGGAGTGAATGGGGTCTGAGGCCCGAAGGGTGCCCATATAAATTTTTTAAAAACTAGCTCGATTTTCTTCAAATTTTAAACACATGTGTATCACTGATGGACAAAACTTTTTGTAAATTTGTTGGAGTGATAGGTCCCTGAGACCAGTGTGGTTTTCATGTAAATTTTTCAAAAATTAGCCCGATTTTCTTCAAATTTTAACACATACCCATCTCCTATTAGAGAATTTACATGAAAAATTTTAATTTTTATGGGTTGTTTTTTTATTTTATAATATTCGCCATTGTCCGAATAAGGTTTATGCGAAAAAAAATGAGAAAAGTTGCCCGAAAAATTGGAAAATTCGGAAAAAACTGAAAGTGCTGTTTTGCATGGGATTTCAATATGAACTCGCGACCATAACTCACGATTCAAACGATTATTTTCTGTTTTATTCGTTATATTCTTGGAGATATTTTGAGCAAAAGAAAATTTGAGAAAATTACAGAAGAGAGTAGGAAAACTTTGAAAACGATAAATTGGATATTTTTTGAGGAAATAACTCAATTGAATGTTTTCGGTCAAATGAAAAATCAGGAAAAAACCCATTCCAGCCTGATTAAAATAAAATTAAATTTGTTTTTACTTTTGTATTGATTCTCGAACTGTCCAATAAAAGTCGTTATTTCATTTCTTTTCTAATATATTCCAATTGTTGGCGCTATATGCGCAAATGTTGTTTGGCAGCTGATCCATTTTCACGGTCGCCTTCTCCAGTGTCGGAAAACTATCAGCTTTGTTTGTTTACGCGCCAGACAACAAAACAAATAAAGAACAGTCCGTGTAAGACCCTCAAAAGACTCCTCTAAAGACCATCAAAAGACCCCAAAAAAAGTTCTCCAAAAGACCCTTTAAAGACCCCCAAAAGCCCTACAAAATACCCTAAAAAAAGTTCCAAAAAACCAAAAGAAGACCCTCAAAAGGCCCCCAAATTACCCTGAAAGGACCCCAAAAAAACCTTCAAAATATCCTCAAAAGACTTCCCAAAAAGACCATCAAAAGACCCCCAAAAGATCCTTAAAAGGCCTCCAAATACCCTCAAAAGACCCCAAAAAGACCTACAAAAATCCCCGAAAGGTCCTCAAAATACCATCAAAAGACCCTCAAAAGAAGACTCCCCAGAAGACCATTCCGAATTTCAAACAAATCGGTTGAGAAATGATTTGGTTCATGAATGCAAATACAACATGACTTAAGCATGACTAGAACAACAAATCCTAAAGAAAAAAAAATAACCTATGAAAGGGTAGAATAGGCACAAAAAGATCATTCAAACCTACAAGGCACCAGGACCAGATGACATCCTTCCAGCATCTTGTTGATTCTTGATCTGGACAATCGTTATTTCAATTCTATTCCAATAGATTCCAAAAGTTGGAGCTATTTGCGCAAATGTCATTTGACAGCTGATCCACGGTGTACGGTCTTTTTTTTGCGATCTGTCAACGCATTCTAATGATTCCGACCGACATGCCATTAGACTTTAAGTACTTGGAGTTTCAGTTGCGGTTTGCATTCGCAATTACAATAAACAAATCACAAGGGCAATTATTGAGTGTTTGCAGCATTAACCTGGAAAATCCGTGCTTCTCGCATGATCAGAAGTGTTTGTTTACGAGCCAGACAACAAAACAAAGAAAAAACAATTCGCGTAGCTTTTACCAAAAAGGCCTCCGAAATACCCTCAAAATATTCACAAAAGACCTCCCAAAAGACCCCCAGAAGACCCCAAACCCTTTAATGGCCCACAAAAGACCTCAAAATACACCCCAAAATACCCTCAAAACACCCGCAAAAGACTCCACAAAAAATCTTAAAAGACCCCAAAACCCCAAAAAGAATCATAAAAAGACCTCCAAAAACCGTCAAACGAATCACAAAAAACCCCCGAAAAGACCCTCGAAAGATATCCAGAAGACCCCCAAAAGACCAACAAAAGAATCATAAAATAATCTTTAAAAACCTCCAAAAGATCCTCAAGGGGACCCCCAAAGGACCCACAAAGAACCTTCAAAAGATACTCAAAAGACCAAAAAACCTTCAAAAGCCCTCAACACATCTACAAAAGTCTCCCTAGAAGACCCTCATTTCACAAAATGATCACAAACAAATTTATTGAAAGTTGGACAGCACAACGTCTGTGGGGCAGCTAGTTTATATGTTGTTACGAAATTCAGGCTTTCGAGTTTGTAAAGGTTTTTGCAAATAAAACACAACACAAGTAACAAAATAATAATAACTTTAATTTACAGATAGTAAATACAACACAAGTTCACAATTTTATGCTGGACAACTTTTAAATGCACACAAAAACACTTATAATACTTGTACTTTACAATAATTCTGCAAGCAAGAGCTTTTCAACTGCACTGGTTGAATTCCAATTAACTAATGAATCTCTCTGCAGTGAAAATTTTACTCGATTTTCTTCAAATTTTATACACACGTGTATCTCTGATGGACAACACTTTTTGTAAAAATGTTGGATACCCCGGGCCGGGGGCTGTGGGGCGCCAACATTTTTTTTAAAAAAATTAACTCGATTTTCTTCAAATTTTATATACGTATGTATATCCGATAGTTAACACTTTTTGTAAAAATTTTGGAGATCACGGGCCCCAGGGTCATTGGGCCCCAAAAATTAACCCGATTTTTTTTAAATTTTATATATACGTGTGTATCTCCGATGGACAACATTTTTTGTAAAGTTTTTGGAGTGAATGGGGTCTGAGGCCCGAAGGGTGCCCATATAAATTTTTTAAAAACTAGCTCGATTTTCTTCAAATTTTAAACACATGTGTATCACTGATGGACAAAACTTTTTGTAAATTTGTTGGAGTGATAGGTCCCTGAGACCAGTGTGGTTTTCATGTAAAGTTTTCAAAAATTAGCCCGATTTTCTTCAAATTTTAACACATACCCATCTCCTATTAGAGAATTTACATGAAAAATTTTAATTTTTATGGGTTGTTTTTTTATTTTATAATATTCGCCAATGTCCGAATAAGGTTTATGCGAAAAAAAATGAGAAAAGTTGCCCGAAAAATTGGAAAATTCGGAAAAAACTGAAAGTGCTGTTTTGCATGGGATTTCAATATGAACTCGCGACCATAACTCACGATTCAAACGATTATTTTCTGTTTTATTCGTTATATTCTTGGAGATATTTTGAGCAAAAGAAAATTTGAGAAAATTACAGAAGAGAGTAGGAAAACTTTGAAAACGATAAATTGGATATTTTTTGAGGAAATAATTCAATTGAATGTTTTCGGTCAAATGAAAAATCAGGAAAAAACCCATTCCAGCCTGATTAAAATAAAATTAAATTTGTTTTTACTTTTGTATTGATTCTCGAACAGTCCAATAAAAGTCGTTATTTCATTTCTTTTCTAATATATTCCAATTGTTGGCGCTATATGCGCAAATGTTGTTTGGCAGCTGATCCATTTTCACGGTCGCCTTCTCCAGTGTCGGAAAACTATCAGCTTTGTTTGTTTACGCGCCAGACAACAAAACAAATAAAGAACAGTCCGTGTAAGACCCTCAAAAGACTCCTCTAAAGACCATCAAAAGACCCCAAAAAAAGTTCTCCAAAAGACCCTTAAAAGACCCCCAAAAGCCCTACAAAAGACCCTCAAAAAAGTTCCAAAAAACCAAAAGAAGACCCTCAAAAGGCCCCCAAATTACCCTGAAAGGACCCCAAAAAAACCTTCAAAATATCCTCAAAAGACTTCCCAAAAAGACCATCAAAAGACCCCCAAAAGATCCTTAAAAGGCCTCCAAATACCCTCAAAAGACCCCAAAAAGACCTACAAAAATCCCCGAAAGGTCCTCAAAATACCATCAAAAGACCCTCAAAAGAAGACTCCCCAGAAGACCATTCCGAATTTCAAACAAATCGGTTGAGAAATGACTTGGTTCATGAATGCAAATACAACATGACTTAAGCATGACTAGAACAACAAATCCTAAAGAAAAAAAAATAACCTATGAAAGGGTAGAATAGGCACAAAAAGATCATTCAAACCTACAAGGCACCAGGACCAGATGACATCCTTCCAGCATCTTGTTGATTCTTGATCTGGACAATCGTTATTTCAATTCTATTCCAATAGATTCCAAAAGTTGGCGCTATTTGCGCAAATGTCATTTGACAGCTGATCCACGGTGTACGGTCTTTTTTTTGCGATCTGTCAACGCATTCTAATGATTCCGACCGACATGCCATTAGACTTTAAGTACTTGGAGTTTCAGTTGCGGTTTGCATTCGCAATTACAATAAACAAATCACAAGGGCAATTATTGAGTGTTTGCAGCATTAACCTTGAAAATCCGTGCTTCTCGCATGATCAGCAGTGTTTGTTTACGAGCCAGACAACAAAACAAAGAAAAAACAATTCGCGTAGCTTTTACCAAAAAGGCCTCCGAAATACCCTCAAAATATTCACAAAAGACCTCCCAAAAGACCCCCAGAAGACCCCAAACCCTTTAATGGCCCACAAAAGACCTCAAAATACACCCCAAAATACCCTCAAAACACCCGCAAAAGACTCCACAAAAAATCTTAAAAGACCCCAAAACCCCAAAAAGAATCATAAAAAGACCTCCAAAAACCCTCAAACGAATCACAAAATACCCCCGAAAAGACCCTCGAAAGATATCCAGAAGACCCCCAAAAGACCAACAAAAGAATCATAAAATAATCTTTAAAAACCTCCAAAAGATCCTCAAAGGACCCCCAAAGGACCCACAAAGAACCTTCAAAAGATACTCAAAAGACCAAAAAACCTTCAAAAGCCCTCAACACATCTACAAAAGTCCCCCTAGAAGACCCTCATTTCACAAAATGATCACAAACAAATTTATTGAAAGTTGGACAGCACAACGTCTGTGGGGGCAGCTAGTTTATATGTTGTTACGAAATTCAGGCTTTCGAGTTCGTAAAGGTTTTTGCAAATAAAACACAACACAAGTAACAAAATAATAATAACTTTAATTTACAGATAGTAAATACAACACAAGTTCACAATTTTATGCTGGACAACTTTTAAATGCACACAAAAACACTTATAATACTTGTACTTTACAATAATTCTGCAAGCAAGAGCTTTTCAACTGCACTGGTTGAATTCCAATTAACTAATGAATCTCTCTGCAGTGAAAATTTTACTCGATTTTCTTCAAATTTTATACACACGTGTATCTCTGATGGACACCACTTTTTGTAAAAATGTTGGAGACCCCGGGCCGGGGGCTGTGGGGCGCCAACATTTTTTTTAAAAAAATTAACTCGATTTTCTTCAAATTTTATATACGTATGTATATCCGATAGTTAACACTTTTTGTAAAAATTTTGGAGATCCCGGGCCCCAGGGTCATTGGGCCCCAAAAATTAACCCGATTTTTTTTAAATTTTATATATACGTGTGTATCTCCGATGGACAACATTTTTTGTAAAGTTTTTGGAGTGAATGGGGTCTGAGGCCCGAAGGGTGCCCATATAAATTTTTTAAAAACTAGCTCGATTTTCTTCAAATTTTAAACACATGTGTATCACTGATGGACAAAACTTTTTGTAAATTTGTTGGAGTGATAGGTCCCTGAGACCAGTGTGGTTTTCATGTAAATTTTTCAAAAATTAGCCCGATTTTCTTCAAATTTTAACACATACCCATCTCCTATTAGAGAATTTACATGAAAAATTTTAATTTTTATGGGTTGTTTTTTTATTTTATAATATTCGCCATTGTCCGAATAAGGTTTATGCGAAAAAAAATGAGAAAAGTTGCCCGAAAAATTGGAAAATTCGGAAAAAACTGAAAGTGCTGTTTTGCATGGGATTTCAATATGAACTCGCGACCATAACTCACGATTCAAACGATTATTTTCTGTTTTATTCGTTATATTCTTGGAGATATTTTGAGCAAAAGAAAATTTGAGAAAATTACAGAAGAGAGTAGGAAAACTTTGAAAACGATAAATTGGATATTTTTTGAGGAAATAACTCAATTGAATGTTTTCGGTCAAATGAAAAATCAGGAAAAAACCCATTCCAGCCTGATTAAAATAAAATTAAATTTGTTTTTACTTTTGTATTGATTCTCGAACTGTCCAATAAAAGTCGTTATTTCATTTCTTTTCTAATATATTCCAATTGTTGGCGCTATATGCGCAAATGTTGTTTGGCAGCTGATCCATTTTCACGGTCGCCTTCTCCAGTGTCGGAAAACTATCAGCTTTGTTTGTTTACGCGCCAGACAACAAAACAAATAAAGAACAGTCCGTGTAAGACCCTCAAAAGACTCCTCTAAAGACCATCAAAAGACCCCAAAAAAAGTTCTCCAAAAGACCCTTTAAAGACCCCCAAAAGCCCTACAAAATACCCTAAAAAAAGTTCCAAAAAACCAAAAGAAGACCCTCAAAAGGCCCCCAAATTACCCTGAAAGGACCCCAAAAAAACCTTCAAAATATCCTCAAAAGACTTCCCAAAAAGACCATCAAAAGACCCCCAAAAGATCCTTAAAAGGCCTCCAAATACCCTCAAAAGACCCCAAAAAGACCTACAAAAATCCCCGAAAGGTCCTCAAAATACCATCAAAAGACCCTCAAAAGAAGACTCCCCAGAAGACCATTCCGAATTTCAAACAAATCGGTTGAGAAATGATTTGGTTCATGAATGCAAATACAACATGACTTAAGCATGACTAGAACAACAAATCCTAAAGAAAAAAAAATAACCTATGAAAGGGTAGAATAGGCACAAAAAGATCATTCAAACCTACAAGGCACCAGGACCAGATGACATCCTTCCAGCATCTTGTTGATTCTTGATCTGGACAATCGTTATTTCAATTCTATTCCAATAGATTCCAAAAGTTGGCGCTATTTGCGCAAATGTCATTTGACAGCTGATCCACGGTGTACGGTCTTTTTTTTGCGATCTGTCAACGCATTCTAATGATTCCGACCGACATGCCATTAGACTTTAAGTACTTGGAGTTTCAGTTGCGGTTTGCATTCGCAATTACAATAAACAAATCACAAGGGCAATTATTGAGTGTTTGCAGCATTAACCTTGAAAATCCGTGCTTCTCGCATGATCAGCAGTGTTTGTTTACGAGCCAGACAACAAAACAAAGAAAAAACAATTCGCGTAGCTTTTACCAAAAAGGCCTCCGAAATACCCTCAAAATATTCACAAAAGACCTCCCAAAAGACCCCCAGAAGACCCCAAACCCTTTAATGGCCCACAAAAGACCTCAAAGTACACCCCAAAATACCCTCAAAACACCCGCAAAAGACTCCACAAAAAATCTTAAAAGACCCCAAAACCCCAAAAAGAATCATAAAAAGACCTCCAAAAACCCTCAAACGAATCACAAAAAACCCCCGAAAAGACCCTCGAAAGATATCCAGAAGACCCCCAAAAGACCAACAAAAGAATCATAAAATTAGCCCGATTTTCTTCAAATTTTAACACATACCCATCTCCTATTAGAGAATTTACATGAAAAATTTTAATTTTTATGGGTTTTTTATTTTATAATATTCGCCATTGTCCGAATAAGGTTTATGCGAAAAAAAAATGAGAAAAGTTGCCCGAAAAATTGGAAAATTCGGAAAAAACTGAAAGTGCTGTTTTGCATGGGATTTCAATATGAACTCGCGACCATAACTCACGATTCAAACGATTATTTTCTGTTTTATTCGTTATATTCTTGGAGATATTTTGAGCAAAAGAAAATTTGAGAAAATTACAGAAGAGAGTAGGAAAACTTTGAAAACGATAAATTGGATATTTTTTGAGGAAATAACTCAATTGAATGTTTTCGGTCAAATGAAAAATCAGGAAAAAACCCATTCCAGCCTGATTAAAATAAAATTAAATTTGTTTTTACTTTTGTATTGATTCTCGAACTGTCCAATAAAAGTCGTTATTTCATTTCTTTTCTAATATATTCCAATTGTTGGCGCTATATGCGCAAATGTTGTTTGGCAGCTGATCCATTTTCACGGTCGCCTTCTCCAGTGTCGGAAAACTATCAGCTTTGTTTGTTTACGCGCCAGACAACAAAACAAATAAAGAACAGTCCGTGTAAGACCCTCAAAAGACTCCTCTAAAGACCATCAAAAGACCCCAAAAAAAGTTCTCCAAAAGACCCTTAAAAGACCCCCAAAAGCCCTACAAAAGACCCTCAAAAAAGTTCCAAAAAACCAAAAGAAGACCCTCAAAAGGCCCCGAAATTACCCTGAAAGGACCCCAAAAAAACCTTCAAAATATCCTCAAAAGACTTCACAAAAAGACCATCAAAAGACCCCCAAAAGATCCTTAAAAGGCCTCCAAATACCCTCAAAAGACCCCAAAAAGACCTACAAAAATCCCCGAAAGGTCCTCAAAATACCATCAAAAGACCCTCAAAAGAAGACTCCCCAGAAGACCATTCCGAATTTCAAACAAATCGGTTGAGAAATGACTTGGTTCATGAATGCAAATACAACATGACTTAAGCATGACTAGAACAACAAATCCTAAAGAAAAAAAAATAACCTATGAAAGGGTAGAATAGGCACAAAAAGATCATTCAAACCTACAAGGCACAAGGACCAGATGACATCCTTCCAGCATCTTGTTGATTCTTAATCTGGACAATCGTTATTTCAATTCTATTCCAATAGATTCCAAAAGTTGGCGCTATTTGCGCAAATGTCATTTGACAGCTGATCCACGGTGTACGGTCTTTTTTTTTGCGATCTGTCAACGCATTCTAATGATTCCGACCGACATGCCATTAGACTTTAAGTACTTGGAGTTTCAGTTGCGGTTTGCATTCGCAATTACAATAAACAAATCACAAGGGCAATTATTGAGTGTTTGCAGCATTAACCTTGAAAATCCGTGATTCTCGCATGATCAGCAGTGTTTGTTTACGAGCCAGACAACAAAACAAAGAAAAAACAATTCGCGTAGCTTTTACCAAAAAGGCCTCCGAAATACCCTCAAAATATTCACAAAAGACCTCCCAAAAGACCCCCAGAAGACCCCAAACCCTTTAATGGCCCACAAAAGACCTCAAAATACACCCCAAAATACCCTCAAAACACCCGCAAAAGACTCCACAAAAAATCATAAAAGACCCCAAAACCCCAAAAAGAATCATAAAAAGACCTCCAAAAACCCTCAAAAGAATCACAAAATACCCACCAAAAGACCCTCGAAAGATATCAAGAAGACCCCCAAAAGACCAACAAAAGAATCATAAAATAATCTTTAAAAACCTCCAAAAGATCCTCAAAGGACCCCCAAAGGACCCACAAAGAACCTTCAAAAGATACTCAAAAGACCAAAAAACCTTCAAAAGCCCTCAACACATCTACAAAAGTCTCCCTAGAAGACCCTCATTTCACAAAATGATCACAAACAAATTTATTGAAAGTTGGACAGCACAACGTCTGTGGGGGCAGCTAGTTTATATGTTGTTACGAAATTCAGGCTTTCGAGTTCGTAAAGGTTTTTGCAAATAAAACACAACACAAGTAACAAAATAATAATAGCTTTAATTTACAGATAGTAAATACAACACAAGTTCACAATTTTATGCTGGACAACTTTTAAATGCACACAAAAACACTTATAATACTTGTACTTTACAATAATTCTGCAAGCAAGAGCTTTTCAACTGCACTGGTTGAATTCCAATTAACTAATGAATCTCTCTGCAGTGAAAATTTTACTCGATTTTCTTCAAATTTTATACACACGTGTATCTCTGATGGACAACACTTTTTGTAAAAATGTTGGATACCCTGGGCCGGGGGCTGTGGGGCGCCAACATTTTTTTTAAAAAAATTAACTCGATTTTCTTCAAATTTTATATACGTATGTATATCCGATAGTTAACACTTTTTGTAAAAATTTTGGAGATCCCGGGCCCCAGGGTCATTGGGCCCCAAAAATTAACCCGATTTTTTTTAAATTTTATATATACGTGTGTATCTCCGATGGACAACATTTTTTGTAAAGTTTTTGGAGTGAATGGGGTCTGAGGCCCGAAGGGTGCCCATATAAATTTTTTAAAAACTAGCTCGATTTTCTTCAAATTTTAAACACATGTGTATCACTGATGGACAAAACTTTTTGTAAATTTGTTGGAGTGATAGGTCCCTGAGACCAGTGTGGTTTTCATGTAAATTTTTCAAAAATTAGCCCGATTTTCTTCAAATTTTAACACATACCCATCTCCTATTAGAGAATTTACATGAAAAATTTTAATTTTTATGGGTTGTTTTTTTATTTTATAATATTCGCCATTGTCCGAATAAGGTTTATGCGAAAAAAAATGAGAAAAGTTGCCCGAAAAATTGGAAAATTCGGAAAAAACTGAAAGTGCTGTTTTGCATGGGATTTCAATATGAACTCGCGACCATAACTCACGATTCAAACGATTATTTTCTGTTTTATTCGTTATATTCTTGGAGATATTTTGAGCAAAAGAAAATTTGAGAAAATTACAGAAGAGAGTAGGAAAACTTTGAAACGATAAATTGGATATTTTTTGAGGAAATAACTCAATTGAATGTTTTCGGTCAAATGAAAAATCAGGAAAAAACCCATTCCAGCCTGATTAAAATAAAATTAAATTTGTTTTTACTTTTGTATTGATTCTCGAACTGTCCAATAAAAGTCGTTATTTCATTTCTTTTCTAATATATTCCAATTGTTGGCGCTATATGCGCAAATGTTGTTTGGCAGCTGATCCATTTTCACGGTCGCCTTCTCCAGTGTCGGAAAACTATTAGCTTTGTTTGTTTACGCGCCAGACAACAAAACAAATAAAGAACAGTCCGTGTAAGACCCTCAAAAGACTCCTCTAAAGACCATCAAAAGACCCCAAAAAAAGTTCTCCAAAAGACCCTTAAAAGACCCCCAAAAGCCCTACAAAAGACCCTCAAAAAAGTTCCAAAAAACCAAAAGAAGACCCTCAAAAGGCCCCCAAAGTACCCTGAAAGGACCCCAAAAAAACATTCAAAATATCCTCAAAAGACTTCCCAAAAAGACCATCAAAAGACCCCCAAAAGATCCTTAAAAGGCCTCCAAATACCCTCAAAAGACCCCAAAAAGACCTACAAAAATCCCCGAAAGGTCCTCAAAATACCATCAAAAGACCCTCAAAAGAAGACTCCCCAGAAGACCATTCCGAATTTCAAACAAATCGGTTGAGAAATGACTTGGTTCATGAATGCAAATACAACATGACTTAAGCATGACTAGAACAACAAATCCTAAAGAAAAAAAAAATAACCTATGAAAGGGTAGAATAGGCACAAAAAGATCATTCAAACCTACAAGGCACCAGGACCAGATGACATCCTTCCAGCATCTTGTTGATTCTTGATCTGGACAATCGTTATTTCAATTCTATTCCAATAGATTCCAAAAGTTGGCGCCATTTGCGCAAATGTCATTTGACAGCTGATCCACGTTGTACGGTCTTTTTTTTGCGATCTGTCAACGCATTCTAATGATTCCGACCGACATGCCATTAGACTTTTAAGTACTTGGAGTTTCAGTTGCGGTTTGCATTCGCAATTACAATAAACAAATCACAAGGGCAATTATTGAGTGTTTGCAGCATTAACCTTGAAAATCCGTGCTTCTCGCATGATCAGCAGTGTTTGTTTACGAGCCAGACAACAAAACAAAGAAAAAACAATTCGCGTAGCTTTTACGCGCAGATCTTGTGGCAAAAATGCCGCCAAAAGACCTAAAAACCCCAAAAAGACCTCCGAAATACCCTCAAAATATTCACAAAAGACCTCCCAAAAGACCCCCAGAAGACCCCAAACCCCTTAATGGCCCACAAAAGACCTCAAAATACACCCCAAAATACCCTCAAAACACCCGCAAAAGACTCCACAAAAAATCATAAAAGACCCCAAAACCCAAAAAGAATCATAAAAAGACCTCCAAAAACACTCAAAAGAATCACAAAATACCCACCAAAAGACCCTCGAAAGATATCCAGAAGACCCCCAAAAGGCCAACAAAAGAATCATAAAATAATCTTTAAAAACCTCCAAAAGATCCTCAAAGGACCCCCAAAGGACCCACAAAGAACCTTCAAAAGATACTCAAAAGACCAAAAAACCTTCAAAAGCCCTCAACACATCTACAAAAGTCCCCCTAGAAGACCCTCATTTCACAAAATGATCACAAACAAATTTATTGAAAGTTGGACAGCACAACGTCTGTCGGGTCAGCTAGTTTATATGTTGTTACGAAATTCAGGCTTTCGAGTTCGTAAAGGTTTTTGCAAATAAAACACAACACAAGTAACAAAATAATAATAACTTTAATTTACAGATAGTAAATACAACACAAGTTCACAATTTTATGCTGGACAACTTTTAAATGTTTTTTTAGGAGGTTTGTTTTTCCGATAGATGTCGTTTTATTTTATGACAGTTGTTTTGACAGCTCAAAGTGGCATTTCTACTCAGTATTGTTTGGCAAATCATTATGAATAGGTTAACTCCAGAACAACGTTTTCAAATCGTGGAAATTTATTTTCAAAATCAGTGTTCAATTAAAAATGTTTATAGAGCACTTCGTGAATTTTATGGTGCACATAATCGTCCGTCAGAGACCACCATAAAGAACGTAATTACCAAATTTCGGTCTACATTCACTCTTTTGGATGCCAAGCCACCGACAAGAATGAGAAGAGTTCGTACAGAAGAAAATATTGCTGTCGTTGAGGCCAGTGTCGAAGAAAACGACAATTTATCGATTCGTCGTCGTGCTCAGCAAATTGGACTTTGTCCATCGACTTTATGGAAAATTTTACGTAAAGATTTGGGTTTGGTGCCATACAAAATTCAATTGGTGCAAGAATTAAAGCCACACGACCATCGTTTGCGCCGTGAATTCAGTGATTGGTCGTTAAATCAATTGAACGAAGATCCATTTTTTTACCGTAAAATTCTCTTCAGTGATGAGGCGCATTTTTTGTTAAATGGATACGTCAACAAACAAAATTGTCGCATTTGGAGCAAAGATAATCCACACGCCGTTCAAGAATTACCAATGCATCCTGATAAATGTACTGTTTGGTGCGGTCTATGGGCTGGTGGGATCATCGGTCCATATTTCTTTAAAAATGAGGAAGGACGACGCGTTACCGTGAATGGAAATCGATACAGAACCATGTTAAATGAGTTTTTGTTGTCAAATCTTGAAGATATGGATATGGATGAAATGTGGTTTCAACAAGATGGTGCCACTTGCCATACAGCACGTGAAACAATCGACTTATTGAAAGAAACTTTCAACGACAACATTATTTCGAGAAATGGTCCGGTGAATTGGCCTCCGCGTTCGTGCGATTTGACGCCACTCGATTACTTTTTGTGGGGATACGTGAAGTCATTGGTTTATGTGGATAAACCTCAATCGATTGACGCTTTGGAAACCAATATTCAACGTGTCATTGCTGACATACGCCCTCAAATGCTTGAAAAAGTGCTGGAAAATTGGACCTCCAGAATGACATTTGTGAAAAATAGTCGTGGTAGCCATATGCCAGAAATTGTATTTAAATGTTAAATGCCAAAAAATTATCTACCAAATAAAAAAAAAATTTGGTCATTTCATAATTTTATATGTGTTTTATTCAAAAAAAAAATCGGCAACCTCTTAAAAAAACACCCGTTACAAAAGTCCCCCTAGAAGACCCTCATTTCACAAAATGATCACAAACAAATTTATTGAAAGTTGGACAGCACAACGTCTGTCGGGTCAGCTAGTTTATATGTTGTTACGAAATTCAGGCTTTCGAGTTCGTAAAGGTTTTTGCAAATAAAACACAACACAAGTAACAAAATAATAATAACTTTAATTACAGATAGTAAATACAACACAAGTTCACAATTTTATGCTGGACAACTTTTAAATGCACACAAAAACACCTTTAATACTTGTACTTTACAATAATTCTGCAAGCAAGAGCTTTTCAACTGCACTGGTTGAATTCCAATTAACTAATGAATCTCTCTGCAGTGAAAATTTTACTCGATTTTCTTCAAATTTTATACACACGTGTATCTCTGATGGACAACACTTTTTGTGAAAATGTTGGAGACCCCGGGCCCGGGGCTGTGGGGCGCCAACATTTTTTTAAAAAAAATTAACTCGATTTTCTTCAAATTTTATATACGTATGTATATCCGATAGTTAACACTTTTTGTAAAAATTTTGGAGATCCCGGGCCCCAGGGTCATTGGGCCCCAAAAATTTAAAAAAAAAATTAACCCGATTTTTTTTAAATTTTATATATACGTGTGTATCTCCGATGGACAACATTTTTTGTAAAGTTTTTGGAGTGAATGGGGTCTGAGGCCCGAAGGGTTTATTTCAGAAATTTTATTTTTTTTTCATATATTCCCGGAGATATTTTGAGCAAAAGAAAGTTTAAGAAAATTACAGAAGAGAGTAGGAAAACTTTGAAAACGTTAAATTGGATATTTTTGAGGAAATAACTCAATTGAATGTTTTCGGTCAAATGAAAAATCAGGAAAAAACCCATTCCAGCCTGATTAAAATAAAATTAAATTTGTTTTTACTTTTGTATTGATTCTCGAACTGTCCAATAAAAGTCGTTATTTCATTTCTTTTCTAATATATTCCAATTGTTGGCGTTATATGCGCAAATGTTGTTTGGCAGCTGATCCATTTTCACGGTCCAGACAACAAAACAAATAAAGAACAGTCCGTGTAAGACCCTCAAAAGACTCCTCTAAAGACCATCAAAAGACCCCAAAAAAAGTTCTCCAAAAGACCCTTAAAAGACCCCCAAAAGCCCTACAAAAGACCCTCAAAAGACTCCCTAAATAACTCCCAGCTTAAAACCCGTCAAAAAAGTTCCAAAAAACCAAAAGAAGACCCTCAAAAGGCCCCCAAAGTACCCTGAAAGGACCCAAAAAAAACCTTCAAAATATCCTCAAAAGACTTCCCAAAAAGACCATCAAAAGACCCCCAAAAGATCCTTAAAAGGCCTCCAAATACCCTCAAAAGACCCCAAAAAGACCTACAAAATACCCCCAAAAATCCCCGAAAGGTCCTCAAAATACCATCAAAAGACCCTCAAAAGAAGACTCCCCAGAAGACCATTCCGAATTTCAAACAAATCGGTTGAGAAATGACTTGGTTCATGAATGCAAATACAACATGACTTAAGCATGACTAGAACAACAAATCCTAAAGAAAAAAAAATAACCTATGAAAGGGTAGAATAGGCACAAAAAGATCATTCAAACCTACAAGGCACCAGGACCAGATGGCATCCTTCCAGCATCTTGTTGATTCTTGATCTGGACAATCATTATTTCAATTCTATTCCAATAGATTCCAAAAGTTGGCGCTATTTGAGCAAATGTCATTTGACAGCTGATCCACGGTGCACGGTATTTTTTTTGCGATCTGTCAACGCATTCTAATGATTCCGACCGACATGCCATTAGACTTTAAGTACTTAGAGTTTCAGTTGCGGTTTGCATTCGCAATTACAATAAACAAATCACAAGGGCAATTATTGAGTGTTTGCAGCATTAACCTTGAAAATCCGTGCTTCTCGCATGATCAGCAGTGTTTGTTTACGAGCCAGACAACAAAACAAAGAAAAAACAATTCGCGTAGCTTTTACGCGCAGATGTTGTGGCAAAAATGCCGCCAAAAGACCTAAAAAACCCAAAAAGACCTCCGAAATATTCCCAAAAGACCTCCCAAAAGACCCCCAGAAGACCCCAAACCCTTTAATGGCCCACAAAAGACCTCAAAATACACCCCAAAATACCCTCAAAACACCCGCAAAAGACTCCACAAAAAATCTTAAAAGACCCCAAAACCCCAAAAAGAATCATAAAAAGACCTCCAAAAACCCTCAAAAGAATCACAAAATACCCCCCAAAAGACCCTCGAAAGATATCCAGAAGGCCAACAAAAGAATCATAAAATAATCTTTAAAAACCTCCAAAAGATCCTCAAAGGACCCACAAAGAACCTTCAAAAGATCCTCAAAAGACCAAAAAACCTTCAAAAGCCCTCAACACATCTACAAAAGTCCCCCTAGAAGACCCTCATTTCACAAAATGATCACAAACAAATTTATTGAAAGTTGGACAGCACAACGTCTGTCGGGTCAGCTAGTTTATATGTTGTTACGAAATTCAGGCTTTCGAGTTCGTAAAGGTTTTTGCAAATAAAACACGACACAAGTAACAAAATAATAATAACTTTAATTTACAAATAGTAAATACAACACAAGTTCACAATTTTATGCTGGACAACTTTTAAATGCACACAAAAACACCTTTACAATAATTCTGCAAGTAAGAGCTTTTCAACTGCACTGGTTGAATTCCAATTAACTAATGAATCTCTCTGCAGTGAAAATTTTACTCGATTTTCTTCAAATTTTATACACACGTGTATCTCTGATGGACAACACTTTTTGTAAAAATGTTGGAGACCCCGGGCCCGAAGCTGTGGGGCGCCAACATTTTTTTAAAAAAAATTAACTCGATTTTCTTCAAATTTTATATACGTATGTATATCCGATAGTTAACACTTTTTGTAAAAATTTTGGAGATCCCGGGCCCCAGGGTCATTGGGCCCCAAAAATTAACCCGATTTTTTTTAAATTTTATATATACGTGTGTATCTCCGATGGACAACATTTTTTGTAAAGTTTTTGGAGTGAATGGGATCTGAGGCCCGAAGGGTGCCCATATAATTTTTTTAAAAATTAGCTCGATTTTCTTAAAATTTTAAACACATGTGTATCACTGATGGACAAAACTTTTTGTAAATTTGTTGGAGTGATAGGTCCCTGAGACCAGTGTGGTTTTCATGTAAATTTTTCAAAAATTAGCCCGATTTTCTTCAAATTTTAACACATACCCATCTCCTATTAGAGAATTTACATGAAAAATTTTAATTTTTATGGATTGTTTTTTTATTTTATAATATTCGCCATTGTCCGAATAAGGTTTATGCGAAAAAAAAAATGAGAAAAGTTGCCCGAAAAATTGGAAAATTCGGAAAAAACTGAAAGTGCTGTTTTGCATGGGATTTCAATATGAACTCGCGACCATAACTCACGATTCAAACGATTATTTTCTGTTTTATTCGTTATATTCCCGGAGATATTTTGAGCAAAAGAAAGTTTGAGAAAATTACAGAAGAGAGTAGGAAAACTTTGAAAACGATAAATTGGATATTTTTTGAGGAAATAACTCAATTGAATGTTTTCGGTCAAATGAAAAATCAGGAAAAACCCCATTCCAGCCTGATTAAAATAAAATTAAATTTTTTTTTACTTTTGTATTGATTCTCGAACTGTCCAATAAAAGTCGTTATTTCATTTCTTTTCTAATATATTCCAATTGTTGGCATTATATGCGCAAATGTTGTTTGGCAGCTGATCCATTTTCACGGTCCAGACAACAAAACAAATAAAGAACAGTCCGTGTAAGACCCTCAAAAGACTCCTCTAAAGACCATCAAAAGACCCCCAAAAGCCCTACAAAAGACCCTCAAAAGACTCCCTAAATAACTCCCAGCTTAAAACCCGTCAAAAAAGTTCCAAAAAACCAAAAGAAGACCCTCAAAAGGCCCCCAAAGTACCCTGAAAGGACCCCAAAAAACCTTCAAAATATCCTCAAAAGACTTCCCAAAAAGACCATCAAAAGACCCCCAAAAGATCCTTAAAAGGCCTCCAAATACCCTCAAAATACCCCCAAAAATCCCCGAAAGGTCCTCAAAATACCATCAAAAGACCCTCAAAAGAAGACTCCCCAGAAGACCATTCCGAATTTCAAACAAATCGGTTGAGAAATGACTTGGTTCATGAATGCAAATACAACATGACTTAAGCATGACTAGAACAACAAATCCTAAAGAAAAAAAAATAACCTATGAAAGGGTAGAATAGGCACAAAAAGATCATTCAAACCTACAAGGCACCAGGACCAGATGGCATCCTTCCAGCATCTTGTTGATTCTTGATCTGGACAATCATTATTTCAATTCTATTCCAATAGATTCCAAAAGTTGGCGCTATTTGAGCAAATGTCATTTGACAGCTGATCCACGGTGCACGGTATTTTTTTTGCGATCTGTCAACGCATTCTAATGATTCCGACCGACATGCCATTAGACTTTAAGTACTTAGAGTTTCAGTTGCGGTTTGCATTCGCAATTACAATAAACAAATCACAAGGGCAATTATTGAGTGTTTGCAGCATTAACCTTGAAAATCCGTGCTTCTCGCATGATCAGCAGTGTTTGTTTACGAGCCAGACAACAAAACAAAGAAAAAACAATTCGCGTAGCTTTTACGCGCAGATGTTGTGGCAAAAATGCCGCCAAAAGACCTAAAAAACCCAAAAAGACCTCCGAAATATTCCCAAAAGACCTCCCAAAAGACCCCCAGAAGACCCCAAACCCTTTAATGGCCCACAAAAGACCTCAAAATACACCCCAAAATACCCTCAAAACACCCGCAAAAGACTCCACAAAAAATCTTAAAAGACCCCAAAACCCCAAAAAGAATCATAAAAAGACCTCCAAAAACCCTCAAAAGAATCACAAAATACCCCCCAAAAGACCCTCGAAAGATATCCAGAAGGCCAACAAAAGAATCATAAAATAATCTTTAAAAACCTCCAAAAGATCCTCAAAGGACCCACAAAGAACCTTCAAAAGATCCTCAAAAGACCAAAAAACCTTCAAAAGCCCTCAACACATCTACAAAAGTCCCCCTAGAAGACCCTCATTTCACAAAATGATCACAAACAAATTTATTGAAAGTTGGACAGCACAACGTCTGTCGGGTCAGCTAGTTTATATGTTGTTACGAAATTCAGGCTTTCGAGTTCGTAAAGGTTTTTGCAAATAAAACACAACACAAGTAACAAAATAATAATAACTTTAATTTACAGATAGTAAATACAACACAAGTTCACAATTTTATGCTGGACAACTTTTAAATGCACACAAAAACACCTTTAATACTTGTACTTTACAATAATTCTGCAAGCAAGAGCTTTTCAACTGCACTGGTTGAATTCCAATTAACTAATGAATCTCTCTGCAGTGAAAATTTTACTCGATTTTCTTCAAATTTTATACACACGTGTATCTCTGATGGACAACACTTTTTGTAAAAATGTTGGAGACCCCGGGCCCGGGGCTGTGGGGCGCCAACATTTTTTAAAAAAAAATTAACTCGATTTTCTTCAAATTTTATATACGTATGTATATCCGATAGTTAACACTTTTTGTAAAAATTTTGGAGATCCCGGGCCCCAGGGTCATTGGGCCCCAAAAATTAACCCGATTTTTTTTAAATTTTATAATGGGTGTTTTTTTAGGAGGTTTGTTTTTCCGATAGATGTCGTTTTATTTTATGACAGTTGTTTTGACAGCTCAAAGTGGCATTTCTACTCAGTATTGTTTGGCAAATCATTATGAATAGGTTAACTCCAGAACAACGTTTTCAAATCGTGGAAATTTATTTTCAAAATCAGTGTTCAATTAAAAATGTTTATAGAGCACTTCGTGAATTTTATGGTGCACATAATCGTCCGTCAGAGACCACCATAAAGAACGTAATTACCAAATTTCGGTCTACATTCACTCTTTTGGATGCCAAGCCACCGACAAGAATGAGAAGAGTTCGTACAGAAGAAAATATTGCTGTCGTTGAGGCCAGTGTCGAAGAAAACGACAATTTATCGATTCGTCGTCGTGCTCAGCAAATTGGACTTTGTCCATCGACTTTATGGAAAATTTTACGTAAAGATTTGGGTTTGGTGCCATACAAAATTCAATTGGTGCAAGAATTAAAGCCACACGACCATCGTTTGCGCCGTGAATTCAGTGATTGGTCGTTAAATCAATTGAACGAAGATCCATTTTTTTACCGTAAAATTCTCTTCAGTGATGAGGCGCATTTTTTGTTAAATGGATACGTCAACAAACAAAATTGTCGCATTTGGAGCAAAGATAATCCACACGCCGTTCAAGAATTACCAATGCATCCTGATAAATGTACTGTTTGGTGCGGTCTATGGGCTGGTGGGATCATCGGTCCATATTTCTTTAAAAATGAGGAAGGACGACGCGTTACCGTGAATGGAAATCGATACAGAACCATGTTAAATGAGTTTTTGTTGTCAAATCTTGAAGATATGGATATGGATGAAATGTGGTTTCAACAAGATGGTGCCACTTGCCATACAGCACGTGAAACAATCGACTTATTGAAAGAAACTTTCAACGACAACATTATTTCGAGAAATGGTCCGGTGAATTGGCCTCCGCGTTCGTGCGATTTGACGCCACTCGATTACTTTTTGTGGGGATACGTGAAGTCATTGGTTTATGTGGATAAACCTCAATCGATTGACGCTTTGGAAACCAATATTCAACGTGTCATTGCTGACATACGCCCTCAAATGCTTGAAAAAGTGCTGGAAAATTGGACCTCCAGAATGACATTTGTGAAAAATAGTCGTGGTAGCCATATGCCAGAAATTGTGTTTAAATGTTAAATGCCAAAAAATTATCTACCAAATAAAAAAAAATTTTGGTCATTTCATAATTTTATATGTGTTTTATTCAAAAAAAAAATCGGCAACCTCTTAAAAAAACACCCGTTACAAAAGTCCCCCTAGAAGACCCTCATTTCACAAAATGATCACAAACAAATTTATTGAAAGTTGGACAGCACAACGTCTGTCGGGTCAGCTAGTTTATATGTTGTTACGAAATTCAGGCTTTCGAGTTCGTAAAGGTTTTTGCAAATAAAACACAACACAAGTAACAAAATAATAATAACTTTAATTTACAGATAGTAAATACAACACAAGTTCACAATTTTATGCTGGACAACTTTTAAATGCACACAAAAACACCTTTAATACTTGTACTTTACAATAATTCTGCAAGCAAGAGCTTTTCAACTGCACTGGTTGAATTCCAATTAACTAATGAATCTCTCTGCAGTGAAAATTTTACTCGATTTTCTTCAAATTTTATACACACGTGTATCTCTGATGGACAACACTTTTTGTGAAAATGTTGGAGACCCCGGGCCCGGGGCTGTGGGGCGCCAACATTTTTTTAAAAAAAATTAACTCGATTTTCTTCAAATTTTATATACGTATGTATATCCGATAGTTAACACTTTTTGTAAAAATTTTGGAGATCCCGGGCCCCAGGGTCATTGGGCCCCAAAAATTTAAAAAAAAAATTAACCCGATTTTTTTTAAATTTTATATATACGTGTGTATCTCCGATGGACAACATTTTTTGTAAAGTTTTTGGAGTGAATGGGGTCTGAGGCCCGAAGGGTTTATTTCAGAAATTTTATTTTTTTTTCATATATTCCCGGAGATATTTTGAGCAAAAGAAAGTTTAAGAAAATTACAGAAGAGAGTAGGAAAACTTTGAAAACGTTAAATTGGATATTTTTTGAGGAAATAACTCAATTGAATGTTTTCGGTCAAATGAAAAATCAGGAAAAAACCCATTCCAGCCTGATTAAAATAAAATTAAATTTGTTTTTACTTTTGTATTGATTCTCGAACTGTCCAATAAAAGTCGTTATTTCATTTCTTTTCTAATATATTCCAATTGTTGGCGTTATATGCGCAAATGTTGTTTGGCAGCTGATCCATTTTCACGGTCCAGACAACAAAACAAATAAAGAACAGTCCGTGTAAGACCCTCAAAAGACTCCTCTAAAGACCATCAAAAGACCCCAAAAAAAGTTCTCCAAAAGACCCTTAAAAGACCCCCAAAAGCCCTACAAAAGACCCTCAAAAGACTCCCTAAATAACTCCCAGCTTAAAACCCGTCAAAAAAGTTCCAAAAAACCAAAAGAAGACCCTCAAAAGGCCCCCAAAGTACCCTGAAAGGACCCCAAAAAAACCTTCAAAATATCCTCAAAAGACTTCCCAAAAAGACCATCAAAAGACCCCCAAAAGATCCTTAAAAGGCCTCCAGGTCATTTCATAATTTTATATGTGTTTTATTCAAAAAAAAAATCGGCAACCTCTTAAAAAAACACCCGTTACAAAAGTCCCCCTAGAAGACCCTCATTTCACAAAATGATCACAAACAAATTTATTGAAAGTTGGACAGCACAACGTCTGTCGGGTCAGCTAGTTTATATGTTGTTACGAAATTCAGGCTTTCGAGTTCGTAAAGGTTTTTGCAAATAAAACACAACACAAGTAACAAAATAATAATAACTTTAATTTACAGATAGTAAATACAACACAAGTTCACAATTTTATGCTGGACAACTTTTAAATGCACACAAAAACACCTTTAATACTTGTACTTTACAATAATTCTGCAAGCAAGAGCTTTTCAACTGCACTGGTTGAATTCCAATTAACTAATGAATCTCTCTGCAGTGAAAATTTTACTCGATTTTCTTCAAATTTTATACACACGTGTATCTCTGATGGACAACACTTTTTGTGAAAATGTTGGAGACCCCGGGCCCGGGGCTGTGGGGCGCCAACATTTTTTTAAAAAAAATTAACTCGATTTTCTTCAAATTTTATATACGTATGTATATCCGATAGTTAACACTTTTTGTAAAAATTTTGGAGATCCCGGGCCCCAGGGTCATTGGGCCCCAAAAATTTAAAAAAAAAATTAACCCGATTTTTTTTAAATTTTATATATACGTGTGTATCTCCGATGGACAACATTTTTTGTAAAGTTTTTGGAGTGAATGGGGTCTGAGGCCCGAAGGGTTTATTTCAGAAATTTTATTTTTTTTTCATATATTCCCGGAGATATTTTGAGCAAAAGAAAGTTTAAGAAAATTACAGAAGAGAGTAGGAAAACTTTGAAAACGTTAAATTGGATATTTTTTGAGGAAATAACTCAATTGAATGTTTTCGGTCAAATGAAAAATCAGGAAAAAACCCATTCCAGCCTGATTAAAATAAAATTAAATTTGTTTTTACTTTTGTATTGATTCTCGAACTGTCCAATAAAAGTCGTTATTTCATTTCTTTTCTAATATATTCCAATTGTTGGCGTTATATGCGCAAATGTTGTTTGGCAGCTGATCCATTTTCACGGTCCAGACAACAAAACAAATAAAGAACAGTCCGTGTAAGACCCTCAAAAGACTCCTCTAAAGACCATCAAAAGACCCCAAAAAAAGTTCTCCAAAAGACCCTTAAAAGACCCCCAAAAGCCCTACAAAAGACCCTCAAAAGACTCCCTAAATAACTCCCAGCTTAAAACCCGTCAAAAAAGTTCCAAAAAACCAAAAGAAGACCCTCAAAAGGCCCCCAAAGTACCCTGAAAGGACCCCAAAAAAACCTTCAAAATATCCTCAAAAGACTTCCCAAAAAGACCATCAAAAGACCCCCAAAAGATCCTTAAAAGGCCTCCAAATACCCTCAAAAGACCCCAAAAAGACCTACAAAATACCCCCAAAAATCCCCGAAAGGTCCTCAAAATACCATCAAAAGACCCTCAAAAGAAGACTCCCCAGAAGACCATTCCGAATTTCAAACAAATCGGTTGAGAAATGACTTGGTTCATGAATGCAAATACAACATGACTTAAGCATGACTAGAACAACAAATCCTAAAGAAAAAAAAATAACCTATGAAAGGGTAGAATAGGCACAAAAAGATCATTCAAACCTACAAGGCACCAGGACCAGATGGCATCCTTCCAGCATCTTGTTGATTCTTGATCTGGACAATCATTATTTCAATTCTATTCCAATAGATTCCAAAAGTTGGCGCTATTTGAGCAAATGTCATTTGACAGCTGATCCACGGTGCACGGTATTTTTTTTGCGATCTGTCAACGCATTCTAATGATTCCGACCGACATGCCATTAGACTTTAAGTACTTAGAGTTTCAGTTGCGGTTTGCATTCGCAATTACAATAAACAAATCACAAGGGCAATTATTGAGTGTTTGCAGCATTAACCTTGAAAATCCGTGCTTCTCGCATGATCAGCAGTGTTTGTTTACGAGCCAGACAACAAAACAAAGAAAAAACAATTCGCGTAGCTTTTACGCGCAGATGTTGTGGCAAAAATGCCGCCAAAAGACCTAAAAAACCCAAAAAGACCTCCGAAATATTCACAAAAGACCTCCCAAAAGACCCCCAGAAGACCCCAAACCCTTTAATGGCCCACAAAAGACCTCAAAATACACCCCAAAATACCCTCAAAACACCCGCAAAAGACTCCACAAAAAATCTTAAAAGACCCCAAAACCCCAAAAAGAATCATAAAAAGACCTCCAAAAACCCTCAAAAGAATCACAAAATACCCCCCAAAAGACCCTCGAAAGATATCCAGAAGGCCAACAAAAGAATCATAAAATAATCTTTAAAAACCTCCAAAAGATCCTCAAAGGACCCACAAAGAACCTTCAAAAGATCCTCAAAAGACCAAAAAACCTTCAAAAGCCCTCAACACATCTACAAAAGTCCCCCTAGAAGACCCTCATTTCACAAAATGATCACAAACAAATTTATTGAAAGTTGGACAGCACAACGTCTGTCGGGTCAGCTAGTTTATATGTTGTTACGAAATTCAGGCTTTCGAGTTCGTAAAGGTTTTTGCAAATAAAACACGACACAAGTAACAAAATAATAATAACTTTAATTTACAAATAGTAAATACAACACAAGTTCACAATTTTATGCTGGACAACTTTTAAATGCACACAAAAACACCTTTAATACTTGTACTTTACAATAATTCTGCAAGTAAGAGCTTTTCAACTGCACTGGTTGAATTCCAATTAACTAATGAATCTCTCTGCAGTGAAAATTTTACTCGATTTTCTTCAAATTTTATACACACGTGTATCTCTGATGGACAACACTTTTTGTAAAAATGTTGGAGACCCCGGGCCCGAAGCTGTGGGGCGCCAACATTTTTTTAAAAAAAATTAACTCGATTTTCTTCAAATTTTATATACGTATGTATATCCGATATTTAACACTTTTTGTAAAAATTTTGGAGATCCCGGGCCCCAGGGTCATTGGGCCCCAAAAATTAACCCGATTTTTTTTAAATTTTATATATACGTGTGTATCTCCGATGGACAACATTTTTTGTAAAGTTTTTGGAGTGAATGGGGTCTGAGGCCCGAAGGGTGCCCATATAATTTTTTTAAAAATTAGCTCGATTTTCTTAAAATTTTAAACACATGTGTATCACTGATGATGATGGGAATTTACTTTTTGTAAATTTGTTGGAGTGATAGGTCCCTGAGACCAGTGTGGTTTTCATGTAAATTTTTCAAAAATTAGCCCGATTTTCTTCAAATTTTAACACATACCCATCTCCTATTAGAGAATTTACATGAACAATTTTAATTTTTATGGATTGTTTTTTTATTTTATAATATTCGCCATTGTCCGAATAAGGTTTATGCGAAAAAAAAAATGAGAAAAGTTGCCCGAAAAATTGGAAAATTCGGAAAAAACTGAAAGTGCTGTTTTGCATGGGATTTCAATATGAACTCGCGACCATAACTCACGATTCAAACGATTATTTTCTGTTTTATTCGTTATATTCCCGGAGATATTTTGAGCAAAAGAAAGTTTGAGAAAATTACAGAAGAGAGTAGGAAAACTTTGAAAACGATAAATTGGATATTTTTTGAGGAAATAACTCAATTGAATGTTTTCGGTCAAATGAAAAATCAGGAAAAACCCCATTCCAGCCTGATTAAAATAAAATTAAATTTTTTTTTACTTTTGTATTGATTCTCGAACTGTCCAATAAAAGTCGTTATTTCATTTCTTTTCTAATATATTCCAATTGTTGGCATTATATGCGCAAATGTTGTTTGGCAGCTGATCCATTTTCACGGTCCAGACAACAAAACAAATAAAGAACAGTCCGTGTAAGACCCTCAAAAGACTCCTCTAAAGACCATCAAAAGACCCCCAGAAGCCCTACAAAAGACCCTCAAAAGACTCCCTAAATAACTCCCAGCTTAAAACCCGTCAAAAAAGTTCCAAAAAACCAAAAGAAGACCCTCAAAAGGCCCCCAAAGTACCCTGAAAGGACCCCAAAAAACCTTCAAAATATCCTCAAAAGACTTCCCAAAAAGACCATCAAAAGACCCCCAAAAGATCCTTAAAAGGCCTCCAAATACCCTCAAAATACCCCCAAAAATCCCCGAAAGGTCCTCAAAATACCATCAAAAGACCCTCAAAAGAAGACTCCCCAGAAGACCATTCCGAATTTCAAACAAATCGGTTGAGAAATGACTTGGTTCATGAATGCAAATACAACATGACTTAAGCATGACTAGAACAACAAATCCTAAAGAAAAAAAAATAACCTATGAAAGGGTAGAATAGGCACAAAAAGATCATTCAAACCTACAAGGCACCAGGACCAGATGGCATCCTTCCAGCATCTTGTTGATTCTTGATCTGGACAATCATTATTTCAATTCTATTCCAATAGATTCCAAAAGTTGGCGCTATTTGAGCAAATGTCATTTGACAGCTGATCCACGGTGCACGGTATTTTTTTTGCGATCTGTCAACGCATTCTAATGATTCCGACCGACATGCCATTAGACTTTAAGTACTTAGAGTTTCAGTTGCGGTTTGCATTCGCAATTACAATAAACAAATCACAAGGGCAATTATTGAGTGTTTGCAGCATTAACCTTGAAAATCCGTGCTTCTCGCATGATCAGCAGTGTTTGTTTACGAGCCAGACAACAAAACAAAGAAAAAACAATTCGCGTAGCTTTTACGCGCAGATGTTGTGGCAAAAATGCCGCCAAAAGACCTAAAAAACCCAAAAAGACCTCCGAAATATTCACAAAAGACCTCCCAAAAGACCCCCAGAAGACCCCAAACCCTTTAATGGCCCACAAAAGACCTCAAAATACACCCCAAAATACCCTCAAAACACCCGCAAAAGACTCCACAAAAAATCTTAAAAGACCCCAAAACCCCAAAAAGAATCATAAAAAGACCTCCAAAAACCCTCAAAAGAATCACAAAATACCCCCCAAAAGACCCTCGAAAGATATCCAGAAGGCCAACAAAAGAATCATAAAATAATCTTTAAAAACCTCCAAAAGATCCTCAAAGGACCCACAAAGAACCTTCAAAAGATCCTCAAAAGACCAAAAAACCTTCAAAAGCCCTCAACACATCTACAAAAGTCCCCCTAGAAGACCCTCATTTCACAAAATGATCACAAACAAATTTATTGAAAGTTGGACAGCACAACGTCTGTCGGGTCAGCTAGTTTATATGTTGTTACGAAATTCAGGCTTTCGAGTTCGTAAAGGTTTTTGCAAATAAAACACAACACAAGTAACAAAATAATAATAACTTTAATTTACAGATAGTAAATACAACACAAGTTCACAATTTTATGCTGGACAACTTTTAAATGCACACAAAAACACCTTTAATACTTGTACTTTACAATAATTCTGCAAGCAAGAGCTTTTCAACTGCACTGGTTGAATTCCAATTAACTAATGAATCTCTCTGCAGTGAAAATTTTACTCGATTTTCTTCAAATTTTATACACACGTGTATCTCTGATGGACAACACTTTTTGTAAAAATGTTGGAGACCCCGGGCCCGGGGCTGTGGGGCGCCAACATTTTTTAAAAAAAAATTAACTCGATTTTCTTCAAATTTTATATACGTATGTATATCCGATAGTTAACACTTTTTGTAAAAATTTTGGAGATCCCGGGCCCCAGGGTCATTGGGACCCAAAAATTAACCCGATTTTTTTTAAATTTTATAATTATATACGTGTGTATCTCCGATGGACAACATTTTTTGTAAAGTTTTTGGAGTGAATGGGGTCTGAGGCCCGAAGGGTGCCCATATAATTTTTTTAAAAATTAGCTCGATTTTCTTCAAATTTTAAACACATGTGTATCACTGATGGACAAAACTTTTTGTAAATTTGTTGGAGTGATAGGTCCCTGAGACCAGTGTGGTTTTCATGTAAATTTTTCAAAAATTAGCCCGATTTTCTTCAAATTTTAACACATACCCATCTCCTATTAGACAATTTACATGAAAAATTTTAATTTTTATGGATTGTGTTTTTATTTTATAATATTCGCCATTGTCCGAATAAGGTTTATGCGAAAAAAAAAAATGAGAAAAGTTGCCCGAAAAATTGGAAAATTCGGAAAAAACTGAAAGTGCTGTTTTGCATGGGATTTCAATATGAACTCGCGACCATAACTCACGATTCAAACGATTATTTTCTGTTTTATTCGTTATATTCTTGGAGATATTTTGAGCAAAAGAAAGTTTGAGAAAATTACAGAAGAGAGTAGGAAAACTTTGAAAACGATAAATTGGATATTTTTTGAGGAAATAACTCAATTGAATGTTTTCGGTCAAATGAAAAATCAGGAAAAAACCCATTCCAGCCTGATTAAAATAAAATTAAATTTGTTTTTACTTTTGTATTGATTCTCGAACTGTCCAATAAAAGTCGTTATTTCATTTCTTTTCTAATATATTCCAATTGTTGGCATTATATGCGCAAATGTTGTTTGGCAGCTGATCCATTTTCACGGTCCAGACAACAAAACAAATAAAGAACAGTCCGTGTAAGACCCTCAAAAGACTCCTCTAAAGACCATCAAAAGACCCCAAAAAAAGTTCTCCAAAAGACCCTTAAAAAACCCCCAAAAGCCCTACAAAAGACCCTCAAAAGACTCCCTAAATAACTCCCAGAAGACGCTTAAAACCCGTCAAAAAAATTCCAAAAAACCAAAAGAAGACCCTCAAAAGGCCCCCAAAGTACCCTGAAAGGACCCCAAAAAAACCTTCAAAATATCCTCAAAAGACTTTCCAAAAAGACCATCAAAAGACCCCCAAAAGATCCTTAAAAGGCCTCCAAATACCCTCAAAAGACCCCAAAAAGACCTACAAAAATCCCCGAAAGGTCCTCAAAATACCATCAAAAGACCCTCAAAAGAAGACTCCCCAGAAGACCATTCCGAATTTCAAACAAATCGGTTGAGAAATGACTTGGTTCATGAATGCAAATACAACATGACTTAAGCATGACTAGAACAACAAATCCTAAAGAAAAAAAAATAACCTATGAAAGGGTAGAATAGGCACAAAAAGATCATTCAAACCTACAAGGCACCAGGACCAGATGGCATCCTTCCAGCATCTTGTTGATTCTTGATCTGGACAATCATTATTTCAATTCTATTCCAATAGATTCCAAAAGTTGGCGCTATTTGAGCAAATGTCATTTGACAGCTGATCCACGGTGCACGGTATTTTTTTTGCGATCTGTCAACGCATTCTAATGATTCCGACCGACATGCCATTAGACTTTAAGTACTTAGAGTTTCAGTTGCGGTTTGCATTCGCAATTACAATAAAGTAAGAGCTTTTCAACTGCACTGGTTGAATTCCAATTAACTAATGAATCTCTCTGCAGTGAAAATTTTACTCGATTTTCTTCAAATTTTATACACACGTGTATCTCTGATGGACAACACTTTTTGTAAAAATGTTGGAGACCCCGGGCCCGAAGCTGTGGGGCGCCAACATTTTTTTAAAAAAAATTAACTCGATTTTCTTCAAATTTTATATACGTATGTATATCCGATATTTAACACTTTTTGTAAAAATTTTGGAGATCCCGGGCCCCAGGGTCATTGGGCCCCAAAAATTAACCCGATTTTTTTTAAATTTTATATATACGTGTGTATCTCCGATGGACAACATTTTTTGTAAAGTTTTTGGAGTGAATGGGGTCTGAGGCCCGAAGGGTGCCCATATAATTTTTTTAAAAATTAGCTCGATTTTCTTAAAATTTTAAACACATGTGTATCACTGATGGACAAAACTTTTTGTAAATTTGTTGGAGTGATAGGTCCCTGAGACCAGTGTGGTTTTCATGTAAATTTTTCAAAAATTAGCCCGATTTTCTTCAAATTTTAACACATACCCATCTCCTATTAGAGAATTTACATGAAAAATTTTAATTTTTATGGATTGTTTTTTTATTTTATAATATTCGCCATTGTCCGAATAAGGTTTATGCGAAAAAAAAAATGAGAAAAGTTGCCCGAAAAATTGGAAAATTCGGAAAAAACTGAAAGTGCTGTTTTGCATGGGATTTCAATATGAACTCGCGACCATAACTCACGATTCAAACGATTATTTTCTGTTTTATTCGTTATATTCCCGGAGATATTTTGAGCAAAAGAAAGTTTGAGAAAATTACAGAAGAGAGTAGGAAAACTTTGAAAACGATAAATTGGATATTTTTTGAGGAAATAACTCAATTGAATGTTTTCGGTCAAATGAAAAATCAGGAAAAACCCCATTCCAGCCTGATTAAAATAAAATTAAATTTTTTTTTACTTTTGTATTGATTCTCGAACTGTCCAATAAAAGTCGTTATTTCATTTCTTTTCTAATATATTCCAATTGTTGGCATTATATGCGCAAATGTTGTTTGGCAGCTGATCCATTTTCACGGTCCAGACAACAAAACAAATAAAGAACAGTCCGTGTAAGACCCTCAAAAGACTCCTCTAAAGACCATCAAAAGACCCCCAGAAGCCCTACAAAAGACCCTCAAAAGACTCCCTAAATAACTCCCAGCTTAAAACCCGTCAAAAAAGTTCCAAAAAACCAAAAGAAGACCCTCAAAAGGCCCCCAAAGTACCCTGAAAGGACCCCAAAAAACCTTCAAAATATCCTCAAAAGACTTCCCAAAAAGAGCATCAAAAGACCCCCAAAAGATCCTTAAAAGGCCTCCAAATACCCTCAAAATACCCCCAAAAATCCCCGAAAGGTCCTCAAAATACCATCAAAAGACCCTCAAAAGAAGACTCCCCAGAAGACCATTCCGAATTTCAAACAAATCGGTTGAGAAATGACTTGGTTCATGAATGCAAATACAACATGACTTAAGCATGACTAGAACAACAAATCCTAAAGAAAAAAAAATAACCTATGAAAGGGTAGAATAGGCACAAAAAGATCATTCAAACCTACAAGGCACCAGGACCAGATGGCATCCTTCCAGCATCTTGTTGATTCTTGATCTGGACAATCATTATTTCAATTCTATTCCAATAGATTCCAAAAGTTGGCGCTATTTGAGCAAATGTCATTTGACAGCTGATCAACGGTGCACGGTATTTTTTTTGCGATCTGTCAACGCATTCTAATGATTCCGACCGACATGCCATTAGACTTTAAGTACTTAGAGTTTCAGTTGCGGTTTGCATTCGCAATTACAATAAACAAATCACAAGGGCAATTATTGAGTGTTTGCAGCATTAACCTTGAAAATCCGTGCTTCTCGCATGATCAGCAGTGTTTGTTTACGAGCCAGACAACAAAACAAAGAAAAAACAATTCGCGTAGCTTTTACGCGCAGATGTTGTGGCAAAAATGCCGCCAAAAGACCTAAAAAACCCAAAAAGACCTCCGAAATATTCACAAAAGACCTCCCAAAAGACCCCCAGAAGACCCCAAACCCTTTAATGGCCCACAAAAGACCTCAAAATACACCCCAAAATACCCTCAAAACACCCGCAAAAGACTCCACAAAAAATCTTAAAAGACCCCAAAACCCCAAAAAGAATCATAAAAAGACCTCCAAAAACCCTCAAAAGAATCACAAAATACCCCCCAAAAGACCCTCGAAAGATATCCAGAAGGCCAACAAAAGAATCATAAAATAATCTTTAAAAACCTCCAAAAGATCCTCAAAGGACCCACAAAGAACCTTCAAAAGATCCTCAAAAGACCAAAAAACCTTCAAAAGCCCTCAACACATCTACAAAAGTCCCCCTAGAAGACCCTCATTTCACAAAATGATCACAAACAAATTTATTGAAAGTTGGACAGCACAACGTCTGTCGGGTCAGCTAGTTTATATGTTGTTACGAAATTCAGGCTTTCGAGTTCGTAAAGGTTTTTGCAAATAAAACACAACACAAGTAACAAAATAATAATAACTTTAATTTACAGATAGTAAATACAACACAAGTTCACAATTTTATGCTGGACAACTTTTAAATGCACACAAAAACACCTTTAATACTTGTACTTTACAATAATTCTGCAAGCAAGAGCTTTTCAACTGCACTGGTTGAATTCCAATTAACTAATGAATCTCTCTGCAGTGAAAATTTTACTCGATTTTCTTCAAATTTTATACACACGTGTATCTCTGATGGACAACACTTTTTGTAAAAATGTTGGAGACCCCGGGCCCGGGGCTGTGGGGCGCCAACATTTTTTAAAAAAAAATTAACTCGATTTTCTTCAAATTTTATATACGTATGTATATCCGATAGTTAACACTTTTTGTAAAAATTTTGGAGATCCCGGGCCCCAGGGTCATTGGGACCCAAAAATTAACCCGATTTTTTTTAAATTTTATAATTATATACGTGTGTATCTCCGATGGACAACATTTTTTGTAAAGTTTTTGGAGTGAATGGGGTCTGAGGCCCGAAGGGTGCCCATATAATTTTTTTAAAAATTAGCTCGATTTTCTTCAAATTTTAAACACATGTGTATCACTGATGGACAAAACTTTTTGTAAATTTGTTGGAGTGATACCAGTGTGGTTTTCATGTAAATTTTTCAAAAATTAGCCCGATTTTCTTCAAATTTTAACACATACCCATCTCCTATTAGACAATTTACATGAAAAATTTTAATTTTTATGGATTGTGTTTTTATTTTATAATATTCGCCATTGTCCGAATAAGGTTTATGCGAAAAAAAAAAATGAGAAAAGTTGCCCGAAAAATTGGAAAATTCGGAAAAAACTGAAAGTGCTGTTTTGCATGGGATTTCAATATGAACTCGCGACCATAACTCACGATTCAAACGATTATTTTCTGTTTTATTCGTTATATTCTTGGAGATATTTTGAGCAAAAGAAAGTTTGAGAAAATTACAGAAGAGAGTAGGAAAACTTTGAAAACGATAAATTGGATATTTTTTGAGGAAATAACTCAATTGAATGTTTTCGGTCAAATGAAAAATCAGGAAAAAACCCATTCCAGCCTGATTAAAATAAAATTAAATTTGTTTTTACTTTTGTATTGATTCTCGAACTGTCCAATAAAAGTCGTTATTTCATTTCTTTTCTAATATATTCCAATTGTTGGCATTATATGCGCAAATGTTGTTTGGCAGCTGATCCATTTTCACGGTCCAGACAACAAAACAAATAAAGAACAGTCCGTGTAAGACCCTCAAAAGACTCCTCTAAAGACCATCAAAAGACCCCAAAAAAAGTTCTCCAAAAGACCCTTAAAAAACCCCCAAAAGCCCTACAAAAGACCCTCAAAAGACTCCCTAAATAACTCCCAGAAGACGCTTAAAACCCGTCAAAAAAATTCCAAAAAACCAAAAGAAGACCCTCAAAAGGCCCCCAAAGTACCCTGAAAGGACCCCAAAAAAACCTTCAAAATATCCTCAAAAGACTTTCCAAAAAGACCATCAAAAGACCCCCAAAAGATCCTTAAAAGGCCTCCAAATACCCTCAAAAGACCCCAAAAAGACCTACAAAAATCCCCGAAAGGTCCTCAAAATACCATCAAAAGACCCTCAAAAGAAGACTCCCCAGAAGACCATTCCGAATTTCAAACAAATCGGTTGAGAAATGACTTGGTTCATGAATGCAAATACAACATGACTTAAGCATGACTAGAACAACAAATCCTAAAGAAAAAAAAATAACCTATGAAAGGGTAGAATAGGCACAAAAAGATCATTCAAACCTACAAGGCACCAGGACCAGATGGCATCCTTCCAGCATCTTGTTGATTCTTGATCTGGACAATCATTATTTCAATTCTATTCCAATAGATTCCAAAAGTTGGCGCTATTTGAGCAAATGTCATTTGACAGCTGATCCACGGTGCACGGTATTTTTTTTGCGATCTGTCAACGCATTCTAATGATTCCGACCGACATGCCATTAGACTTTAAGTACTTAGAGTTTCAGTTGCGGTTTGCATTCGCAATTACAATAAACAAATCACAAGGGCAATTATTGAGTGTTTGCAGCATTAACCTTGAAAATCCGTGCTTCTCGCATGATCAGCAGTGTTTGTTTACGAGCCAGACAACAAAACAAAGAAAAAACAATTCGCGTAGCTTTTACGCGCAGATGTTGTGGCAAAAATGCCGCCAAAAGACCTAAAAAACCCAAAAAGACCTCCGAAATATTCACAAAAGACCTCCCAAAAGACCCCCAGAAGACCCCAAACCCTTTAATGGCCCACAAAAGACCTCAAAATACACCCCAAAATACCCTCAAAACACCCGCAAAAGACTCCACAAAAAATCTTAAAAGACCCCAAAACCCCAAAAAGAATCATAAAAAGACCTCCAAAAACCCTCAAAAGAATCACAAAATACCCCCCAAAAGACCCTCGAAAGATATCCAGAAGGCCAACAAAAGAATCATAAAATAATCTTTAAAAACCTCCAAAAGATCCTCAAAGGACCCACAAAGAACCTTCAAAAGATCCTCAAAAGACCAAAAAACCTTCAAAAGCCCTCAACACATCTACAAAAGTCCCCCTAGAAGACCCTCATTTCACAAAATGATCACAAACAAATTTATTGAAAGTTGGACAGCACAACGTCTGTCGGGTCAGCTAGTTTATATGTTGTTACGAAATTCAGGCTTTCGAGTTCGTAAAGGTTTTTGCAAATAAAACACAACACAAGTAACAAAATAATAATAACTTTAATTTACAGATAGTAAATACAACACAAGTTCACAATTTTATGCTGGACAACTTTTAAATGCACACAAAAACACCTTTAATACTTGTACTTTACAATAATTCTGCAAGCAAGAGCTTTTCAACTGCACTGGTTGAATTCCAATTAACTAATGAATCTCTCTGCAGTGAAAATTTTACTCGATTTTCTTCAAATTTTATACACACGTGTATCTCTGATGGACAACACTTTTTGTAAAAATGTTGGAGACCCCGGGCCCGGGGCTGTGGGGCGCCAACATTTTTTAAAAAAAAATTAACTCGATTTTCTTCAAATTTTATATACGTATGTATATCCGATAGTTAACACTTTTTGTAAAAATTTTGGAGATCCCGGGCCCCAGGGTCATTGGGCCCCAAAAATTAACCCGATTTTTTTTAAATTTTATATATACGTGTGTATCTCCGATGGACAACATTTTTTGTAAAGTTTTTGGAGTGAATGGGGTCTGAGGCCCGAAGGGTGCCCATATAATTTTTTTAAAAATTAGCTCGATTTTCTTCAAATTTTAAACACATGTGTATCACTGATGGACAAAACTTTTTGTAAATTTGTTGGAGTGATAGGTCCCTGAGACCAGTGTGGTTTTCATGTAAATTTTTCAAAAATTAGCCCGATTTTCTTCAAATTTTAACACATACCCATCTCCTATTAGACAATTTACATGAAAAATTTTAATTTTTATGGATTGTGTTTTTATTTTATAATATTCGCCATTGTCCGAATAAGGTTTATGCGAAAAAAAAAAATGAGAAAAGTTGCCCGAAAAATTGGAAAATTCGGAAAAAACTGAAAGTGCTGTTTTGCATGGGATTTCAATATGAACTCGCGACCATAACTCACGATTCAAACGATTATTTTCTGTTTTATTCGTTATATTCTTGGAGATATTTTGAGCAAAAGAAAGTTTGAGAAAATTACAGAAGAGAGTAGGAAAACTTTGAAAACGATAAATTGGATATTTTTTGAGGAAATAACTCAATTGAATGTTTTCGGTCAAATGAAAAATCAGGAAAAAACCCATTCCAGCCTGATTAAAATAAAATTAAATTTGTTTTTACTTTTGTATTGATTCTCGAACTGTCCAATAAAAGTCGTTATTTCATTTCTTTTCTAATATATTCCAATTGTTGGCATTATATGCGCAAATGTTGTTTGGCAGCTGATCCATTTTCACGGTCCAGACAACAAAACAAATAAAGAACAGTCCGTGTAAGACCCTCAAAAGACTCCTCTAAAGACCATCAAAAGACCCCAAAAAAAGTTCTCCAAAAGACCCTTAAAAAACCCCCAAAAGCCCTACAAAAGACCCTCAAAAGACTCCCTAAATAACTCCCAGAAGACGCTTAAAACCCGTCAAAAAAATTCCAAAAAACCAAAAGAAGACCCTCAAAAGGCCCCCAAAGTACCCTGAAAGGACCCCAAAAAAACCTTCAAAATATCCTCAAAAGACTTTCCAAAAAGACCATCAAAAGACCCCCAAAAGATCCTTAAGAGGCCTCCAAATACCCTCAAAAGACCCCAAAAAGACCTACAAAAATCCCCGAAAGGTCCTCAAAATACTATCAAAAGACCCTCAAAAGAAGACTCCCCAGAAGACCATTCCGAATTTCAAACAAATCGGTTGAGAAATGACTTCACAAGTTCACAATTTTATGCTGGACAACTTTTAAATGCACACAAAAACACCTTTAATACTTGTACTTTACAATAATTCTGCAAGCAAGAGCTTTTCAACTGCACTGGTTGAATTCCAATTAACTAATGAATCTCTCTGCAGTGAAAATTTTACTTCGATTTTCTTCAAATTTTATACACACGTGTATCTCTGATGGACAAAACTTTTTGTAAAAATGTTGGAGACCCCGGGCCCGGGGCTGTGGGGCGCCAACATTTTTTTAAAAAAAATTAACTCGATTTTCTTCAAATTTTATATACGTATGTATATCCGATAGTTAACACTTTTTGTAAAAATGTTGGAGATCCCGGGCCCCAGGGTCATTGGGCCCCAAAAATTTAAAAAAAAAAAATTAACCCGATTTTTTTTAAATTTTATATATACGTGTGTATCTCCGATGGACAACATTTTTTGTAAAGTTTTTGGAGTGAATGGGGTCTGAGGCCCGAAGGGTGCCCATATAATTTTTTTAAAAATTAGCTCGATTTTCTTCAAATTTTAAACACATGTGTATCACTGATGGACAACACTTTTTGTAAATTTGTTGGAGTGATAGGTCCCTGAGACCAGTGTGGTTTTCATGTAAATTTTTCAAAAATTAGCCCGATTTTCTTCAAATTTTAACACATACCCATCTCCTATTAGAGAATTTACATGAAAAATTTTAATTTTTATGGATTGTTTTTTTATTTTATAATATTCGCCATTGTCCGAATAAGGTTTATGCGAGAAAAAAAAATGAGAAAAGTTGCCCGAAAAATTGGAAAATTCGGAAAAAACTGAAAGTGCTGTTTTGCATGGGATTTCAATATGAACTCGCGACCATAACTCACGATTCAAACGATTATTTTCTGTTTTATTCGTTATATTCCCGGAGATATTTTGAGCAAAAGAAAGTTTGAGAAAATTACAGAAGAGAGTAGGAAAACTTTGAAAACGATAAATTGGATATTTTTTGAGGAAATAACTCAATTGAATGTTTTCGGTCAAATGAAAAATCAGGAAAAAACCCATTCCAGCCTGATTAAAATAAAATTAAATTTGTTTTTACTTTTGTATTGATTCTCGAACTGTCCAATAAAAGTCGTTATTTCATTTCTTTTCTAATATATTCCAATTGTTGGCATTATATGCGCAAATGTTGTTTGGCAGCTGATCCATTTTCACGGTCCAGACAACAAAACAAATAAAGAACAGTCCGTGTAAGACCCTCAAAAGACTCCTCTAAAGACCATCAAAAGACCCCAAAAAAAGTTCTCCAAAAGACCCTTAAAAGACCCCCAAAAGCCCTACAAAAGACCCTCAAAAGACTCCCTAAATACCTCCCAGAAGACGCTTAAAACCCGTCAAAAAAATTCCAAAAAACCAAAAGAAGACCCTCAAAAAGCCCCCAAAGTACCCTGAAAGGACCCCAAAAAAACCTTCAAAATATCCTCAAAAGACTTTCCAAAAAGACCATCAAAAGACCCCCAAAAGATCCTTAAAAGGCCTCCAAATACCCTCAAAAGACCCCAAAAAGACCTACAAAAATCCCCGAAAGGTCCTCAAAATACCATCAAAAGACCCTCAAAATAAGACTCCCCAGAAGACCATTCCGAATTTCAAACAAATCGGTTGAGAAATGACTTGGTTCATGAATGCAAATACAACATGACTTAAGCATGACTAGAACAACAAATCCTAAAGAAAAAAAAATAACCTATGAAAGGGTAGAATAGGCACAAAAAGATCATTCAAACCTACAAGGCACCAGGACCAGATGGCATCCTTCCAGCATCTTGTTGATTCTTGATCAGGACAATCATTATTTCAATTCTATTCCAATAGATTCCAAAAGTTGACGCTATTTGCGCAAATGTCATTTGACAGCTGATCCACGGTGTACGGTCTTTTTTTTTGCGATCTGTCAACGCATTCTAATGATTCCGACCGACATGCCATTAGACTTTAAGTACTTGGAGTTTCAGTTGCGGTTTGCATTCGCAATTACAATAAACAAATCACAAGGGCAATTATTGAGTGTTTGCAGCATTAACCTTGAAAATCCGTGGTTCTCGCATGATCAGCAGTGTTTGTTTACGAGCCAGACAACAAAACAAAGAAAAAACAATTCGCGTAGCTTTTACCAAAAAGACCTCCGAAATACCCTCAAAATATTCACAAAAGACCTCCCAAAAGACCCCCAGAAGACCCCAAACCCTTTAATGGCCCACAAAAGACCTCAAAATACACCCCAAAATACCCTCAAAACACCCGCAAAAGACTCCACAAAAAATCTTAAAAGACCCCAAAACCCCAAAAAGAATCATAAAAAGACCTCCAAAAACCCTCAAAAGAATCACAAAATACCCCCCAAAAGACACCCTCGAAAGATATCCAGAAGACCCCCAAAAGGCCAACAAAAGAATCATAAAATAATCTTTAAAAACCTCCAAAAGATCCTCAAAGGACCCCCAAAGGACCCACAAAGAACCTTCAAAAGATCCTCAAAAGACCAAAAAACCTTCAAAAGCCCTCAACACATCTACAAAAGTCCCCCTAGAAGACCCTCATTTCACAAAATGATCACAAACAAATTTATTGAAAGTTGGACAGCACAACGTCTGTCGGGTCAGCTAGTTTATATGTTGTTACGAAATTCAGGCTTTCGAGTTCGTAAAGGTTTTTGCAAATAAAACACAACACAAGTAACAAAATAATAATAACTTTAATTTACAGATAGTAAATACAACACAAGTTCACAATTTTATGCTGGACAACTTTTAAATGCACACAAAAACACTTATAATACTTGTACTTTACAATAATTCTGCAAGCAAGAGCTTTTCAACTGCACTGGTTGAATTCCAATTAACTAATGAATCTCTCTGCAGTGAAAATTTTACTCGATTTTCTTCAAATTTTATACACACGTGTATCTCTGATGGACAACACTTTTTGTAAAAATGTTGGAGACCCGGGGCCGTGGGGCGCCAACATTTTTTTAAAAAAAATTAACTCGATTTTCTTCAAGTTTTATATACGTATGTATATCCGATAGTTAACACTTTTTGTAAAAATTTTGTAGATCCCGGGCCCCAGGGTCATTGGGCCCCAAAAATTTAAAAAAATAATTAACCCGATTTTTTTTAAATTTTATATATACGTGTGTATCTCCGATGGACAACATTTTTTGTTAAGTTTTTGGAGTGAATGGGGTCTGAGGCCCGAAGGGTGCCCATATAATTTTTTTAAAAATTAGCTCGATTTTCTTCAAATTTTAAACACATGTGTATCACTGATGGACAAAACTTTTTGTAAATTTGTTGGATTGATAGGTCCCTGAGACCAGTGTGGTTTTCATGTAAATTTTTTAAAAATTATCCCGATTTTCTTCAAATTTTAACACATACCCATCTCCTATTAGATAATTTACATGAAAATTTTTAATTTTTATGGGTTGTTTTTTTATTTTATAATATTCGCCATTGTCCGAATAAGGTTTATGCGAAAAAAAAAAATGAGAAAAGTTGCCCGAAAAATTGGAAAATTCGGAAAAAACTGAAAGTGCTGTTTTGCATTGGATTTCAATATGAACTCGCGACCATAACTCACGATTCAAACGATTATTTTCTGTTTTATTCGTTATATTCCCGGAGATATTTTGAGCAAAAGAAAGTTTGAGAAAATTACAGAAGAGAGTAGGAAAACTTTGAAAACGATAAATTGGATATTTTTTGAGGAAATAACTCAATTGAATGTTTTCGGTCAAATTAAAAATCAGGAAAAAAACCCATTCCAGCCTGATTAAAATAAAATTAAATTTGTTTTTACTTTTGTATTGATTCTCGAACTGTCCAATAAAAGTCGTTATTTCATTTATTTTCTAATATATTCCAATTGTTGGCATTATATGCGCAAATGTTGTTTGGCAGCTGATCCATTTTCACGGTCCAGACAACAAAACAAATAAAGAACAGTCCGTGTAAGACCCTCAAAAGACTCCTCTAAAGACCATCAAAAGACTCCAAAAAAAGTTCTCCAAAAGACCCTTAAAAGACCCCCAAAAGCCCTACAAAAGACCCTCAAAAGACTCCCTAAATAACTCCCAGAAGACGCTTAAAACCCGTCAAAAAAATTCCAAAAAACCAAAAGAAGACCCTCAAAAGGCCCCCAAAGTACTCTGAAAGGACCCCAAAAAAACCTTCAAAATATCCTCAAAAGATTTTCCAAAAAGACCATCAAAAGACCCCCAAAAGATCCTTAAAAGGCCTCCAAATACCCTCAAAAGACCCCAAAAAGACCTACAAAAATCCCCGAAAGGTCCTCAAAATACCATCAAAAGACCCTCTTAAGAAGACTCCCCAGAAGACCATTCCGAATTTCAAACAAATCGGTTGAGAAATGACTTGGTTCATGAATGCAAATACAACATGACTTAAGCATGACTAGAACAACAAATCCTAAAGAAAAAAAAATAACCTATGAAAGGGTAGAATAGGCACAAAAAATCATTCAAACCTACAAGGCACCAGGACCAGATGGCATCCTTCCGGCATCTTGTTGATTCTTGATCTGGACAATCATTATTTCAATTCTATTCCAATAGATTCCAAAAGTTGGCGCTATTTGCGCAAATGTCATTTGACAGCTGATCCACGGTGTACGGTCTTTTTTTTGCGATCTGTCAACGCATTCTAATGATTCCGACCGACATGCCATTAGACTTTAAGTACTTGGAGTTTCAGTTGCGGTTTGCATTCGCAATTACAATAAACAAATCACAAGGGCAATTATTGAGTGTTTGCAGCATTAACCTTGAAAATCCGTGGTTCTCGCATGATCAGAAGTGTTTGTTTACGAGCCAGACAACAAAACAAAGAAAAAACAATTCGCGTAGCTTTTACCAAAAAGACCTCCGAAATACCCTCAAAATATTCACAAAAGACCTCCCAAAAGACCCCCAGAAGAGACCAAACCCTTTAATGGCCCACAAAAGACCTCAAAATACACCCCAAAATACCCTCAAAACACCCGCAAAAGACTCCACAAAAAATCTTAAAAGACCCCAAAACCCCAAAAAGAATCATAAAAAGACCTCAAAAAACCCTCAAAAGAATCACAAAATACCCCCCAAAAGACCCTCGAAAGATATCCAGAAGACCCCCAAAAGGCCAACAAAAGAATCATAAAATAATCTTTAAAAACCTCCAAAAGATCCTCAAAGGACCCCCAAAGGACCCACAAAGAACCTTCAAAAGATCCTCAAAAGACCAAAAAACCTTCAAAAGCCCTCAACACATCTACAAAAGTCCCCCTAGAAGACCCTCATTTCACAAAATGATCACAAACAAATTTATTGAAAGTTGGACAGCACAACGTCTGTCGGGTCAGCTAGTTTATATGTTGTTACGAAATTCAGGCTTTCGAGTTCGTAAAGGTTTTAGCAAATAAAACACAACACAAGTAACAAAATAATAATAACTTTAATTTACAAATAGTAAATACAACACAAGTTCACAATTTTATGCTGGACAACTTTTAAATGCACACAAAAACACTTATAATACTTGTACTTTACAATAATTCTGCAAGCAAGAGCTTTTCAACTGCACTGGTTGAATTCCAATTAACTAATGAATCTCTCTGCAGTGAAAATTTTACTCGATTTTCTTCAAATTTTATACACACGTGTATCTCTGATGGACAACACTTTTTGTGAAAATGTTGGAGACCCCGGGCCCGGGGCTGTGGGGCGCCAACATTTTTTTAAAAAAAATTAACTCGATTTTCTTCAAATTTTATATACGTATGTATATCCGATAGTTAACACTTTTTGTAAAAATTTTGGAGATCCCGGGCCCCAGGGTCATTGGGCCCCAAAAATTTAAAAAAAAAATTAACCCGATTTTTTTTAAATTTTATATATACGTGTGTATCTCCGATGGACAACATTTTTTGTAAAGTTTTTGGAGTGAATGGGGTCTGAGGCCCGAAGGGTGCCCATATAATTTTTTTAAAAATTAGCTCGATTTTCTTCAAATTTTAAACACATGTGTATCACTGATGGACAAAACTTTTTGTAAATTTGTTGGAGTGATAGGTCCCTGAGACCAGTTTGGTTTTCATGTAAATTTTTCAAAAATTAGCCCGATTTTCTTCAAATTTTAACACATACCCATCTCCTATTAGATAATTTACATGAAAATTTTTAATTTTTATGCGTTGTTTTTTTATTTTAGAAAAGTTGCCCGAAAAATTGGAAAATTCGGAAAAAACTGAAAGTGCTGTTTTGCATTGGATTTCAATATGAACTCGCGACCATAACTCACGATTCAAACGATTATTTTCTGTTTTATTCGTTATATTCCCGGAGATATTTTGAGCAAAAGAAAGTTTGAGAAAATTACAGAAGAGAGTAGGAAAACTTTGAAAACGATAAATTGGATATTTTTTGAGGAAATAACTCAATTGAATGTTTTCGGTCAAATTAAAAATCAGTAAAAAACCCATTCCAGCCTGATTAAAATAAAATTAAATTTGTTTTTACTTTTGTATTGATTCTCGAACTGTCCAATAAAAGTCGTTATTTCATTTCTTTTCTAATATATTCCAATTGTTGGCATTATATGCGCAAATGTTGTTTGGCAGCTGATCCATTTTCACGGTCCAGACAACAAAACAAATAAAGAACAGTCCGTGTAAGACCCTCAAAAGACTCCTCTAAAGACCATCAAAAGACCCCAAAAAAAGTTCTCCAAAAGACCCTTAAAAGACCCCCAAAAGCCGTACAAAAGACCCTCAAAAGCCCTACAAAAGACCCTCAAAAGACTCCCTAAATAACTCCCAGAAGACGCTTAAAACCCGTCAAAAAAGTTCCAAAAAAACCAAAAGAAGACCCTCAAAAGGCCCCCAAAGTACCCTGATCGGTTGAGAAATGACTTGGTTCATGAATGCAAATACAACATGACTTAAGCATGACTAGAACAACAAATCCTAAAGAGAAAAAAATAACCTATTCCGACCGACATGCCATTAGACTTTAAGTACTTGGTTTGCGGTTTGCATTCGCTATTACAATAAACAAATCACAAGGGCAATTATTGAGTGTTTGCAGCATTAACCTTGAAAATCCGCGCTTCTAGCATGATCAGCAGTGTTTGTTTACGAGCCAGACAACAAAACAAAGAAAAAACAATTCGCAGCTTTTACGCGCAGATGTTGTGGCAAAAATGCCGCCAAAAGACCTAAAAAACCCAAAAAGACCTCCGAAATACCCTCAAGACCCCCAGAAGACCCCAAACCCTTTAATGGCCCACAAAAGACCTCAAAATACACCCCAAGATACCCTCAAAACACCCGCAAAAGACTCCACAAAAAATCCTAAAAGACCCCAAAACCCCAAAAAGAATCATAAAAAGACCTCCAAAAACCCTCAAAAGAATCACAAAAAACCTTCAAAAGCCCTCAACACATCTACAAAAGACCCCCTAGAAGACCCTCATTTCACAAAATGATCACAAACAAATTTATTATAAGTTGAACAGCACAACGTCTGTCGGGTCAGCTAGTTTATATGTTGTTACGAAATTCAGGCTTTCGAGTTCGTAAAGGTTTTTGCAAATAAAACACAACACAAGTAACAAAATAATAATAACTTTAATTTACAAATAGTAAATACAACACAAGTTCACAATTTTATGCTGGACAACTTTTAAATGCACACAAAAACACTTATAATACTTGTAATTCTGCAAGCAAGAGCTTTTCAACTGCACTGGTTGAATTCCAATTAACTAATGAATCTCTCTGCAGTGAACGCCACCTTTTATACTCATTGGAACGCTTCCAGAAACTTCCAATCTTATAGACAGAAATATCGAGAAAAGATTTGAAAATTGTAGCCTTATTCCCTTATTTACCGCTAACGATACTTCTATGTAATGAGTCATCTTCTAAAAATAGACTTCATGTTCAATCATGTTCTTTTACAAAAACCGGGCAAACCGCACAAACCGGTTTGACAACATTTTTGATCAGTACATAATGATTCAAACTTACGGGGGTTACATTTCAAATTTTAAATAATTTAAAGTCTTACAGCCTAAAAGTATGCTACATAAAAGAGCTTATTTTTAGTATGAACTATTTACATTGCGATTTATTTTAGTAACACTTTTCGTAAAATTACCCCCACCTTAATTCTGTTCGTCCCGAACAGATTAAGCACTCCTTCTGATGTTGTACCTTGTCAATCTGTCAATGTGAACAGCTTTCATTTAAAATCTGGGGCTTTGTTACATCCGATATACGACATCATTAATCCTCTAAATGATCTTATAAGGGCCTTCCCAACTTTGCTGTAACTTTGGAGATTTACTGTTATAGTATCACAACCCATACACATAATATAATTGCACGCGTACTCATAATCAAATTATGAAATAATTTGTCACCAAATTATTTCACAATCACCTTTTAATTCTAAAGTTCACGCATATCGAAATTCTTTGTGTCAATTTGACAATTTCTGTGCAACTCCGCACATTTGTTAAATTGACCCAAAATACATTTCCGCAAATTTCGCATTTTATACACACCTCAGTTGACCCAATAAATAATAATTAATGCATTCCGCACAATTTGCATTTTTGCACCTTGTTGCGAAAGTTCTTTCACAACTTCAGACATTTTCACCTCCACTTGTTTCGCAACAGTAATGCATAAATACGAGAAACACTTTATAAAAATTGTCATTGTTACATAGTAGATTTAAGATAAGATAAACTGTATATTATAAGTTTATATAAATAAAAGTGAAGATAAAATTAAAAATTGTGTTTTTTTTTATCATCTCCTTGAAACGGAGATAAAAGTGGCGCAGTCGGTAGGATTCCGTGAACGTGTTCCCTTAACATAGTGAAGCGGGCGTATTTCTATACCTCATACGGAATCCGAATAATAACTTCGTTCGGGAAAAAGATTTCCTAATTTCTGAAAAAAAAACTCTCTGTGGATTTTTTAAATAAACTTTGGAAAAAGATTTCCTAGTTTGGAAAAAGATTTCCTAGTTTGGAAAAAGATTTCCTAGTTCGTGAAACTCTCGGCGGATTTTCTTCTTAAATAATTATGGAGAAAGATTTCATAGTTTGAAAAAAAACTCTCTGTGGATTTTTTTTTATTTTGGAAAAATAAGATTTCCTAACAAAGATTTTTTGTGAATAATCTGTTAAACAAGCGGAAAAAAAGGGAACTTCACAAGCAAAAACAAGGAGAAGAAAGGATCTAAACACCTCACCACATCAGGCCGTGCAACAACAATCAACACTACAGTGAGCAAACTAAGATCATCTTTTATTTTATATTTATTTCTACATATTTTATTGCACCTTTCCTTTTTTTTCAAACAATAAAAATAAACAGAGTATACTTTTAGGAAATTATAATAAATAAATTTTGACCCTGTCAAATATCTGGGAAGCCTACCCACCTTTAATGGTAATCAAAACGATCTCCAAACATTCATCAATCTGACACCCTTTTTTATTAGCATACGTCGACATATCACAACGACTTTTTTCCGACTTAATTAAAAGAAGGCTAATTGGTAAGGCTAGGGAAACAATAGAAATAAATTGCCAAGCCATTTCTTGGAACGACATTCGGACGGTTCTTCAAAACAATTTCGGTGATAGACAAAGCTTAGACGAAATATAACTCCTTAAGGAGCACTGTGTTAAAAACGACTAGCGTTGATTTCTATGAAGAAATCAAAAGCAAACTTAGAGTCCCCGCACACTAGAGACTTTCTGTCGGCCGATAGTTTGAATCAGTATGAATATGTATGCAAGTGCGCAGATACAACGATTTGGTAAAAAAGTCTCTAGTGTGCGGGGACTCTTAGACGTCTAAACAACAAAACCACATTGATCGTCGGACAACACCAGAACGCAGGAAATGCTATAACCGAAAATAACTCTCGTTCAGCATTAAACATATTCAAATCAAAAATACCTGAACCAATGAAGACAATATTAGCGTGCAGAAACCCTACCTCACTCGAAGGAGCCATGAACATCCTTTTAAACCTACCACATTTTAGCCAACACAAAACCTTCTGACAAAATAACAAACAAACCTTTAATGATCCCCTACAACCATACAGACAGCAAAGACAAAACATTTCCCACAATATCGAGAGCAACCAAGACAAGATAGGCAACATCAACAGAGACAAGATTTCCCACAACAATATCGACATCAACAAAGACAAGAATATCTACAACCAGGTTTCCCATCTAACAATATACCTTTTAAATTTAAGAGATGGCAATTTCCAGTCAAACTTGCGTTTTCGATGACGATCAATAAATCGGACAGTTTATTATTTACTAGTACTTAATAAACTGTCGGTCACTCCCCCCTCAGTTATCGACCCCATCCCCCTATATATATAGAAGATAGAAGATTATCGCAACCGCTTAGTAGTGTTTTGAACTACGGACATGATTTTCGCCATTAAACTTATCGTTCATGGTCACCACTAAATTCGGGGAGTGTCTAAACCAAGTCAAGTCACACCACTTTGTGGGGTCTATTTCTACAGGTCTGTATTTCTCAACCGATGTGGGAGGTTCTAATTGCTCGAGTCTACCAGTCAATTCAGCAAACTGTCTTTCAAAATCACGTTTAGTGGTGTTCGTCGCGTATTGTATTGCTACGGCTAGCATACGCGTCAAGTCAGTTTCGTTCATTATTATTTTTGGAAAATATTGGAAAACACAAAAAGAAGTTAAAAAACGAGAAAAAAAAATCGAAGACAAAAGTTGGAAATCGTACAATATTTATATATATATATATATATATATATATATATATATATATGTAATAATATAAATATAAAATAATAAATATATATTTATATGTAAAAAAAATACTTACAATACAATTTTATACATAATGAATGAGTTATGGTCATACGATTTTCTGCTGAGGATTGCTGCTGCTTTGTTTATCGCTGTTGAACGAGACTTGTTGCTGCGTTTTACACGTTTTAATATAAATGCAATGTAGTTGTGATAATAATGAGATACATTTTTTTTAATAAAGTATTTAGTAGGTGAAATATGTATAATGTAGTGCTTATTGGTTCGTAGTTATGAATTATATTAGTATAATATAGTATTATAAATAATTATAAATTTATTTTGTCTAGTAATATGTCAGCGGAAATGTTTCGGAGATCGTTGTTGCGTTAATTGTTGTTAACTTACTGTTTTTTGGCTGGAAAGTCACATTCGGCTATTGTTGACAGCTTTTGCATATGAATAAAATTTTTGTGTATCGGACCATCACACGTTACAACGATACTGGCAGCATCTCAGAACCCCATGGAAGTGGACTTCCAAAAACAGCCAGAAAAGTTTGCAAAACCTGGCAAATAGAAGTCCGATAGAAGCATCTGGCGGTTACTGAAAAATGGACTTCAATTAAAGCTCTACAAGATTCAAAAGGTACAAGAATGAACAACGGCTCAAAAGGCAGTTCGACTTGAAAGATGAAAGTGCCAAAACTTCTGAATCCAGTTTTATCGCTCATCCTTGGTGCAATGTTTGGCGTTTGAGCCTATCGGCTGGATAGTTGTGCGTGCCTTTTTCGTTTGTTAGGCCTGGTACTACAAACGAATCCGGTACAACTCACTGTCGAGTTGTTGGCCTTCTAGAAAGACGTCAGCTATAGTTCATTTTCATTCATTCATTTTTTTGTAATATCTTCTTTTGTTTTTGCTGACCATGATCCATTCATTTGGACTCGCGTCGTTTTATTTTCGTGATCGTTTTTCCGTATGGCTTTTTTTAATAAATCACGGAGAATTCCGAGAAAATAAATCGAAACCGGCTACAAACGTGAGGAATGGAAAAGGATATATTGTAAATCACATTTCTTCGATTTCTTTTTTATTTTAATAAAGGGTTTAGCCCACCTTATTGCCGTGGCGCAAGTCACTCAGGGAGATTTCCTTTAGCAGTTTAAATATAAAAAAAAATGATCCTGTGTGTTTAGTTTAGAGTGCTCTTCACAAACAATCGCCGGCTTCTGTGATGTTTTGAGCAGCTGTAACTGCAAATGGTCGTTACTCACCACACTCCTGATTCCATTGGACTTTTATGGTTCATTTTGGAGGCCAAGGTGTCGACAAAAGATATGAAAGTATGGACGCATTAGAGAATGGACAAAAATACCAACAGGTCACGTTCGTACAATGCCTCGACTCGACGCTATAATCCGCGCCAAACGTAGCTATATCGAAGAGTAAGGTGTTTTTCATAAAATGTTTTTAACATTCTCTAAAAAATTTTAATAAATGATTCATAAATGACGAAATTACAGCCTTTTGATTTAGTTAGTAACACTTCGATCGCCGTCCCCATATTGCAGGTTACCTACTTGGAATACTCCCAAAGTAACACAGTAAAAATATTTACAAAAAAAAAGTTTTTAAGTGATTTTTTGCCCTTTATCCAATTGCACATAATATATTATTCCATACTTATATTCCGGGGCAAAATTACATCTGTAGAAGTGGTTGGATGATGAACGTTCGAAGAAAAATGTACAGACTTTAACAAGAAAATGAAATAGAAGAAATGAAATTAATTAAGAATCGTTTCGATTTTTAATTACTTCATGAAAGTAGTATAAAGTACTAGTAGTGGGTAGTAAAGTAGTACAAATGACGAAATAGCAGTATAATACTGCATTGGAGAATTTTCAGCACGAGTTTACCATTTTAAGAATTTTCACCTAGTCACGAGTAGGCTACCTCTTTACCATGTAAGTTGTTATGTGAGTCTTAAAAGTTAACTCAGTGCTTTCAATGTACTCAGTTTCGGTGTACTCGGTGTCGGTGTACTCGGTCTACTCAGTGCATTTTATGCAGTTGTTGTATTCTTTCTTTTCTTTCTTTATGTCCTTTATTCCCTTGCGGGTCCTAGGGCCTCTACTACGCCTACGCGCCATCGCTTGCGGTTTCTGGCAATGAGCTTCAGCTTTCTCCAACTCTTCCCAATTGCCGTGACTCCTCCTCATCTTTTCTGCCCCATGTATTCTTCTACCATCCTGAGATAACGGATTCCATTGCATTGCGTAGTTTGCTTGGAACTGTCGCCTTTTCGGAGTGCATGACCAATCCACTGCCACTTCCGTCGTTGGATGTTTGTGCCTATTTGTTCCTGACCCGTTCTCTGGTAAAGATGTTCGTTAAAAATAGGCCAGAACACCCTTAAGATGCTCCGTAGGCACCTATTTACAAACGTTTGTAATATTTTGTGATAGTAGCGGTTACCTTCTAAGTGCTGCACCCATACAACCGCACAGATTCAACATTTGAACGGAACAGTCACAGCTTGGTGTTTAAGCTGATCGCATTGCTTCGCAATATATTGGACATCATTCCAAACACTGATTTGGCTTTGCCGGTTCGGTTCCAAGTTCCACTCTCTACTCTCTCTACCGGTTGTCCAGCAATGTTAACTTGAGTTACTGAGTTAGTGCCGAGGTTGATGATTTTGGATTTGGCAGCATTAATCTTCAAACCCGCAACATTTGCCTCCCTTTCCACATTTGTTGTCATTTGGTGCAGCTCCATAATCCTGTGTGAGAGTAAACAAACGTCGTTTACTCTCAGTTGTTGTATTGAATATGTTTTATTTGGATAGCGTATTCGAATACAAAAGAGAAATCAAACAGTGTCGTTTTGGTTTCTTGCGATCGTTTGTTTAATAGAAATGGGTACTAGTTTTCAGTGCAAACTAATTCGTATTAATACAATGAATGAGTACACTGAAGTACTGTTTTGTTTTTTTTTTTGTTTTTTGAACAAAACCAAAAATAACTTCTTTGTAACTAAATAATTAATAAAATTATTAAATATTTATTTATATAAATTTCCATTAAATATTTATTTATATATAATGCAAATTTCCATTAAATATTTATTTATATATAATATAAAACAAAAATTTTCTTCAACTTTTAAATATTATTTATATATATATTTTATAAATACATTTTTCATAATTTTCCAATTTTTTTTTTAATCTGATTTTTAAATTTTACTTATTACTTATTAACTTAAAACTTTTTATTTTTAAGCTAATTTTCTTAATTTCTTTTTAGCTAAACGATAACTTGTGCAATGAAATGTTAAATGAAGTTCAGAGTCTAATAGATCCGACATCTCCCAAAACGGAGAATCTGGATTGGTATAAAATTAATTGAATTAAATGCAATGGAAAGTTTTATGTTTCAATAACGTGTTTTAAATAAATATTTTTTTATTCAGAGATAATAAAATAAAAATATAATTTGTTTTTTTTTTTAAATTTAAGTTTCCTGTTTTATTTTGTTTCACGGAAATCACGCACATTTATTCAATGAAATATAAAATAACATAGATTTAAAAAAATCCGATACGGAACTCACGAGCTATAGTAATAATAAAATTAAAATTTTCGGGTACATTGACACCGTTGTAAATTCTAATAGTGGAAATAAAGTTTTAAAATTATACGTGGTGGATTCAAATAAACACCCGCTTTTAGGCCGGGAATGGTTGCGAAATTTAAATTTAAATTGGAATCCGGTTTTAGGAAATACAGAAATTAACAAGCTTGATGACTGTTGTATGCAAGATACTTCTACAAAATTACAAGAAATGTTAGGAAGGTATAAAAATTTATTTGCAGAAAATTTAGGACATATTTTAGGTATTCAAGCAAAAATTAATATACAACCAAATGCGAAACCAGTTTTCATACGGGCTAGGCCAGTTTAATTTGCAGTAAGGGAAGCAGTCGAGCGAGAGTTAGAAGAATTAGTAGAAAATGGAATTTTAGGAAAAGTTAATAGTAGTAGATGGGCTACTTCCATTGTACCTATTCCAAAATTAGGGGGTAAAGTGAGTATTTGTGGAGATAACAAAATAACTGTAATAATAAGAATAAATAACGACAAATGCAAATTTTTCGCAGACAGTATAGAATATTGTGGTTATGGGATAGATGAATTAGGAATACATAAAATGAAAAAGAAAATAGATGCAATTACAAATATGCCTGAACCGAAAAACAAAGACGAAGTACGCGCTTTTGTAGGGTTAATAAATTATTACGGCAGATTTTTTGATAATTTGAGTACGGTTTTGTATCCAATTAACAATTTACTCAAGAATGATGTTGTGTTTGTTTGGAACGAAGAGTGGAAAGATGCTTTCTCGAAAATTAAAATAGAAATGCAAGCAGATAAGTGTTTAACGCATTATGATCCACAACTGCCTCCGATACTTGCTACAGATGCATCACAGTACGGAGTGGGCGCTGTGTTAAGTCATAGATTTAAAGATGGAAAGGAGAAACCAATCCAATATGCCTCACAAACACTAAACAAAACACAACAACGCTATCCACATATAGATAAAGAGGCCTATGCAATTATTTTTGGAATTCGTAAATTTTTCCAATAATCAATACCTTTATGGTAGAAAATTTACTTTAATAACGGATAATAAGCCGCTTTCTCAAATTTTATCACCTAAAAAAGGTTTACCGACCATGTCTGCAATGCGTATGCAACACTACGCATTTTTTTTACAAGGCTTCGAGTATAGCATTTGTTTTCGAAATACTAAAGGGCATGCGAATGAATATGCGTTTTCAAGATTACCGACGAATGACCAATTCAAAGAAATTGAAGAACCAGATTTATTACAAATAAACCAGATCGAAACTTTACCAATAACATTTAAAGAACTAGGTTTAGCTACAATGTCGGATAAAAAGGTAAAACACCTCATTGATGGAATAAAAAACGGTCGCGTAGTAGACCACTGCTATAGTTTTTGAATTGACCAAACTAAATTCACGTTACAAGATAATTGTCTATTACGAGGCATAAGAGTTTATATACCTCCGTGTTTACGTACACGTGTGTTAAACGAGCTACATTCAGCTCATTTCGGTATGACAAGAATGAAATCGTTAGCTAGAGCATACTGTTGGTGGACAAACATTGACCGGGATATAGAAGAGATGGTGACAAATTGTACAGATTGCCAATTACATAAAGATAATCCAATGAAATTTCCAATACATACATGGGAAGCACCAAAGGAAAAAAAACGTTGATTTTGCAGGACCATTTCTAAATAAATATTTTCTAATTTACGTCGATGCCCGAAGTCCATATTCTTTCAAACATTACGACTACGACTACAATAAGTCACTACCGTCAAATATTTAGTGCACATGGAATACCATGCATCTTAGTTACAGATAGGGGTTCACAATTTACATCATTAGAATTTCAAGAGTTCTTACAGACTAATGGAATAGTACACCGTATGTGAGCTCCTTATCACCCTTCAACTAACGGACAAGCAGTGCGTACCGTCCAAACAATTAAATCAAATTTAGGAACACTGAAATGCGAAAAAGGGTCACTTGAAAAGGAACTGTGCAACATATTGTTTATTTATCGAAAGACTTTACATCCTTCCACAGGAATATCTCCTTCTATAATAGTTTACGGTAGACAAATAAGATCTCGAATAGATTTAATGATTCCTCAAAATATAGCGGGGAAAGAGGTGTCGGTTTCAAATAAAAAAATTAAAAGCTTTAATTTAGGTCAGAGTAGGTAGAGTTTCTTGGAGAGCATACTTGGATAAACAATGTAAATGGAAATTCGGTATGGTTATACAAAAAATTGGTTTATTACATTACCTCATAGAATTAGATGATGGACGAAACTGGAAACGCCACGTAGATCAGATGAACAGTTTAGAAAAAGATGTTAGAGATGACAGGGAGATGGTTGATACAACGGGTATCGAAATTAGTAGAGAGAACAATAATGATAAAACAGTTACGGTTGAAGACATTTTAATCGAGAATAGTGTTTCACGAAGCCCAGTAAAAGCTTCAACAAGTAATACAGATTCAAATATAGAAAATATGATACCGGAACCTAGGCGATCAAATAGAATTCGAAAACCTCCTGTTAAATTAAATCAATAAAAAAAAATATATTTAGTAAGATGTAAGAGATGACAGGGATAATATAGAGGATACAGTGATTAATAACAATGTCGCACCTCCAGTATTGGTTGATACAACGGGTATCGAAATTAGTAGAGAGAACAATAATGATAAAACAGTTACGGTTGAAGACATTTTAATCGAGAATAGTGTTTCACGAAGCCCAGTAAAAGCTTCAACAAGTAATACAGATTCAAATATAGAAAATATGATACCGGAACCTAGGCGATCAAATAGAATTCGAAAACCTCCTGTTAAATTAAATCTATAAAAAAAATATATATAGGGTTTTTCAATAAGAGCACTTCAACTTTTTTTTTGAATAAAACACAAACTGTTCGACTTTTGAACTAACTTTTTTTTTTATTAACGAATTTGAACATATACATATGATACATTTAAGTATAAAACTCGATTTCTTTTGCATGACCACCGCGTGCACGTTTTACGAAGTGAGCCTCATCGCTGAAGATGATTTTTCGGTGAAAATTGCATCATTTTCGATTTGCTCTTGAGCCCAATTCACGAATCGGCGTCGCTTCAAATGGTCAAACGGCTTTAGTTGTTGTGTCAGCTTGATCTTATACGGATGTAGGCCAAGATCTTTACTATACGGTCGATTGTCGAATGTTAAATGGACCGTAAAATGGCCGTAATGCTCTTAAAGTAGCGGCAACAGAACGATTATTTTGATAAAAAATTTGCACGATTTGCAATCCCTGTTCACATGTGTAGCGTTCCATGATGCAATGTATACTAATGAAGTTTCCAAATGACAAAAGAACAATAAAAAATATGGCGTCGTTCGCCGTCCCTATCGAAGAAAAGTTGAAGCGCACCTGTTGAAACACCCGATATATAATAATATAAATATAAAATAATAAATATATATGTATATGTAAAAAAAAACATAATAAAATTTTATACATAATGAATGAGTTATGTTCATACGATTTTCTGCTGAGGATTGCTGCTGCTTTGATTATCGCTGTTGAACGAGACTTGTTGCTGCGTTTTACACGTTTTAATATAAATGCAATGTAGTTGTGATAATAATGAGATACATTTTTTTTTAATAAAGTATTTAGTAGGTGAAATATGTAAAATGTAGTGCTTATTGGTTCGTAGTTATGAATTATATTAGTATAAAATAGTATTATAAATAATTATAAATTTATTTTGTCTAGTAATATGTGCTAGTAGGAAAAATTCAAATTAAAAATGAGGATAGCATTAAGTGTGCTTCAGTTGGAAGTAACTAAAAGAATGAAAAGATCTTAAAACTAAAATCTTGACTTAAGCTGCTGCTCTGCTGTTCTGATGCTCTGCTGTGATGATGGCAATTCGCTGACTTGCAAATTTAATGTCGTTTGGATTGCAACAACAGAATTTATTGTTGTGAATGGATTATTGCTAGACATATATATGTCAGCAGAATTGTCATTTGCGTGTCTGCTGCTGCTCGGGTTACGTTGTGATGATAATGATTCGTTGCCTTGCAAATTAATATTCATTCGGATTGCATAGACGGAATTTGTTATTGTGGATGGAAGATTGTAAGACATGTCGTCAGCAAAAACTGGTCCGTTCCTGTGTGACAATTCGATGCTCCTTCAGCGGAAATGTTTCGGAGATCGTTGTTGCGTTAATTGTAGTTAACTTACTGTTTTTTGGCTGGAAAGTCACATTCGGCTATTGTTGACAGCTTTTGCATATGAATAAAATGTTTGTGTATCGGACCATCACACGTTACAACGATACTGGCAGCATCTCAGAACCCCATGGAAGTGGACTTCCAAAAACAGCCAGAAAAGTTTGCAAAACCTGGCAAAGCTCTGCACGTGTCCGATAGAAGCATCCGGCGGTTTCTGAAAAATGGACTTCAATTAAAGCTCTACAAGATTCAAAAGGTACAAGAATGAACAACGGCTCAAAAGGCAGTTCGACTTGAAAGATGAAAGTGCCAAAACTTCTGAATCCAGTTTTATCGCTCATCCTTGGTGCAATGTTTGGCGTTTGAGCCTATCGGCTGGATAGTTGTGCGTGCCTTTTTCGTTTGTTAGGCCTGGTACTACAAACGAATCCGGTACAACTCACTGTCGAGTTGTTGGCCTTCTAGAAAGACGTCAGCTATAGTTCATTTTCATTCATTCATTTTTTTGTAATATCTTCTTTTGTTTTTGCTGACCATGATCCATTCATTTGGACTCGCGTCGTTTTATTTTCGTGATCGTTTTTCCGTATGGCTTTTTTTTAATAAATCACGGAGAATTCCGAGAAAATAAATCGAAACCGGCTACAAACGTGAGGAATGGAAAAGGATATATTGTAAATCACATTTCTTCGATTTCTTTTTTATTTTAATAAAGGGTTTAGCCCACCTTATTGCCGTGGCGCAAGTCACTCAGGGAGATTTCCTTTAGCAGTTTAAATATAAAAAAAAATGATCCTGTGTGTTTAGTTTAGAGTGCTCTTCACAAACAATCGCCGGCTTCTGTGATGTTTTGAGCAGCTGTAACTGCAAATGGTCGTTACTCACCACACTCCTGATTCCATTGGACTTTTATGGTTCATTTTGGAGGCCAAGGTGTCGACAAAAGATATGAAAGTATGGACGCATTAGAGAATGGACAAAAATACCAACAGGTCACGTTCGTACAATGCCTCGACTCGACGCTATAATCCGCGCCAAACGTAGCTATATCGAAGAGTAAGGTGTTTTTCATAAAATGTTTTTAACATTCTCTAAAAAATTTTAATAAATGATTCATAAATGACGAAATTACAGCCTTTTGATTTAGTTAGTAACACTTCGATCGCCGTCCCCATATTGCAGGTTACCTACTTGGAATACTCCCAAAGTAACACAGTAAAAATATTTACAAAAAAAAAGTTTTTAAGTGATTTTTTGCCCTTTATCCAATTGCACATAATATATTATTCCATACTTATATTCCGGGGCAAAATTACATCTGTAGAAGTGGTTGGATGATGAACGTTCGAAGAAAAATGTACAGACTTTAACAAGAAAATGAAATAGAAGAAATGAAATTAATTAAGAATCGTTTCGATTTTTAATTACTTCATGAAAGTAGTATAAAGTACTAGTAGTGGCTAGTAAAGTAGTACAAATGACGAAATAGCAGTATAATACTGCATTGGAGAATTTTCAGCACGACTTACAGTTTTACCATTTTAAGAATTTTCACCTAGTCACGAGTAGGCTACCTCGTTACCATGTAAGTTGTTATGTGAGTCTTAAAAGTTAACTCAGTGCTTTCAATGTACTCAGTGTCGGTGTACTCGGTGTCGGTGTACTCGGTCTACTCAGTGCATTTTATGCAGTTGTTGTATTCTTTCTTTTCTTTCTTTATGTCCTTTATTCCCTTGCGGGTCCTAGGGCCTCTACTACGCCTACGCGCCATCGCTTGCGGTTACTGGCAATGAGCTTCAGCTTTCTCCAACTCTTCCCAATTGCCGTGACTCCTCATCTTTTCTGCCCCATGTATTCTTCTACCATCCTGAGATAACGGATTCCATTGCATTGCGTAGTTTGCTTGGAACTGTCGCCTTTTCGGAGTGCATGACCAATCCACTGCCACTTCCGTCGTTGGATGTTTGTGCCTATTTGTTCCTGACCCGTTCTCTGGTAAAGATGTTCGTTAAAAATAGGCCAGAACACCCTTAAGATGCTCCGTAGGCACCTATTTACAAACGTTTGTAATATTTTGTGATAGTAGCGGTTACCTTCTAAGTGCTGCACTCATACAACCGCACAGATTCAACATTTGAACGGAACAGTCACAGCTTGGTGTTTAAGCTGATCGCATTGCTTCGCAATATATTGGACATCATTCCAAACACTGATTTGGCTTTGCCGGTTCGGTTCCAAGTTCCACTCTCTACTCTCTCTACCGGTTGTCCAGCAATGTTAACTTGAGTTACTGAGTTAGTGCCGAGGTTGATGATTTTGGATTTGGCAGCATTAATCTTCAAACCCGCAACATTTGCCTCCCTTTCCACATTTGTTGTCATTTGGTGCAGCTCCATAATCCTGTGTGAGAATAAACAAACGTCGTTTACTCTCAGTTGTTGTATTTAATATGTTTTATTTGGATAGCGTATTCGAATACAAAAGAGAAATCAAACAGTGTACTCGTTTTGGTTTCTCGCGATCGTTTGTTTAATAGAAATGGGTACTAGTTTTCAGTGCAAACTAATTCGTATTAATACAATGAATGAGTACACTGAAGTACTGTTTTGTTTTTTTTTTTTGTTTTTTGAACAAAACCAAAAATAACTTCTTTGTAACTAAATAATTAATAAAATTATTAAATATTTATTTATATAAATTTCCATTAAATATTTATTTATATATAATGCAAATTTCCATTAAATATTTATTAATATATAATAAAAAACAAAAATTTTCTTCAACTTTTAAATATTTTTACAACTTTTTTACAAAAATTTAAACATTTTTCATAATTTTCCAATTCTTTTTTTAATCTGATTTTTAAATTTTACTTATTACTTATTAACTTATAACTTTTTATTTTTAAGCTAATTTTCTTAATTTCTTTTTAGCTAAACGATAACTTGTGCAATGAAATGTTAAATGAAGTTCAGAGTCTAATAGATCCGACATCTCCCAAAACGGAGAATCTGGATTGGTATAAAATTAATTGAATTAAATGCAATGGAAAGTTTTATGTTTCAATAACGTGTTTTAAATAAATATTTTTTTATTCAGAGATAATAAAATAAAAATATAATTTGTTTTTTTTTTTTAAATTTAAGTTTCCTGTTTTATTTTGTTTCACGGAAATCACGCACATTTATTCAATGAAATATAAAATAACAGAGATTTAAAAAAATCCGATACTGAACTCACGAGCTATAGTAATAATAAAATTAAAATTTTCGGGTACATTGACACCGTTGTAAATTCTAATAGTGGAAATAAAGTTTTAAAATTATACGTGGTGCATTGGTGGTGCATGACCAATCCACTGCCACTTCCGTCGTTGGATGTTTGTGCCTATTTGTTCCTGACCCGTTCTCTGGTAAAGATGTTCGTTAAAAATAGGCCAGAACACCCTTAAGATGCTCCGTAGGCACCTATTTACAAACGTTTGTAATATTTTGTGATAGTAGCGGTTACCTTCTAAGTGCTGCACTCATACAACCGCACAGATTCAACATTTGAACGGAACAGTCACAGCTTGGTGTTTAAGCTGATCGCATTGCTTCGCAATATATTGGACATCATTCCAAACACTGATTTGGCTTTGCCGGTTCGGTTCCAAGTTCCACTCTCTACTCTCTCTACCGGTTGTCCAGCAATGTTAACTTGAGTTACTGAGTTAGTGCCGAGGTTGATGATTTTGGATTTGGCAGCATTAATCTTCAAACCCGCAACATTTGCCTCCCTTTCCACATTTGTTGTCATTTGGTGCAGCTCCATAATCCTGTGTGAGAATAAACAAACGTCGTTTACTCTCAGTTGTTGTATTTAATATGTTTTATTTGGATAGCGTATTCGAATACAAAAGAGAAATCAAACAGTGTACTCGTTTTGGTTTCTCGCGATCGTTTGTTTAATAGAAATGGGTACTAGTTTTCAGTGCAAACTAATTCGTATTAATACAATGAATGAGTACACTGAAGTACTGTTTTGTTTTTTTTTTTGTTTTTTGAACAAAACCAAAAATAACTTCTTTGTAACTAAATAATTAATAAAATTATTAAATATTTATTTATATAAATTTCCATTAAATATTTATTTATATATAATGCAAATTTCCATTAAATATTTATTAATATATAATAAAAAACAAAAATTTTCTTCAACTTTTAAATATTTTTACAACTTTTTTACAAAAATTTAAACATTTTTCATAATTTTCCAATTTTTTTTTTAATCTGATTTTTAAATTTTACTTATTACTTATTAACTTATAACTTTTTATTTTTAAGCTAATTTTCTTAATTTCTTTTTAGCTAAACGATAACTTGTGCAATGAAATGTTAAATGAAGTTCAGAGTCTAATAGATCCGACATCTCCCAAAACGGAGAATCTGGATTGGTATAAAATTAATTGAATTAAATGCAATGGAAAGTTTTATGTTTCAATAACGTGTTTTAAATAAATATTTTTTTATTCAGAGATAATAAAATAAAAATATAATTTGTTTTTTTTTTTAAATTTAAGTTTCCTGTTTTATTTTGTTTCACGGAAATCACGCACATTTATTCAATGAAATATAAAATAACAGAGATTTAAAAAAATCCGATACGGAACTCACGAGCTATAGTAATAATAAAATTAAAATTTTCGGGTACATTGACACCGTTGTAAATTCTAATAGTGGAAATAAAGTTTTAAAATTATACGTGGTGGATTCAAATAAACACCCGCTTTTAGGCCGGGAATGGTTGCGAAATTTAAATTTAAATTGGAATCCGGTTTTAGGAAATACAGAAATTAACAAGCTTGATGACTGTTGTATGCAAGATACTTCTACAAAATTACAAGAAATGTTAGGAAGGTATAAAAATTTATTTGCAGAAAATTTAGGACATATTTTAGGTATTCAAGCAAAAATTAATATACAACCAAATGCGAAACCAGTTTTCATACGGGCTAGGCCAGTTTAATTTGCAGTAAGGGAAGCAGTCGAGCGAGAGTTAGAAGAATTAGTAGAAAACGGAATTTTAGGAAAAGTTAATAGTAGTAGATGGGCTACTTCCATTGTACCTATTCCAAAATTAGGGGGTAAAGTGAGTATTTGTGGAGATTACAAAATAACTGTAATAATAAGAATAAATAACGACAAATGCAAATTTTTCGCAGACAGTATAGAATATTGTGGTTATGGGATAGATGAATTAGGAATACATAAAATGAAAAAGAAAATAGATGCAATTACAAATATGCCTGAACCGAAAAACAAAGACGAAGTACGCGCTTTTGTAGGGTTAATAAATTATTACGGCAGATTTTTTGATAATTTGAGTACGGTTTTGTATCCAATTAACAATTTACTCAAGAATGATGTTGTGTTTGTTTGGAACGAAGAGTGGAAAGATGCTTTCTCGAAAATTAAAATAGAAATGCAAGCAGATAAGTGTTTAACGCATTATGATCCACAACTGCCTCCGATACTTGCTACAGATGCATCACAGTACGGAGTGGGCGCTGTGTTAAGTCATAGATTTAAAGATGGAAAGGAGAAACCAATCCAATATGCCTCACAAACACTAAACAAAACACAACAACGCTATCCACATATAGATAAAGAGGCCTATGCAATTATTTTTGGAATTCGTAAATTTTTCCAATAATCAATACCTTTATGGTAGAAAATTTACTTTAATAACGGATAATAAGCCGCTTTCTCAAATTTTATCACCTAAAAAAGGTTTACCGACCATGTCTGCAATGCGTATGCAACACTACGCATTTTTTTTACAAGGCTTCGAGTATAGCATTTGTTTTCGAAATACTAAAGGGCATGCGAATGAATATGCGTTTTCAAGATTACCGACGAATGACCAATTCAAAGAAATTGAAGAACCAGATTTATTACAAATAAACCAGATCGAAACTTTACCAATAACATTTAAAGAACTAGGTTTAGCTACAATGTCGGATAAAAAGGTAAAACACCTCATTGATGGAATAAAAAACGGTCGCGTAGTAGACCACTGCTATAGTTTTTGAATTGACCAAACTAAATTCACGTTACAAGATAATTGTCTATTACGAGGCATAAGAGTTTATATACCTCCGTGTTTACGTACACGAGTGTTAAACGAGCTACATTCAGCTCATTTCGGTATGACAAGAATGAAATCGTTAGCTAGAGCATACTGTTGGTGGACAAACATTGACCGGGATATAGAAGAGATGGTGACAAATTGTACAGATTGCCAATTACATAAAGATAATCCAATGAAATTTCCAATATATACATGGGAAGCACCAAAGGAAAAAAAACGTTGATTTTGCAGGACCATTTCTAAATAAATATTTTCTAATTTACGTCGATGCCCGAAGTCCATATTCTTTCAAACATTACGACTACGACTACAATAAGTCACTACCGTCAAATATTTAGTGCACATGGAATACCATGCATCTTAGTTACAGATAGGGGTTCACAATTTACATCATTCGAATTTCAAGAGTTCTTACAGACTAATGGAATAGTACACCGTATGTGAGCTCCTTATCACCCTTCAACTAACGGACAAGCAGTGCGTACCGTCCAAACAATTAAATCAAATTTAGGAACACTGAAATGCGAAAAAGGGTCACTTGAAAAGGAACTGTGCAACATATTGTTTATTTATCGAAAGACTTTACATCCTTCCACAGGAATATCTCCTTCTATAATAGTTTACGGTAGACAAATAAGATCTCGAATAGATTTAATGATTCCTCAAAATATAGCGGGGAAAGAGGTGTCGGTTTCAAATAAAAAAATTAAAAGCTTTAATTTAGGTCAGAGTAGGTAGAGTTTCTTGGAGAGCATACTTGGATAAACAATGTAAATGGAAATTCGGTATGGTTATACAAAAAATTGGTTTATTACATTACCTCATAGAATTAGATGATGGACGAAACTGGAAACGCCACGTAGATCAGATGAACAGTATAGGAAAAGATGTTAGAGATGACAGGGATAATATAGAGGATACAGTGATTGATAATAATGTCGCATTTCCAGTATTGGTTGATACAACGGGTATCGAAATTAGTAGAGAGAACAATAATGATAAAACAGTTACGGTTGAAGACATTTTAATCGAGAATAGTGTTTCACGAAGACCAGTAAAAGCTTCAACAAGTAATACAGATTCAAATATAGAAAATATGATACCGGAACCTAGGCGATCAAATAGAATTCGAAAACCTCCTGTTAAATTAAATCAATAAAAAAAAATATATTTAGTAAGATGTAAGAGATGACAGGGATAATATAGAGGATACAGTGATTAATAACAATGTCGCATCTCCAGTATTGGTTGATACAACGGGTATCGAAATTAGTAGAGAGAACAATAATGATAAAACAGTTACGGTTGAAGACATTTTAATCGAGAATAGTGTTTCACGAAGCCCAGTAAAAGCTTCAACAAGTAATACAGATTCAAATATAGAAAATATGATACCGGAACCTAGGCGATCAAATAGAATTCGAAAACCTCCTGTTAAATTAAATCTATAAAAAAAAATATATATAGGGTTTTTCAATAAGAGCACTTCAACTTTTTTTTTGAATAAAACACAAACTGTTCGACTTTTGAACTGACTTTTTTTTTTATTAACGAATTTGAACATATACATATGATACATTTAAGTATGAAACTCGATTTCTTTTGCATGACCACCGCGTGCACGTTTTACGAAGTGAGCCTCATCGCTGAAGATGATTTTTCGGTGAAAATCTGCATCATTTTCGATTTGCTCTTGAGCCCAATTCACGAATCGGCGTCGCTTCAAATGGTCAAACGGCTTTAGTTGTTGTGTCAGCTTGATCTTATACGGATGTAGGCCAAGATCTTTACTATACGGTCGATTGTCGAAACGGGCTGGCTTGTTAAATGGACCGTAAAATGGCCGTAATGCTCTTAAAGTAGCGGCAACAGAACGATTATTTTGATAAAAAATTTGCACGATTTGCAATCCCTGTTCACATGTGTAGCGTTCCACGATGCAATGTATACTAATGAAGTTTCCAAATGACAAAAGAACAATAAAAAATATGGCGTCGTTCGCCGTCCCTATCGGAGAAAAGTTGAAGCGCACCTGTTGAAACACCCGATATATAATAATATAAATATAAAATAATAAATATATATGTATATGTAAAAAAAACTTATAATAAAATTTTATACATAATGAATGAGTTATGGTCATACGATTTTCTGCTGAGGATTGCTGCTGCTTTGATTATCGCTGTTGAACGAGACTTGTTGCTGCGTTTTACACGTTTTAATATAAATGCAATGTAGTTGTGATAATAATGAGATACATTTTTTTTTAATAAAGTATTTAGTAGGTGAAATATGTAAAATGTAGTGCTTATTGGTTCGTAGTTATGAATTATATTAGTATAAAATAGTATTATAAATAATTATAAATTTATTTTGTCTAGTAATATGTGCTAGTAGGAAAAATTCAAATTAAAAATGATAGCATTAAGTGTGCTTCAGTTGGAAGTAACTAAAAGAATGAAAAGATCTTAAAACTAAAATCTTGACTTAAGCTGCTGCTCTGCTGTTCTGATGCTCTGCTGTGATGATGGCAATTCGCTGACTTGCAAATTTAATGTCGTTTGGATTGCAACAACAGAATTTATTGTTGGGAATGGATTATTGCTAGACATATATATGTCAGCAGAATTGTCATTTGCGTGTCTGCTGCTGCTCGGGTTACGTTGTGATGATAATGATTCGTTGCCTTGCAAATTAATATTCATTCGGATTGCATAGACGGAATTTGTTATTGTGGATGGAAGATTGTAAGACATGTCGTCAGCAAAAACTGTTCCGTTCCTGTGTGACAATTCGATGCTCCTTCAGCGGAAATGTTTCGGAGATCGTTGTTGCGTTAATTGTTGTTAACTTACTGTTTTTTGGCTGGAAAGTCACATTCGGCTATTGTTGACAGCTTTTGCATATGAATAAAATTTTTGTGTATCGGACCATCACACGTTACAACGATACTGGCAGCATCTCAGAACCCCATGGAAGTGGACTTCCAAAAACAGCCAGAAAAGTTTGCAAAACCTGGCAAAGCTCTGCACGTGTCCGATAGAAGCATCCGGCGGTTTCTGAAAAATGGACTTCAATTAAAGCTCTACAAGATTCAAAAGGTACAAGAATGAACAACGGCTCAAAAGGCAGTTCGACTTGAAAGATGAAAGTGCCAAAACTTCTGAATCCAGTTTTATCGCTCATCCTTGGTGCAATGTTTGGCGTTTGAGCCTATCGGCTGGATAGTTGTGCGTGCCTTTTTCGTTTGTTAGGCCTGGTACTACAAACGAATCCGGTACAACTCACTGTCGAGTTGTTGGCCTTCTAGAAAGACGTCAGCTATAGTTCATTTTCATTCATTCATTTTTTTGTAATATCTTCTTTTGTTTTTGCTGACCATGATCCATTCATTTGGACTCGCGTCGTTTTATTTTCGTGATCGTTTTTCCGTATGGCTTTTTTTAATAAATCACGGAGAATTCCGAGAAAATAAATCGAAACCGGCTACAAACGTGAGGAATGGAAAAGGATATATTGTAAATCACATTTCTTCGATTTCTTTTTTATTTTAATAAAGGGTTTAGCCCACCTTATTGCCGTGGCGCAAGTCACTCAGGGAGATTTCCTTTAGCAGTTTAAATATAAAAAAAAATGATCCTGTGTGTTTAGTTTAGAGTGCTCTTCACAAACAATCGCCGGCTTCTGTGATGTTTTGAGCAGCTGTAACTGCAAATGGTCGTTACTCACCACACTCCTGATTCCATTGGACTTTTATGGTTCATTTTGGAGGCCAAGGTGTCGACAAAAGATATGAAAGTATGGACGCATTAGAGAATGGACAAAAATACCAACAGGTCACGTTCGTACAATGCCTCGACTCGACGCTATAATCCGCGCCAAACGTAGCTATATCGAAGAGTAAGGTGTTTTTCATAAAATGTTTTTAACATTCTCTAAAAAATTTTAATAAATGATTCATAAATGACGAAATTACAGCCTTTTGATTTAGTTAGTAACACTTCGATCGCCGTCCCCATATTGCAGGTTACCTACTTGGAATACTCCCAAAGTAACACAGTAAAAATATTTACAAAAAAAAAGTTTTTAAGTGATTTTTTGCCCTTTATCCAATTGCACATAATATATTATTCCATACTTATATTCCGGGGCAAAATTACATCTGTAGAAGTGGATGGATGATGAACGTTCGAAGAAAAATGTACAGACTTTAACAAGAAAATGAAATAGAAGAAATGAAATTAATTAAGAATCGTTTCGATTTTTAATTACTTCATGAAAGTAGTATAAAGTACTAGTAGTGGCTAGTAAAGTAGTACAAATGACGAAATAGCAGTATAATACTGCATTGGAGAATTTTCAGCACGACTTACAGTTTTACCATTTTAAGAATTTTCACCTAGTCACGAGTAGGCTACCTCGTTACCATGTAAGTTGTTATGTGAGTCTTAAAAGTTAACTCAGTGCTTTCAATGTACTCAGTGTCAATGTACTCGGTGTCGGTGTACTCGGTCTACTCAGTGCATTTTATGCAGTTGTTGTATTCTTTCTTTTCTTTCTTTATGTCCTTTATTCCCTTGCGGGTCCTAGGGCCTCTACTACGCCTACGCGCCATCGCTTGCGGTTTCTGGCAATGAGCTTCTCCAACTCTTCCCAATTGCCGTGACTCCTCCTCATCTTTTCTGCCCCATGTATTCTTCTACCATCCTGAGATAACGGATTCCATTGCATTGCGTAGTTTGCTTGGAACTGTCGCCTTTTCGGAGTGCATGACCAATCCACTTCCACTTCCGTCGTTGGATGTTTGTGCCTATTTGTTCCTGACCCGTTCTCTGGTAAAGATGTTCGTTAAAAATAGGCCAGAACACCCTTAAGATGCTCCGTAGGCACCTATTTACAAACGTTTGTAATATTTTGTGATAGTAGCGGTTACCTTCTAAGTGCTGCACCCATACAACCGCACAGATTCAACATTTGAACGGAACAGTCACAGCTTGGTGTTTAAGCTGATCGCATTGCTTCGCAATATATTGGACATCATTCCAAACACTGATTTGGCTTTGCCGGTTCGGTTCCAAGTTCCACTCTCTACTCTCTCTACCGGTTGTCCAGCAATGTTAACTTGAGTTACTGAGTTAGTGCCGAGGTTGATGATTTTGGATTTGGCAGCATTAATCTTCAAACCCGCAACATTTGCCTCCCTTTCCACATTTGTTGTCATTTGGTGCAGCTCCATAATCCTGTGTGAGAGTAAACAAACGTCGTTTACTCTCAGTTGTTGTATTGAATATGTTTTATTTGGATAGCGTATTCGAATACAAAAGAGAAATCAAACAGTGTACTCGTTTTGGTTTCTCGCGATCGTTTGTTTAATAGAAATGGGTACTAGTTTTCAGTGCAAACTAATTCGTATTAATACAATGAATGAGTACACTGAAGTACTGTTTTGTTTTTTTTTTTGTTTTTTGAACAAAACCAAAAATAACTTCTTTGTAACTAAGTAATTAATAAAATTATTAAATATTTATTTATATAAATTTCCATTAAATATTTATTTATATATAATGCAAATTTCCATTAAATATTTATTAATATATAATAAAAAACAAAAATTTTCTTCAACTTTTAAATATTTTTACAACTTTTTTACAAAAATTTAAACATTTTTCATAATTTTCCAATTTTTTTTTTAATCTGATTTTTAAATTTTACTTATTACTTATTAACTTATAACTTTTTATTTTTAAGCTAATTTTCTTAATTTCTTTTTAGCTAAACGATAACTTGTGCAATGAAATGTTAAATGAAGTTCAGAGTCTAATAGATCCGACATCTCCCAAAACGGAGAATCTGGATTGGTATAAAATTAATTGAATTAAATGCAATGGAAAGTTTTATGTTTCAATAACGTGTTTTAAATAAATATTTTTTTATTCAGAGATAATAAAATAAAAATATAATTTGTTTTTTTTTTTAAATTTAAGTTTCCTGTTTTATTTTGTTTCACGGAAATCACGCACATTTATTCAATGAAATATAAAATAACAGAGATTTAAAAAAATCCGATACGGAACTCACGAGCTATAGTAATAATAAAATTAAAATTTTCGGGTACATTGACACCGTTGTAAATTCTAATAGTGGAAATAAAGTTTTAAAATTATACGTGGTGGATTCAAATAAACACCCGCTTTTAGGCCGGGAATGGTTGCGAAATTTAAATTTAAATTGGAATCCGGTTTTAGGAAATACAGAAATTAACAAGCTTGATGACTGTTGTATGCAAGATACTTCTACAAAATTACAAGAAATGTTAGGAAGGTATAAAAATTTATTTGCAGAAAATTTAGGACATATTTTAGGTATTCAAGCAAAAATTAATATACAACCAAATGCGAAACCAGTTTTCATACGGGCTAGGCCAGTTTAATTTGCAGTAAGGGAAGCAGTCGAGCGAGAGTTAGAAGAATTAGTAGAAAACGGAATTTTAGGAAAAGTTAATAGTAGTAGATGGGCTACTTCCATTGTACCTATTCCAAAATTAGGGGGTAAAGTGAGTATTTGTGGAGATTACAAAATAACTGTAATAATAAGAATAAATAACGACAAATGCAAATTTTTCGCAGACAGTATAGAATATTGTGGTTATGGGATAGATGAATTAGGAATACATAAAATGAAAAAGAAAATAGATGCAATTACAAATATGCCTGAACCGAAAAACAAAGACGAAGTACGCGCTTTTGTAGGGTTAATAAATTATTACGGCAGATTTTTTGATAATTTGAGTACGGTTTTGTATCCAATTAACAATTTACTCGAGAATGATGTTGTGTTTGTTTGGAACGAAGAGTGCAAAGATGCTTTCTCGAAAATTAAAATAGAAATGCAAGCAGATAAGTGTTTAACGCATTATGATCCACAACTGCCTCCGATACTTGCTACAGATGCATCACAGTACGGAGTGGGCGCTGTGTTAAGTCATAGATTTAAAGATGGAAAGGAGAAACCAATCCAATATGCCTCACAAACACTAAACAAAACACAACAACGCTATCCACATATAGATAAAGAGGCCTATGCAATTATTTTTAGAATTCGTACATTTTTCCAATAATCAATACCTTTATGGTAGAAAATTTACTTTAATAACGAATAATAAGCCGCTTTCTCAAATTTTATCACCTAAAAAAGGTTTACCGACCATGTCTGCAATGCGTATGCAACACAACGCATTTTTTTACAAGGCTTCGAGTATAGCATTTGTTTTCGAAATACTAAAGGGCATGCGAATGAATATGCGTTTTCAAGATTACCGACGAATGACCAATTCAAAGAAATTGAAGAACCAGATTTATTACAAATAAACCAGATCGAAACTTTACCAATAACATTTAAAGAACTAGGTTTAGCTACAATGTCGGATAAAAAGGTAAAACACCTCATTGATGGAATAAAAAACGGTCGCGTAGTAGACCACTGCTATAGTTTTTGAATTGACCAAACTAAATTCACGTTACAAGATAATTGTCTATTACGAGGCATAAGAGTTTATATACCTCCGTGTTTACGTACACGTGTGTTAAACGAGCTACATTCAGCTCATTTCGGTATGACAAGAATGAAATCGTTAGCTAGAGCATACTGTTGGTGGACAAACATTGACCGGGATATAGAAGAGATGGTGACAAATTGTACAGATTGCCAATTACATAAAGATAATCCAATGAAATTTCCAATACATACATGGGAAGCACCAAAGGGAAAAAAACGTTGATTTTGCAGGACCATTTCTAAATAAATATTTTCTAATTTACGTCGATGCATACTCGAAATGGCCCGAAGTCCATATTCTTTCAAACATTACGACTACGACTACAATAAGTCACTACCGTCAAATATTTAGTGCACATGGAATACCATGCATCTTAGTTACAGATAGGGGTTCACAATTTACATCATTAGAATTTCAAGAGTTCTTACAGACTAATGGAATAGTACACCGTATGTGAGCTCCTTATCACCCTTCAACTAACGGACAAGCAGTGCGTACCGTCCAAACAATTAAATCAAATTTAGGAACACTGAAATGCGAAAAAGGGTCACTTGAAAAGGAACTGTGCAACATATTGTTTATTTATCGAAAGACTTTACATCCTTCCACAGGAATATCTCCTTCTATGATAGTTTACGGTAGACAAATAAGATCTCGAATAGATTTAATGATTCCTCAAAATATAGCGGGGAAAGAGGTGTCGGTTTCAAATAAAAAAATTAAAAGCTTTAATTTAGGTCAGAGTAGGTAGAGTTTCTTGGAGAGCATACTTGGATAAACAATGTAAATGGAAATTCGGTATGGTTATACAAAAAATTGGTTTATTACATTACCTCATAGAATTAGATGATGGACGAAACTGGAAACGCCACGTAGATCAGATGAACAGTATAGGAAAAGATGTTAGAGATGACAGGGATAATATAGAGGATACAGTGATTGATAATAATGTCGCATTTCCAGTATTGGTTGATACAACGGGTATCGAAATTAGTAGAGAGAACAATAATGATAAAACAGTTACGGTTGAAGACATTTTAATCGAGAATAGTGTTTCACGAAGCCCAGTAAAAGCTTCAACAAGTAATACAGATTCAAATATAGAAAATATGATACCGGAACCTAGGCGATCAAATAGAATTCGAAAACCTCCTGTTAAATTAAATCAATAAAAAAAAATATATTTAGTAAGATGTAAGAGATGACAGGGATAATATAGAGGATACAGTGATTAATAACAATGTCGCATCTCCAGTATTGGTTGATACAACGGGTATCGAAATTAGTAGAGAGAACAATAATGATAAAACAGTTACGGTTGAAGACATTTTAATCGAGAATAGTGTTTCACGAAGCCCAGTAAAAGCTTCAACAAGTAATACAGATTCAAATATAGAAAATATGATACCGGAACCTAGGCGATCAAATAGAATTCGAAAACCTCCTGTTAAATTAAATCTATAAAAAAAAAATATATATAGGGTTTTTCAATAAGAGCACTTCAACTTTTTTTTTGAATAAAACACAAACTGTTCGACTTTTGTACTAACTTTTTTTTTATTAACGAATTTGAACATATACATATGATACATTTAAGTATGAAACTCGATTTCTTTTGCATGACCACCGCGTGCACGTTTTACGAAGTGAGCCTCATTTTTCGGTGAAAATCTGCATCATTTTCGATTTGCTCTTGAGCCCAATTCACGAATCGGCGTCGCTTCAAATGGTCAAACGGATGTAGGCCAAGATCTTTACTATACGGTCGATTGTCGAAACGGGCTGGCTTGTTAAATGGACCGTAAAATGGCCGTAATGCTCTTAAAGTAGCGGCAACAGAACGATTATTTTGATAAAAAATTTGCACAATTTGCAATCCCTGTTCACATGTGTAGCGTTCCATGATGCAATGTATACTAATGAAGTTTCCAAATGACAAAAGAACAATAAAAAATATGGCGTCGTTCGCCGTCCCTATCGGAGAAAAGTTGAAGCGCACCTGTTGAAACACCCGATATATAATAATATAAATATAAAATAATAAATATATATGTATATGTAAAAAAAAACTTATAATAAAATTTTATACATAATGAATGAGTTATGGTCATACGATTTTCTGCTGAGGATTGCTGCTGCTTTGATTATCGCTGCAAATGGTCGTTACTCACCACACTCCTGATTCCATTGGACTTTTATGGTTCATTTTGGAGGCCAAGGTGTCGACAAAAGATATGAAAGTATGGACGCATTAGAGAATGGACAAAAATACCAACAGGTCACGTTCGTACAATGCCTCGACTCGACGCTATAATCCGCGCCAAACGTAGCTATATCGAAGAGTAAGGTGTTTTTCATAAAATGTTTTTAACATTCTCTAAAAAATTTTAATAAATGATTCATAAATGACGAAATTACAGCCTTTTGATTTAGTTAGTAACACTTCGATCGCCGTCCCCATATTGCAGGTTACCTACTTGGAATACTCCCAAAGTAACACAGTAAAAATATTTACAAAAAAAAAGTTTTTAAGTGATTTTTTGCCCTTTATCCAATTGCACATAATATATTATTCCATATTTATATTCCGGGGCAAAATAACATCTGTAGAAGTGGATGGATGATGAACGTTCGAAGAAAAATGTACAGACTTTAACAAGAAAATGAAATAGAAGAAATGAAATTAATTAAGAATCGTTTCGATTTTTAATTACTTCATGAAAGTAGTATAAAGTACTAGTAGTGGGTAGTAAAGTAGTACAAATGACGAAATAGCAGTATAATACTGCATTGGAGAATTTTCAGCACGACTTACAGTTTTACCATTTTAAGAATTTTCACCTAGTCACGAGTAGGCTACCTCGTTACCATGTAAGTTGTTATGTGAGTCTTAAAAGTTAACTCAGTGCTTTCAATGTACTCAGTGTCGGTGTACTCGGTGTCGGTGTACTCGGTCTACTCAGTGCATTTTATGCAGTTGTTGTATTCTTTCTTTTCTTTCTTTATGTCCTTTATTCCCTTGCGGGTCCTAGGGCCTCTACTACGCCTACGCGCCATCGCTTGCGGTTTCTGGCAATGAGCTTCAGCTTTCTCCAACTCTTCCCAATTGCCGTGACTCCTCCTCATCTTTTCTGCCCCATGTATTCTTCTACCATCCGTAGGCACCTATTTACAAACGTTTGTAATATTTTGTGATAGTAGCGGTTACCTTCTAAGTGCTGCACCCATACAACCGCACAGATTCAACATTTGAACGGAACAGTCACAGCTTGGTGTTTAAGCTGATCGCATTGCTTCGCAATATATTGGACATCATTCCAAACACTGATTTGGCTTTGCCGGTTCGGTTCCAAGTTCCACTCTCTACTCTCTCTACCGGTTGTCCAGCAATGTTAACTTGAGTTACTGAGTTAGTGCCGAGGTTGATGATTTTGGATTTGGCAGCATTAATCTTCAAACCCGCAACATTTGCCTCCCTTTCCACATTTGTTGTCATTTGGTGCAGCTCCATAATCCTGTGTGAGAATAAACAAACGTCGTTTACTCTCAGTTGTTGTATTTAATATGTTTTATTTGGATAGCGTATTCGAATACAAAAGAGAAATCAAACAGTGTACTCGTTTTGGTTTCTCGCGATCGTTTGTTTAATAGAAATGGGTACTAGTTTTCAGTGCAAACTAATTCGTATTAATACAATGAATGAGTACACTGAAGTACTGTTTTGTTTTTTTTTTGTTTTTTGAACAAAACCAAAAATAACTTCTTTGTAACTAAGTAATTAATAAAATTATTAAATATTTATTTATATAAATTTCCATTAAATATTTATTTATATATAATGCAAATTTCCATTAAATATTTATTAATATATAATAAAAAACAAAAATTTTCTTCAACTTTTAAATATTTTTACAACTTTTTTACAAAAATTTAAACATTTTTCATAATTTTCCAATTTTTTTTTTAATCTGATTTTTAAATTTTACTTATTACTTATTAACTTATAACTTTTTATTTTTAAGCTAATTTTCTTAATTTCTTTTTAGCTAAACGATAACTTGTGCAATGAAATGTTAAATGAAGTTCAGAGTCTAATAGATCCGACATCTCCCAAAACGGAGAATCTGGATTGGTATAAAATTAATTGAATTAAATGCAATGGAAAGTTTTATGTTTCAATAACGTGTTTTAAATAAATATTTTTTTATTCAGAGATAATAAAATAAAAATATAATTTGTTTTTTTTTTTAAATTTAAGTTTCCTGTTTTATTTTGTTTCACGGAAATCACGCACATTTATTCAATGAAATATAAAATAACAGAGATTTAAAAAAATCCGATACGGAACTCACGAGCTATAGTAATAATAAAATTAAAATTTTCGGGTACATTGACACCGTTGTAAATTCTAATAGTGGAAATAAAGTTTTAAAATTATACGTGGTGGATTCAAATAAACACCCGCTTTTAGGCCGGGAATGGTTGCGAAATTTAAATTTAAATTGGAATCCGGTTTTAGGAAATACAGAAATTAACAAGCTTGATGACTGTTGTATGCAAGATACTTCTACAAAATTACAAGAAATGTTAGGAAGGTATAAAAATTTATTTGCAGAAAATTTAGGACATATTTTAGGTATTCAAGCAAAAATTAATATACAACCAAATGCGAAACCAGTTTTCATACGGGCTAGGCCAGTTTAATTTGCAGTAAGGGAAGCAGTCGAGCGAGAGTTAGAAGAATTAGTAGAAAACGGAATTTTAGGAAAAGTTAATAGTAGTAGATGGGCTACTTCCATTGTACCTATTCCAAAATTAGGGGGTAAAGTGAGTATTTGTGGAGATTACAAAATAACTGTAATAATAAGAATAAATAACGACAAATGCAAATTTTTCGCAGACAGTATAGAATATTGTGGTTATGGGATAGATGAATTAGGAATACATAAAATGAAAAAGAAAATAGATGCAATTACAAATATGCCTGAACCGAAAAACAAAGACGAAGTACGCGCTTTTGTAGGGTTAATAAATTATTACGGCAGATTTTTTGATAATTTGAGTACGGTTTTGTATCCAATTAACAATTTACTCGAGAATGATGTTGTGTTTGTTTGGAACGAAGAGTGCAAAGATGCTTTCTCGAAAATTAAAATAGAAATGCAAGCAGATAAGTGTTTAACGCATTATGATCCACAACTGCCTCCGATACTTGCTACAGATGCATCACAGTACGGAGTGGGCGCTGTGTTAAGTCATAGATTTAAAGATGGAAAGGAGAAACCAATCCAATATGCCTCACAAACACTAAACAAAACACAACAACGCTATCCACATATAGATAAAGAGGCCTATGCAATTATTTTTGGAATTCGTACATTTTTCCAATAATCAATACCTTTATGGTAGAAAATTTACTTTAATAACGAATAATAAGCCGCTTTCTCAAATTTTATCACCTAAAAAAGGTTTACCGACCATGTCTGCAATGCGTATGCAACACAACGCATTTTTTTACAAGGCTTCGAGTATAGCATTTGTTTTCGAAATACTAAAGGGCATGCGAATGAATATGCGTTTTCAAGATTACCGACGAATGACCAATTCAAAGAAATTGAAGAACCAGATTTATTACAAATAAACCAGATCGAAACTTTACCAATAACATTTAAAGAACTAGGTTTAGCTACAATGTCGGATAAAAAGGTAAAACACCTCATTGATGGAATAAAAAACGGTCGCGTAGTAGACCACTGCTATAGTTTTTGAATTGACCAAACTAAATTCACGTTACAAGATAATTGTCTATTACGAGGCATAAGAGTTTATATACCTCCGTGTTTACGTACACGTGTGTTAAACGAGCTACATTCAGCTCATTTCGGTATGACAAGAATGAAATCGTTAGCTAGAGCATACTGTTGGTGGACAAACATTGACCGGGATATAGAAGAGATGGTGACAAATTGTACAGATTGCCAATTACATAAAGATAATCCAATGAAATTTCCAATACATACATGGGAAGCACCAAAGGGAAAAAAACGTTGATTTTGCAGGACCATTTCTAAATAAATATTTTCTAATTTACGTCGATGCATACTCGAAATGGCCCGAAGTCCATATTCTTTCAAACATTACGACTACGACTACAATAAGTCACTACCGTCAAATATTTAGTGCACATGGAATACCATGCATCTTAGTTACAGATAGGGGTTCACAATTTACATCATTAGAATTTCAAGAGTTCTTACAGACTAATGGAATAGTGCACCGTATGTGAGCTCCTTATCACCCTTCAACTAACGGACAAGCAGTGCGTACCGTCCAAACAATTAAATCAAATTTAGGAACACTGAAATGCGAAAAAGGGTCACTTGAAAAGGAACTGTGCAACATATTGTTTATTTATCGAAAGACTTTACATCCTTCCACAGGAATATCTCCTTCTATGATAGTTTACGGTAGACAAATAAGATCTCGAATAGATTTAATGATTCCTCAAAATATAGCGGGGAAAGAGGTGTCGGTTTCAAATAAAAAAATTAAAAGCTTTAATTTAGGTCAGAGTAGGTAGAGTTTCTTGGAGAGCATACTTGGATAAACAATGTAAATGGAAATTCGGTATGGTTATACAAAAAATTGGTTTATTACATTACCTCATAGAATTAGATGATGGACGAAACTGGAAACGCCACGTAGATCAGATGAACAGTATAGGAAAAGATGTTAGAGATGACAGGGATAATATAGAGGATACAGTGATTGATAATAATGTCGCATTTCCAGTATTGGTTGATACAACGGGTATCGAAATTAGTAGAGAGAACAATAATGATAAAACAGTTACGGTTGAAGACATTTTAATCGAGAATAGTGTTTCACGAAGCCCAGTAAAAGCTTCAACAAGTAATACAGATTCAAATATAGAAAATATGATACCGGAACCTAGGCGATCAAATAGAATTCGAAAACCTCCTGTTAAATTAAATCAATAAAAAAAAATATATTTAGTAAGATGTAAGAGATGACAGGGATAATATAGAGGATACAGTGATTAATAACAATGTCGCATCTCCAGTATTGGTTGATACAACGGGTATCGAAATTAGTAGAGAGAACAATAATGATAAAACAGTTACGGTTGAAGACATTTTAATCGAGAATAGTGTTTCACGAAGCCCAGTAAAAGCTTCAACAAGTAATACAGATTCAAATATAGAAAATATGATACCGGAACCTAGGCGATCAAATAGAATTCGAAAACCTCCTGTTAAATTAAATCTATAAAAAAAAAATATATATAGGGTTTTTCAATAAGAGCACTTCAACTTTTTTTTTGAATAAAACACAAACTGTTCGACTTTTGTACTAACTTTTTTTTTATTAACGAATTTGAACATATACATATGATACATTTAAGTATGAAACTCGATTTCTTTTGCATGACCACCGCGTGCACGTTTTACGAAGTGAGCCTCATTTTTCGGTGAAAATCTGCATCATTTTCGATTTGCTCTTGAGCCCAATTCACGAATCGGCGTCGCTTCAAATGGTCAAACGGATGTAGGCCAAGATCTTTACTATACGGTCGATTGTCGAAACGGGCTGGCTTGTTAAATGGACCGTAAAATGGCCGTAATGCTCTTAAAGTAGCGGCAACAGAACGATTATTTTGATAAAAAATTTGCACAATTTGCAATCCCTGTTCACATGTGTAGCGTTCCATGATGCAATGTATACTAATGAAGTTTCCAAATGACAAAAGAACAATAAAAAATATGGCGTCGTTCGCCGTCCCTATCGGAGAAAAGTTGAAGCGCACCTGTTGAAACACCCGATATATAATAATATAAATATAAAATAATAAATATATATGTATATGTAAAAAAAAACTTATAATAAAATTTTATACATAATGAATGAGTTATGGTCATACGATTTTCTGCTGAGGATTGCTGCTGCTTTGATTATCGCTGCAAATGGTCGTTACTCACCACACTCCTGATTCCATTGGACTTTTATGGTTCATTTTGGAGGCCAAGGTGTCGACAAAAGATATGAAAGTATGGACGCATTAGAGAATGGACAAAAATACCAACAGGTCACGTTCGTACAATGCCTCGACTCGACGCTATAATCCGCGCCAAACGTAGCTATATCGAAGAGTAAGGTGTTTTTCATAAAATGTTTTTAACATTCTCTAAAAAATTTTAATAAATGATTCATAAATGACGAAATTACAGCCTTTTGATTTAGTTAGTAACACTTCGATCGCCGTCCCCATATTGCAGGTTACCTACTTGGAATACTCCCAAAGTAACACAGTAAAAATATTTACAAAAAAAAAGTTTTTAAGTGATTTTTTGCCCTTTATCCAATTGCACATAATATATTATTCCATATTTATATTCCGGGGCAAAATAACATCTGTAGAAGTGGATGGATGATGAACGTTCGAAGAAAAATGTACAGACTTTAACAAGAAAATGAAATAGAAGAAATGAAATTAATTAAGAATCGTTTCGATTTTTAATTACTTCATGAAAGTAGTATAAAGTACTAGTAGTGGGTAGTAAAGTAGTACAAATGACGAAATAGCAGTATAATACTGCATTGGAGAATTTTCAGCACGACTTACAGTTTTACCATTTTAAGAATTTTCACCTAGTCACGAGTAGGCTACCTCGTTACCATGTAAGTTGTTATGTGAGTCTTAAAAGTTAACTCAGTGCTTTCAATGTACTCAGTGTCGTTGTACTCGGTGTCGGTGTACTCGGTCTACTCAGTGCATTTTATGCAGTTGTTGTATTCTTTCTTTTCTTTCTTTATGTCCTTTATTCCCTTGCGGGTCCTAGGGCCTCTACTACGCCTACGCGCCATCGCTTGCGGTTTCTGGCAATGAGCTTCAGCTTTCTCCAACTCTTCCCAATTGCCGTGACTCCTCCTCATCTTTTCTGCCCCATGTATTCTTCTACCATCCGTAGGCACCTATTTACAAACGTTTGTAATATTTTGTGATAGTAGCGGTTACCTTCTAAGTGCTGCACCCATACAACCGCACAGATTCAACATTTGAACGGAACAGTCACAGCTTGGTGTTTAAGCTGATCGCATTGCTTCGCAATATATTGGACATCATTCCAAACACTGATTTGGCTTTGCCGGTTCGGTTCCAAGTTCCACTCTCTACTCTCTCTACCGGTTGTCCAGCAATGTTAACTTGAGTTACTGAGTTAGTGCCGAGGTTGATGATTTTGGATTTGGCAGCATTAATCTTCAAACCCGCAACATTTGCCTCCCTTTCCACATTTGTTGTCATTTGGTGCAGCTCCATAATCCTGTGTGAGAGTAAACAAACGTCGTTTACTCTCAGTTGTTGTATTGAATATGTTTTATTTGGATAGCGTATTCGAATACAAAAGAGAAATCAAACAGTGTACTCGTTTTGGTTTCTCGCGATCGTTTGTTTAATAGAAATGGGTACTAGTTTTCAGTGCAAACTAATTCGTATTAATAAATACAATGAATGAGTACACTGAAGTACTGTTTTGTTTTTTTTTTTTGTTTTTTGAACAAAACCAAAAATAACTTCTTTGTAACTAAATAATTAATAAAATTATTAAATATTTATTTATATAAATTTCCATTAAATATTTATTTATATATAATGCAAATTTCCATTAAATATTTATTTATATATAATATAAAACAAAAATTTTCTTCAACTTTTAAATATTTTTACAACTTTTTTACAAAAATTTAAACATTTTTCATAATTTTCCAATTTTTTTTTTAATCTGATTTTTAAATTTTACTTATTACTTATTAACTTATAACTTTTTATTTTTAAGCTAATTTTCTTAATTTCTTTTTAGCTAAACGATAACTTGTGCAATGAAATGTTAAATGAAGTTCAGAGTCTAATAGATCCGACATCTCCCAAAACGGAGAATCTGGATTGGTATAAAATTAATTGAATTAAATGCAATGGAAAGTTTTATGTTTCAATAACGTGTTTTAAATAAATATTTTTTTATTCAGAGATAATAAAATAAAAATATAATTTGTTTTTTTTTTTAAATTTAAGTTTCCTGTTTTATTTTGTTTCACGGAAATCACGCACATTTATTCAATGAAATATAAAATAACATAGATTTAAAAAAATCCGATACGGAACTCACGAGCTATAGTAATAATAAAATTAAAATTTTCGGGTACATTGACACCGTTGTAAATTCTAATAGTGGAAATAAAGTTTTAAAATTATACGTGGTGGATCCAAATAAACACCCGCTTTTAGGCCGGGAATGGTTGCGAAATTTAAATTTAAATTGGAATCCGGTTTTAGGAAATACAGAAATTAACAAGCTTGATGACTGTTGTATGCAAGATACTTCTACAAAATTACAAGAAATGTTAGGAAGGTATAAAAATTTATTTGCAGAAAATTTAGGACATATTTTAGGTATTCAAGCAAAAATTAATATACAACCAAATGCGAAACCAGTTTTCATACGGGCTAGGCCAGTTTAATTTGCAGTAAGGGAAGCAGTCGAGCGAGAGTTAGAAGAATTAGTAGAAAACGGAATTTTAGGAAAAGTTAATAGTAGTAGATGGGCTACTTCCATTGTACCTATTCCAAAATTAGGGGGTAAAGTGAGTATTTGTGGAGATTACAAAATAACTGTAATAATAAGAAAAAATAACGACAAATGCAAATTTTTCGCAGACAGTATAGAATATTGTGGTTATGGGATAGATGAATTAGGAATACATAAAATGAAAAAGAAAATAGATGCAATTACAAATATGCCTGAACCGAAAAACAAAGACGAAGTACGCGCTTTTGTAGGGTTAATAAATTATTACGGCAGATTTTTTGATAATTTGAGTACGGTTTTGTATCCAATTAACAATTTACTCAAGAATGATGTTGTGTTTGTTTGGAACGAAGAGTGCAAAGATGCTTTCTTGGAGAGCATACTTGGATAAACAATGTAAATGGAAATTCGGTATGGTTATACAAAAAATTGGTTTATTACATTACCTCATAGAATTAGATGATGGACGAAACTGGAAACGCCACGTAGATCAGATGAACAGTATAGGAAAAGATGTTAGAGATGACAGGGATAATATAGAGGATACAGTGATTGATAATAATGTTGCATTTCCAGTATTGGTTGATACAACGGGTATCGAAATTAGTAGAGAGAACAATAATGATAAAACAGTTACGGTTGAAGACATTTTAATCGAGAATAGTGTTTCACGAAGCCCAGTAAAAGCTTCAACAAGTAATACAGATTCAAATATAGAAAATATGATACCGGAACCTAGGCGATCAAATAGAATTCGAAAACCTCCTGTTAAATTAAATCAATAAAAAAAAATATATATAGTAAGATGTAAGAGATGACAGGGATAATATAGAGGATACAGTGATTAATAACAATGTCGCATCTCCAGGTTGATACAACGGGTATCGAAATTAGTAGAGAGAACAATAATGATAAAACAGTTACGGTTGAAGACATTTTAATCGAGAATAGTGTTTCACGAAGCCCAGTAAAAGCTTCAACAAGTAATACAGATTCAAATATAGAAAATATGATACCGGAACCTAGGCGATCAAATAGAATTCGAAAACCTCCTGTTAAATTAAATCTATAAAAAAAAATATATATAGGGTTTTTCAATAAGAGCACTTCAACTTTTTCAACTTAAAATACAAACTATTCGACTTTTGAACTAACTTTTTTTTTTATTAACGAATTTGAACATATACATATGATACATTTAAGTATGAAACTCGATTTCTTTTGCATGACCACCGCGTGCACGTTTTACGAAGTGAGCCTCATCGCTGAAGATGATTTTTCGGTGAAAATCTGCATCATTTTCGATTTGCTCTTGAGCCCAATTCACGAATCGGCGTCGCTTCAAATGGTCAAACGGCTTTAGTTGTTGTGTCAGCTTGATCTTATACGGATGTAGGCCAAGATCTTTACTATACGGTCGATTGTCGAAACGGGCTGGCTTGTTAAATGGACCGTAAAATGGCCGTAATGCTCTTAAAGTAGCGGCAACAGAACGATTATTTTGATAAAAAATTTGCACGATTTGCAATCCCTGTTCACATGTGTAGCGTTCCATGATGCAATGTATACTAATGAAGTTTCCAAATGACAAAAGAACAATAAAAAATATGTCGTCGTTCGCCGTCCCTATCGGAGAAAAGTTGAAGCGCACCTGTTGAAACACCCGTTATATAGTAAGCATGTATGTAATTTTAAGTTGATATGTATTTCATTATATAACATTGGACTAAATTCTTTAAGTTTATAATTGATTTTGTAAACATGTTGTGGAGAGGAAGAGTTGTTATGTTTTAGTGAGTTTGTCATGGAAACGAGCGGAATTAATTGAATGTCAGCTTACTTCAATACGTCATGCTTGACAGATATTTGCTCGCTCTCTCTGATTGGCACTTTTCCTCGAAACAACATGAAAGAATGTCGTGTTTAAATCAAATCTTAATATATAAAAAGAATTTTGAACAAATAAAAGAAATAGTAATTTTATCGAAAGGAAATTTGTGTATCTTAAATACATAACAACTACGCTTTGGGTTTCATTTGCAAAATGGTCCGCAAAATCATCAACGATCGATTCAGCCTCATCTTTAAAATTTTCTTTTTGTTCTTCTTTTAGGTAATTTATAAGCTTCCACATTTTTTTGTTATTTTTATTTGCATAAAATTATGATCTATAGTAAACTCTAAACATTATTTCTTGTTAACTTATTTCTAAATGGTGCTGGTGTTCATACGTAGTCTTGATTTCCTCTTTGTTTTTCAATTTATTATACAATTTTCTCTAAATTTACATGCATTTATTAGTTCTGTGTCTATTCAATTGTTATTTGGTTTCATTTTCCTGTTTTCTCTTTCAGTGCCATTCTGTTTTGAATATTCCTATGCGTGATACCATTTAAGAATCTCCATTAATGTCGCAAGTTTTTCTGATAGTCGGTCAACTTTCTGTAGTACATTGTTTTTCCGCCAGAGCTACTTAAAAATCAATCAAAACATTTTGGGAAACAAAAAGACATCACAAATCTATTGTTTAAATTTGACAGAAGATAATAAAGTTTATAAAAATGACTTTATTGGAAAGGCACACTCTTGCAGATCGTATTAAAAAATAAACATAAACAAAAGAACTGTTGGTTTTTTTAAATTAATTTTTTAGTGGCGGCGTATGCGATTTTACCAAAAAATACTAAAAATGGAATAACTTTTTAACGATCAACAATTCGATAAAACTTCATTTGGCTATTTTGGTTAAAAATGACCTCTGCTATCACCCTGCTTCCTTTGTGCCACGAATTCTGGTACACCCTGTATATTATCCGAAAGATCTCTACCATTTTATCGTAGCACTCAGGTTTTCTATATTTAGGAGTTCTGACCAATCTGTGTTACTGATGGCATGATTTATTAAATTCTCTATATTAACTTCGCGTGTCCGTAGCTCGCGGACTGGCTGGCTGGCTGGTAAGATTTTGTGGGCGGCGCTGCTTGCTTTACGATTGGGTTTGTTTTGTTGTTGGGTTGCAGTACTTCGTATGTGTTGTTATATTTCAGCATTTATGGTGGAATTCAGTATACTTTTGGTTATTAGAGAATTAACATGAACATTTTTAATTTTTATGGGTTGTTTTTTTTTCTATCTATGAGTACTGTTTCCCTTTTGGGTATTTTCATTGTTATTGCTTCTGGAGTACTCTAAATAACATATTAGTGCGTAGTTTGAGAGTGATTGTGCCGCGGGTTCGGGGAGCTTACATACAAAAATTTTTTCCCGGCATCAGATCATTTTATACTGTAATGACTGTGTTCTGTGTGCGTTGTGCGCTGTGGGCGGCGCTGCTTGCTTTACGATTGGATTTGTTTTGTTGTTGGGTTGCAGTACTTCGTATGTGTTGTTATATTTCAGCATTTATAGTGGAATTCAGTATACTTTTGGATATTAGAGAATTAACATGAAATTTTTTTTTTGGTTGTTTTTTTTTTCTATCTATGAGTACATTTTCCCTTTTGGGTATTTTCATTGTTATTGCTTCTGGAGTACTCTAAATAACATATTAGTGCGTAGTGATGAGATATGTTATATTTAATTACTCCAGATTTTATTGAAGCCTTATGCTTGTGCTTGTTCGTCGTGCAAAATCTCTTCTGATGGTAGATTTTATTACACCATTAGCTAGCAGCATATCTTGGTATGATTGCACTGTTTCTGAGTAATTATACTGTATACTTATATTCATGTCTCCTATTACGATTAATTCATGTTTTTCTCAACTACCATCGACATATGCCCATACAAAAAATTCTTTCCCTAATTTTGATCTCAAAACGATCTAAATACCCTAATTTCATTAGCCCTCATATTCTTAACCCCACATCAAACGGCGTATCCAATCCCTCATCCAAATCCACTTCCAATACACCTTCCTTCTCAAACAATTCATCTTATACCCCTATTCTTGATACCCTTCTGCCACCCCCTGGTAACCTAAAACGGATCCTTGTTTAAAAAAACAAATTTGTTCGTGCCTAATTCTCTACCATTGACGGCACTTGAACCACCAACCCCTACATCCGATCATAATTCTCCTCTTACCTTCTACAACCAGAACGTAAGAGACCTACGCTTGAAAACCCGTGCTGTTTTGCGCCAATCTCACGCTCTCCCTTTCGATATATATGCCCTGACTGAAACCAATCTAATCCACGACATAAAGAACCAGGAGTTTATCCCCCCCTACATTTAATGTTTTTCGAGATGATCTCACCCGTCCTATGATAGACCTTCCCTGTCGAGGCGTCCTACTTGCCTTCCAAAATGACCTTGACTCGTCTCTTATCGCTATTTCTTCGCCTTCTTAACTCGATTTCGTTTCAATTAAAATAACACTCCCCCGTAGGTCCCCGTACGTTATGTGTTGTTACATTCAACCGGCCTAACGCATTGAATCCTACCAACTTAACTTATTATTGATACCATTGACCAAATAATCGACACTTCTGACTCCCTTGACGACATCCTTCTTTTTGGCTATTTTAATTTGCCCCAACTGCACTGGACTCCATCGATGATAAATCTTCTTCACTGCTTCGTATCCCAACCCAACCAACGAATGTCTCTTTTTATATCGGCTAATAGACTAGCAAGTTAGTGGCGTCCCTAACTACATGAGTAGGCATTTCGACCCTGTCATTCAGAGAGACGATGACAGCATTACTAAGGAAGGAAATTTCAACCCAAAAAACTTAGCAAACATTGCCCAACTCCATCTCTCACCATGATGTTCATCAATACTTTGTCGGATACTTATCACTATTTACTATTTTGATCCTGATCATCTTAGTTCTACTGAAACAAAGGAACATAAAGACTATCGGATCTCCAAGCGACCCACCAAATTGTTATCTGTGCAGCTTCTACTGGTGCTCTCCTCACATTCCTAAAACCAACGGCAGAATAAACGATATTGTAAGCATTATCATGTATCATTGCTTTTTCCCACCAAATTGTTATCGTAAGATGGACTGTCGTAAGAAGAGAGAACTAAGGAAGGAGGGGACTGTAGTGGAGAGTTGTGGAAAACAGAAAGAAGAAGGGGGGGGGGGTGTGGGGTGAAAATTATAAATAGTCGATAGAGATAGAGGACTAAGCGAGACAGAGTTGTTAATGGGATCGGTTGTGAAATAAGGTCGAAATGTCTACTCATGTAGTTAGGGACGCCACTAACTTGCTAGTCTTTTAGCCGATATAAAAAGAGACATTCGTTGGTTGTGTTGAGATACGAAGCAGTGAAAAAGGATTTATCATCGATGGAGTCCAGTGCAGTTGAGGCAAATTAAAATAGCCGAAAAGAAGGATGTCGTCAAGGGAGTCAGAAGTGTCGATTATTTGGTCAATGGTATCAATAATAACTTGGTAGTATTCAATGCGTTAGGGCGGTAATATGTAACAACACATAACGTACTGGGACCTACGGGGGAGTGTTATTTTAATTATATATCGAAAGGGAGAGCGTGAGATTGGCGCAAAACAGCACGGGTTTTCAAGCGTAGGTCTCTTACGTTCTGGTTGTAGAAGGTAATAGGATATTTATGATCGGATGTAGGGGTTGGTGGTTCAAGTGCCGTCAATGGTAGAGAATTAGGCACGAACAAATTTGTTTTTTTAAACAAGGATCCGTTTTAGGTTACCAGGGGGTGGCAGAAGGGTATCAAGAATAGGGGTATAAGACGAATTGTTTGAGAAGGAAGGTGTATTGGAAGTGGATTTGGATGAGGGATTGGATACGCCGTTTGATGTGGGGTTAATAATATGAGGGCTAATGAAATTAGGGTATTTAGATCGTTTTGAGATCAAAATTAGGGAAAGAATTTTTTGTATGGGCATATGTCGATGGTAGTTGAGAAAAACATGAATTAATCGTAATAGGAGACATGAATATAAGTATACAGTATAATTACTCAGAAACAGTCCAATCATACCAAGATATGCTGCTAGCTAATGGTGTAATAAAATCTACCATCAGAAGAGATTTTGCACGACGAACAAGCACAAGCATAAGGCTTCAATAAAATCTGGAGTAATTGAATATGACATATCTCATCACTACGCACTAATATTTAGAGTACTCCAGAAGCAATAACAATGAAAATACCCAAAAGGGAAACAGTACTCATAGATAGAAAAAAAACAAAAAAAAAAACATTTTTTATGTTAATTCTCTAATATCCAAAAGTATACTGAATTTCGCTATAATTGCTGAAATATAACAACACATACGAAGTACTGCAACCCAACAACAAAACAAACCCAATCGTAAAGCAAGCAGCGGCAGTACTGTCACCGGAAATATAAATGTGTTTAATAAATCAATTCAATAAAATCGGGCTTTGGGAAGTGGGTTAAAAATTAATCACAAGATGTGACCAGCCAGCCAGCCAGTCCGCGAGCTACGGGCACGCGAAGTTAATATAGAGAATTTAATAAATCATGCCATCAGTAACACAGATTGGTCAGAACTCCTAAATATAGAAAACCCAAGTGAGTGCTACGATAAAATGGTAGAGATCATTCGGATAATATACAGGGTGTACCAGAATTCGTGGCACAAAGGAAGCAGGGTGATAGCGGAGGTCTTTTCAACCAAAATAGCATACGCCGCCACTAAAAAATTAATTTAAAAAAAACCAACAGTTCTTTTGTTTATGTTTATTTTTTAATACGATCTGGAAGATTGTGCCTTTCCAATAAAGTTGTTTTTATAAACTTTATTATCTTCTGTCAAATTAAAACAATAGATTAGTGATGTCTTTTTGTTTCCCAAAATGTTTTGATTGATTTTTAAGTAGCTCTGGCGGAAAAACAATGTACTGCAAAAAGTTGACCGACTATCAGAAAAACTTGCGACATTAATGCAGATTCGTGAATGGTATCACGCATAGGAATATTCAAAACAGAATGGCACTGAAAGAGAAGACAGGAAAATGAAACCAAATAACAATTGAATAGACACAGAACTAATAAATGCATGTAAATTTAGAGAAAATTGTAACTATAATAAATTGAAAAACAAAGAGGAAATCAAGACTACGTACGAACACCAGTACAAAAAATTTAGAAATAAGTTAACAAGAAAATAATGTTTAGAGTTTACTATAGATCATAATTTTATGCAAATAAAAATAACAATAAAAAAATGTAGAAGCTTATAAATTACCTAATAGAAGAACAAAAAGCGTTGATGATCAAATATTGGCAAATTTTAAAGATGAGGCTGAATCGATCGTTGATGATTTTGCTAACCATTTTGCAAATGAAACCCAACGCGTAGTTGTTATATATTTAATTTACACAAATTTCTTTCGATATAATTACTATTTCTTTTATTTGTTCAAAATTCTTTTTATATATTAAGATTTGATTTAAACACGTCATTCTTTCATGTTGTTTCGAGGAAAAGTAACAATCAAAAAGAGCGAGCAAATATCTGTGAAGCATGACGTATTGAAGTATTGGATTTAGGAATAGGATAGATAAAAATTGGTGGGAAAAGGCAATGATACATGATAATTCTTACAATATCGTTTATGGTGCCGTTGGTTTTAGGAATGTGAGGAGAGCACCTGTAGAAGGTGCACAGATAACAATTTGGTGGGTCGCTTGGAGATCCGATAGTCTTTCTATTCCTTTGTTTCAGTAGAACTAAGATGATCAGGATCAAAATAGTAAATAGTGAAAAGTATCCGACAAAGTATTGATGAACATCATGGCGAGAGATGGAGTTGGGCAATGTTTGCTAAGTTTTTTGGGTTGAAATTTCCTTCCTTAGTAATGCTGTCACCCGTGTAAAAATTGTGGTCATTTATCGTCATGGTTGTTTGCTTTATGACGCAGTTTGAAGCTAGTTTTAAAAGTCCTACTCATTGTAGTTCCGTAGTTGAAATAGTAGACCCAAATAGTATAGACAGTACTTCTTCTTGTTGAACGGCAAATATCCAATGATTAGGATTGTGAAGTTGGATCCATATCTTTCCAGGATTGATGAACTTAAGAACACAGAATGATGATAGCTGCCTTTTATGGTTAAGCATATCAATTTCGCATCTATTCTCGATGGAATGCGTATTGAAAATTGGATGTCGCTGCTTGCAGATATATTTTCTTTCATCGGTGTTTATACAGCTCTGGTATTCCGTTTGTGAAAATGCAAAATGTTGGTCTCTATACGGAGTTATAGCCAAAAACGACGTTAATGGTTGGAGAAAGATGAAGGAGTTATTTTGCTGAACAGGCAATGGTATTAGTTTGAACAGCTGGAATATCTGAGTATTTAATAACGGCAGTTTGACGCGAAACAAAATTGCCGCTGATGTTACTCATGTTTTAACTCTTAGCAGCTCGTACAGTTAAGGAAGGTTGTATTCGTCGTATCCAGGCAGTGTTAATGTGGTTGGTATCATCTTGCGAATTTTGTCCAGTTCCGTTAAAAGTTGTCTTGGGGAAAGTAGTAGAGGATTTATTCTTCCTTGATGTGTGTCGGATATTACCTCGAGAATTGCTATTTGAGTTCGTTGAAAGCGGTCCATTATTTGAGTAATATAGATGGTGACATAGTTAAACACTTCTGTTCTCTGTGACGTTTGATTACGTTTGATCATGGAATCATAATTTATTGTTTGTTGCTGTTTAACAATACTAAACTGTTCCTTTATAGACGTTAATTAGTTATTAAGAACGTTGCTTGTTGATTCAATAATAGAAGTTTGATTTTTACTTAAGTCCAGTAGATGTTTTTCATTGTTGTAGGCCATCTGAATATTGTCTTCTATGTATTGAGCATACTCTTGTCTTGGTCAAGAACCCCAAAAAGTTTGTTCGCGACTGTGCCAATAAAATCAACCAAAACGAAAATGTCAACCCATCACACGCGTAGTTCGCGACACGCCTCTCACGCAAAATATAAAAAATGCTATTTGGACTTATTTTCAACACATCACACGAGCCACACGCTACACGCGACGCACGCCTCACGCGGAATGTACAAAATGCTATTTTGGACTTAAATACTCACAAAATTTCAGCACTCTAAATCGTGTGGTTAAAAAGGACCTCAAAAAAGGTGAAAACACAAAAATTACAACCCATCACACACGTCGCACGTGGAATAAAAAAATGCTATTTTGGATTTAGATACTCACAAAATATCACCCTTCTAAATCGTGTGGAAGGTGGGTAAAAAGGACCTCAAATAAGTCGAAAAAACAAAAATTTCAACCCATCACACGGGACACGCGACGCATGTCTCACGCGGAGTATAAAAGATGCTATTTAGGACTTAGATATTCACAAAAATTCAGCTCTCTAAATCGTGTGGAAGGTGGTTAAAAAATACATCAATAAAGTCGAAAAAAAAACAAAAATATCAACCCAAACGCAACACGCCGCACGCGTCTAACGCGGTATATAAAAAATGCTATTTCGGACTTAGATACCCACAAAAATGCAGCTCTCTAAATCGTGTGGAAAGTGGTTAAAAATGACCTCAAAGAAGTCGAAAAAACAAAATTTTTAACCCATCACAAGCGCTACACGTGACACGCGTCTCACGCGGAATATAACAAAAGCTATTTTGGACTATACTCACAAATTTCAGCTCTCTAAATCGTGTGGAAGGTGGTTAAAAAGGACCTCAAATAAGTCGGAAAATAAAAAGTTCAACCCATTACACACGCCACGTGACACGCGTCTCACGCGGAATATAAAAAAAAGCTATTTTGGACTATACTCACAAAATTTCAGCTCTCTAGGTCGTGTGGAAGGTGGTTAAAAAAGGCCTCTAAGTAGTCGAAAATATAGACAAAAAGGGGTCAAGTCAACTTAAATAAAAGCTTTTATAAAATTATAATAAAGTATAAGTTTATTGTTAGATGAGAAACCTACATAAACATTTCTACCGACACAGAACCTACGAAAACACTGGACAAAACTACAGACTATCACAAAATAATAACAGATACAGCTATAGACAGCCAAGCAACTATTTCAAGCAAAGTAATAACAACACACCATGCACAACAACTCAAATTACAACCAGCGACCAAATCGTTATATAAGAACGATACGAATGATTGAGAAATGAATGGAACAATTATGAAGTATATGGCTACATATCAAAGATATATCGACCATTACACGCGCCACGTGACACGCGTCTCACGCGGAATATAAAAAAAAGCTATTTTGGACTATACTCACAAAATTTCAGCTCTCTAGGTCGTGTGGAAGGTGGTTAAAAAAGGCCTCTAAGTAGTCGAAAATATAGACAAAAAGGGGTCAAGTCAACTTAAATAAAAGCTTTTAAAAAATTATAATAAAGTATAAGTTTATTGTTAGATGAGAAACCTACATAAACATTTCTACCGACACAGAACCTACGAAAACACTGGACAAAACTACAGTCTATCACAAAATAATAACAGATACAGCTATAGACAGCCAAGCAACTATTTCAAGCAAAGTAATAACAACACACCATGCACAACAACTCAAATTACAACCAGCGACCAAATCGTTATATAAGAACGATACGAATGATTGAGAAATGAATGGAACAATTATGAAGTATATGGCTACATATACGACCATAAATTGATAGATGAATACTTTAATGCAAAAACGACTACAAGAAGGGCAAACTTAATACGAACGCCGATGTTTTATCTATGGTACAGATTGACTCCGACATCTTAAAAGAAATGATACCAATAGAAGCCAACGAAAAGGCAAAGAAAACACTCGTAATAAAGGGCATGTCTTATAAAGGCAAAATAATAAACCAAAAACAACCAATAAAAATTAAAATTGTTTATGTAAATTCTCTAATTGATACACAATGTGCAAAGTTTGAGTAAAATCGGATAGCATTTTAAAAAAATAATTTGGGAGCCCCCTTACCCTGATCACTCCAACATTTTTACACAAAGTGTTTCCATCGGAGATACACATGTGTATAAAATTTGAAGAAAATCGGGTACTTTTTTATAAAAACTTTATGGGTGTCCCCCCGACCCCAGGCACGATAACTACCAAACTTTTACAAAAAGTGTTGTCCATCGGAGATACACATGCGTATAAAATTTGAAGAAAAAGGGTAAATTTTGTAAAAAATTTGTATGGGAGCCCCCCGACTCCGAGGCCCGAGGGGCACCAAATTTTAAAGAAAGTATTGTCATGGGAAATATATTTGTGTACAAAGTTTGAATAAAATTGGGCTTTAGGAAGTGTGTTGAAAATTGATCACAAGATTCTGTCCACCAGCCAGCCAGCCAGCCACGGACACGCGAAGTTAATATAGAGAATTTAAAAATTCGGAGAAATGAATCTCTCAACTGAAGCCTGTAACCCGGCCAGTACAACTTGAAATATGGGAATGCACGTCCATCAATGATATCAAAATTATAAATTTACAGTCGATTAAAATATACATAAATGTTAGATAAATATATATAATAAAGACGTGCATGTTGGTTGTAGTGATAACTCAGCGAATCTAGATTATACACTGAATAAGCTAGCATAAAGGATGAATAAAGAGAATATAAAAGAATTAGAGCTTGAAAATAATGACGAAATATTGACAGGTACAGCAGAACAATTTAAAGAAGCATATGCCAAAGTAAGAATTAAGAGCAAGTATACCAATTTAAAGAAGCATATGGAAAATAGGAATTAATAGCAACTATCCCAATTTAAGGCGGTCAGCCATCAGCAGAGTAGGGCGAATAACACAGAATGCTTCAGAAATGCATGTGGCCGCAACTATCTCTGACTGGTGGAAGATCGATCAAGCCTCCACGTGGTGGCCGCTGGTACTTTTCCTCCAGTACAGTGTAATGAAGAAAAGAGGTCACAGCGCGCGCCTTTTACGGTATGCTGGCGACAACAAAATTCTCTATAATTTTTGGTTCGCTTTGGCGACCTGGAATAGCTTTCTGTGTAAATGTGTGCCAAGACGATGGTGATATATTCTGTCATCAATGGCTTGGTACAGTTGCATTATAAATCGTCTAGTTCATTTTGCATTACGATTGGAATTCTCCATCGTGTGACTTTGTTTCTCGAATGATCGAATGCCACGTCGTCAAGCGTGCCTTTTGCGTCTCGTCCATACACCCAGAGAGAGTTTGTCTGGCAAGGAACTGTAGCATCATACGATACTTACGGCCAATCACTCTTTTGCCTGATTCTGGTGTGATATGCAACGAAGGTAATTCACACACACTGACATAAACGAAGCTAAAGCATTCTTAAATTCCAATGCATCACAAAAGTATTACAACAACAACCAAACCTGTTGTACTTGTTGCGGTGACCTACGAGAATTCGAATGGGAAGAAAAGGCAGTCGATATTTGGCCATCAACGAGTAGCGTCGTCAGCTCTTGTTTTTTTGACTACATGTGCGGTGCGCAAGCTGTCGCTTGGCGAAAAGTTTTTGGTTCCGAAAAGTACGGCGGTCCGATGGACGCCTAATTGGGAAGAGTGGAAAAAAAGTTAAATTTAAATCGCGACATCATGGAACTGTGCTATTGGGTCCAATAAACTTGGGCAAGTGGGGCTCCACAAGCTAGTCAGTGCCCTGTGAATCGATGTGCAATTATCTAGCGAACTCTTCCCTTTGGAAAAAAAGAGGAAAGCCATAACGTGTTTATACGTTTGGGCTGAACCCACCAAATTTATAGAAAGCGTCCTTGTATCAAGGTGCAGAACCCTAAAATGGCCAGTCAGGCACCAGTGATGTAGGTGCCGACTTAATAAAAAGAACAAATAACCTCCCGACACAAAAGTGGAAAAATTTCCGGCCCACCCTCGTGTGTTCGTCATGAATTTTCTTTTGTGCAGCACGTGCATTTTTTTATTGAACGAGGCCGAGACTCTTTGGGTACAGTCCCGCCAAGCAAATTGTGACCGACGTACAGGCGTCGCCCGAATTCACAACGTCATGGCAGCTGCCGAAGGCTACGATAGCAGATTCTCAAAAATGTCCATTATGGTACTGTGCCACATCATAGGTTAGCCGATGCACATCACCAAGGAGCTACCGCGTCATTCGTTAGGATATCCACCTGGTGCCCCAAGGAGATGCCCAATCCCATACCGGAATCAGGATTCAATTTGGCCTTCTGCTCATCATATCGACTAACTTTCGTGTATTCACATGGTTCTTGGAACCATTTTTATTTTATTCTTTTGTGTGGTTTTTTCATGATTAGTTCCTTTTTTTTTGTATGCTTATCAGCCGGACGGACATTCTGGCAAATTATCGATAACCGCAGAGTCGATCGATAGCATTCCGATTGCTTTAGTGTACGCGTTTTTTTTCTTGCCTTTTGAATGCCCCGATTATGGGCATATGAATCGGGTTGTTCGGGTTGCATGGTATTTATATATACACACTCCTTTCTATCTCCTTTTTTCTATCATTTGCGACCGGCGTCGCTAATAATAGCTTAAGCATTTTGAACTGCGTTTGTTGTTAATTCGCAACGGCGTAATACCGGTTGTATTCCGCCAGCATATATATATATAAATATATATATATATATATATACCGCAACCTTACGAGATGTTCGTACCTTCTCTTGTGTATTGTTAAATTATAATACCGAATAGGATTTAGGATATTTTTTTTTATTTTTTTTTATATAATAAGCCACGAAATTGTTAATCCAACATGAAAACTACCTGAGTTTTTTTCTTGTGGCTCTTCTTCCTTACAGCTGGTAAAATGTTGGTTCGGGGTCGCTAGGGGTTAAGCCCTTAAGGGGGTTCCACCACACCGGGAACCCGAAGGCAGGGAGGGTATAGAATACGGTAGGGAAATCGCCTACCAGGTGAAAGCTACCGAAGACCCATCAAATGCCTCAAGATATCCCGTTAGCTCGTAAACTCACTTCGTTGACTTTCCTTTATTTCAGATACCTTGTTCCTTTTCTTTCTTGGTTTTGCATTAAATTTCGCTTAGCACGCTACACAATTATTTATGTATGGACATGGGCGTTTATGGTATTCCGGATTCCAAGACCCCACCCCAATAGGCGACGAGCTAGCCAATGGTAACCATAGCGTGCACCCGGAGCTTGGATACCGCCCTTCTTCCTGGCGAAGGAGGTTATACGCTCACCACCTCAAGCCATTAACTTCTAGGTACAGGTTGTTTGAGGGGAGTTTCCTTACACATGGGACTCAACTTAAACCCTATCGCTGGAATCGGCTATAAATTACAACATCGTGAGGTGGGCATGGATCCGAAGCATCCATCAATGTTCCCCATTCACTTCATGAGGTGGTAAACACAATCTTAACATGCGTTTCATTACATAAATTGGCGCACAACGTGGGGTTCGACTGGGTTTGCATTTTTGCAGATTCGGTTGTGGCCCGAAGGGGTATACTGCTAGTAGATCTTTTGGAGTCCCCAAACTTTTCCATTTTTAATTTCCCCTTAGATTAATACACATACCTACATGGTATTTTCTTCGTTCCGGTGCTTGACGGAGAATGGAGTCTTGACTAGCAGGTAATCCAGAAGCCAAACTTTTGGTGGATACTTGACCATGGATCAATGCTTGTGAATTGTAAAATAATATCATTTAGCGACTCGCACCGGATCCCTTCTCTATCATTTGTGTTCTTCCGCGTTTAAGGGATGAATGAACCTCCTTTTTATTTTTTTTTTTTTGAATTACAAATTTTTCCTCGTGGTGGATGTGCTGACCAAGGGATTTAAATTTATCCTGTTCTCGTTGCAGCTCACAATAATTTCACCTATCAAAATTTTCTTTGTTGCTCGCAAATATAGACTTTTTTTTAGTATCCTTCTAATACGTCTTCGAAGAAGGATCCGGTTCTTTCTCGTGTTCTTTCTTGGTGCCTCAGGGGATGGCCCGAGAGAGTCGAAGATCAATTCAAACCATTCTGGATACGTCGGTCCGAATTAAGCTGTATTAAAGACTGCATATTATGGGGACAACGCACGACAATACCATCGTGCTATCGTCAATCAATATTAGTCTCATTACACACCGCACATCCAGGAATTGTGCGTATGAAGAGTATGGCGAGAAGTTACGTATGGTGGCCATACATTGACGACGACATTGAAAAGATTGTTCGATCATGCAAACCGTTTCAGGAAAACCGGCCCGAGAATCCCCAAGCTCCCATTCAATTTTGGGAAGAAGCGAAGAGACCATGGTGTAGAGTCCATATTGACTTTGCAGGGCCATTCCAAGGTAAGGTATTCTTTATTTTGGTCGATTCCTTTTCCAAATGGTTAGAGGTGCAAATAGTGTCAAGCACATCAACGAATTGCGCACTCAGCGTACTTCGCTCGATCTTCGCTGCTCATGGCATTCCAGAAATGATTGTGAGTGATAATGGCACAGCATTTACTTCAGCAGACTTCAAGATGTTCTGCGAAAATAACGCAATTCAACATACACTGGTTGATCCATTCCACCCGTCGTCTAACGGACAAGCAGAGCGCATGGTACGCGAGACAAAGGACTACCTAAAGAAGGAGCCAACGGGGGACATCCATAAGCATTAGTCGATATTCTTATTGCACCATCACGCAACACCGTCAGCGAGTACTGGGAAGAGTCCGGCTGAGCTTCTGTTCAACCGCCGAATTGGTACATATTTTGACAGAGTGCATCCAGATTCAATACCAATGAACAAGAAGAAAGTCACTACGAACGATCTACAACCTCGCGAATTAAATGGATACCAGCACTAGTTACCGAAACCACTGCACCTGTTTCTCACCGTTTTAAATCTTCCTTTTAGAATAATTCAGTATGTTTTTTTAAGACATTATTTGGTTTATTCTGGTGTAGTGCCTGTCAAGATGCTTGTGGAAGTGCAGAGGTTTTGGAAGTAATATTCTTCCCGAATCATCGCTAGGAACACAGCCCGTTTAGCTCACTACATCGGATTCCTTTACTATCATTTGTGTTCGGACGCGATTCATGGATGAATTCCTATTTCCCTGGAATTACGGACATTTTGCTATCTGCGGCGGTTCTGTCCAAAGGCTTTCGGGCTCATTTTGAGTTCGTTACCGTTCACAGTAACTTCACCTATTAAATCATTTACCTTACTCGAATAATTCTCTTAAAGGATCATTGTTCCTCCTAAAGGGCGATCCTTTCTTCTGTTCTGGATGAGATCATAGACTAGGTCTTCCGGAATTGCTGGTGTCTGACCCTAGTTTTGATGCTTGACCGTAGATCTAGCCTTGAAGGACACCTCACTCCAAATCCCTTTTCCTTTCGTCGGTTCTCTGCCGCGGGTGGAGTCGAATCTGATGTGCTTCTGTGAATTGCAGGCGTCTTGCACTAGTGGGACGACCTGATTTGAAGACTATCGGATCAGCTGAACCCCTAACAGAATCCGATCATGTCAACTTTAAGGTTCTTTAAGTTTATGACTTTATTTCTTTCTCAAGCGATGCATTGTTGGAAATACCAGGGACCACTTGCGTGAACCTTGGACCAGAATGTCATTGGCTGAGAAAATTAGTTCATTATTAACTGAATGCATCATACTTTGGAATTCCTGGTTTTTGGCTACGTACGAATACTAGACTAGAGTTCTGGTGGCATTTTTTTCGCTAACTTTGATGTTAGAGTGTGTTTTTGTGAGTATTTTCTTGAGGATACTTATTTTATCTCTAAATACTTCCCTTTTCTTAATCACTACCCAATGCTTTCTGGAATTTCCAGGTATTGCGCTATGCAGACCTTGGACTAGGATGTCATTGTGGCCTTTGTATACATAAACCTAACGTGGATAATTTCGCGTTATTCATTTTATATATTTTTTTTAATATCCTGACGCTTGATGTGTGTCATACGCCGGACTACTACAGAAATACCTTGCTGGAAGGAGAAGAGGCACATAAATTTTAAAACTTGTTGTTTATTGGAAATTAATTATTAGAAATCGTGAGGGTTTATATGTTTGACTTGAGTTTTAATAGTAACTAATCAATTATCAGTATTAGTATTATCGCCAGTATTTTAGCGCTTATCGTTTTGGGATTTGAAAAAAGGGAAAGGATTTTCTTTTATATTTTATCGCCTTTACGATCGTATCGTAAGTGTTAACCTGGATCTGCAGGATATTATCGTTTAGTTTAAAATTTCGGTATTCAAAACCTGTTGGTTAAGTTATCAACTTTCATAGTTTTATAATTGTTTCCATTGATTCCTTTGGGGTTTGGGACGGAATTTTTTTTTTGGGGTCTTGCTTCTGGTTTTGGCTTAAACAAAACCAGAGTCCGACATTGGATTTTTGTTGTTGTTGTTGGTTACTTATCGCTGGTACTGCTTGTGCCAAGGTAATTGCTTTGAAGCAATTGTTTAGATATTTTGGGTTGTGTTGCGTATTTCGGGCGTTGAGTTTTGGGGTGAATTTTCGTCACCATGTTCACTGTTCGTAGTGATGAGGATCTGAGGCGGCTCAATCCTAGCGTCGCTTGCCAAGTGTGCAAGGCTGAATTAACTCCTGAAATAGAAAGCTCGATTACTGTTTGCGATCATGTGTTCCACAAAACGTGTATCGAGGAGTTTTTGAAGACTTCGGACAAATGTCCCAATTGCAAAGCGATATGCCAGGGTGAGGATCTGAAGCCTATCGAAATCTCCGTCACGTACGCCACTGATGCTGCGAATGGTAGAAAACAATTTGGCAAAAAGACACCACCATATAAGGGAGCAATTCCAGAGACGATGCAAACACGAAGTACGAACACTGGTATGAAGAGTAAGGCCAAAGGACGAAATCCGTTGGACTGGACTTTAAATGGTAATTCTGCCAATGGCAATCCTAGACGGAATCCTGGGCTAAATCACCGGGATGAGGAGGACCTTTTTGAAGACACTCGAGGAATCTCTGGTCTTCGTCCGATTTCGAGTGCGGAGAAAAGCTTAACGACCGAGGACGTCAAGGCTTTGATTGACACAGCCTGGAAGCAACAGAAGACGAAGATGTTCGATTGTCTGACCAGTAAAATGTCCGTCGTTGTTGCCTCTAACATGCAGCGGTGTTTTGAAAATCTTAATCGTCAATCTACCGGAGTTTGTCCTAGCCACATGGGTGTTCCACTAAATGGTCCTGAGGATTTCTCTCGTAATCCTCCTTTAACGGTTTCGAATGCGGACATGGAGAAGGAATTTCCATCAAATTCACGCAGCGTTTCGTTTGCTCCCGATTTTTCGTCGAACAATGGTCGTTCACTTGATTTAAGCAAGTCCGATCGTATCACCAGTTTGATACAGAAATGGCAGATACGATTCGATGGTTCGGTAGACAGTCTCACTGTTGACGAGTTTTTGTGTCGCATACAGGTTCTAACGAACCAGAATTTGTACGGAGATTTTTCGTTGATCTGTAACAATTTTCACATGCTACTTCATGGTAAAGCGCGAGAGTGGTTTTGGCGTTATCATCGGGGCGAGCTCAGTTGTAATTGGTTTGACCTTTGCGAAGCATTGCGAACGCAATACAAGGATTGTCGCACAGATTACGATCTCCTGGAGAGTATTCGGTCAAGGAAGCAGAGAGATCGTGAAACTTTCGATGAGTATTTCGATTCCATTTCGGTATAGACGAACCGATTGAACTCGCAAATAAACGAAAAGGAACTCGTTGAGATCATATCCCGTAACCTTAGACCGGATATTCGACATGAGATCCTATATCTGACAATTGACTCTGTAGCGCAACTTCGTGATATCTGCCGTAAACGTGAACGATTCTTCGCGGAAGTTAATCGTGGTTTTACTGGATTTCGGAACCAGATTCCCCGTCGTAACATCTCCGAGGTTGAAGTCGATCGTGTATCTCCAAATGAAAGTTGTCTGACACCAAATATTGAAAGCGAAAATTGTGCTCTAGCTGGGGGTAGTAGTCCTGTTTGTTGGAATTGTGACGATTGTCTGAAGGAACGGCGGATCTTCTGCTATGGATGCGGTGCCGTTAATATCTTCAAACCCAATTGTACTAGATGTAGGACGACGGGAAACTTCCGAACTGGTGTGGCTCAGCTTCGGCAGCGAAACCCACACCCCAAGTAAAGTCAATTTTGGATGCTATTCCAACTAACGACACGAGTTTTCTTGTCATAAATGGTGAACCCAGTGTTTCCATCGCCCTGCTTGTAAACAAGGAAGATAAAACGACTGCCAAAGCCAATAGTAGAAGACCGATTTTGTTTCCAATCAAGCCCTACCATGATCGCTTCGACCTGTATCAGAGAGCCCGTGCTCGAATTTTTGCAGAAGACACACCTGCGGTGAGGCGGAAGATTAAGCGTTCAACTCTTAGGTTGCGAACATTTTGGAAGTCGGTGATGCAAAGCCGCCAGAGATTTGTAGATGCAATCGTTAACAGGGGAGACGATGTTCGATCGTATGCAGAGGTGAGATTTTTAGACCGGACTTTGCTGGGACTGCTCGACAGTGGTGCCACCATAAGTTGTATAGGTTCGAGGCTAGCAGATGGTAATTGGAGGGATGGTCGCGATGTGAAAAGGTTTGCAAGTAGCAATAAAACGGCTGATGGTAATCGTCAACCAGTAAAGGGAAAAGTCTTGGCTAAGATTGAGTTTCGAGGACAGATTCGAGAAATTGAACTGCATCTTATTCCCAACCTTTCTCAGGATTTGTACCTTGGAGTCGATTCCTGGAGAGCGTTTAATTTAGCGCCCGGAATCATTAGCAAGGTACAACATAGCTTGAACGTCGAGGTGGACAAAGGTACTAACACCAGCTCACTCGTTTTGACGACCGGTCGGTTGAACAGATTGGAAGTGGTGAAGTCACGTTTTCCTTCTTTCGATAAAGATGGATTGGGAAAAACAACCCTGGTTGAACACGTTATCGATGTTCAGGATGCAAAGCCAATAAAGCAGCAGCGGCATTATCCAGTATCTCCGGCTATCGAGAGATTGATTTTTGCGGAACTGGATGAAATGCTAGCTCAAGGGATCATCGAGGAATCCAAAAGTTCCTGGAGCTCGCCTGTTGTGTTGGTACGTCAACCAGGGAAGGTCCGACTCTGCCTGGACTCGCGGAAAGTCAACGCGGTGACGGTAAAGGACGCTTATCCCTTACCTCATATTAATGGAATCTTAGGTCGATTACCGCCTGCGGAGGTTTTTACGAGTCTGGATTTAAAGAAAGCTTTCCACCAAATTCCTTTGGAGTTAGGATCTCGTAACAAAACCGCTTTCACCGTTCCCAATAGACCTTTGTATCAATATCGAGTGATGCCATTCATACTATGTAATGCTCCCCAGACTCTCTGTCGACTTATGGACCAAGTCATTCCATCTTACCTTAGAGATTTTGTATTCGTTTATCTTGATGACCTGCTGGTCATCACAGAGACTTTCGACAAAGATATGTTGGTTCTGGAGGAAGTCGCCTTACATTTGCGGAAGGCTGGTCTGACGATCAATGTGGGGAAAAGTAAATTCTGTTTGAGAGAAGTCAAATACTTGGGATATGTAGTCGGAAATGGAGTGTTAAAGGTAGATCCAGACAAACTCGTTGCTATAACTGAGTTTCCGGCGCTCGTGTCTGTTCGACAACTGAGACGTTTTCTTGGTATGGCGGGCTGGTATCGTCGCTTCATAAGCAATTTTTCGATGGTATCTCATACTCTCACAGAATTACTCAGAAAGTCAAAATCCTTCAATTGGTCGGACCAAGCCGAAGAAGCTTTTAACGAGCTGAAAAGAAGACTGACTTCTGCACCTGTACTTTCGGACTTTAGTAGACCCTTTATCCTGCAATGCGACGCGAGTCAGGATGGAATTGGCAGTGGCGATGAAGTTCCTGTGGCTTTCATGTCACAAAAATTAAATAAGGCCCAAAGGAACTACAGTGTTACTGAGCAAGAATGTCTGGCAGTTGTTTTAAGCATCAAGAAATTCCGCGCTTACATTGAGGGACAGGAGTTTACAGTGATCACCGATCACGCAAGTTTGCAATGGTTAATGAGGCAGACTGATCTCAGCGGCAGATTAGCGCGTTGGGCTTTGAAGTTACAGGGCTTCGCATTTTCGATTAAACATCGCAAGGGGTCTGAGAATGTTGTTCCAGATACCCTATCCCGAGTGCATTCTGATGAGCTGTGTGAATTTAGCGAGGTAGGTCCCGAAATCGACTTAGACTCTGCGGAGTTTGATAGTTCTGAATATGGAATGATAAAAACCAAAATTTTGGCTAACCAGAGCAAGTTGCCTGAACTTAAAGTTATGGGGAAATACTTGCACAAGCGCACAGAATTTGCCTCCGGTAGGGATGAACAAGAAAATGATTCCTGGAAGCTTTGGGTGCCTCGATCGTTGACCAACGAAGTCATCCAGCATGCCCGCTGTCGTCTAACTGGTGCTCATGGAGGTATCGGAAAGACCACCGAGCGGATTAAGCGATACTTCTTCTGGCCACATGTGTCGAAACAAATCAAAGAATACGTCTTGAATTGTGTCACGTGTAAGTGCATCAAACCTTCCAACGTTGTATTACGTTCACCAATGGGTCAGCTGGTACAATCAGCCCGACCTTTTCAGCGTTTATTTATAGATTTGTTAGGTCTTTATCCTCGAACTAAGTCAGGGGCTATCGGAATCTTAATCATCGTTGACCATCTATCAAAGTACCATTTTCTAAGAACACTTAAAAAGTTTTGCGCCTCGACTATATGCGAATATTTGGAGGATTATATCTTCCACACCTTCGGAGTTCCCGAGACCATCGTCACGGATAACGGCGTGCAATTTAAGTCAGCCACTTTCAACGCACTTCTTTTCAAGTATGGAATAAGGCATGTTTATACGGCCTTATATTCACCGCAGTCAAACGTATCTGAGCGCGTGAATCGCTCAATAATAGCCGCCATACGCGCGTATATCAAGGATGACCAGAAAGACTGGGACAAATGCCTCAGCGGCATCAGATGTGCATTGCGTAGCTCGTATCATACGTCTATTGGAGCCTCTCCGTATTACGTTCTCTTCGGACTAAATATGGTCCACCATGCAGACGATTATCGCTCGCTGCGTAGTCTGGATTTTTTGGATGACCACCAGGTTAATATCCTATTAAACTGGGAAACATTTGGGATAGAGTCCACGAACACTTAAAACGAGCTCACGAGACCAATACTCGTACGTATAACACTCGAATTCGCAATGTAAACTTCAGAGTAGGTCAGGAAGTTTTTAGGCGAAACGTCGCCCAGAGCAGTTTTCCCAAAGGATTCTGTGCGAAATTGGCACCGCTATTTTTACCAGCCCGCATTCGAGAGAAGAAGGGGAATTCATATTATGTTCTGGAGGATAGAGCGGGTAAACCATTGGGTACGTACCATGCTAAGGACATCAGACAATGAAGATTCCACTCAAGTACCCCTGTTCTCTATTCAAATAATAGAGCAAACCCTTCCTTGAGATTGAAGGTTGGCCTATTATTTGTTTTGTAATGGAGAAAAGAGGTCGCAGCGCGCGCCTTTTACGGTATGCTGGCGACAACAAAATTCTCTATAATTTTTGGTTCGCTTTGGCGACCTGGAATAGCTTTCTGCGTAAATGTGTGCCAAGACGATGGTGATATATTCTGTCCTCAATGTCTTGGTACAGTTGCATTATAAATCGTCTAGTTGGTTTTGCATTATGATTGGAATTTTCCATCGTATGACTTTTGTTCTCGAATGATCGAATGCCACGTCGTCAAGCGTGCCGTTTGCGTCTCGTCCATACACCCAGAGAGTTTGTCTGGAAAGGAACCGTAGCATCATACGATACTTACGGCCAACCACTCTTTTTCCTGATTCTGGTGTGATATGCAACGAAGGTAATTCACACGCACTGACATAAACGAAGCTAAAGCATTCTCAAATTCCAATGTATCACAAAAGTATTACAACAACAACCAAACCTGTTGTACTTGTTGCGGTGACCTACGAGAATTCGAATGGGAAGAAAAGGCAGTCGATATTTGGCCATCAACGAGTAGCGTCGTCAGCTCTTGTTTTTTGACTACATGTGCGGTGCGCAAGCTGTCGCTTGGCGAAAAGTTTTTGGTTCCGAAAAGTACGGCGGTCCGATGGACGCCTAATTGGGAAGAGTGGAAAAAAAGTTAAATTTAAATCGCGACATCATGGAACTGTGCTATTGGGTCCAATAAACTTGGGCAAGTGGGGCTCCACAAGCTAGTCAGTGCCCTGTGAATCGATGTGCAATTATCTAGCGAACTCTTCCCTTTGGAAAAAAAGAGGAAAGCCATAACGTGTTTATACGTTTGGGCTGAACCCACCAAATTTATAGAAATGGTCCTTGTATCAAGGTGCAGAACCCTAAAATGGCCAGTCAGGCACCAGTGATGTAGGTGCCGACTTAATAAAAAGAACAAATAACCTCCCGACACAAAAGTGGAAAAATTTCCGGCCCACCCTCTTGTGTTCGTCATGAATTTTCTTTTGTGCAGCATTTTTTTATTGAACGAGGCCGAGACTCTTTGTGACCGACGTACAGGCGTCGCCCGAATTCACAACGTCATGGCAGCTGCCGAAGGCTACGATAGCAGATTCTCAAAAATGTCCATTATGGTACTGTGCCACATCATAGGTTAGCCGATGCACATCACCAAGGAGCTACCGCGTCATTCGTTAGGATATCCACCTGGTGCCCCAAGGAGATGCCCAATCCCATACCGGAATCAGGATTCAATTTGGCCTTCTGCCCACCATATCGACTAACTTTCGTGTATTCACATGGAACCATTTTTCTTTTATTCTTTTGTGTGGTTTTTTCATGATTAGTTCCTTTTTTTTTATGCTTATCAGCCGGACGGACATTCTGGCAAATTATCGATAACCGCAGAGTCGATCGATAGCATTCCGATTGCTTTAGTGTACGCGTTTTTTTTTCTTGCCTTTTGAATGCCCCGATTATGGGCCTATGAATCGGGTTGTTCGGGTTGCATGGTATTTATATATAGACACTCCTTTCTATCTCCTTTTTTCTATCACTTGCGACCGGCGTCGCTAATAATAGCTTAAGCATTTTGAACTGCGTTTGTTGTTAATTCGCAACGGCGGCATACCGGTTGTATTCCGCCAGCATATATATATATAAATATATATACTACAATTATTGATACATATATAAATATATACCATACAGAAATTGGTACCTATAGACCTATATACTAAGTTCTATTATTTTGGGCTACGATAATAAAAATAAATTAGATTAAACTACATACTTTAAGGGATTAACCCCGTAACCCTTTGATTGTTTACACACGTTCCGCAGGTTATACATATATATATACCATACTGAAATTAGTACCTATGGACCTACATACTAAGTTCTATTATTTTCCTACAATAATAAAATTAACTAGTTAAACTACATATATTTTGGGAATTAACCCGCAACCTTACGAGATGTTCGTACCTTCTCTTGTGTATTGTTAAATTATAATACCGAATAGGATTTAGGTCGCTAGGGGTTAAACCCTTAAGGGGGTTCCACCACACCGGGAACCCGAAGGCAGGGAGGGTATAGAATACGGTAGGGAAATCGCCTACCAGGTGAAAGCTACCGAAGACCCATCAAACGCCTCAAGATATCCCGTTAGCTCGTAAACTCACTTCGTTGACTTTCCTTTATTTCAGATACCTTGTTCCTTTTCTTTCTTTGTTTTGCATTAAATTTCTCTTAGCACGCTACACAATTATTTATGTATGGACATGGGCGTTTATGGTATTCCGGATTCCAAGACCCCACCCCAATAGGCGACGAGCTAGCCAATGGTAACCATAGCGTGCACCCGGAGCTTGGATACCGCCCTTCTTCCTGGCGAAGGAGGTTATACGCTCACCACCTCAAGCCATTAACTTCTAGGTACAGGTTGTTTGAGGGGAGTTTCCTTACACATGGGACTCAACTTAAACCCTATCGCTGGAATCGGCTATAAATTACAACATCGTGAGGTGGGCATGGATCCGAAGCATCCATCAATGTTCCCCATTCACTTCATGAGGTGGTAAACACAATCTCAACATGCGTTTCATTACATAAATTGGCGCACAACGTGGGGTTCGACTGGGTTTGCATTTTTGCAGATTCGGTTGTGGCCCGAAGGGGTATACTGCTAGTAGATCTTTTGGAGTCCCCAAACTTTTCCATTTTTATTTCCCCTTAGATTAATACACATACCTACATGGTATTTTCTTCGTTCCGGTGCTTGACGGAGCATGGAGTCTTGACTAGCAGGTAATCCAGAAGCCAAACTTTTGATGGATACTTGACCATGGATCAATGCTTGTGAATTGTAAAATAAGATCATTTAGCGACTCGCACCGGATCCCTTCTCTATCATTTGTGTTCTTCCGCGTTTAAGGGATGAATGAACCTCCTTTTTTTTTTTTTTGAATTACAGATATCTTCCTCGTGGTGGATGTGCTGACCAAGGGATTTAAATTTATCCTGTTCTCGTTGCAGCTCACAATAATTTCACCTATCAAAATTTTCTTTGTTGCTCCCAAATATAGACTTTTTTTTAGTATCCTTCTAATATGTCTTCGAAGAAGGATCCGGTTCTTTCTCGTGTTCTTTCTTGGTGCCTCAGGGGATGGCCCGAGAGAGTCGAAGATCAATTCAAACCATTCTGGATACGTCGGTCCGAATTAAGCTGTATTAAAGACTGCATATTATGGGGACAACGCACAACAATACCATCGTGCTATCGTCAATCAATATTAGTCTCATTACACACCGCACATCCAGGAATTGTGCGTATGAAGAGTATGGCGAGAAGTTACGTATGGTGGCCATACATTGACGACGACATTGAAAAGATGCAAACCGTGTCAGGAAAACCGGCCCGAGAATCCCCAAGCTCCCATTCAATTTTGGGAAGAAGCGAAGAGACCATGGTGTAGAGTCCATATTGACTTTGCAGGGCCATTCCAAGGTAAGGTATTCTTTATTTTGGTCGATTCCTTTTCCAAATGGTTAGATGGTAAGAATTAAGAGCAAGTATACCAATTTAAAGAAGCATATGGAAAATAAGAATTAATAGCAACTATCCCAATTTAAGGCGGTCAGCCATCAGCAGAGTAGGGCGAATAACACAGAATGCTTCAGAAATGCATGTGGCCGCCACTATCTCTGACTGGTGGAAGATCGATCAAGCCTCCACGTGGTGGCCGCTGGTACTTTTCCCCCAGTACAGTGTAATGGAGAAAAGAGGTCACAGCGCGCCTTTTACGGTATGCTGGCGACAACAAAATTCTCTATAATTTTTGGTTCGCTTTGGCGACCTGGAATAGCTTTCTGCGTAAATGTGTGCCAAGACGATGGTGATATATTCTGTCATCAATGGCTTGGTACAGTTGCATTATAAATCGTCTAGTTCATTTTGCATTACGATTGGAATTCTCCATCGTGTGACTTTGTTTCTCGAATGATCGAATGCCACGTCGTCAAGCGTGCCTTTTGCGTCTCGTCCATACACCCAGAGAGAGTTTGTCTGGCAAGGAACTGTAGCATCATACGATACTTACGGCCAATCACTCTTTTGCCTGATTCTGGTGTGATATGCAACGAAGGTAATTCACACACACTGACATAAACGAAGCTAAAGCATTCTTAAATTCCAATGCATCACAAAACATTATTACAATTACAACAACAACCAAACCTGTTGTACTTGTTGCGGTGACCTACGAGAATTCGAATGGGAAGAAAAGGCAGTCGATGTTTGGCCATCAACGAGTAGCGTCGTCAGCTCTTATTTTTTTGACTACATGTGCGGTGCGCAAGCTGTCGCTTGGCGAAAAGTACGGCGGTCCGATGGACGCCTAATTGGGAAGAGTGGAAAAAAAGTTAAATTTAAATCGCGACATCATGGAACTGTGCTATTGGGTCCAATAAACTTGGGCAAGTGGGGCTCCACAAGCTAGTCAGTGCCCTGTGAATCGATGTGCAATTATCTAGCGAACTCTTCCCTTTGGAAAAAAAGAGGAAAGCCATAACGTGTTATAGAAAGCGTCCTTGTATCAAGGTGCAGAACCCTAAAATGGCCAGTCAGGCACCAGTGATGTAGGTGCCGACTTAATAAAAAGAACAAATAACCTCCCGACACAAAAGGGGAAAAATTTCCGGCCCACCCTCGTGTGTTCGTCATCAATTTTCTTTTGTGCAGCACATGAACTTTTTTATTGAACGAGGCCGAGACTCTTTGGGTACAGTCCCGCCAAGGATATTGTAACCGACGTACAGGCGTCGTCCGAATTCAGAACGTCATGGCAGCTGCCGAAGGCCGGATGGACATTCTGGCAAATTATCGATAACCGCAGAGTCGATCGATAGCATTCCGATTGCTTTAGTGTACGCGTTTTTTTTTTGCCTTTTGAATGCTCCGATTATGGGCCTATGAATCGGGTTGTTCGGGTTGCATGGTATTTATATATACACACTCCTTTCTATACGCTCGCCACCCCTAGCCATGAATATCTTATTTGTCACCTGGATGGGTTGTTTGAGGGGAGTTCCCTTACACATGGGACTCAACTTAACCCATTACTGAAATCGGTACCATATCATTGATGTGGGAATGGATCCGAAACATCAATCCATGTAACTCCACTCACTTCATGAGGTGGTAAACACAATCTCAACCTGTGTTCCATTACAACAGTAAAAGCGAAATGATCGGGCTAGTCCCTACAAAGTAAGGTTGGCCCGAGGCCAATAAACTCGCCCGTCAAAAACGGAAACCCAAATCAGCCTCGGATACACTGATGAACGACGACGACCACGGCAACGAAAATGGCTAAACGATTTAAGAATTTCCTCACAACAGCTAGTCTGTCCAAATATAATGCTAACATAATAGCAATTCAGGAGATGTAGGGGACGGGTAATGGTGTCTTACAGAATTCAGAAGAATATATTACAGCTGTTATACAAGATATTATGTGCTCGGGGGGGGGGGGGTTTCTAGTCAGCAAAAGAATGAAACCCACCGTTATCGGCTTTAAAGCAGTAAATGAATGGCTACGCACCCTTCGCGTGCGGGGTAGACTTAAAAACATAAGCCTCATAAACCTTCACGCACCTACAGAGGATTCCCCAGATGATGAAAAATAAAAATTCTTTGAATCAGTCGAACGGGAACTCCATGCCAGTCCTCAGCATATCATTCTGGGGGATATGAATGCCAAAATAGCTAGGGAGCCAGTATTCAGGCAGTACATTGGCACCCGTAGCTTACACGAGAACACTAGTGACAATGGAGAACGAGTTATAGAGATGGCAGCAAGCAATAATTTAGTCGTGATAGACCACGTGTTGATAGACCGCCACCATAATCAGAACCTAATGACGGTACGAACGTACCGAGGTGCCAGCGTCGACTCGGACCACTATCTTGTTGGTGTAGTGCTCGGAGCGCGGGTTGCAGCATCAAGAAAGACAGCATCCGAGTCAACACGGCTGCCCTTCGCAACGAAGAGGCCAGAAACAACTACGGTCAAGCGATAGGACTCGCCCTAAATGCAGAGAGAGTAAGTCCTGCGGCTGATATGCCGGGCGTAGAAGAAAAATGGACACGCCTTAAGAATACTGTCATTAGTACTGCTGACTCCATCTTAGGCAGTAGACGTATAGATCGGACCGAGGACTCTACCAAAGAGTCCGCGGTATGACGCAATATACACCGCGTTACACATACTGCAAAGATAAAGAGGGTAATCTGATCGCCGATCTCAAGGCATCTTAGAGCCATGGGAAGATCACTCTCATGAGTTGCTTAATGGCCAGCTAACTGAGGAATTGGAGGCTTCACCAATGACCAAAGACCACACTCTGCTGCAGCCACCAAGCATAGACGAAGTAAGCAGAGCGATAATCGGCTAAAAAAAAACAAGGCCCCGGGATCAGATGGTATCCCAGTGGAGCTTATTAAAACAGGAAGCACCGCAATACACCAAACAATTCATGAACTAATAGTGCAAGTATGGGATGAAGAAGCGATGCCAGAAGACTGGCGAAGAGGCATCATGTGCCCCATATATAAGGAAGGAGATATCACAACCTGCAGCAATTATCGTGGTATAATGTTGTTGAGTACCGCGTATAAATTTTCTCCTCTATCCTTAAAAACAGGATAGCCCCATACGCTAAGGACATCATTAGTCTGCTCCAGTGCAGCTTCATCCCAGGCAAATCAACAACTGATCAGATTTACACCCTGCTGCACTTCACTGCATTCTTTTTATAGACTTTAAAGGCGCCTATGATAGCATAGTCAGAGTAGAACTTTATAAAGCCATGAGAGAATTCGGCATCACAAATAACATCATTCGTAGAAACCGAAGAGCTGTATAGGAAGTTTTCATCCAAATCGAACACACCGGGAACCCGAAGGCAGGGAGGGTATAGAATACGGTAGGGAAATCGCCTACCAGGTGAAAGCTACCGAAGACCCATCAAACGCCTCAAGATATCCCGTTAGCTCGTAAACTCACTTCGTTGACTTTCCTTTATTTCAGATACCTTGTTCCTTTTCTTTCTTTGTTTTGCATTAAATTTCTCTTAGCACGCTACACAATTATTTATGTATGGACATGGGCGTTTATGGTATTCCGGATTCCAAGACCCCACCCCAATAGCCAATGGTAACCATAGCGTGCACCCGGAGCTTGGATACCGCCCTTATTCCTGACGAAGGAGGTTATACGCTCACCACCTCAAGCCATTAACTTCTAGGTACAGGTTGTTTGAGGGGAGTTTCCTTACACATGGGACTCAACTTAAACCCTATCGCTGGAATCGGCTATAAATTACAACATCGTGAGGTGGGCATGGATCCGAAGCATCCATCAATGTTCCCCATTCACTTCATGAGGTGGTAAACACAATCTCAACATGCGTTTCATTACATAAATTGGCGCACAACGTGGGGTTCGACTGGGTTTGCATTTTTGCAGATTCGGTTGTGGCCCGAAGGGGTATACTGCTAGTAGATCTTTTGGAGTCCCCAAACTTTTCCATTTTTATTTCCCCTTAGATTAATACACATACCTACATGGTATTTTCTTCGTTCCGGTGCTTGACGGAGCATGGAGTCTTGACTAGCAGGTAATCCAGAAGCCAAACTTTTGGTGGATACTTGACCATGGATCAATGCTTGTGAATTGTAAAATAAGATCATTTAGCGACTCGCACCGGATCCCTTCTCTATCATTTGTGTTCTTCCGCGTTTAAGGGATGAATGAACCTCCTTTTTTTTTTTTTTAATTACAGATATCTTCCTCGTGGTGGATGTGCTGACCAAGGGATTTAAATTTATCCTGTTCTCGTTACAGCTCACAATAATTTCACCTATCAAAATTTTCTTTGTTGCTCGCAAATATAGACTTTTTTTTAGTATCCTTCTAATACGTCTTCGAAGAAGGATCCGGTTCTTTCTCGTGTTCTTTCTTGGTGCCTCAGGGGATGGCCCGAGAGAGTCGAAGATCAATTCAAACCATTCTGGATACGTCGGTCCGAATTAAGCTGTATTAAAGACAGCATATTATGGGGACAACGCACAACAATACCATCGTGCTATCGTCAATCAATATTAGTCTCATTACACACCGCACATCCAGGAATTGTGCGTATGAAGAGTATGGCGAGAAGTTACGTATGGTGGCCATACATTGACGACGACATTGAAAAGATGCAAACCGTGTCAGGAAAACCGGCCCGAGAATCCCCAAGCTCCCATTCAATTTTGGGAAGAAGCGAAGAGACCATGGTGTAGAGTCCATATTGACTTTGCAGGGCCATTCCAAGGTAAGGTATTCTTTATTTTGGTCGATTCCTTTTCCAAATGGTTAGATGGTAAGAATTAAGAGCAAGTATACCAATTTAAAGAAGCATATGGAAAATAAGAATTAATAGCAACTATCCCAATTTAAGGCGGTCAGCCATCAGCAGAGTAGGGCGAATAACACAGAATGCTTCAGAAATGCATGTGGCCGCAACTATCTCTGACTGGTGGAAGATCGATCAAGCCTCCACGTGGTGGCCGCTGGTACTTTTCCCCCAGTACAGTGTAATGGAGAAAAGAGGTCACAGCGCGCCTTTTACGGTATGCTGGCGACAACAAAATTCTCTATAATTTTCGGTTCGCTTTGGCGACCTGGAATAGCTTTCTGCGTAAATGTGTGCCAAGACGATGGTGATATATTCTGTCATCAATGGCTTGGTACAGTTGCATTATAAATCGTCTAGTTCATTTTGCATTACGATTGGAATTCTCCATCGTGTGACTTTGTTTCTCGAATGATCGAATGCCACGTCGTCAAGCGTGCCTTTTGCGTCTCGTCCATACACCCAGAGAGAGTTTGTCTGGCAAGGAACTGTAGCATCATACGATACTTACGGCCAATCACTCTTTTGCCTGATTCTGGTGTGATATGCAACGAAGGTAATTCACACACACTGACATAAACGAAGCTAAAGCATTCTTAAATTCCAATGCATCACAAAAGTATTACAACAACAACCAAACCTGTTGTACTTGTTGCGGTGACCTACGAGAATTCGAATGGAAAGAAAAGGCAGTCGATGTTTGGCCATCAACGAGTAGCGTCGTCAGCTCTTGTTTTTTTGACTACATGTGCGGTGCGCAAGCTGTCGCTTGGCGAAAAGTACGGCGGTCCGATGGACGCCTAATTGGGAAGAGTGGAAAAAAAGTTAAATTTAAATCGCGACATCATGGAACTGTGCTATTGGGTCCAATAAACTTGGGCAAGTGGGGCTCCACAAGCTAGTCAGTGCCCTGTGAATCGATGTGCAATTATCTAGCGAACTCTTCCCTTTGGAAAAAAAGAGGAAAGCCATAACGTGTTATAGAAAGGGTCCCTGTATCAAGGTGCAGAACCCTAAAATGGCCAGTCAGGCACCAGTGATGTAGGTGCCGACTTAATAAAAAGAACAAATAACCTCCCGACACAAAAGGGGAAAAATTTCCGGCCCACCCTCGTGTGTTCGTCATAAATTTTCTTTTGTGCAGCTCATGAACTTTTTTATTGAACGAGGCCGAGACTCTTTGGGTACAGTCCCGCCAAGGATATTGTAACCGACGTACAGGCGTCGTCCGAATTCACAACGTCATGGCAGCTGCCGAAGGCTACGATTGCAGATTCTCAAAAATGTCCATTATGGTACTGTGCCACATCATAGGTTAGCCGATGCACATCACCAAGGAGCTACCGCGTCATTCGTTAGGATATCCACCTGGTGCCCCAAGGAGATGCCCAATCCCATTCCGGAACCAAGATTCAATTTGGACTTCTGCCCACCATATCGACTAACTTTCGTGTATTCACATGGTTCTTGGAACCATTTTTCTTTTATTCTTTTGTGTGGTTTTTTCATGAATAGTTCCTTTTTTTTGCATGCTTATCAGCCGGGTGGACATTCTGGCAAATTATCGATAACCGCAGAGTCGATCGATAGCATTCCGATTGCTTTAGTGTACGCGTTTTTTTTTTGCCTTTTGAATGCTCCGATTATGGGCCTATGAATCGGGTTGTTTGGGTTGCATGGTATTTATATATAGAAACTCCATTTCATTCCTTTCCACCAAGATTAATAAATTTACTAAACTTTAGCCTCTGCACATCATGTCCCTCTTCGACAGCGCTGGCGACGATGGACGGATGCATCATGGGGTAAGTCGATGACATTATACTTTATGCTCGATTTCCTTTTTTTTATTGGTATATATTGGGAGGAGGAGGGGACCAAATGGCTCGATAAATTGTACAATTGCCAGTACATATATCCCTATGAAGTATGAATTGGCTACGCGAGTCGTTTAGATCTCTCAGAATCGATTTTTTTTTATTGGAAATATCGTTTTTTTTTGCCTCTGGTTATATTAATAGTGGACTACGAAATTATCGATAATTCGCAACAGCGCCTTACGGCTTATATGGCGTGATAATATATATATAAATATACTTATACATATACATATCTCATAAATGTTCCATCATTTTGCTACAACAGTAAATTAAATTACACTACCTGTTATAAAGGTATTAACCCGGAACCTTATGAGTTGGTCATTCATTCCTTTATCTATAAATATATTCCTTTATAAATATTAAATATATATACAAAAAGCATAATTTTTTTTTCTATCACTATGCGACCGGCGGCGTTGTGTATTGTTAAATTATAATATCGAATAGGATTTAGGATATTTTTTTTTATTTTCTTTTATATAATAAACCACGAAATTGTTAATCCAACATGAAAACTACTTGAGTTTTTTTCTTGTGGCTCTTCTTCCTTACAGCTGGTAAAATGTTGGTTCGGGGTCGCTAGGGGTTAAACCCCTAAGGGGGTTCCACCACACCGGGAACCCAAAGGCAGGGAGGGTAGAGAATACAGTAGGGAAACCGCCTACCAGGTGAAAACCTACCGAAGACCCATCAAATGCCTCAGGATACCCCGACGGGTCGTAATTTCTCTTCTTGGCTTTCTCTTCTTTCAGATACCTCGTTTCTTATTCCTTTGCTTTGCATTAAATTAAATTTCGTTAGCACGCTAAAAATTATTTAAGTATGGACCTGGGCGTTTATGGTATTCTTGATTCCAAGACCCCACCCCAATAGGCGACGAGCTAGCCAATGGTAACCATAGCGTGCACCCGGAGCTTGGATACCGCACTTCTTCCTGGCGAAGGAGGTTATACGCTCGCCACCCCTAGCCATGAATATCTTATTTGTCACCTTGATGGGTTGTTTGAGGGGAGTTCCCTTACACATGGGACTCAAATTAACCCATTACTGAAATCGGCTAGTCATGAAGTACCATATCATTGATGTGGGAATGGATCCGAAACATCAATCCATGTAACCCCACTCACTTCATGAGGTGGTAAACACAATCTCAACCTGTGTTCCATTACAACAGGAAAAGCGAAATGATCGGGCTAGTCCCTACAAAGTAAGGTTGGCCCGAGGCCAATAAACTCGCCCGTCAAAAACGGAAACCCAAATCAGCCTCGGATACACTGATGAACGACGACGACCACGGCAACGAAAATGGCTAAACGATTTAAGAATTTCCTCACAACAGCTAGCCGATACCCTGTCCAAATATAATGCTAACATAATAGCAATTCAGGAGATGTAGGGGACGGGTAATGGTGTCTTACAGAATTCAGAAGAATATATTACAGCTGTTATACAAGATATTATGTGCTCGGGGGGGGGGGGGGTTTCTAGTCAGCAAAAGAATGAAACCCACCGTTATCGGCTTTAAAGCAGTAAATGAATGGCTACGCACCCTTCGCGTGCGGGGTAGACTTAAAAACATAAGCCTCATAAACCTTCACGCACCTACAGAGGATTCCCCAGATGATGAAAAATAAAAATTCTTTGAATCAGTCGAACGGGAACTCCATGCCAGTCCTCAGCATAAGGTAAAAATCATTCTGGGGGATATGAATGCCAAAATAGCTAGGGAGCCAGTATTCAGGCAGTACATTGGCACCCGTAGCTTACACGAGAACACTAGTGACAATGGAGAACGAGTTATAGAGATGGCAGCAAGCAATAATTTAGTCGTGATAGACCACGTGTTGATAGACCGCCACCATAATCCGAACCTAATGACGGTACGAACGTACCGAGGTGCCAGCGTCGACTCGGACCACTATCTTGTTGGTGTAGTGCTCGGAGCGCGGGTTGCAGCATCAAGAAAGACAGCATCCGAGTCAACACGGCTGCCCTTCGCAACGAAGAGGCCAGAAACAACTACGGTCAAGCGATAGGACTCGCCCTAAATGCAGAGAGAGTAAGTCCTGAGGCTGATATGCCGGGCGTAGAAGAGAAATGGACACGCCTTAAGAATACTGTCATTAGTACTGCTGACTCCATCTTAGGCAGTAGACGTAGAGATCGGACCGAGGACTGCACCAGGCGCGGAAGTTCTACCAAAGAGTCCGCGGTATGACGCAATATACACCGCGTTACACATACTGCAAAGATAAAGAGGGTAATCTGATCGCCGATCTCAAGGCATCTTAGAGCCATGGGAAGATCACTCTCATGAGTTGCTTAATGGCCAGCTAACTGAGGAATTGGAGGCTTCACCAATGACCAAAGACCACACTCTGCTGCAGCCACCAAGCATAGACGAAGTAAGCAGAGCGATAATCGGCTAAAAAAAAACAAGGCCCCGTGATCAGATGGTATCCCAGTGGAGCTTATTAAAACAGGAAGCACCGCAATACACCAAACAATTCATGAACTAATAGTGCAAGTATGGGATGAAGAAGCGATGCCAGAAGACTGGCGAAGAGGCATCATGTGCCCCATATATAAGGAAGGAGATATCACAACCTGCAGCAATTATCGTGGTATAATGTTGTTGAGTACCGCGTATAAATTTTCTCCTCTATCCTTAAAAACAGGATAGCCCCATACGCTAAGGACATCATTAGTCTGCTCCAGTGCAGCTTCATCCCAGGCAAATCAACAACTGATCAGATTTACACCCTTAGGCAGGTGATGGAAGAATGTCTAGAGTTTCAAAATTCACTGCATTCTTTTTATAGACTTTAAAGGCGCCTATGATAGCATAGTCAGAGTAGAACTTTATAAAGCCATGAGAGAATTCGGCATCACAAATAACATCATTCGTAGAAACCGAAGAGCTGTATAGGAAGTTTTCATCCAAATCGAACAGGCGGCACAAAATCAGGGGCTGCACATAAATGAGACGACTTCTATTACTAACCCAATACACAGTGCACTATCAAACATAAATACTTTGTGCAATCAAATATAAACAGAGACCACGTGCACCAATTGGAGATACACAAAGGCAAATAGCTATAACAATAAATTGCGTTCTTTATGAATCACAAGTTATTACTCAATGTACTTCGAATACTCGCAATAAGAGTCAAGTGCATTGATAAAATAAGTATAGCATTTTCATAGTTTTGTATATTTGGTATTCCCTAGTACATAGGAATTTACATTAGAAAATTTTGTATAAAATAAGAACTTTTTTAATAAAGAAATCAAGTTTGATTCAGATAGCACATCACTTCGTATCTCTCTTTATCTTTATACTTTCATTGACTTTTCGGTGAAACACGCAGAATTGGACAGATTGCAGTACCTGCTAAATCATCCAGCGGCTATTTATTTTCCACTCTTCACTAAAACATACACTTCATTAACACCACCCGCTATACAGTACATGGCGATCCTGCCTGCCATGTGAAAATAACACAGTACAAAACAAACATGCTTTCATTTTTAAATTCTCTATATTACCTTAGCGTGTAAAAATACTTTTTGTAAAAATCCCATATAATTTTTTTAAAAATTAGCCCGATTTTCTTCAACACCTTTTGTAAAAAAGTGGTAGTGACCCCCCCCCCCCCCCCCATGATCGGGGCCACAAACAAATTTTTTTTAAAAATATCCCGATTTTGTTCAAATTTTATACACACGTGTTTAATACGATGGATAACAACTTCGAAAAAAAATTTGGAAGTGTCTCCAGATCCGAGGGGCTTGTGAAGGCTAGTGGTAGTCGGGACACCCTGTACCTGTCTGTACATATTACGTTATATTGCAGCAGCCACACCATAATACAAAAATTTTTTTTGACGGTCGGTTTTCACACCCAGTCATTAGTACTGCACCCAGCATTGTAAGAAAAAATTTAAAACATAAAACAACCAAAACAACAACAAAATAAAGAGAAAACAAAAGAGACACACATTTGAATTTTTTTTGCGCATTAATCTGCAATTGGGCACAAAAAAGGTTCTGGAGTTGGTACGTTCCACTCCGAGGTGAAAATGTGTGTTGCGCATATATCGGCACACCAGTAATCCAATATACTGCCAATGCCAACACAAACACATGTTCCCGGTACCAAAAGAGAATGATCAAAAGAGCAGACTTTAGGTAATATACGGATCACAATCACGAGTAGACACCATACACGGAATAGAATGGGGTGAGAACGAGAACATTTGTCTATTCTTGTGGCAGTCATTTTTATATCGTGATACCGAGCAGTCCGCGCATTCTTGTAGTGCGCGTGCATTTTCGTCTTGATAAAAAGGCTGACCACAACCCATAAAATCGGTCGCATATTAACAAGTTCCTGAAAAACTATTTGATTAACATTCATCACATTTTTTCTGAAATTAATGAAAATTAATAAAAATATATTTGTTGGTTCTTACCTTCTACTATACGCAATAATAGTGGTGCGCAAAAATACGCACATTTTCCTGAAAAAAATTAACAAATTCAATAAAAAGCATTTTTTGTACTTACCTTTAATGGTACTATACGTGTAATTAGTGATGCGCAATATGGTTTTTTGAAAAGTTTATTTATCTAAAAATCATAACTTATATAGTCGATTCTGGTGAATACTATGTATTAATAACACCGCTATCATAATATATATATATATGTTAATGGCGGACCCGGTGTCACAAAGGCCGGAAATACTCGATTCGGACTGCGTGATTCGAGATCATTCTTGAGGAAATCATTTTTATATCCTGATACCGAGCAGTCAGCTCATTCTTGTAGTGCGCGTGCATTTTTGTCTTGATAAAATGGCTGACCACAACCCATAAAATCGGTCGCAAATTAAGCAACAAGTTCCTGAAAAACTATTTGATTAACATTCATCACATTTTTCTGAAATTAGTGAAAATTAATAAAAATATATTTTGATGCGTAAAAAAATACGCAAATTTTTCTGAAAATTAATAAAAGATTAATGAAATATGTAATTGTTGGTGCTTACCTACCATGCCTACTCTACGTGTTAATAGTGATGAGCAAAATTACACACATTTCCTGAAATTAATGACAATTAATAAAAATATTTTTTTTTGTACTTACCTTAATATTACTACACGCGATAATAGTGATGAGCAAAATTACACACATTTCCTGAAATTAATGACAATTAATAAAAATAATTTTTTTTGTACTTACCTTAATATTACTACACGCGATAATAGTGATGAGCAAAATTACGCACATTTCCTGAAAGTAATGACAATTAATAAAAATAATTTTTTTGTACTTACCTTAATATTACTACACGCGATAATAGTGATGAGCAAAATTACGCACATTTCCTGAAAGTAATGACATTTAATAAAAATAATTTTTTTGTACTTACCTTTATATTACTACACGCGATAATAGTGATGAGCAAAATTACGCACGTTTCCTGGAGTTTCCTGATATTAATCAAAATTACAAATAAGACTATCTTTATTACATACCATACTACCGTTACCAGACACCGATAGTGACGTCCGATTTCTAGAATTAGATACCAAATTTACTCGCCTTTGAGGGCTTATGACGCGGGATCGGCGAAAATCAACCAAGGAATGTTCAGCTACCAAGCGATACTCATATTGCAGGATTCCCCACCCTGGCGGATTTTTTTTGTTGTTGATTCACCTCCTGGATTAAACATTATATTTAAGGTTCTTTTTTTTATATATTTTTAATTGGGTTTTTCTTTGGTTATCTGGTACACGAGCAGCCTAACCAGCCCTTACCGTTAGAATTCTTAGAATTATAGATATATACAGAAAAAAAAGGAACTATAAATTTTTAAATTTAGTTAATTTCATTCGAACCCCTTTGAAAAAAAAAGACTCGGCGAATGAAGCGAACGGGTTAGACCGGCTGAAATCCCTTGCCAAGATTTTTATTGTTATTAATCATAACCTTCTCTTACAGTTAAAGCCGATCGTCGAACTCGTCAGCGCTGTCGGAGGAGACGCACCGGACATCATTTGTTAAACCAAGGTAAATTACTATACCTATTTATATATATTTTTTTGGTACCTATCGTATCATTGGGGAATTAATTTTCTTGGTTCGGTTATTTATACTGGGTTAATCACGTAGCCGTTTTGGATTATCCTTCCGTTTCTTTCGCTGAAATTTTTTTTTAATTATCGTACGGGGAAATTCTGTTTTACCTTATGCCTAGAAGCCATTAAGGGGATATTTCTTGATTCGAAAAAAAAAGAAAAAAAAAGAAACAAGTAAATGATAAATAGACCAAGAGCACCTGTTAGCTCTTACTTTAGAATAAGAAGTTTGTACCTTTTCTGTTGTACAAGGGTGGGATTAATTCGTGAAATAAATACTTTATAACGTTTGTTTTTAAGAATTAAAATAAAAATACAAATGAGTTCTTATTGAGTCTGACATGGCGTTGCTCCGCTCGAACGTGTTTCCTGTCGATGGTCGCTGGGTTTGTACCTGGACAGCATCGGTGGTTTATTTTCCTCCTCGGGTCTGACAGCTCCCCTCGTCACGGTAAAGTATTGTTGCAAATAAAGTCGTCGTCATAATCCCTGCCCTGCGTCTGCCCTGCTCCTGATCCTTTGTTTTAAAACTTCTTGTATGTTTCGATTTCTTTCTCCTTTCCTTTCTCTCCAGTGCACGCATTAAATTTTTTTTGTGTAACCGTACAAACGATTGGCATGGCCGGCAAGATCCCCCCCACATCTCGGCGAGCTAGCTAGAGCACCGCTTGGCGTGAACCCCGCCGTTAGCCATCCCAATCCCTGCTACAGCGGTATGGATCGTCAGGTCCCCGCTCAAAGTAGCCATGGATTCAGCCACCCATCAGCTCGCGAATCGTTAACATCAATAGCAATCGTACATAAAACGTGACAGGCTTCCATATAATTTCAAAAAAACGAACCCGGTATTTTTTAAATTTTATACACATATGTATCTCCAATGGAAAACACTTTTTGTAAAGATTTTGGAGTGATCGGGTCCCGAGATGGGTAGCTCCCAAACAAATTTTTAAAAATGTTCCCCGATTTTATTCAAATTTTGCACATTGTGTATCCGATTAGCGAATTTACACGAACAATTTTAATTTTTATGAGTGGTTTTTTATATATATTAGATATATGACCCTGTGCTGTACTTGGCAACGTATATTTTCTACTTATATAAATTTGAAACTGTTTGTTTTTTGTGGTAAGTGGGCGGGTGATTATTGGGTGGATGGTCTGTAGTGTGAGTGTCAGTGGGATAGGGCTTACCGGCAGGGTATTTCAGCCATTTCGTGGAGTGTCAGCGAATTAAATCTTCTTGGGCGCTCACCCGCTGGCGTTTTGTCAGCTCCGATCACGATGTTAGGGGTGTCGGATGACATCCAATGCAACGCAATTTTATAAATGATCAATTCGTTGAATGATTCGTTGATGAAGAAACTTTTGCAACTCTCCGACAATCGCTCGCTTCGTTGTTGGATTGTGAGCACAAACTCTTGCTGAAATGTTTGAGCATAACAGCACGGTGTGAATAACTGAATCAGTGATATGTATTGCATACTGCAAACGATATGTTAGGTCCACTACCAATTCCATCTTTTGAAAGCAATCCGAAGTGGCTATATGCTTATTGTCGAAATACAATTGTTAAGTGCATTTACATACAAAACGCAAACTTTTTTTTATTTTCGATTTTCCGGCTTTTCCTTTAGACTTTGCCGAAACCTTTTTTTCTAAACCACCCCAGTATTGAGACGAACAAAATAAAAAAAGAATTATTATTTTATATATAGAGAGATAGAGATAGAGATGAACAATTAATAGAAAATAATATTATATAAAAAAACGTTTTATTTAAAAAAAAACAATGCTTTTGTTGAAGAACTTGTTGAAATATTAATCTAATTGCATCTATGTTCACACAAGTTTATTTTTATTTGTATTTGTTGGTAGTATGCTTATAACAAGTTGAAGTTTTTTCCTTTATGTTTTCGATTCATTGTTCTCTTTGTTCTCTTCAATTAAAAAAGCAAAACTAAAGTTCGTGTTCTTATTTTATTGTATATTTATTTACTGCGTAATCACCCAAATTCTTCTAATAGGTTATGGGCCCAGATGTAATAACCATAAATATATTTTAAATATCGCATCAATTATAAGTTCAATTTTTTGGGACATAAAATTCATAATGGCTGTTTCATGTGGCAATGCAAAATTTTCTTTCACACCATTGACGGATAAAAATTATTTCAATTGGGCTTTCCGCGCTGAAACAATATTAAAAGTGCAAGGTTTATGGATATATGTGAAAGATGTGAAACCTGTTAACGCAGATGAAAAGTGGGATGCAAAGAATGACGAAGCTTTAAATACGATAAATTTAATGGTTGACGAGTCGCAATATGTTCATTTACGTGGAAAAACGACAGCAAAAGCCGCATGGGATACATTAAAAGAAACACATGAACGCAATACTCCAGGCAGTCGAGTACGTTTACTCCGTCAAATTATGGTACAAAAAGTTGGTGAGGAGGGTGATATTGAGGCTCATATCAAAATATGAATGAATTGTTTCAAATATTTCTGGCGTTGGGTGATGGCAAACTAACGACAAATATTTTTATGAATGCTACATTGCTTGGTTCACTACCTGGTAGCTATGATACATTAATAATTGCGATGGAAAGTAAAAACGAAGAAGATTTATCAACCAACTATGTTCAATCAACAATCATTGAAGAATATAGGAGACGAAATGAGCGTGATTGTGGTACGAGTAAAGAAGTAAGTTCTGCATTAAAAGTTTCAAATTCAAATTATATTTAACGTTCACATGTTCCAAATACAAATAAAGACAGTGTGAAACTGAAATGTTCTTATTGTGATGTTGTTGGACATTTTAAACGAAACTGTAGAAAGTTTCTTCAATCACAAAAGAATAATAAACCGAATAGAAATGAACATAACGCAAATGTAGTCGAAAACAAAGCTGAATGCAACGAATATTTGTTTTTGGTTGGTAAAAGTGATGGGTGGATTCTAGATTCCGGTGCTACTTGCCATATTTGCTTTAATCGTAAAATTTTTATCGACTTTGGTAATTCACACAAAGAAAAAGTGTCTGTTGCAAATGGAAATGAAGTGCTAGCAACTGGTATAGGAAAAATCTCAGTGAATTTTATAAATAGTAATGGTAAAGCAACGAAGGTTATGATCGAAAACGTTTTGTATGTACCATCAATTGAAAGCAATTTAATTTCTGTAAAACGGCTAACAGAAAAAGGTTTTAAAGTTGATTTCTCTAGAAGTAGTTGTGAAATATGGTTACCAAATAGAACACATCAGATTGCAGTTGGCGATATTAAGAACAATTTGTATGTTATGAGAACACTGAACAATATGATAAATTTTATTGAGAATAAGCAAAAATTGTGTGTACATCAATGGCATCGTATATTAGGACATCGAGACATTGAGGTAGTAAAGAAGATTCCAGCAAGTGGGCTTGTTGAAGGCATGTCAATTTCACAATGTAATTCAGAATGTATTCATGAATGTGAAGTGTGTGTTAAGGGTAAATTGGCACGTGTACCATTTTCAAAGGAATCAAATTCAAGATCAAATGACATTCTTGATCTTATTCATACTGACATATGTGGACCTATGCAATCGTTCACACCTGCGGGTAAGCGATATGTACTCACGTTCATCGATGATTTTTCCAGATACACAACCGTGTATCTGTTATCAGAAAACTCCGAAGCATTTGACAAATTGAAGCAGTTTCATTAATTAGTCCAGAACCAGTTTGGTAAAAAGATAAAAGCGATCAGAAGTGACAGAGGTGGCGAATACATGAGTAATGCTATAATTGATTATTTAAATAAAGAAGGCTTTATAATTCAACGAACTACTCCATATTCACCTCAACAAAACGGAGTAGCGGAGATGAAGTATCGCACATTGATTGAAATGACAAGGTGTATTTTGTTAGACGCAAATATGGAAAAACGATTCTGGGGTGAATCAGTTATGACAGCAAATTTTTTACAAAACCGAGTTCCGTGGAAAAATGTAAACAAAACTCCGTTTGAATATTGGTACAAAAGAAAGCCTGTTTATATAAATTTAAGACGTTTGGTTCCAAGTGCTTCATTAAAGTTCCTGACGAACAACGAAAGAAGCTCGACGTTAAGGCAAAAGAAGCAATTTTGTTAGGTTTTGATGTTGAATCAAAAGCATACCGCGTATATGTACCATCAGCGAAGAAAATTGTGATTTCAAGAGATATTATTTTTATGAAAGATGTTAATGGTTCTTTTTGTAAATTAAATAATAGTAACAGCATTGATAAGTCCAGTGTTGCACAGAAGAACATTGAAGAATTTCGAAATACCGGTAACTAGAAAAGAAAATACAGTGAATGACACAGTTTTTATTGATAACGACAATTTGAGTGTTGCAAATGAATTAAGGGAGCCGGGTGATAAAAACCGAGATGAGTTAGTAAGTGAAATTGACGTTATTGGTGAATTAGTTGTTGGAAATTCAGAAGCAGTAGTAAGACGTTCAAATCGATCGAATAAAGGTATCTCTCTTAAATATTTTATTGAGGAAGAAAATTTTGTCATAAACGGTGAACCAGGAAATTACAATGATGCAGTTATGAGTCATGAACGGGACAAATGGATTCAGGCTATGGAGGAGGAGATAAGTTCATTAATCGATAATGAAACCTTGTCTTTAACTGATTTACCCATAGGTAAAAATACTATTGGATGTAAATGGGTGTATAAGCTGAAAACAGATACTGGTGGAAATTTAAAAAGATACAAAGCAATATTGGTTGCTCAGGGCTTCAGTGAGAAATTTGGAACTGACTATGATCAAGTATTTGCACCAGTCGCACGTCATACAACTTTCCGTACGCTATTGTCTGTTGCTGCTAGTCGAAAAATGAATGCTGCAAAAACTGTTTTCTTGAATGGAATTTTAAAAAGAAATATATATGCGCCAACCAACTGGTTTCATAAAATCAGGTGAAGAAGACAAAGTTTGTTTACTCAAGAAAAGCCTCTACGGATTGAAGCAATCCGCTCACATATGGAATGAAACTCTACACAACGTTCTTATAAAATGTAATTTAAAACAAAGTACTTCGGATAATTGTATACATATCAAAATTTATCTTCAAAGGAAGCTATATATGTATTGGTTTATGTTAATGATATTTTAATTGTCAGCAATTCGAAAGTGTTTTCAAAAGGAGTGGAAGATAAATTAAGAAAACACTTTGAGATTGAAAAATTGGGCGAAATTAATAATTATCTAGGAGAGTAATATTTAATGGTGATTATTTTTTGTTGGACCAAAAGTATATAAAAAATGTTGTTTGAAAATTTTCTTTGAATGAAGCAAAGGAATCAGATATCCCATTTAGTCCAACATATCATAAAGATTCATGTGATGAAATATTTATTGACATCAACAAATATCGGACCGCTATTGGATGTTTGCTTTATATTTGTATCAATACCAGACCTGATATCGCAGCTGCTGTTACAATTTTATCACAGAAATTGGCTAAACCAACGACCAAAGATTGGATTCAAGTAAAGAAAGTGATTACATATTTAAAGAGCACAATCAGTTTGAGGCTAAAGCTGGGTGGTTTAAGTGAAGAAAATAATATGGTTGGATATGCCGATGCAGATTGGGCCGAATGCCGTGAGAGCCGTAAATCATATTAGGGTTATATTTTTCTGCTTGGTGGGCCAATAAGTTGGTCATGTAAACGACAGGATTGTGTGACTTTATCGAGTACAGAAGCGGAATTTGTTTCTTTAGAAGAAGCTTGTAAAGAGTCCAAGTGGCTCCAACGATTGTTAAATTATTTGAATTGGAAAGGTGATAGTTGCACAATAATATATGAAGATATCTGGGAATCTGAATCCATTCCATCGTCGTTAAAAGAAGGCTTAATAGTCAAACTTCCCAAGAAAGGTGATTTGAGCAATTGCGAAAACTGGAGAGGAATAACGCTGCTAAACACTATAAACAAAGTGATCTCCTCTATAATAGCTAGGCGCTTACAGAATGCGTTAGAGCCAATCTTGAGAAATGAACAAGCAGGATTTCGCCCAAACCGTTCTTGTACAGATCAAATTAACACCCTGCGTATAATCATTGAGCAATCAGTTGAGTATCGCTCTCCTCTGTATATAGTTTTTGTAGATTTTAAACGCGCTTTTGATAGCGTAGGCCGAAACATGATGTGGCAGATTTTGTCTAGTTATGGTGTTCCGGAAAAAATCATCAACATCATTAAGGAGCTGTACCGCGACTCAACATGCCGCGTCATTCATAACGGTCGTCTTGGCTCACCTTTCAACATCTACTCGGGAGTCAAGCTAGGCTGCACCCTCTCACCACTGCTTCACACAATTGTTATCGACTGGGTGATGAAAATAGTAACCCGTTCTCCATCGGGTTTGCCATGGAATGTTTTTCACCGCCTGGAAGACTATGCCGATGATATCTGTCTCCTATCACAATCGCTAGGTGACATGGAGCGAAAATTAAACTCACTAGAACTCCACGCTAACAAAGTGGATTTAAAAATTACCGTCTCAAAAACAAAACTACTTCGCGTTAACGCTAGTGGAACATGTGATCTCTCAATTGACGGACATCAGATAGAGGAAGTCGATAAGTTTTGTTATTTGGGCAGCTGGATGTCAAAAAATGGTGGTGCTGACTCGGATGTGTGCTCTCGTGTTAACAAGGCGCGACACTCCTATAGCATGCTAAATAATATCTGGAACTTCTCGCAAATCTCCTGGAATCTAAAGCTAATGATCTTCAGGTCTAACGTTCTCTCAGTACTCTTGTATGGCTGCGAAACGTGGAAAGTCACAGAGTCAATTGCGACGCGCCTCCAAGTTTTCGTCAACAAGTGCTTAAGGAGGATACTGAGATTAAGATGGACGGACATTATCACCAATCAAGACTTGCGGAGAATAACACAGCAGGAAGCAATCGCGCTTACCATCAGACGACGAAAATAGAGCTGGATTGGCCACACTTTGAGAAAGCCAGCGGACGACATTACGAAACTAGCGCTCGACTGGAGTCCACAAGGAAGCCGTCGAGTTGGCCGTCGTAGCAAGGCATGGACAATAGAAGAGGAAGCTAGATCCCAGGGGACCGAGTGGCGTCTCTTGAAACCTCTGGCGTTAAATCGAGTTCGTTGGCGGGCGTTTGTAGAAGCCCTATGCTCCCCCGAGTAAAGGAAAGAAAGAAGAAGAAGAAGTTTCTCCAGATCTACCACCTATTTTATTTTCTACCTTTTAGGGGGCTTCAATAAAAGTATTTTCTTTAAAAAAAAACGTTTCTTTTATATAATTTTAATTTATACTTTTTAGTTTTTAATGAAATTATATATAAAATTTCAATATTATTCAGATGGGATGGTAATATGGAGACACGCACAAGACACCCACGAGTCCCGGAAAAGACTTCCAAAACATCCCGAAATGACCTTCAAAGGACCCTCTAAAAAAAACCCTCAAGATCACCCTCAAAATACCCCTCAAGATCCCGTTAAGATCACGTTACGACCCCCATCACTATTAATAAAAGATTACAAACGTTCGTAAATAGGTGCCTACGGAACATCTTAAGGGTTTTCTGGCCTAACCGTATCTCTAACGAACATATTTACCAGAGAACGGGTCAGGAACCAATAGGCACAACCATCCTACCACAGAAGTGGCAGTGGATAGGTCATACACTACGAAAAGATGACAGTTCCATAACAAACTACGCAATGCAATGGAATCCGTTATCTCAGGATGGTAGAAGACCGGGTCGTCCGAGAAATACACGGAGCAGAACAGATGAGGAGGAGTCACGGCAATTGGGGAAGAGTTGGAGAGAGTTGAAGCTCATTGCCTGGAAGCGCACGCGATGGCACGTAGGTGTAGTAGAGGCCCTAGGACCCACAAGGGCATATAGGACTTAAGAAGAAGAAAAAGACCTCAAGACCACGTTTCTACGCCCATTAATACTCCCTCAAGATCCCCTCAAACCAAGATTCCCTTAACGCCCCCAAAAACAGACTCCGAAATTGCGTGGGTTTCCAAATGGTCTCTTCTCTGACGGATCGTTGCTCCGCACTCGTTGAGTAGATGCCATGGGGTTTCCTCCGCTTCCCCACAGAGTCTGCAGCTTCCATCCTCTTCTATTTCTAACTTCTTTAGGTGCCCCTTCAGTTTGCAATATCCTGTTAGGAAACCCGTAATGATTCTTACATTACTTCTACTTCGTCCCAATATTAAGCGGGACCTCTTTGGGTTATAATTCCCCAGCATTTCCTTTGCTTGCCGTAGGCCTGGGAGATTCTCCCATCGGAAGCGGCTGCCTTACCTTACTGCGTACTTCTTCCCGCATTATGCGATACCCTATGCCACAGAAGGGTTCTGGCCCTACAAGCGGAGTTTCTGCTCCTTTATTCGCGAGCCTATCCGCAGCTTCGTTGCCTTCTATGCCGGTGTGTCCCGGCACCCAGTATAAACATACTTTGTTGGTTTCACCAAACTTGTTAAGCTTCGCCTTGCATTGCTCCACCAATTTTTATGTGACGTGGAATGCATCCAGAGCTTTTAAAGCAGCTTGGCTGTCTGTCATGATTGCTGTTTCCTGTCTCATATAGTTCCTTTCCAGTTTGAAGTGAGCACATCTTTCAATGGCATGTACTTCTGCATAACTCGGATACATCCCCATCGATATGGAGTCTTTGGTTCATGGCCCATATATTCCAGCACCCGTGCCTTCTGCCTTCTTTGATCCATCCGTATACCACTTTATGGCGCCCGGATATATCTGGTATTCAGTTTCTGACCTGAACTCCTTCTTGATGCTCATTTTGATTTCAAAGCTCTTTTTGAACTCAAGCTTCCGCACCATGTTATCGCACGGCATGCTCGCTTGAGGAATCAGCTTGGTAAGTGGTTCTAATATCCCTCTTGCCCTGCTGTCCGTGAAGCAGCCTACCTTGCTCAAAAGTAACTTGGTTTCCATGGATTTGCTCTCTACCACTAATTGAAGTGGGAGAAGCCCAAGAATTGCCTCCATGCCCGCTGTTGGGCAGGTTCTCATGGCCCCTGTAATTAAAACACTGGCCAGTCTCTGTACTTTTTCCAACTCCCTTTTCGTGGTGCTTAGCTTGGTCCTGTTCGCCCATGCAACTGCTCCGTAGGTAATCATTGGAATAATAATGGTGTACATCCAGTTCATTATTCTAGCGCTAATTCCCCACGATTTTCCTGCCACCCTTTTACACACCATGATTTCTCTTTTTGATTTTTGTAGCACTGCTTGTTGGTGTTTGTTCCAGAGCAGTCTACTATCAAATATCAGTCCCAGGTATTTAACCTCTTTGCTGATAGTGATCTCTTCTCCATTTAGGGTAATTGGGTGTATACGCCCCAACTTCCTTCTGTTGGTGAAGGGAACCAGTGCGGTCTTGCTAGGGTTTACCCTGAGTCCCACCTCTTGGCACCATCTACTCGTGATGGTTAATCCATTGTGGATTATGTCACAGAGCACTTCCTCGAACTTCCCTCTAGCTACGATGACTATGTCGTCTGCGTAGCCTTGGGCGTAAGTCCCTGCTTCAGCTAGTCGCTGGAGTAGTTCATCTACAAGGATGCTCCACAGAAGGGGAGACAAAACTCCTCCTTGTGGGCCTTGTTTTGTCACCAACTATAGTCTCCGCTGTTCTGGTGCCCAGCATCTCACACAACCATGTAGTGATTGTGCTGTCTACTTTCTTCCTCTCCAGAGCACTTCTTACCGCATCATGAGATGCGTTGTCGAATGCTCGTTCGATGTCAAGGAAGGCGCAAATTCCTTACTGGCAAGAGACCTCTCTATGCTTTCCGTTAGCTCCCACAGTGCGGTCTCCGTAGATCTGGCCGCTCTGTATGCGTGCTGACTGGAATGTAATGGTTCTTTTTCCAGTATTCTCGACCTAATATAGTTGTCGATAACCTTTTCGATTGTCTTTAAGACGAACGAAGTTAGGCTGATTGGTCTGAAGGACTTCGGATGGGTGGGATCTTTTTTCCCCACCTTCGGTATAAATACAACCCTTGCACTTACTAACCCCATTAATACTCCCTCAAAACACTCTCAAGACTCCACTCACGACCCTCTCAGAATGCCTTCAAGACCACCTAAGGACTTTCCCAAGACCCCACTAAAGATCCTCACAAAACCCCCTTGGGACCCCCTTAAGACTACCTAAAGACTTTTATTAATATCCCCTCAAGACCACGTTACCACACCCATTAATACTACCTTAAGACCCCATTAAGACACTCTCAAGATCACCTAAACTCCTTCTTAAGAGTCCACTCACGACCCTTTTAAATCCAGTCAAGACCACCTAGGGATCTCCTCAAGACCTCACTAAAGATCATTACAAAACCCCCTCGGACCCGCTGAAGACTACCTAAAGACTCTCTCAAGATCACCTCAAGACCACGTTACTACCCCCATTAATACTCCATCAAGACCGCCTAAGACCCCCCTAAGATTCCCTTAAGACCTTCTTAAAACACACTCAATACTCCACTCACGACCATCTCAAAATCCCCTCAAGACCACTTAAGACCCCTCAAAAACTTCTTAAGTTCCCCTCAAGACTCCACTCATGGCGCTCTCAAAACCCCCTCAATAACCCCTCAAGTCCACCTTAAGGCCCCCTTAAAACCCCACTAAGGATCCTCACAAAACCCTCTAGAGATCCCCTCAAGACCACCCTACGACCCCTTCTAAAAACGCCACGAGACCCCACTCAAAATTCCCTTAAGACCCCTACAAAACCCTCTTAAGAACCTACTCGAAACCAGCTTAAACCCCCTAAGAACCCCTTTCAAAACCCCCAAAAAACTCTGCTCAAGATTCACTTAAGACCCCACTCAAGATCCCCACAAACCCCACTAGTCCCCCTTTAAACCCCCATAAGACCCCCACAAAACCCTCTTAAGATTCTACTCAAACACTCCCAAAATCCCCACAAGATCCATTTAAGACCACGTAAAGACCTCCTCAAGAACACACTAAAGATCCTCACAAAACCTCCTTGGGACCCTACTCAAGACACCTAAAGACTACATCAAGATCACCTCAATACCCCGTTAAGACCACGTTACTACCCCAATCAAAACACTCGCAAGACTACCTAAAAACCCCCTTATGGTTCCATTCACGACCCTCTTAAAATCATCTCAAGACCACCTCAAGACCCCTTCAAAAACGTCTTCAGATCCTCTCATGACTTAACCCATGACCCTCTCAAAATCCCATTAAATCCCCCCCAAGACCACATAAAGACTCCCGCAAGACCCCTCCCCAAAAGAATGGACTCCCACAAATCGCCTTCAAAGCCTCAAGATTCTTTAATAACCCCCTCAAGACCATCTTTAAGACCGCCTCATGTAACCCCTTTTATACTCCCTTAACATCATCTCAAGACGCCCTCAAAACTACCCCAAAAGCCAATCAACAACACACTCAAAACCCTATTTAAACCCCCTCAAGACCCCCTCTAGACCCACCTGAAGGCCCTATCATGACTCGTCTTAAGACCCACCTGAAGACCACCAAAAGATCCCAACGGGTAAATCTAAAAAGGTTTTTTAATTAAAAAAACATGGTCTTATATTTCAAAATAAAAAAAAAATTCCAAAAATTACTTATACTGGACTTCATTTTTTGAAAAAACTTATCATTACAATAACCATAGCAGAATAATACCAACGTAATCATAATAATAATAGAATCTGTTATGGAGCGAGGTCCCACTAGGGGTTCTGCCACTAGCAAGGACGTCGCGACACGCTCGAGGTTGCTCGGCTTTGCTCGTCGGACGGGCGGTCCTTGTCTCTTACCAGTGACACCTCCTTATGAACAAAAAAATTTATTGTCGTGTCGACTTATATATAAAAAAATATAAAAAAAGGGAAAACTGGATTAAAAGGAGCTGGATAAAGGAGGAAATGAAGGATAACGTCCCTCAATCCTGGTGCAGCCAGGTCATTCCTTTGTTTTTATATTCTTACAACTATATTATTCTACACTAAAATTATATTGAAATTAACAAAAGAAAACTTTCCTTTTCTTAAAAGATAGTTTAATTTCTTTTAGGAAATTTTCTTTTTCACTTACTAGCTAATTAAATCTAAAAGGAATGACTTGATTGCACCTGTACCGAGGCCTCACAAAATGATGAAGGAAAGGGTCGCCTTTACTAAGTCCATCTGATCGCAGTCAGTCGGGTCATACTCTGAAAAGCGCCGAGAGAAATCACCGTGGGATCAGCAATCCCAGCCACACACCTTCAACCAACTCGTCTACTCACTCATGGTGAGGACCAATAAAAAAAGATAATCAAAAGGAATATGCCTCCCACCCCAATGGGCAACGGCCATGAGAACTCACGTATTTATCTTTTCAACTTTCAAATACATGTGTTACTTTTTATTTCAAAAAAAAAATTAAAATTAAAAGGTGTATATAATGTATATATGTGTTTAACAACAAAAGGTTATGAATGTATTCAAAATTCAATAGAAATGTAAAAATATATAATAAAAATGATATATATATATAAAAGATCTGTTTTATAAACTATTTCTTTTCAAAATTTCAAATATAAAAATAATTTTTTTTTGTATACTGCCCTTTGTAGTGTTTTTCACTACCCCATATTAATGTGGATATAATCGGAAAACAAAATGTCTTCTTACCTTGTATTACGCTCCTTCAAGGAGGTCCTGCTAGCAGAAGTCGTTGAAGAGCTGAAACTCAGAATGATTAAAAATTTCTTGCCACCACTACTATTGGCAGTTCACAGTAGAACAAAAAAAAAACCGGTAATTAATTGAACCAAGATTTAAAAGGGAAAATAAAAAAGGGAGACTTAATAAATCAGTTAAATTTTTTTTGAATTATTAAAAACTGTTTAATAATTTAACTGTAATGGTCGTGTTGCAAAAAACGCATAAAAATTAAAAAAAAAACTGTTTCGCAACCACTGTACTTTAACAAAATAAATTATGAAGGAATATCTCGATCTAGCACTGCTGTTGATTAGGAATTCTCGTTGAATCGACCAATTAAATTTCCTTATGTGACGATGATGGAAAGTTTCACAATTTAAATTGATATGTATCACTTTCAACATTAGTGAATTTGCAGTACATCAACCATTTTCTATTGTATATGTGAATTCTTCTTTGACGGTAAGATGGCGGTTGGCGTCCATTGATGGACTATGAATTATTTCAAAGCTATTTATGGGCGAACTTTGAAACATTCAATAGCATAATTTAAAAAAAAAGGGGAAACTGAATTTTTGAACTTTTTATTGATTCAGATTTGATCTCACGTTCTGTACAAGCTCAATTCTATTCTTAATCGACTTAGTTTCGATTTCAAGTTTAGCACAATTTCGATTAAATTTTCAACTTTATAAGAAAACTGTTTCTAACTGAATTCAGCTCTGTTTTATCTTATATATAAAAATGGTGTGTGTATTGTTTGAGATTGCCTTTCTCAGGAACCAGACATCGCAGGAAGCCGAAATTTTTACCATAGATTAGGATTTTAGCGGTTTAGGTTTTTGTTTTGAACTCTCTAAGTGGCGCTGTTGTCAAAATATAACGGTTTTTTTTCTCAGCAACGAAGCATCTTAGGAACTTCAGATTTTAACCATAGGTTTGCTTCATTGCTATTTGGGTTTTTGTGAAATTTGGACCTGATAGATGGCGCTGTTTCCAAGATATAGCGGGTTTTCTGTTTCTTAGTAACGAAGCATCTTAGGAACTTAAAATTTTAACTATACGTTTGTTTCGTTGCTATTTGGGTTTTTGTGAAATTTAGACCCGATAAGTGGCGCTGTTTTCAAGATAGTAGGTGGTAAAACCGCTATTTTTGACATTTATTTAGTTTCATTACAACACGCGCAAGAATACATCATAGGACGCCAAATTAAAAATAAAATTTATAATTAATCGTAAAAAAACGTTATTACACAAAATAACTGTTTTTATATTATACACATGGTCACGAAAACTGCATTTGTTTGATTAGTAGTTATTTTATTTTACACACAGGAATGTAAAATGTTAATATCAGCCACACTTTTAAACTGAATTTTATGAAATTTTTAAGATATATTATTGGCAGGAAGGGGAAAGTTATAGGTATAGATGGAAGGGGAGAAAGATAAAATTTTAACATGAGATTTACAAACGTATTTTTAAAAAAATGGCAACGTAAATTATTGGCAGGTGAGGGAAAGTTATAGGCTATAGTACTCCCGCCACCCCGGGGGTTCATGTGTGCGGGTAGCAAAGCGCTCGGGAACAGCTAGTCGTTTATAAAACTGCTGTGTTGCACTATCTAATTTCCTATTACACTTTTCAACTTAGATTTGATTTCAGGCTTAGCACCAGTTCAATTATAAACTACTCAAAACAAAATAGGCCCACTAAGTTTTTTGGCTTTCATTTGAAAAAAAAATTAGTGATTATATATTTTTTTTTTCGTTATTATGTTTTAGCTATAGTAATTAAGAAATTAAGTACACATTTCACATTTTATCACTACTTTTTTTATGATTTGTTACTGATTTTTTTTGCTTAGTAGCGAGTAGGGCCTCCTCAACTCCGTATGCACTGTATTAGCCTATCTGGTACGCTTTCAATCAGATGCGTAACATTTTGTTCGGGTACGCGCTCCCAACAGGCTGTTGACGCGTTTATCAGCTCCTGTTTAGTGTTGACATGGCTGTGGTTTTCTTTGAGGCTTCTTTTTAATTGGTCCCATAAATGCTCGATGGGATTGAGGTCTGGGCTATTTGCTGGCCATGGCAAAAGTGAAATATTGGCGTCAGAAAGAGCTGCTTGGGTAATACGGGCCGTATATGGGCGAGCATGAGCATTCTCTGTGAAAATGGGATCACGACAGGTCGTATTACCATCTCAACGTAACTGGCGGCGGTAACGGTTGCCTCATCCAGGATTACCAGCTCTGTGACGTGGAATGCGTCCAGAGCTTTTAAAGCAGCTTGGCTGTCTGTCATGATTGCTATTTCCTGTCTCATATAGTTCCTTTCCAGTTTGAAGTGAGCACATCTTTCAATGGCATGTACTTCTGCATAAAATAAACTCGGATACATCCCCATCGATATGGAGTGTTTGGTTCATGGCCCATATATTCCAGCACCCGTGCCTTCTGCCTTCTTTGATCCATCCGTATACCACTTTATGGCGCCCGGATATATCTGGTATTCAGTTTCTGACCTGAACTCCTTCTTGATGCTTATTTTGATTTCAAAGCTCTTTTTGAACTCAAGCTTCCGCACCATGTTATCGCACGGCATGCTCGCTTGAGGAATCAGCTTGGTAAGTGGTTCTAATATCCCTCTTGCCCTGCTGTCCGTGAAGCAGCCTACCTTGCTCAAAAGTAACTTGGTTTCCATGGATTTGCTCTCTACCACTAAGTGAAGTGGGAGAAGCCCAAGAATTGCCTCCATGCCCGCTGTTGGGCAGGTTCTCATGGCCCCTGTAATTAAAACACTGGCCAGTCTCTGTACTTTTTCCAACTCCCTTTTCGTGGTGCTTAGCTTGGTCCTGTTCGCCCATGCAACTGCTCCGTAGGTAATCATTGGAATAATAATGGTGTACATCCAGTTCATTATTCTAGCGCTAATTCCCCACAATTTTCCTGCCACCCTTTTACACACCATGATTGCTCTTTTTGATTTTTGTAGCACTGCTTGTTGGTGTTTGTTCCAGAGCAGTCTACTATCAAATATCAGTCCCAGGTATTTAACCTCTTTGCTGATAGTGATCTCTTCTCCATTTAGGGTAATCGGGTGTATACGCCCCAACTTCCTTCTGTTGGTGAAGGGAACCAGTGTGGTCTTGCTAGGGTTTACCCTGAGTCCCACCTCTTGGCACCATCTACTCGTGATGGTTAATCCATTGTGGATTATGTCACAGAGCACTTCCTCGAACTTCCCTCTAGCTACGATGACTATGTCATCTGCGTAGCCTTGGGCGTAAGTCCCTGCTTCAGCTAGTCGCTGGAGTAGTTCATCTACAAGGATGCTCCACAGAAGGGGAGACAAAACTCCTCCTTGTGGGCCTTGTTTTGTCACCAACTATAGTCTCCTGGTCTGGTCTTCTGGTGCCCAGCATCTCACACAACCATGTAGAGATTGTGCTGTCTACTTTCTTCCTCTCCAGAGCACTTCTTACCGCATCATGAGATGCGTTGTCGAATGCTCGTTCGATGTCAAGGAAGGCGCAAATTCCTTACTGGCAAGAGACCTCTCTATGCTTTCCGTTAGCTCCCACAGTGCGGTCTCCGTAGTTCTGGCCGCTCTGTATGCGTGCTGACTGGAATGTAATGGTTCTTTTTCCAGTATTCTCGACCTAATATAGTTGTCGATAACCTTTTCGATTGTCTTTAAGACGAACGAAGTTAGGCTGATTGGTCTGAAGGACTTCAGGTGGGTGGGATCTTTTTCCCCCACCTTCGGTATAAATACAACCCTTGCACTTACTAACCCCATTAATACTCCCTCAAAACACTCTCAAGACTCCACTCACGACCCTCTCAGAATGCCTTCAAGATCACCTAAGGACTTTCCCAAGACCCCACTAAAGATCCTCACAAAACCCCCTTGGGACCCCCTTAAGACTACCTAAAGACTTTCTTAATATCCCCTCAAGACCACGTTACTACACCCATTAATACTACCTTAAGACCCCATTAAGACACTCTCAAGATCACCTAAACTCCTTCTTAAGAGTCCACTCACGACCCTTTTAAATCCAGTCAAGACCACCTAGGGATCTCCTCAAGACCTCACTAAAGATCATCACAAAACCCCCTCGGACCCGCTGAAGACTACCTAAAGACTCTCTCAAGATCACCTCAAGACCACGTTACTACCCCCATTAATACTCCATCAAGACCGCCTAAGACCCCCCTAAGATTCCCTTAAGACCTCCTTAAAACACTCTCAATACTCCACTCACGACCATCTCAAAATCCCCTCAAGACCACTTAAGACCCCTCAAAAACTTCTTAAGTTCCCCTCAAGACTCCACTCATGGCGCTCTCAAAACCCCCTTAATAACCCCTCAAGTCCACCTTAAGGCCCCCTTAAAACCCCACTAAGGATCCTCACAAAACCCTCTAGAAACCCCCTCAAGACCACCCTACGACCCCTTCTAAGAACGCCACGAGACCCCACTCAAAATTCCCTTAAGACCCCTACAAAACCCTCTTAAGAACCTACTCGAAACCAGCTTAAAACCCCTAAGAACCCCTTTCAAAACCCCCAAAAAACTCCGCTCAAGATTCACTTAAGACCCCACTCAAGATCCCCACAAACCCCACTAGTCCCCCTTTAAACCCCCATAAGACCCCCACAAAACCCTCTTAAGATTCTACTCAAACACTCCCAAAATCCCCACAAGATCCATTTAAGAACACGTAAAGACCCCCTCAAGAACACACTAAAGATCCTCACAAAACCTCCTTGGGACCCTACTCAAGACACCTAAAGACTACATCAAGATCACCTCAATACCCCGTTAAGACCACGTTACTACCCCAATCAAAACACTCGCAAGACTACCTAAAAACCCCCTTAAGGTTCCACTCACGACCCTCTTAAAATCATCTCAAGACCACCTCAAGACCCCTTCAAAAACGTCTTCAGATCCTCTCATGACTTAACCCATGACCCTCTCAAAATCCCATTAAATCCCCCCCAAGACCACATAAAGACTCCCGCAAGACCCCTCCCCTAAAGAATGGACTCCCACAAACCGCCTTCAAACCCTCAAGATTCTTTAATAACCCCCTCAAGACCATCCTTAAGACCGCCTCATGTAACCCCTTTTATACTCCCTTAACATCATCTCAAGACGCCCTCAAAACTACCCCAAAAGCCAATCAACAACACACTCAAAACCCTATTTAAACCCCCTCAAGACCCCCTCTAGACCCACCTGAAGGCCCTATCATGACTCGTCTTAAGACCCACCTGAAGACCACCAAAAGATCCCAACGGGTAAATCTAAAAAGGTTTTTTAATTAAAAAAACATGGTCTTATATTTCAAAATAAAAAAAAATTCCAAAAATTACTTATACTGGACTTCATTTTTTAAAAAAACTTATCATTACAATAACCATAGCAGAATAATACCAACGTAATCATAATAATAATAGAATCTGTTATGGAGCGAGGTCCCACTAGGGGTTCTGCCACTAGCAAGGACGTCGCGACACGCTCGAGGTTGCTCGGCTTTGCTCGTCGGACGGGCGGTCCTTGTCTCTTACCAGTGACACCTCCTCATGAACAAAAAAATTTATTGTCGTGTCGACTTATATGTAAAAAAAATATAAAAAAAGGGAAAACTGGATTAAAAGGAGCTGGATAAAGGAGGAAATGAAGGATAACGTCCCTCAATCCTGGTGCAGCCAGGTCATTCCTTTGTTTTTATATTCTTACAACTATATTATTCTACACTAAAATTATATTGAAATTAACAAAAGAAAACTTTCCTTTTCTTAAAAGATAGTTTAATTTCTTTTAGGAAATTTTCTTTTTCACTTACTAGCTAATTAAATCTAAAAGGAATGACTTGATTGCACCTGTACCGAGGCCTCACAAAATGATGAAGGAAAGGGTCGCCTTTACTAAGTCCATCTGATCGCAGTCAGTCGGGTCATACTCTGAAAAGCGCCGAGAGAAATCACCGTGGGATCAGCAATCCCAGCCACACACCTTCAACCAACTCGTCTACTCACTCATGGTGAGGACCAATAAAAAAAGATAATCAAAAGGAATATGCCTCCCACCCCAATGGGCAACGGCCATGAGAACTCACGTATTTATCTTTTCAACTTTCAAATACATGTGTTACTTTTTATTTAAAAAAAAAAAATTAAAATTAAAAGGTGTATATAATGTATATATGTGTTTAACAACAAAAGGTTATGAATGTATTCAAAATTCAATAGAAATGTAAAAATATATAATAAAAATGATATATATATATAAAAGATCTGTTTTATAAACTATTTCTTTTCAAAATTTCAAATATAAAAATAATTTTTTTTTGTATACTGCCCTTTGTAGTGTTTTTCACTACCCCATATTAATGTGGATATAATCGGAAAACAAAATGTCTTCTTACCTTGTATTACGCTCCTTCAAGGAGGTCCTGCTAGCAGAAGTCGTTGAAGAGCTGAAACTCAGAATGATTAAAAATTTCTTGCCACCACTACTATTGGCAGTTCACAGTAGAACAAAAAAAAACCGGTAATTAATTGAACCAAGATTTAAAAGGGAAAATAAAAAGGGGAGACTTAATAAATCAGTTAAATTTTTTTTTGAATTATTAAAAACTGTTTAATAATTTAACTGTAATGGTCGTGTTGCAAAAAACGCATAAAAATTAAAAAAAAAACTGTTTCGCAGCCACTGTACTTTAACAAAATAAATTATGAAGGAATATCTCGATCTAGCACTGCTGTTGATTAGGAATTCTCGTTGAATCGACCAATTAAATTTCCTTATGTGACGATGATGGAAAGTTTCACAATTTAAATTGATATGTATCACTTTCAACATTAGTGAATTTGCAGTACATCAACCATTTTCTATTGTATATGTGAATTCTTCTTTGACGGTAAGATGGCGGTTGGCGTCCATTGATGGACTATGAATTATTTCAAAGCTATTTATGGGCGAACTTTGAAACATTCAATAGCATAATTTAAAAAAAAAGGGGAAACTGAATTTTTGAACTTTTTATTGATTCAGATTTGATCTCACGTTCTGTACAAGCTCAATTCTATTCTTAATCGACTTAGTTTCGATTTCAAGTTTAGCACAATTTCAATTAAATTTTCAACTTTATAAGAAAACTGTTTCTAACTGAATTCAGCTCTGTTTTATCTTATATATAAAAATGGTGTGTGTATTGTTTGAGATTGCCTTTCTCAGGAACCAGACATCGCAGGAAGCCGAAATTTTTACCATAGATTAGGATTTTAGCGGTTTAGGTTTTTGTTTTGAACTCTCTAAGTGGCGCTGTTGTCAAAATATAACGGTTTTTTTTCTCAGCAACGAAGCATCTTAGGAACTTCAGATTTTAACCATAGGTTTGCTTCATTGCTATTTGGGTTTTTGTGAAATTTGGACCTGATAGATGGCGCTGTTTCCAAGATATAGCGGGTTTTCTGTTTCTTAGTAACGAAGCATCTTAGGAACTTAAAATTTTAACTATACGTTTGTTTCGTTGCTATTTGGGTTTTTGTGAAATTTAGACCCGATAAGTGGCGCTGTTTTCAAGATAGTAGGTGGTAAAACCGCTATTTTTGACATTTATTTAGTTTCATTACAACACGCGCAAGAATACATCATAGGACGCCAAATTAAAAATAAAATTTATAATAAATCGTAAAAAAACGTTATTACACAAAATAACTGTTTTTATATTATACACATGGTCACGAAAACTGCATTTGTTTGATTAGTAGTTATTTTATTTTACACACAGGAATGTAAAATGTTAATATCAGCCACACTTTTAAACTGAATTTTATGAAATTTTTAAGATATATTATTGGCAGGAAGGGGAAAGTTATAGGTATAGATGGAAGGGGAGAAAGATAAAATTTTAACATGAGATTTACAAACGTATTTTTAAAAAAATGGCAACGTAAATTATTGGCAGGTGAGGGAAAGTTATAGGCTATAGTACTCCCGCCACCCCGGGGGTTCATGTGTGCGGGTAGCAAAGCGCTCGGGAACAGCTAGTCGTTTATAAAACTGCTGTGTTGCACTATCTAATTTCCTATTACACTTTTCAACTTAGATTTGATTTCAGGCTTAGCACCAGTTCAATTATAAACTACTCAAAACAAAATAGGCCCACTAAGTTTTTTGGCTTTCATTTGAAAAAAAAATTAGTGATTATATATTTTTTTTTTCGTTATTATGTTTTAGCTATAGTAATTAAGAAATTAAGTACACATTTCACATTTTATCACTACTTTTTTTATGATTTGTTACTGATTTTTTTTGCTTAGTAGCGAGTAGGGCCTCCTCAACTCCGTATGCACTGTATTAGCCTATCTGGTACGCTTTCAATCAGATGCGTAACATTTTGTTCGGGTACGCGCTCCCAACAGGCTGTTGACGCGTTTATCAGCTCCTGTTTAGTGTTGACATGGCTGTGGTTTTCTTTGAGGCTTCTTTTTAATTGGTCCCATAAATGCTCGATGGGATTGAGGTCTGGGCTATTTGCTGGCCATCTTTATCTTACACTCGTCTGTAAAGAGCACAGTTCTCCAGTTGTCCATGGTCCAATTTGAATGCTCACGGGCGTACCTTAAGCGCGCTGCCCGATGGGCCGCTGTAAGTTTAGGCCGAATAGCACGCACTCTGGAAAGTTGGCCATCTTCGTGGAGTCGATTGCGAATAGTTTGATCACTGACTTGAGTGCCAGTTGACTGTCGCCGTTGAGTTTGTAAAGCTCGGGCGGTTACGGTACGCTCCCGACGTGCAGTTATTCGAATGTACCGGTCTTCTTGCCGAGTTGTGGCTCTAATTCTTCCTGATCCAGGTCGCCTTGCTACACTCCCGGTCTCCTCGAAGCGTTCCCATACGTTTCGGATAGCTCGCCTCGACACACCGATGCGATTTGCAACAGCCCTTTGAGACAGTCCTTGCTCCAGCATATTTACCGCTCTTATTGCGTTTTCAGTATCCAAATGACGTCTAGTACCAGGCATGGTAATCACGTTTAATAGCAAAGAAACAATAAAAAACAATTAAAGAAAGTAACACTTAGCAACAACGCTAGAATCGGACTAAGAAAAAAAGTGCAATAATTTTTGCATTAATTGTTTTTCGAGCCATGGGCTTTTTTTGTCTACTCACTTGGAAGCAACGGTAAAATTGTTGTTCAAAGCATTGATACATACACATGCTAACTCTAGAATAAAATTTATCGTTTCGATAATGTTTACCAATTAAGTATTTTTTAGACAAAATATAAAATAAATCTGGTGTGGGCCCTATTTTGTTTTGAGTAGTTTATTATCAAACTTTTCAACTTAGATTTGATTTCATGTTTAGCACAAGTTTAATTCTATGTATATTCAACTTAAAAAGAAAACTGTTTCTGAATAAATTCGATTCTGTTTAATTGTTAAGAAAACTGTTCTGTTGTGATATTTAGTTTTCTATTACACTTTTCAACTTAGATTCGATTTTTAGTATAACACAAGTTCAATTCTTATTTTTTTTACTTTTAAGAAAAAAATTTTTTTAGAAAATTTCTCAACTTATTGAATACTAGTGTCGACTATGGCTGCTGATGGTAAATTTCCAACTGACTTCCTAAATGCTAAACTTCCTAAATGCTAAACTTCGACTCCCTATCTCCCTCATCGACCGACCACCACCGCCAGTTTTCCGCCGTCGAACATTCTAGAAAATATTTCGGCGAAAAGTATTATTCTGTCCTTTGTCTTCTCCTTTTTGTCACTATTTAAATAGCGCGAAAGCTATGTCTTATTTCCGTCCTTTTTTAAAACTAAAAATCACAATTACTAATAAACATTAAACATGAATAACAATCACACAACACCTAAACAATTATTAATATACACACATCACACAACACTCAAACCAATTTCCAGTAAAATAATTATCTAAAATCCCTATGCTTCCCCAGCACCATCTGTGTGCAACAAAACTTTCATCATGATGTGATGCCATTCCAATTATTCCAGTCAATTTTAAGCAGCTGATTGATATCACTCAGTCGGTCAGCAGGTTATTTGTTGTCAATCGTGTGTGTGGATTTTTGTAGATTGTTTCTTTTTCTTTTGCTTTGTTTGTTTTTTAATTTTATTAATTATATCGGGTGTGAAAATTTTTATGAAATATAGTGTCGATAGGGCTGGGGGAATATCCAGCCCCTGGCCCTGAAATCAATTGGATGGAGAAAATGCAATGCATTTTACATTTTTGCAGAATTAGTATAATTTGCTGCTGTGCAAAAATCAACAGGTAAGTGTCAATATATTAATATAGAGGCGTGATTTCTGCTTTTCAAAAAAGGAATAATTAATTAAAGATAGATATCGCGCCTCAGTATAACTTTTCTTAAGGTGAACGTTGACGTCGATTACTGTGATTACGAATTAAGGGGTAAGTGCTAGTCATGTAAATTACTTTATAGATTTGAGGGTGTTTTTTTATATTTCCAGTTTATATTTAATATATGTATACGTGTACATAACAGGCCCGTCTCCATTACATGAGTGGTCGCGCGTGGAATGGTACATAAAAAAAAGGGTATGCAGTAAAACATTGCAAATTAAATTCAAGTGGCAATTTAACTATATTACATACATATACCCTTCAGAATAGTCTTCCGCGAGCGTATCACCTAACGTGGGTCAAGGGCCTGCTCTCTGAGATAATGCTCTAATTTTTCTTATACTGCTTATGCTAATGTGTAAAGTATATAACATATTCAACCATAAATAAATAATACATACAAATATTGCATAAAATATCACAGATAAATCTAAATCTAATATAAAATATTACAGATAAATCTAAATCTATTATAAAATAATGCACATAATCCTAAAGCCTTAAACCTAAAATCACAGAATTTATGCGGTCAATAAAATAACTATTTATATATAATTAAATAATAAATAGTAATAAATAAATAGAAAAAATAATAATTAATAAATAATAAAGATCGTCAGTTTCCTAGATTCCTATAGTCATTAACGGACAAAGAGGTCTTTGGCATGAAAAATGCCTACATTTTTTCCGGCCATATTTCCTACTTCGTATAAGGAATTCCAATCGTCTTTAATATGAGGCATTAGGTACAAGTTTGGCATTATAGCCTGCCGCGTTGTCACTCTGTTTGAAGTTGCTTCTGTACACGGTTTGTCCAAATTGGTATCTGATATCTCGGCTTCTCAAATTATATGTCTTTTCTCCTTTGTCGTGTGATTTTTTTAAAAATTTTAACTATCTCGTCTCTAATCGCTTGTTGCTTCTCTTTTGTCTCTAGGATTCTAACGTCTAAGTCTTTTATGTCGTTTAAACGTCGCATGAAGTCAAAAGCGAATCCGTTCTGTGCCATTTGAAAGCTGAAGACATTATAATAAGGCTCTAGACTCGTAGCTTCGTGCGCAACACTTCGCAGTGAAAATGCCGCAAAGCTAACATGCTTGTCCCAGTCGCGTTGGTCGCTTCCAAGGTACGAACGGATCTTAGTCAGTACGCTACGGTTCACACGTTCTGAGGCATTGGACTGCGGCGAGTAGACCGTAGTCCTCACGTGCTTGACCCCGTAGCACTTTAAAAAGCTAGAAAACAATTCGGAAATGAATTGCTTTCCATTGTCAGAATGTACGTATTCTGGAACCCCAAACACATGAAAAATGGCTTCCTCTAAGTACTGGACCACTGCAGCTGAAGTTGCCTTCCTTATAGGTTTAAGGAACACAAACTTGCTGAAGTATTCGAGTACAACGAATATCTGGGTATTGCTATTTTTCGTTCTGGGATAGGGTCCCAGAAAGTCTATGTAGGTTACATATCCGATACCATGTGATTTCTCCATATTTTCGGTTCCCACATAATTTCGTAATTTAGGAAGTTTTAAATTACAATTCGCTGCACTGGCGAACTCATAAAGTTCACCAATGCACGCGCACGCTGAATTGCAGCACAGTAATAATTTTGAAACTAAACCCATTTTTTGCCTTTTTATGTATTCTAACTGAGCTTGCAATAATATTAAATAGATATAAGCGAATGGAAAACCATTCGAATAGTCAATAAGTCTATAAGAAGGAACCGTGAAGTACGCTTGTGATACATTAATAAAACTTAATCAGAAAAATAAAAATTTGTTTTTTTTTGTTTTCCCGCGGAACAAAATACTTTTGTGGCGCAGTCGGAAGGATTCTTCTATACTTGAACAATCCAAACAAGAACGAACAACAAATCGTTACCCGTAATAATTAATCAACGCGTTTCTATAGTGTAATAATACCAAAAACATCGCGATCAGTGAATAGATTAGTGCAACATCGTGAATTAAGATCTAAATATAATTAAGCCAGTGAAGACTTATCTAAAAATCAGTAGGTCAGGCATATCAAAAGATCATAAAAGTAGTGAAAATTTATCTAAAAATCAGTGAGCCAGTAAAACAAACGTTGACAGGCTTAAGAACAATCTTATCACAAATATTGGCTATGCGGATGATCTAGTCCTATTGTTTCGAGGTAAATTCGAAAGTACGATAACAGAGCGCATGCAATTAGCTCTCAAAATAGTAAACGAATGGTGCCGGAAGGCAGACCTAAGTGTCAACCCAGATAAATTGTATGCACCGTTTTCACAAAAAGAAGGAGAACAACTTTTCCCGTCCTAAGATTCCAAGGCAAAATACTCCAAATAATGCCTGAAGCAAAATACCTGGAGGTAATGTTTGACCAAAAACTAACATGGAACTCCCACATATCATACATCACAAACAAAGCTAACAAAGCTTACTTCACTTGGCCAACGCATGTTCAGCAAAACGTGGGGAGCAAACCCGCACGTTACTCTATGGCTATACCAAAGCATTATCAGGCCTAGGCTCACTTACGCACCCCTGATATGGTGGCCAAAAACAGAGCAGTGGAAAACACGCTCAAAACTCAGAAAAATTCAAAGATTAATATGTCTTAATGCAACAGGTGCCATCAAGACTTGCCCAACAGCAGCACTAGAAAAACGACTAGGACTCACACCTCTTCACTTACACATCAAAAGTGAAGCGGGAGCAAGAGCCATTTCACTCAAGGTAACCAACCAACTCAAAGTCAATAGACCAGGACATACAAGCATCATCACAAAAATCAATTTGGGAAGCGAATTCGTCCTCCAATCAGACTCAATGATAAAAACAACTAATTTCCAAAGGAACTTCTCATTAAAAGTACCGGACCGCAATCAAGTTGAAAATATCATAAATAACCTCCCCAATCATGCATCTATCTGGTACACAGATGGATCCAAAACGAACTCAGGAACAGGGGCAGGGGTATTCGGACCCAGACTCAAATTACGAATACCCCTAGGAAAATCCCCAACCATTTTCCAGGCAGAAACAACAGCATTAGAAGCCTGCATACTAGAATGTATAAAGATAAATTATAGAAGAACCTAGATCTATATGATCTCCAATAGTCAGGCCGCTTTACTAGCGCTAAAAGGCCCGGTTTTCAATTCAACAAAAACGTGGAGCTGCTACTGCCACCTAAACGAACTGGCAAAAACCAATAAGGTCAACCTGATGTGGTCCCCAGGCCATTCAGGCATTTATGGGAACGAGACAGCAGACCTCTGCGCAAGAGCAGGCGCGGAAGAGACCTTCACTGGCCCCGAGCCAAGCATTGCCTTCAGCAAAAGCCACCTCAAAAATAAGATAAAAGAGTGGGCAAACAACGCCATCGAGGCTGAATGGGAATCATCAACTACGATGAAACAATCCAAAAAGCTTCTCAAATACAACATCAAAAATATAAACAAAGCAATCAAGCTAAACCGACAAACACTGAGATCCTTTGTCTGGTACATGACAGGACATGGTCCATTTAATGGCCACTTAACAAAAATGGGGAAATCTCAGACAGATCGCTGCCGCTTTTGCGGCGAGGCAGAGGAGACGCCAGAACACATACTATTTATATGTGATGCCCTCACCCGGAAAAGACTTCGATACCTCAAGGCTCATACAGTTCTATGGCAGAATGCCAGACCTATCTACCTGGCGGATATATTGGCACTTATAAAAGGACTAGGCCACCACATAATGTGGTAGACATCTGGGACGAACAATAGACCTTAAGGTCGCAGTGCATAAGGCTTCTCAGCCCACCAACAATAACATAATAATAATAAAACAAACTTTGTGCACCAATTAAAATAAGTCTTCTATTTTGCGTAGAAATAAAACAAATAATTCTGAAAAGTTAGTATTGAACAAGAAGACATGGAACGGGAATTAATGGACCGCATATCAGCAGCACTGGAGGCACTCGTTGCCCTAAATATAAACAACAATCCTCGACCAAGTAGAGCGGTTACCCTTATGAGAGAATTCGCCTACATCAAGGAATTCGACGGAGACAAGAACCAACTTACCCAATTCATCAACGTCGTGGGAACCAGTAGACCACACCTTCAAGCAGAACTATGGCAAGCCATCTACAATTCGAAGATCACAGGAAGGGCAAAGGAACTCCTGGTTAACAATCAACCCCAAAGCTGGGATGAAGCAAAGAACTTGTTCAAGCAACACTTCCGACCAGCATGTAATTACAAAGATATCTCTCGACGGATATCAAATTTAAGAGTGAGTTCTATTCAAGATCTAAATTATAAACTAGAATTAATTATTCAAGAAATCAACACATTTTCTACATATGAAACAAACCCTGTAGAATCAAAGAAAACATTTTATATACTTTTGATAAATAGAATAAAACAATTAACCTCAGACAACCTATCGAGGGAAATTAAAAATAAACTCGATCTGCATGAGATCAGAAATTTTATATGGGTATATTGGGTATGACCAACACAACTAAGACAAAGATTTTATGACTCAAGATAGACGACCTACACAACATACAAGACCTAGTAAACGAGACAATAACTTATTTTCCCCAAGATCCCGGAATAATACTCCACAAAATAACCACAATCCCAACACAAAATAATCAAATTTATCATAATAATAATTTTAATCATTGAATAAATTCAGATTAATACAGACATCGTTATCAATGTCAACCAATTAGATCAGGTCAACATAGAAATTCAGGAAACTTTAGACAGTCAGTTTTTAATTCTTCTGGTCAGTTTAGAAACGCACAATCGCAACCAGAGCCTTTGGAGAGGGACAAGTAGCACACAACAGCTTGGCAGATAGGGAATATGCTGAAATTCGGAACGAAGAAGTTCATAATATTGAACCCAAATTTTTTCTCAACTGAGCCTCGGAAGTAAAATATTTATAGACCTGACTATTGACGGACTAAAATACAAAGGACTAATTGATACAGGTTCAACTATGAGCATAATTAATTCAAGTAGGGTAGATTGTAGTAAATTCAGGATATACGAAAGAACAAATTTAAGACTACAAGCAATCAACAACATAACAACTGAAATGGTAGATAGGATCATAACAAGCATACCAAAAGAATTCAATTGTGACAACAAGAGAGCCACACGATGGTATAAGAGAGAGCTAGGCGACAAGCCTTACGCTCTATTCAGTAGAAAACGAAACAACTCTTGATTGCTTCGAACTACATTCAACAAGAAAAGAAGTGGACCTGACTCATTTGAACGAGGAAGAAAAGAAAGAAATGCAAACCTTACTACACCAATTAAAGAATCTTATTTACAAGGACGGTGATTTATTAACTAACACAAATACAATAACACATGAAATCCGAACAACAACGGAACAACAGATCAATGCTAAACTTTATAGACTTCCGCCGAAGCATGAAGAGGAAGTACGACGACAAATAACCGAAATGGAGGAGCAAGGTATAATCTAACAGCAGATATGCCTCGCCAATTGTGGTAGTGACAAAAAAAAACTAGACAGCTCTGGAAAGCAAAAGTTCCGACATTGCGTAGATTACCGGAAACAAAGGGGTATCACCAAATTAAGATGAACCCAAATGATATCGCAAAAACAGCATTTTTCACACCCTGAGGATTGTATGAATACTTTCGGATGCCGTTCGAACTAAAAAACGCACCGACAACATTCCAACGTTTAATCAATGACATACTTAGGGACTTTATAAACAAAATATGTGTCGTCTACCTTGACGACATCCTGACGAGATTAAAAGAACAAATTAATTTTCTTAAAATAATACTCAATAAATTATCGGAACACAACCTTAAGGTACAATTTGATAATTGCTCCTTTATGAAAAAGAACACCGACTTTTTGGGGCATATCCTGACAGCCGAAGCAATGAAACCCAATCCGATTAAGATCAAATGTATCGAGGATTACCCTCTACCAAAAACAGAGAAACAGTTAAAGGATCTAGGAGCCACCGGTTATTACAGGAAATTTGTGAAGGATTACGCCAAAAGAGCTAATCCAATGATAAAATACTTAAAAAAATATTCAAGCATTTGAAGCATTAAAAATAAATATCATAAAACACCCCATTTTACATTATTTACGGATGCAAGCAACTACGCAGTGGGAGCAGTACTGACGCAAGATGGACAACCCGTGTGTTACGCTTCGAGATCCCTAAACGATCACGAAAAGAACTACTCTGTTACCGACAAAGAGTTCTTGGCAATCGTATGGGCAGTAATGTTCTTTAGACCGTACTTCTGGGGAAAACGATTCAAAATTATAACAGATCACCTACCAATAAAATACTTAAACAAAAAATTTTCAGTAAAGGAATTTAGTCAAAGAACGCAAAGATGGCTACTTAAGCTTCAGGAATATCAGTTTGATATAGAATACCTTAAAGGCAAGGAGAACAAGGTAGCAGACTTCTTAAGTAGGATCCCTGAGCAGAACTAAGAACCAAAATCCAGCGATAATCAGTCAGTAAACAATAGGTTAGATAATGCACCAACGCACTCTCAAGAAGAACAACAACTTGACCACATTCAAATACAAGAGACGATAGTTAACAAGTACAAAACACAACTAATACTAACTAACGACGCTGATAAAGAAATAGAGATATTACACAACAGACGTATAATATTTATTGACATACTGGACAGACATGCTTAGAATATTTATAAAACCAGGTCTCACTGGAATCTATACTGAACTCTCATATCATGAATTTAATAAAATACAACAATTATTGATAGAACTATTTAAGCATGACAGACAAATTAGGTTTATAAAAGCAACCTTACGAGCAAGAGAATTAAGAACAGTAGAAGAAGCCCACAAGCAAATTTCCTTATACCATACCCAAGAATGCGCTCATAGTGGAATAATAGAAACTTATCACAGCTTAAAAAACGAAATATACTTCCCTCATCTAATTAAAGAAATCACCAGAATAATTAACAACTGCAAGACTTGCTTAGAGACCAAATACGAACGCAAACCAATAAAACTTAACTTAGTCTACAGGCCCAATGAAATTCTTCATATGGATATACAGTAATCCCCCGATTTACGAAGGCTCGTTTTACAAAATTTCGAAGTTACGAACAGCATTCGTAAAGTATAAAATTGGTTATACGAATGAAAAATTCGCTATTACGAACAATGTTTAAAATTCAATTGGGGAAATCCTCTAAAATAATAAATTAAGTTCTATCATTCCTTGAAGGGGAAATCCCCTTAAATAATAAATTACGTTCTATCATTCATTGATATGTAGTTTCTTTATTTAATTTGTTTATTGCAATTTGTTTACTATTTAAGTGAAGTCTATTAATTATTTAGCGTTGGTGGTTAATCAGTAAAGACTATTATTGTTGGTGGTATATTAAGTGAAAATAAATTTTGCTATAAAAATGTCTGGTTAACGAACAGGAACTACGGTTCACGCCACTGGTGCAAAAAAGATCCGTAAAGCGATTACATTATTTTATTATCTTTTCATTTTATTATTTTTTCATTTTATTAATTTTTTATTTTGTTATCTTTTCATTTTATTATCTTTTCATTCTATTATTTTATTATTTTGTTATCCTTTCATTTTATTATCTTTTCATTTTATTATTTTGTTATCTTTTCATTTTATTATTTTGTTATCTTTTTATTTTGTTATCTTTTCATTTTATTATTTTGTTATCTTTTTGTTTTGTTATCCTTTCATTTTATTATTTTGTTATCTTTTCATTTTATCATTTTGTTATCTTTTCATTTTATTATCTTCTATTATTTCATTCATTCTATTATTTTATTATTTTGTTATCCTTTCATTTTATTATCTTTTCATTTTATTATTTTGTTATCTTTTCATTTTGTTATTTTGTTATCTTTTTATTTTGTTATCTTTTCATTTTATTATTTTGTTATCTTTTCATTTTATTAATTTATTATTTTGTTATCTTTTCATTTTGTTATTTTGTTATCTCTTTATTTTGTTATCTTTTCATTTTACTATTTTGTTACTTTATTATTTTATTATTTTCTATCTTTTATCTTCTTTCCTCTATTCTTCTATCTTCATTTATCCTCTATCCTCTATCTTCTGTCTTCTATCTTCTATCTTCCATCTTCCATCTTCTACCTTCTATCTTCTATCCTCTATCCTCTATCTTATATCTTCTATCTTCCATCTTTCATCTTCTATCCTCTATCTTCTATCTTCCATCTTCCATCTTCCATCTTCCATCTTCCATCTTCCATCTTCCATCTTCCATCTTCCATCTTCCATCTTCTATCTTCCATCTTCCATCTTCCATCCTCTATCTTCTATCTTCTGTCTTCTATTCTCTATCTTCTATCTTCCATCTTCTACCTTCTTTCTTCTATCTTCTATCTTCTATCTTCTATCTTCTATCTTCTATCTTCTATCTTCTATCTTCTATCTTCTATCTTCTATCTTCTATCTTCTATCTTCTATCTTCTATCTTCTATCTTCTATCTTCTATCTTCTATCTTCTATCTTCTATCTTCTATCTTCTATCTTCTATCTTCTATCTTCTATCTTCTATCTTCTATCTTCTATCTTCTATCTTCTATCTTCTATCTTCTATCTTCTATCTTCTATCTTCTATCTTCTATCTTCTATCTTCTATCTTCTATCTTCTATCTTCTATCTTCTATCTTCTATCTTCTATCTTTTATCTTCTATCTTCTATCTTCTATCTTCTATCTTCTATCTTCTATCTTCTATTTTCTATCTTCTATCTTCTATCTTCTATCCTCTATCTTCCATCTTCAATCCTCTATCCTCTATCTTCTGTCTTCTGTCTTCTAACTTCTATCTTCCATCTTCTATCTTCTATTTTTTAAATGAATAAATAATTTTTCTTTTATTTTCTAATCACATTGTTTTAAATGTTTCTAAAAATAGGGTTTCGTATAACGAACATTTTGGGTACGCATCTATGTATTTTTAATACAAACTTATACTAATATGAATCTCGTTTTACGAATATTTTCAATCTCTGGAACGTATCTATTTATTTTCAATAGAATGCCATACTAATATTGGGCTCGCTATACGAATTTCGATATACGTACAACTTTCACAGAACGTATTCCGTTCGTAAATCGGGGGATTACTGTATATTACTTTAAGAAAGCAACGCCAAACAAAAGGACAACAATTAAACAGTAACAAGTCTGTAGTTTTTGTTACACTGTCACAATCTATCAACAATCAGTGTAGAAAAAGTATTTTAAATTTCAATTTTAAATATTTTCAATTTTTTTAAAAATACACTCGGTAGTTGTGCATGCCTTTTTCGTTTGTAAGCCCTAGTACTATATACGAATCAGTTACGTGTCTCTATTGAGTGGTTGGTTTTTAGAAATTCTTCTTAGTTTTGTTGTTATTTATAATATTTTTAATTTTTAATTTTATTATATACTAATTTTACATTAATTTTCACAATCTTGCCTTTTTCGTTTGTAAGGCCTAGTACTATATACGAATCAGTTACGTGTCTCTATTGAGTGGTTGGTTTTTAGAAATTCTTCTTAGTTTTGTTGTTATTTATAATATTTTTAATTTTTTATTTTATTATATACTAATTTTACATTAATTTTCACAATCTTAACGGGTTCGGTATTTTAACATTGCGAAATGAATTCATATTTTGAAATTCATTTCACAAATATCCGAGGCATTAAAAGTAATTTCAAGTCATAATACTTTGGCAAAACCGCTTAACAAATTGTTTCATCTCTCAATGAAGAGTTGTGTTTTTCCATCAATTTGGAAAATAGCAAATATTCAACCCGTTCCGAAAAAAAGTGATTAATCGGCACCTACGAACTACCGTCCAATTGCTTTGTTGTCGGTTCTATCTAAGGTAATGGAATCTTTCATTAATTTCAGAATAATGAACTATCTGGATTCGAATGTTCTTTTATCCGATGTTCAGTATGGATTTCGTAAAAATCGCTCTTCAGGTGAACTAATGACGTGCATGACTCATTATTGAAAATCTAGGCGAATCAAGCGTTGTTTCCTTAGATATTTCTAAAGCTTTTGATAGAGTTTGGCATGATTGTCTTATTAATAAGATTCGTGCGCTGAACTTACACTCCTCTCTCATTACATGGATTGAGAATTATTTATGGAACCGTAAAATAAAAGTTGTATTAAATGGTATATCTTCAGATTCACTTGGGATCAATGCTGGCGTGCCTCAAATGTCATCCTTGTCGCCCACGCTCTTCTTGATATATATCAACGACCTGTTGTCTTCTATATACAACCTGTGATATCCATTCATTTGCTGATGATACAGCACTATCGGCTTCCATTGAGTTTGTCAGTCAAAAAGAATGCAATTCTCGCTTGTTAGGTTCGCGTGAATTAATGAATTGGATAATTCGGTCGAACATTCAAGTCATTCTTGATTGGGGCAGATCTAATAGAGTAGAATTTAACCCAAATAAATTTCAGTGTTATCTTTTTTCTCAGAAGACAGTTCAACATTACGTTTCACCTGTTATTAATGGTGCCCATATTGCGAGATCAGATTCACTGATGTTGTTAGGTTTAAAAATATCTAGTGATCTTTCCTGGAAAGAACATATTTATGAAATTTCAAAAAGAGCTAGCCAATGTTGGGCTTCATAAGACGTTGTAACTTCTACTTCACTCCCTCAGAAGTATTAAGATGATATAAATCTTATGTAAAACCAATTTTGGAATTTAATTCATATGTGTGGGGTGGGGCTCCAAAATCTCATTTGGTTCATCTTGATGGAGTTCAAAATAGAGTTATACGTTTGATAAACGATGTATCCATTACTTCGTCTCTTGATACTTTGGAGCACAGACGAAATGTAGGAGCTTTATCTGTTTTCTACAAATTCTACAACGGTAGATGTGCTTTAGAAACCCGTTCTCTAGTTCCAAGTCCTTTTGTCAGTAACGTAAACACTCGTTTAAGGTCCACCCAACATAGATTTGCCTTTTCTTGTAGAACCCAACACTTTAAATCCTCCTTTTTTCCGAGAGTCTCTGCGATGTGGAATCAATTGGTGGATCCCGTGTTTCCCGATTCTTATAATCTGCAGGCCTTCAAATTAGGCGTTAACAACTTCCTGAAGGATGGAGATGAAGGTTGAAGTGCTCGTTTTTCCGTATTGCTTTTTCAATGAATCAGGGAGAATTCTGAGAAAATAAATTGAAACCGGCTACAAACGTGAGAAATGTGATATATATTGTAAGTCACATTTTTTAGATTTTTATTTTATTTTGAATTTAATAAAGGGCTTAGCCCAACTTATTGCCGTGATGCAAGTTTAGTTAAAAACATACAGTTACAAAAAGAAAAACGAACCCAACTGCTGAACCACAATAGGGAAAGTTATCAAGAACAGAGAAAAATTATAGAAGAAATTATTACAAAAACGAACCCAGGTATATGCTAAAACAAATGGAGGGTGAACACCCAATAAATATTAAAAGACCTCATATATTTGCAGGTGACAACATCAGTATTTCTCATACTGACAATATTAGTGACATCAACAGACAACGGCAGTACTAACGATTGAAAAGATTACAACAGACAATGGGTATACTTTAATCAACATGGGACAAACGGAAGTTATTAGCGACATTAAAACAATATTACACATAATTAACGCTAAGGAAATTCGACAAACAATAGATTCTATAGATGACCCGACAATAAGGGAAGAGTTAACAATTATTTACGCAAAATTAGCTGCAATTGAACCAGACAGAAAAATTAGATCGAAACGCGGACTTGTTAACTTGATTGGCACAGCATAAAAATGGTTATTCGGCACAAAGGACGAGAATGGCCGACAGGAAATAGCAGAACACATGAAGGTAATCGAAGGAAACGATTACAACGCAGTCAACAATTTAAACAGACAAATAGAAATAAACTCTCATTTTAATGACTCCATAATAAATCTAAAAAATAGTATAACTTCAGACAGGAACCAAATTAGTAAAATATACGAATAACTGACAACGAACGAAAACTGGACCAACTAATAAGGCTACGAATGTTTAAAGAAAACTAAACCAAATATTGGACAGTATAGCATTAGTAAAACATGGTACATCTAAGCCTTCTCACCGCAACGGAAATAATTGAAACAAAAATGGACTTGTACAAATTAAAAAACCTATAAATAGGACTGCTTAAATATGACAAGGACAGACTAATACAAGCCATGAAAGTTGCACACACGTACAAACTAGTTGACTTTAAACTCATAACCCCAATACCCACAAAAAATCATTTAGAAATAATATTAGAAGATCAGTATATAATAGAAATAAACCAAACGAAATATGAATATGACAATAACATTCAATACGAAAAAGAACTAAAACTAATAAGCAATTCCATTTCGAATAATAACTGTAAGCTAAAACAGAACAATGTAGTAGAAAAAAAAATTTTTCATCTAAATTCTCTAATCGCAGAAATTGATATGGGAGCCCCTCGATCCTGGGCCATTTTTTTTTATTGTAGGAGAAAATCATCGAAACAAACATTTGACATCAGATGTTAAAATTGAAAAAGCTCAGATCATTTTATTCTGAGCACTTAGAGCACGCTCTTTGACTGCTCTGAACTAGTTTATGAAAACGCCAAATGACAGAATATTGTGAAAACTTGTTGTTCTATCTGTAAGTTGATATCGACAACAAAAAAAACGACATCAATAAAAATACAATTCAGTATATAATAAAAATGTAAGTTGAAGTAAGCATAAAACATGTATGTCTCGTTTCATTTGCTGGGTTCATTTGTGCGTGCGCTAAGATTTCTCTCTCTCTCTCCACCACCACCAAAACCATGCAGCGCAGCCGACTGCGCAGCACACACCGCACACAGTCCATAAAGGGCGACGAATATCTGATGCCAGTATAAATATTTAAAAAATGTATAAGGGCCTTGCGGCCGAACCCGGGACCCGATCACTACCAAATTTTATTGTTTATTGGGTATACACATGTGTGTAAAATTTGAAGAAAATCGGGTAAATTTTTTAAAATTTTTGTTTGGGAGCCCCCCGACCCCGCAGCCCGAGGGGCCTCAAAATTTAATAGAAAGTGTTGTCTCCGGAAATACACATGTGTGCAAAATTTTAATAAAATCGGGCCATGGGAAGTGGGTTAAAAATTGATCGCAAGAATCCACGACAGACGACCGACGACCGACGACCCACGGGCAAGTGAAGTTAATATAGAGAATTTAAAAAAAATAGATGAGAGTACTATAATTTGTAAGAACATGCAAAATCAAAAAGTAATAAACCATTGTGACGATAGAAAAATAAAATTGAATGGAAATAACCTTCTAATAATAAATAGTTGTAGTATTGTAATAATGAACGAAACGTTTAGTAATTGTTGGATCCTTAGCCAACAAGATATACACACAAACACGCACATCAGAAGGTACCTACTGCTATGAGAAAATGACATTTGAGAGAATTGTCAGTTCTACTTCATACTTTTCGTCTATCAATCGAGTCGTCGACTGAGCAGCATCGCAGCAGTTTTAATTTCTACGCATAACGAATTCAATAAATGTCTTTTATACAAATTTGCTTGTGATTTAAGTTCACTAATGGTAAATACTAGAAATTATTGCATATGTTCAATATATGCATTTCAATAAAGTTTTCTACTCGTGCAAGCATTCGACATAACCGCATTCTCATCAATCCACGTTTTGGTCTTTCGTATCGCTATTCATTCGACATTTTGGTCTTTCATATTCGCTATTCATTCAACATCCTTGTTTTTCAGACCAAGCAATCAAAACTCATCCAACATTTTGGTCCTTCGAGAGCCAGATATTCTTTTCGTTTTGCAACACAATCAAACTCGTGGGTTAGAGACAAAATAGTGATCGACCAAGTGTAACTCTTTTGTGTGAAAGGTTAAGTAAAAGCCCGTTAATTTAGTGGTGTGGCAATACACAGTGCCATGGCGACGATTCATGTAAAACAAGCATCGCTACAGCGGACCCTCCAGAGAGCAGTAAAGAAGAGTAATGGGTTAACGAGTGAGACTCCAGGGGTGACTGAAGAGGTCATACAGGCGCGAATCGACCACGTGGAATCAATCTATCGGCAGTTTTGCGAGGTGCAATACCAGGTCGAGGCTGTGTGCGGTGCGGAGGAAATCAAAGGAGAATACGTAAAACGTGAACAAGCGGAGGATTATTACTTCGCAGCGATTTCCAACCTGAAGACAGTGAGGAGACAAATATCCGCTATTGAGAGTCGTCGATATGAGGTCAAATCATCACCAAATCAACAGTCGATCGATGCACACTTGCCTCGAATCAACGTTCCAATCTTCAACGGTGAGTACACCAGTTGGACCGAATTCGAAAATTTATTTGTTGACCTTATCCACAACAACGAAAGCCTGGCTAACTCGCAGAAACTGCACTAAAAGCAAATCTGACTGGAGATGCAGCCTTGTTGCTCAAGTCCGTGAGCATCACGAACGATAACTACGAGGAGGCATGGCGTATTCTCCGAGATCGATACGATCACCGTCGTTTCATTATCGACAGCCATCTTCGCAAGTTTCGCACAATGCCAGCCTTGCAACTTGCATCAGCTGCAGGAGTGCGCAAAATTCTCGACATATCGACCGACACCGTTCGCTGTTTGAGGGTTTTAGGAGTGCCGATTACCACATGGGATATTATATTGATCAACATAATTGCTGACAAACTCGACCCAGAAACCGACAATGGGAGATGTCATTAACCCTAGCGAAATATCCATCATACAAGGAGTTGATCGATTTTCTGAACGCCCGATGGCAATCGCTGGAGATGATTTCCATGACTCGAACCAAATCAAATTCGTCACACTCGTATCTAGAATTCCGGCATCATCGCATCCATCGCGGACTCGACCGCATCGTAAGCCGGAAACACAATTAGCTCGCTCACTCGTCGTTACTTTAGACGATCACAACTCCGCCTGTCAAGTCTGTGCTGGAAATCACAACGTCTTCCAGTGCGAACAATTCAAACATCTCACATTCAAAGAGAAGTCAAACCTTGTCCGCGAAAAAAGGTTATATTTTAACTGCTTGCGGACAGGCCACTCTAGTTCGGTCTGCAGATCCAGTTTGTGCCGGATTTGCAATAGAAGACACCACACGCTTCTGCACATCTCGAATTCGGGCACCAGACCATCCGTCGAATCATCATCACATACTCAGGTCACAGCCAACCATGTCGCATCGCCATTCGCAGATGTGCTACTCGCCACAGCAATCGTCATCGTATCACACGCAAAACAAAACTTCACCGTTCGAGCTCTCTTGGATTCGGGGTCACAGATCAGCTCGTTTCAGAGAGCACCGCAAATCGAATCGGATAATCTAGAAAACCAGCAGCAATCGCAATCAGTGGCATCTGTGCCAATGAGGCGCCCATGTCGCGTTCACTTGTTGAATTCGTATTACAATCCCGAACCGACGCAACATTTTCGATCTCAATTACAGCACTTGTAGTCGAGAAGATCACAGGCACGCAACCAATCGACACACATCAATGGCCACACTTAAAACATTTGGAACTTGTCGCTCCCCATTACCATCGTCCCAACCGAATTGATATTTTGCTCGCAGCTGATGTCATTGGAATGCTTCAAAAGGATGGTTGCATTACTGGTGTCAGCGGTTCACCCTTCGCACAGAACACCAAACTGGGATACATACTCTTCGGCAAGGAGATCGAGGACGTTTGTTCACGTCGAGAACTAACCCACGATGAATCAAAATGTGAACAGCATTACGAATCAACACACTATCGCAATGAAGATGAAAGATACACAGTCTTCCTGCCAATCCTCAGACTGCAACATATGGAACGTCGGTTTACTAAGAATTGCCAACTCCGTGTACAACAAGTTCATGCAGGACTATTTGGAATCGGGCAATATGGAGGAAGTGTTGAACGACGACAACAAATCGCGTGAGCAGATGTGTTATCTTCCTCATCACGGTGTAATGCAACGAAAACTACGTGTGGTTTTCAACGCGTCTCATAAAACAACGACTGGAGTATCGCTAAATCAGAAGCTTCGCATTGGTCCCAAACTTCAACACAGCTTCTTCGAAATACTAACTTGTTTTCGCAACCATAAATTCGTTTTCGTCGCAGATATCAAGCAGATGTACCGACAGATCCTGATAGCACCCGAGCATAGGAACTATCAGCGAATCGTATGGCGAAATTCCTCAGAAGAACCAATAAGAGATTTTCGATTGTGCACCGTCTCTTACGGCACTTCCAGCGCTCCATATCTGGCAATTCGTACCATCCATCAGCTCGCACGAGACGAACAGGAAAGATTTCCAATCGCAGCCGAAGTCGCCTCAAGAGACTTTTACGTCGACGACTTGATGACCGGTTCACACGACATTGTGGATTTAATCGAAGTTCAGAGACAAATAGTGGCGTTGCTCCAATGTGGTGGTTTTGAACTGCGGAAGTGGTCCTCGAACAGCCAACATCTTCTCAACGAGATACCGGCCGAATTCCGCGAGCCTCAGGGCCGACTTGAGCTAAATTGGGATCAATCAGTGAACACTCTTGGACTGCATTGGTCTCCCTCGGTGGGTACTCGGCATATCGTGGGACGAAGGGGTCAACAGTCAATCGCTCAAAGATGGCTTACTTATCGAGGTAGTTTGAGCTCTTTGGAGGCTCTCAGAATCGATCGCTGGATAAATCATTCGAAAGACCACGCCGATATTCAAATTCACGGTTTTAGCGACGCCTCCTCCAAGGCCTACGCAGCTGTGGTGTATTCTCGTACGACGTCGACAGATGGATCTGTAAACATCAATATTCTGGCATCCAAAACAAAGGTTGCCCCACTGAAGACCATCAGCTTGCCACGATTGGAGCTTTGTGCCAGCGTAATCCTAGCCAAACTCATGCACACCATCGGCACATCCCTCAACGTGTCACAGTCTCAAATGTTTGCATGGACCGATTCGGAAGTGGTTCTTGGTTGGTTACGCAGCTCTCCTAACCGGTGGAAGACGTTCGTTGCAAACCGGGTTTCGCAAATCCTAGATCATCTTCAACCCACCAATTGGAACCATGTCGACACTAAGCAGAACCCCGCTGACTGCGCGTCCCGTGGCGTTGAACCATCATCTTTACACAACCATCCATTGTGGGGGCGGGTCCTGTTTGGCTGCGGGAAGATATAAGTAAGTGGCCACTTCAGAAGACTCGCGAGGCTTACACGAACATCGATGAACGGAAAATAAATTCAATGATCGCAACGTATGCAGAAACCGTAACGTGTCGCAACGACATATACCATTTACTCGCTCGATGTTCATCGCTCGGCAAATTACTTCGCGTCACGGCTTTATGCAGACGCCCTATCCAACGTCGACGTATCAGCGCAGCAACGCGATTAGAAGGTTTCATAACCGTACCGGAGCTCAATTGGTCAGTCGAGTTCTGGGTCAGGCTGGTTCAATCAATCCATTTCGCAGACGAGATATCACGATGCCAATCAGGGGAACACGTACTCGACAGAAGCCCACTTCGGTCTCTAAACCCTTTTGTCGACGTCGACGGGATCCTACGTGTTGGAGGGCGGCTTAAAAATTCGAATGTGCCATACACAGAGAAGCATCCAATAATACTTCCCAAAGATGATCAACTCACCCAATTAATCATTTCACAAGCACATCGCACAACGCTACACGGCGGTCCACAGCTGATGTTGGCTCATTTACGAAAGCACTACTGGATCCTGAGCATCAAAACCTTGGTGCGCTCGCATAAATGCGTCGTTTGCTTTCGCCATCGCTCAATCACGAGCCAGCAAATGATGGCGAATCTTCCATCGCATCGTGTTACACCATCGAGGCCGTTTTTGCACAGCGGCGAGGACTATGCGGGTCCGATATCGATCAAACTACATAAGTGCCGCGGTGGTGCATCGACGAAAGGTTACATCTGCCTATTCGTCTGTCTATCCACCAAAGCACTGCATTTGGAACTGGTGTCCGAGCTCACCACCAATGCATTTATCGCATCGTTCAAGAGGTTCACTGCGCGAAGAGGAAAATTCAAAGCCTATACAGCGATTGTGCAACTTCGTCGGATCCAGTCGTCAACTGGCATTCCTGCATCAACAGAGCACTAAGGCTGTGAGTCCCGAGATAGCTGCACTACTGGCACAAGATGGCACCACCTGAAAATTTATCCCTCCTGCTTTGCCACATTTTGGCGGATTGTGGGAAGCAGGAGTGAAATCAGTGAAACATCATTTACGACGTTTCATGGGCGACACCTTACTCACATTCGAGGAATTGACGACGTTGCTGTCCCAGATCGAATCGTGCTTGAATTCGCGACCATTATGCCCCATGTCGGACGACCCAGATGACTGCACGATCCTCACCCCAGGTCATTTTCTGATCGGGGAGGCACCAATCACGACACCCGAACCAGCATTGCTCGAGGTGAAAACCAACCGTCTCAATCGTTTCCAACTAGTTCAAAGGATATACCAGCATTTCTGGAGAATTTGGTCAACAGAATACCTCGCCCGCCTGCAACAACGCCCAAAGTGGTTAAGAACCAACGACAACATTGTCATCGGCCAATTGGGGCTCATCAAGGAAGAAACCACGTTACCTTCGAAATGGCTACTCGGCAGAGTCATCGATACGAATCCGGGATCTGACGGACGAGTTCGAGTCGCAACAGTCAGATGTCAGAACGCTGTGTACAAGCGACCAGTGACAAAACTGTGCCTACTGCCCATCCCAGACAACAACAACAATCAGCAACTAAAGTATTAAAATCCTTTAGGGTGGCCGGCAATGTTGGATCGTTAGCCAACAAGATATACACACAAACACGCACATCGGAAGTTACCTACTACTATGAGAAAATGACATTTGAGAGAATTGCCAGTTCTACTTCATACTTTTTCGTCTATCAATCGAGTCGTCGACTGAGCAGCATCGCAGCAGTTTAAATCTATACGCATAACGAATTCAATAAATGTTTTTTATACAAATTTGCTTGTGATTTAAGTTCACTAATTGTAAATACTAGAAATTATTGCATATGTTCAATATATGCATTTCAATAAAGTTTTCTACTCGTGCAAGCATTCGACATAACCGCATTCTCATCAATCCACGTTTTGGTCTTTCGTATTCGCTATTCATTCGACATTTTGGTCTTTCATATTCGCTATTCATTCAACATCCTTGTTTTTCAGACCAAGCAATCACAACTCATCCAACAGTACTAATAATATTAAATTTACTGAAAGATTTTTTTTATACAGAAGAGACAAATCATAATTTCACAAAGCAATTAACCTTTGAAGACATTGCATTAAAAAATACCAAAAACCAAGAAACAATTAAAATATTAAAATATCATAAAAATGTCAACTATAAATTGTAATAATTATTTCACTTTCTCGTAAAAATAAGAGATTAAAAGTCTCAATTAAAAATATAAATAGTGAAAAACCCAAATGTACCTAATAAAATTCATTAGAATTTCAATTTCTCCATATATTCGGTTCCCACATAATTTCGTAATTTAGGAAGTTTTAAATTACAATTCGCTGCACTGGCGAACTCATAAAGTTCACCAATGCACGCGCAAGTAAAATTATGCTGAATTGCAGCACAGTAATAATTCTGAAACTAAACCCATTTTTGCCTTTTCTTGTATTCTAACTGAGCTTGCAATAATATTAAATAGATATAAGCGAATGGAAAACCATTCGAATAGTCAATAAGTCTGAAGGAACCGAGTAGTACGCTTGTGATACATTAATAAAACTTGATCAGAAAAATAAAAATTTGTTTTTTTTTTGTTTTCCCGCGGAACAAAATACTTTTGTTGTATAACCTTTGGAATGGTCTTTCCGTCAATGTCTGCGTACCCATTGGAGGTCTGTTTGTCCTATTTGTGCTTTTATTGCACTTACATGTATCAGAGTCCTTATTGAAATTGTTAACGTCAATTGTCATTCCAGGCCAAAAGTATTTCTGTCTTAACTTGTAGAGATTCTTATGGATGCCTCCATGTCCTGCAGCTGGAGAGTCATGAGCCGAACTCAAAAGACTCTCCCTCAACCCCGACGGTACCCAGAGCTTCCAGGCTCTGTCCTCCTGTATGGTATCTCCGGTACTTATATCTGTGCGAAATACATAAGTCTGGGAAATTTTCTTGACCTTCTCTGGGTTAGTCAAAATCGGCGCCGTAATCAAGAGCTGTTTGAGCTCATCAAATGCTTTATTGGCTTCGTCAGTCATTTTAAAGTTTTTGCCTATTTCAGGCAATCCGTCATTGGAGCAGTCATCGTCGAATAGTTTGGAATGAACCGAAGATACCATCCAGTCATCCCCAAGTACCGCCTAAGTTGTTTCGGAGTCTTTGGAAATAGAAACTCCTCCACTGCCGCAACCTTTGCTGAATCTGTCCTAAGTTACCCGTCGCACACAATATACCCATGGTATTTAATTTCTTTCCAGCAGAATTTGCTTTATTTTATTTTCATTTATTGTTAAGCCAGCATTGGGAAGACACTCAGTGACGTCCTCTAGCAAACCCATATGGCTTTCAAAGTCCGGAGAGCAGACAAGGGGATCGTCAAGGTATACAAAGACATTGTCTTTGAGCCTTGACGGTATCACCTTGTCCATAAGCCGACACATTCTCTGGGCTGCATTGCACAAGCCAAATAGCATTACTGTGAATTGATACAGTGGCCGCTCAGGGACTGTGAAGGCCGTTTTCTCTCTGGACTTCTTCTCCAAAGGGATTTGCCAGAAGGCGTCCTTCAAATCGATACCCGAAATGAACCCAGTGTCCTGCAAACGGCTCAACAACCCTTCAATGTGGGGCGACGGGTACGCGTCTTTTTTTGTTACGTCATTAACTTTCCGTGAATCTAGAAGTTAAGGCACGTTATATTCAACGTGATTATTTCTGGTTTCCAAAGGCACGATATCTTCAACTACTATTTCTATTTCTATTTCTGGTTTCCAAAATGTTTATTTTCCATTTTTTATATTTCTATTGCTTTTCGCTGAAATCGCAGCCCACGCGCATTTCTCGTTCTCGTTCGTTTTGAACTCTGTGGTCGTTAACTTTTCATTATCCGGTTGCGCAAATAAGCCACGCGCGACCCAATCCTATTGTATGATCAGCGGCTGCCTGATACTTTTGTTGTTTTTGCACGATCAGCGGGCGCCTGATACTTTTGTTGTTTTTGCACGATCAGCGGCTGGCTGACGGAAAAAACTCAAAACTTAAAACAAAATTTTTTCAAAATTCTAAATTCACAGTAGTGCCAAATTAAATTAAAGTCAAATTAAGTGAAAATTGCTTTATTGGCAACAAAATATTAGTTAGGAGCTTATCAGATTGTGAAATTGTGTAAAGGCAAAAAGGCCATCCGCAGTAGCAGTGAAAAATTCCACGACTATTTTGCCTGGAATATAGCAGCAAAGAAGTTAAAAAATCAGCAGCAGATCGAAGAAAATAATTTTTGCAGCAGCGGAGCGACAATGAACAACGCAATCCAACAATTTGTTATAACATCAGCCACCAAACCGATTGACGGAAAATTGAAGTACTATCTATAAACCAAAGGAGCAACTATAAGATACATCTGCATTGTGAAGTAAACCAGGACTCAGCGTGAAGAAGAACACCATGCCGCGGTTAATTTTCATCATTCTCCTGTAAGCTATTTTAATTATCGTTCAGAATAAACTAAAGTTACAAAATTAGGTAATAAACCAAAAAATAATATAATTTAAAAGACAAAAATTTTAAATTAAAATAAATAAATATATTAATAAAATATTTATTCCCTTAAATAAATAATTTTATTTTTTTAATATTTATATCAAATAATATTAATTCAAAAATTTTAAAAAGAATTTATTTATTATTAAAAATACTTTCTTAATATTTAATAAGCTATTTTTAAAAACCGGTATAAATTATTTTAAAACAAATAAATTCTTCAATTAAATTTAAATAAACAATTTCTTATTCTAATTAAATTTTTTTATCATTAATCAAATAAATTTTGATTTAATAAGAAATTCAGAATCATGCAATAGCAAACAATAATAATAGACTACTAAAAAATTTTTGCGATTTGAGTGCCTAAAGATTTTTTTTTAATCTGGGGTTACTCGGAATTAATGTCACAGTTAGAAAGAATTTTCGAATTGGAATGGATGCCGCTACAGTACAAACACTACTCAATAATGCAATCAGACAGGCAACCGAACAGACAAGGCAGGACTTTCAACAGTCAATCAACGAACTTAGCAACAGACTTACCGGGTTGGAACCCTCACCAGAAATACCGCAGCATAAACCAATAGAAATTGTTCAAGGAATCGAATGTAGTGAAACGCTTGGTATAGTGAAATCGGTCCCTGAATTCTAGGGCGACGCCGCAAAATATGTTTCGTGGCGCCAAGCAGCGGTTACGGCTCATAAACTCTTCGAGCCTTACGGGGGTAGCTCCAAGTACTACCAGGCAGTGGCCATTTTGCGTAACAAAATTGTAGGGAGTGCCGATTCGGTACTTAGCACCTACAATACAGTTCTGAACTTCGATGCGATTATCAAAAGACTGGATTTCGCATACGCCGACAAAAAGTCGATTTATACTCTAGAGCAAGAACTCTCAACTCTAAGGCAAGGCCAGAAATCAATACTTCAGTTCTTCGACGAAGTAGAACGCAAATTGACTTCTATAATAAACAAAGTTCTAATGTCTTGCCAGACAAATACTTCTTGTTACGTGCACGTACGTCATGGCTTTACGTTCAACAAAAATAAATTTTTAACAACAAGAAAAAAAAAAGAAAAACATACTCAATATGTTATAAACACTCACCTTCTTATAATTCCCAATAATTGATGTCGGCAGCGAGCAAAACCTTCTCTATAGAAAGCCCAACTGTTCCGATCGTACACAGATACATGCTTTGATTTAAACCAAACGTATTTGTATTAGTAATCAACTAAAGAGCAAAATCCATATAAAATCTTTCTGTTTCCCACTACCACATCTTACGTTTCTCGCTCGTTGCGACTACTTAATTTTTGTACACTGTATTCACATCCCACAAGCACATATGCGTTTGGTCTTGGTTTCTCTATAGAAAATAGAGAAGGTTTTGGCAGCGAGGCGGCATTGCACCAATGGTATCTGAAAAGGAAGAGAAAACAAAAGCAGAATCCCAACTTCATAAAAATAAACCTCACTTACCTGCATAATGAGACAATCCTCAGCTGACGTCGACGTCGAGTCTGTGAGCCGAGAAAGAAAAACCAAAAGAATATGGAAATAGTATTCTAATGGCAGACATTTTAACCGAGACGCGATATCTATTTCTCAAATAGTTTTCTTTTTGAGAAGCAGAAATCGCGCCTCTATATCAAAGAGGCACACTTACCTGTTGATTTTGCTTAGCACTGCATAGTGGAATTTGTCACCACTTCGGTATAGAGGTAAAAATGCATGGCATTTTTTTTCCTAATGGATTTCAAGGCCAGGGGCTGGATATTTCCCCAGCCCTATCGGAACTATATTTATTCGACACAAAATATGAATTTTGACCCCCGAATTAATAAATAAAATTGAAAACAAAAAAAAACCAAACTAAATGTAAACAAAACACAAAACAGAAAGCCGACACTCACGATTTGACAACTGACAACAAAACAAATTATTGACAAATATCTACCACTTGATATGTTGACAAAAGTCATCTGTTCTAAATGGACTAGAGTGATTGTGGTGGAAAGTTTTTTTAGATGAAATGACAAATGCTCCATTTCACACAAATGGTGGTGGGGAAGCAAAAGAGACAAAATATATGTTGGGGTAAAGTTGGTTTGAGTGTTCGCTGTAAAAAAATATATAAATGTATGTACTTAACGTTAATTGTAGGTGTTAAATGTATGATATTCGTGTGTTATGTTGTTAGTAAATGTTACTAAAATTTAAAAAAGGACGAGATGATGGAATTGGTTTCCACAAGAGACAAACAAAGATAGAATGTCTATTCTAGGGAAAAGAAATTTAGGCGCCAAAATTTTAATAAAATCAGATAGCGATTTTGGGACGGTCGACGAAAAGGACAAAGATGTAATAAAAATAAAAGGGTATAGTAACTGACGTAAAGAAAAAGGAAAGTAAGAGGAATTCTTTTTCTAGAAGGTTCGGAAAAAAGAAAAGGTTTCTCTAGGCAGAGACAGAACTTTTAGAGGCAGTTGGAAACTAACAATCAACAGCGATAGTCTACCCCAGTATACTAGAATATAGTAATTTTGCTAGTAAAGTTTTTTTAAAGTTAAAAATTAGTATTGAACTTGTGTGATACTGAGAATCGAATCTGAGCTAAAACAGTGCTACACTAAAAATCAAAACTAATTTGAAGTTTTCTAAAAGAAAAAAAAAGAAAATTTGAATATGCACATAGCATTAAACTTGTGCGAAACATGAAATTAATTCAAAGTTGCAAAGTTTTCGAATATAAATTGAACTGGCGCTAGGCCTTAAATCAAATCCAAGGTAAAAAGTGTAATAACAAATTAGATAGTGCGGCACAGCAGGTTTCTAAATAGTGAAACAGAGTTCTAATAGTTTTCTTTTTATATTAAAAATTCAAATTGAAATTGTGCTCGAAAGAAAAAAATGTACTTAAACTTGTGCAGAATATCAGATCAAATCTGAATTAATAAAAGATTTCAAAGAAAAAAATTTCAATTTCCCCTTTGGTTAAAAACTATGCTATTGAATTTCTCAAAGCTTTAAAAGAAATTAATATTCCATCAAACGACGCCAACCGCCATCTTATAGTCAAATATCAATACACATAGACAATAGCATAGATGGTTGATGTATTGGAAGTTAACTAATATATAATGTGATACTGATCAACTTAAATTGTGAAACTCTCCACAATCATTAAGTAAGTGAATTTAAATGGTCGACTCATCAAGAAAGCAAAATCAAAGAATTGCCAGATCGAGGATTTCCCTCATGGACCAATTTTATGAAATACAGTGGCTGGGAAACATTTTTTTTTAAAATTTTATGCAACGCTACCATTTAAATTAAATTAACAACCACTTTTTTTTTGTAATTCAAATAAATTTGATTTGCGTTATCAATTCCTTTTTTTTATTTTTAATTTCCTTTTTGGTTCACTTAATTACCGGTTTTTTTTGTCGTAATGTGAACTACATTTCATTAGTAGTAGTGGCAAGAAAATTTTCTTAATCATTTTGAGTTACAGCTCTTCAACGGCATTCTGCTAGCAGGACCTCCTTGAAGGAGCGAATACAAGGTAAGAAGACATTTTGTTTTCAAATTTAAATCCACGTTAATAAAGTGTAGTGAAAAACAATACTAAGGCAGTAATATAAAAAAATTACCATTAAAATTTGAATTTTAAAGGAAAGAATTAAGAAACAGATTTTCTTTTATATATATTACCTTTCATTTTCATTATATATATTTTTTTTTACATTTCGATTGAATTTTAAAGTACACTCATAACGTTTGATGTGTAACATACATGGTTAATATACACTTTGATTTCTAATTTACATATTTCATTTTTCTATTATGTATTTTTACATTTTTCATTGAATTTTTATTTTGAATTCATTTATAAATTTTGTTGTTAAACTAATATACCTTATATATATCTTTTAATGTTAAATTGTCATATTTTATTTTAATTTGAAGTCCTTCTTAATAAAGAGTAATACATGTATTTACAAATTGAAAATATAAATACGTGACTTCTTATTGCCGTTGTCCATTGGGTGGGAGGCATAATTCCTTTTTTTTATATTTTTTCTTGTCCTCACCATGAGTGAGTAGACAAGTCGGCTGTAGGTGTGTGGCTGGGATTGGTGATCCCACGGTGATTTCTCTCGGCGCTTTTCAGGTATGACTCGACGGACTGCGGACAGATGGACTTAGGAGGGTCGACCCTTTTCTTCGTGATTTTGTAGGGCCTCGGTGCAGGTGCAATGACGTCATTCCTTGATTTAATTAGCTTATAAGTGAAAAAGAAAATTTCCTATATAATTTAATTTAAAAGAAATTATATTATCTTTTAAGAAAAGGAATGTTTTCTTTTGGATAATTTCAATATAATTTTAGTTTAGAGTAATATAGTGATAATTGTTTAGAAACTAAAAACAAAGGAATGGCCTGGTTGCACCAGCACTGAGGGACGTTACCCTTTTTTTTTCTCTTTTTTTTATCCTTTTTAACGTAGTTGACATAAATTTTATAATTTTCTTAATTCTTGTTTTTTTTTTTTAATTTTAATAAATTTCCCATTTAATAACCCTTCTCACTTCTTTTTTTTTTTTGAATTTTTCCTTAGTCTTTTTTTTATTCCCCTTAATTCCTATCCTAAAACTACCCTTTCTTTTAAGACATGACAGGACAGAACCATTGGGACATCGGCTGCTCTTCGGGCGAGTTGACAAACCCAGTTCGATGATTTTCATAAATCTGGAATTTGGTGGTGCCAACTCGTTCGAGGACCAAAGCAGTCAATGTCAGTATTTGGTTGGGACGGGAAAAATGAAGCCAGACTTCATTCACTTGACCAACAAATAGACAGAAACGCGATGGGGGTGTAGCGAGCAGCCGTCACCATCAGTACCCTGAGTACAGGTGAACGTGGGTTCGCTGCTCCCTTAGTCGAAAAGTAGAGGTTCTTTTTATTCTTGGCGGTTCGGCCTCGCACAAAGGTTTCAAGCCAGTGCTTTGAGTTGCGATCCGCCGGAATAAGACGAAACCTCTACTGACGTTAAACGACTTTCCGCAAAATCATGAAGGAAACCGACAACGACTTGACTCACAAGACTAGGACACACCTATTTTTTTATCTTCCAACTCCTATGCTGATTTCTGTTTTGGCCAGACAGACCAATTTAATTTAGGGAGAAATTCAATGCCAGGCTTAGGAAGAATGATGAATAAAGAAAAAGTAGCAACTGAAGGTAGCCAAACTCATTATATTTATTATTTATTATTTATTATTTATTATTTATTATTTATTATTTATTATTTATTATTTATTATTTATTATTTATTATTTATTATTTATTATTTATTATTTATTATTTATTATTTATTATTTATTATTTATTATTTATTATTTATTATTTATTATTTATTATTTATTATTTATTATTTATTATTTATTATTTATTATTTATTATTTATTATTTATTATTTATTATTTATTATTTATTATTTATTATTTATTATTTATTATTTATTATTTATTATTTATTATTTATTATTTATTATTTATTATTTATTATTTATTATTTATTATTTATTATTTATTATTTATTATTTATTATTTATTATTTATTATTTATTATTTATTATTTATTATTTATTATTTATTATTTATTATTTATTATTTATTATTTATTATTTATTATTTATTATTTATTATTTATTATTTATTATTTATTATTTATTATTTATTATTTATTATTTATTATTTATTATTTATTATTTATTATTTATTATTTATTATTTATTATTTATTATTTATTATTTATTATTTATTATTTATTATTTATTATTTATTATTTATTATTTATTATTTATTATTTATTATTTATTATTTATTATTTATTATTTATTATTTATTATTTATTATTTATTATTTATTATTTATTATTTATTATTTATTATTTATTATTTATTATTTATTATTTATTATTTATTATTTATTATTTATTATTTATTATTTATTATTTATTATTTATTATTTATTATTTATTATTTATTATTTATTATTTATTATTTATTTTTTATTATTTATTATTTATTATTTATTATTTTAGGTAATAAACCAAAAAATAATATAATTTAAAAGACAAAAATTTTAAATTAAAATAAATAAATATATTAATAAAATATTTATTCCCTTAAATAAATAATTTTATTTTTTTAATATTTATATCAAATAATATTAATTCAAAAATTTTAAAAAGAATTTATTTATTATTAAAAATACTTTCTTAATATTTAATAAGCTATTTTTAAAAACCGGTATAAATTATTTTAAAACAAATAAATTCTTCAATTAAATTTAAATAAACAATTTCTTATTCTAATTAAATTTTTTTATCATTAATCAAATAAATTTTGATTTAATAAGAAATTCAGAATCATGCAATAGCAAACAATAATAATAGACTACTAAAAAATTTTTGCGATTTGAGTGCCTAAAGATTTTTTTTTAATCTGGGGTTACTCGGAATTAATGTCACAGTTAGAAAGAATTTTCGAATTGGAATGGATGCCGCTACAGTACAAACACTACTCAATAATGCAATCAGACAGGCAACCGAACAGACAAGGCAGGACTTTCAACAGTCAATCAACGAACTTAGCAACAGACTTACCGGGTTGGAACCCTCACCAGAAATACCGCAGCATAAACCAATAGAAATTGTTCAAGGAATCGAATGTAGTGAAACGCTTGGTATAGTGAAATCGGTCCCTGAATTCTAGGGCGACGCCGCAAAATATGTTTCGTGGCGCCAAGCAGCGGTTACGGCTCATAAACTCTTCGAGCCTTACGGGGGTAGCTCCAAGTACTACCAGGCAGTGGCCATTTTGCGTAACAAAATTGTAGGGAGTGCCGATTCGGTACTTAGCACCTACAATACAGTTCTGAACTTCGATGCGATTATCGAAAGACTGGATTTCGCATACGCCGACAAAAAGTCGATTTATACTCTAGAGCAAGAACTCTCAACTCTAAGGCAAGGCCAGAAATCAATACTTCAGTTCTTCGACGAAGTAGAACGCAAATTGACTTCTATAATAAACAAAGTTCTAATGTCTTGCCAGACAAATACTTCTTGTTACGTGCACGTACGTCATGGCTTTACGTTCAACAAAAATAAATTTTTAACAACAAGAAAAAAAAAAGAAAAACATACTCAATATGTTATAAACACTCACCTTCTTATAATTCCCAATAATTGATGTCGGCAGCGAGCAAAACCTTCTCTATAGAAAGCCCAACTGTTCCGATCGTACACAGATACATGCTTTGATTTAAACCAAACGTATTTGTATTAGTAATCAACTAAAGAGCAAAATCCATATAAAATCTTTCTGTTTCCCACTACCACATCTTACGTTTCTCGCTCGTTGCGACTACTTAATTTTTGTACACTGTATTCACATCCCACAAGCACATATGCGTTTGGTCTTGGTTTCTCTATAGAAAATAGAGAAGGTTTTGGCAGCGAGGCGGCATTGCACCAATGGTATCTGAAAAGGAAGAGAAAACAAAAGCAGAATCCCAACTTCATAAAAATAAACCTCACTTACCTGCATAATGAGACAATCCTCAGCTGACGTCGACGTCGAGTCTGTGAGCCGAGAAAGAAAAACCAAAAGAATATGGAAATAGTATTCTAATGGCAGACATTTTAACCGAGACGCGATATCTATTTCTCAAATAGTTTTCTTTTTGAGAAGCAGAAATCGCGCCTCTATATCAAAGAGGCACACTTACCTGTTGATTTTGCTTAGCACTGCATAGTGGAATTTGTCACCACTTCGGTATAGAGGTAAAAATGCATGGCATTTTTTTTCCTAATGGATTTCAAGGCCAGGGGCTGGATATTCCCCCAGCCCTATCGGAACTATATTTATTCGACACAAAATATGAATTTTGACCCCCGAATTAATAAATAAAATTGAAAACAAAAAAAAACCAAACTAAATGTAAACAAAACACAAAACAGAAAGCCGACACTCACGATTTGACAACTGACAACAAAACAAATTATTGACAAATATCTACCACTTGATATGTTGACAAAAGTCATCTGTTCTAAATGGACTAGAGTGATTGTGGTGGAAAGTTTTTTTAGATGAAATGACAAATGCTCCATTTCACACAAATGGTGGTGGGGAAGCAAAAGAGACAAAATATATGTTGGGGTAAAGTTGGTTTGAGTGTTCGCTGTAAAAAAATATATAAATGTATGTACTTAACGTTAATTGTAGGTGTTAAATGTATGATATTCGTGTGTTATGTTGTTAGTAAATGTTACTAAAATTTAAAAAAGGACGGGATGATGGAATTGGTTTCCACAAGAGACAAACAAAGATAGAATGTCTATTCTAGGGAAAAGAAATTTAGGCGCCAAAATTTTAATAAAATCAGATAGCGATTTTGGGACGGTCGACGAAAAGGACAAAGATGTAATAAAAATAAAAGGGTATAGTAACTGACGTAAAGAAAAAGGAAAGTAAGAGGAATTCTTTTTCTAGAAGGTTCGGAAAAAAGAAAAGGTTTCTCTAGGCAGAGACAGAACTTTTAGAGGCAGTTGGAAACTAACAATCAACAGCGATAGTCTACCCCAGTATACTAGAATATAGTAATTTTGCTAGTAAAGTTTTTTTAAAGTTAAAAATTAGTATTGAACTTGTGTGATACTGAGAATCGAATCTGAGCTAAAACAGTGCTACACTAAAAATCAAAACTAATTTGAAGTTTTCTAAAAGAAAAAAAAAGAAAATTTGAATATGCACATAGCATTAAACTTGTGCGAAACATGAAATTAATTCAAAGTTGCAAAGTTTTCGAATATAAATTGAACTGGCGCTAGGCCTTAAATCAAATCCAAGGTAAAAAGTGTAATAACAAATTAGATAGTGCGGCACAGCAGGTTTCTAAATAGTGAAACAGAGTTCTAATAGTTTTCTTTTTATATTAAAAATTCAAATTGAAATTGTGCTCGAAAGAAAAAAATGTACTTAAACTTGTGCAGAATATCAGATCAAATCTAAATTAATAAAAGATTTCAAAGAAAAAAATTTCAATTTCCCCTTTGGTTAAAAACTATGCTATTGAATTTCTCAAAGCTTTAAAAGAAATTAATATTCCATCAAACGACGCCAACCGCCATCTTATAGTCAAATATCAATACACATAGACAATAGCATAGATGGTTGATGTATTGGAAGTTAACTAATATATAATGTGATACTGATCAACTTAAATTGTGAAACTCTCCACAATCATTAAGTAAGTGAATTTAAATGGTCGACTCATCAAGAAAGCAAAATCAAAGAATTGCCAGATCGAGGATTTCCCTCATGGACCAATTTTATGAAATACAGTGGCTGGGAAACATTTTTTTTTAAAATTTTATGCAACGCTACCATTTAAATTAAATTAACAACCACTTTTTTTTTGTAATTCAAATAAATTTGATTTGCGTTATCAATTCCTTTTTTTTATTTTTAATTTCCTTTTTGGTTCACTTAATTACCGGTTTTTTTTGTCGTAATGTGAACTACATTTCATTAGTAGTAGTGGCAAGAAAATTTTCTTAATCATTTTGAGTTACAGCTCTTCAACGGCATTCTGCTAGCAGGACCTCCTTGAAGGAGCGAATACAAGGTAAGAAGACATTTTGTTTTCAAATTTAAATCCACGTTAATAAAGTGTAGTGAAAAACAATACTAAGGCAGTAATATAAAAAAATTACCATTAAAATTTGAATTTTAAAGGAAAGAATTAAGAAACAGATTTTCTTTTATATATATTACCTTTCATTTTCATTATATATATTTTTTTTTACATTTCGATTGAATTTTAAAGTACACTCATAACGTTTGATGTGTAACATACATGGTTAATATACACTTTGATTTCTAATTTACATATTTCATTTTTCTATTATGTATTTTTACATTTTTCATTGAATTTTTATTTTGAATTCATTTATAAATTTTGTTGTTAAACTAATATACCTTATATATATCTTTTAATGTTAAATTGTCATATTTTATTTTAATTTGAAGTCCTTCTTAATAAAGAGTAATACATGTATTTACAAATTGAAAATATAAATACGTGACTTCTTATTGCCGTTGTCCATTGGGTGGGAGGCATAATTCCTTTTTTTTATATTTTTTCTTGTCCTCACCATGAGTGAGTAGACAAGTCGGCTGTAGGTGTGTGGCTGGGATTGGTGATCCCACGGTGATTTCTCTCGGCGCTTTTCAGGTATGACTCGACGGACTGCGGACAGATGGACTTAGGAGGGTCGACCCTTTTCTTCGTGATTTTGTAGGGCCTCGGTGCAGGTGCAATGACGTCATTCCTTGATTTAATTAGCTTATAAGTGAAAAAGAAAATTTCCTATATAATTTAATTTAAAAGAAATTATATTATCTTTTAAGAAAAGGAATGTTTTCTTTTGGATAATTTCAATATAATTTTAGTTTAGAGTAATATAGTGATAATTGTTTAGAAACTAAAAACAAAGGAATGGCCTGGTTGCACCAGCACTGAGGGACGTTACCCTTTTTTTTTTCTCTTTTTTTTATCCTTTTTAACGTAGTTGACATAAATTTTATAATTTTCTTAATTCTTGTTTTTTTTTTTTAATTTTAATAAATTTCCCATTTAATAACCCTTCTCACTTCTTTTTTTTTTTTGAATTTTTCCTTAGTCTTTTTTTATTCCCCTTAATTCCTATCCTAAAACTACCCTTTCTTTTAAGACATGACAGGACAGAACCATTGGGACATCGGCTGCTCTTCGGGCGAGTTGACAAACCCAGTTCGATGATTTTCATAAATCTGGAATTTGGTGGTGCCAACTCGTTCGAGGACCAAAGCAGTCAATGTCAGTATTTGGTTGGGACGGGAAAAATGAAGCCAGACTTCATTCACTTGACCAACAAATAGACAGAAACGCGATGGGGGTGTAGCGAGCAGCCGTCACCATCAGTACCCTGAGTACAGGTGAACGTGGGTTCGCTGCTCCCTTAGTCGAAAAGTAGAGGTTCTTTTTATTCTTGGCGGTTCGGCCTCGCACAAAGGTTTCAAGCCAGTGCTTTGAGTTGCGATCCGCCGGAATAAGACGAAACCTCTACTGACGTTAAACGACTTTCCGCAAAATCATGAAGGAAACCGACAACGACTTGACTCACAAGACTAGGACACACCTATTTTTTTATCTTCCAACTCCTATGCTGATTTCTGTTTTGGCCAGACAGACCAATTTAATTTAGGGAGAAATTCAATGCCAGGCTTAGGAAGAATGATGAATAAAGAAAAAGTAGCAACTGAAGGTAGCCAAACTCATTATATTTATTATTTATTATTTATTATTTATTATTTATTATTTATTATTTATTATTTATTATTTATTATTTATTATTTATTATTTATTATTTATTATTTATTATTTATTATTTATTATTTATTATTTATTATTTATTATTTATTATTTATTATTTATTATTTATTATTTATTATTTATTATTTATTATTTATTATTTATTATTTATTATTTATTATTTATTATTTATTATTTATTATTTATTATTTATTATTTATTATTTATTATTTATTATTTATTATTTATTATTTATTATTTATTATTTATTATTTATTATTTATTATTTATTATTTATTATTTATTATTTATTATTTATTATTTATTATTTATTATTTATTATTTATTATTTATTATTTATTATTTATTATTTATTATTTATTATTTATTATTTATTATTTATTATTTATTATTTATTATTTATTATTTATTATTTATTATTTATTATTTATTATTTATTATTTATTATTTATTATTTATTATTTATTATTTATTATTTATTATTTATTATTTATTATTTATTATTTATTATTTATTATTTATTATTTATTATTTATTATTTATTATTTATTATTTATTATTTATTATTTATTATTTATTATTTATTATTTATTATTTATTATTTATTATTTATTATTTATTATTTATTATTTATTATTTATTATTTATTATT